>JASDDO010000028.1:187877636-189283746 GCA_030015575.1 Agapanthus africanus
TGGGATGAGAAGCGTATACACTAGTCTACTTTGGAGTATCGATGCCCTATCTCGATAATCCTACGATTAGGAACCTGTATAAGGATGTGCTTATAGACTACCCAGCCCCCACTAGTGTGGCTGCCATCACAACGCTGGTAGTCAAGCAAAGATCCTAAAGGCTCTACCAATATGTATAAGCGATATGCAAAAACACATGCACATATTGAGGTAAAAACAAACCAGGTAGCATACTACCATTTCAAGCAAGACCGTTACCATGTCCGTGTATATCCCAAGCTTTCATTAAGTAATATACAAACCAGTATGATACAATAATGGCCACTAGGGCATATATCACTAACATGAGGGTCCTACGGTGGTTTCCCACCCCGGGAATTCCTTTGCAGGTAGCTCGGCGTCGACGACAACCAACAACCCATTAAGATCCACACGTTCAACACTCATCTCAAATCTCAACCGTTCGACACCGCTGGCCGCAAGACCGACGGAGGACAACATCTGAAGGAGATTCCGACCTCTATCAGTTAGTGCGGTCTGTAGTAACCTACTTCTTCTCCCACCCAAGAAAGTTGATCTTCCGCCATCGATATAATGGCCAGCGATCCTCATCATGGAGATCCCAGCACGAGCCATCCCGCCCTCCACAACGGAGGCAGGGTCGGACCTACTCCACCCCCCATTGTTATTGATGCCTTATCAGCAAGGATCGACAGGCTCACGGCAATAATGGACGCGCTCGCTCGTGTTCAAACAGTCGGCCACGCCTACCAAACCGCTGTCCCCACCACCCGGGATGACGGCGTGCATGGGACTACGGAAGGGCGCGTTCAAGCCCTCGACTTCGCTCACGCCCATCTCAATGTCACCGAACACCGGTGTGCCGATTCTGGCATGACCCGCATACGAGGGATGATTTCATGACTCGTTGGGCGCCGGATAGTTCGACACCAAGATCGCAGGAGAGACCGGGCTATCGCTTCAACGCCCATTGTGCTTTCTCGCCCCCTGAAGAGACGTTAGTCAGGTCGTCTGATTCCAGGCAAAACCGACACCACCACACTCATCGAGACGGCGCACATGGCGAATGTCAGGGCCATCCATAAAGGATCCATCTCGAGCATCTGAGGAACGTGATAGAGCGAAGCCGAAACCGCTCCATCGCACAAGCCCAGAGCAGAGATAGCAGGCATTCCGACTGTGGGGAATCCTCAGGGTACCAACAGCGAATCGAGATCCTCGAGAAGAAGATTGAGAGCATGCGGCTCGCCGCCCGTTCGACCGGAGGAGTGGCAAAGTACTCCGCAAATTCGCTCACGAGACCCTTCAAGGAGCAATTGTGTAATACCAGGTATCTTGTATATATATATTCTGTATATTTTTTTTTTAAAAAAAACTTTATTTCCTATATATTTTCCCTATATTTCTCCTATTCATTTTCTATTAAATCTTATTTTTCCTAATTATTTTTCCACTCTTATTTTAATCTCCTAATTAATTTTTATCTAATTTTCCTAAACCCCAGCCCAAACTTAAACCCACAACTTAACACCCAAACCCAATCCCTAACCCGGCCCACTTCCCCTCTTTCTTCTTCTTCTTCATTTCTTTCCCGAGCCCCCCCACCCATTTCTTCTACCCCCTCGCAACTTCCTCCGCTTAACCCGCTCCTCCCTGTGACCTAGTCCTCGTCCCAACGTCCCCCCCACGTCTAACTCCCCCCTCCTCTCTCCTTCCACTCTTCTTTCTCTTTCTTTTTGAAACCGATCCCCTATGCTTCTTCCATTTCTTTCCCCACGACTCGCTCAAACCCACGACCCTCCTTCTCCTTCGCCAACCGCCCGCGACGCCCACTCCCCATCGACGTCGCCTACATCCCCGAAATCCCCTCAACGTCCTCCGTGATCCCCAACTCTGAGCTCCTCTCCTTCATCAGCGACCACCTCCCATCATGCCGCCAACCTCGTCTCCGCAACCCCATCACCGCAACCTCCATGCCACCATCTTCCTCTTCCGAGCTCAGTCCCTAACCCAACCGAGCCTCCACTCGAGCCCCTACACTACCACTGCACCAACTGCCACCATCAACGACCCCTTTGCAACCTCCTCATGCCGTTGGCCACTAGCTCTATGAACTCTTGCCAACGCCACCACAGCCACCTCGCCCAGCTTCAAATCTTCCCTCCTCCTTAAGAGGCCGAGAACCACACACCACCACTCCAACAACCGAGCCCCTCTCTCTTAAGTTCATACCCTGTCATGCAACTGCATCGCCATCGCCGCCGGTAACCCATCACTACCACACCTCCTGCTTCTCCCTTCTCAAACACCCCAGCTCCAGCTGCCTTCACCGAGCTCCACCTCCTCCCATCGCCATCGTCACCAAGAACTCCATCGAAACCCTCACCGTCATTGAACCCAAGACGAAGCACACCACCACCGTCACCAACCCATATGGACACCTCAACGCAACACCGCCGGCGCTTTCCCTGGACCATTGCCGTGCCGTCGCCTCCCCGTGCCGTCGCCGTGCCGAGCCGCACCATCGACCCAGAACCGAGCTCACCTTGTTGCGGTCGCTGTTGTTGTATCCGCATGTTGTTGTGCCGTTCATCGCCGTTGCCGGAGTCGTCGCCATCCCGATCCATCGATCCAGTGCCAGGCAAGTGGAAACCTTTCACTTGCTACTCATGTTAATTAATTAAAGTTAATACTATTAATTAAACCGTGTGTGTGTGTATATGTATTTATATCTACACCATGAATATTTAATTGAATCATTACCGGAGAACTCTTGTTTGTAACTGTTGTGAGTGGAACCCGATTCGGGTTTGTTATCGCGTAACGATATAATTTAGTTATATAGGTGAATTAAAGTTTGTTTTATCGGTTAAATAAAACTGACATTTCATGTTGCAAATGTCATGAAATTGCTAGTTGATAGGTTTAAATCGTAACAATATTATTTTATATGCCTACATCGTCATAATCACTGCATTGTGAACTCATAACCCATCGTTAATGACTACAGTGATTGGAACATGAACATGGAATACCTAGTGTTTTAATCAATTAGACTAAATGGACTCTGTCGTTGGGAGTCCGCTATAGTTTAGAAATGATGTGCTAAGTGCTCGATGCAAACCGTATGCGAAAACATAATCAAAATGGCGGAGCCATGATATTCAGACCTCAAGACTGTCAACAAACACGCTGTAGAAAATTGACTGCAAACCGACATCGTTTCGCACCTATAGTGACGGCCATACCGAAACTCGCGTTGTACCGAACACTTGACATCGTTAAATTCATAATTAATTCCAGAAAAATCCAATCACAGTATGCCGGGGTTCGTTGCGAAGTGTAATGTATAATCTTTAACACAACGTGTAGGTTTACTGTTAGTTATATCCTCTGAACATCGAAAATAAAGAACTTACCTGACCCTGGACTGCAGTCCAGAGCAGGAACTTACCCCTTGA
The DNA here is from genome assembly GCA_030015575.1 of Agapanthus africanus. Classification (NCBI taxonomy): domain Eukaryota; kingdom Viridiplantae; phylum Streptophyta; class Magnoliopsida; order Asparagales; family Amaryllidaceae; genus Agapanthus; species Agapanthus africanus. Next base: position 187,881,119 of record JASDDO010000028.1, read on the forward strand.
TGCTTTTATACACCTGAAACCTTAATATTTAATTGTGATAGTGTTAGGAATATGTATGCCCTAGAGGCCATTATTGTATGATATAGTGGATGCTTGGACATATATATAGAGTACTTTTTTACTCGACATGATAGTATGCTATCTGGTTGCTCTTTATTTTAACATGTACACTTGTATTATTATACTGTCTCTCTAATACATGTTGATAAAGCCTTTAGGATGTTTGCTTAACTACCAGAACTATGATGTGGATCATACTACTGGGACTTGTGTAGTCCACAAGCACATCCTTTAATTGTTCCTAGTCGAGGGGATATCGAGAATGAGATCGATATTCCAGAGTAGACTAGTGTGTACGTTTCTTGACCCTGTAGAAGGCGATGGTTGATCCCATAACCATTAGTGTTTGACATCAAATATTGTATACAGGTGCTCATTAGAGAATGGGTATACCGAACATGACTCGCCGAAAACTCCTACATGGTATTATACCTATCGTCGGATAGCGGTTCTCTGGTGACACTGGTACAGGTTAGTCTGTAGACCCGAGATCGTTATAGTGTCTTGTGTGGTTCCCACTGTATTTTGATTTCCTCCCTACCACGGCTCAAAGGAGTCGTGCAAACATATGGATTTTGGGTACAATCCCAAGTCACATGGAGGCAGTGAGCGATAGGAGGGGTTTCGTCTCTTTCGGTATTGGGAGTTGATATTGCGCTATGCTTGATTGGCTAATGTTTATATATTATAATTAATATTATGAAGAAAAATATATGCATATAATATTTTTATTATGCATATCATATCAAATAATCTTAATCAAATTTCTTAAAGATTTAATACCATATAAAATGATTAAGATAATATCTCTAATATAACAAATATTACTAATATTATTTATGGAGATATTGTGCAGATTTAGCCTAGGTCCGGAGATCGAGATATTCGAGATGTCAGGAGCAAGATCTGTCGATAAAATCATAAAATCAATAATGGCAGATACTCAGGAAATATTTGAAGAATCCAGATATTGAAGAAATCTCCACGTGTCAACATGAGAAAGCACCTGAAATTTGGAACACTAATTCTACCAAACTGCCGCCCAACCGTGGTCATAACGCACAATCCGCAGCAGATCCGCGGCACATCTAGAGCCGTTGGATGAGAAATTTTGGGATTTAGATCGTGATTGCATATCTTAACCTATGGGATTTAGAGTTTCTGATTTAGGGGCTATATAAAGGACCGAGGGCTAAAGTTAAAAATCATCACCTTTAACATGAAGCAAATCACCGTTAAGAACAAGAGATCCACGACAGGTTCGCGATTCGACGTGATAGAGCGACGTGAATATCGACCGAGCATCTACTTCTTACGAGGCAGAGATCGAGAGCAAATTCTTCTTGTAATCTAAATTCGAAGGATATGTACTTGTAACGTTGATTAATAAAGGTAGATATTTGCTTAATTATTTCGCATTTACTTTCTGCATTTAAATTCTGCATTATCATTTCTTTCTCTATCCTTTCTTCTTCTATCTCAACCATGCGTGAGTAATTTTGTGCTTGCTAGGGTTCGTAGAATATTGGGTAGATCAATGGATGAAAAAAATATTATAACTCCTTTTACATCTTATAAAGTTTATAAACTTTAGCAAAATAAATGTTAACATCCTTATCGGGCGCGCTACCAATTTATTGATAGTCTCGACCGCGATTTGATATTAGATTAACAATTGTTTTGGTAAAGGCTAGACATGAATAAAGATCAATGCAAGGATAAGGGCTAAGAGTGGGGAAACCCTAGTTTCTTCCAAAAGAACCCTAATCCATATTCATCACTATCGATCTAGTTTTAAATCTATTAAAGGATAAAAGGAGTCATCTTTAATTAATCATCAATTACTACTAAATTCTATGAACCCTGCAAGTCTCTTCTTCATAAATTCTACATTCGTGTTCAACATAGATCTAAAAACTATTCTCCCAATTTTCAATCAACTCGTCTAAAGTAAGATTAAAAGTTCCATGCATCCCTGCGGACGACCCGTACTCATCTCGGCTAGCTGCTCGCGACACCGTTATTGATTGCGGTTACTACAAACACTTTTTCACACCAATCAAATGGCGCCATTGCCGGAGACACGTGCGTAATTTTTTTCTTCTTGCTGTTCAGGTTGAATTCTTTTCCGACCCATAAAATAAAAAATTAAAAACAACAAATTGTATATTTAACGATTAGTGTGTGACTTTTTGCGAGGGAATCTGGAGTCACTGGAACGAGAAATTTGAGATTCAGAGACTTTCAAAGAGAACCAGAGGAGCAAAGGAGGCACTGTAGAAAAATTTGGCAGAAGACCCCTCCATTGCACGGCGGAACCGCGGCAACAAGGTAGTTTTGATGGCGGAACCGCGGCGTCCTTGGAGAATTGTGCCTTTAAAAATTTCTGGTATATTCCTCATATCTTTCTTTCTCCTCTAGAAATCCAATAATTTGATTTTTTTTGCAGGATTCTTTGCAAAATATCGCCGCACAAAAATCTTTTGCGTGTTTTGTGATTGGTTTGTTTTTGCATATTTTTAACCGGACATTAAGAGACAATAACCCAAATTCAGATTAGGTAGGGATTTCATCACCCTTCCTAGTCCCCACAAATCACAAAACGAGCATCCGCATAACCCTACATTAATTATAAAATATCTAGATCAAGACTCTAAGGACCGTCGTGCTCAATTAGGACAGAGGAGAGTCGTGGGTAATCTATCGCTTATCCGCATTTTTTTGTAGTGTCTAGACAAGTGTGATTAAGGCAAGTGATTACTTAATTAGGCCTGCTATTTTCGATGATTTGTATAGTGGATACCTCCCCCTTACCTGGCACTTACCTTTCCACAAGAGTAATAAAGAGGTGGTAGAGGATTGATCCTGCGACTTATCCTTTGGAAGTCTAAGAGCGGTCTAGTGACTTGATCTAGGTTGCCTTAGTTCTAGAGTTGATTGTGCATTTTTTTTGTGATTTGTCTCACGTCCGACACTTTTCAAAACAAAACTTTTTAGTTCTTACATATGCTGCCACGTGCGCTAAACCCGCTTAGTGCATGATCGGCTGGACACGGGATTCTAGTACTCGTCTTGTCCGCGTTTCTGCTATCGACTTCGAAATCGGTACTTCTTCATCTTCTTTTTCCCCTCCACCCACCACATCGACCAAGATGGACGGTTCTCCATCAGATTTTACCAACACACCCCTGCCACCACCCGTAAGTGCGCAGAATCTACCGCGCATCTCTCTTCAAGAAAGATGTTACCCGATACACGGTTCCCTTTCTATCTGTCTATCTATTCCACCAGCCAATGGGGATAATTTCGAAATTAAACCCCAATTCATCAAACTGTTGCCCAACTTTCATGGGCTTGAATCCGCAGACGCATGCGTTTTCATAACCAAATTCGAAAACGTATATGCAATGATGGGCACTTCACAACTTTCTTTGGATGCTATGAGATTATATCTTCTCCCTTTTACCTTGTGCGATCTAGCAAAAAAATGACTTTATAACACTGCTGCACATTCTATCGCCAAATGGGACGAATTCGTTATAACATTCCTTAAGAAATTTTATCCCAATCATAAGACTGCCCATGTTCAAAGCGAGATTAACCAGTTTACCCAACTTCCCAACGAACCATTCTGGAAATGCTTTGAATGGTTCAAGGATCTTCTTTTACAATGCCCCCATAATGGAATTGATAAATGGCAACTTTGTCGAATTATATATGAGGGTGTTAATCCAGCAACAAAACAGATGTTTGAAACGATTTGTCAATGCCATTTCATGTCTAAAGATGTTGATGAAGCTTGGCAATTTCTGGAAGATCTCGTTGAACAAACTTTGCAGTGGGAAAGCGTTAGACCAACATCATCTAGGCGAGGTATCCATCAGCTCGATATTTCCATCGCAATGAAAGCCGAAATGGCATCGATGCAGAAAAAACTCGAAGCTATGGAAAACAAATTTTCATCAGCCTCCCTAAATCAGGTTACGCTCCCCAAAACCGTGTGTGGTTGCTGTTCCGACCCATCACATTTAATGGAAGAATATCCTTTGAGTCCACCGTTTCAAGGTCAAGAACAAATTAATACTACTTTTCAGTAACGACCTAGAAACGATCCTTATTCTTCCACATACAATCAAGGATGGAGGAATCATCCTAATTTTGCTTGGAACCAAAACCAAACTCAAAATCAAAATCCGTTCCCAAGCCAAAATAACTATCAAAGGCCTCCTCTACAGCAACGGCAACCACCATAACAGAGTCAGCACCCCTTTCAACCGCAAACTTTTCAAAATCCGGCCAACAACTGTACATCTTTTAATAATTCTTTCCCAACGGCCGGTATCGAAAAATCTGCACTCGAACGAAGCGTGGAAACGTTTATTGAACATTCCACGCAAACGACGGCTAATTTAACGCCTTCTATCCAAACATTAGTGCAGCACACCACTTCCCGTGGTGAAAGCATAAAATCGATAGAAGCACAATTTGCACAGTTAAATGCCGCGATGAGTGAGAGAGAGAAAGGGAAATTTCTATCTCAACCTCTACCGAATCCTGGCCACTCACAAAGTCATAATGTGTGTGCCGTAACCACGTTGAGATCGGAAAAAGTGCTGAATAACCAAGTGGGTGAACATGTTAATGATATTGATGATACCACGGCTTCTACTTCTGATCCTCCTTCATCTAATCCAACAACTTCTTCCGGGCTTATTCTCCGTTTTCCACTAGGCTTGAACCCGCGGCCCACTTCCTCGAGTCAACCTCAAACGATTCCAACTCCAATTATGAGACCTATTCCATCTCCACAAACTTCTCCACAAATGTTGGACCAAACCCTTATTGATAAAGCTCCTTATCCACATAGGTTACGGGGCAACAGACCAAGTCCACAAATGGAGAAGATTGTGGAAATTTTTAAGCAAGTTAACATAAATATTCTTTTCCTAGATACTATTCAACAAGTTCCGTCTAATGCGAAAATTCTAAAGGACTTGTGCACTAGGAAAAGGAAAATTCAAGTGCCTAAAAAAGTTTTCCTAGCGAATAATGTGAGCACTGCTTTTACCCAACAAATACCCAAGAAACGAAAGGACCCCGGGAGTCCTACAATATCTATTGCTATTGGGGTAAAAATATCAATCGTGCTTTACTCGATTTAGGTGCTAGTGTTAACTTGCTTCCGTATTTTGTCTATGAGCAGTTAGGTATCGGAGAGTTGAAACCTGCGCACTGCACTCTTCGGATGGCCGATCGATCTATCATCCAACCTAGGGGTGAGTTAGAGGATGTATTAATCAAAGTCGGGGAATTTATATTCCCTGTGGACTTTATAGTTATTGATACACAGGTTGTAGCAAACCCCCAAAACCAAATTCCGGTGATTCTAGGTTGGCCTTTCCTAGCGACTTCCAATGCAATAATCAATTTTCGAAACGGTTCTATGACCCTATCCTTCGGGAAGATGTCAATTGAGTTTAATATTTACAAGTTGGGAAGTGAACCCTCCGAACCCTATACTCAAGTATGTTCTGTCGAAACGATAGATTCCGACAGCAGCAAACTTGAAGAGCTTCACGATACTTATCTAGACTCCACTAGTGCGTTAATGTTCGATCCTGCTATTTATGAGGACCCTTCTTTCGACAAGTCCACACCCAAGTCCGAATCCTTTGACTTGTCGAATAAGTTAGTCGAGCTGTCCGGATTAACATCTAACGCTAAATATGAACCTTTTACGGAGTCCGAGGATCATATTTTTCTTTCCGATGAGATTATCATTCAAAATATCGATGAAATCTTTGAAGACATTTTCGCCGAAGAACTCGCATTCCTAAAAAACATGGAAGTTGTGATGAGTCAACCCCAAAACAAAGAAGTTGAACCGCCACCCCTTCTTCATATCAATAACGAGAATGCGAGTAATCCATCATCATTATTTCGTCTCTACAAACCGAGACGTAAACACATTCTATTCCACCTCTTATCTCCTCCCCACTTCTTCACGTCTATAGGTGACATGTTCTTCTACCAACCTTGGTGCTACATTGATAAAATTTTTGAATGGTTATTGTTGACTTTTGGTCTTTGTAAAGCTTTGCATAGACCAATTATTTCCTCCCATGTTATAATTTTAAATGCTTAAGACTGTTTTACTTAAATTTGGGGGGGGGGAGAAAAATATATTTTGGCTCTTGAACGAAAAGTTTTTTTTTTATTGTAAACCAAAAATAAGTTTGGGGGAGAATTTTACTTTCATTATTTCTTGTCCCCTTTAATAACTTTTCCTCCCAAGTCTATAGGATTTTTGTGATTAAAAGATGACATCAATGAGGACACTGCTGCAAATAGGTTTGGGAGAGATTTGTGCTTATTCACGCATCATTTTGCATTATACTAAATATAAGCACAAAATTTTATTTGATAGTAAAAATTAGAAAGTGAAAATTTACATATAAAAGATAGGAATAGTTTGAGAAAAGCAAGAAAATTAGATATTTTATAACGAAACTAGTAATAAATAGTCATGAGCTGTTGTCCCAAGGGTTAGTGAGATGAAGAAAATTACTAATCTGAGGATAAAAATAAGTCTGAAAAGTAGTCCCTATTCTTGAGTCCAAATATTTGAATGTTGATATCCTACTATACGCACTTGCACACATCTTGAAACTTGGGATAGTAGAGGATACCTTGAAATGCTCTTGTCTAAAAGCCTTAGTATGAAGAAAATGAAAAGATAAAGGGTGAAGGAAAAAATGAACACTGGTTTTGTAATTACTTAAGGCAGCATAAAAAAAATATAGCGAGGGCGCTTTATCACCTAGTGCCTTAAAACAACTGGTTTGGGAGTCACTGCTAAACCTTAGGTGTTGCAAGACGAGGATATTACGCCTAAATGAGCGAGCACATTTGGTAGTCGGTCGGTTAGTACCTCAAGAAGTATTAGCAGTCGCATGAAGAATGTGCGAGAATTCCATCTGAAAATATTCACCGATTAAAAAGTACTAAGGAAGATGGACAAGAGTATGATAGCTTGAATTGAATTCTCTAAGTGTAGAGATGTCTTTTACACACACGTAGGGGTATATGATCGATATTTGGAAGAAAGGTAGGAAGGAAGACTAAAGGCGATATTTTATTGAGGGAAGATATGATTTCTAATATCCTTTCACGACCATTAAAATAGGGCTCATGGCAACTGAAAAGATGGTATAGTTGGAAACTCTTATTTTCAAGTTTTTCCTTTTATAGTTCTTATCTTTGTACGTAACTTTCATCTTCTTTATTTTAATATAGGATTTTGTGGGTGTAATCCGCTGAAAACCCTCAGGAGACAACACTCCTCCTACTAGGGACACCTAGAGGTTTAACAGCTTGTTGCACGTGTTCAGTGCAATCGTGTTTGTCTACGAAAGTGTGCTAGGCTTTTCTTTTTCTTTTTTCTCTCTCTCTTGAATAACTAGTTTGCTCGGGACGATCAAAATTAAGTTTGGGAGTATTTGTTCAGTTTAAAATATTGCACATTTGATATAAAATTTTCCTTACTTTTCTTAAATATTTAAAGGTGTTTATTATAAATATAGAACATATGTGGGTTTATCTGCAAATTTACTCTTTATCATATGTTTATATATTATAATTAATATTATGAAGGAAAATATATGCATATAATATTTTTATTATGCATATCATATCAAATAATCTTAATCAAATTTCTTAAAGATTTAATACCATATAAAATGATTAAGATAATATCTCTAATATAACAAATATTACTAATATTATTTATGGAGATATTGTGCAGATTTAGCTCAGGTCCGGAGATCGAGATATTCGAGATGTCAGGAGCAAGATCTGTTGATAAAATCATAAAATCAATAGTGGCAGAGACTCAGGAAATATTTGAAGAATCCAGACATTAAAGAAATCTCTATGTGTCAACATGAGAAAGCACCTGAAATTTGGAACCCTGATTCTACCAAACCGCAGCCATAATGCACAATCCGCGGCGGATCCGCGACACATCTAGAGCCGTTGGATGAGAAATTTTAGGATTTGGATCGTGATTGCATAGCTTAACCTATGGGATCTAGGGTTTCTGATTTAGGGGCTATATAAAGGACCGAGGGCTAAAATTAAAAATCATCACCTTTAATACGAAGCAAATCACCGTCAAGAACAAGAGATCCACGACAGGTCCGCGATTCGACGTGATAGAACGACGTGAATATCGACTGAGCATCTACTTCCTACGAGACAGAGATCGAGAGCAACTTCTTCCTGTAATCTAAATTCGAAGGATGTGTAGTTATAACGTTGATTAATAAAGGTAGATCATTTGCTTAATTATTTCGCATTTACTTTCTGCATTATGATTTACTTTCCTATCCTTTCTTCTTCTATCTCAACCATGTATGAGTAATTCTACGCTTGTTAGGGTTCGTAGAATTAGGGTAGATCAATAGATGAAAAAAATATTATAACTCCTTTTACATCTTATAAAGTTTATAAATTTTAGCAAAATAAATGTTTACATCCTTATCGGGCGCGCTATCAATTATTGATAGTCTTGACCGCGATTTGAGATTAGATTAACAATTGTTTTGGTAAAGGCTGGACATGAATAGAGATCAATGCAAGGATAAGGGTTAAGAGTGGGGAAACCCTAATTTCTTCCAAAAGAACCCTGATCCACATTCATCATTATCGATCTAGTTTTAAATCTATTAAAAGATAAAAAGATTCATCTTTAATTAATCATCCATTATTACTAAATTTTATGAACCCTACAATTCTCTTCTTCATAAATTCTACATCCGTGTTCAACATAGATCTAAAAACTATTCTCCATATTTTCAATCAACTCGTCTGAAGTAAGATTAAAAGTTTCACGCATCCCTGCGGATGATCTGTACTCATCTCGGCTAGCTACTCGCGACACCGTTATTGATTGTGGTTACTACAAACACTTTTTCACACCAATCAGATACCGTATTCTAATCTGCAGAGAAATGATATTAGTCGGTTATATATGATATAACCGGATTATTGAATCAAGTGTTGATTTAATAATATGATATATATTATATTTGATATAATTATATATTAACTAATATTATTGCTCGCTAATTTTTTTTCTTCTCTTAATATATATATTAATATATATATATGATACATGTATATATATATATATATATATATATATATATATATATTATGAAGCATGATTTGATTTTCTATTTTGAGAAAATAGAAATAAAAGGTGGAAAAAGGGAGATATTTATGGTATGGTGAGGAATGGCTTTTTCCTTTTGTTTATTCATTTATTTACACAATAGAAGCATGGTGCAATATATGTATTGTTTTTAATTCATGCTTCAATAAGTGAGAAAAGTGAGAGGCCATTCTTCACTTCATTTTTTTTATGCTAGCTCATTTTGTATTGCTCTCTCTCTCATTTTCTTCTTCTTCCTCCACCAAGCTCTACTCTTTTCCATGAATTGGAAAATAAAGGGTTAGAGAATTCTAAGTGAGCTTATAAACCTACTTCATCAACCTACTCTAGATTAGCACTCAAGATTAGGTTGTTTACTTCACTAATGAAAAATTAGTGAAGAGATGGTTTGAACTAGCGAAGCTTCAAGGTGGATCATCTTCGACACGAAGATCGCGAAGCAAGCTCGTTCCTTCTTCAAGTGGAACCTAGAGGAGTCGTAGAGACTACTACCCGGAGCTATAGAAGTGAAGGACTTAATCTACAAAGGTTGTATACTCTTTCACTTAGCTTAGTTCTTTATATATCATGCTAAAACCCTAATACTCTAGTTAAGATTCTATGTTAGTGTAGCTTAGCACACCAATTTTTGAAAATTGCATGCTTAATGCCGGTTAAAACCCAGTGGTCGTGCTAGGACACACTTTCATGGTATCAGAGCCAAGCTAGAGTATTAGATGATGAATGTACAATTGCGAAACCGAAACAACTCCGAAACAGTAGCAACGAAACCCTAGTTTCTGTCGAATTTTCCAGAGTCTCTAATTTTTTTTAAATAGTTGCATAGTGCTCTTCTTCATATAACTAGAACACCCTACAAAAACGAGCAAATAATTCCTACATGTGGTCGGCCACATCTTGAAAAATCCCGGCCGAGCCGGCCCCATCATGGAATTTTGTGTCTAGTTTTGTTTGGTGTTCTGGAAATTTGGAATTGGGTTTTAGGTACTGTTTGATTTTTTCCAGGTTGCATGTGATGTTATCTTTCTGTTGGAGCAATTCGGAGTGTTTCGTATTTGTAGTTTTAACATCGTTTCGGATTTAAGTATTGATATATGATACAATATTTGGAATCCACATTTAATTAGTTTTGTGAAAACTAGTTTGCTAGTTGTAAATCTAGTATTTTAGTCTCTATTGATTTATTGCCACGGAGTTTCGATTCGGATCAAAACTCCGTCGCAATCTCGTATAGTGCGCGAATACTCGCCGAATAACATTACTAGATAGCCACGCCTCACAGCCCCGACCAAGTGACTTTAGAAGAACCCCGTTGCCAAAAGCATCCACTCGGGTGCTCGCGGCCACGGTATTCCGCCTAAGTGCATTTCGTCGATGGCATCGGGGGTGTGGCCATCTACCAATGTTCCCGACGAGCATTCGATCAAATAGTCGGGAATCTTATTAAATTACCAGACTAAGTTATTGAAAAGTGTTTTCGATTTGAGACTAAAATGCAAGGTTTATAGGGTTAGGCATGAAATCCGGAATATGTGATATTCCGGGTTTATGATGTCTAAGGTTAATGCGGATTCTAATTATTGTAATTTTCATTTCTTTTCTGCGACCGTAAATGTAATATGTGGGGTATCCTTGATCTCGTTGCTATATGTCAACGACATTCGAGATATGCATATTTACTTACGTTGATGACATGTGATGTTATGTGTTGCTGTGATATGTTATATTGGATCGTCGTGATTGAATAGCTAGGTTTTTTTTTTACGTGAGATGAGAGTTTTTGTATTTTCATTCATGTAAAATGTATGTAATACTCTTTTATTGGGATACTTCCAGGTTGAGGATAATGTCACCATTGATGTATATTATTTACTTTTCCATATTAGGATAGACCCAAGACGGGGAGCACAAGTAACCGGGTTCTAGAGTCCAGTGGGAGACCATCTCGAGGAGTTGAGACCGGGTCTCCTAACTCTAGAATTGGCAGGGTTGCTTACCGCTCTCGTAGGGGTCTAGGGATGTGGGTTTGGCTATTCATCATGACCGTGGAATCCGTGTTTTTCATTGCTGGCTAAATTTAAAACACGGACCTCCTAATATATCCAATATTTCATATGTTTGCTTCTACTGCTTGAGTTCTGTGATATGATCATATAACTGCACTAGAAGAATGCTATATATATATATATATATATATATATATAGATAGATATATAGATATAATAATAATAATAATAATAATAATAATAAACGTTGCTTATGTTTTGCACCCGCGTTAGTCCAGCCCCCGCTTTGCCGTTAGTTAAGTAACCTAACGGTGCATGACGGTGCCCCGTGGCGAATGCGGATGGCATAAGTATACGTTCTATTTTCATTTCTTTTCTGTGATGTTTAGAGAAACATAAATGATGGGACGTCATTAATGAGATTAATAGAAAGAAAAGAAACCTAAAAATGTTGTAGAATCAAACTTTTCAAAAAGATAGCTCTAGTTCTTGCTTTGCATAGTGGTACTCCTTTATGAATATCCAGCAACTCATTTGATGAGGAAAGAGCCGAGATTCCTTCACCGGGAGTGACCTCTTTAGCAAAGACTGGCAAATGCTACAATCCACTCGGATTGTTTCAAAAAGGTAGCTCTAGTTCTTTCTTTGCATAGTGGTATTCCTCGATGAATATCCAACACCTCATTCGATGAGAAAAGAGTCAAGATCCCTTCATCGGGAGTGACCTCTTTAGCAAAACTAGCAAATACTACAACCCACGTGGTTTGTTTTGAAAACTAATCGATTTTAAAAGCGGAGCTTAAACCATTCATTTTCAAATCACTTGATTCTACAACGATATCAAATTCATTATGCTAAAGGTTTTCTTTAAAACCAGTCGTAGCTCTCCGTCATTTCGGATAAGGACTATTTAATATTCGTGCTGCATTTGTTGGCCTCCGTCAAGGCGTAGTGTGCAGTAGCTGATTAGTGCTTATCTGCCGCATGTGATGCGATTAGATTAGGGTAGTCATACGGCTTTGTTGACCTTAGCCAAGGGTCGTACGGGTGGGTTTAATTCAATCATGAAATGATGGGTCGAACTTGGCTAGCGCTTATGATTTGTTGACTATAGCCAAGGTCATAAGTCGTTAGGGGTAAAAACTGATATTAGGTATTTCAAGTGTTCAAATTTGCAATGAGATTGCATACCTTCTATGAGATAGTTGGATCCCGATACCCACCGCGAGTAAGTGTTACTCCTGGAAGAGTTTTCCACTTTACAATTAGCTGATCTAGTAGATGTCTAAGAAAGATGTTAACAGGGGTTATGCCCCTGCGGAAACGAGATTATTTAATTAGTTCCATGTGAAAGTATGGGGAGACTCCCTCGGGGTACCAATACCTGCCTGGCTGACCGATTAGCGAACTTGTAGGGTGTAATTAATCCCGGCTAATCTTACCTTTTACGGTTTGAAAGAAGATTTGATAAAAACAGTGGGAGCCATCCTGATTAGATAAGATAATAACCAATCTAATCTTGCAAAGAGCGCACGCAAAAGTGTTTTCTCTCTCTCTCTCTCTCTCTCTCCTGGTAGCGATCATGAAACGCTTTAATCAAGATAATAATATGGATGTATTGACCGAACTCGCTTATTATACCGAGTTGGGAAACGTTGGTTCCACTCTATCTTATGATTGTCATAAGTCTGAGTAAGGAATAAGGGAATATCAGGATTCCCACGCAACCCGAACGAAAAAAGAGCATGATGCTGCATCTTCTTCGGGTATGTTCGTTACCGAAAACTGTTTCTCAGTATGCTCTACGTTCTGGATATTGGATGCCGGATCAGGATCCCACGTATGTAATTTGTTACATGGGTTAAGCAGAAGTAGAGAACTGGGAAGGGTGATAAGTCTCTAGTAGTAGGGAATTGTGCAATTGTTGCAGCCAAAGCAGTTGGCGAATATCACCTAGTATTACCAAATGGTAATACAATGATTTTGAACGACTGTTATTACATACCAAAAATGATGTGCAATATAATATCAATTAGTTTATTAGATAAAGAAGGATATAACTTTATATTAGAAAAAAATGTTATGAACATTTTCTTAAATCAAGTGTTGATTGGGCTTGGTACGTTATGTAACGGTATATATGTTCTAAATCAAACTACGGTTCTAAATATACAGAACACACACAAGAGGAAAAGTTCAGAAATGAACGAAGCCTTCTTGTGGTATTGTAGAGTAGGTCATATCAATACGACAAAACTAGATAAGTTATATAAAGATGGATATTTAAATCAGTTTGAATTTACATTTTATGAAACTTGTCAGTCATGTCTCAAATGGAAGATGACCAAAACTCCGTTTACTGGACACGGAGAAAGAGCTACTGAACCCTTGGGACTGATACATAGTGATGTATGCGGTCCTATGTCTACACATACCAGGAATGGTTCCTCATACTTCATTACACTCACCGATGATCTCTCAAGATACGGACATGTGTTCCTGATGAAACACAAATCTGAATCTTTTGAGAAATTCAAGGAATATAAGTACGAAATGGAGAACCAAATGGGTAAAAATATTAAAATGTTTCGATCTGATCGAGGAGGAGAATACTTGAGCACGGAATTCTGAGACTATTTAAAATAGAATGGGATTCTCTTTCAGCTTACTCCTCCGTATACACCACAGCACAACGGAGTATCGGAGCGGAGGAATCGCACCCTATTAGATATGGTGCGCTCTATGATGAGTGTTGCTGAGTTACCTATTTCCTTTGGGGATATGCACTTGAGACAGCTGCATACATATTGAATATGGTTCCCACCAAATTCGTGCTTACCACTCCATATGAGATATGGAAAGGGAAGAGACCATGCCTTAATTTTATTAAGATATGGAGTGTCAGGCTTATGTGAAAACACAAAATCCGGACAAGCTCGAGGCAAGGTCAGTTCTGTGCAAGTTTGTAGGATATCTCAAACATTCGCGAGAGTATATCTTATACCACACCGAGGAACAAAAGGTGTTTATTTCTCGACATGCAACCTTTTTAGAAAAGTAATTTCCTATGAAAGAAATTAGTGGTAATGAGGTAAAACTGGAAGGAGTTCCAGCTACACAAACTATAACAGACAATTTGGTAGAACCGGAAGATTCAATATTCCCCGACGAATCTCAGCCACTCCGCAGATTTAGTAGGGTTTCTCATCCACCTGAGAGATACTGCGATTATCTCATAGACGGTGGGAGCGAGGATTGCATCATGGAAGATGATAACCTAACTAGTTTCGAGCACTCCATCATAAGAGGGGACTCTGTGAAATGGCTGGATGCTATGCGATCTGAGATGGAATCCAGGTACACCAACAAAGTATGGACTTTGGAAGTTGCTCCTGAAGGGGTAAAATCCATAGGGAGCAGATGGATCTTTAAGAAGAAAATTGATGGAAAGGTTGAGACCTTCAAAGCTTGACTTATAGCAAAAGGTTTTCGTCAACGACCAGGTGTCGATTATGATGAAACATTTTCTCCTGTCGCTATGCTTAAGTCCATCAGGATCCTACTTTCCATTGCTATATACCATGACTACGAAATCTGGCAGATGGACGTCAAGACCGCTTTTTCTAAATGTTGATTTAGAAGAGAGCGTGTACATGACACAGCCAGAGGGCTTCATAAACAGTGGGAGCAGCGGAAAGGTGTGCAAGCTGCTTAAATCAATCTACGGATTAAAGCAGGCATTGCGGAGCTGGAACATCTATTTTGATATGGCGGTCAAATAGTTTGACTTCATCAAAAACGTAGATGAACCTTATATATACAAAAAGGTTGTAGAGAGTAAGGTTGTCTTCCTCGTATTGTACGTGGATGGCATACTTTTGATAGGAAACGATGTTCCTATGCTACACTCGGTCAAGCTCTACTTATCACAAAAGTTCTCCATGAAAGATCTAGGTGATGCCTCCTATATCCAGGGGAAAAAGATCTATAAAGATAGATCTAAAAGGATGTTGGGATTGTCCCAATTCAGGTACACAGACACATA
The DNA here is from genome assembly GCA_030015575.1 of Agapanthus africanus. Lineage (NCBI taxonomy): Eukaryota > Viridiplantae > Streptophyta > Magnoliopsida > Asparagales > Amaryllidaceae > Agapanthus > Agapanthus africanus. The sequence goes on from JASDDO010000028.1 coordinate 187,896,465, forward strand.
CTAAAGAGCATTAGTATGGAAGATTCTAAGCGTGGTAATTTATCCGCTTGTTCAGGAATCACTCTCTCCAAAGAGATGTCTTCTAAGACTGATTTGGAGAGGGTTCGCATGCAAGGGATACCCTATGCTTATGCAGTAGGGTCAATCATGTATGCGATGTTATGCACAAGATCGGATGTAGCTTACGCACTTAGTGTGGTAAGTAGGTATCAATCAGATCCTGGGGAGAAACACTGGACAACTATGAAGAACATTCTTAAGTACTTGACAAGGACTAAAGAAATGTTCTTGGTGTATGGTAACGGAGAACTCCAGGTGGAGTCCTTTACCGATTCGAACTTCCAGAGTGATAAAGACGATAATAAGTCGGTCTCGGATTTTGTCTTCACTCTTAATGGAGGGGCGGTATGTTGGAAGAGTTCCAAGCAAGATACCGTAGCAGACTCTGTTAGTTATTTGTATGCCCTAGAGGCCATTACTATACATACGATGTATATTGTAGTGGATGCTTAGACATATACATGGAGGACTTTCTTGCTCGACATGATAGTATGTTATCTGGTTGCTCTTTATCTTAACGTGTACTTTGATTGTCTCTATGTTACATGTTGATAAAGCTCTTCGAATGAGTACTTGACTACCAGGACTATGATGCAGATCATACTAGTGGGGACAGAGTAGTCGTTAAGTACATCCTTCAAATGTTCCTAGTCGTGCGTGTATCGAGACAGGGCATCGATATACCAGAGTAGACTAGCGTATTGCTTCTCGACCCATGTAGATGGGCGATGGATGATCCCATATCCATTGGTGTTTGACATCAGAGACAGTATACGGGTGCTCAGTGGAGACTGGGTACACTGAACGGACTCACCGAGAACTCCCAGATGGTATTATACCTAACGTCAGATGGCAGTTCTCTGGTAACACTGGTACAGGTTAGTCTGTAGACCCGAGATCGTCATTGAGTCTTATGTGATTCCCACTGTTCTTTGATTTCCACCTTACCACGTTCAAGACAACGTGCAAAATGGTGTCTTTTGGGTACAGTCCCGAGTCATATGGAGGCAATGAGCGATAGGAGGGGTTTCGTCTCTCCCGGTATGGGGAGTTGATGTTGCGCTGTGCTCGATTGGCTATAACAGGAAGTCCTTGGCTAAGGCTGCTTCAGAGATATACTGGTAAGTGTTATCAGTAGTTTCTCGACCCGTTATGAGCCTCATATCGACACGATTTATCGAGTTACTGGGGTCTGACGTTTACCACCCCTAGACGAGATATGCGACATATCAGACGGAGAGACCGGACTATACGGTAGTGTTACTGATTGGATACGCAGGAGTGTGAGCATGCTTGCTTGTTGATCTTCTGATTGCTCAATACCCGGGTGGCTGTTATGTTTAGCAGACCGCTTGCGGCTTGTGGGTGTTAGATATGATCATCACCTACTGCTGGCGTATTGACGAGTCTTTAGAGTCCTACACAGGGGTTTCCTGGCTCAAGTGAAACGGAGTAAGAGCACATATGTGATATGTGCGGTACCGAGACTGATACGACACGAGATACCATATTCTATTCTCGCGATATGAGATATCGGTCGGTTATATATGATATAGCCGGGTTATCGGATCAAGTGTTGATTCAATAAGTTGATTCATATGATATTAATCGGTTATAGGTGATATAGCCGGATTATTAAATCAAGAGTTGATTTGATAATCTAATGTATAATTATATATTTGATATATTACATTACATTAACTAGTATTGGCTCACTTATGATTTCTTTTCTCACTATGGATACATTGATATATATGTGATATATGTTAAATGTATCATGCTAGGTTACAAATGCAACTAGGATTTATGAGACTTGAACCATGCTAGGGTTAGATTAGGGTTTATGTTTATTATTAAGGAAATTCAAAAATTGTGGAATTAGTCATGGTTGATATTTTGCAAGAAGCTTGTAGGCTTCTTTGACTTTGTCCACCCTTTTTGTCTACCTTAAGATATTTGTTAACCTAGCTTTAACCCTAACTCATGGTTAAGTCTCTACAAGGGTTAAGGATGCCATACTTAACCCTTGGTTGCATTTTTAACCTCAACAATAATTCATTCTCTCTTGATAATTCTTCATCTTCTTCATGAGCTCAAAGAGAAAAGAGTTTTCTAGGGTTTGAGTTTGTGATGAAAACTTGTGAGAATATGAAATCTAATGTGAGCAAAATTCCTACTTCATCATCCTCTACTACTTGCCATTTAGTATAGGGTGTTTGCTTCACTAATTCCATGATTAGTGAAGAGATAGGTTGGGCTAGTGTCTCCTCGACGTAGATCATTTTCGGCCTCGAAGACTTCGAAGCAAGCATGTTCGTTTCTTCATCGGAGCCTCACTAGAGTCCGAGACTTCTTGATCGAAGCGAAGGGACTACTACACGGAGCTATTGAAGTGAAGAACCGGTCTACAAAGGTTGTATTCCTTGCTCACTTAGGATGTAAAGTGTTTACATATGTTATTCCGTCGATTTCTAGTTAACGATTCTAAGGTTAGGGTTAGCTAGAACGGCAAAATTTTGAATTTGGAATGGATGATGCCTCTCGAAACCTTGCTGCCGTACTAGGGAACCCTGAAGTGGTATCAGAGCCATGCTAGAAATTTATACGGATTTTGTTAAGATTACGAAAATGAAATACTCCGAAACTTGAAACAGAAAATTCAAGTTTCTGTCGATTTAAAAGTTGTTCAAAAAAATGTTTAAACAAGTACAGAACGATGTATGAGATATATCAAGAACACTGTGAAAATTTCAGGGGATTTCATAAAAATTTGGCCGGCCACCATGTACCCCATCTCGGCCAAAACCGAGCCCCTCCCCCTTAATTTTTTTTTTGTGTTCCAGTGACTTGGATTTGATGTTTTAGGTGTTGTTTGTTTTTGCTAATTTTGCATGTGATGTAATCTTACACTATAAACAATTCGGAGTGTTTCGTATTCGTATTTTTAACATTGTTTCGGGTTATTCGCACGTTGTCTAGAAGAAATTAAAAAGTTCGATCGAATGTCAAAAACCCATTTTTCCAGGTTTAACGTATTCGGAAAAATATGCAAGTAATCCTATGAACCCTCTAGAAGAATGAAACCCTAACTCCACTTTTTGGATCGCGGAACCGCCGTCAAATCCTAGGGTTTGCCGTAGTTCCGTGGCGACATGAGTGAGGCTTTGGTTTGCCCTTCAACGGCTGGTGCATAGGTACTGTGGCATATTCTGAGTATTATTGAACTATGCTCAAGTGTTGAGCTGTCGGGAAATTGTGGGACTTTGATGAATCGATCGAAAAGTTTAACGTTCGTCCGGATATTATGTGATGGGATACAATATTTGGAATCCACAAAAGTAATTATGAGATAACTAATTTGAATGTTATAAATTTAGCAGTTTAGTCTCAATTGATCGATTGCTACGGGATTTTGATGAGATCAAAAGTCCGTCGCAATCACGTAGTGTACGCGGATACTCATCGGGTAACCTTATTAGATAGCCACACCCCATAGCCCCGACGAAGTGACTGTAGAAGAACCCTGTCGTCAAAAGCATCCGTTCGGGTGCTCGCGGCAGCGGTGTTCCGTCTTAGTGCACTTCGTCGACGGTATCGGGGGGTGCGGCCGTCTACTAAAGTTTCCGACGAGCATTCGATCAGGATATCGGGAATCTTGTTAAATTGCCCGACTAGATATTAAAAGGTGTTTTGAATATCGAGACTAAAATGCGGGGTTTATAATTGTTAGGCATGCGATATCTAAGGAATTCATTTGGTTAGGCATGAAATCCAAAGTATGAGATATTTCGGGTTTATGATATCTAAGGTGGTTGCGGATTCCAACTGTTGTAGTTTTTCACTTTCTTTTCTGCGACCGTAAGTGTAATATGTGGTGTATTGCCGGTTTCGGTGCTATATGTCAACGACAATTAGGATACGCATATTTACTTACGTTGATGACATGTGATGTTATGTGTTGCTGTGATATGTTATATTGGATCGTCGTGTTTGAATAGCCGGGGGTTTTATGTGAGATGAGAGTTTTTATTTTCATTCATGTAAAATTTATTGTATGTAATATTCTTTTATTGGGGCACTTCCGGGTTGAGCATGATGTCACCATTGTATATTATTTACTTTTCCGCATTAGGATAGACCCAAGGCGGGGAGCACAAGTAACCGGGTTCTAGGGTCCAGTGGGAGACCATCTCGAGTAGTCGAGACCGGGTTTCCTAACTCTAGAATTGGTAGGGTTGCTTGCCGCTCTCGTAGGGGTCTAGGGGTGTAGGATTGGCTATTCATCACGACCGTGGAATCCGTGTTTTATACAGGCTTAAAATAAAACCCGGAAATCCTAATATATCCAATATTTCATAAGTTATCTTCTGCTGCTCTGTGATGTGATCACTGTGATATGTTCAGACGAATGCCTATATATATATATAATTAATATTGCTACTTTCGTTTTCATATGTGATGCTTGGGAAGCATAATAAATGGGACTTCATTAATGAGATTAATGAAATAAAAGGAACCTAAAGATGTTGTAGAAACTTGTTTTAAAAACTGGTACCTCTAGTTCTTGCTTTGCATAGCGGTATTCCTTATAGAATATCCAGCACCTTATTCGATAAGGAAAGAGCCGGGATCCCTTCACCGGGAGTGACCTCTTTAGCGAAACTAGCAGATGCTACAAACTCGGTTTGTCTTTTGATTGCTTTTTTAGTTTTTGCTTTGCATAGTGGTATTTGTGAAATATCCTGCAGCTTATTCGATAAGGAAAGAGCCGAGATTCCTTCACCGGGAGTGACCTCTTTAGCAAAACTAGTAAAAACCTCAAAAACACTCCTTTTCAAAATCACTCGATTCTACAACGAGATCAAGTTCATTACGCAAAAGTTTTTCTTAAAAACTTGTCATAGCCCTCCGTCATTTCAGATAAGTACTTCATAGTATTCGTGCTACGTTTGTTGGCCTTCGTCAAGACGTAGTGTGCGGTAGCTATTTATGCTTATCTGCTTAAGCATATGATGCGATTGGATTAGGATAGTCGTGCGACTTTGTTGGCCTTCGTCAAGGGTCGTGCAGGTGGGTTTAATTCAATCAAGAAATGTACGTGTTGAACTTGACTAGCGGCCTATGGTTTGTTGGCCTTTGTTAAGGTCATAGGAAGCTAGGAGTAAAATATTATCGGGAATTTCAAGTGTTGAAATTTGCAATGAGATTGCATACCTCCTATGAGATAGTTGGATCCCGATACCCACTGCGAGTAAGAGTTACTCCCGGGAGAGTTTTACACATCACAATTAGCCGATCAACTAGGTGTCTAGAAAGGTGTTAACGGGGTTATGCCTCTGGGAAAATGATGTTTATTTTAATTAGGTCCGTGCGAAAGCACAGGAAACCTCCCTCAAACTACCGACACTGGCCTGGCTGAAAGATTGGCGAACTTATAGGGTGTAATTAATCCCGGTTAGTCTTTCCTTTTAGGGTTTGAAGGAAGATTTGACTAAAACAGTGGGAGCCATCCTGATTAGATATATTAATAACCAATCTAATCTTGCAAGAGCATACGCTGAGTGTTTTCTTCTCTCTCTCCAGATAGCGACCATGTCACGCCTTAATCAAGATAATAATATGGATGTATTGACCGAACCCGCTTGTTCACAATCCTTCTGTTATTCTTTCTTTGAGCCACTGCGCGGCGAAATGAAGAGGTGTCAGCGGAGTCCTATACTGAACTAAGGAACGTTGGTCCTGCTCCAACTTATAATTGTTATAAGACTGAGCACGAAATAGGGGATTACCAGGATTCCCGTGCCGCCCAATCGAAGAATGTGCATGATGATGCATCTTCTTCGGGTGTGTTCATTACAAAGAACTGTTTCTAAGTTTCCTTTACGTCCTGGGTATGAGATACCAGATCAGGATCCCACATATGTAATCTGTTACATGGGCTACAGAAAGGTAGAGAACTGAGAATGGATAATAAGTTTCAAGAGATGGAAACGATGCAAGTGTTGCAGCCAAGTATGTTGGCAGTTATCACCCTGTATTACCAACTACATTGATTCTAAACGAATGCTATTAGATACCGAACCTGATATACAATAGCATATCAGTCTCTTTATAAGTAAAGAAGGATATAATTTTGTATTGTTGGATAATGTTTTGAACATTTTCCTATATCAAGAGTTGATCGGTTCAGGCACGTTATCTAAAAGCATATACGTTCTAAATCAAACCACAGTTCTTAACGTACAGAACACACACAAGAGGAAGAGTTCAAAAATGAACGAATTCTTCTTGAGGCATTGTAGACTAGGTCATATCATTGCGACCCGACTAGCTAAGTTACATTTAGATGCATATTTAAATCAGTTTGAATTTACATCTTGTGAAACTTGCCAGTCATGTCACAAAGATAAGATGACCACAGCTCCGTTTATTGGAAACAGAGAAAGAGTTAGTGAACTCTTGGGATTGATACATGATGATGTATGTAGGTCCCCTGTCTACATATGCCAGGATCGGTTCTTTATACTTCATTACATTCACTGATGATCTCTCAAGATTCGGACATATGTTCCTGTTGAAACACAAGTCTGAACCTTTTGAGAAATTCAAAGAATATAATTTAGAAGTAGAGAACCACAATGGGTATAAGTATTATGTCCTTTGATGTGATCAAAGAGGAGAATACTTGAGCACGGAATTCCTGGACTATTCTAAAGGAAAATGAGATTCTCTCTCAGCATTACTCCTCCGTATACACCACAGCACGTCGGTGTATCGGGGCGGAGCAATCGCACCCTATGTGATATGGTGTGCTCTATGATGAGTACTACTGAGTTGCCTATTTCCTTTTGGGGTTTATGCACTTGAGAAGTTGCATACCTATTGAATATGGTTCCAACCAAATCAGGAGCCTATCACTCCATATGAGATATGGTATGGGAAGAGCCCATCTCTTAAGAAAGTTAAGATTTGGGGTTGTCCGGCTTATGTCTAAAATCAAAATCTGGACAAGCTCGATGCAAGGTCAGTTCTGTGAAAGTTTGTTGAATATCCCAAGCATTCGCAAGGGAATATCTTCTACCGCACTGAGGAGCAAAAGATATTTTGTTTCTTAGCATGCCACCTTTTAGAAAAGGAATTTCTTATGAAGAAATTAGTGGTTATGAGGTAGAATTGTGTGGGGTTCCTAGGCACTCATAAGGAGTCTCACAAGTGATCAAACATGCACAAATCAAATTTTACGGGTGCCTACAAACCCTAATACGGATCGTTTACTAGATATCTAGGCAAAGCAAGCAAGTAATCGAGTTAAATGCTAGGGGAAAGTGACTACAACCTTTGTAGATCCGGTCCACCACTTCGTGAGCTCCACGATGATCTCCCTCCGCTGTCCAAATCGAACTCACGACTCTAGCATTGGCATCATCGAAGAATGGGCGGGCTTGATCGTCGGTTCGATGCCGAAGATGATCTACGTCGAGGCATCGCAAGAACAAGCTCCAACTTCACCAAGCTTTGAAAACTTGTGAAGTAAACACCCTATACAACTTGGCAAGAGGTAGAGGATGAAGAAATAGGAAGTGGATAGACTTTAGATTTGGATTTCTCACACTTTTTCATCAAACACCATTGATGTAGCAAGCTTTTTCTTTTGTTGAAGAAGAAGAAGAAGATGAAAAAAAATATGATAAGTGTTTTGTAAATGATAAATAAATCAATACTTATCATTTACTAACCCTTGGTTAGTTGTAGAGAATGGACCATGGTTAACTAGAATGGTTAGGGTTAAGGATGAGACAAGAATGATGACTAAGTCAAAGTTTCAAGAAACTTCAACTACAAACAAAACTAGCAACCATTCTTTTTCTCTTTGCCTTTTTCTTTTTCCAAAATAAACAAAAGAATAAATAAATGAATAAGTAAATAAAAAGAAAACCCTAATCATAAACCTAAACATGGTCTAATTCTTTACACTAACCCTAGCTTGCATGTATCATCAAACATGATACAATCATGTGCACAAAATATATCGCATATACAATGTGCACAAACCAAGTGAGTAAATCCATTTAAAGTGAACCTATACTAGTTAATGCAAAGTAATATATCAAATATATAATTATACATTCAATCATTAAATCAACACTTGATCCAATGATCCGGTCATATCGCATATAACCGGCTAGTATCCAATGTATCGGCTTATCGAATCAATCCTTGATTCGATAACTAGGTTATATCGCATACAACCATTCGACACACATTCATCGCGAGAATGAAATACGGTATCACATACACGCATTATTCTCGGTCCCGCACATATCTCATATGCGCTCCTATTTCGTTTCGCTTGAGCCAGGAAAGCTCTGTGTAGGACTCTAAAGACTCGTCAATACGCCGGCAGCGAATGATGATCATATCAAACACCCACAAGCCGCAAGCGGTCTGCTAAACATAACGGCCACCCGGGTATTGAGCGATCAGAAGATCGACGAGCAAGCCCGCTCACACTCCTGCGAATCCAACCAGTAACACTTACCGTACAGTCCGGTCAGTTCGTCTGATATGTCGCATATCTCGCCTAGGGGTGGTAAACGTCAGACCCCAGTAGCTCGATAAGTCATGCCGACTTGAGGTCCATAACATTCGTGAAACTACTGATAACTCTTACCAGCATATCACTGCAACCCTGGCCAGGGATTTCCTGTTATGGCCAGTCGAGCATAGCACAACATCAACCCCCAATACCGGGAGAGACGAATCCCCTCCTATCGCTCATTGCCTTCATGTGAATCGGGACTGTACCCAAAAACCACCTGTTTGCACAACTCAGTAGAGCCGTGGTAGGGTGGAAATCAAAGCACAGTGGGAGACACACAAGACTCTATGACGATCTCGGGTCAATAGACTAAGCTGCACCAGTGTCACCAGAGAACTGCCATCTGACGTGAGGTATAATACCATCTGGGAGTTCTCGGCGAGTCCGTTCAGTGTACCCAGTCTCCACTGAGCACCCGCATACCATCTTCGATGTCAAACACCAATGGATATGGGATCATCCATCGCCCATCGCATGGGTCGAGAAGATATGCGCTAGTCTACTCTGGAATATCGATGCCCCGTCTCGATATTCCCACGACTAGGAACAATGAAGGATGTACTCATTGACTACCCAGGCCCCACTAGTATGATCTACATCATAGTCCTGGAAGTCGAGTACACATCCTAAGGGCTTTATCAACATGTAATCGGAGAGACAGAAAGTATACATGTTAAGATAAAGAGCAACCAGATAGCGTACTATCACGTCGAGCAAGAAAGTCCTACCTATATATGTCCCAGCATCCACTACAATATACATCCAATGTACAGTAATGGCCTCTAGGGCATACATATAACTAACAATCTCCCACTTGCACTAGGGCCATCTGTAGCAGTGGTTGCAATATCTAATACTCAACCATCCCATATGAGTCTCTCTCTGGAAAAAGGCCTTCGTGAGTGGATCCGCCGTGTTGTCCTCTGAGTCTACTCTCCTAACCTCGATCACCCCGGAGATCAACTATCTCCATGATCAGGTGATGCTTCCTCAGAATATGTCTGGGTCACTGATGGGACCAGGGTTCCAGGGCCAAAGCCATACTTCCATTGTCATACAATGGCAGGAACCTAGTTCATCTTATGAACCAATATACACTCAAACTTCCTCTTTGGTAGTATCTACAATAGCGATGTTACCAGCCTTTATCGTCTAGTTTGCCACGGTATCTAGCTTGGAACTCTTCCAACATACCGTCCCTCTATTGAGGGTAAAGACAATGCCCGTGACTGACATTCAGTCGTCTTTATCACCCTGGAACTCTTCCAGTGATTCTCCCCAGGATCGATTGATACCTTCTCACTACATCTAGTGAGAATCCTAGCATCCAATTACATCTATCTCATAAATGAAAACTCAGGATTTAGGAGGTATCACTTTGATCCTGTTTGGGGAATCCTAGTGATAATAGGAGATTGATCGATCGTAGTATAGGAAACTCTTTTTCTATCAAGAGTATGTTGTCTACGTACAATACGAAGATGACCACCATACTCCATACTACCCTTTTGTATATACAAGGTTCGTCTACCATTTTGATGAAGTCAAACACTTTGACTATCACATCAAAACAGACATTCCAACTCCGCGATGCCTGCTTCATTATGTAAAGCAACTTGCACACGTTTCCGCTGCTCCCACTGTTTACGAGGACCTCTGGCTGTGTTCTTATAGACGTTCTCTTCTAAATCAGTATTTAGAAAAGCAGTCATGGCACCCAACCGCCAGATATCGTAGTCATGGTATGTAGCCGTGGTAAGTAGGATCTGGACAGACTTAAGCATAGCTACTGGAAAAAGGTTTCATCATTATCCACGCCTGGTCGATGACGAAAACCTTTAACAAGTCTAGCTTTGAAAGTCTCAACTTTTCCATCTACACCAAGTAATCTTCTCAAGATATACTTTCTTCTGATGGGGATTTAACCCTTCAGATATAGCAGCTAAAGTCCATACTTTGCTGGTGTACATGGATTCCATCTCAGATCGCTAAGCATCCAGCCATTCTTACAGAGTCCCTACTCTCGATGGCCTGCTCGAAACTAGTTGGGTCATCATCTCATGATGCAATCCTTGCTCCCACTGTCATCGAGAAACCGAGGTATCTCTCAGGCGGATGAGGAACCCTACTAGATCGGCGGAGAGGCTGAGGTTCGTCGGGAACTATAGAATGTTATGGTTCTGTCAAATCATCAACTGCAGTTTTGTATAGCTGGAACCGTTCCAGTTCTACAGAACTGATTCTGCCTCGATCTTGTCCGGATTTTGCTTTAAACATAGGCCGGACAACCCCAAATCTTAACTCGCTTAAGAGATGGGTTCTTCCCATACCATATCTCATATGGAGTGGTAGGCATTGATTTGATTCAAACCTAATTCAATAGGTATGCAGCTTCTCAAGTGCATAACCCCAAAAGGAAATAGGTAACTCAGTAATACTCATCATAGAGCACACCATATCTAATATTGTGCAATTGCTCCGCCCTGATATACCGTTGTGCTGTGGTGTATTCAGAGGAGTAACACTGAGAGAAAATCTCATTCTCCTTTAGAATAGTCCAGGAATTCTATGCACAAGTATTCTGCTCCCTGATCTCATCATAGGACATAATACTTATACCCGGTTATTGGTTCTCTACTTCTAACTTATATTCTGTGAATACCTCAAAAGGTTCGGACTTATGTTTCAACAGGAACATATGACTGAATCTTGAGAGATTATCAGAGAATATAATGAAGTATAAAGAACCAATCCTGGCATGTGTAGACAGGAGACTTTACATACATCATCATGTATCAGTCCCAAGAGTTTACTATCTCTTTCTCTGTTTCTAATAAACAGAGCTATGGTCATCTAATCTTTGTGACATGACTGGCAAGTTTCACAAGATGTAAATTCAAACTGATTTAAATATGCATCTAAAATGTAACTTCAGCCAGTCGGGTCGCATTGATGTGACCTAGTCTACAATGCCTCAAGAAGGATTCGTTCATTTCTGAACTCTTCTTTTTGTGTGTGTTCTGTATACTAGGAACTGTAGTTTGATTTAGAACTTCAATGCTTTTAGATAACGTGCCTGAACCGATCAACTTTTGATATAGGAAATGTTCAAAACATTATCCAACAATACAAAATTTTATCATTTCTTTACTGATAAAGAGACTGATATGATTTTGTATATCAGGTTCGGTATCTAATAACATTCGTTCAGAATCAATGTATTACAATACAGGGTGACAGTGACCGACAGACTTGGCTGCAACACTTGCCCCGTTTTCTGTCTCATGAAACTTATCACCCGTTCTCAGTTTTTCTACCCTTTTGTAGCCCTATGTAATATCTTACATATCTGGGATCCTGATCCGGTATCACATACCAAGGATGCGGAGGATACTGAGAAACAGTTCTGTATAATGAACACACCCGAAGATGATGCATCAGCATGCACTCTCTTCGTTTGGGCGGCACGGGAAATCTGGTATTCCCCAATTTCCTGCTCTGTCTTATAACAATTATAAGTTGGAGCGGGACCAACGTTCCCCAGCTCAGTACAACAAGCGGGTTCGGTCAATTCATCCATATTATTATCTTGATTAAGGCGTGATATGGTCGCTATCTGGAGAGAGAGAGAAGAAAACACTCTGCGTGCGCTCTTGCAAGATCAGATTGGTTATATTTTATCTAATCAGGATGGCTCCCACTGTTTTTATCAAATCTTCCTTCAAACCCTAAAAGGAAAGACTAGCCGGGATTAATTACACTCTACAAGTTCGCCAATCTTTCAGCCAGGCCAGTGTCGGTACTTTGAGGGAGGTTCCCCGTGCTTTCGCACGGACCTAATTACAGTAAACCTCGTTTTCCCAGAGGCGTAACCCCGTTGACACCTTTCTAGACACCTACTTGATCGGCTAATTGCAAAGTGCAAAACTCTCCCAGGAGTAACAATTACTCGCAGTGGGTATCGGGATCCAACTATCATATAGAAGGTATGCAATCTCATTGCAAATTTCAACAGTTGAAACTCCCGATAAAGGTTTTTACCCCTAGCACCTATGACCTTGGCTAAGGTCAACAAATCATAGGTACTAGTCAAGTTCTACCCGTCATTTCGTGATTAATTAGACCCACCCACATGACCCTTGGCTAAGGTCAACAAAGCCACATGACTGTCCTAACTAATCGCATCATATGCGGTGTAGGAAGACATCACTTAGCTACCGTACACTGTGCCTTGACTATGGTCAACAAACACAGCACGAATACTAAGTACTCTACTTCCTAAAATGACGGAGGGTTGCGGCTGGTTTTTGTGAAAACCTTTAACGCTTTGAACTTGATCTCGTTGCGGAATCAAATGGTTTTTAAATGGAATGTTTTTGAGGCTTTTTCTAGTTTTGCTAAAGGGGTCACTCCCGGTGAAGGGATCGTCGGCCCTTTCCTCGTCGAATGAGGTGCGGGATATATCATATATATCACTGTGCAAAGCGGAAACTATAGAAGCGATCAAAGACAAACCGAGGGTTGTAGCATCTGCTAGTTATTGCTAAAGGAGTCACTCCCGGTGAAGGGATCTCGGTCCTTTCCTCATCGAATAAGGTGCAGGATGTTCTATAAGGAACACCACGATGCAAAGCAAGAACTGTAGCTACCTGTTTTATTTTGAAATTCGATTCCACAACATCAATTAGGTTTATTTTCTTTCATTAATCTCATTAATGAATGTCCCATCATTTAAGTCCACCTAAACATCACAGATAAGTATAACGTACGCTTATGCCATCCGCATTCGCCTCGATGTCCTGTCTGCACCGTTAGGTTAGGTAACTAACGGCAGAGCGGGGCAGGGCTAGCGCGGGTGTAAAACATAAGCAACGTCTATATAATATATCATATATACTATATATAATATCTGTCACAGAACATCACATGATCACAGATAAAACACAGCAGAAGAAACATATGAAATATTGGATATACTAGGACGTCCGTGTTTTCAATACGAGCCAGTATAAAACACGGATTCCACGGTCGTGATGAATAGCCAATCCCACACCCCTAGACCCCTACGAGAGCGGCAAGCAACCCTACCAATTCTAGGGTTAGGAGACCCGGACTCGACTCCTCGAGTTGGTCTCCCACTGGACCCCAGAACCCGGTTACTTGTGCTCCCCTCCTTGGGTCTATCCTAGTGCAGAAAAGTAAATAATATACAAATGGTGACAACATCCGCAACCTGGAAGTGCCTCAATAAAAGAATATTACATACAAGTTTTTACATGAATGAAAATGAAAAACACTCATCTCACATAAAAAACCCCGGCTATTCAAACACGACGATCCAATATAACATATCCAGCAACACATAACATCACATGTCATCAACGTAAGTAAATAAGCGCATCCCAATTGTCGTTGACATATAGCAACGAAACCGGCGATATCACATATTACACTTACGGTCACAGAAAAGAAAGTGTAAAACTACAACAGTTGGAATCCGCAACCTCCTCAGACATCGCATGCCTGACCAAATGAATTACTTAGACATCGCATGCCTAACAATTATAAACCCCGCATTTTAGTCTCATTATCGAAAACTCTTTTCAATATCAAGTCGGGCAATTCAACAGGATTCCCGACATTCTGATCGAATGCTCGTCGCAAACTTTAGTAGGCGGCCGCACCCCTAACGCCGTCGACGAAGTGCACCAAGGCGGAACACCGCTACCGCGAGCACCCGGACGGATGCTTTCGGCGACGGGGTTCTCCTACAGTCACTTGGTCGGGGCTATGGAGTGAAGCTGTCTATTAAGTTTACCCGGCGAGTATCCGCGTACGCTACGTGATTGCGACGGGCTTTTGATCACATCAAAATTCCGTGGCAACCGATCAAGTGAGACTAAACTGCTACGTTTATAATATTCATTCCGTTATCTCATAACTATTTGTGAATTCCAATTATTGTATCACATTCCGGATAAATAGAAAATGCTAAACTTTTCGATCGAACAATCGAACACCCAAGTTTTCCTGATACAGCTCAACACATGAAATAAGTCTAACAACATTCAGTTCGTGCCTCAGTACCAACGGTCCAGCCGTAGAAGGGTCAAGCCAACGCCTCACATGTGGCACGCCGTACTGCCCCAAACCCGAAGGTTCAAAGGGCAGTTCAAGACGGTCACATAATCGAGTTAAGGTTTGTTGTCTTCTAGAGGGTCCATCACGTTACTTGTACTACTTAGAACGTCGTTAAACTACGGAAAAATCCAACAATTGGAAATTTCCCGGCAGGGGAAAAAGTGGGTATTTATATCCGGTCGAACTTTTTAACATATTCTAAAATTACCCGGAAAGCCACACCGACAAAATTAGACAGTCCGATCGAATATACAGAGTTCCCAATACAAGCCAGAAAATAAAACTCTAGAATAAATATTAAAATAATCCCAGGAAACCCAGCACTACTTACTAAGAGTTACTGTGCAAACGTCGATGCACAAAACGACAAACTAGCCGCGGAACCGCCGCATGAGCATGCTCATGCCGCGGATCTGCGGTGACTTTAAGGAATCAGTACACCGAATTTTTCAGTAACCCTTACATTTTCCTGCTGAATTTTCTGGATATTTTTAATTTCGAAAAATCCACATTTTACAGAAAAGTCCAGAGAGCAATTTTCAAAGTCGGGTTTTGGGTCGATCGGACTTCTAACTCCGTCGGGACTTCGCCTAAGGCTCTAGCTAGGCTCTGATACCCCTGTGGGGTTCCTAGGCACTCATAAGGAGTCTCACAAGTGATCAAACATGCACAAATCAAATTTTACGGGTGCCTACAAACCCTAATACGGATCGTTTACTAGATATCTAGGCAAAGCAAGCAAGTAATCGAGTTAAATGCTAGGGGAAAGTGACTACAACCTTTGTAGATCCGGTCCACCACTTCGTGAGCTCCACGATGATCTCCCTCCGCTGTCCAAATCGAACTCACGACTCTAGCATTGGCATCATCGAAGAATGGGCGGGCTTGATCGTCGGTTCGATGCCGAAGATGATCTACGTCGAGGCATCGCAAGAACAAGCTCCAACTTCACCAAGCTTTGAAAACTTGTGAAGTAAACACCCTATACAACTTGGCAAGAGGTAGAGGATGAAGAAATAGGAAGTGGATAGACTTTAGATTTGGATTTCTCACACTTTTTCATCAAACACCATTGATGTAGCAAGCTTTTTCTTTTGTTGAAGAAGAAGAAGAAGATGAAAAAAAATATGATAAGTGTTTTGTAAATGATAAATAAATCAATACTTATCATTTACTAACCCTTGGTTAGTTGTAGGGAATGGACCAGGTTAACTAGAATGGTTAGGGTTAAGGATGAGACAAGAATGGTGACTAAGTCAAAGTTTCAAGAAACTTCAACTACAAACAAAACTAGCAACCATTCTTTTTCTCTTTACCTTTTTCTTTTTCCAAAATAAACAAAAGAATAAATAAATGAATAAGTAAATAAAAAGAAAATCCTAATCATAAACCTAACCATGGTCTAATTCTTTACACTAACCCTAGCTTGCATGTATCATCAAACATGATACAATCATGTGCACAAAATATATCGCATATACAATGTGCACAAACCAAGTGAGTAAATCCATTTAAAGTGAACCTATACTAGTTAATGCAAAGTAATATATCAAATATATAATTATACATTCAATCATTAAATCAACACTTGATCCAATGATCCGGTCATATCGCATATAACCGGCTAGTATCCAATGTATCGGCTTATCGAATCAATCCTTGATTCGATAACTAGGTTATATCGCATACAACCATTCGACACACATTCATCGCGAGAATGAAATACGGTATCACATACACGCATTATTCTCGGTCCCGCACATATCTCACATGCGCTCCTATTTCGTTTCGCTTGAGCCAGGAAACCTCTGTGTAGGACTCTAAAGACTCGTCAATACGCCGGCAGCGGATGATGATCATATCAAACACCCACAAGCCGCAAGCGGTCTGCTAAACGTAACGGCCACCCGGGTATTGAGCGATCAGAAGATCGACGAGCAAGCCCGCTCACACTCCTGCGAATCCAACCAGTAACACTTACCGTACAGTCCGGTCAGTTCGTCTGATATGTCGCATATCTCGCCTAGGGGTGGTAAACGTCAGACCCCAGTAGCTCGATAAGTCATGCCGACTTGAGGTCCATAACATTCGTGAAACTACTGATAACTCTTACCAGTATATCACTGCAACCCTGGCCAGGGATTTCCTGTTATGGCCAGTCGAGCATAGCACAACATCAACCCCCAATACCGGGAGAGACGAATCCCCTCCTATCGCTCATTGCCTCCATGTGAATCGGGACTGTACCCAAAAACCACCTGTTTGTACAACTCAGTAGAGCTGTGGTAGGGTGGAAATCAAAGCACAGTGGGAGACACACAAGACTCTATGACGATCTCGGGTCAACAAACTAAGCTGCACCAGTGTCACCAGAGAACTGCCATCTGACGTGAGGTATAATACCATCTGGGAGTTCTCGGCGAGTCCGTTCAGTGTACCCAGTCTCCACTGAGCACCCGCATACCATCTTCGATGTCAAACACCAATGGATATGGGATCATCCATCGCCCATCGCATGGGTCGAGAAGATATGCGCTAGTCTACTCTGGAATATCGATGCCCCGTTTCGATATTCCCACGACTAGGAACAATGAAGGATGTACTCATTGACTACCCAGGCCCCACTAGTATGATCTACATCATAGTCCTGGAAGTCGAGTACACATCCTAAGGGCTTTATCAACATGTAATCGGAGAGACAGAAAGTATACATGTTAAGATAAAGAGCAACCAGATAGCGTACTATCACGTCGAGCAAGAAAGTCCTACCTATATATGTCCCAGCATCCACTACAATATACATCCAATGTACAGTAATGGCCTCTAGGGCATACATATAACTAACAAATTGGAAAAAGTTCTAGCTATACAAACTACAGCTGATGATTTGGTAGATACAAAAGATTCAATAGTTCCCAACGAACCTCAGCCTCTCCGCCGATCTGGTAGGGTTCCTCACACACCTGAGAGATACTTCGGTTTTCTCTATGACAGTGGGAGCGAGGATTGCATCATGAGATGATGACCCAACTAGTTTCGAGCAGGCCATCAGGAGTGGGGACTCTATGAGAATGACTGGATGCTAAGCGATCTGAGATGGAATCCATATACACCAACAAAGTATGGACTTTGGTTGCTATATCTGAAGGGTTAAATCCCCATCAGGAGCAAGTATATCTTGAGAAGATTACTTGATATACATGGAAAAGTTGAGACTTTCAAAGCTAAGACTTGCTGCAAAAGGTTCTCGTCATCGACCAGGTGTGGATAATGATGAAACCTTTTCTAGTGTCTATGCTTATGTCCATCCGGATCCTACTTGCTATTGCCACATACCATGACTACGATATCTGGCGGTTGGGTATCATGACTGCTTTTCTAAATGGTGATTTAGAAGAGAGCGTCTATAAGTATACAGCCAGAAGGCTTCATAGACAGTGGGAGCAGCGAAAACGTGTGCAAGTTGCTTTATGGGATAAAACAGGCATCGCGGAGTTAGAACATCTATTTTGATGTGGTAGTCAAAGCGTTTGACTTCATCAAAATGGTAGATGAATCTTGTATATACAAAAAGGTAGTAGGGAGTATGGTGGTGATCCTCGTATTGTACGTGGATGACATACTCTTAATAGGAAAAAAGTTTCCTATGCTACACTCGGTCAATCTTCTCTTATCACAAGGATTCTCCATATAGGATCAAGGTGATAGCTCCTAAATCCTGGGTTTTGGATCGGAGAGCTTCCAGGGTGGTAAGGTTGACTGAATGTCAGTCACAGGCATTGTCTTTACCCTCAGTGGAGGGACGGTATGTTGAAAGAGTTCCAAGCTAGATACCGTGACATACTAGACGATAAAGGCTAGATACATCACTACCAAGGATGCTACCAAAGAGATAGTCTGGATATATAAAAGTTCATGAGATGAACTTCGTTCCTACCATTGTGTGACAATGGAGTTGTGGTTTAAGCCTAGGAACCCCCGTCCCATCAGAGGTCCAGATATATTCTTAGGCAGTATCACCTGATCATGGAGATGGATAATCTCCAGGGAAATCGAGGTTAGGAGAGTAGACACAGAGGAGAACAGGACGGATCCACTCACAAAGACCTATTCCAAGGAGAGACTTTTATGGGATGGTTGAGTATGAGATACTTCAACCACTGCGGATTGTTGGGTATGAAATACTACAACAGATGGCCCTAGTGCAAGTGGAAGATTGTTAGTTATATGTATTCCCTAGAGGCCATTACTATACATACGATGTATATTATAGTGGATGCTTGGACATATACATGGAGGACTTTCTTGCTCGACATGATAGTATGCTATCTGGTTGCTCTTTATCTTAACATGTACTCTGATTGTCTCTATGTTACATGTTGATAAATCCCTTAGGATGAGTACTTGACTACCAGGACTATGATGCAGATCATACTAGTGGGGACAGAGTAGTCGTTAAGTACATCCTTCAAATGTTCCTAGTCGTGCGTGTATCGAGACAGGGCATCGATATACCAGAGTAGACTAGCATATTGCTTCTCGACCCATGTAGATGGGCGATGGATGATCCCATATCCATTGGTGTTTGACATCGGAGATAGTATACGGGTGCTCAGTGGAGACTGGGTACACTGAACGGACTCACCGAGAACTCCCAGATGGTATTATACCTAACGTCAGATGGCAGTTCTCTGGTAACACTGGTACATGTTAGTCTGTAGACCCGAGATCGTCATTGAGTCTTGTGTGATTCCCACTATGCTTTGATTTTCACCTTACCACGTTCAAGACAACGTGCAAAACGGTGGCTTTTGGGTACAGTCCCGAGTCACATGGAGGCAATGAGCGATAGGAGGGGTTTCGTCTCTCCCGGTATGGGGAGTTGATGTTGCGCTGTGCTCGATTGGCTATAACAGGAAATTCTTGGCCAAGGCTGCTTCAGAGATATACTGGTAAGTGTTATCAGTAGTTTCTCGACCCGTTATGAGCCTCATATCGACATGACTTATCGAGTTACTGGGGTCTGATGTTTACCACCCCTAGACGAGATATGCGACATATCAGATGGAGAGACCGGACTGTACGGTAGTGTTACTGATTGAATTCGCAGAAGTGTGAGCAGGCTTGCTTGTTGATCTTCTGATCGCTCAATACCCGGGTGGACGTTACGTTTAGCAGACCGCTTGCGGCTTATGGGTGTTAGATATGATCATCACCTACTGCCGGCTATTGACGAGTCTTTAGAGACCTACACAGGGGTTTCCTGGCTCAAGTGAAACGGAGTAGGAGCACATATGTGATATGTGCGGGATCGAGATTGATACGATATGAGACCGTATTCGATTCTCGCGATATAAGATATCGGTCGGTTATATATGATATAGCCGGGTTATCGGATCAAGTGTTGATTCGATAAGTTGATTCATATGATATTAATCGGTTATAGGTGATATAGCAGGATTATTAAATCAAGAGTTGATTTGATAATCTAATGTATAATTATATATTTGATATATTATATTATATTAACTAGTATTAACTCACTTATGATTTCTTTTCTCACTTTGGATACATTGATATATATGTGATATATGTTAAATGTATCATGCTAGGTTACAAATGCAACCAGGGTTTATGAGACTTGAACCATACTAGAGTTAGATTAGGGCTTATGTTTATTATTAAGGAAATTCAAAAATTGTGGAATTAGTCATGGTTGATATTTTGCAAGAAGCTTGTACTTCTTTGACTTTGTCCACCCTTTTTGTCTACCTTAAGATATTTGTTAACTTAGTTTTAACCCAAGCTCATGGTTAAGTCTCTGCAAGGGTTAAGCATGCCATGCTTAACCCTTGGTTGCATTTTTAACCTCAACAATAATTCATTCTCTCTTGATAATTCATCATCTTCTTCATGAGCTCAAAGAGAAAAGAGTTTTCTAGGGTTTGAGTTTGTGATGAAAACATGTGAGAATATGAAATCTAATGTGAGCAAAAT
The DNA here is from genome assembly GCA_030015575.1 of Agapanthus africanus. Taxonomy (NCBI): domain Eukaryota; kingdom Viridiplantae; phylum Streptophyta; class Magnoliopsida; order Asparagales; family Amaryllidaceae; genus Agapanthus; species Agapanthus africanus. Next base: position 187,917,262 of record JASDDO010000028.1, read on the forward strand.
TCCTACTTCATCATCTTCTACTACTTTCCATTTAGTATAGGGTGTTTGCTTCACTAATTCCATGATTAGTGAAGAGATAGCTTGGGTTAGTGTCTCATCGATGTAGATCATCTTCAGCCTCGAAGACTTCGAAGCAAGCATGTTCGTTTCTTCATCGGAGCCTCTCTAGAGTCCGAGACTTCTTGATCGCAACGAAGGGACTACTACACGGGGCTATTGTAGTGAAAGACCGGTCTACAAAGGTTGTATTCCTTGCTCACATAGGATGTAAAGTGTTTACATATGTTATTCCGTCGATTTCTAGTTAACGATTCTAGGGTTAGGGTTAGCTAGAACGGCAAATTTTTGAATTTGGCATGGACGATGCCTCTCGAAACCTTGCTGCCATCCTAGGGAATCCTGCAGACTTGACAATGGAGGCTGAATACATCGCTGCCAACGATACTGCCAAAGAGGCTGTCTGGATGAAGAAGTTCATTGTTGAACTTGGTGTGATTCCATCCATTGAGCATCCAATACCTTTGTATTGTGATAACAATGGAGCTGTAGTTTTGTCCAAGGAACCCGGGTCCCATCAGTGATCTAGACATATTCTTAGGCGGTATCACCTGATCCGGGAGATAGTAGATCGTTGGAAGATCGAGGTCAGGAAAGTTGATACTAAGGATAACACAGCGGATCCACTAACGAAGGCCCTCCCCCAGACGCAGTTTGAGAGACTTTTTGGGATGTTGGATATGAGATACTACAACAACCGGCCTTAGTGCAAGTGGGATATTGTTAGGAATATGTATGCCCTAGAGGCCATTATTGTATGTTATAATGGATGCTTGGACATATATATAGAGGACTTTCTTGTTCGACATGATAGTATACAATTTGGTTGCTCTTTATCTTAACATGTACACTTATATTATTATACCGTCTCTCTGATCAATGTTGATCAAGCCCTTAGAATGTTTGCTTGACTACCAGGACTATGATGCGGATAATACTACCGGGACTTATGTAGTCCATAAGCACATCCTTTAATTGTTCCTAATCGAGGGGATATCGAAACAAGGCATCGATATTCTAGAGTAGACTAGTGTGTACATTTCTTGACCCTGTAGACGGCGATGGTTGATCCCATAACCATTGGTGTTTGACATCAAAGATTGTACCCAAGTCCTCATTAGGAATGGGTACACCGAATAGGACTCGCCGAGAACTCCTAGATGGTACTATACCTATCGTCAGATAGCAGTTCTCTGGTGACACTAGTACAGGTTAGTCTGTAAACCCGAGATCACCATAGTGTCTTATGTGGTTCCCACTATGTTTTGATTTCCTCCCTACCATGGCTTAAAGAAGTCGTGCAAACAGGTGGATTTTGGGTACAGTCCCGAATCACATGGAGGCAATGAGCGATAGGAGGGGTTTCGTCTCTCCCGGTATTGGGAGTTGATGTTGCGCTATGCTCGATTGACTATAACAGTAAGTCCCTAGACATGGCTGACGAGATTTACTGGTAAATGTTATCAGTAGTTTCTCGAACCATTATGACCTATACATCTGCAGGGTTACGTAGCGCGACAGCAAGGTTTCGGGAGGCATCGTTCATGCTAATTTCAAAATTTTGCCGTTCTGAACAACCCTAACCCTAGAATCTTAACTGGAGAATTAAACAATACAACATGCAAACAACTTTGCATACAAGTGAATGAGGAATACAATCTTTGTAGACCGGTCCTTCACTTCTAAAGATCCGTGTAGTAGTCCCTTTGCTCCTAGTAGTGAACACCCAAACTCAAGTAAGGGTTCACATGAAGAAATGAACAAACTTGCTCGAAATCTTCGAAGCCGAAGATGATCTACGTCGAGGAGACTCAAGCTCATGCCACCTCTTCACTAATAGTAGATTAGTGAAGCAAACACCCTAAACTAAATGGCTAATATAGTAAAGGATGATGAAGTAGGAATTGGGCTCTCTTTAGATTTCTTTTTCTCACAATATTTTCTCACTTAGAAAAATCTAGCAAGCTTTCTCTCAAATGAAGAAGAAGAAGATAGAGATGAGAACGAACTCATGAGGTGAGAATAGCAACCATGGGTGAGTTAGTGTCATACACTAACTCATGAAGAGAGTTAACCATGGTTATGGATAATGGTTAGGTTAATAAATATCTACAAGTGAAACAAAACTAATGGACTTGGTCAATGGTTCTACAGGCTTCTCCAAGCCTCAACCATTAAACCAATTTCCACCAATTTTGAATTACTTTGATAAATAAAAAACCCTCATTATATCAAGCATGGTGTGAGTCTCATACACCCATGTAGCATGTGGCAACAAACATGACACAAATAAAATGTACATTAATATATATCACATATATACTAAACGCACACAAGTGAGAAAAAGAAATATTTAGTGAGCAAATATTAGTTAATGTAATTCAATATATCAAATATATAATTATACATTAAATTATTAAATCAACACTTGATTTAATAATCCGGCTATATCACATACAACCGACTAATATCAAATGTAATAATCTATCGAATCAACACTTGATCCGATAACCCGGTTATATCACATATAACTGACCGATATCACATATCGCGAGAATAGAATGCGGTATCACATACGCGCATTAATTTCGGTCCCGCACATATCACATATGTTCTCCTACTTTGTTTCGCATGAACCAGGAAACATCTGTGTAGGACTCTAAAGACTCGTCAATACGCCGGCAGTAGGTGATGATCATATCAAACACCCACAGGCCACAAGCGGTCTGCTAAACATAATGGTCACCCGGGTATTGAGCGATCAGAAGATCAACAAGCAAGCTTGCTCATACTCCTGCGAATCTAATCAGTAACACTACCGTACAGTCCGGTCTTTTCGTCAGATATGCCGCATATCACAGCTTGGGGTGGTATAACGTTAGACCCTAATAGCCTGATAAGTCATGCTGATGCAAAGTCCATAACGGTTCGAGAAACTACTGATAACACTTACCAGTAAATCTCAACAACCCTGACCAGGGATTTCCTGTTATGGCCAATCGAGTATAGCACAACATCAACTCCTAATACCGGGAGAGACGAATCCCCTCCTATCGCTCATTGCCTCCATGTGATTCGGGAATGTACCCAAAAACCACCTTTTTGTACGATCTCTTGACCGTGGTATGGTGGAAATTAAAGCACAGTGGGAATCACACAAGACTCTATGATGATCTCGGGTCGACAGACTAACCTGTACCAGTGTCACCAGAGAACTGCTATCTGACGATAGGTATAATACCATCTAGGAGTTCTCGGCGAGTCCGTTCAGTGTACCCAGACTCCACTGAGCACCCGTATACCTTCTCTTATGTCAAACACCAATGGATATGGGATCATCCATCGCCCATCATATGGGTCAAGAAGCGTATACGCTAGTCTACTCTGGAGTATCGATGCCCTGTCTCTATACTCCCACGACTAGGAACATTTGAAGGATGTACTTGCCGATTACCTCTGCCCTACTAGTATGATCCACATCATAATCCTGGTAGTCAAGTACTCATCCTAAGGGCTTTATCAACATGTAATAGAGAGACAATAAGTGTACATATTAAGATAAAGAGCAACCAGATAGCATACTATCATGTTAAGCAAAAAAGTCCTCCCTATATATGTCCAAGCATCCACTACAATATACATCGTATGTAAAGTAATGGCCTCTAGGGCATACATATAACTAACAACATCAGCATGACTTATTAAGTTACTGGGGTCTGACGATTCCACCCCTAGACTCGATATGCGACATATCAGACGAAGAGACCAGACTGTACGGTAAGTGTTACTTATAGGCTTCATAGGAGTTTGGACAAGCTTGCTTGTTGATCTTCTAATCGATCAATACCTGGGTAGCCGTTACGTCCAGCTAGTACCGCTGACGGTTATAGGTAACTGATGTGATCGTTACCTACTGCTGGCGTATTGACGAGTCTTTAGAGTCCCACACAGAGGTTTCGTAGTTCGAGCGAAACAAAGTAAGGCACATATGATGATATGTGCGGGGGCATGATTAAATACGAGTATGTGATACCGTATTCTAATCTGCAGATAAATGATATTAGTCGGTTATATTATATATAACCGGATTATTGAATCAAGTGTTGATTTAATAATATGATATATATTATATTTGATATAATTATATATTACCTAATATTATTGCTCACTAATTTTTTTCTTCTCTTAATATGTGTGTGTGTGTGTGTGTGTGTGTGTGTGTGTGTGTATTATGAAACATGGTTGGATTTTCTATTTTGAGAAAATAGAAATAAGAGGTAGAAAATGGGAGATATTTATGGTATGGTGAGGCATGGTTTTTTTCCATTTGTTTATTCATTTATTTACACTATAGAAGTATAGTGCAATATATGTATTGTTTTTAATTCATGCTTCAATAAGTGAGAAAAGTGAGAAGCCATTCTTCACTTCATTTTTTTGATGCTAGCTCATTTTGTATTGCTCTCTCTCCTTTTCTTCTTCTTCCTCCACCAAACTCTACTCTTTTCCATGAGTTGGTAAATAAAGAGTTAGAGAATTCTAAGTGAGCTTATAAACCAACTTCATCAACCTACTCAAGATTAGCACTCAAGATTAAGTTGTTTCCTTCACTAATGAAAGATTAATGAAGAGATAGCTTGAATAAGCGAAGCTTCAAAGTGGATCATTTTTGACACGAAGATCGCGAAACAAACTCGTTCCTTCTTCAAGTGGAGCCTAAAGGAGTCGTAGAGATTACTACCCGGAGCTATAGAAGTGAAGGACTCGATCTACAAAAGTTGTATACTCTTTCACTTAGCTTAGTTCTTTATATATCATGTTAAAACCCTAATACTCTAGTTAAGATTCTAGGTTAGTATAGCTTAGCACACCAATTTTTGAAAATTGCATGCTTGATGCCGGTTAAAACCCAGAAGTGGTGCTAGGACAAACTTTCAGATAGTGTGCGGAGCCATTTACCGCTGCGTAGACAATTGCTTTAGCTTTCCAATGGTACTGGTTTCACTAAATTCCAGTATCATTCGGTATTTAAATCATATTTTAAACGGATGACATGTACGGCAGATTTCTGTCATTTCATTTTGCACCCTTCATCGGTAATCTGATCATAACTCCTAAACCAAGGTGAATATTGTTGATCCATCTCCTACGCTGTAAAGTTAACTCATAGCCCCACAATTAGTTGAACAGTAGCATCGCCTAATTATACTCCCAACAGGGAGTAAAACGTGTTACAAAATGGACTTCTAGTTCAGAAACTGGATTTCCGGCAGTGAACACTTAAAATGGAATGACCATAACTCGCAAACCTGAAACCCGATTGACTCGAAACCAATTTTCCTGTAGAGATAATTTAATTCAATATTTACGCCTTTTATATTGTTTCACCAAATAATGCACATATGATTTTATATGATTTTCTAGTCCAACCGACACCGGTTGCTCATATGTATTCAGTAGTGCATTTACTGTATCCCCATCATGTTGCATAACTGTTATACCTTTGTAAACAGTATTCATCTGCATCGATATCCTATTGACCGTGTTACATTACCAAGTGATAAATTTTAGTGATTGGATTGTGGCAAGTACGTTAGTGTAAAAGTGTGATTGAATAATGGAAGTGACAAGTACTTGTACACAATCAGCGGAACCAGTTAGTTATTGCATTGTCGACGCCTATGGGGCATATATAAGTGTAACTATAACTGGTATGGGACAGGTATAGAAGCATTTATATTAGTGTCATAGGTATGACATCGAGCACCGTCTATTTATCTTGGATACGAGTCGAGACATACTTGATGGAGACCATGTCTTCAATTCTCGCGTAGACTTGTCATGGAGCGACTGGTATTTAGATTCATGGTCGGTGTTTGATGTAGACCGCGGGGTGTAGGGTAGTTTAAGTGTGAGTTCGATCAGTGGAATCTCAGGAGTCCCACTGCCGGCATATTTCGTGATTTCATGATTTTGATACTGATCGTGTTACTAATTCTTACTGATCGTGATTTGGGCCCGTATTTCCTTGCCCCTGGGGCTTACCCTTGGGTTGGGAATACTTCTGCCATGGTTAACGCTCACCCTCGGACTGACGATAAGTTTAGTGACATGGAATTTGAGACTTAGAGATTGATCGGTTTAGTGACATGGACATTGCATTGATTACTGGTTCGATACACATGCTTTACTGTTGACCTGTACTGGTTATTTCATGCTCACGTCATTACTCTACGTTTACTGCTTCATGTTTATCATCGTTGCACGTATTTCATATATATATATATTACTATTGTGTCACTCTGATGATCTGAGTATGCATGTTCAGAGTGAGAAGTGGACTTAGCTCGGATCAGGACCTTCCTTACCTCAAGGATATTGCGGACATCTAGATCAGCGACGTCAGCGCTATCACGCCCTTTGACTCAATCTGGTTAGTTTTATATATGTTTTGATAGAATTAGTGACTGCATTTCTCATTACTTGTGTTATGATTACTGATTACCACGTAATGCTAGAAGCCGAAGTGTGACTACGGCAGGATATTTCCTTGACCGTAGAAGCATGGCTGGCCTTTTCGCTCCTCGTATTCCGTATTCTGGAAAGCGGGGCATGACATGGTTTTGTTGGTATCAGAGCCATGTTAAGATTGAGATTATAGTTTCCGACTAGGGCTTAACAGATTCAAGTCACCAGGTCGGTCTAGGTTAGAGCTTGTTATCCTTGACTAGGATTCCTTTAGTGTGTCCTGCTATATATTTTGATCTTATCCGGTAAAGATTTTAGTGACTTGGTAGAGTTATGTGGTTGTAATTATGAACTGCAGCGTAATTACAAAGCAGCACTCTGCTTAAGTGACTTGGAGTTCTACATTTGATTCACTTCTCGATTGAGTATTTCCCTATCACATGTTCTTGTTTTGATTGTCAACTCTCTACCTCACTTGTAGCCTATATCGTTCTTGGGTTTCAAATATGTTCTCCATTTCTTCTTTCTTATACCTCTCTTGTTGATATTATTCCTACTTACGTTTCTTTCCGAATCCAATGCATTCTCATGTTTTCATTTCTTCGAAGTTGTCATATCACGTTTCATACCATTAAGTTCCTATCATCGTCACGCAATGGAAGCTTGGTGGATCTATAACCCACGGTTGAGTTCGTCGATGGTGTCAAGCCCATAGATCACGTCGAGCAGCCTACGACTATTCTCGATTGCAGGGAGAAGGTACTGAAGAATAAGATCTTTCTGTTGGTTCGAGTTTTTTAGGGTGGTCGACCTCTAGGGGAGTCCATCTGGGAACGCAAGTAGGAGACTCGTCAACGCTTTCCATATCTTTTGAATTGTTTGTGTGTTTTCGTTTTCGTACTTTGAATTTCGAGGACGAAATTTTCTTTAAGGGGGGTATGATGTAATACCCGGTATCTTGTGTGTATATGTGTGTGTGTGTGTGTGTGTGTATATTCTGTATATTTTTTTAAAAAAAACTTTATTTCCTATATATTTTCCCTATATTTCTCCTATTTAATTTTCCATTAAATCCTATTTTTCCTAATTATTTTTCCACTCTTATTTTAATCTCCTAATTAATTTTTATCTAATTTTCCTAAACTCCATCCCAAACTTAAATAAACACCTTAACACCCAAACGCAATCTCTAACCCAGCCAACATCCCCTCTTTCTTCTTCTTCATTTCTTTTTCGAGCCCCCATCTCTCCTCCTCCCTCGCAACTTCCTCCGCTTAACCCACTACTTCCCGCGACCTCGTCTTCGTCCCAACGTCCCCCCATGTCCAACCCTCCCTCCTCTCTCCTTCTTCTCTTCTTCCTCCTTCTTTTTGAAACCGATCCCCTATGCTTCCTCCCTTTCTCCCCCCATGACTCGCTCAAACCCATGACCCTCCTTCTCCTTCGCCAACCGCCCGCGGCACCTGCTCCCCCTTGACGTCACCTACTTCCCCGAAATCCCCTCAACGTCCTCCGCGATCCCCAACTCTGAGCTCCTCTCCCTCATCGGCAAACACCTCTTATCATGCCGCCGACCTCGTCGCCGCAACCCTGTCACCGCAACCTCCACGCCACCATCTCCCTCTCCCGAGCTCAGTCCTTAACCCAACCGAGCCTCCACTCGAGCCCCTACACCACCACTGCACCAACTACCACCATCACCGACCCCTTTGCAACCTTCTCACGCCGCTGGACACCACCTCCATGAACTCTCGCCAACGCCACCATAGCCACCTCGCCCAGCATCATATCTTCCCTCCTTCTTAAGAGGCCGAGAACCACACACCACCACTCCAACAACCGAGCCCCTCTCTTTTAAGTTCACACCCTGTCACTCAGATGCACCGACATCGCCGCTGGTTAACCCGTCACTACCACACCACCTGCTTCTCCCCATTCAAACACCCCAGCTCTGGCTGCCTTCACCGAGCTCCACCTCCTCCCATCGCCATCGTCGCCAAGAACTCCATCGAAACTCTTGCCGTCATTGAACCCAAGACAAAGCACACCACCACCGTTACCAACCCATATGGACACCTCAACACAACACCGCTGGCGCTTTCCCTGGACCATTGTCGTCTTGTCCCCACCCCATGCTGTCGCCGCGCCGAGCCGCACCATCGACCCAGAACCGAGTTCACCTTGTTGCGGTTGCTATTACTGTACCCACACTTTTCGTTGTTGACGTGTCGTTCATCGCCGTTGCCGGAGTCGTCTCCATCCCGATCCATCGATCCAGTGCCAGGCAAGTGGAAACCTTTCACTTGCTACTCATGCTAATTAATTAAAGTTAATACTAATTAAACCGTGTGTGTGTGTATATGTATTTATATCTACACCATGACTATTTAATTGAATCATTACCGGATGAACTCTTGTTTTTAACTGTTGTGAGTGGAACCCGATTCGGGTTTGCTATCGCATAACGATATGATTCAGTTATATAGGTGAATTAAAGTTCGTTTTATCGGTTAAATAAAACCGACATTTCGTGTTGCAAATGTCATGAAATTGCTAGTTGATAAGTTTAAATCGTAACAATATTATTTTATATGCCTACATCGTCATAATCACTGCATTGCGAACTCATAACCCATCGTTAATGATTACAGTGGTTAGAACATGAAAATGGAATACCTAGTGCTTTAATCAATTAGACTAAACGGACTCTGTCGTTGGGAGTCCGCTATAGTTTCGAAATGATATGCTAAGTGCTCGATGCAAACCGTATGCGAAAACATAATCAAAATGGCGGAACCATGATATTTAGACCCTAATATTGTCAACAAACACGCTGTAGAAAATTGACTGCAAACCGACATCGTTTTGCACCTAAAGAGACGGACATAACGAAACTCGCGTTTTACCAAACATTTGACATCGTTAAATTCATAATTAATTCCAGAAAAATCCAATCTCAGCGTGGCTGGGTTCATTGTGAATTTTACTGTATAATATTTAACATAACGTGTAGGTTTACTGTTAGTTATATTCTCTGAACATCGAAAACAAAGAACTTACCTGACCTTGGACTGCAGTCCAGAGCAGGAACTTACCCCTTGACATGCTTTTATACACCTGAAACCTTAATGTTTAATTGTGATAGTGTGCGGAGCCATTTACCTCTGTGTATGCAATTGCTTTAGCTTTCTAATGGTACTAGATTCACTAAATTCCAGTATCATTCGGTATTTAAATCATATTTTAAACGGATAACATGTACGGCAGATTTCTATCATTTCAGTTTGCACCCTTCATCGGTAATCTGATCATAACTCCTAAACCAAGATGACTATTGTTGATCTGTCTCCTGCTCTATAAAGTTAACTCATATCCTCACAATTAGTTGAACAGTAGCATCGTCTAATTATGCTCTCAACAGGGAGTAAAATGTGTTACAAAACGGACTTCTAGTTCAGAAACTGGATTTCCAGCAGTGAACACTTAAAATGAAATGACCATAACTCGCAAATCTGAAACCCGATTGACTCGAAACTAATTTTACTGTAAATATAATTTAATTCTCTGTTTATTCCTTTTATATTGTTTCACCAAATTATGCACGTGTTATTTTATATGATTTTCTAGTCTAACCGACACCAGTTGCTCATATGTATTCAGTAGTGCATTTACTGTATCCCCATCATGTTGCATGACTGTTATACCTTTGTAAACAGTGTTCATCTGCATCGATATCCTAGTGACCGCGTTACATTACCAAGTGATAAATGTTAGTCATTGGATTGTGGCAAGTGCGTTAGTGTAAAAGCGTGATTGAATAATGGAAGTGACAAGTACTTGTACACAATCAGCGGAACCAGTTAGTTATTGCATTGTCGACACCTATGGGGCATATATATGTGTAACTATAACTGGTATATGATGGGTATTGAAGCATTTATATTAGTGTCATAGGTATGACATCGAGCACCGTCCATTTATCTTGGATACGAGTCGAGACATGCTTGATGGAGACCATGTCTCCAATTCTCGCGTAGACTTGTCATGGAGCGACTAGTATTTAGATTCATGGTCGGTGTTTGATGTAGACCGCGGGGTGTGGGGTAGTTTGAGTGTGAGTTCGATCAACGGAATCTCAGGAGTCCCACTGCCGGCATATTTCGTGATTTCATGATTTTGATACTGATCGTGTTACTGATTCTTACTGATCATGATTTGGGCCCGTGTTTCCTTGCCCCTGGGGCTTACCCTTGGGTTGGAAATACTTCTGCGGTGGTTGAATCTCATCTTCAGACTGACGATAAGTTTAGTGGCATGGACTTTGAGACTTAGAGATTGATAGGTTTAGTGATATGGACATTGCATTGATTACTGATTCGATACACATGCTTTACTGTTGACCTGTACCGGTTATTTCATGCTCACATCATTACTCTACGTTTACTGCTTCATGTTTATCATCGTTGCACATATTTCATATATATATATATATATATATATATTGTTATTGTGTCGCTCTGACGACCTGAGTATGCATGCTTAGAGTGAGAAGTGGACTTAGTTCGGATCAGGACCATCCTTACCTCGAGAATATTGCGGATATCTAAATCAGCGACGTCAGCGCTATCACGCCCTTTGACTCTATCTGGTTAGTTTTATATCTGTTTTGATAGAATTAGTGATTACATTTCTCATTACTTGTGCTATAATTACTGATTACCACGTAATGCTAGAAGCCGAAGTGTGACTGCGGCAGGATATTTCCTTGACCGTAGGAGCATGGCTGGCCTTGTCACCCTTCGTATTCTGTATTCTGGGAAGCGGGACATGATAAATTGCTAGATGAGCGGGTCTCATCTCGGAACAAACCACCCAAGGTAGCCCTTTTCAACGGGAAGTCTGGCCCGTAGGACCACTTGGATGCGTTTACAGCGGGCATGAGCTTCCAAGATAACTCAGATGCAACTCAGTGATGGGCCTTCCCCACCACCCTCATCCCGGTCGGCCGGGATTGGTTCCATAGACTTGCGCCACCCTCAATCTCGACCTTTGACGAGCTGGCGACTCAATTTCTCGGTCATTTCGTCGGTAACCGACGACAGAAAAGGTCAGTCGACTAGCTATTTACCGTCAAGAGTAAGGACTGGGGATCCTTCAAGGGTTACGTCTCCCGCCTCTATAATGCCCTCCTGGAAGTCCCGAGAACCGTGACGAAACGGTGATCACCGCCTTGAGGTCAGGTCTTAGGCACAAAGAGCAGCTCCGCTCTTTTGCATTGGCACAACCTAGGACCATGGCCAAAGTAAAAGCCTAGACCGAGCGAGAAATCCAACTCGAGTCGGAGGTAAACGCCAACTTACCCCGCGGTGACCGAACGGACCGAAAAAAAAACGGGACAGAGAAGAGAAAAAGAAGGTCGGCCGTCCAAAACCTTATTCGCCGAGGTATCACGAGTACACCCCCATGAACGTCTCCTAGACCGAGCTACTAGACGAGGCTAAGGGCGAGAGGTTTTTCAAACTCCCGCCAGCTACTCAGAAGCCGGGCAAGCGACTCTGCGGCTCATACTGCGCCTATCATCGGTCGTAGGGGCACCCAACCGAGAGCTGCAAACAACTTTGTGACTATATTGAGGAACTGATTCGCTCCGGTCACCTGGCGAAATACCTGCGAGACAAACGGCAGGCGAATTGGGAGCAAACGAACCAACCCCCTCCCGGAGAATTGATGGTCGGGAAGATTATAGTCGTCTCTGTAGGTTCGACTTCGAGCAACGAGGATGCCCGCTACTTCCGGCCGGTCATGACTTTAAGTGATCCGCCCACAAGAAGTGCAAAGAAGACAATCCAATCACCTTCACCGATGAGGACCTCTACGGCATATCACTCCCGCATAATGATCCCCTTGTGATAGCAACCCAAGTAAACCAATACGAGGTCCGGAGAATATTGATCGACTCGGGAAGCTCGGGGGATATCTTGTTATACGACTGTTTCCAGCTTGTGTGATTAAATCCGTCCAACCTCCAACCTACCTCCCACGTCCTCTTCGGGTTCACAAACCATTTCGTCTTGGCCGAAGGATCGATCGCCCTCCCTCTCAACATTGGGGAAGCAGGTAGAACGCGAACCATCCCGGTGAACTTCCTCGTTGCCAAGGTCTCATCGTCCTATAACATTCTCTTGGGACGCCCCACCCTAAATGCCTTCCAGGATCAGATCTCAACCTATCATCTCGAGCTCAAGTTCCCTTTGGACAACGGGAGGGTAAGCCGGGCCTACGGAGACCAGCAAACCGCTAGGGCCGGGTCTGTCTACCCTAGCACCACCATGAGGTTTAAACCGGCATGAAGCATGCAAATTTCAAAAATTCTTGGTGCTAAGATAGACTATCCTAGAATCTAACTAGATTATTAGGGTTAACTATGATGATATGATAAAACTAAACTAAGAGATAGAGACTACAACCTTTATAGACCGTGTCCTTCTTTTCAAAAGCTCCGGGTTGTAGTCCCTATGACTCCTCATAGCTCCACTTGAAGTTTGAAGAAGCTCCCTTCGCGATCTTCATGCTAAAGAGGATCCATCCGAAGCTCCACTAATCCAAGCTACCTCTTCACTAAACTCTTTAGTGAAGGAAACATGTTACACTCAAGTGCTAATTAAGTGTAGGATGGTGAAGTAGGGGTTTTGTTTGTTCACTAGGGTTCTCACAAGCTCAAGGGTTCATAACTCATGTGAGGGATTGAGCTTGGAGGTGGAGAATGTAGAAGATGGAGAGAGCTAGAATGGCTAAGGCAAAAAGAGCAAGGAAGTATCAAGTGAAGAAAAAATGGTTCACACTTGTATTCATTTATTGAAGCATACAATTTATTCCAATAATAAATTGCACGCATGCTTCAATAGTGAATACAAATGAATAAGATAATAGAAAATCTCATGCCTTGCCATACCACAAATATCTCCTCAACTTTCCACCTCATTTTTTATTTTCACAAAATAGAAAATGAACCAAGCTTCATATATATATATATATATATATATATATATATATATATATATAAGAAAATAATTAGTGAGAAATAATATTAGTTATTGTATAATTATATCAAATATAAATATACATCAAATTATTAAATCGACACTTGATTTAATAATCCGGTTATATCACATATAACCGACTAATATCATTTATCTGTATATCACATTATCAAATCAACACTTGATTCGATAATCCGATTATATCACATATAACCTAACTGATAACAAATAACCGCCAGATTAGAATACGGTATCACATACTCGTATTTAATCAGGCCCCCGCACATATCAACATATGTGCCCTAGTTCGTTTTGCTTGAACTAGGAAACTTCTGTGTGGGACTCTAAAGACTCGTCAATACGCCAGCAGTAGATAATGATCACATCAGTTACCCATAAGCCGTCAGCGGTACTAGCTGGACGTAATGGCTACCCAGGTATTGAGCGAATAGAAGATCAACAAGCAAGCTTGTCCAAACTCCCATGAAGCCTATAAGTAACACTTACCATACAGTCCGGTCTCTTCATCTGATATGTCGCATATCGAGTATGGGGGTAGAATCGTCAGACCCCAATAACTTGATAAGTCATGCCGATGTGTGGCCTATAACGGTACGAGAAACTACTGATAACTCTTACCAGTAAATCTCATCAACAGCCCTGGCCAGGGACTTCCTGTTATAGCCAATCGAGCATAGCACAACATCAACTCCCTATACCGGGAGAGACGAAACCCCTCCTATCGCTCATTGCCTCCATGTGACTCGGGACTGTACCCAAAATTCACCTATTTGCACGACTCCTTTGAGCCGTGGTAGGGAGGAAATCAAAGCACAGTGGGAACCACACAAGACTCTATGACGATCTCGGGTCTACAGACTAACATGTACCAGTGTCACCAGAGAACTGCTATCTGACGATAGGTATAGTACCATCTAGGAGTCCTCGACAAGTCCTGTTCGGTGTACCTATTCTCTAATGAGCACATGTACAATCTTTGATGTCAAACACCAATGGATATGGGATCAACTATCGCCCCCTACAGGATCAAGAAACGTACACATTAGTCTACTCTAGAATATCGATGCCCTTTCTCGATACTCCCTCGACTAGGAACTGTTAAAGGGTGTGCTTGTAGACTACACAAGTCCCGGTAGTATGATCTGCATCATAGTCCTGATAGTCAAGCCAACATCCTAAGGGCTTTATCAATATGTATAAGAGAGACAGTATAATAATACATGTTAAGATAAAGTGTAACCAGATAGCTTACTATCATGTCCAGTAAGAAAGTCCTCTATATATATGTCCAAGCATCCACTATAATATACATCAATGTACAATAATGGCTTCTAAGGCATACATATTCCTAACAATCTCCTACTTGCACTAAGGCCAGTTGTTTTAGTATCCCATACCCAACATCCTAAATAGTCTCTCGAATTGCGTCTGGGGAAAGGTCTTCGTGAGTGGATCCGCGGTGTTATCCTTCGTGTCAACTCTCCTGATCTCGATCTCTCGTCGATCTACTATCTTCCGGATCAGGTGATACCGCCTATGAATATGTCTGCGTTGATGGGGTCGGGGTTTCTTGGCCAAAACCATAGCTCTATTGTTATCACAATACACAGGTATTGGATGCTCAATGGATGGAACCACACCAAGTTCAGTTATGAACTTTTTTATCCAGACAGCCTCTTTGGCAGCATCGTTGGTAGCGATGTATTCAGTCTCCATCGTCGAGTCTGCTGCGGTATCTTGCCTAGGAATCTTCCAACAGACTGCCCCTCCATTGAGGGTAAAGACAAAATCCGAAACCGACTTACTGTCGTCCTTATCACTCTGGAAGCTCGAATCGGTAAAGGACTCCACATGGAGTTCTCCGTTACCACACACCAAGAACATTTCTTTAGTCCTTCTCAAGTACTTAAGAATGTTCTTCACAGCTGTCCAATGGTTTTCCCCAGGATCTGATTGATACCTACTCACTACACCTAGTGAGTAAGCTACATCCGGTCTGGTCCATAATATCACATACATGATTGACCTGAGTGTAGCAGCATAGGGTATCCCTTGCATGCGAGCCCTCTCCAAATCAGTCTTGGAAGATATCTTTGGAGAGAGTGATTCCTGAGCAAGCGGGTAAATTACAACGCTTAGAATCTTCCATACTAAACCTCTTTAGTATGGTGTCTATGTACCTGGATTGGGACAATCCCAACATCCATTTAGATCTATCTCTATATATCTTAATCCCCAGGATGTAGGAGGCATCACCAATATCTTTCATGGAGAACTTGTGTGATAAGAAGAGCTTGACCGAGTGTAGTATAGGAACATCGTTTTCTATCAAGAGCATGTTATCCACGTACAATACGAGAAAGACAACCTTACTCTCTACAACCTTCTTGTATATACAAGGTTCATCTACGTTTTTTATGAAGTCAAACTCTTTGACAGCTTCATCGAAACAGATGTTCCAGCTCCGCGATGCCTGCTTTAATCCGTAGATTGATTTAAGCAGCTTGCACACGCTTCCGCTACTCCCACTATCTACAAAGCCCTCTGGCTGTGTCATGTACACGCTCTCTTCTAAATCTCCATTTAGAAAAACGGACCTGACGTCCATCTGCCAGATTTTATAGTCATGGTATGCAACAATTGCAAGTTGGATCCTGATGGACTTAAGCATAGCGACAGGAGAAAAGGTTTCATCATAATAGACACTAGGTCATTGACGAAAACCTTTTGCTACAAGTCTAGCTTTGAAAGTCTCAACTTTTCCATCTACACCAATTTTCTTCTTAAGGATCCACTTGCTCCCGATGGGTTTTACCCCTTCAAGAGCAACTTCCAAAGTCCATACTTTGTTGGTGTACATGGATTCCATCTCAGATCGCATAGCATCCAGCGATTTCACAGAGTCCCCACTTGTGATGGCCTGCTCGAAACTAGTTGGGTCATCATCTTCCATGATGCAATCCTTACTCCCACCATCTATGAGAAAACCATAGTATCTCTCAGGTAGATGAGGAACCCTACTAGATCTATGAAGTGGCTGGGATTCGTTGGATACTATTGGATCCTCCGGTTCTACCAAATCGTCTGTAATAGTTTGTGTAGCCGAAACTTCTTCCAGTTCTACCTCATTGCCGCTGATTTCTTTCACAAAAAATTCTTTTTCTAAAAAGGCGGCATATCAAGAAACAAACACCTTTTGTTCCTCGGTGTGGTAAAAGATATACCCTCGCGAATTTTTGGGATATCCTACAAACTTGCACAGAACTGACCTTGTCTCGAGCTTGTCCGGATTTTGCGTTTTAACATAAGCCGGACAACCCCATATCTTAATAAAATTAAGACATGGTCTCTTCCCTTTCCATATCTCATATGGAGTGGTAAGTACAGATTTGGTGGGAACCATATTCAATAGGTGTGCGGCTGTTTCAAGCGCATGACCCCAAAAAGAAATTGGTAATTGTTGGCTATAGTGCGCTTAAGTCAATTATTGGATCGCAGGCATGTGATTGTAATGATTGAGAGAGGACCTATACGGGTAGAACAGTCTTACTCGAGATGATAGTATGCTATCTGGTTTGTCTTTATCATCATGTACTTGCTTTAGGTGGATTTACAGATCGCTATTACATGTTAATAGAGCCCATAGGATTCTTGCTTGACTACCAGCAGTATGATGGCGATCATATACGTGGGAGCTGGGGGTCTATAAGCACAACCTTAAATGTCCTTAGTCATGGGAGTTTCGAGCCTGGGTATCGATACTCCAGAGTAGACTAGTGTATACTTATCGAGACCCCGACGAGGGGCAGTGGCCAGTCTCATAAGCCATTGGTATTAGTTTGTTCACCTAAGATGTATACAGGTGCTCATTGGGTTATGAGTACACCGGACGGACTCGCCGGGAACCTGCTAGTTGGTATTATACCTATTGTCAGATAGCAGTTCCCTGGTGACATGTGTACAGGTTAGTCTATCGACCTGAGATCATCATTTGTTTCGTATGAGTTCCCACTGTGCTTTGATTACTACCCTACCATGGCTCAAAAAAGTCGTGCAAACAGGTTTTAGTTGGGTACAGTTCCGAGCCACATGGAGGCAGTGAGCGGATCGTCGGGGGTTTCGTCTCTCCCGGTATTGGGGGTTGATGTCGCGTTGTGTACGGGTGCCCATCACCAGAAATTCTTGGCCAATATAGTCGAGAATTACTGATCTAGGATCGGTAGTTTCTCAAGCAGTGATGGGTTTCATACCGACACTGAATGTCAAGTTATTAGGGGTCTGACTTTATCCACCCCCTAGACTCGATATGCGATACTCATAGACGAACGGACCGGACTGTACGAATATTGTCACTGTCAGGATCAGTAGGGGTTTCAGGATGAGTTTGCTCGTCGGCCTTCCTTTCGCTCAATACCTGGGTAGCCGTTACGTACAGCTAGTGCCGCTGACGTTCTTGTGGTTAAACCTACTGCCGGCATATTGACGAGTCTTTAGAGTCCCACACAAAGGGTTTCCCTGCTTCGGGCAAAACGTTGTAGAGACCGTATGGTTTTATGGCAGGGTTCGATCATATACGTGCACTTGTGCACGGATCATTATTCAGACGGATAATACTAGTGGGCTTTGGTTTAAGTCGGATCCTAATATAATATTGTTGGATTATTTTCATCTCGTTGTATTCGTATTCTTTCGGATTACGGATGCGGGTATGTATATACGGATGAGGGGTATTCTTGTAATTTTTTACAAGATTACTTTTAGAAGATGCCATCTCTTTATTGTTTTAAATCATTTTAAGTTAAATGGTTTATGTGAGTGGAATGTGTGAGTCATGGTTTTGGCATTAACCCTTGCATGTTCACTTGGTGACTCATGGTGGTGAGTCATGTTGTGATTCATGGTGACATGCTAGGGTTTTTGGAGTATTGTGAGATATTTGTAATGAGAAGCAGATATTTTCTAGGGTGAGGCTTTTCTTTAGTTGCTAGCTCACACAACAAAATATCACACAACACTCAAGTCCATTTTTCTTCACTTGTTTTTCTCATGCCTCACACTCTTCTCTCAATGGCATCTTCTTATACCTCCACCCTACATGTCTCATGTGTTGAGAAACCTAAGGTGTATTGAGACAAAGTAATTCTACACACTCTCTACTTCATCTTGGCTACCTAGGGTAGCGAGCTATGTTCTCGAGTTGCCTCGGATTTAAGGTCAGAGCCCGTATTACATACTCTCAAGGTGGATCGTCTTCGATGAGGGGAGACCGGAGATCAAACTTAATCAAGGAAGCCATGAGGAGCTTGGTATGAAGGTTGAAGACCGAAGGACACGGATCATTTGGTATAACCTTTCTAAACTCCTTTATGGATAACTAGTGTAGGGTTAATGGTCGATCCGGGAAATAGGGTTCCGTTAGCGCCGGTTTATTAAATTTTTGTTCCGCATTTGGCCACGGATTGATGGACGGGGCGCTGGCGTAACCCAACAGTAACTCAGCAGTACTTATCATAGAGCGCACCATATCTAATAGGGTGTGATTCCTGCGCTCTGATATACCATTGTGCTGTGGTGTATACGGAGGAGTAAGCTGAGAGAGAATCCCATTCTCTTTTAAATAATTCAGGAACTCCGTGCTTAAGTATTCTCCTCCCCGATCAGATCGAAGGATTTTAATACTTTTACCCGTTTGGTTCTCTACTTCGCACTTATATTCCTTGAATTTCTCAAAAGCTTCAGACTTATGTTTCAACAGGAACACATGTCCTTATCTTGAGAGATCATCGATGAATGTAATAAAGTACGAGAAACCATTCCTGGCATGTGTAGACATAGGACCGCATACATCACTATGTATCAGTCCCAAGAGTTCATTAGTTCTTTCTCCGTGTCCAGTAAACAGAGTTTTGGTCATCTTGCCTTTGAGACATGACTGGCAAGTTTCATAAGATGTAAATTCGAACTGATTCAAATATCCATCTTTATGCAACTTAGCTAGTCGTGTTGCATTGATATGACCCAGTCTACAATGCCACAAGAAGGCTTCATTCATTTCTGAACTTTTCCTCTTGTGTGTATTCTGTATATTCAGAACTGTAGTTTGATTCAGAACGTATATACCGTTACATAATGTACCAAACCCAACCAACACTTGATTTAGGAAAATGTTCATAATATTATCCTCCAATACAAAATTATATCCTTCTTTATATAATAAAGAAACCGGTATAATATTGCACATCATTTTTGGTACGTAATAACAGTCGCTCAGAATTAATGTATTACCACTTGGTAATACAAGATGATATTCGCCAACTGCTTTGGCTACAACAATTGCACCGTTCCCTACTTTGAGAAACATATCACCATTTCCCAGTTCTCTACCTCTTCTTAGCCCATGTAGCAGATTACAGACGTAGGATCCTGATCCGGTGTCCAATACCCAGGACGTAGAGCACACTGAGAAACAGTTCTCGATAACGAACACACCCTAAGAAGATGCATCAGCATGCTCTTTCTTCACTCGGGTGGCATGGGAATCCTGATATTCTACTATTTCTTGCTCGGACTTATGACAATCATAAGATAGAGCGGAACCAACGTTTCCTAACTTAGCATAATAAGCGAGTTCGGTTAATACATCCATATTATTATCTTGATTAAGGTGCGTCATTGGTCGCTATCTGGAGAGAGAAAGAGAAGGAAACACTTTAGCATGCGCTCTTGCAAGATTAGATTGGTTATTATCTTATCTAATCAAGATGGCTCCCACTGATTTATCAAATCTTCCTTCAAACCCTAAAAGGTAAGATTAGCCGGGATTAATTACACCCTACAAGTTCGCCAATCATTCGGCCAGGCAGGTATTGGTACTCCGAGAGAGTCTCCCCATGCTTTCACATAGAACTAATTAAATAATCTCGTTTCCGCAGGGGCATAACCCCGTTAACACCTTTCTTAGACACCTACTTGATCAGCTAATTGTAAAGTGGAAAACTCTCATAGGAGTAACTCTTACTCGCAGTGGGTATCAGGATCCAACTATCATATAGAAGGTATGCAATCTCATTGCAAATTTCAACACTTGAAATTCCCGATAATTGTTTTTACCCCTAACGTCCTATGCCCTTGACGAAGGACAACAAACCATAGGCCGCTAGTCAAGTTCAACCCGTTTTTTTCTTGATTGAATTAAATCCACCCATACGACCATTGACGAAGGCCAACAAAGTCGCACGACTATCCTAATCCAATCGCATCACATGCTGCAGATAAGCACTAATCAGCTACCGCATACTACGCCTTGACGAAACGTAGCATGAATACTAAATAGTACTTATCTGAAATAACGGAGGGCTATGATTGGTTTTGAAGAAAACCTTTAACGTAATGAACTTGATATCGTTATAGAATCTAATGATTTGAAAATGAGTGTTTTTTGTAGCTTTTGCTAGTTTTGCTAAAAAGGTCACTCCCGGTGAAGAGATCTCGGCTCTTTCCTCATCGAATGAGGTGCTGGATATTCATCAAGGAATACCACTATGCAAAGCAAGAACTAGAGAAGTTATAAAAACAAAACCGAGTGGGTTGTAGCATTTGCTAGTTTTGTTAAAGAGATCACTCCCGGTGAAGGGATCTCGGCTCTTTCCTCATCGAATGAGACACTGGATATTCATCAAGGAATACCACTATGCAAAGCAAGAACTAGAGCTATCATTTTTAAAATTTGATTCTACAACATCTTAGGTTTCTTTTTATTTCATTAATCTCATTAATGAAGTCACATCATTTATGTTTCCCTAAACATTACAAAAAAGAAACGAAAATAGAACGTACGCTTATACCATCCGCATTCGCCACGAGGACCCGTCATGCACAGTAAGGTTACTTAACTAACGGCAGAGTGGGGGCTATACTAGCGCGGGTGAAAAACATAAGAAACGTTTATTATATATTATATATATAATATAGCATTCGTCTCACGCGGTTATATGATCACATCACAGAACAAAGCAGCAGAAGTCAACATATGAAATATTGGATATACTAGGAGATCCGTGTTTTAAACTAAGCCAATAATGAAAAACACGGATTCCACGGTCAGGATGAATAGCCAAACCCACATTCTTAGACCTCTACGAGAGCGGCAAGCAGCCCTGCCAATTCTAGAGTTAGGAGACCCGGTCTCGACTCCTCAAGATGGTCTCCCACTGGACTCTAGAACCCAGTTACTTGTGCTCCCCGCCTTAGGTCTATCCTAATGCAAAAAAGTAAATAATATACATCAATGGTGACATCATCCTCAACCCGGAAGTGTCCCAATAAAAGAATATTACATACAATTTTACATGAATGAAAAATGAAAATCTCTCATCTCACGCAAAAACCCCCGGCTACTCAATCACGACGATCCAATATAACATATCAGCAACATATAACATCACATGTTATCAACGTAAGTAAATATGTGTATCCCAAATTCTGTTGACATGTAGCAACGAGATCAGGGATACACCACATATAACATCACATCAGTTACCCACAAGCCGTCAGCGGTACTAGCTGGACGTAACGGCTACCCAGGTATTGAGCGAATAGAAGATCAACAAGCAAGCTTGTCCATACTCCCATGAAGCCTATAAGTAACACTTACCGTACAGTCCGGTCTCTTCGTCTGATATGTCGCATATCGAGTATGGGGGTGGAATCGTCAGACCCCAATAACTTGATAAGTCATGCCGATGTGTGGCCTATAACGGTACGAGAAACTACTGATAACTCTTACCAGTAAATCTCATCAACAGCCCTGGCCAGAGACTTCCTGTTATAGCCAATCGAGTAAAGCGCAACATCAACTCCCTATACCGGGAGAGACGAAACCCCTCCTATCGTTAATTGCCTCCATATAACTCGGGACTGTACCCAAAATCCATCTGTTGGCACGACTTCTTTGAGCCGTGGTAGGGAGGAAATTAAAGCACAATGGGAACCACACAAGACTCTATAACGATATCGGGTCTACAGACTAACATGTACCAGTGTCACCAGAGAACTGCTATCTGACGATAGGTATAGTACCATCTAGGAGTTCTCGGCGAGTCCTGTTCGGTGTACCCATTTTCTAATGAGCACCTATGTACAATCTTTGATGTCAAACACCAATGGATATGGGATCAACCATCGCCCCTACAGGGTCAAGAAACGTGCACACTAGTCTACTCTGGAATATCGATGCCCTGTCTTAATACTCCCTCAACTAGGAACTGTTCAAGGATGTGCTTGTAGACTACACAAGTCCCAGTGGTATGATATGCATCATAGTCCTGGTAATCAAGCCAACATCCTAAGGGCTTTATCAACATGTATAAGAAAGACAATATAATAATACATGTTAAGATAAAGTCCTCTATATATATGTCCAAGCATCCTCTATAATATACATCAATGTGCAATAATGGCCTCTAGGGCATACATATTCCTAACACCTCCCACGTCCTCTCCGGGTTCACAAACCATTCCGTCTTGGCCGAAGGATCGATCACCCTCCCTCTCAACATCGGGGAAGCAGGAAGAACGCGAACCATCCCGGTGAACTTCCTCGTTGCCAAGGTCCTGTCATCCTATAACATCCTCTTGGGACGCCCCACCCTAAACGCCCTCCAAGCCCAGATCTCAACCTATCATCTCGAGCTCAAGTTCCCTCTGGACAACAGGAGGGTAGACCGGGCCTATAGAGACCAGCAAACCGCCAGGGTCTGTCTCGCCTCAACGTCTCCCGGGAAGAAAGAGGTTAACGATTTCGAAGATGTGTGTGATCCTCAGGAGTCTCTGGATACACGCGACGACCAAAATGAAATTCGAAGCGCCCCAGTGGAGGATTTGGTAGAAGTTCTGTCACGCCCCGCTTCCCAGTGTACAGAGAAGGAGACGCGGTGGGCCGCAACGTATTGTAACAACCCTAAACTTTCTGTACAATTTTTTTCAAAAATACAGAAAGGGGTACTTTTGCCTGAGCACAAGTTATAAGTTTGTTTTGCTTTTGAACAGTAAGAAGGAGCTTGTAGCTCATTGGTAAGACCTTGCATTGCTGAACCAAAGCACCAGACTTCAAATCCCATTAGCCACATTATTTTTTATATCGATTTCTTTTAATCTTTTTAGAAGCCCAAGAATTTACACGTGCATAACCCATAAACCCAAAGGTCACATATAAAACAAACGAGTTCAGGAGGTAGATCAATCGATAGAGGACACGCGGCGACGAGCCCAGCCCCGACTCGCTTGACTCGGGCCGGCTGGAAGCCTGACTCGGCCGGCGCAGCAAGGTTGACTCGGCCGATTCCCATATTTCTTTAACTCCTATGACCATTAGCCTACCCCCATTAACCATGTACTATTTAAAATCCCTGCACATTTACAGAGAATTTAAAACACCTCTTTTAAATTTTTAAATGCAAAATTTAATACAATTTTCTCACACCCTTTCATTTACCCTAAACCCTAGTTTTTCCTATAAATACCCACTCAATTTTTCACACCCTTCACACTAAAATTCCTGCCCAAACTCTCAAGAAAAAATCTCAAGAACTTTTTGTGTACAAGTGGAGTTAGCAAAGGGCGAAGCTCCGACGAACTTCCGACGACGACCCAAGTAGTTCCCGGCAACGAAACGATGCACCGGCACATCCTACCACTTCCTCTTCCTCTTCTCTTGACCCTAAACCCGTAATTCCCTCCTCCCTCTTCTCTTTTCTATTCTAAAAACTCGTAATTCTAAAACCCGATGGAAGCGAAGCTAATCCGACTTCCGATTCGGTTTTCTTTAAAAGTTCCATTTTTCTTAAAAACAATAATACCAAACTCTCACATCATGATCATTAAACATTAACAAAACATATTGACAAGTTTCATATCAAAAGAATTTATATTTTACTTTTTTCGCTATTTTTCAGAAAAATACCATATAGTTTAGTTTCAACATAAACATCATTAGCCCTTGCTATACCTTTAGATAGTTCACGGGGTAATGACCTACCTCCTCACAACGCTCATATGTAATATAGCACGATGATCTTTGGGAACATAGTTTTGGGAAAATACGATTTTACACAAAACTATCTCAAACTTATAAAAAAACTTTTTCTACAAGATATGTATTTTTAACAAATCTTTGCAATGAGCCGCTACAACCCATTTCGGGGAACCTGTTCGGGATGGTGCGGGTTATAGCACATCCTCGGACTTAGTAGTGCGAGATGCAGACCTCCGCAAGGAGCATACGGTCTCGAAAGATTTAAACATACAAATATCTTAAGAAAATGAGATTTTTAGAAAAATAATAAATTAAATTATTTTATAAATATATATATATATTTATCATCAAAATATCTATTTTTGATATAGTATAAATATTCTAATTTTTCTAAATAAAAAAGAATCACTTCACATGAAAATACCATGCAATTTTATACAAGTTCAATACTTTACAAATAAATACCATATATTATGAAAGATAGGTTTTATTCACTAGAAATATCACAATGATAAAATATGTATCAATAAAAACTTTAAAGACGATAATAAAATACTTGAGGTGTATTTTGAAAATTATACAAAATTATTTTTACATAAAACCCTCTCAAGTTCTATAAATTACCCTAAGGACCCTAGTAAACATAGGTTTAAGCGGGACCCGTCTCTTGAGCCTCAGGAAGCCGGAGATATGGGTTCTTGCCTATTTAAGGTAGACAACTTAACAAACGGTGTTATCAACACGGTAATCGTCTTTATAAAAGACACAAATTCTGCCGTCCATGTGCAGCGGTTACCGATAACACCAAAACCTAATTCATGATTCAATTTCTTTTCTAATTGTCTGACTCAGACCGAGTCTCAATATAATCAATCTGACTTGAATGAGATTCAAGTATATATAATAATTCAATATGAATCCATATATTCAATCTGTTCAATCTATCAATCTATACAACTTGACTGAACCGAACCATGGATTTACATCCATCTACATGATTCTCCAGTTACATCCATTTACTGATATCATGGTTTCGGCAAGTCATCCATCTATACAAAACAATACAATACAATACCATCAGTACAATCATTACTGTCAATACAATAAATACACAGGGTGTTGGGGTAGTTCATGCGTGAATCCAACAAAATCTCAAGAGTCCCCCTAGATCATGAATCCATGTCTACTAACACAATTAAGCTATCATGAGGGCCCGTATTTCCTTACTCCTGGATTACAGCCCGTTGAGTTTGGAATACTTCAACACTAGATTGAAGTCCTGTTACTAACATTTGATTCGGGCCCGTGGTTCCCTACCCCTGGATTACAGCCTGTTGGGTTCGAGAACACTCTTGAGATTGGTTGACATTCACCCTTGAACTTACGTTAGATTAGTATACCCAAGTAGATACCTGTTAAGACACTTACCTTCACTGCATGTTCACTACACTTACATATATGGCTATGTTACTTTTATACTACCATACTCATGATATCAAGTTTATCTACTCGTCACACATTACTATACTTATTCATTAGTATTACAATAAAACCGCATGCTAAATAAACTTGACAAGATGATATGACATACTCAATAATTCATATTATAATTTTTCCTTGTCATTACATTTTTTCTTTACTCCCCTTTTCTTTGGGATTTACCGAGCGAAAGTTCGCTGACGGACATTCCACCTTTCTCTGTTTTCTTGGAATGTTCGTCAGATACTGAGGAGACTGAAAGACTAGACATCCCAGAGGAGGAGCACCAACAGACCGAGTCACAGGCCTAGACCAGTTACCTTTTCTCTGTTGATGTACGCCACATGTTTAGGCGTTTCATTCCATGTATTTCCTTTCAGTTAAAAATCATGTATTGTAAATGAATCAAGTTGAATATAAATAAAGTTGTTGAAATTTTACTTTCATGCTTATTATCTTATCTTTTTATATTGCTTATATTACACTTAGCGTATTTATTCGGGAAATGACCTTCTCGAAATAAATACGTCGCGGCCTCGTCACGTACCTGCTTCCGTCTACTGGGAAGCGGGGCGTGACGGGTTTTGTTGGTGGCCCATACAGGTCAGTTCTGCATGAAGTCATAAGCAATATAAAATAAGAAATATAATATTCAACAACTTTACATTCCTTGCAATTCAATCTCCGTTGAATCTATCCTAATCTTACTTCTCAATCTAAGGTGATGGATTCTCCCAGCAACCATAGCACCAACGATGGACGTACACCACCGCCACCTACCTTTACCATCCAACCACATCCACCTACCATAACCACTCCACTCACAGAATAGACGGTGCTTCTGGAGGCTATCAAAATCTTACTTGAAGGTCAGCAAGCTCAAGGTACGATTTTACAGGAGCAAACTACTCTCCTTCAACAGAGTATCATCCGCTCTGAAGCAGAGGCACCAGGAGTGAAACAATTTTGGGCTTTACACCCAAAGAACTTCTCCGGAAAGGAGAAACCACTTGAAGCTGAAGAATCGGCGCAGAGTATTGAAGATGATCTAGCCGCAGCTCAAATTCCAGAAATGGCTTGGGTCAGAATAGCTAAACTACAGCTTGCCGACAATGCTAGAGTCTGGTGGAAGACCGAGAAGAGCCGCCTCGAACAGCCAATCGTGTGGAAGACTTTTCATGATCTCTTTGATGCTAAATATTTTCCAAAAACCGCGTATTTCGAGATGGAACAGAAATTCATCCACCTGCAACAAGGATCCATGTGGGATAAGTCGGTGGACGAGTATAATGCAGAATTCACCATGCTTAACCGATTCGCCGCTCATTTAATTCCAACCGCAGCGATCAGAGCCAGGCGTTTCCAGCAAGGATTGGACCATGAGATTCAAGCCGCCCTAGCAATGGGGGAATACCCGACACATGAAGCAGCTTTGAAGTCAGCCTGTCGCTACGAAGCGGTTATGAAGAAGAAAGGAAGGCCACAGTTGGTCGGTATGAAACTTCCGCCAATCAGATTACCGGGGGAGCTTCTTCTAGACCAACTCTCCCAGCGCCAACTATGAAGCCCGGAGGATCATTCTCTGAGACTGAACGAAACTTCTGCATCTATTGTAAGAGGACCGGACACCAAGTCAAGGATTGCCGACGAGCAAACAGTCTTTGCCTGATATGTGGATCATCCTTACATACCATAGGAACTTGCCCACACAACCGAACTGGCCCTAATTCCGCAGCTAGACCAGCTATCCAAGCTCCACCTACTCGGTTAGCTCTTCCTGCACCACCTCCATATGGACCACCTTTACCTCGACAACCATCGATGTACCAACATGCACGAAGAAATGTGCCGAGACGCCAGGCTTACACTTTGGCGGCCGTAGAAGCTGAGACGGTTGGCCAGGGTAACCCTGGTAATTCTCTTCAACCTTTTCAAACTTTTGCATCATTTTATAATTATTCATACACTATCAAGTACTTCTATCACCAAACTTTTCTTAAATCTGTTACACTTTTCTTTTACAAATTTCGAGGACGAAATTTTTATAAGGAGGATAGAATGTAACAATCCTAAACTTTCTATACAATTTTTTTTAAATACAGAAAGGAGTACTTTTGCCTGAGCATAAGTTATAAGTTTTTTCTTCTTCTTTTGAACAGCAAGAAGGAGCTTGTAGCTCATTGGTAAGACCTTGCACCGCTGAACCAAAGCATCAGAGTTCAAATCTCATCCGCCACATTATTTTTTATATTGATTTCTTTTAATCTTTTTAGAAGTCCAAGAGTCTATGCGTGCATAACCCGTAAACCCAAAGGTCACATATAAAACAAACGAGTCCAGGAGGTAGACCAATCAACAGAGGACACGTGGCGACGAGCCCAGCCCCGACTCGCTTGACTCGGGCCGGCGGGAAGCCTGACTCGGCCAGCGCAGCCTGGTTGACTCGGCCGATTCCCATATTTTCTTTAACTCCTGTGACCATTGGCCTACCCCCATTAACCATGTACTATTTAAAATCCCTGCACATTTACAGAGAATTTAAAACACCCATTTTAATTTTTTAAATGCAAAATTTAATACAATTTTCTCACACCCTTTTATTTACCCTAAACCCTAGTTTTTCCTATAAATACCCACTCAATTTTTCACACCCTTCACACTGAAATTCCTGCCCAAACTCTCAAGAAAAAATCTCAAGAACTTTTTGTGTACAAGTGGAGTTAGCAAAGGGCGAAGCTCCGAGGAACTTCCGACGACGACCCGAGAAGTTCCCAGCAACGAAACGACGCACCGGCACCTCCTACCACTTTCTCTTCCTCTTCTCTGGACCCTAAACCCATAAGTCCCTCCTCCCTCTTCTCTTTTCTATTCTGAAAACTCGTAATTCTAAAACCCGACGGAAGCGGAGTTAATCCGACTTCCGATTCGGTTTTTCTTTAAAAGTTCCGTTTTTCTTAAAAACAATAATACCAAACTCTCACATCATGATCAAGTCAAAATATATCCATGGTTCGGTCAAGTCAAAACAAGCTGCGTGTTTGTATTGTTCGGTATACATGTTCAGGTTCAAGTATATATTGCATTCATGTTGGATTGGAGTTAGGTTTGGATTGTATTTAGATTGTATTCAGATTAGACCGAGACTCAGATTGAGTCAGACACTTAAACAGATTTGGATTCCTGAATTAGGTTTTGGAGTTATCGGTAACTGCTGCACATGAACGGCAGGATTTATGTCTTTTTCCAAGACAATTACCATTGATAACCCCGGTTTAGTTTTCTACCTTAAATAGGCAAGCACCCATTTTCTCCGGCTCCCTGAGGCTCAAGAGAATTGGTCCCACTTAAACCTATATTTACTAGGGTCCTTAATGTAAATTTAATATAACTTGAGGGGGTTTTATAAAAATATTTTTAGTATACTTTCAAAATAAACCTCAAGTATTTATTTATATTCTTT
Source organism: Agapanthus africanus (assembly GCA_030015575.1). Lineage (NCBI taxonomy): Eukaryota > Viridiplantae > Streptophyta > Magnoliopsida > Asparagales > Amaryllidaceae > Agapanthus > Agapanthus africanus. The sequence goes on from JASDDO010000028.1 coordinate 187,946,819, forward strand.
AGAGTTTTCATGGATGTAAATTTTATAGGATGATGTATGTTAGTGAATATATATATAGTTTGAATAGTTCAAGGTATTTTAGTGTAAACTTGATTTGTATGGATTCTTGATGGTATTTTCATGAAACTTGTAATTCTTTTATTTTGTTTGGAAAACATGGAATTTAATAATATCTTTAAAATATGTGGTTTGATAATATTTATATAATTATTAAAAATAATTTTTTATTATTAAATAGAAATTCTCGTTTTTCTTAAAAATTGTATTAAATTCAATCGAGATCGTATGCTCCGTGAGGAGGTCTGCATCTTGCCCTACTAGTCCGATGGATGTGCGATAACCCGCACCAACCGATTCGAATTCCCCAAAAATGGGTTGTAGAGGCACAATCGCAAGGAATTTAAAATACTATTTACTAGAAAACAGTTTTTAATAGGTTAGGGTATTTTATTGAAAAGTCGTATTTTGCCACAAAACTATTGTTTAAGAGAAATCGTGCTATATCAAGATATGTGTATGTGAGAGGTAGGTTATTACCTCGTGAGATTTTCTATAGGTATGCTAAGCAAAAAGATTATGCCACGCCCCGCTTCCCGGTGTACGGCGAAGGGGACGCGACGAGGTCCGCTACGTATTTACTGTGAAGTAACTACGCTAAGAGTATCTAAGCAATATAAAGGTAAATCACAAGAGACAAGAGATATAAAATTAACAGCAACTTTATTAATAACATTCTTTTGTACAATGCATGAAAAGTAAATACATCTGAAATAAAAGCGATGCCTAAACAATGGCATAACAAGAAATAAAAAATACTGAATAGAACAAGGTACAATGTCTAGAGCTCGGGGTCTTCGTGGAACCGATCCAAGTCTTCACCAGTGGGCTCGATCTCTAACGGGTCCAAAACACCTGACGACATTCAAAGAAGAAAGAAATAGAATGTCGTCAACGAACAGGTCGCTCGGTAAGTCCCAAAGATAAGGAAGAATTAGAAAAGACAGAATAAGAGGTATCTTCTAAAGTTGTACAATATTGTAAAATATTGTGTTTACGCTGTTGTTTGTAGCTTGGTACGGAAGGATGCCAGTGTATACGAGAGGGGTCTCGGTATGTTAGAGACCAGGGAAAACGGAATGTACAAGGAACCGTTAAGCCACAGTACAACAGCAACAGAATATAGGTTAGGTGTCTTAATCTTACCGTCTCCTGCCACTTCTAACACCTTCCGCACCAATCTACCCCTTAAACCCCGTAGTGTTTTGATTGTATTGTTGTATTATATTGTATAAGTTGGATGACTGACCGAAACCATGATATCAGTAAACAGATTGTAACTGCATAATCATGTAGCCGGAAAACTGGATAATGGATGTATATCCATGGTTTGATTCAGTCAAGTTGTATAGATTGATAACTGGATTCTTGGATTCATATGTTCATATTGAATTGGAATATTATAGATTTATATAGTACTTGAATCATATTCAAGTCGGATTATGATCAGACTCAAACCAGAGTCGGACAGAAGAAATGTAAATCGAATGCCTATATTTACTAGGGTCCTTGGGGTAATTTATAAAACTTGAGGGGGTTTTATGTAAAAATACTTTTGTATAGTTTTCAAGATACACCCCAAGTATTTATTATTCATCTTTAAAGTTATGATGAGTGTAATTTTATTTTGTGATATTTCTAGTGAAAATATCCTAATTACATAAATAAAGGTATTTATCTGTAATATTGATTTATTTGAAATTCATGGTATTTTAATGTCAAATTTAGTCTTGGGATTTTTAGAAAAAGTGGAATATTTATATTATAAAAAAATAGATATTTTAATGATAAATATACATATATTTATACAAAAATAATTTCAATAAATATTTTATATTCTAAAAATCTCATTTTTCTTAAGATGTCGTATTTTAAAGCTTTCGAGACCGAATGCTTCTTGCGGAGGTCTGAATCTCGCACTACTAAGCCGAGGGTGCACGATAAACCGTACTATCCCTAACGGGTTCCCCAAAGATGGGTTGTAGTGGCGCTTTGCAAAGATTTTATAAATACTAATCCTTTAGAAAACGGTTTTTATAAAATAAAAGGTATTTATTTGCAAAGGTGTAAATTTTCCGTATTTTAGATTCTAGGGTTTCATACGCCAACTAGCCTATTTCTAAAAGGTCTAAACGACAAGTCGTGAGATGCCTCAAATCGCCTCTTCACCGCCAATTGTGGCCAGGTAAGTACAAGTGAAGAAAGGAGAGATCCGCTCACGATTCAAGGAGAGATCCGCTCACGATGGGCCTTTTAAAATTACCTTTCTCACTTGCCTAGCCTAGACACCACAAAGTCAGGTTTAGATAAACGATCGATGTCCATAACTTATCGTATTTTCCTATTAAAAGATATTTGTTTTAAAAGTGTAACAAACCTAAAACTTTTTAGGAAAGGTTTTATTAAGAAAATGGTATTTAAATGTAAAATCTTATTTTATCGTATTCTAAGTTTTCAAGGTAGCGTGTTATGTTTGCATATGAGTGTGTGAGGAGGTAGGTCATTACCTCGTGATCTACTTTAAGGTTTAGCAATGTTAAGGGGTTTAAATGTGAAAACGAAACATTATGGTGTTTAAGTGAAAAAATACGATATATTGCAAAAGCTATCATTTCATGTGAGGAAACTTGTTCAAATTATTTGTTAAGTGATTAATAGTCAACATAGAGATGTTTAAGCATGAATGTATGGGTGAGAAGTGAGATTTTATAGAAAACCGAATCAGAAATCGGATTTGTTCCGATTCCGTCGGGTTTTGTAAATTCGTATTTTTATGAAAGAAAAGAAAGATAGAAAGGGGGACTTACGGGTTTGGACAACACTAGAGAGTGAGAGAGAAGTAGAGGGTTTGCCGGTGCGTTGATTCGTCGTTGAGAGTACCTAGCACGATCACCAGAATTTCGCCGTCGATTTCATCAGCGCTTCGCCTTTCGCTCGTTTCCAACGTACCAAAGTTCTCTTGGAATTTTGAGAGAATGGACTCAGAAATTTAGGATGAGAGGGTAGAGAGTAGGGGGTGTATTTATAGGGTTAGGCTAGGGTTAGGGTTTTTAATTAAAAAAATGTAAAAATTATATAAAAATCATTAAAAATGGAGTAAATGGGGGTTAATGGGCTCTCTGTAACCGATCTAAAAATTTAAAGTGTGCAGAGGGGTTGACCAAGCAAAGATGCCCAACTTCGATGTTGGGGACTCGGCCGTCCGGCCGAGTCAGGTGGTCGGGGGCTATGGGGTCGTCGAGTGTGGCTTCTGGTGCATCTAACTTTTCAAGTGTAGAAGGAAATTTGTGAGAAACGCACATGTAACTGTTGGTATTCTAAAAAATTAAAAACAAAATAATATTAAAAATAATGTGGGGCATGAGATTTGAACTCTGGTGGTTTGGTTCAGCAGTGCAAGGTATTACCAATGAGCTACAAGCTCCTTCTTGTAATTATGGAGTGAAATAAATACTTAAAGAGATATCAGCAACAATAAATACTCTAAGTATACATTGAATTTAAATCAATTCTTTGTACATTAAAAATGGAGCTATTACAGATTAAAATATGGCATGTGTAAAGTTTATGGTATTTAAACGAAACATGTACTACAAAGTTATTTAACATGAATTTTTCAAGGTGAAAATTATTCTAAACATTTGTGTCATGATTGAATAACAAAGTATAGTGATTTGAATGAATGATTATAAAAGAAAATTGTAGTTTTTAAAGATTTTAGAAAAGAATGTCGGTATAACTCCACTTACCGACATTATTTGAAAAGAGATAGTTTTAAGGTAAGAAGAGAGGGAAATAATTGGGACTTATAAGTTAAAAAGATAGAAGAGAGGTTGAGAAAAGGAATGATGGCCTTCGTGGAGTTGCGGGGTCGCCGGAAGTGCTTCGAATCCTCGCCGGAAAAGAAACTCGGGATAACTCCACTTGTACTCTTCTTTGACTTGAAAATTTTTGAGAATTTTTGTCACGCCTCGCTTCCCGATGTACGAGGAGGAGACGCGGCGAGGCCCGCTACATATTTACTTAGAAGTAAACACGCTAAGCGTAACTAAGCAATATAAAGTAACAAGAACAAACAAAAGAATGAAATCCAACTCTAATTTATTACATTCAAGATTCACAATTGACAAAATATCAGAATACAAGATACGATAATATGATAAGTCTTAACAAGGAAGCATACATAAATAAGCTGAAATGAAATGAAAAGCTGAACGAAACTAGATGTCCGATTGTGATGTGAACTGGTTGTACTCCTCTTCGACCGTTTCTATCTTCTCTGTCTCAATAGCACCCGACGAACATTCCAAGAAAGAAAGAATGATGGGCGGAATGCCCGTCAGCGAACTAATGCTCGGTAAGTCCCCAAAAGGATGGTGTGATATATATAAATGAAATGCTAGGTGTAATGTGATATAGGTATATTATGAATATAAATCATGAACATATAAACAAGTATAGTAGCGTGCATGATAATATGTATGTCAACTATATCAGTATGGTAAACAAGTATAATATGGTCGTGGAGTGTAAGTATAGTGAACATGAAGTGAATGTAAAAGTCCTAAAAGGGCTCTAAAAGGGTAAAAGTAACCAACGTGAGTTCAAGTGTGAATGTCAACCAATCTCAAGAGTATTCTTGAACCCAAGGCTATCATCCAAGGGTAAGGAATCGCGGGCCCAAAATAGCGGGACTTTAATTATTATTTAAGTATTCCAAACCCAACAGGCTATCATCCAGGGTCTTGGAAACACGGGCCCTCATTCATGAATTCGTGATGTACCGTTTCAGCCCGATATCACAGCAACGTTATTTGTACCGTTTCAGCCCGGTACCACAGCAACGTTATTTATTATAATGGGACTCATGAGATTCCGTTGGATTCATACTCAAACTACCCCAACACCCCGTGTATATTAGTCTGCAATTAAAATTATAAGTCTTGCCCAAATCTATGAATACATAAGCGAGTGCAATTCAAGTATCGAGTCGAGTTCAAGTATTCAAGTCAATTGTTCATGTATTCATGTCAAGTGTTCATGTCAAGTCATTACGTATTCATGATTCGGGTCAAGCCGAGTCAAGTGCACCTATTGGGTTCAGGTATTCATGATTGAGTTGTGTTAAGATCAAGTCAATTCTAGCATGTAATGGTTTAATCATGAGTTATATAGATAAAAATAGATAAGCAATCATAGAACATGATATGAGATAAGTATATAAGGAACGTCCAAAAACAATGTTGTAAATATATGATATGTACGACTAGTTAATAAAGTCATTTAAAGTCAGAATATAAATGAAAACATAGACTTAAGTGTTATCCACACGTGAGTTCCAGTCTCGCCTAAATATGACTACCGGTTTTGGAGATATACATGTTTTCGTATAGTCGCGCAAAACGGATCAGAATCTGTTCAGAACAGTCATATATTTTTAAAACGCAGTTTGAGTTGATTTGCATCAGGTTTCAGGTTACAAAGATTATTATAAAATTGTAGGTGTTTCAATTTAGTTATCCAAAACACCAAGATTCGCATCATTTGGATTTTTAAAGCTCTAGTTATGATAGTTTTAACCTCAGCGTTTAAAACAGAAATTCAGATTTCTGGATAGCAACTATATATTGTATTGCAAAGACTATATCGGATTATTTCATGCATTTCTAAGTAATATAATATACAGAAAATTATAGTTCTATCAATTGTTCATCTACACATCTAAAGTTTGCCACGAACGGATATCGGGAGTTCGAGTTATGTCCTATTTAAAAACAGTGTGCGAATCGGGACAGATTCTGTCCAGATTCATCACTTAATATTGTAACACAGTTTTGTATATTTTACGTTAGTTTTTAGTAAAAAAATTAAAACTAATAAAATCAGATCTTTCGATGTAGATGTCCAAAACCCCTGAATTTGCTCAATTTGGTCATCGGTATACCAAGTTATGTGTCTAAGAAGTTGACCGATAAATACAGTTTTCTGTTTTATGAACAGTGAATAAAAATGATATAATTCCTAAACCGTTAAGCGATTCGATCTAAAATTTTTATAGAATGTACAAAATAATATATTCTATCATATTTAAATTTCCTGAAATTTTCAGATGTAAAAATTAATTTCTAAAAATTATTTTAAAAGTAAAGGTATTGATATGTCATAAGTGAGAAATGAGAAAATCATGGTATTTATTCGTAACTTCATTTTTTTTTAAAAATTAAATAAAGTAATTTAAAATACAACAACAAACGATGTAATCCTAATTGGTCACTATGAAATCTTACCGTATGAATTGAGAGTAATGAAAAAGACTTTACAAACTATATATGTGTGTATATTTGTGTGTGTTCATTATTTATATATGTATCTATTTAATTAATTATTTAGGAGCTATGATATAACAAGGGAATTTTCTCATGGCAATATATAAAAGAGAAAAAGAAAGAGAAAGATATGGAGGGAGGTAAAGAGAGAAGGGACTTACATACACAAGCCGGTATTGTCACCGGGCTTGTCTATCCGTCGATAGCCTCGCGTTTCTAGCGAGACTTTCTTGAGAATTTCTTCATGTTCTTCTTCGGGAAATCTAAATGATAGAAAGGTGTGATGATGAAAAAAAAGAGGAATGAGATATAAAAAAGGTTTATGACCACCATAATTCTAATAAATTATGTTTCATAACCATTCTAATTATTTTGGGAGTTAAAAAGAAGATGAAATGAAATGTCTCATTTGTAGATTATGAGAAGAATAAAAATTGATTAAAAAAAATAATTGCAAAAATGGAGATTTGAACATGTGATCTATGGAATAATAATGCAAGGACTTAACCAATGAACTACAAGGTTGTTCATGCACATATTTAATTAAAATTAAATATATGTTGTTACTTGAAAAGAAAGTAAGATTTTGGGCTCATAATTTTATAAAAGAAAATGAAAATGAGATTGAATTTGGGTTATGGGTTGGGTTAGGTATTGCGTTTAATTTGAAATAGCTTAAGATTTAGTTTAAAGAAATGGGTTTGGGAAAAATAGATAGAATAATAAAATAATATATTTAATAGAGAACAAAATTTACAAAAAAATACTACGAATAAATAAATAGAATATTTTATTAAAAAAAGAAAACATGAAGGTATAATAATACTAGGGTCGTTACAATTTTTAATAAGAGATTTCAGAATGAAGAGGGCTAGGGTATGAGTTTGTATTTATAGGGTAAATTAGGGTTTTGGGGATTGGAAAAAAAAGAATTTAAATGCATTAAAATTTGGATTAAAAGGTGAATTAACACTCTCTAGATAAATGCAGGAAAATCAAACTGTACTGGGGTAGTGAGGGTAGGCCAAGGGTCAAGTGGGAAAAGAACGAGGCTATTACCTACGATGGGGACCGGCGGTGCCAGCCATATTGATGATCTCGCCGGTCATCAAGAAGGGGTTGGGCTCTAGATTGGTGCCACATGTCCTTCTCGCAGTTAATAGCATTTTGCACATGTTTGTTTTTCTGTGACTTTTTATTTTACGTGTATTGCACGTGTAAACTTTTGGGCTTCCAAAAATTTTTTAAAAAAAATTCAGAAAAATAATATATGGCTTAGGGGATTCGAACACAGAAGCTACGTCACAGCAGTGCAAGGCTTTACCAATGAGCTACAAGTTATTTCTTGTTGTTCAAGTATAACTCTTAAATTGTACTCAGGCTTACAAACTCCTTTCTGTACTTTTTTAAGAAAAATTTTGTACAGAAAATTCAGTACAGAAAATTCAGGATCGTTACAAGTTCCTCTCAAGGAGGGAGACAACGATCGAACTGTCTAGATTAGCTCTCTCTTAATGGGGGGCGCTCGGGACGTCCCGATCCAATTCCTCCAGAACAACTCCGATGTGTTCACTTGGACCCCAGCGGACATGCTTGGGATCGACCACAAGGTGATCTCCCACAAGCTCGGGGTCGACTTAAAGCCCAGCCGGTCTAACAAAAGAAAAGAAGCTTCATGCCAATGAAGAAAAAAGCGATAGAGGAGGAAGTGGACCGACTGCTTACGGCTGACTTCATTAGGAACCTGGACTACTCGGATTGGCTGGCGAATGTGGTCATAGTTAAGAAGGCAAAACGGGAAATGGCGCATGTGCATCGACTTCACCGATCTAAACAAGACCTGCCCTTAAAGACAACTACCCACTCTCTCGGTAGATCAATTGGTGGACAACTCAGCCGGTTATGAGCTACTAAGCTTCATGGATGCCTTCTCCGGTTATAATCAAATCCGAATGAATCCAGCCGACGAAGAGCTAACTGCCTTCACCATCGATCGGGGAGTCTACTACTACAGGAAAATGCCCTTCGGCCTCAAAAACGTCGGGGCCATATACCAGCGGCTGGTCGACAAGCTGTTCAAACCACAAATTGGGAGAAATATGGAAGTTTACGTCGACGACATACTCATGAAATCCACCCTATCGGCCGGGCACACAGCAGACCTTTGCGAGACATCCGACGTCCTGCGGAAGTATAAGATGAAGCTGAATCCAGCCAAATGCGCGTTCGGCGTTGCAAACAGGAAATTCCTTGGATTCATGGTCACCCACCGAGGAATCGAACCGAACCCGCAGAAAATCAGGTCCATCATCAACATGGCGACTCCTAAGATCAATGTTGATATCATGCGACTCACAGGGAGGGTGGCTGCCTTGAGTCGCTTCATGTCCAGATCCGGAGAAAAGTGCCTACATTTCTTCAATGTCTTAAGGAAGATCACCATGTTCGAAAGGTTCGAGGAGTGCCAAATCGTTTTCTAACAACTCAAGGCGCACTTGGCGACCTCCCCCCCTCCGATTCTCACCCGACCAGTTGAGGGGATGAGCTGTTACTATATCTGGCTGTCTCCGACCAGGCTGCCGGCACAGTACTTATCAGAGAATTCGAAGGAGTATTGTTCATACCAGAATATTGCATTTTATACCGCCCATTCTTACGCTCGGTTGTTTATAGGTAGGTGCTTTTAATCCGTGTTTATTACATATTTACAGATGATAGGTTTCCAGTCCAAATATTGCAAATCAAGACAAAATCTCCACAGTTACGCCAAAATAAGAACATCTGTCACAGCAGATAAAAGCCGGGTTCCAGTCATCCATATCCGTCCAGTGCTGAGTACCAGTTCCAGAGACAAGACATATGACAGTGGTCATTCGTGTCTCGGACAAGCACAGAGCACGAGGGGGGCAGCACAAGAATCAATGGGTGCACGGAGCTCGAGGGAGATAGAAGTCAAAAGTAAAGAAAATAATGCAATCTTGGACTAAGAAATCTGAAGATATTCTGGAAGATTTTGTGCAGTTTAAAGTTGGCAAACACGAGGAGACATGAAACCAGGGAAGTACACAAAACCCCATGACCCAACTCATCAAGATGGCCGCGGTTCCGCGGCCAATAAGGGGTCTAGGCCGCGGAACCGCGGCCATATGGTCTCCTCTCTGTGTCGTCTTTTGGGGGCAGTTTGGTCATTTTATGTGGAGCCAAATTCTTGCTCTAGGTTTCCAGTTCCCTGCCTATAAATACCCCAGTTCTGAGCCAAACCAAGGGTGTTAAGTTCTTTAGCCTCTTTTAGTGTAGTTTAGTCTTCTTCTTCTTCTTCTTCTTCTTCTTCATTCTTTCCTCCATGAAAATTGTAGTGAGAGCTTTTTGAGTGGATGATGAAATGAAGATGAGGGTTTTTGTATCATTCTTTTGTTTTAGCTTCCCCTTGAGATCCTTGCTTTCTCTTGATCTTTCAACCTCTTCATTGAGCTTGAAAGTTTAAGGGTTTGTTATTGATTTCAAGGGTTGTATCTTCTTATGGAATTAGTGCTTCATTTCACATAAGTTCTTTACCCTTCTCTTGATCTTGCAACCTCTTGATTGAGCTTGCAAGTTTAAGGGTTGGCTATTGATCCCATGCTTGTCTTGAGTTCTATGTTCTTGTAATTACTTTCTTGCTTATTTCTTTCTTGCTTTACTTGCTTTACATTCATGCTTTACTTTCTTGCACTTAAATTCCATGCACTTACTTACTTGTAATCTTTTCTTTTCTTTTGCTTTTTTTTGGTTCGTTTTTGTGAATGGTTGTAATTATCGTTGTTAAGAATAAATACGGTATTGTAAGTTAATATTTCTTTGCTCATTTCCTTTTCCCGTTATTTTCCATTGAACTCCGCCCAAACGTTACGCAAGCGCTCCGTTAGGCACCCTACCCTACCAAGGTAACAGTGATTCCTAACCGCAACCGGTTGCGTTCGGTTTGGCCGGAGGCGAAAGCAAGAGACAAGAACGGAAGGACAAGGGTAAATAAGCCGGATTCCACGAATACCGTGCTTAAATCCCCTAATCCACGTTGTTGCCGATTGCTCTAGCTTCAATTGGTCAAAACTCGGCTCAAAGGTTTTGAGTACGGATTTCTTTAGCTTACAATTTCGTATCTTTTTCTTAACAACTTTATACTTGCATATAACACATAGGTTAGAATCGAACAAACATATACACATTCTTTATTGACTCGTCTAAGACAAGAACGGACATACAACTATCTCCCTGTGGATCGACCCGTGCTCAACCGGCTAGCTGCAAAGCGACACCGTCCTGATCGCGGTTATAACTTAGAACTTTGAACATCCGACACGCCAAAAGCGTGCGATCAAGTACAAAGACCGGTCAACTACGTCAGCCACGTTTTCAAGGACGCAAATACCAGATACTCGGCCAAAGAAAAAATAGTCCTTGCGCTCATTGTCACCTCCAGGAAGCCGCGGCACTATTTTCAGGCACACACAATCATCGTCCTCACCGAACGACCCTTGAGGAATATCCTCAGTTCCGCCGAATCGTCGGGCCGCTTAGAGAAATGGAGGTGAGAGTTGTCCCAATTCGACATCAAGTACCGACCAAGACAAGCTATCAAGTCACAGGCCCTAGCCGATTTCGTGGCCGAATGCACTATTCCTAATAAAGAAGGAGCACCTGCGTGGGGCCCTGACCCACGACCCTTGGTTGAGGAGACGCTTGGCCCGATCCCGGACTTGGTACTCTATGTGGACGGATCCTCCACAGAGGAAGGGAGTGGGGCCGGTTTAATCATCCGTGATCTGAATGAGGCGGAGATGGAGTACTCTCTGAGACTTAGCTTTAAGGCGTTGAACAACGCAGCAGAATACGAGGCCTTATTAGCCGAGCTACGAATCGCCTTCGGCGTAGGGCTAAAGACGATCAGGATCCGCAGTGACTCCGTGCTAGTCGTCGGTCAGGTGACCGGGCGTTATGAAGCCCTGGAACCACTAATAATGAAATACCTGGCGGAGGTAAAAAGATTGCAGAGAAATTTCAACGAGATCCAAGTGGAACAGATTTCCAGAAGCATGAACGCCGAGGCCGACACGCTAAGCAAACTCACCTCTTTCTATTCGGCCAATCACAAGAGAAACATTCTCTTCAAAGTCCTGCCACGACCCAGCGTGAAAGATGAAGAGGGAACACACCAGATCTACACGACTCAAAGGGATATCCCGGATTGGAGAAAATCCATTGTAGAATTCCTAAAGGACGGAGTACTCCCTGGGGACCGGGTCGAGGCTCGCCGACTCCATATGAAAGCTCGCCACTTCGTATGGAGCAAAGGAAACCTGTACAAAAAGTCGTATACCCAACCTCTACTCCGATACGTCGATCCCGACGAAGTAGACTACGTCCTATGAGAGATGCATGAAGGGGTCGGAGGAGCACATCAGGGGGCCCGCAGTCTAGTTCAAAAGACACTGTTGCAAGGGTATTACTGGCCGACAATACACCAAGACACAGGAAAACTGGTCAGAAGGTGCAAAAATTGCCAACTCTTAAACAGCATCCCTCGGCTCCCCGCTACCGAATTAACACCACTAAGTTCCCCTTGGCTGTTTGCACAGAGGGGGATGGATATGGTTGGCCAGCTCCCCACCGGTACGGATGGACATAAATACATCCTTATCGCCGTAGACTACTTTACAAAACGGTTAGAAGCCGTGTCGATCAGAAAACCGGATGCCACCTCTACAATAAAATTCTTGCAAAATAATATAATCTCCCGATTCAGAATCCCTAGGTGCATAATCACCGACCACGGAACCAACTTCAAAAATGACAAAGTCAGAGAATTTTGCAACGGCTATCACATATTGATGAAGTTCTTCACGGTCGCGCATCCCCAATGCAACAGGAAAGCCGAAGCAGTAATCCGAGGCGTCATCCATAGGCTCAGAGCCCGCCTGGAGGGAAGACAGGGTAGCTGGGTCGAGGAACTATCTCGGGTACCGTGGGTGTTGCGAACGTCGAGAAAAACACCTACGGGGGAAATCTCGTTTAGCCTCTATTATGGCACCGAGGCAATGGCCCCGCGGAAATTGGCTTGCCCAGTTATCGAGTCGAGCACTTCGACGACGAGGCTAACATCTCAGCGCTTCGAAGTAACCTAGACAACTTATTGCAGAAAAGAGATCGGGCGCAAATCAGGATGGCCGCATATCAGCAGCAGACCGCCCGCTACTACAACACCCGGGTTAAATATCGAGCCTTCAAGACAGGAGACTTAGTCTTACGACGAAATGAATTTGTGAACCAAGGGAAGCTACACAAGTTCTCCCCGAAATGGGACGGGCCATTCCTCATGACAGAGACATTGCCCAGTGGAGCCTACCGTCTCCAGGACTCCTAGGGGCGTGATTTTCCTCGGCCATATAACACCGAAAAGCTTAAATTGGACAGATGAACTTGTACCCTTTCGAGTAATAAAATTCCCTTTTGTGTCGGCTAAAATTTCTAAACTAAGCCCTTACAAGATTCCTCCTCCGCTCTAAGGCCGGCGGATAGTCCCCTATCCGCCGCACTCACTCAAAACGAGCCCTCTCTCGCCCGACAAAATACGGTCCCTATAGCATCCTGTCACGCCCCGATTCCCAGAGTACGCTAAGATGGGCATGTGACATAGCCAACCATGGTACCTGTGGATAGGAAAAATCCCTCTACAGTCACATTACGGCTGTAGAGATATCAAGAACAGGAAAGTAAACTAAACTATCTAGTGCATGTCCATGAGCCAGAATGAATGAGTCAAGAAATAATAATATGCGGAAGCAAAAGATACAATAAATGAAACACCTGGTGTTTCCCCCAATCAGAGCAAAGCTCTGTTTGAATTTCAAAAATTCAAAAATTGAAGCAACGCTTCAAATCCCTTGCGCTGCGCGCAACGCGCCAAGTGTCAAAAGCTGATACGTCAGCGCAGCGCCCAAGGCAGCGCGCCCAATCAGAGGAAGACTCTATTTAAAACAAAATTAAAGAAAGCAACGCTTCAGTTGCGCAAGCGTTGCGCTGGGCGACACGTGTCAGCGCAGTTGCGCAAGCGCAGATGCGCTACGCTGTGCGCTGCGCGACACGTGTCAGCGCAGTTGCGCTAGCGTAGTTGCGTTGCGTGACACGTGGCAGCGCAGTTGCGCTGCGCGACACGTGGCAGCGCAGTTGCGCTTGCGCAGTTGCGCTGCGCTCTGCGCTGTGCGACACGTGTCAAGCGCTGGTGCATCTGCGCCAAACAGAATTAAAATTCCAGTAAAATCTTTCTGTTCTTGTTAAAACAACAAGATTGTTTTCTGTAAAACAGAAGCCCTTGGATCAAAGATCCAACGGTGGGGAAAATTCCCTAAATCACTCAGAGAATGATCTCTTCAACAAATTTAACAAATTAATGGGCACTATATAAAGGCCCCTAGACCCCAATTCAATCATCAACATCAAGATCAAAAACAACAACACAGAGAATAGAGAGAGCTCTGAAAAATTGTGAGAAGAACTCAAGAAGAGAAAAAAGGTAAAAACCTTTATAAAAAAAGAAGAATTTCTTCTGAATAGATCATTGATCTAAGAACAAGATCAATGATCTTCAATAAATAAAAAATAATAACAGTGCCTTGTACTTTTTTATGAACCATTGGTTCTGGAATCTTAAAGATTCTTTTCTTGAATCCAAAATTGGATCAAGTTATTGAACAGTGCCCTGCACTTGCAAAATATGCACTGTTGCGCTCCTGGGTTGGCGCAAGCCACCAGAGAGCGCCACGTGTCAGCTCCAAGACCACTTGCGCTGTGCGCTTTTAAGATAGAGCATTGCTCTCTGAAGTTGGCGCAACTCACCAGAGCGCGCCACGTGTCAGCAGCGCAACGGCGCGGCGCACTGGCGCAGCGCACTGCGCTGTTGCGCTTGCGCTCACCCGAGCATGACACGTGTCACCTCCATATGCGCTTGCGCTCTATAATTGGCGCAAAGCGCCTGACAGGCCACATGGCCACTGTCAGTTTGATTAATGCACTGCATTATTTACAAAAGGGCCAAGCCCAATTAAGAAAGGCTTAACAGGCCAAATTAAATGCAATGCATTATTTTAAAGAAGGGCAGAGTCCAAACAGATGCTCTGCATCATTTATAAAGGGACAGAGCCCAAATCAAAAAGGCCTAGCAGGCCAGAATAAAATGCGGTGCATTATTAAATAGGGGCAAAACCCTAGCACATGCCTAATAGGCCGGAAATAAAAACGTTGAATATTCTCAACTGGACTTAGCCCAATCATGGCCGTAAGTTCTCAAATTAAATTGACTGAGCAAGACTGCTCTCTTAAATCAATTTACATCCGGTTCAAGGGTACATCTCTGAACTCCTCTGACACCTATCATTGTAATCCTTCAACGACGTCAGAGAGGTGATGGGACCCGACAACCACACATCGATACGGACTGCGGGATCCTTAAATTCGTGGACCGAAACGTCCTTAAACTAATATTCGTCCCAAGATGGGAACGTTGGACCGAAATGTCCTTAAACTAATGTTCGTCCCCAAATGGGAATGATGGACCACCATGTCCCTAAACTGGAACATGGACCACTATGTCCCTAAACTGGAACAATAGAGCCAATTGCTCTCTAGTTGGATCCAAACGATCCCGTTAAGTCGATCTTAGTCTGGAGATTAGACTAACGTATCCTTAACAAAAGTTTAAGTTGATCTTAGCCTTAAATAGGGCTAACGTATCCTTAAACAAAAACCCCAAACCCAAATCTAAGAAAATACGGATTTGGACTAATCCACGTCCTACGGGCGACGGCATAACCCAGTCTCCGTATACAATCCACGGGCAACTAGAAACAAAACAAACACACACGACACGAAGTGAAATTCTAGAGAAGGAGAAAGTTGTTACCGCGACGCGGTAGCGTAATTAACTGCAGGGGCTTATGCCTGCAGGGAAGAGCGTCCCCACAATCAAAAACCCCTCAAGCGAGGAGGAATCTGACGAAGTCTGCTACATCGGCCGCATCCGTTTAAACCTCCGATACACGGTGCCATAAATCAACTTGGAATCTTCGGAGAGGTGGACGGATAAAACCAAATAGCATCTGCCCCGAATCTCAGGCAAGACGTTTATCGCGTCTCCGCCGCGCCATTCGGAGGGGAACACCTAGAAAGTAAAACTGCATACCGACAAGATCTTCACTGCTCGGTCTAACAGCGGCAATACTCCTGATCAGTCTGCAACAAGGTAGAGAATCTGGGCAATGCAAAACCCAGACGTCAGCGTGTCATAACATCAAACAATAATATATAAACAGAGTAGTAAGACATGCAAGTATAATCATGCAGCAGGCATAACAGTGATATAAATGAGGACAGTGGGGTAATGTGTAGTGAGTAACCTAAACTGGTCTATTGGGCTAACTACTCTCAAGTCTTTGAAATCAATTTGATGAATCGTTGGTGTAACTTGATAGTATCCCGTGCGTGTCCGGGATCACGATCTAAGACTCTCGGGCTGAATCCGAGACGTGCCGCAAGGCAGTAAAGGGTGGATAGTATCCCGTGCATGCCCGGGATCACGGTCAAAGACTCTCGGCTGAAACCGAGACGTGCCGCAAGGCAGTAAAGGGTAATAGGTAATGACGAGTGATGTCAGCAGCATCACCCCGGGGCTGGCCTAGCCCGTAAGACTGATCAGAACAGGTATAGAACTGTCGAGTTACAAGTCAGGTTTCATCATTGATTTCCCCATACCCTCAAGTCAAAAGTATTCAAGTCAGGTATTAAATAATCTGGGGCCAATGCCAACGCAGGATCAGGCAGGTACAGGTTTGTCTGAATAGACAACAGGAAATGTCCGTAATGGACAACAGGTCAGGTTTGTTGGCATTAGTCACGAGATCAGGTAACAGGTAAAGCCATGGTACACCAGGTCAAGTCAAGTAATCTATATAGGTGTCATGTCATGTCAAGAGTCGCACGGTACCATGTCGTGTCAAGTAATAGGTGTAACACGTCATATCAGGGTGTACAAGATGTCGTGTGGGTGCTCATAATCAAACTAGCATGAGCATGGATATAAATAAACAAGCATGTGTACTAATAGAACAATAAACTGGAACATATAATATGCCATGCAAGTAGGTACAGAATAAACTATATAGATGTACGGTTATCGATTTGAGTTAGGGTTATGGTTCCAACATTAAGTATCATACACTTAAACAAATATGGATTGTTAAAATCTCGTTATTATGGGTTAAAAGATCTAAGGATGCAAATGTATCTAAACAGGTTAAAGATGCACACGGGTGTCCAATAGAGTAAAACTAAAAAAAGGGTACCATAGACTATGTAAATAGTTATTATGTGATTTAAAATACAGATGTGGTTACTAGGTATAGTAAACTAAAATGCAACGGGTATGTTTCAAGTTCTGAATCTAAAAAATATAAACGGAACATCGAAAAGGAGAAAATGGAACAGGTGGTGCTATAAGTAATCTAAAGTTTTACTATGCAGTTTAAAAGGTATAAAAGTATTATAGATAGCATGTAGCAAGTTTTCACTTGCCTTGATCGGATCACGAAGCGGTATACGGAACGTCACGCGTCGGCGGGAAAAGTCGCGACGCGCGCACGGTACACGGAATGAGTCCAAACAACGCACTAGGGAAACACACGGGTCAGAGATGCTAGCTGGGTCGTCGTGATCGTCACCGGCACGGTCGGATTCCGGCAACAAAAGCAACAGTGAACATATCAAGAGAAATGCACAAGGAATGTGAAGAATAGAAGAAGAAGAAGGTCTCACTGTGGCTAGGGGTTCTGGGACTTCAGGGGAGTCGGCAAGGGCGACGACGACGAGGGTTGCCGGCGTGTGGGTTTCCCAGCGAAAGGTAGCAGTGTGCAAGGGGTTCTTGGCCGTCGGGGATCAAAGGTTGCAGGGGAATGCATTGTGATCTGGAGTAGTAGAGGAGAGAAGGGAGATAGGGTAACAAGAGGTAATGACGGCGAGGGACGATCGCCGGCGGCGAGGCAGAGACGAGGAAGGGCTCAGGCGTGGGTAGGGTTTTCTGTGGGTTCTCGGGTAATGGGTTCGTCGGGGCTGCAGGTGTGGGTAATGGTGGTGTCGGGGTTGGAGAGAGGTGAGAAGAATGGTGGTGGTGATGGCGAGGTGAAAGGGGTCGTCGGCGACGAGGGTTTCTGGGGTTGGGTTTGCAGTAGTTGGGGGTTGTGCAGGGTGTTGGTGAGGGCTCGGGTAGGAGGAAGAAGGAGAAGGAGATGAAGAGGAGGAGGAGAGGAGGTGACGAGGAGGCGAGAAGGATGTAGACGAGGGCTGAGGAGCGGAGGAAAAATAGGGTTAGGGTTTTCTCTGGTGGGTTCTCGTGGCGAGGGTGCATGGGTGTTTATAAAAAGAAGAAGAAGAAATAGAAGAAGGGAGGTGACGGGATCGCAAGGGCGGTGACGGGAGTCGAGGAGTGTACAGTATTCGCGAGAGGTGAGAGAGAGAGCGCGAGAGGAGAGAGAAAGAGAAGAGAGAGAGAGAGCTGCGGCGGAGGAGAGAGAAAGAGGAAAGGAAAGAAAAGAGAGGGATCTGTAGGGCCCAGCGAAAATAAAAAGGATTCTGATTGGTTGAGTAAAATAAAAGAGAGAGAGAAGGAAGAGATGGCCCAGTGGGGAAAATTGATAAAATTTTATAAAAGATTTTTAAACTAAAAGATTCACTCAGTTCCCCAATTCTATAACAGAAAATCTAAAAATAAATAAAATAAAATAATTAATTTGAATTTAGGCGGACTACAAAATATATCATAAATGCGCCCGGGTCAGGTCCAAAATTTTGAATTTGAAATATGAAAATTATAAGCAAGTTCCAAAAATTAAAATGAAGGATTTTGTAACAGAAATGCATACCCCCAAGAACGGACGCACGTACGTGCGCGTAGCCATCCAAACGCGTCCGTTTCACTGAACGGGACGAGAACACGATGCAAGGACGCTACCGCAGGGTTAGGGGTATCATGCAGGCCATGTCATGTATTTTTAAATTATTTTAAATGACTTAAATTGTTATATGCAAAAAGATGCGATACTAGATAAAATACCAGTATGTACTAAATATGAGATGCACGTGTCCATGCAACAGGTTAAGGTAATCTATAAATAAGAATTAAACAGGTTCAAGCAAGCGGGTCGGGTCGAATGCAATGTAAAGTGTAAAATACCATTCGTACCTACAAAACGTTAAATCAAGAATATCACGAATAAAGAAATACGAGAACTGGAATTAGTATAAATGAACTCAGGTGTTACACATCCGGTCACGGGCTTTCTCCAACCCGACTCAGAAGCAGCAAAGGCGTCCCAGGACAAGCACCCAAGCGCGCTCAGAGAGCAGCCGACCTCCATCAGTTGACGTAGTCTAGCTCTGCCCTCCCTATCTCAGCTCTGAGGTAAGGGTAAGGGAAAAGCACTGGTCCACCTACGCATCGAAAACAAACAAAGAGGTTCGATGTTCTGTAATCACGGGCAAAGAAAGGACTTTAACCCAAAGAAATTTATTAAGAATTTATTAGGAGGTATTCTCGGCTCCACAGCCTTACAAAGTGAAGGAAAAAGCACATAACCCCTAAACTATTACAACAAAGGGGGAAGTGGGTTAAGAAAATATTGACGATGATACTTGGAGGAGAGTTCCTCAAGCCGAGCCCAAGCGGCCTCCGCCCGCTCACTCTATCAATATCCATAGACCCTAGAAGCTACGAATTTGCCGGGGGATCCCGCTGTCGAACACGACACGACAACCAACCTCTGCTGGAAACATTCGATGAGAATATTCGTTGAGCGATCCTACCTGCTCTTCGAGATCAGACCCGACTCATGGACAATGTGCTTCTTGTCGAATGCCTCCTCCATTGCCCGCGGGGACAGAGCCTTGTAAAGACCCCGGGAAGATCTCCATATCGCATAGATAAGTACCTGCAGGAAAGGGGATCGACGGGGTAGTAGACTCCCACAGTGACCCTCCAGGCGACCTATCACGACCTCATACGTCACCTCGGAACCATCAAGTCCATAGAAATACACGTCATCTCGAGATACGATGTCTCAGATGGTGTATGCACAACCCGTCATCAGGAAGGGGCGAAACGGCTAGAAGGAAATCAACGTAGATGCCTGAAGGGGGGCGATGCCTTCGCTATTTATAGCCTCAACAAAAGCCTTCCAACGACCGAGATCTTCCTACACCACAGTGCAAATCACGGAGTATCGCATCTTCCCGATAAGGCGTGACCATGTGGCGTCCGGTTACTGGCCCGCTCCCTCCATGCGGGTCAAAGAAGGTTGAACGACATCTTCAGGGAATCCCAAGAATCAAGGAGGCCAAGATATGGAAGACCTCCATCATGAAGCGGCCGAGTAGTTTCCTGCTCGGCTCGTCCGTGGGGGGCAGCTTCCTGCCCGGCTACGCTGCGGATCCAAAGCCCTCATCGCGAGGCGGCCGAGTAGTTTCCTACTTGGCTCATCCGCGGCGGGTAGCTTCCTACCGGCTACGCTGCGGATCCAAAGCCCTCATCTCGAGGCGGCCGAGTAGTTTCCTGCTCGGCTCATCCGCGGCGGGCAGCTTCCTGCCCGACTACACTGTGGATCCAAAGCCCTCATCGTGAGGCGGCCGAGTAGTTTCCTGCTCGGCTCATCCGCAATGGGCAGCTTCCTACCCGGCTATGCTGCGGATCCAAAGCCCTCATCACGAGGCGGGCGAATAGTTTCCTGCTCGACTCATCCAACGTCGACTCCGGGGTGAGTAGGGACGCCGATTTACTTATACTTGGCGTTCGTTCGTTCGTATATCGCGCTCGCTCGTCACCTCAACTCCGCGGTGAGGAGGGACGCCGACCTACTTATACTTGGAGTTCGTTTATTTGTATATCGGGCTCGCTTGCCACCTCGACTCCGGGGTGAGCAGGGACACTGACCTACTTATACTTGGCGTTCGTTCGTTCGTATGTCGCGCGTGCTCTCCACCTCGACTACGGGGTGAACAGGGAGGCCGATATACTTATACTTGGCGTTCGTTCATTCATATATCAAGATCGCTCTTCACCTCGACTCCGGGGTGAGGAAAGACGCTGACCTATTTATACTTGGCGTTCGTTCGTTCGTATGTCGCGCTTGCTGTCCACCTCAACTCCGAGGTAAGGAGGGACGCCGATCTACTTATACTTGGCGTTCGTTTGTTCGTATGTCGTGCTCGCTCGCCACCTCAACTCCGGGGTGAGGAGGGACGCCGATCTACTTATACTTGGCGTTCGTTTGTATGTCACGCTCGCTCGTCACTCGACTCTATATATACTCGGCGATCACGAGACACTGGCCTATCTACACTTGCAAAAGTAAAAACATTGCATAGGTGGGATAAAAATACTTTATTGATATTTTGATTTATGTACAGGGTATTATGGGTTCCCAGTCTTACAAGAAGCTCGGAGGCTTACAAAATTTAATAACAAAAGGGGGGTTGCTCAAGCTGCCTTCTCGGCCGCCACTTCCCCCTGTTCGGAGCTTCCGCTAGGAGCTTCGAACGCGGCCTTCGGCTAGGCACTTCCGCCCGCCACCCTGCCTCCTCCTGCTGGCTCGGCGCTACCTTCCTGGAGCACTTCCTCGGCAAGAGGATACCTTGTATGAAACTCCTGGTCGTCGAACCTAGGTAAAGCTTCCTTGTGCCACCCGACAGCCGCTGTGCCACCCGACGGCCGCGGAGTCGGCAAGGTCGACGTAAAATTGGTGGAAGCCTTGTACTCCTCCACAGCTTTCTCTGCCCTGCCCTTATCTTGCTTCACGATCTCGTGGGCCACCCGGGCATCCTTTTGAATGAGTCCTTCTGTCTCTTCATGACGTCATAGAACCCGCTAACCTCCTCCATCTTGATCTGAATAGCCCGGTTGGATTCGGTCAGGAGTCGATGAGACTCCTTCAACTTGGAGACCGTCAGGCCCTCCGCGACCAGCCTCGAGTCTAGGGAGGCCGTCTTATCCTCCACCTGTTTCAGCTGAGCGAGGAGCTCTTCCTCACGTGAGGAAGATTCGCCGGCCTTCTTCATTGTCAGGGCCACCTCCTCGACCTCCATGGCGGCGAGAAGAGCACAATGCTGGAGGACCTACGGAAAACACGAACTATTTTAAGAGCTAAGCAGAGGTAAAAACACTTGGAGAAATTTTGGAAAAGTTACCAACCTGAACGGCCTTCTGAGCTATCGCTGCTACCCGGGCCTTCAGGGTGCCTCAAAGAATGTTGGTCCCTGCCACCTTCTCCATGTTCGCTAGTAAACTGTCGGCCACAGAAAGCCCTGAAGGCACCTCGATGCAGAAGTCGCCCTTCTACACCTATATCCCGGCCAGAGGTGGCCGGGAAACCGCTCTCTTCTTCCTATTGAGCGGAGACTCGGTAGAAGGCGACACCTCTGTTCTGGCCCGGGGTGCCAGATCCCGGGCATATTTCTGCCCTCCTCCACGGTGTTCTTCCGGGACGGGATGGGCTACGGGGACTCTGGCAGAAGGGGCTTGCCGGGGCACCATGCTCGGTGCGGGTCGAGATAAGTTAGCGCCACCACCTTTCCTCGCCTACATCTTGGCGGCCATGACAGCCATAATTGTAACATTTCAGAAATATAAAATATTATTTTGGAAATTAAATATTAAAATAATATATTTCGCGAAAACTATTCGATTTGTGAATAGGGGTTTTTCGTAAAATGGTATAAGTATATACCAATATTTGGAATATAAGTGGAGATTAAAATGATTTATTCATTAAAAAGATATTTATCGGATTTTGGTATTTTTATAATTAATTATATGCAAGTTTAAATTAAAATTGATTATTGCACTACTAATCACGATTAAACCAAATCCGTATTTTTATATTTTTACATGGCTAGTGCACCATGTCATGTGCATGTTATTCATTTGTGTTTGTGACTTGTGAGTTTTGTGAAAGAAAAAGAAAAAAGAAAAGAGATATTTTGAGGAAAAAACAAAAGAGCTATTAGTGAGAGAGTGAGGGTAAGAGAGAGTGAGGTTAAGAGAGAGAGAGAGACCTTTGACTACTTCTTTATTCGTCTTCTTCTTCATTCTATTTCTTCTCTTCTTCATGCTCCTCTACCTCCTCTACCTTCATGTATCATCTCAAATTCATAACCTAAACCCCATTCTACCTTCACAAAAAAATGCACACCCTCATCCTAAACCCTTTGAACCATTCAAGTTTGGATTTTTAAGACTTTGGGCAACTCAAGAATTTCCCTAAGTTGCCAAATGAGGTATATTTCCTTTCCCTTAGTTAAGTTATTGTGTTAATATATTCTAGTTTAGTTTAGAATTCGTATTAGTTAGGTTTTGTGATCTTGGAAATTTCCAAGTTGATGTTTAGCGATTTTGTGGACTTATGAGGTGGTTGTTGAAGAGTAGTGAGTGTTTATAAGACTTTAGAGATGATTTCCTGACCTGGACCAGAGAATAGAAACCTAAACACGAAGCTAGAATTTGTCCCGTATCGATTTTGTCAAACCTAGAGGACTACAGGGTATCTGGAGCAACTTGGGTTATTTTCAAGAAAATCAAACAAGCCCACTGACCTATATAAACCACTATAAGAACACCCCCAGAACACGAGCCCAAAACCCCTTACCCAGACCGGCGACGCCGGGAAAATTGATGGTTTCCCCGGACCCCCTATTGGCTTTGGAGTTGTGGTTTTGCCTGTAGCTCACTTACCTTATAACCTATCCCTTGTACTTGTTAGTTTTGTTCCTTTTGATCTGAGCCAAAATTTGGGAGCTACTTGAGAGTGTTTTGGCTGTGTTTTTAAGATATTTGAATTCGTGGTTTTGGTACTTGAGATTTGATTTGGTTGTTGGACGTTTGTACATCAACAACGAAGGTTATTTGGTTGTTTTTGCATGCGTAGGCTATAGGTTCTAACCTATAACCAATCCATGTGCCGTATCGGTTTTTCGAACTTGATTTTAATAGTATTGCGATTGTGTATTGATTGTAGGTACCTTCGCGTGGACTTCCGAGACGACGAAGCACATCGACTTCGGCTAAGCGAGGATTTTAGCAGGTGGGTAGATTTATATCTACGGGGGAAGTCGGGTGGATGGCGTATAGCACCCCCGCAACCATTGATATGGAAGATCGTTTTATAAATTATAATTTTGATAAAGGATATGCTACGAACTTATGGACATGATTATCGGATTTAATAAAAGATGATATGATAAAATTTGACACTAATGAATATATTGGATTGAGAATATGATATAGGTATATAAGATAACATGATGTGGGATATTGAGATGATAGATATAGATGACTCGGATTGAAAAATGAGAAAGTGAATCAAGATAAGTATGAATTGAAAGAGGATAAGTATGAGTTGATAATAGTAAGATATGAGATCGAGATCGATATGACTTGAGATTAACAAGATATGATGTATATGCAAGATGACATGATATAAGATTGATATAGATGTGTTATGTGATTGATAAGATATGTCATACGAGACTTTAGATCTGTACCTTTGTTGGTGAATATGACGATAGATTCCCTATTCTGTTTGTGACACCGTACACGATGCGTTTACCGAATGTTTGATCCGCGCTCATGAATCGAGGATAATGATCGAAGATATTGCGACACTTGATACTATGAGGCGGGATCGTCGACATAAAGAGGCTACCTTATTATAGTTCATGTTTATGTTGGATTACTCCTCGTGTGATACCTATCGTGTTCCAGTATTTAATGTTATATGATATCATTGCTAGTACACCTACACAATTACCGTTGATGCGCATGTTACACCTATATAGATTTGCCGGCTCACACATATTCATCATCGGTAATTGTCATGCCACTTACACAGTAGAACTGCCATATCATGAGATTAATCATACACGTAAAAGTGCATTCATTGTTCAGTACTATCACTTGACATACTTATATGATATACTCGATATGCTCATATTACTACTTTATGTTGCATACATCGTACTTTATGGTTATATGCTTGAGATACTGTTTTCATGAAATCTCTGGATTTGAGAACCGCGGTTATATTTCAAAGGGAATTATGTATTGCTTTAAAAACGCGGTTTCTCTTGATATGATATTTCGAGACGTCCACCATGAGCTTTCTCGATTCTGAGCTATGTGATACCCAATTCGAGGAGCTGGACGAGCCGTCTGCGGGTACATGGTGGACCCGGTATGGTACCCTGGGGCAAGAAAGGTATGTTGTGCAGTAGACGATGAGCCTAGCAGAGGGACTACTACCTACCGGTGATTATATAGAAAGGATACCGTTTTGGAGTTATGATATGAAATAGATATGAGGGCCGATTTGAGTATGCGGCGTCTGAGATGAGATAGATATGAGGGCCGATCTGAGTATGCGTCGCCTGAAATATGAGGATTTATGTGTCGATGCTGGACACGGGTTTTCATGAAGTTTCGAGTGTCGATGTTGGACACCCAGGTTCCATGATTTTGATGTGTCGTTGATGGACACACGTGGTTGATGTACTCATACATACAGGCATATGTTTTCGTTATGTTTCGAGTGTCGGTATTGGACACTCAGGTTCCATGATATTAGTTGTATCGTTGATGGACACGTGGATAATATCCACATGCATACAGGCATACGATGTCAGATGTTTATTTATATATACTATTGCATTACATATATGCATATGTGGTCACCCTAGATATCATAGTATTACCTTCAGGATATAGTGACCTAGGAAATCGTTGATTTATTTCGATTTCTACCTGCTGATATTTTCTACTCACGAGTTGGCAACTCACCCCGTTGTGCCATAGTTCTTGCAGGTTTGACCGCTTGGGATCAGTTGCGGTATCGCTGGCACACAGCTTCATCTAGGGTGTTTTGCTTTGGTAGGTGGGACACATGTTGGATCGTGCCCACTCTCTTTTATATTCCGTTGTATCTAGATAAACTCCATCAAATCAAATCAGAAACTAGACTTTGTATATTGATAGACCTAGCCAGACTTGGGTATTGCCCGAGACTTAGAGCGATGGGTTTATGTTCACTTCTTGAGTTTTGATATCTTGCTTATTTATTGTTCTTTCTGGGTTGATTTTCGCCGTTGGGCGTCGTATATATGTTATTGCATGATTGTGATTCCGCCAGTTGGCGAAGAGCTAGCTCCCGCTTGGGGATGTCTATTTATTGTTATGTATACGGTTTTGGATCAAAATATACAAGGGAGGTGCTGCCCAAATTTTTACAAAAAGACGAAACATGTTTTCAACTAGTATAATCCACTTGCATTTTCATGTTTCATTAGCTATGCATTTATAGAAAACATGATTCATTATACCTTTATTTCAAAACTGAACCCCTACTATTTTCCGCAAAAAGATTTAGATTTTCTGGGTTTCGGCTTACTTAAATTACGTTACGCCTTTAGACGTTGCGTGATTTAAATGTCGGTCACGTGCTAAATTACGGGTCATGACAATAATTTTCGAGCGATCCATTGGCTCTGCAGAATATACATAAGAAAAAGACGGGGGTCAGCAACTAAAACAACGAAATTATGCTAGAATTGTGCTAAATCTAAATTGATCGGTGAAGCCTTAACTTACCCCCAAAGCGTGCGGGACCGAGTCCCGCCAAGCTCAAAGCCTGCTCGGAAAGCAGGACATCGGCCTTCTGGATTGGTTCCCACTGCGACACCACCCTTGCCTCTGGGGCACTCAACTGTTTGACCCTAGGGCAATCGGCCTTATGCCACTTGGTAGGCACGGGCCAATCCTCACCTTCCGGAGGCCCGAAGAAGACAAACTTCTCCTTCCATTCATGGATGGAAGAAGGGACGACCACTACCCTAGACCCGTCCGCCCTACCCTTATGTTTTTGAAAGAAAGGTGCACCCAGCTCGACTCATCCTTACTTGTGGTACCGAGGTGATTTTTATAACAAAAGAAAGGAGAGAAGAAGACTTAAGTCGAAAGGGATCCGATCAATCTTCAACTGGACCAGAAACCCGATGAGGATTCTCCACGAGTTCGGTGTTAGCTGGCCTGGAGCGAGACAGAAGCAATGGAGTACGGCGCAAACTTCGGGCGAGAAGAGCAGACGCATCCCTGCCCGGAACACTTCAAGGTACATGACAATCTCATTGCCTTGCACCTAGTTTGGCCGCTCACTCTCCCTGGCCAGACGAAGCGAATAGTCAGGGAGAATATGGAAACGAGCCCGGATATCGAAAAACTGATCTAAGCGATTCAACATCGAGGGTGCATCGCGAATATTTTCGATGCACACCTTGGGGGGCCCCCAACGACGAAGTGCAAGGGCGTCGCCCCCCTTAGGGGGCGAGCCCGATGCAGAAAACGAAGAGGAAGATGAACTTCCTCAGCTATCGAAAACCAAGAAGGAAGAAGACCCACTGGAGTCGGCTTCAGAAGCTGAAGCCTCATCGTCTGACTCAACCCCAACTTCATCAATGGATATTTCGGAAGAAGATATCTAACCTGATTCAAGAAAAGGATTGGCCGAAGAAGGGTTTTTGGCTGAAGGTCCGATCTAAACAAAGATGCGCCGGGCAATTTTCAGATGGCAGGAAGCGATTAGGGCAAAATATTTTCCAAGGGATGGCCTCCCCTATTTATACACTCAAAAAAAAACCATCCATTAACCCAAATCTGTTCCCGCCGAAATGAAGCGTCGCACCCAACAGCCATGAGGACTCCACATGGAGATCGACCATTGAGCACCTCCCCCTCAGTCAGATTCAACTGACGGCCCCTCGCATCCCCCTACCCCACGATAGACACGTGGCATGAAAGCCAACAGACCGAGCGAGTGAAGCGGCGTCCTCATTAAAGCGCAGTCATTTTCCAATCCGTTGACGTCACCAAAGATACGCGCGGGAATCAAGGCGCTTCGTGAGTTGCCACGTGGATCCAGGAACCCGAGAGCCGTAGTCGCCAAACTTCGCATCATCTTCAGACGATCCATTATGAAGAATTCTCGGCGCCGAACTGAATTATTGAAGACCGGGATAATAGCCATTCTCAGCCCGACCAACAAATTGGTCGGAACGAGAGTGGTGGCTAGTGAAAATGCTCATAAGTGGAAATTCCTCAGATCACGACACGTAGCGGATGACGTGTAATCCACGTAAGCCCGCTACATTCCTGGGGGCTACGGAGCTGGAATAAGTAAGATTCATTGGGGAAATTTCTCGGCACCTCGTCTCCGAGGTTGCATCCGACCTTTTGGAGACATCCCCGGAATACCTTTCATATGCGCCTAGCAACCAGCCAACAGCTCGCCTCCGAGCAATCCTACAGCCAAGCTTCCACAGCCTCCTTGCTCGTCTTCGAGCTGTTACAGAGCCGAGCCCTCTCGGCTTTCCTGTTCAACCGAGAGCACGGAGCCCAAGCGCGCCCGTAACGGCTCCGTGTATCTCGCCAAAACGAGATCTCCGCCGCTCTACGTCCCGCATCCCACACTGACGCGTCTCTCTATTAATGGACGTATCCCGCTATTAATGGACGTACCCCGCTATCAACGCGAACGTGAGGCGGTGGAGTAACGGACGGCGAGAATCTCACGCCGGTTCGCTCCATACGACCGCTATATAAACCCTCTCTTCCAGACGACTCAGGTTGCTCGAACTCAATCCAATACGTCGCTACCTTACCATTATTATTCCTCACAACTTACTTGATCGCCGGAGGGTCCTACGGTGGTTTCCCACCCCGGGACTTCCTTTGCAGGTAGCTCAGCGTTGGCGACAACCAACAATCTATTGAGATCTACACGTTCAATCCTCATCTTAAATCTCAACCGTTTGACACCGCTGGCCGCAAAATCGACGAAGGACAACATCTGGCAGATGGATGTACGGGTGGAACATAGATGGGGGTAAGGATGAAGGACAACATCTGAGTAAGATTCTGACCTCCATCACCAACTCTCTCATTCTCTGGTCCTAACCCTATCCCTAATACTCCTTCCACCATCCGCCAACGTAGATGCTTTGCCACTCTACTCTTCAGCCACCATCATAACTCTCCGCTTACTTTCTAACAAACCCAATACTCAAAACAAACCTTGGCTCGACCTCACCTCCCTCCTCTACTCTCTTCCTCCTCCATCCTTGCCCCCCATCTATGTTCCACCCCCACATCCATCTGCCTGTCTCGCTTGGGTAGTTATATGTAAATATGTTTGTTTTTTGCTTGTGTGATGTCCGCGAATGCATTTTAGTTATTTTATGATTAAAATCAATGGTATTGATATAAATACTATGATTCAATTATTTTGATATAAACATTATAATTTACTTTCTTAGAATAAATTTCTAAATAAATAGAAAGTAATGACTTAGCAAGGGTGTAGAGGGAGGGAGGGAAATTACGGTCTTTGGAATTTGTATTTAAAAGAGTCAAAATAATCAATGAAATGATGATGTGATAGTTTGAAATGAGAAATGGTTTGCTTTTTTAGAATCTTTTTTCCCCGTTAAAAAGGAGAGTCCATTTGCATTATAATACTAGCTTAGTCAAGAGACAACCTTTGCATTTTTTATATCGATGTAAAGAAAAAAGATTGTTCAAATTTGCAAATGAGACAACATTGAACTTCATCCTGAATTTTCCACCATCGTTCATATCACGTGAGCCTCACACCATACAAAAACAAACACACACAGCATCATGCCACGTCATCGATCCACGGCAAAGCGTAAACGAATCATTCTCAGCCGTCCAAATATTCACAAATCAACGGATGATATCTCTCCAAACTCTCTCATGCGGATCGAACACCGTTCCCCTTCCCCTCTACCTATATAAAAACAGCTCCTCTCACTACCTTCTCAGTCATCGCTAGCTCTCAGATCCCCAATTCCCTCAGGTAAATTTCGCGACTTCTTTCAAATTCTCCCAATTTTCTCAAACCAGGGTTTCGAAAAATCTCACCTCTCTCTCGTTTCCCTCAGCAAAATCCAAGCTTTTTAGCTCAAAATGTCGGGCCGAGGAAAGGGCGGCAAGGGGCTGGGCAAGGGCGGCGCCAAGCGCCATCGCAAGGTGCTCCGCGACAACATCCAGGGCATCACGAAGCCGGCGATCCGCCGCCTGGCGAGGCGAGGAGGCGTGAAGCGCATCAGCGGTCTGATCTACGAAGAGACGAGGGGGGTCCTGAAGATCTTCCTCGAGAACGTCATCAGGGACGCGGTGACGTACACTGAGCACGCGAGAAGGAAGACGGTGACGGCGATGGACGTGGTGTACGCGCTGAAGAGGCAGGGGAGGACCCTCTACGGCTTCGGTGGTTAGGGTTAGGGTTTTTTGTTGACAAAGTCTTGCTGTCAAGAATTTTAGGGTTTTGGGGATTTTTAGGGTTTGCGGTGTTTTGTTTTGATGTTCTAGATTTTGTGAATATCTGTTATGTTTTGGATGCTATGAATGAAATGAACGCTCTTTGGTTTCTCATTAATTGATCCTTTTTGGAGTGAGCTTGGGTAATTATATTATTTTTGAGGGCTCGGAAAGTTTCACAATGAGTAAATTACACTAAAATATTCTGTACTGTGGTTTTTCACTAAAACATTGTTATTGATTCCGATTTTTAAGTCCCCGTAGTATAATTATCCTAATAAGAGTTTTATTTGAATTTTTTCTTTTTTTGGATTTTGATTGTTTTTTGGGACTTGATGTTGGACAATAAAATGTTTGTGTGTTTTCATATACTCATTATAAATTGTCTTATGTTTACAATTAACATCTCTAAGATCTGCCCTTTTCAATTCGCATGTTTTGTATGTACATTAAATCCACCAAATCAAAGATGACGAAAATAAGGCAAAAAACGAGTTTTCCAAGCAAGAGGAAGCAAAGACTAAGCAATGAAGCAAACCTGGGGGGGCCCAAAGACTAGAACGGGGTCGGATCCAAAATATCCAAAATCTCACGAGTAGAGGAACGCATCAGCACTCTCGAGTCATTTCTTGTATCTCTGTTGGATATGTATGTTTATCTCACGAGTAGAGGAACGCATCAGCACTCTCGAGTCATTTCTTGTATCTCTGTTGGATATGTATGTTTATCTCACGAGTAGAGGAACGCATCAGCACTCTCGAGTCATTTCTTGTATCTCTGTTGGATATGTATGTTTTAGATGTTATTAGTGTGTGTGTCTATAAATACATAGTAGATACTTAGATTTATCTGTGTATATAACAATTTTATTCGATATGATATTTAGCTTTTTTTTATCATAACATTTGTATTTATTTTATTTGTCATAACGTATTGCTGGTTTATCTTGATGAAGTCCGTAAAATTATTGCTTTACTATCTGCGTTATGACGGCGATCATACATGTGGGAGCTGGGTAATCTATAAACACATTTTTAAATGTCCTTATTCATGGAATATATCAATACTGGGTATCGATATTCTGGAGCAGACTGGTATATACGTTTTTAGATCCCGACGAGTGGCGATGGTCCCACAACCATAGGTGTTTGACATACAGGTGTTCACTGAAAGCGAGTATACTAAACGGATCCGTCGAGAAATTCTAAATGGTATTATAACTATTGTCATAGAGCAGTTTTCATATGACATAAGTACATGTTAGTCTTTAAACCTGATATCGTTATTTGTCTCATGTAAATTCTCATTGTACTTAAATTAGTATCCTACCACGGCTCTACTGAGTCGTGTAAACAGATTTTTTTTGGTGCAGTCTCAAGTCACATGAAACCAGTGAGCGATTGTTAAGAATTCATCTCTTCAGTTATAAAGAATCGATGTTGTACTGTGTTTGATTGGTCGGTATCATAAGTCCTTGGTCAACGCAGGTGAGATTTACTGACAGGTTAGTCAGTAATTTCTTGGTTGGTCCTGAGCCACATCGACACGAATTATTGGCATATTAGGGTCTGACGTTTATCGCTCCCTAAACCCGGTATGCGATATTCTTAGATGAAAAGACCAGACTATAAGGAGATTGTTACAGATAGACTCACTAGGGGTTCAGATTAGCTTACTCGTCGGCTTTCCTTTCGACGGACACTCGGATAGTTGTTACGTACAGCTAGTGCCGCTGACATGCTTGTGCTTATGAATTTATCTAATAATGTACTGCCGGCGTACTGTCGAGTGTTTAGAGTTCCACACAGAGAGTTTACTTGGTTCAGACGAAATGATGTAGTGGCCGTATTTTGATACGTACAGAAATCCGATTAAATACGTGTACCAACTACACGGATTTTAATCGGACGGATGATAGTACTAACCGGTTTAGGATTAAACCGGATTATTATATCAAGTATTGATTTAATAATTTATATATATATATATATATATATATATATATATTTCGATTTATATATTATAGTATTATGTTCATTGTATTATTCTATCTTTTTAAGTATTCGTATTTCGATAAAAATACAGGTATGTATATACGGTAGAAAGTATTTCGTATTTATACAGAGAGACAATTTAGAAGGTGGACACCTCATTTTGGTTTATCCATTTATTTAAATGGAAATGAGGTGTATAGTTGAAGAGAGGCGAGAATGGTGAGAGACATGGGTGAATAGGATTGACAAAAGAATTTTCCATTCATTTATTAAAACTATTCAAGCGTGATTACTATATTGTATTTGAAAATATCAATATTCAAAACCATTGTAACGATTCTGTTTTAATGTACAGATAATTTGTTTAAAAATTAATGTACAAATGGAGTATTTGCAATCCTGTATATGCTATAAATATTTAATTTGTTTTTGAACAGTAAGAAACAACTTGTAGTTCACTGGTAAGCCTTGCACTGTTTTGACGTAGTCTCTGTATTCAAATCTTCTCAGCCACATATTTTTTTTAATGATTTTTTTTAAAAACTTTTAGAAGCTCAGAAGTTTACACGTACAAAACACGTAAAAGTGAAAAGTCTCATAAAACAAACATGTGCACTGAGCTATATGAAACGACTAGGACACGTGGCCAAGATCCAGAGTCCCATCCCTCAGATTGGACCGGAGAGATTCGCCCCGAGACCGGCACCGCCGGGCCCCACCGTCTGTAATACTCCCAAACTTTGCCCTAACACCCCTGAGCCGCCCCCCACTACTCCTATTCTGTTTGATTTTTTTGCACATTTACAGAGAGTGTTAATTCACCTCTTTAATTCAAGATTTAATATATTTTTAATTCTCTCTTCACTTACAAAACCCTAATTCTATTATATAAATACCCCCTACATTTTGGTCCTTCTCATTTAGAAATCCTTTATCAAAACTCTCAAAATTTTCTAAGTCCAAAAAGTTGTATAAGTTGAGTTAGCCAAGGTCAAAATTCCGGCGACGTTTCGGGACAAATTCGGCGACTCCACGATGCCTATGAAAGTTCGCTCTACCTCCCCTCTCTTCTTCAAATCAGTAAGTCATGTCTCCCCTCCTCCATTTCTAATCTAAAACACTCTCATTTTAAAACTCGTCGGAAGTGCAGTTATTCCGAATTCCGATTCTCTTTTCTTTAAAAACCCAAATTTACTTAATAACAAACCTACCAATTCTTCATATATTGTTTAGCAATCATAACCAAATACTTTAGAACAAGTTTCATCTTAAAATAACATATTATGCAACTTTTATCACATTTTTACGATAAAAATACCACAAACTTTACATTCTACATATTTCATCATATTCCTGTCACGACCCGAAATTTAGTTCGTGACCGGCACTTAAATCACGCAACGTCTAAAACCGTAACATAACTTAAGTAAGCCGAAACCCAGAAATCTAAACCTTTTTATAGAAAATAAAAGAGATGGAGTTTTGAAATAAAGCTATGATGAAGTCAAATGTTTTCTTAAATGCACAGATAATGAAATATGAAAAATGCAAGTGGATTTTACTACTTGAAAAACATTTTTCGTCTTTTAAAAATTTAGGCAGCCCCTCTCTTGTATATTTTGAACCAAAACCACATACGTAGGATAACAATAAAGGCATACCCAAGCGGGAGCTAGCTCTTCGTCAATCGGCGGAATCACAACCACGCAAGTCATAAATATAAGTATACGACGTCCAACGACGAAAATCGACACAAAAGATAATGCATAAAGCAAGACATCAACCCACCAAGCGAACATATAACCCATCGCTCCAAGTCTCGCAACCACAAGTCTTGCTAAGTCTTACTACTTATACAAATACTAGTTTCTGATTTGATCTGATCTGATATGATGGAGTTTATCTAGATACAATAGAATATAACAGTACGAGAGTGGGCACGATCAAACATGTGTCCCTCCTACCAAAGCAAAACACCCAGGATGAAGCTGTGTGCCAGCGATACCGCAACTGATCCCAAGCGGTCAAACCTGCAAGAACTGTGGCACAACGGGGGTGAGTTTCCAACTCGTGAGTAGAAAACATCAGTAAGTAGAAATCGAATACGATTTCCTAGGTCACTATATCCTGAAGGTAATACTATGATATCTAGTGTGACCACATATGCATATATGTCAACAATCGATCAATGCAATGACCTATATAAATAGACATCCAACATCATATGCCTGTATGCAAGTGGATGTCATCCACGTGTCTATCAACGACATAACCAATATCATGGAACCTGAGCGTCCCACACCGACACTCGAACATCATGAAAACATAAGCCTGTATATATATATGAGGATATAAACCACGTGTGTCCATCAACGGCACATCAAAATCATGGAATCTGAGTGTCCCACACCGACACTCAAATATCATGAAACCCGTGTCCAAGATCGACACGTAAATCCTCATATCTCGGGCTCCGTCGGTCCGGATCGGCCCATATCCATCTCACGACTCCGGTTGGTATCCTCCGGATAACCGCCGAGTCCAAATACTATCACCGATAGGTACTAGTCCCTCTGCCAGGCTCATCGTCTACTGCACAACATACGTTTCTTACCCTGGGGTATCATACCGGGTCCACCATGTACCCGCAAACGGCCTCATCCAGCTCTTCGAATCGGGTATCACATAACTCATAACCGAGAAAACACATAGTGGACGTCTCAAAATATCATATCAAGAGAACTTGGGTTTTTAAAACAATACATAATTTCTTTTGAAATTTAACCACGGTTCTCAAATCCAAAATCTCATGAAAATAGCATCTCAATGCATAATATCATAAAATATGATGTATACAACATAGAACAGAAATGTGAGCATATCAAGTATATCATCCGGCATAGTATAGTGATGTGAGCATAGCAATATATCATGCAACATAGCATAATGATATGAGCATAGCAAGTATATCATGCAAACGAGTCATGTGACAATTCTACCGTGTAAGTGGCATGGCAATTATCGATGATGAAAGTGTGTGAGCCGACCAATCTGTGTAAGTGTAACATACGCATCATCGATAATGGTGTAGATGTACTACCATAAGTATATGTAATGCAATGAGAATATCATGGACGTAGCATAAAATACATCATAAGCGAAATGCTATAAGGTATACGCTATAACATAACCGAGTCGGTGAATCTATCGATCGGCATCCAGCCTCATAACATTACGTACGGTACAAACCATCGTACGACATCCTCTAATCAAGGGTATGGATCAATCATCAGATAAAACTCATCACGTACGGTAACCCATCGTACGACGGCATTAAACAATTACGGATTCTATCAACCTAATATGACAATGGGGCTACGGACCTTACGTCTCGTACAGCATATCACTCATTATTCACATCATTATATATATGTGTACCTATATCTCATGTCACATCCGTATCAATCTCATCTCATGGGACCGACAAATGTATCTATTATCTCATCTCGCCTCGCATCCGTATAACAACTAATCAACCAAGTCATCATATCTCATCGTATACTCTTTTCATCACATCAATATCTCACATCAAGTCATCTTATAAATCTTATGTCGTATTTATCGACCTCATTATACATGCCACTATAATCTCATACTTATTCTTTTGCAACCATATATGTATATATCAATTCGAGACATCCTTTCTATCATATCATTTCACACTAAACCATAACTATACCCTTAAGTCGTAGCATATCTTGTCTCCAAACGATAAATCACATATCAATGTTTGCGGGGTTGCTATACGCCATCCACCCGACTTCCCCTGTAGATATAAATCTACTAACCTGTGGAATTCCTTGTTCAGCCGTAGTCGATTTGCTTTGTCGTCTCGGAATCCACGTGAATGTACCTACAATAAATACACAGTCGCAATGCTATTAAAATCAAGTCCGAAAAACCGATACGACACACGGTGCGCTCATAAGTTAGAATTTATAGCCTACGCATGCAAAAACAACCAAACAACCCTCGTCGTTGACGTACAAATATCCAACGACCAAATACAATATCAAATATCAAAACCAAGAATTCCAATATCGGAACACATAGCCAAAACCAACCCAATATACTCCCAGATTTCCTCTCAGGTTAATTGGAACAAAACAAGAAAGTACAGGGAGTTGTTTATAGGGATTAGGAGCTACAGCCAAAAACTCAACCCCAGACCACACTAGAAAATCGGCGACATCACCATGATGTCCGAGCTCGCCGGCCATACCAGGGAAGAATTGGCTTGAACTTGGGTGGTGGTCTTCTGGTCGTTTGCCTAGGTCTAAAGACTTTCTAGATTTTCTCATAAATGGCCCAGATTGCTCCAGATACCTTGTAGGCTAACAAACCCCACAAAACCGACACGAAACAATTCTAATTTCGTGTATCGGGTTCCAAACTCATTTCCAGGCCTATAAATCAATCTCCAAGGTCTTGAAAACACTCACTAAATCTCAATTAACCACTTAACAGCAACTTAGAATTTTCTAAGATCACATATCCTATTTATATCAAATTCTAAACTAAACTAGCATATTTAACATAAACACTAATCTAAAGTGAAGAGATATACTTCATTAGCGACTAGAGAAAATACTTGAATTGCCCAAAATCTTCAAAATCCAAATTTGAATGGTTCTAAGGGTTTAGGATAAGGTTGTGCATGTTTATTGTGAAGGGGGCATGAGGTTTTGAGTAGGGGTTGGGAGTGATGCATAGAGGTAGTGGAGATTGAAGGAGATGAAGAAATGGCATGAAGAAAACAATTGGGAAGAAGATGGAGCAGCCAAGTCTCTCTTTTAGGCTCACTCTCTCTCACAAATATCTCCTCCTACACCCACACTTTCACAAATATCAATTTTGTTTCTTTCACATAACTCATGGCATCATTTTATTCCATTCACACTCAAACTCTTCTCATTTCCTTTTCTTTTCTTTTCTCTTTACTCATTCTCACAACTTCTCTTTGTTCTCACAAACCACAAGTTACAAACACAAAAACCAACATGCACATGACATGGTGCACAAGTCACGGAAAAAATATAAAAACACAGATTTGACCAAAAATCCGATAAATATTATTAAAATAAATAAATCATTTTAATCTCTGATAAATTTCAAAATATTGGTATATACTTATACCATTTTACGAAAAATCTCTATTCGCAAATCGAATAGTTTTCGCGAAATATATTATTTTAATATTTAATTTCCAAAAATAATATTTTATATTTCTGAAATGTTACAATTCCTTTGTATTACTTTTAGAAAACTCATTCTTGATATAGCACGATGGCTTTTGGAACATTAGTTTGTGGGATAATTACAAGTTTACAATAAAATACCCTAAATTATTACAAAACTGTATTCTTTAAATTGTCTTATTTAAATTCCATACGATTAAGTCCTTACAACCCATTTTGGAGTATCCGATTTGGTTGGTGCGGGTTATCACACATCTATCGGACTAGTAGGGCGAGATGCAGACCTCCTCACGGAGCATACGATCTCGATGGAATTTGTATTACAATTTTAAGAAAAACGCGATTTCTATTTAATAAATAAATTCTATTTTTAATATATATATATTATCAAAATATCTACTTTAAATATATTATATATATTCTATATTTTCTAAATCAAAAGAAAAGAATCCCAAAAGATCATGAAAATACCATCAAGGATCAATACAAGTCAAATTACATGAAAATACCATATACTATTCAATTTAGTTTTATATTCACTAGAATATCTTATTTTATAAAAATTACATGTATGAAAATCCTAAATACGATAAATAAATACTTGAGGTTTATTTTGAAAATATATCAAAACTATTTTTCATAAAATTCCCTCATGTTATATTAATTTACAATAAGAACTCTAGTAAATATAGATTTAAGCGGGGCCAGTTCTCTTGAGACTAAGGGAGCCGGAGAATATGGGTGCTTGCCTATCTAAGGTAGACAACCTAAAAACGGTGTTATCAATACGGTAATTGTCTTAGAAAAAGACACAAATCCTGTCGTCCATGTGCAGCAGTTACCGATAACACCAAAACTAATTCAGGACTTCAATTCTGTTTAAGTGTCTGACTCAGGCAGAGTCTCAGTCTAATCTGAAATCAATCTATCCTTGAATATGATTCATGTATAACTCCAATTCAACACGAATCTATTTATACCAGAATTCAATCTATATCAACATGAACATGATTTGACCGAACCATGAATATACATTTGACTGGTCTACATGACTATCCGTCTATATCCTTATCCGTTTACATGAACTACTGATATCATGGTTTCAGCAAGTCCATCTACAAATTACTAGAAAACAATACAATCAATACAAAAGATATTACGGGGTTTTAAAGGGGTAGAATGGTACGGAACGTATTAGAACTGGCACGAGACGGTCACTTTAATACACCTAACCTGAATATTCATTGCTGTTGTTCCGCGGCTTAACGGTTCCTTGTGCTCCGTATACCTTAATCCATGGAATAGTTATCCTCTCGTATACGCTGGTATATTCTGTACCAAGTTATAAACAACTGCGTTAACATAATAATCAAATATTATACCAGTTATATTCTTTTATCTGTCTATTCTATTCCTACTTTTCTTTGAGACTTACCGAGCGATTGTTCGCTGTCAGGTGGATCCGACTCACTGGAGATAGAGCCCAGTTCAGAGGACTTGGATCAGTTCAGCAAGGACCTCGAGCTCTAGACTCTTGTATATACTTTACTTTTATATTCATGCCATTATTTAGACATTGCTTTCATCATTGTATTTACTTTTCAGTTGTATTGTAAAGAAATGTTTAATAAATAAAAGTTGCTGTTCATTTACATTTCATATCTTCTTATGTATATTTACATTATATTGCTTAGTTACGCTTAGCGTGTTTACTTCTGAGTAAATACGTAGCGGGCCTCATCGCGTCTTTTTACCGTACACCGGGAAGCGGGGCGTGTCAACCATGGTTGGTATTTTTTCCTCTCACCAAGTTTTTATCATTTCACCATTTTTGTTCTCTCTCCTCACTTAGCTCGATTCCGCCGCCTCTTGAAGCTAAAGAAGAGATTTGAAGAGCCGAAGGACTCGATCTCTTTGGCATAACCTTCTAACCGTGTAGATAGCTCTTGGTAGTTTGCCAGTTTAGTATTTAGTTTAGATTCTAGGGTCATTGTTTCTAACGCCAAGTTTTAAAATTTTCGTTTTTCATTCCGCACAGACCGCAGTTGTAGCGGCTGGGACACTAGGAACATCATCAGCATCTTCGGCCACCGTCCACGTCATCAACAGCTACCGCTTTCTTCGGCCCCTTCAGCAAAGAAAGGAGAAAGGAAATGGAAAGAATAGCCACCGCTTTCTTCGGCCCCTTTTTCGGTTAGTGCTATCGAGAGATCTCCACCGTCGGTTTCATCAGATGGGGAGTGGGGGGAGAGAGGTCAGGGTCGGAGTCGTGATCGAAGGCGAGGGCGAGGCCGAGGTCAGGGTTGGGTTAGGGTAGTCGTCGGGTATCTTATTTAGGAGAGTCCAAAGATTTTTCTCTTTTTTTCTTTGACTTAGTGTGGAAGAGAGTTTATATACTATGGTTGAAAACTAGGGCTTTAAGATTCCAACCCAAATCCAATCCAAGCAACCAATAAAATATAACTTTGAAATACAAATTTAAGTTCAGAACCAATTGTTTCCCCTTATCAGAGCAAAACTCTGTTTTGAAATTCAAAATTTAAAAATTGATGCAACGCTTCAGATCCAGCGTTAGGTGCGTTGCGCGCCACGTGTCAAACACGGATGCGCTAGCGCCAGGTGCGTTGCGCCCTAAGCAGTGCACCATGTGTGCGCTAGCGCTAGGCGCGCTACGCGCCACGTGTCAAATACGAGTGCGGTAGCGCTGGCTGCGTTGCGCTCTGAGCAGCGCACCACGTGTCAAACACAGATGCGCTAGCGCAAAGTGCGCTGCGCTCTGAGCAGCGCACCACGTGCAAAGCACGGGTGTGCTAGTGCTGGAATTATAAAATTCCCCACCGTTAGATCAAAAGATCTAATAGTAATGATAAATCATTAATTAATCAGAATTAAAATTCTGTTATGGAAAGATCTTTTCAATTTTGTTAAAAACAAGAAGATTGCCTTCTGTAAAACAGAAGCCATAGGATCAAAGATCCAATGGTAGGGAAACATCCCCAAATCAATCAGAGAAACATCTCTTTAACTGATTCAACAAATCAACTTGCCCTATATAAAGGCCCCAAGACTTCAAGTCTGATATAGAGAACCCCCCCGCCCCATAAACTTTGAAAAAAATTCAAAGAAAGAGAGCAAGCTCTTGAGAGAAGATTATTTCTTCAAGGTAAAGATCATGAACGATGAACACAGAGATGAAATCATCTCATAAAAAGAAGAATTATCTTCTTAAAAGATTATAGATCTATAAAGACCAAGGTTTTTATAAAAATATCAAAAGATCTTATCATAAAAACAAAAAAGTACTTACTTCATTCACAGATCATTGATCTGTAAAGGCAAAGCCTTTCAAAATAAGAACTGTTGTTCTTGAATTTTGAGACAAAGTCTCTTTTAAAAGAACATAAATTTGTTCACTGATCATAAAATTGATCAAATGCGCTTTGCGCTATTGAAATGTGCCTTGCACTCTTCAACCGCGCTTCTGCGCTCTCTGGACCGGCACTATGCGCCAAAATGCGCCACGCGTCAACCACGTATGCAACTTGCGCTTTGCGCTTCTGAAATAGCGCACTGCGCTCATGGGCTGGCGCTCAGCGCCAAGCGCGCCACGTGTCACTCGCGTGTGCGCCTCTAAATTGACAGCGCAATGCGCTCATGGACTAGCGCTTAGCGCTCATAAACTGGCGCAATGCGCCCACCATCTGGCGCTTAGCGCCAACCGCGACACGTGATCTTCTCGTGTACGCTACTTGACAGAAGCGCACTGTGCTCTTTAACTGGCGCCAAGGCGCCTGGTGCCTCATGTGTCGCGCTGACAGAACATAAATTGTTCTGATGAATACTCTGCATTCAATACAAGACAAAAAGGTGTCAAGATTTAATGCTCAGCATTATTAAAAGGGCCAAGCCCAAATAAAGACTCAATAGCCAGAACAATAAAATGTTAAATATTCATTGGACTTAGCTCAATATTGGCCATAAGTCCTCAACTTATATTTAATTGAGCACATCTGCTCATGAATATTTTAACAGACCTTAGTCCCCAAATTGGACTATAGATCTCCCAACAAACTCACACCGGTTCGAGGGTACATCTCTTTACTCCTCCGATATTTATCGTTATAATCCTTCAACGTCTTCAGAGAGGTGACGGGTCCCGACAACCATACACTTTATAGACTATGACGTTTTTAAACTACGGACCGTGGGGTCCTTAAGCCCATGGACTACGATGTCCTTAACCTCGGACTGTTGGGTCCCTTTAAACCCACGGACTATGATATCCTTAACCTCGGACTGTGGGGTTCCTTTAAACCCACGGACTATGATGTCCTTAACCTCGGACTGTGGGGTCCTTAAACTCATGGACTACGATATCCTTAACCTGGACTGTGGGGTCCTTAAGCCCATGGACTACGATGTCCTTAACCTGGACTGTGGGGTCCTTAAGCCCATGGACTATGATGTCCTTAACCTTGGACCACCATGTCCTTAAACTGGTAATCGACCGCAATGTCCCTAAACTAAACACTAGAGTTCAAATGCTCTTTTGTTAGATCTAAATGATCCTGTTAAGTTGATCTTAGTCTAAAATTAGACTAACGTGTCCTTAACAAACGTTGAGTCGATCTTAGTCTAAAATTAGACTAATGTATCCTTAACAAATATTTAAGTTGATCTTAGTCTCAAACGAGACTAACGTATCCTTAAACCCATAGCAAAACCCAAATCTAAGAAAATACGGATTTGGACTAATCCACGCCCTACGGACGACAACATAAATTAGTCTCCGTATACAATCCACGGGCAACCACAAACAAAACAAACACCCACGACACGAAGTGACCATCTGGAGAAGGAGAAAGTGGTTACCATGATGCGGTAGTGTAATTAACAGTAAGGGCTTGCGCCTGCAGGAAAGAGCGTCCCCACAATAAAAAAACCCTGGACGAGGGTGAATCTGACGAAATCTGCTACATCGGCTGCATCCGTTTAAACCTTCGATACATGATACCATAAATCAACTTGGTATTTTCGGAGAGGTGGACGGATAGCACCAATTAGCATCTGCCCCGAAACTCAGTCAAGACGCCCGCCGCGTCTTCGTCCGCGTCTTTCGACGGGGAACACCAATAACACAAAAGGTTAAAGTTCACAAAAAAATACAAGTTCAAATGAAAAATCCTGAACCAATAACACCTATAACATCTCAAGTGCTACTTTTGGGATATTTTCGTCAAAATACTAAATTTAAAAAAATATTTCTTGTTTAAGGTACTGTAATACCCTAGTGCATGTATACGATATTTTATTTGGGGTATTTTCCAATCTTGCGACAACTTCTTATTTATTATTGTTTTTGGGTGTGGATAGTGCATTTGGTAACTATGGTTAGTATTCAACCCGACCCGCATACTTGAAACCCATTATAGTTCAAGATTACGTCATATATTTACTAGTACAGAGAATTTATGCACATCTAAATTCTATATACATGCATCAAATATTTTGTGTCTGCATATCCTTTAATAATACAAAATAATAACCAGATAATAATTTTTTATATCTAGCATTGCATGTTATCATACCGCATATCTTGTGTGTACCTCTATACACCGTGTTCATGTCTATATTAATAAAACAGACTCGTTTGGATTCTTACGTGTATTTACGTAGATCCGTATTGGGGGTATGCATTTTTTTAACCGGACATTGCATTATAGTTTAATTTTTACGTATATTATCCATATTTTAAAACTAGATTTTTAGAAGAGATCTGGGTATTTTTCGGAGTATTTTTGTATTAGCTGTTTAAACCCAGAAAATATATTATAATATTTATATAAATCCTAATACTAACAAATAGTTAATAATATATTTAATTAACTAATTATAATAATCTCTCTCTTTCCCCATCTCTCCTCTC
This sequence comes from Agapanthus africanus, assembly GCA_030015575.1. Classification (NCBI taxonomy): domain Eukaryota; kingdom Viridiplantae; phylum Streptophyta; class Magnoliopsida; order Asparagales; family Amaryllidaceae; genus Agapanthus; species Agapanthus africanus. The sequence goes on from JASDDO010000028.1 coordinate 187,989,838, forward strand.
TCTCTCTCTCTATATATATATATATATATATATATATATATATATATATATTATTTAACCTAATATAATCAATAACCATCATCACCACTGTCTCACCTCTCTTTTCCTTTGCCCGCGACGAACCTAACCCTAGCCTTCACCTCACGTCGCCGCCGACCTCCACACAATCTCATCACCACCGTCTCCACTTCCTCCTTTCCTCCTCTAACCCCGAGAACCCACAATCCCTGAGCCCTGCAGCTCCAGACCCTCCGACCACGACCCCAGCCACACAACGGCGCCAACCCAAGAATCCTCATCGCTGGCGACTCGCCGTTGCCATCACCCTAACCTTCACCTTATCGTCACAACCTCTACCACCTCCTCTCCTCACCTATCCTCCTTCATTACACGAGCAACCTGCACACCCAGGCCTGAACCCCCGACGACCCCAGCCCTGCACAGCCCCGACGCCGCCGATCACCACCGACCTCATCGTTGTCACCGCCGTCACCTCCTGACCCCTTTTTCCTCTCCCTGACACCATAAACCACCACCACCATTGACCCCGACTTCTCGACAGACCCCACGACCGCAACGACACCCGAGAAATCCCTCCGCCCCTCATCGCCGACTGCAACCCACCATCGTCGCCTCGTCTCTTTCCTCGCTTCCCCAGGACTCGAACACCAGCAACCACACCTTAGTCTTCTTCTTCTCTTCTCTTCTTTCTTTCTTTCTTCTTGCTTTCTTGGTTCTTGACCGTCTCGCCGGAGTCGCGCACGTCGCCGACGATCCGGACGATCCAGTCATCGTCGTCGTTCAGCGTAGACATCATGTCACGTCACTGATCAGGCAGGTCCAGTTCTGCGCGCGTAGCTGCATCACGACATTTATCCGACGTCGAACGTGACTGTTTAGGTAAAAAATTACACCCCGGATGACCAAGTCAAAGTCAAAGTCAACACCAAGTAAGCGGACCCAAGCCCAGGTCAAGTAGGCCCATGCCCAAGTCGAGCCCCGCGGCCGGCCTTCCCCATGTCAAAATAAAAATTATGTAATAAATAATTTTGATGTGATTTTTATGAATAATATAAAAAAATGGGCATAAAGCCAAATTTTTGTAAAACCCATGGCTCGTGTGCAAAAGAAATAAGCACATGAGGCATGGAATGGGCAAAATACCATTTTGTAAAGCCCAAGAGGCTAAGTGTAAACTTGTAAGCTTATATAAAGCAACATGATACTGAAATGAAAAAAATAAGAATTCATTCCCCTCAAAAGTTAGGGTTTCCGTGTCTCCTTCTCCTTCCTCAACATTCTAAACTTTCTTCCCATTTTTTGAATTAAATTAAGAGTTTAACTCTTTTTTCCCCAAAAATGAACAGTTTTTCACCATAAAACCCTTGAAGAGGAACTCAGATCATCCATCAAATCCTCAAAATGGATGATTTTTAAGCCTCATCCCCCCTTTTCCTTTAAGATCCAGCCAACAGAGAGGAGGAAGAAGGAGACTCATCTCCAAAAATCCTACTTTGGGAAAGAACCAAGGCTCAAGAGAAAACTCAGGGCTCAAGAGAGAAGAAAGGATCCCCTTGCATCATCTTCGAAAATCTCTTAGTAGTTAAACTCATATATATATAATAATAATAATAATAATAATAATAATAATAATAATAATAATAATTTAAAAAAAAAATTTAGGAGTTCAACTCCAAAAGTCAATTGGAAGTACAACTCCCGCTGCAGGGGCTAAGTCCCTTCGTCTTTCTTTTAGGAGTTTAACTCCAAAAATCAATTTGGAGTACAACTTCCAGTATAGGGGCTAAGCCCCTTTTCTCGGTAGCCACCAGTGCCTATGTGCCGGACGCGTGTGGCGCGGGCGTCTGGAGCCCACGTGCCGGACGCGTGTGGCGCGGGCGTCCGGAGCCCACGTGCCGGACGCGTGTGGCGCGGGCGTCCGGAGCCCACGTGCCGGACGCGTGTGGCGCGGGCGTCCGGAGCCCACGTGCCGGACGCGTGTGGCGCGGGCGTCCGGAGCCCACGTGCCGGACGCGTGTGGCGCGGGCGTCCGGAGCCCACGTGCCGGACGCGTGTGGCCCGGCGCCTATCACCCGCGTACTCGGCACGTAAGGTGCTGGCGCCCACACATCCTTTGGACGATATTCATCCTTATATATATATATATATATATATATAGAGAGAGAGAGAGCGAGAGAGAGAGAGATACACTTCACAACACTTTCCCCGTTAGAAAAAATTTCTAACGGGACGCTGCCCCGCATCCCGCAAGGGGGCTGCTAGTCCTCTTGACCCCCAGCCCGCTATCCGGGTAACAGGACCCCCATAAACTCTGCGAGGCCCTCGATATACCCAATACACCTCAAAACACGACACACGCACACTGCATATTGAGTTCGCATGACCAGTTTGACCCGTCAATCGGAGGTTCTTTCGCTCTAAAGGCAAGGGGTAATTGTTGGAGATAGTGCCCTCAGAGTCAATTATTGGATCACAGGCACGTGATTGCAATGATTGAGGGAGGACCTATCCCGGTAGGACAGTCTTACTCGAGATGATAGTATACTATCTGGTTTACCTTTATCATCGTGTACTGCTTTAGGTGACCTTACAGGTCGCTATTACACGTTGATAGAGCCCCTAGGATTCTTGCTTGACGACCAGCAGTATGATGGCGATCATATACGTGGGAGCTGGGGTCTATAAGCACATCCTTAAATGGTCCCTAGTCGTGGGAGTTTCGAGACAGGGCATCGATGCTCCATTAGTAGACTAGTGTATACAGTTGAGACCCCGACGAGGGGCGGTGGCCGGTCTCACAAGCCACTGGTGTCAGTTGGTTCACCTAAGATGTATACAGGTGCTCATTGGGTTATGAGTACACCGGACAGAACTCGCCGGGAACATGCTAGTTGGTCTTATACCTGACGTCAGATAGCAGTTTCCTAGTGACATGTGTACAGGTTAGTTCATCGACCTGAGATCGTCATTTGTCTCGTGTGAGTTCCCACTGTGCTTTGATTACTACCCTACCACGGCTCAAAGGAGTCGTGCAAACAGGTTTTAGTTGGGTACAGTCCCGAGCCACATGGAGGCAGTGAGCGGATCTGCAGGGGTTCGTCTCTCCCGGTATTGGGGGTGAGGTCGCGCTGTGTCTAGGAGAGCCATTACACAAAGCCCTCGGCCGAGGCAGGAGATTTACTGGTAGGTATTCCAGTAGTATCTCAGGGTGTTCTGGGCTTCACTCCGACACGACTTGTACCGCCTTTGGGGGTCTGACTTTTACCAACCCCCTAGGCCCGCCATGCGATGCTCATAGACGAACGGACCGGACTGTACGGATATTGTCACTGACAGGCTCAGTAGGGTGTCAGGATGAGTTCGCTCATCGACGTCCCTTTTGGTCAATAGCTGGTGGCCCGTTACGTATTGGCTTATACCTCTGACGTGCTAGTGGTTAAATCCACAGCCATAGTATTGACGAGTCTTTAGAGTCCACCACACTTTCCGTTACTCAGCTTTCGGGCGAAACGCTGTAGAGGCCGTATGGAGATATGGCAGGGTCCGATCAGATACGTGCGGTATTGCACGGATCAGGATCGAACAGTTTGTACTAGTGGCCGTATAGTGATATGGCAGGGTTCGATCTGATATGTGCGGTATTGCACGGATCAGGATCGGACGAACATTACTAGCCGGTTTTGGTTTAAGCCGGATCCTAGTTTAGTACAGTGTAGGTTTTGTCTCATTGCATTTGTATCCGGTCGGAATACAGATGCGGGTGTGTATGCACAGTGTCGGGGTTTTCCTGTAATTATTTACGGGACCAGTTTTCTGGAGTTGCCAGTTTGCATTCCGTTCCGGTCGGTTTTCCTTTGTTCTTTCCCGGCCGGACTTTTCCGATGGAGGGGGTTATTTGCAAGTTTGCAAATAACACTTAGTGGAGGGGTTTCTTGCAAATGCTTTGATTATGATGGCATCTTTTTCTTTTGCACCATCACTTGCATTAATTGTGATAAGAGAGGGTATGGTTTGGATGTAAGTTTGTAATGATAATGTTTTGGATATGGTCACCATTCTCTTTATCCTACACTCACCTCCCTTCATGAGTTTTGTATATCCCTCCACCATTTCCACAAATGGAGGGGCCGGCCACATTTTTGATGGGTGGAGAAAAATGAAAGAGTTTCATTTGGTGTGGGAAAAATTATCATTCATATCATTTTTCCATTGCTATAAAAATCCCTAAGTTCATATCTTGTTGATTCCTCCATCAAGGCAACTTCATCAACCCAAAAGAGAATATGATTCTACACTACATTCTACAGCACATCTTGGGCGCGTCGGCTAGCCAACTTCGCGCCCGAGTTGCCTCGGTATTGAGGTGGGAGCCCGTAAAAGATACAGACGATGTGGTGCCCTTCCGGCAAGGATGCGACGACCGGAGTTTCCGCGGGAGATCGGAACGATGACGAGAAGACCGGAGGACTCGGATCACTCGGTATATCTCTCACCCTTTCTCTTTTTAGCTAGTATCGGTTAATGGTTACGATCCGGGTATATTGTCCGCGGTAGCGCCAGTTTAAAGTTAAGAAAAATTTTGATTCCGCATTTTGGCCTCGGATAGATGGCCGGGACGCTGCCGTGGCGCAACATGGTATCAGAGCCACGCCATTAACCTAGTCTAGCTTGTTCTAGTGTGTTTTGCTTTTCAGATCGAACAAAAATTCCAAAACCGTGTTTTCTTCACATCAGTTTTCTGTCGATTTTTTCCGGGCTCGAAAATTTTTTCAGGTGATTGCAGAATGATGTACAGAGAATCCTAAGAACACTGCAAAAATTTGGCAACCCAATTCTTCCGTACGACCGCGGAACCGCGGCCTTAACCCCTCTTTGGCCGCGGTTCCGCCGCAGGAAGTTGGGATCACTTCGCCATATTTTTACAGTGGGCTTGTGGGCTGGAAATAAGGGTTTTGGAATATTAATATTGGGCCCAGATTTTCTGTGAGTGCTACAGTATTGCTTGGGGGCCCACTTGTTAATTTTTGATCGATCGGATATTTTAAACACATTGGTTCACAGTATTTACATTATATCTGCGACCGTGAATATCACTTGATCGGTAAATCCTGTCTAACTGCTATAGCCCGGTTAGACGGATTTGCGAACGTGACTTTTCACGTTGATGTTCTATGTTTATGCTGTGTAGTTGCGGATCGGTCGTGGGGGATAGCCTGGATGCAATGCTAGTACTGTTTTGTTTTATATGTACATTTGATATTGCGGGGCGAGCGTCCGACATGTGGACTGCCGTCACTGCCTGTTTGTATTATTCTTTTGGGGCACGACCTGGTTGCGGTCGATGTACCCGGTGTATGTATATTTTACTTTCTCTACTAGGATTGCCCCGCGGTGGTATGCACGGATAGCCGGGTTCTGGAGAGCAACAAGCCCGCATCTCATGGCATTGGGACGGAGGGGGCTTTACTCCAGGATTGGCGGGCTATTCGCCGCACTCATAGGGGGTACAGGTTGACCCAGGAGGGGTGCCCAAGTTACCGGATTCCGTGAAGTGCTGGGTGGTCCATTCACGTTGTTGAAGGGGGCTGCCTCGCTTCAGGTTTTGGCGGGTGACTTGCCGCGCCCGTAGGGGTCTAGGATTTCATTGCACAGGCTATCCACACGACCAGGGGAACGTCGGGTTTCAGCAGCGGCTCTGTGAAACCCGGGGCTTCCAGATATCTGTATTGTTCTGTGATGCTGCATATTTCTGTGATGTTGCATTTTATCACGCCTTGAGCGAAATATAATATATTGGTATATATATTAGTAGATGTTGTATATGTTTTACATCCGCGCTAGTCCAGTCCCCGCTCTGTCGTTAGTTAGCTAACCTAACGGGTAATGACGGGACCCAGTGGCGAATGCGGATGGCATATACGTACATCAGTATATTTTCGTTCTTTGTGGTGTGATTAATTGATGGGACTGCGTTGATTCAGATCAATGCAAGATAAACAAACCTATTCTGATGTTGTTGGAACACTTTTTCAAAAAGCTGTTATTGCAAGGACGTTCACTTTTTTTTTGCATCGTGGTATTCATTTGGAATATCCTGTTCCTCAGTCGACGAGGCAAGGGCCGAGATCCCTTCACCGGGAGTGACCCCTTGGATAGAAGTTTGCGTCAGGGCATTAACTTCACTATAGCCGATTACTTTTGCTTTGCATCGTGGTATTCAGTTGGAATATCCTGCACCTCATTCTACGGGGAAAGAGCCGAGATCCCTTCACCGGGAGTGACCTCTTTAGTAAAGGTTTTCGTCACTATATTTTCTAAAAAGTCTATGCAATTCCTTCAACGATATCAAGTTCATTACGTTAAAGGTTTTTCGCCAAAAACCAGTCGTAGCCCTCCGTCATTTCTTATGGGTATTATTTAGTATTCGTGCTGCGTTTGTTGACTCCGTCAAGGCGTAGTGTACGGTAGCTGAGTGGTGCTTGTTCGTTGCATAAATGGGATTGATTAGGACAGTCGTGCGGCCTTGTTGACCCCATCAAGGGCACGTACGGGTGGGTTTAATGCAATCCAGATAATGACGAGTTGAACTTGACTAGGACTCTTTGATTTGTTGACTCCGTCAAGGTCACTTGAGTCCTAGGGGTAAAAATCACATCGGGAGTTTCAAAAGAACTGAAACTTGCCAGATATGCGCATACCTTCTGGAGTGTGGTGACTTGAGTGGATTCCGTCAAGTTATCATGCGATGATAGTTGGATCCCGATTCCCACTGATGAGTTGGTTTACTCCTCGGGTGATCCCGACTAATTCTTCTTTCAGGTTTGGAGGAGAATTTGACGGAACAGTGGGAGGTTTCCTGATTAGATAAAGTGATAACCATTCTGATCTAGGTTAGAGTGCACGCTGAGTGTTTCTTTTCTCTCTCTCTATGGCAGCGACCATTGACCCGACCCTAGACTATGACTCAGTGACCAAGTTAACCGAACCTTCTTAAACACTGGCTTTTGGATTGTCTGAGTTGCAAACCTCATTGCCACTCCTACTTTTACCCTTTTCTCCAGGACACCCCGTATTACTACGAACGTCCACTTCCATTGGACAAAACCATCGTATGGTTATATACGAACTCGAAGGACTTCGAGGATGGTTTCTGGTTCTGGAGAAAACGAATAGGATTATTCAGTTGTCTTTTCTTTTCACCTTCTCTCATTGCGAGTACTCCTTGGTTTAGGAGATAGTACACCTATTATGCAAATTGGATAGTCTTCTTCCAAACCTTAGGCTGGTGCCGAACGGTGGGGAATGAAGAAAACCAATTAGCATAACGATGGTGTGCAGAAGGTATTAAGTTAAGACAAAGAAAGGGATTAGTAAGAGGGCAAAGTAAATTGCGACTGCTATTCACGACCAAACCGAGTATTTCTTCGCCAATCCTAAATCACCTTTGTATTTCTCCAGGACACTCCGTATCACTACGAAGATCCCAAGTTTTTGGATACTCCATCGTATGGTTATATACGAACTCGAAAGGAACTTGTTCCAGTTCGGGGATGGATTCTGGTCCAGGAGAAATAGGAATACGGTTTATTCGGTTGTCTTTTCTCTTCACCTTCTCTCGCATTGCGAGTGCTCCTAGGATTAGGACAGTACACCCATTATGCTTATTGGATAGTCTTCTTCCAAACCATAGGCTGGTGCCGAACGGTAGGGAAGGAAGAAAACCATTTGGCCTAAGGGGTGTGCAGAAGGTAATGACTAAAGACATATAAAGGGATTTGGAGAGGTGGCAAAGAATTATACGGTTACAGTTGTGAATCTGGATAATGGTAGAGGCATTACTAGGAATACCAGGATACCCCATCGAAACATTTCAATGTTTCAGTTCAACTGTGTTCTGTTAAAAAGAAAACTGATTTCCCGATTAGACACTTGCTCCAGGGTATGTATTTACCAGATTTGATTCTCACATCTGTATGGTTTTACAGATGATGAGTGGGAGTAAGTTATTGGGAATTAGGTGACCATCCTCATTATATCGGGATTCGTTGTAATTGGTGATATTTGAGGAAGCCACCTGGGTTGTTTGCCGGTCGGCAAATATTTGGTTTTGAATATCCGTTGTTGTGCACCAATTTCAAATTGATATATCTGTACGTCTATTTTCATAGAGTGGGATATACCTTTTGATATTATGTCGATGACATTTACCTATATCAGTGGATGGTTAGGTAAGGAGCATTAAACAGCGGTGTAATTCTTCTTAACCATAAGTACAGTTTTCAACTTACGACGCACAGTGAAAGAGTTGTTAGACTCAGCGGACTTATACAGAGTATTGTATGTTGTCCAGTGTCCACTGGGACAGAGGGGTTGGTCCTCATACTATATTCTGTTTACTTTTAACATCTCTAGCTCTTAGACATGTGTTTCGTAGAAACACAGGGTCTGAGTTTTGAGGAGTTATTGGTATAAGAATAGAGTAGAGAACCAGGTATTGCAAGTATCGGGATTCTTCAAGGTGATCGAAGATGTAGATACTTGTGTATGGTATTCAGTTGATAGTAAAGAGAAATTGCTTCTCTTTCAGGTTACTCATAATTGGAAGCATTCCTAAGTTGAGTAACGCTGATCGGCCTCTCTCCATTTAGTTGACATGCACTGGAGACAGCTGCATAATTTGAATCTGGTTCAATTAAATCAGTGCCTCTGGTTCTATATTGGATATAGTACAGTTCATATCTTAACATTGTTAAGGTACGGGGAGTTGTCCGGTTTATGATTAAAACCAGACTCTGGATAACTCAAGGCACGTTTCTGTAATGGCTGTTTGTGGGTTGACCCAGGCTATGACGAGGGTTGACTTTCTACCATCTGGAAGATCAATAGTGATATTGTTCTTAACTCGCCACATTTTAAAAAGAAATGGTTATTTTTCAGAAAACAGTAGTGGGAGTATGGTAGAACTGGAAGTGATTCCAGAACCGCAAACGATTACTGAAGATTTGATAAGGAACCTAAAGATTCAATCTAATTTGACATTCCATTGGCCACTCCGCAGATAAGGTGGGTAACTTCAGGCACCCGAGAGGTACTCCGGTAGCCTCAAGGACGGTGACAAGGAAGTTCTTGTTTACCCACACTTGCCATTGTTGTTGTTCCAGGCTGCGAGACCCGGCAGGAGGATGAGTACAGCGTCGTTCTAAACTAGTTTTAGAAGTGCACGTCTATATGACTCTGCCAGAGGGTTTTCATAGTCAGTGGGAGCAGCGGAAGCATTGGTGGACATCAGGCTTATGTCTATTTATAGACTAAAGCAGATATAGCGGAGATAGATCATCTATTTCTGATGTGACAGTCATAGGTTTGACGTCATCAGAATAGGGGATGGATCTGTTGAGAAGGTAGTAGGGTGTGATATCCGGGTTTTGGATGACATACACAAAGTAGGAAGTGACATTCCTATACTACGATCGGTTATACTTTGGTCGTCACACAGTGGTTTCTCCACAAGGGACTTGGACATTATATCAGACATACTGGTTACTAGATCTATGGTTTTAGATCTAGATTTGGGTGGTTTCCCAATCAGGGTACTTTGACAGCATTCTAAGAGTATTTAGAATGGACGACTCCTGGCATGGTAGTGTACCTGCACTGAATGGAGTCACCCTCTCTAAAGGTGTCTTATAGACTAAAGTAGAGAGGGGTGTGCATGATTGGCAGATCACTTGCTTAGGCAATTGAGTCAATCATGAGATGTCAAGTACCACACCAGATGTTGTTCTTGCACTAGATGCAATAAGTTGATATTGATCCAATCCTGGAGGAACAGTCGGAAGCAGTTTTAGAACATAAGTGAATGTTCTAGGGATATGATAACGGCTGCCTCCTTTAGGAGACGGTTATCACTCCAGGCTTCCAAGGTGACATGGACGACAAGGAGGTTGTCAGAGTTATAGTTTTCCTTCTGACGAGGGGCAGTATTTTGGACAGGTGATCCAAGGCAATACTGAGGGAGGCATGGCGCAGGATACTGATTAAGTTCAGTTGTCGATACAGTCTAAGAAGTTTGGATTTGGAGTTCATTTATGAGCTAAGTCCCATCAGACATCCAGACACATTCTAAGACAGGTATTGCTCATTTCGGGAGATGGCATTCTCCGCGAACTTGAGATTTAGAGAGACATAGAAAGAAACATCTAGGCGGATCCACTCACTGAGGCTATTCCTCGAACGCAATAGTTTCGCAAACAGGCTTTGTGCGACTGACTAGTAGAGGAGTTGGGTGTTCGGTATCACACGGGCTGTGAGTATGCGACATCGCAATAATTAGCCTTGAGTGCAAGTGGGAGATTATTGGAGATAGTGCCCTCAGAGTCAATTATTGGATCACAGGCACGTGATTGCAATGATTGAGGGAGGACCTATCCCGGTAGGACAGTCTTACTCGAGATGATAGTATGCTATCTGGTTTACCTTTATCATCGTGTACTGCTTTAGGTGACCTTACAGGTCGCTATTACACGTTGATAGAGCCCCTAGGATTCTTGCTTGACGACCAGCAGTATGATGGCGATCATATACGTGGGAGCTGGGGTCTATAAGCACATCCTTAAATGGTCCCTAGTCGTGGGAGTTTCGAGACAGGGCATCGATGCTCCATTAGTAGACTAGTGTATACAGTTGAGACCCCGACGAGGGGCGGTGGCCGGTCTCACAAGCCACTGGTGTCAGTTGGTTCACCTAAGATGTATACAGGTGCTCATTGGGTTATGAGTACACCGGACAGGACTCGCCGGGAACATGCTAGTTGGTCTTATACCTGACGTCAGATAGCAGTTCCCTAGTGACATGTGTACAGGTTAGTTCATCGACCTGAGATCGTCATTTGTCTCGTGTGAGTTCCTACTGTGCTTTGATTACTACTCTACCACGGCTCAAAGGAGTCGTGCAAACAGGTTTTAGTTGGGTACAGTCCCGAGCCACATGGAGGCAGTGAGCGGATCTGCAGGGGTTCGTCTCTCCCGGTATTGGGGGTGAGGTCGCGCTGTGTCTAGGAGAGCCATTACACAAAGCCCTCGGCCGAGGCAGGAGATTTACTGGTAGGTATTCCAATAGTATCTCAAGGTGTTCTGGGCTTCACTCCGACACCACTTGTACCGCCTTTGGGGGTCTGACTTTTACCAACCCCCTAGGCCCGCCATGCGATGCTCATAGACGAACGGACCGGACTGTACGGATATTGTCACTGACAGGCTCAGTAGGGTGTCAGGATGAGTTCGCTCATCGACGTCCCTTTTGGTCAATAGCTGGTGGCCCGTTACGTATTGGCTTATACCTCTGACGTGCTAGTGGTTAAATCCACAGCCATAGTATTGACGAGTCTTTAGAGTCCACCACACTTTCCGTTACTCATCTTTCGGGCGAAACGCTGTAGAGGCCGTATGGAGATATGGCAGGGTCCGATCAGATACGTGCGGTATTGCACGGATCAGGATCAGACAGTTTGTACTAGTGGCCGTATAGTGATATGGCAGGGTTCGATCTGATACGTGCGGTATTGCACGGATCAGGATCGGACGAACATTACTAGCCGGCTTTGGTTTAAGCCGGATCCTAGTTTAGTACAGTGTAGGTTTTGTCTCATTGCATTTGTATCCGGTCGGAATACAGATGCGGGTGTGTATGCACAGTGTCGGGGTTTTCCTGTAATTATTTATGGGACCAGTTTTCTGGAGTTGCCAGTTTGCATTCCGTTCCGGTCGGTTTTCCTTTGTTCTTTCCCGGCCGGACTTTTCCGATGGAGGGGGTTATTTGCAAGTTTGCAAATAACACTTAGTGGAGGGGTTTCTTGCAAATGCTTTGATTATGATGGCATCTTTTTCTTTTGCACCATCACTTGCATTAATTGTGATAAGAGAGGGTATGGTTTGGATGTAAGTTTGTAATGATAATATTTTGGATATGGTCACCATTCTCTTTATCCTACACTCACCTCCCTTCATGAGTTTTGTATATCCCTCCACCATTTCCACAAATGGAGGGGCCGGCCACATTTTTGATGGGTGGAGAAAAATGAAAGAGTTTCATTTGGTGTGGGAAAAATTATCATTCATATCATTTTTCCATTGCTACAAAAATCCCTAAGTTCATATCTTGTTGATTCCTCCATCAAGGCAACTTCATCAACCCAAAAGAGAATATGATTCTACACTACATTCTACAGCACATCTTGGGCGCGTCGGCTAGCCAACTTCGCGCCCGAGTTGCCTCGGTATTGAGGTGGGAGCCCGTAAAAGATACAGACGATGTGGTGCCCTTCCGGTAAGGATGCGACGACCGGAGTTTCCGCGGGAGATCGGGACGATGACGAGAAGACCGGAGGACTCGGATCACTCGGTATATCTCTCACCCTTTCTCTTTTTAGCTAGTATCGGTTAATGGTTACGATCCGGGTATATTGTCCGCGGTAGCGCCAGTTTAAAGTTAAGAAAAATTTTGATTCCGCATTTTGGCCTCGGATAGATGGCCGGGACGCTGCCGTGGCGCAACATGGTATCAGAGCCACGCCATTAACCTAGTCTAGCTTGTTCTAGTGTGTTTTGCTTTTCCGATCGAACAAAAATTCCAAAACCGTGTTTTCTTCACATCAGTTTTCTGTCGATTTTTTCCGGGCTCGAAAATTTTTTCAGGTGATTGCAGAATGATGTACAGAGAATCCTAAGAACACTGCAAAAATTTGGCAACCCAATTCTTCCGTACGACCGCGGAATCGCGGCCTTAACCCCTCTTTGGCCGCGGTTCCGCCGCAGGAAGTTGGGATCACTTCGCCATATTTTTACAGTGGGCTTGTGGGCTGGAAATAAGGGTTTTGGAATATTAATATTGGGCCCAGATTTTCTGTGAGTGCTACAGTATTGCTTGGGGGCCCACTTGTTAATTTTTGATCGATTGGATATTTTAAACACATTGGTTCACAGTATTTACATTATATCTGCGACCGTGAATGTCACTTGATCGGTAAATCCTGTCTAACTGCTATAGCCCGGTTAGACGGATTTGCGAACGTGACTTTTCACGTTGATGTTCTATGTTTATGCTGTGTAGTTGCGGATCGGTCGTGGGGGATAGCCTGGATGCAATGCTAGTACTGTTTTGTTTTATATGTACATTTGATATTGCGGGGCGAGCGTCCGACATGTGGACTGCCGTCACTGCCTGTTTGTATTATTCTTTTGGGGCACGACCTGGTTGCGGTCGATGTACCCGGTGTATGTATATTTTACTTTCTCTACTAGGATTGCCCCGCGGTGGTGTGCACGGATAGCCGGGTTCTGGAGAGCAACAAGCCCGCATCTCATGGCATTGGGACGGAGGGGGCTTTACTCCAGGATTGGCGGGCTATTCGCTTCACTCATAGGGGGTACAGGTTGACCCAGGAGGGGTGCCCAAGTTACCGGATTCCGTGAAGTGCTGGGTGGTCCATTCACGTTGTTGAAGGGGGCTGCCTCGCTTCAGGTTTTGGCGGGTGACTTGCCGCGCCCGTAGGGGTCTAGGATTTCATTGCACAGGCTATCCACACGACCAGGGGAACGTCGGGTTTCAGCAGCGGCTCTGTGAAACCCGGGGCTTCCAGATATCTGTATTGTTCTGTGATGCTGCATATTTCTGTGATGTTGCATTTTATCACGCCTTGAGCGAAATATAATATATTGGTATATATATTAGTAGATGTTGTATATGTTTTACATCCGCGCTAGTCCAGTCCCCGCTCTGTCGTTAGTTAGCTAACCTAACGGGTAATGACGGGACCCAGTGGCGAATGCGGATGGCATATACGTACATCAGTATATTTTCGTTCTTTGTGGTGTGATTAATTGATGGGACTGCGTTGATTCAGATCAATGCAAGATAAACAAACCTATTCTGATGTTGTTGGAACACTTTTTCAAATAGCTGTTATTGCAAGGACGTTCATTTTTTTTTTGCATCGTGGTATTCATTTGGAATATCCTGCTCCTCAGTCGACGAGGCAAGGGCCGAGATCCCTTCACCGGGAGTGACCCCTTGGATAGAAGTTTGCGTCAGGGCATTAACTTCACTATAGCCGATTACTTTTGCTTTGCATCGTGGTATTCAGTTGGAATATCCTGCACCTCATTCTACGGGGAAAGAGCCGAGATCCCTTCACCGGGAGTGACCTCTTTAGTAAAGGTTTTCGTCACTATATTTTCTAAAAAGGCTATGCAGTTCCTTCAACGATATCAAGTTCATTACGTTAAAGGTTTTTCGCCAAAAACCAGTCGTAGCCCTCCGTCATTTCTTATGGGTATTATTTAGTATTCGTGCTGCGTTTGTTGACTCCGTCAAGGCGTAGTGTACGGTAGCTGAGTGGTGCTTGTTCGTTGCATAAATGGGATTGATTAGGACAGTCGTGCGGCCTTGTTGACCCCATCAAGGGCACGTACGGGTGGGTTTAATGCAATCCAGATAATGACGAGTTGAACTTGACTAGGACTCTTTGATTTGTTGACTCCGTCAAGGTCACTTGAGTCCTAGGGGTAAAAATCACATCGGGAGTTTCAAAAGAACTGAAACTTGCCAGATATGCGCATACCTTCTGGAGTGTGGTGACTTGAGTGGATTCCGTCAAGTTATCATGCGATGATAGTTGGATCCCGATTCCCACTGATGAGTTGGTTTACTCCTCGGGTGATCCCGACTAATTCTTCTTTCAGGTTTGGAGGAGAATTTGACGGAACAGTGGGAGGTTTCCTGATTAGATAAAGTGATAACCATTCTGATCTAGGTTAGAGTGCACGCTGAGTGTTTCTTTTCTCTCTCTCTATGGCAGCGACCATTGACCCGACCCTAGACTATGACTCAGTGACCAAGTTAACCGAACCTTCTTAAACACTGGCTTTTGGATTGTCTGAGTTGCAAACCTCATTGCCACTCCTACTTTTACCCTTTTCTCCAGGACACCCCGTATTACTACGAACGTCCACTTCCATTGGACAAAACCATCGTATGGTTATATACGAACTCGAAGGACTTCGAGGATGGTTTCTGGTTCTGGAGAAAACGAATAGGATTATTCAGTTGTCTTTTCTTTTCACCTTCTCTCATTGCGAGTACTCCTTGGTTTAGGAGATAGTACACCTATTATGCAAATTGGATAGTCTTCTTCCAAACCTTAGGCTGGTGCCGAACGGTGGGGAATGAAGAAAACCAATTAGCATAACGATGGTGTGCAGAAGGTATTAAGTTAAGACAAAGAAAGGGATTAGTAAGAGGGCAAAGTAAATTGCGACTGCTATTCACGACCAAACCGAGTATTTCTTCGCCAATCCTAAATCACCTTTGTATTTCTCCAGGACACTCCGTATCACTACGAAGATCCCAAGTTTTTGGATACTCCATCGTATGGTTATATACGAACTCGAAAGGAACTTGTTCCAGTTCGGGGATGGATTCTGGTCCAGGAGAAATAGGAATACGGTTTATTCGGTTGTCTTTTCTCTTCACCTTCTCTCGCATTGCGAGTGCTCCTAGGATTAGGACAGTACACCCATTATGCTTATTGGATAGTCTTCTTCCAAACCATAGGCTGGTGCCGAACGGTAGGGAAGGAAGAAAACCATTTGGCCTAAGGGGTGTGCAGAAGGTAATGACTAAAGACATATAAAGGGATTTGGAGAGGTGGCAAAGAATTATACGGTTACAGTTGTGAATCTGGATAATGGTAGAGGCATTACTAGGAATACCAGGATACCCCATCGAAACATTTCAATGTTTCAGTTCAACTGTGTTCTGTTAAAAAGAAAACTGATTTCCCGATTAGACACTTGCTCCAGGGTATGTATTTACCAGATTTGATTCTCACATCTGTATGGTTTTACAGATGATGAGTGGGAGTAAGTTATTGGGAATTAGGTGACCATCCTCATTATATCGGGATTCGTTGTAATTGGTGATATTTGAGGAAGCCACCTGGGTTGTTTGCCGGTCGGCAAATATTTGGTTTTGAATATCCGTTGTTGTGCACCAATTTCAAATTGATATATCTGTACGTCTATTTTCATAGAGTGAGATATACCTTTTGATATTATGTCGATGACATTTACCTATATCAGTGGATGGTTAGGTAAGGAGCATTAAACAGCGGTGTAATTCTTCTTAACCATAAGTACAGTTTTCAACTTACGACGCACAGTGAAAGAGTTGTTAGACTCAGCGGACTTATACAGAGTATTGTATGTTGTCCAGTGTCCACTGGGACAGAGGGGTTGGTCCTCATACTATATTCTGTTTACTTTTAACATCTCTAGCTCTTAGACATGTGTTTCGTAGAAACACAGGGTCTGAGTTTTGAGGAGTTATTGGTATAAGAATAGAGTAGAGAACCAGGTATTGCAAGTATCGGGATTCTTCAAGGTGATCGAAGATGTAGATACTTGTGTATGGTATTCAGTTGATAGTAAAGAGAAATTGCTTCTCTTTCAGGTTACTCATAATTGGAAGCATTCCTAAGTTGAGTAACGCTGATCGGCCTCTCTCCATTTAGTTGACATGCACTGGAGACAGCTGCATAATTTGAATCTGGTTCAATTAAATCAGTGCCTCTGGTTCTATATTGGATATAGTACAGTTCATATCTTAACATTGTTAAGGTACGGGGAGTTGTCCGGTTTATGATTAAAACCAGACTCTGGATAACTCAAGGCACGTTTCTGTAATGGCTGTTTGTGGGTTGACCCAGGCTATGACGAGGGTTGACTTTCTACCATCTGGAAGATCAATAGTGATATTGTTCTTAACTCGCCACATTTTAAAAAGAAATGGTTATTTTTCAGAAAACAGTAGTGGGAGTATGGTAGAACTGGAAGTGATTCCAGAACCGCAAACGATTACTGAAGATTTGATAAGGAACCTAAAGATTCAATCTAATTTGACATTCCATTGGCCACTCCGCAGATAAGGTGGGTAACTTCAGGCACCCGAGAGGTACTCCGGTAGCCTCAAGGACGGTGACAAGGAAGTTCTTGTTTACCCACACTTGCCATTGTTGTTGTTCCAGGCTGCGAGACCCGGCAGGAGGATGAGTACAGCGTCGTTCTAAACTAGTTTTAGAAGTGCACGTCTATATGACTCTGCCAGAGGGTTTTCATAGTCAGTGGGAGCAGCGGAAGCATTGGTGGACATCAGGCTTATGTCTATTTATAGACTAAAGCAGATATAGCGGAGATAGATCATCTATTTCTGATGTGACAGTCATAGGTTTGACGTCATCAGAATAGGGGATGGATCTGTTGAGAAGGTAGTAGGGTGTGATATCCGGGTTTTGGATGACATACACAAAGTAGGAAGTGACATTCCTATACTACGATCGGTTATACTTTGGTCGTCACACAGTGGTTTCTCCACAAGGGACTTGGACATTATATCAGACATACTGGTTACTAGATCTATGGTTTTAGATCTAGATTTGGGTGGTTTCCCAATCAGGGTACTTTGACAGCATTCTAAGAGTATTTAGAATGGACGACTCCTGGCATAGTAGTGTACCTGCACTGAATGGAGTCACCCTCTCTAAAGGTGTCTTATAGACTAAAGTAGAGAGGGGTGTGCATGATTGGCAGATCACTTGCTTAGGCAATTGAGTCAATCATGAGATGTCAAGTACCACACCAGATGTTGTTCTTGCACTAGATGCAATAAGTTGATATTGATCCAATCCTGGAGGAACAGTCGGAAGCAGTTTTAGAACATAAGTGAATGTTCTAGGGATATGATAACGGCTGCCTCCTTTAGGAGACGGTTATCACTCCAGGCTTCCAAGGTGACATGGACGACAAGGAGGTTGTCAGAGTTATAGTTTTCCTTCTGACGAGGGGCAGTATTTTGGACAGGTGATCCAAGGCAATACTGAGGGAGGCATGGCGCAGGATACTGATTAAGTTCAGTTGTCGATACAGTCTAAGAAGTTTGGATTTGGAGTTCATTTATGAGCTAAGTCCCATCAGACATCCAGACACATTCTAAGACAGGTATTGCTCATTTCGGGAGATGGCATTCTCCGCGAACTTGAGATTTAGAGAGACATAGAAAGAAACATCTAGGCGGATCCACTCACTGAGGCTATTCCTCGAACGCAATAGTTTCGCAAACAGGCTTTGTGCGACTGACTAGTAGAGGAGTTGGGTGTTCGGTATCACACGGGCTGTGAGTATGCGACATCGCAATAATTAGCCTTGAGTGCAAGTGGGAGATTATTGGAGATAGTGCCCTCAGAGTCAATTATTGGATCACAGGCACGTGATTGCAATGATTGAGGGAGGACCTATCCCGGTAGGACAGTCTTACTCGAGATGATAGTATGCTATCTGGTTTACCTTTATCATCGTGTACTGCTTTAGGTGACCTTACAGGTCGCTATTACACGTTGATAGAGCCCCTAGGATTCTTGCTTGACGACCAGCAGTATGATGGCGATCATATACGTGGGAGCTGGGGTCTATAAGCACATCCTTAAATGGTCCCTAGTCGTGGGAGTTTCGAGACAGGGCATCGATGCTCCATTAGTAGACTAGTGTATACAGTTGAGACCCCGACGAGGGGCGGTGGCCGGTCTCACAAGCCACTGGTGTCAGTTGGTTCACCTAAGATGTATACAGGTGCTCATTGGGTTATGAGTACACCGGACAGGACTCGCCGGGAACATGCTAGTTGGTCTTATACCTGACGTCAGATAGCAGTTCCCTAGTGACATGTGTACAGGTTAGTTCATCGACCTGAGATCGTCATTTGTCTCGTGTGAGTTCCCACTGTGCTTTGATTACTACTCTACCACGGCTCAAAGGAGTCGTGCAAACAGGTTTTAGTTGGGTACAGTCCCGAGCCACATGGAGGCAGTGAGCGGATCTGCAGGGGTTCGTCTCTCCCGGTATTGGGGGTGAGGTCGCGCTGTGTCTAGGAGAGCCATTACACAAAGCCCTCGGCCGAGGCAGGAGATTTACTGGTAGGTATTCCAGTAGTATCTCAAGGTGTTCTGGGCTTCACTCCGACACCACTTGTACCGCCTTTGGGGGTCTGACTTTTACCAACCCCCTAGGCCCGCCATGCGATGCTCATAGACGAACGGACCGGACTGTACGGATATTGTCACTGACAGGCTCAGTAGGGTGTCAGGATGAGTTCGCTCATCGACGTCCCTTTTGGTCAATAGCTGGTGGCCCGTTACGTATTGGCTTATACCTCTGACGTGCTAGTGGTTAAATCCACAGCCATAGTATTGACGAGTCTTTAGAGTCCACCACACTTTCCGTTACTCAGCTTTCGGGCGAAACGCTGTAGAGGCCGTATGGAGATATGGCAGGGTCCGATCAGATACGTGCGGTATTGCACGGATCAGGATCAGACAGTTTGTACTAGTGGCCGTATAGTGATATGGCAGGGTTCGATCTGATACGTGCGGTATTGCACGGATCAGGATCGGACGAACATTACTAGCCGGCTTTGGTTTAAGCCGGATCCTAGTTTAGTACAGTGTAGGTTTTGTCTCATTGCATTTGTATCCGGTCGGAATACAGATGCGGGTGTGTATGCACAGTGTCGGGGTTTTCCTGTAATTATTTACGGGACCAGTTTTCTGGAGTTGCCAGTTTGCATTCCGTTCCGGTCGGTTTTCCTTTGTTCTTTCCCGGCCGGACTTTTCCGATGGAGGGGGTTATTTGCAAGTTTGCAAATAACACTTAGTGGAGGGGTTTCTTGCAAATGCTTTGATTATGATGGCATCTTTTTCTTTTGCACCATCACTTGCATTAATTGTGATAAGAGAGGGTATGGTTTGGATGTAAGTTTGTAATGATAATGTTTTGGATATGGTCACCATTCTCTTTATCCTACACTCACCTCCCTTCATGAGTTTTGTATATCCCTCCACCATTTCCACAAATGGAGGGGCCGGCCACATTTTTGATGGGTGGAGAAAAATGAAAGAGTTTCATTTGGTGTGGGAAAAATTATCATTCATATCATTTTTCCATTGCTACAAAAATCCCTAAGTTCATATCTTGTTGATTCCTCCATCAAGGCAACTTCATCAACCCAAAAGAGACTATGATTCTACACTACATTCTACAGCACATCTTGGGCGCGTCGGCTAGCCAACTTCGCGCCCGAGTTGCCTCGGTATTGAGGTGGGAGCCCGTAAAAGATACAGACGATGTGGTGCCCTTCCGGCAAGGATGCGACGACCGGAGTTTCCGCGGGAGATCGGGACGATGACGAGATGACCGGAGGACTCGGATCACTCGGTATATCTCTCACCCTTTCTCTTTTTAGCTAGTATCGGTTAAAGGTTACGATCCGGGTATATTGTCCGCGGTAGCGCCAGTTTAAAGTTAAGAAAAATTTTGATTCCGCATTTTGGCCTCGGATAGATGGCCGGGGCGCTGCCGTGGCGCAACAGTAATTAACGGCAGTTTAGTCCACGACTGTCGGAGATTCGGATCTCCACAATCAATAAACCGCGGCCTGCCCCAGACAGGAGGAATATGTACATACCTGACAAGCGTGCGCATTCCCATCTCAATGGGGTGATGATAAACATCCTACAGTGACGTACGTATCCCAACGTACTGTTGGGTTACGATGAGAATAACATTAATTGGTTTCAAAGACTTTTAAAATAGACAATCTAGAAGCACAATTTTAGAATACACATCATACACCCATCCATACGCATACCTCACTGTTTCATATATATGTTATTCATTTATATTCATATTTATTTATATCGTTATATTCTGATTTTCACTGTTATTTGATATTTATGACGCACCGACGTCTGAGTTTTGCATCACCCGGTTTCTTTACCTTTATCATAGACAGATCAAGAGTATTTTAATCATCAAGTCGAGCGATGAGGAGCTGAACATGTGTTTTAGAGATATTTAGTTTAGTTTAATTCTACAGTTTTATTTCTTTGATGTGAGCCCATATTGGGACATGATTCAGATGTTGTTTATTGGATTTGATTCGTTTCCGCTTATGTATTTTCTTGACTCTATTTACTGTGCCAAATGGACATATACTAGATAGTTTTTATATTTATTTTTCTTGATATCTTATAGATAGTCGTAATGTGACTGTGGAGAGATATTTTCTAACCACATACAGCATGGTTGGCTCTGTCATGTGCCGTAGTTTGCGCATTTTGGAAAACGGGACATGGCATGTATTTTACTGCAATATAATATTTTAAAAGTATTTTAATGAAAAACCATGATAGTTGGGCGTATTTTAGTGTCATTTAACCAAAAGGGGGTGAGTAGCTACCTTGATTATGTTAATGTCTTAACAAAGCTATGAGAGTCACAAGTTAGGATTAGGATCCTTTTGCTCTTGAAAAATCAAGAGCAGGGTGTTCTTTGCTTTCCTCATACGTCCCCAACCATGGGTCCCTTCTATTTTACACCTTTTGGCCGTTATTTGATCATCAAGATTCCTGCTCGTTTCATATAAACGAGCGGAGGATCCGGGTCTCACAAGTTAAGGTCATCTCTGACAGCGGAGTTAAATTTACACAATCTGAGTTTCATAGGCCCTGTTTGGAACCAAAAGTTTATTTTAGAGGTCAAATTTGTATAATCAAAGCCCATTTAGATTGCATTACTAAACTTGAACCAAATGATCTGGTAAATTGGGCTTCTCAGATACCAGGTGGTTTGGATTAGGGCCATTAGGCTATGTATGGGAGCCTAACTTTATCTAGGTTGCTTGTTTTTGTCATGCATTAAAAATGTAATTTAAGAATTTTATTTTAAAATACCCTCCTGTTCGTTGAATTCTGAATATATTTCTATTAATAAAATTAGTATATTTTTATTCCTTATAACACCTTTATCTTCTTCATCTTCATCGATGACTCTAACAGAAATCCGTTAGTTAAGCTCAAATGCTCTCTCTCACACACACATCTTTCAAATTCAATTCTCTCGTTCTCTTTCTCGGTCTCCCCTCTTCATCCTCTTGTCTTCTTTGTGATTTGTTTGGAAATGTAGTTTGTTGCCGAAATATGCAAATCAACTTAGAACTTTAAATCCTTCAATTTTATCGACCAAATCCCAGCCTTAAATTGAAATTGTCTAGTTGCCCTGACATACTGACGGGAAAAACATAGATCGAAATAAATTGGAAGAGTAATTTGGTGAAGAGAAACAGAGTATAGATTAGGAATAAGGTATCTGCAAAGTTTGGGGGTGCTTTATTTTGTTATCACAGGACAATTTAGAACCGTCATCTTTGACAACCTAATAGCGGAATGGAGGGGATTCGCTGCATCCAGAAAACCCTTGTTGTTTTGTTTGACTCAATTTCTAGCCTACGTATGTACTAACAAGACCCTTTATGTCTTGGCACGTAGGTGGGTCATGCTTGCTATCTAAAATAGGCTTTTTGAGGGTCATGGGTAAGCCATAGGAAGTTATGCACTTGCCACTGCAAAGTTACACAACTCCTTAAACATTCTTCTACAAAGCATTTTCACCATTATATTCTTCTCACTGAATATAATTATCATGTCTTCATCATGAACAGGTAAATTGATCTCAAATTTTTACAACACTGTATAACTATACAACAGCAGACAAGCCCTACTATTGACCTAATTGTCTTATTCATAATAACTTGCTTAACACGAAAAAAGATCCGACCATCCAACATGATATTTCACCTTAATCGACATCAAAACTATCGTGTTCTCCGACTTTGGGATTTACTGGGTCCGTGCTGTACTACATATTGCATGCGGTGCACAAACCCTACAAGTGTAAAAAATGAAGGCTCGGGCCGCACTGTTTTAAGTTGGAAAGGTCCGTCCCTTTCCTTTGGCCCTCTACATCGAAAGCATCTGGTTTGAGGTATGCCGCAGGCTCATTAGACCCATAATTTTATTACCTTATTTGTGCGAGGGACTTTTCAGTAAAAAAAAGGAAAATGAAGCACTCAATTTGTTGGGAAATACTCCGGTGTCTATGGGTTTACGCTTGGTATTACATGCAACACGCGAAGGTTTCTCACATATTTTATTGTTATATACACTATTTTTCCATTCTATTCAAATATATATATATATATATATGGGCTAAAGGGTCCTGTGTTCGAGCTCAGGAAATTCTCCTGAGCCCGTGACCCAAAGAAACAAAAATCCCTCTCTCCTCTCCCAAAAATCCCTCTCTCCTCTCACCAACAGAGGAAAGAAAACCCCAGAAACAAAAATCCCTCTCTCCTCTCCCAAAAATCCCTCTCTCCTCTCACCAACAGAGGAAAGAAACCCTGCCTCGCTGCCACCCCTCTCGCCGCCGATCTTCCATCGCGACCCCTGCCTCGCTGCCACCCCTCTCGCCGCCGATCCTCCATCGCGCTGCGCTCCCTCCTCCCTCACGCCTCCTCCATCGATCCCGTAACCCCAAAATTGAGCCCTCACCTCCTCGTAACCCCAAAACCCCTCTCACCAACAGAGGAAAAAAACCCTCTCGCCGCCGATCCTGCCTCGCTGCGCCGCCGATCCTGCCTCGCTGCGCCTCCCTCCCCCACAGACATCGAGCGCCTCCATCCCTCGCCTCCTCGAGCGAGCGCCTCCATTCCTCAATTTGGTTATGGTAACATGAATTTGGTTATCCTTGAGCCACGATCTCTAAATCTCTTATTATTTGCTTCAATTGAAGAAAATTATCTATTTGCTTCAATTGAAGAAAATTATCTATTTGCTTCAATTCAAGAAATTTATCAATTTGGTTATGGTAACATGAATTTGGTTATGGTGACATGAATTTGGCTTCAAAATTACTCATTGGCAGGAACGATTTTAGCCCTTGTAGAATGCTTTATTTGAGGTTTCTGTTCCATGTAAGATTAATTCGGTGGCGATGATGATTTGCCAGGAAGCTCGAAATTTATTGATATGGCGAGGCAAGATTGGGTTGCGTGTAAGTATTGCATCAACCATTTTGCAGCCATCTTGTTATATGTTATCCAAGCTCCAAACTGAAACAAGGCCACATTATTAGAAGCCGGCATATCTGAGCCTTATCATCAGTATGCATCTCTATACCAGAAACCTGGTAACATGAATTTGGTTATCCTTGAGCCATGATCTCTAAATCTCTTATTATTTGCTTCAATTGAAGAAAATTATCTATTTGCTTCAATTCAAGAAATTTATCAATTTGGTTATGGTAACATGAATTTGGTTATGGTAACATGAATTTGGCTTCAAAATTACTCATTGGCAGGAACGATTTTAGCCCTTGTAGAATGCTTTATTTGAGGCAGGGTTTCTTTCCTCTGTTGGTGAGAGGAGAGAGGGATTTTTGGGAGAGGAGAGAGAGATTTTTGTTTCTGGGGTTTCTTTGGGTCACGGGCTCAGGAGAATTTCCTGAGCTCGAACACAGGACCCTTAAGCCCATATAGGGTCACGGGCAGCGAGGCAGGTTTCTGTTCCATGTAAGATTAATTCGGTGGCGATGATGATTTGCCAGGAAGCTCGAAATTTATTGATATGGCGAGGCAAGATTGGGTTGCGTGTAAGTATTGCATCAACCATTTTGCAGCCATCTTGTTATATGTTATCCAAGTTCCAAACTGAAACAAGGCCACGTTATTAGAAGCCGGCATATCTGAGCCTTATCATCAGTATGCATCTCTATACCACAAACCTGGTAACATGAATTTGGTTATCCTTGAGCCACGATCTCTAAATCTCTTATTATTTGCTTCAATTGAAGAAAATTATTTATTTGCTTCAATTGAAGAAAATTATCTATTTGCTTCAATTCAAGAAATTTATCAATTTGGTTATGGTAACATGAATTTGGTTATGGTAACATGAATTTGGCTTCAAAATTACTCATTGGCAGGAACGATTTTAGCCCTTGTAGAATGCTTTATTTGAGGTTTCTGTTCCATGTAAGATAAATTCGGTGGCGATCCTGCTTCGTTGCGCCTCCCAAGAATCACACTAGCGTACTTGTACTTATTTTCGGTATTATTGATCAACAATTTTTTTTTTTTGTTTTCCTGCCACCAAGTCAATTTATCCTGAAAGTTGCTGATACCTTTCTTTGTGTATGTTGTGTGCTACAATGATCTCCTTGCTTCCATTTGATGAAAAAATGATTCATGTTGTGCCGGGGCATTTGAATGGTCTATACTCACTTTGTCAAAAAGTAATGGAGGCATCTCCTACCATCAGTTCAGGTACTCTTTTCAGTTTTTCCAATTTGGGTTATCCCGAATGTTCTGTTTTCATTGCCTTTGCCAATTGTATCACTTGATAATATAAATTTATTATGTTGAAACAGATTAAGCTCTTCCCTGGGGAAAAACTAGAATATGAACGCAAAAACTGTAATCATATGGCAGTGGCTGTGGAAATATGGCAGCCCGTGCAGGTTCAGACGGTTGTGGCGGCGGATGTGGTGGTAGTGGTGGTTGTGGTGGTGGGTGTGGAAGTATTATGAAGAGCAGTGCATGAAGGTTGTAAATGCTGTTGGGCTCAAGGAAGTGGCCATGGATTGATGAATAAATACATAATTGAAAAAAAATGCGAATTTCTGCTCTAATTTTTATGTTATCCACTGGCAAATAATGGAACCTATGTTGTTTGGGTTCATATTGTATATTCTGTGTTCAGTATTGTTCCTTTGTGTTTCTTAAGGAATGTTATGTACTCCTCTGTTTGTCTTGTCATAATAATGTATGTATGAATGTATGCAGTGTATTCATAACAATTAAGGTTGGTATATTTTTAAATAGCAAGGAGTCAATTACAAGTAATTTTGTACAAGTAGCTGTTTGCAATTTATGAACACTCGCAGCCCAACCAATGTGCAAAACCTTTTCTTCTTATTCCTGCTCTTCCACTGCTGAATTGAGAAGCTTATCATGGCAAAACTGTTACCTAATTAGACACAAAAAAATAGAGACGTGCAAAATCTGTGTTCTATACAAAACTAACGAGAATGCATAGCGAGATTCAGGAATGGAATTGACAGCGTTTCATAAAAAAGGTTCCCATAAACATGAGCTGAGAGCATAATGATACAACAACCAAAATGCCATTCACAACAAAATGAACTGGTATAAATTGGCATCCATACTTCCAAATGATAATTCATATGCATCCAATACTTGTTTATCAATATCACTAGCTATCACAGGTGATGTTAAATCCGTATTCTAAGTTTTAGAATCTCTTATTTATCATATCAAAAAATATCATCCAGCTACAAGTATAGTATTACAGAATTTTCAGATTAACAAAACAAGAGTTACGAGAGACAAAAAATAATGGCCAGGAAAATTTCTCTGTGAATCGAAATTTGCCAAATAAATTCTCAGTTCCTCCAAAAAGGGACAAGAACACCAACACTGCAGCCAGTTAGGTCGCTAGTTAGTACTTGGCTCTTCTTCTGAAACTTTTCTCTTCTTCGGTTTTCTCCCTTTTAGCCTTTGGTTTAGCCTTGGAACCTGAAAAGTTCAATGTGAGTACTGAACAAGCTGAAGTAGCAAACCATCCTATTAAAATGACTACAACACCATAGCATGGAAACATAGAAACCTGGCCACTCACGTGAACAGCATAGCATGAAAACACAGAAACATAGAATCCTGATAATGGCATACCTTAAGAACAGGTGCAAGCAGGTCTTCAAGGTGTGTATCCTTGAAACCCCCTCGCTTTGCCTTACAAATTGCTGTTCTACAAGCACTGTATAACATGAAGCAATATGAGATGGCTTATCTTTGCTTAATATTACTGCATCAGGTTGAAGCGGTATACATACTTAAAACTTACCTTCATTACTTCAGGGGCAATATTCTTAGCACTTAAATAGTTGATGTTGCAAAATAAAATAGAAATAATAAATACACAATATTAGCCCCAACCAAGTAAAAATCTAGCAGTAACTATGACAAGTGTGAAACATAGGAAAACAATATTAGCCTTTACGTATTGCTCATCGATCGCATGGTATTGATTGTTATCCATTCCTACTAAAAAAAAGTTTATGTTATATTTACGTAATCATAACCTTAAATATATGAAAATCACACTGAAAAATTAAACATCAATTAATCTTAATATGAAACGTCTATTGGCATAAGAATAATTTGAGAGGACAAGGTAAACTCTTTCAAATTGTATACGAAATCTACATGTCAATCAAAATTAACTCAGTTTTTTTTTAATTAAAAAAAATTCAATTCACTCAGTTCCTTTTTTCTTCTGAAAATGGCTGTGATGAAATATGTGATGATGATGAAACGATTACCTGCATAAAGCATACCTGCATAAATTTTACCCGATCACTGGTGAAAGGCGCGGCAGCGAGGGCGAGGGATGGAGGCGCTCGCTCGAGAAGGCGAGAGATGGAGGCGCTCGATGTCTGTAGGGGAGGGAGGCGCAACGAAGCAGGATCGCCACCGAATTAATCTTACATGGAACAGAAGCCTCAAATAAAGCATTCTACAAGGGCTAAAATCGTTCCTGCCAATGAGTAATTTTGAAGCCAAATTCATGTCACCATAACCAAATTCATGTTACCATAACCAAATAGATAATTTTCTTCAATTGAAGCAAATAGATAATTTTCTTCAATTGAAGCAAATAATAAGAGATTTAGAGATCTTGGCTCAAGGATAACCAAATTCATGTTACCATAACCAAATTGAGGAATGGAGGCGCTCGCTCGAGGAGGCGAGGGATGGAGGCGCTCGATGTCTGTGGGGGAGGGAGGCGCAGCGAGGCAGGATCGGCGGCGCAGCGAGGCAGGATCGGCGGCGAGAGGGTTTTTTTCCTCTGTTGGTGAGAGGGGTTTTGGGGTTACGAGGAGGTGAGGGCTCAATTTTGGGGTTACGGGATCGATGGAGGAGGCGTGAGGGAGGAGGGAGCGCAGCGCGATGGAGGGAGCGCAGCGCGATGGAGGATCGGCGGCGAGAGGGGTGGCAGCGAGGCAGGGGTCGCGATGGAGGATCGGCGGCGAGAGGGGTGGCAGCGAGGCAGGGTTTCTTTCCTCTGTTGGTGAGAGGAGAGAGGGATTTTTGGGAGAGGAGAGAGGGATTTTTGTTTCTGGGGTTTTCTTTCCTCTGTTGGTGAGAGGAGAGAGGGATTTTTGGAAGAGGAGAGAGGGATTTTTGTTTCTTTGGGTCACGGGCTCAGGAGAATTTCCTGAGCTCGAACACAGGACCCTTTAGCCCTATATATATATAGAGAGAGAGAGAATAATGGAGAAAAGAGGCCATAGGAGGAAATTTCCTCCTATGGCGTGGAAAAAATACAACCTCCACCAATTTTTTCGACGATCGGCCCCCATCATCTTCATCGTTATCATCTAAGATGTGGGTACACCAAATTTCATGCGATTCTACAACTTTTTCACCGTTGATTTAGCAATGTAAGAAGTTCTATTGTCGGTAAACCGTTAATTTTGAACCCACTAAATCAACGGTGAAAAAGTTGTGGAATCACATGAAATTTGGTGTACGCACATCTTAGATGATAACGATGATGATGATGGATGCCGATCGTCGAAAAAAATGGTGGAGGTTGTATTTTTTCCACGCCATAGGAGGAACCCCTCCTATGGCCTCCTTCCTCCATTAATCTCATATATATATATATATACTCTCTATATCAACTACATCAATCCCCAACTGTTACCATCTGCGCGTGCATGCTTTATTGGTGTTAGTGCCCATATGTAATAGTTATTACATATAAATTTAACTTTTTTACATCCCCAAATTACCCCATTCACTGGCCGGGATTTTTTTTAGGAAATATGATGGTTAGATATTAAAATTAGTAAAATATGATGATTTAAATTATAATTAGAAGAATATGACGGTTTGGAGAGGACGGTTTATCAAAACCCGCCATGTTTATATCCCAAGCACCTCCTCAGCCCGCCTTCCATCCCACGCAGTCCCCCATCCCCACCCCATCCCACCCTCCAAAAAAGAGGACCGGTTCCAAAACCCTCCTCTTCTTTAAAAAGGGGAGTGAGGATTCCTTCCCTAATTAAAAAAATTTAGAAATAAAAAAAAAATAAAAGAAATTATTATTAAATTAAAAAATAATGTTATTTCTATCCGGAATGCTAGTAAATCGGGTTGGGATTAACAGCATGTCCAAGATGATACTGAAAACGAAACCGAAGAACAAGCAGAAGAGTGGACGCCACCGCCATATACACAGGATACGAGGGGTCGTCCAGTCACCCAAAGAGGCATAGGCTTATATCAAGCTTTCTCGGGTTGGAAAAGGAAAAGCGTTAATTGTATACTTTTAATTTGGATGTCAAAGATATCCAATTCTCTTAAAGGATTTATTTTATTACTGAAGTGTTCATCATTCATGTTTATAGTATGATATAAGTATTGAATTCTTTCTATATAAACAGTAATAACACGTATCCCTACATCTGTTTTGGAACCCGATTTACGAAATTATATTTTCAATTTAATAATAGTTTTATTTTAAATTTTAAATTTTAAATTTTTGTTGAATTTTTAATTTTAATTTTTTTGTAAGTAATCCGGCCCCCTCCTTTTTAAAGGAGAGGACGAGTTCCCAAAACCCGTCCTCTCCTTTAAAACGGAGGGGATGGGTTCACATAACCCGTCGTCTCTTTTTTTTTGTGGGTGGATGGATGGATGGGTGGGGGGGGGGGTGGACGGGTTCTAGAAACCCACCTTCCCCCGCGGGTTCCTAGAACCCGCCCTCCATACGGGATCGGGGGATGGGTTGGAGTGGGGTTGGATAGATTTGGATGGATTAGGGATGGGATGGGGGTTGAGGTGTAAGTAGGGCGGGTTGGGTTCTGAGAACCCGTCCTTCACTTTTTAAATAATAATGACGGGTTCCTGGAATTCGCCGTATGCCTGTATCCTCTCCCAAACCGTCCTATTCTCAAAATTATAATTTAAATTATCATATTTTCCTAATTTTAATCTCTAACCATCCTATTTCATAAAAAAAAAAACTTGGTAGCCTTCCTCGCTCCTTTACCGCCTACAAGATCTCCGTTGTCCTTGCTCACCGGTGAGCAATCTCGGCGATCTTTATCTTTTGATCACTCGCGCTCTTTGAGTGCACTTGTCTGCCTCCGTTCTCTTCTGATCCAGCCGAGGGCGATCTCAGGGTCGATCGACCTCAATGTCGCCGTCAAACCGTCCTAAATCCGTCTCCGATTACTCTTTAGATCGCATCAGCTACGAGTTTGTGGTGAAAGTTATGGCTCATATGACCTACGATTGCTGCTTCGACAAAGCCCCCTCAGACGAACACCAACACCAACTCCTGTGGAACCCCCCCAAAAAAAAAAAAAAAATTCTTAAACATTCAACCCAGAGAATTCCATAAATAGCCACAAAAGGAAATCGAGGCAATTGATTGAAGAATCATGGATATTTGTATTCAAAAAATATTATCACACATAAATAAACTACAAACCATCAATTTAAATCATCAATTTAGATATAAAACGAACGGATCAAGGGATTCTTTTTCTGGGATATATTCTTTCCTTTTGGGGAAAGATGGAAAGGAACGGGTCTGATGAAGCCACAGAGAAAGAAGAGCTTTGACGGTGGGAGAAGCGGCAAGAGAGAGAAAGCCTTAGGAGTTGTAAAGGAGTAATTTATTATTAATAATTAAAGTTGAAAACAGGCCGCGTGTGTGTGTGGTCACCTCATCCCTGGGTTGAGAAATATCTCAATATTATATGGATTAACCGGGGCATAGCACGGAAAGATTCGATCAAAAGGTAGACGTTCGTCACACGCAACTGGTCACTTGCTTGACACGTTTTGCAAGAGCAGACGACATAGCATGTTCCAACGCAGCACTCGACGAATTATTGAATCCGCAGCCACGTGACGGCGACCCCGCAGCAACCATTAATTTTGATCCGACGGTGTAGATCTCATCTCTCAATTTTTAACGGCTACAGATTAGTTGCAGGCACCCATCCGCCAAGATAAATGAGCATTATTGGTGGAGGTGGGCCTTCGTGACCATCAAAGTCCAATATCTCTCATTTATAATACTAATATTGCGCTTCAATTTCTTTTTCAGAAATCACCAACTCAGCCTTACTTTTACATTTTATTAAATAAAACATTTTGGGTATTGGGTATTGGATATTTAAAATTAAACGGACACATGATTTAACTGACTACATGTTTATTTGGATTGATTGATTGATTGATTGATTACCAATTTGAAAAGTGATTTTTCAGAAAAAAATAATATATAATATAGTATAATATACAAATGATTTGAGTAAAAAACAAACGAGCTAGGTAGGCTCAAGTTCGGCTCGTCCCGTCAACTAGATGAGTCTGGTTTTCAGCTTATATTCGGTTTATAAATAGAACAAGCCCGGTCATCGTTTTATCCAGCCCATGTCAACCCGGTTCGTTTAGCAGCCCTACTTACAACATACACAACAAGTTCCATCTCCGGATGAAAGGCTCAAGTTTGAATCTTTCATCTGGATTTTGATTCTTGAACGTTTCTTTAAAAGTAATTTCTGCCATAAAAGTCAGAATCAATGCCAAACTTTTTCATGTTTATTCGTAACGTTTAATTGAAGCATATGACGTTTTAGTGAAAGTTAATTTCTTAAAAATATAAAACAAAAGTATATGTGATGGAATGGGGCTCCTGTCAACCGCAATCTCATAGCCTCCCTCTCATAAAGAGAGGGGAAAAAAACAGGAGGATGAAGTCCTGGCGTTAAGTTGTGTGGGGACTCATCTCCGAGGTTTGGCGACACGATCGTAGCCCTTGAGCTGCTGTTAGGGACGTAAACAAATTAGACACGGAGCTGATATAAGTGTTGTCATATCCATATTACAAATATAAAATGAATATCAGAAAAAAAAACAACTAATAAAATAAAAAACAGCTTATTTGAAATCGGATATGGATATGCAACGTAAACTGCGGTTTACCATGCCCGTATCCGATGGCTATCAGCGGCTGTTGACACATTGTTGCGAAGATAGCAGAGACGTACGGATAATCATATAATGAAATAGTACATATTATCACAACAGTTATTAGATTAATTCAAGAAATCATAACATACCGATCATTAACAAACAAATAGAAATGAACATAATCAATTAACTAAGGTTAAACAACAAGGTAACGTTAGAGATTATCAAACAACAAGGTGAACCGAATCGTCTTTTGAAAAGACTAGCCATGAAGAAAATATTGCCCCTTAAACCTGTTGCACCGAGTACTGCAATATTTTTCGTAAGATCAGACAGTTCCAGCTAACAGTGCACTTGCAACCAGCACTTCAAAAGCTATCTTAGGCAGCTTAAACTTTAGAACCCAAAACTAGAAATACTCAGAAAGAGATTGTATTTTTCTGTCTTTCTTTCTTAGTATATTTGGAATGAGAAATGCATTTATTTATAGGTGCACAGAGAGGAGTTCAACAGCCTACCAGCCTTTTCATCTCCCACTAACTTCATTTAACAGCCCTCCATTAACTGCATTAAACAGCCAGGCTTTTTAGCTTCCACTAAATGCATTTAACATGCACTTAATAGCCTTTCATTAATCACATTAAACAACGAGACTTTTCAGTTTTCACTAAATGCATTTAACATGCACTTAATAGTCATCCATTAATTGTATTAAACAACCAGTCAGATTCAACTAATTGAATTTAATTAATTAAGTCAATATTGTCAACTATGCAAATCAACCATATAGCAAGGTATATTTCCAAAGTTCAATTATGACAACTACTGATATTTATGGAATCTAACCATAAATATGTTATCCATTCATAGAACATTTTGCAATTAAATCCACTTTAATTTATTATTCTCATAAATTTCTATTTATTCGAGCACATGTACACATGTAGTTATCAAAATTGAATTTCTATCTATATTTTGTAAGAAACAGAAAATGAATATAAAGTTAAGCTTGGATTATAGTACCGCTTTAGTTCCACAGCGGTTGTTGACCGCACGGCAAATATGAAATCAGTCAGGGTCTACCCATAAAAATTCATAAAAAAGCAAGCAGGGAAAAAAGGAAGAAGCGGCATCTGAGCCTTTCTTTTATCCTCTCTCTTCTTCTTTTCTTCTCGCTAGGGCTTCCACAAACACAAACAGCGCGTTCACTCTCTCTCTCAAAATCTCCCTCCCTCTCTCTCTCAATGATGAGACAATCGATTCAGGTAAAATTAAAGCTCGATCTCTCGATCCTAGAAATGGATCCATGATCTCTTCTTGTTTAAATTCCATTTTTTCTTTATTTTTTCTATGAATTAGATATTTAAGGATCGTGCTTATTGAGTTATTTATGAACTTTTAGTGTATCTGAGCTTGAACAAGGCTTGGGATCGATAGATCGAAGCATGATAACTTTCCTTAATTGGAAAGATTGATTTGGATCGATTTAATAGATTAAATAATGACAGTATCTCTCTTGTTGAAGTCTCGTTCTTTATGTTTTTTATGAGCGATTGCTTGTTTTGGTAGCTTTGTAGATTCGAGATCCAGTAAATTTTCTGCCTTTTTTTATTAAAAAAATTTGCAAGCCGAGGCTCTGATTCAAGTTTTCACCTTTGGCAACGTTTTGTTGTTTGTACACAGAATTGTCCTCACTGAAGCAGAGTTTGAAGTTGTTCCGGCTTTGGGACCTATTAAACTTCTGATCCTTTTAATCCCCCCCCCCCCCCCCCCCCCCCCCGAATTTAACTTTTGTGGTTGATTTTGGCATCTCTTCATGATTAATTTTTGTAATCAAAGGAAACAGTTGAGGGACAACGGAGCTGTCTGTTTTTAAGATGCTTTGATCATTTGGAATTTGAATGCATGGATTGTCTTTTACTGTGTATGATGCATCTTAAAAGGAGGACCTTTTAATCATGAAGTTTGCTAATGATAGTGATAAGGATGTGTTTGTTTGGATAAAAGTTGAAACATGTACTGGCTGTGTGGCTTTGGGCTTATGGGTTAATTGTTCGCTTTTGGTCATCATCAATCTTCGGCAAGGATTGGTATGATGTGGGGATCTTTGGTTAGATAGGGCATGACAGCGTTGTCCCTTTATTGGTATAGAGCTATATGGTTGGCTATCAGATAGCCTATTTTACTCACCCCATAGCTGAATATTCAGCTGCCAACAGTTTAATTTCTGATTTCAGACAATGGTGACATTTTGGAGCCTTCCAAGGACATTATTTTGGTAGAAATTGGTGCCTTCGTTTGTCTCAAGCACATGGTGCTTCAAGGGAAGATCGGAAACTTGGATGGTAGCTTGTTTTGTCATGTTATGCCATCGGCCCTTTTGGATCTATAACTTTTCAATAGTTAGCGGTGTTCGCGTGTTTTCCTGACAATCACATAAATAAATAAACAAGTTAAGCAAACAAGTGACTTCTTCATCATTGAATATTTCAGTTGAGCAGACCAAAGGATGTCTGAAAAGTATGTGAAACAATGATTGATGGGTTGCGACATGACATGATTAATTGATTTCTTATCTCTCTCTCTTACTTGTTAATATTGGATGTTGCCGAGTACCCTGGCTGGTTGACCCTTTCATCATTGATTGGCAACTATACATGCCAAAGATGTGGAGAAGTGTGGGAAGCCAAGAAGGAACGGCGGTGTTGAGAATTGAGGCATGCTTAATTAATTATTGATTTCATGTTCTTCCTGCTTTCTTATGTTGTTACATGCCTTACCAGTGTATCGTCTTTCACTTTGTTTGATGGAGTTGTGCTGATCCTTTTCTAGGCACTATTGTGAAGGAGCTCGTCTGTGGAATACATGGCCCGTGTCCAAATTTTACTGTCTTTTTGCATTGCTTTCAGCCTGTAACATTGATTTTATGTTTGCATTACTTGTTTCTGATACATTGGGATACTGTTTTTTGAGGATCCAAGTGCATATTCTATATTGAAATATCATGGAAATTCATGTGGTGATGCTAAACTGCTACGATTCAACCTCCAATAGAATATGATAGGAAATTGCTTATTCAACGGTCTATCTTACTAGTATATTTACATATTCTGCACCAATCTATGAAAAAAAGATCCTCACTCTAGTTTGTATCATGATGGCAGTTTCAAACTTACCCTTGATAACTTGTAGTGTCATCTTGATGACTTCTTTTATCGTGCTGAATGACAGGCGAAGTAATAGTTGCTGTGCTCACACACTATACCGTGTAACAAGTGACAACAAAATCCGTCTCTCCTCAAGTTGAAGCTCGAAAATGCCGATCACTGATCATGAAAAGGTTTTCTAATTTTGTTTACTGACAAATTATGTCTCCTCTTTCACTAGAGCATAGCTGAATATCTTTTTTTTTTTTTTGGAAAATTTTCTTCAAAGTTTCTTATTCCTTTTCCTTTATCCAACAGCTTCAAGTTCATCCCCGGCCTTCTAGTGACTTTCTTGCAGCTGTGCCTATCAAGAAAAGACGCATTCTGTTCTCTCGGTCGCCATCCCCTCCACCTGAGTCACCAGCTCCAACCCTTGCAGATTGTGCCAAATCCGAAAACGAGTCTGAATCCTCAGAGCATGGAAACACATCTTCAAAAAGCGAAGGAAATTCTTCTCAAGTCGATATTGTGACACGACAAGTTGCATCTTATGAATCTCTTGACCTGCTACTGCAATCACAAAAAGATTGTGGCGTACCTGAAGAGAAACCTGAATACACAGAACTTAGGTCTACGTTTTCAGAAACTGTAGGTAATCTTTCTCAAGTGAACACTGTGACGGGGAAAATAGCTTCTTCGGGAAAGAAACCAGAGTCCTCAGATCCCGTGACTCCTTATTTCGCAAGTGGATGTACTTCTATGCAAGCGAATTCTGTGTTAGGTGATGATGTTTCATGTGAACCTCATAAGTTGCAACCAAAACTAGCAGAGTGTGGTACATTTGAAAAGGAACCTGAATTATTGCTGTCGGGATCTCAATCAAAACCTGAAGGTTGTCCTTCTTCTCAAATGAACACAATGACAGGCGAGTTGCCATTTCTAAGACCAGCAAATTGCGGTATATCAGAAAAGAAACCCAAATCCTCAGAGCTCGATTCTTCTTTTCAGTTTACTGGAGTTAATCCTGCTGATGTGAATTCTCTTTCAGGAAAACATGCTTCTGTTAATTCTTCTGAATTGCTAATGAGAAGAGACTTAAAGTTAGGGCCAAAACATGAAATACTCCCAACTTAAGTGAACAAGGATCGGGGTTGAACTTAGTTGCTAATTCTCTTGATGGTACTCGCAATGTGCAAGATATAATTCAGAACAATAACTGTGCAAGATTGACAGTTACTGGAAGCATGGCAATTCATTCAGAAAGAAAACATATATTTGAAGGTAAGTTTAATTTAGGTGCGGGGGTATATGTGAAGCAAGATAAAGTGGAGCTGCAAAATGACCAAAGCATATCCGGTGACAGAAAATTTAATGAAGATTCCCGTAATCTTCATAATATTAGATCAAATTGGGATTTGAACACAACTATGGATGCATGGGAAGGCTCCTCTGCAAATTCTTTAGCGAACAAAGGAACAATTAACTATGGCATCCAAGATATTCAAGGCATTCGTAACAGAAACAGTGAACCGGACTCGAAACAAATTCCAGTGAATGAACCTAGGAGAACTGATTTGAATATTGGAAATAACAAGCTACAGAAGAATGATGATCACCTTAAATTGCCGAATGCGCACACGTCTATGGTCAATTCAAATTCAGAGGCTTGCCTAGATTTGCAGCTTAAACCAGCTTTCTTATCTAACCCATGCAATCGTGCTTTTAGTGAACTGCCATTACTAAGCTTGGGTATGAACCCCGTGCAGTCTACTATTGGTCCACCATTGAATATTGGGAGAGCTGTAAAATCTGAACCAATTGAGAAAGCTCAAAAGGACAGAGCGAACATTCAGTTGGGTATTATGAATTCTCTAGATTTGAATCGTGTCAAATCTGAACCACGTGAAGGGCAAGATATCTCCAAAGCAGCTAATTCAGCTAACATGAACTTGGCATGCAGTAGAATTATAAAGGCAGAACCCCTCGAAAATCAATCTCAAGCATATGCAAAGACGGCTGAAGGAAATTCATTTTTTCTGGGTAATAAAAGTCATAGCTTATCACCGGAAAGCACAACATTGCATCAGAATGACCACAAAGATGAGAATAAATCTTCTGATATGGATTATGAGTGTCCGGATATGAATAGTGTGTCACATAATTTAAACATATCCAATAAATCTTCAAATATGGTTGACAAAGCTCCAATTCCTGGATGTGCTACGTCCTTTAGTACTTCTGTCACCCAATATCCTGTTGGAATTGCTTCTGATCCCTCGGCATCGGTATCAAAATCCATTAGTGGAAATGACATGAACTCACTCCCAAAAGCATGCGAAACATCTAGCTTCCCTTTAGCTTCACTTCCCGGGTCTTTAACTCCTAAACATAAAGAAGACATTTCATCAGAAAGCGCACCTAAACTCTCTGTCAAAATGAATTCTTCAAATGCTCGTCATGATGTGGTTCTCCAAGAACCTTATGGAAACATTAAGGTTGAGGCTGAGGATAAAATTGGAGCAGAACTTTGTGATAGTACATGCAAGTCTGACAGTTCCCATGTATCGGCTGGAGTTATGAGCACAGTTCTTGAACAGCTTGGGGAAGTTGATCAGAATTCTAAGGATGGCGACGTGAAATATCCAGCATTTAACGATTCAGCTGAAGGCTCAAGTGGGGAAACTCAAGAGCAAGTGATAAAAGCGACAGGCGAACCTCAAGAGCAAGAGATAAAAGCAACAGGAGCATTACTTGTAGCAGATAATTCAAAAGAGGCAAAGGCTGAGATCTTTGAGAACAAAGTCAAGCCTATCTCTTCAACCGTTGGAGCTCTCAGTACTGATAAAAAGAACATACGAAAAATCATTTCTAAGACTTTGAAGGATCATCAAAAGAATGATAAAGGCCTGGAAATGAAATTAAAATCTAGTGAGCCTAGTGCAAAAACAAATTCACCACGTAATAATTTTGGTGCTGCCGGCAGTGAAAAGCAGAATGCAGAAGGACCCAGCATTGCAAAAAATGACGTTTCTTGCAAAAGCGAGACCTTAGAGAAGGAAGGTGCATTGAGAAAAGCTACCGATAGAGGTACCCAAAGACGGATTATTTACCTAAATTCTGCTTTGGCAAAAGGAAAGAAAAGTTTTACTTCAGACAGGTCCATATCCTCACGAGAAGAGAGAGAAAGGCCTGTTGACAGATCATTCAGGTGATGTTCCTTTTATCAGAGTTATAACTTAAATTCATTATAATAAAGGTTCATGAAGGGCTTAACTAGACTTACATTCACTCATGCGACATGATATACATAGTAAATAATAACTCCTCTTTAATGAGAACGTAGAGCTTAAACAAAAGATTTTCTATGTACCTTTAGCCTGCCTAACTCGGAAGACCGGTAGGGAATTTGTTCACACGTTTAGCCATGCCAATAGACTTCAAATGGTTCAATAAACCTTTTCAATAATAACAAGAAATTGAAAGTGAACAGTCAAGAATCAAGATCGCATGGTTCAGTGTGTGAAAGCTTTCCACTAGATTGGATTGTTGAAGCAGTCCGGATATTTCAAAGACAGTTTAAATTTTGTGGTTTTTTTTTCTGGCAATAGCTTCCTGTATTGGGCATATTCCGATATGTTTGACATATTGCTATGTTTGAAATAAGTACGATGGCTATTATATAATTATGGGACAAAAACATTTTACGTTTTCCTTTTGAAACCATAAATCTTACATTCATAGTCTCTTCATTTATCAATATCTGAAAATCTTCTCTCCGCATTTCAGAGATGAACCAAACAATGAAAGGTCCAGAAAAGTTGAAAGTGAGAGGCGCTATGGCCATGCAATTGAGAACCACAGACCGGATTTTGTGCACGATAGAAATAGAGCAAACCGGCTAAATAGTGCTCTGCACGGTGATAGAAATCCTAATGCTTACCATGTTTCTGTTGGCTCAAGGAAGCCAAGAAACGAAGAAACGGTAGAAACCTCATCTCGTTTGGTATGTCAAAGACAGTCACCGGTGGACCGAGCACAAATACCATTGAATCATCATCTCATCAGGGAAACTAGGAGAGATGTTCCGGATTTTGTACTGTTAGCCCACCAAGAAAACCTGAGGAATTTCTCCAAAGACATGGAGTTTGAGAGAGCCGAAAGCATTATGACGAGAAGGAGCTTCTCACCTCCCCTGAGAAGAGGCGGTGGTGCTCTCAACTTACCTCCCAATTGTTCGAGACGCTCAAATCATCAATGGTCACCACATGAGTTGGTTCACTCTCGGTCGCCGCCACGTATGAGGCTTAATAGGATCCAATCACCT
Source organism: Agapanthus africanus (assembly GCA_030015575.1). Lineage (NCBI taxonomy): Eukaryota > Viridiplantae > Streptophyta > Magnoliopsida > Asparagales > Amaryllidaceae > Agapanthus > Agapanthus africanus. The sequence continues at coordinate 188,029,345 of JASDDO010000028.1, forward strand.
CATGAGCGCTCTTGTTTTCCTGAAGAGATAATGGCTCGAAGGCGAGGAGGCTCTCCTCCCTTGAGAGAACACGAGTTTGCTATTAGGCCAGTGAGGGGTCCCGATAGGAACTTGAGGAGGTTTGCTATGATCGACCCTAGGGAAATTAGCAATGAAGAGTACTATGTAAATGATGAATTTGTTGAGGATCGAAGGTGTGATGAGAGGCGGGGACCACCACTCCGTTCATTCAGGCAGCAACACAATATTATTGAAGATGTTGGTCCTAGGTCCTTAAGATTGCATGCTGATACTAACGAGGGTTTCTCTGAAGGCAATGGTCCTAGGGAATTTGATGTTCGGTTTAGAAATCGGTTGGGAAATGCGTCAGGTAGATTTAGAGACATTGTCGAGGATCAAGAAGATAACTACATGAGTCATGAGGAGCAAGAATGGCGTGATAATGCTGCTTTCAACGGTGCAAGGACAAAGAGAAGGCGGTATTGATTATACTGGTTTCATCTAAAATTTGCTCAGTCTTATCAGTCTTAGACTAAGTGCTGGCCAAGGTTTTCGGATTGAGCAAAACATCCATCGCGGCATCTCAAGTTTGATGACTTCAATCCCAACCTAACGGAAGAAAAAATTCGGCGATATCTGGAATGATGCAGCAGCGAGAGATAATACTCTGCTTTTGGGATGGAACAGGTGCTTTTGGGATGGAACAGGTGACTATTTATGAATAATGTATATATGCGTTTTCAAATTCGGTCGGCTAATGCTTCTAATGGCTAATTACTTGAGACAGCGTACATTAACAATAAAATGGAGACGTGCAAACTTATTTCTACCTACAACCTGTTACATTTTCTAATGTGAAGAGGACGCATCGCATGCTTGGGGCTATCGAGTTCTGAATGCTAACAAGTTGACGTTAATACTCTCGAAAATCTGGAAGATTGATACAGGATGTTATGTCAATCTGTCTTCTCTTATGCTGATGTGTAATCTATTGGTTGATTTCTAATTGCTGGGCTCTGGCTTTGCTTACTTGGGCTTTTCATTTTGCTGACTCATATTTCTGGGGTTTATTTGGATATTGGAAAGGTTGTTCATTGCCAGAGAATTAAGTTGTTTTATGAATGGCTCGTTTCATGGCATTGACTTCAAAATGGAGTTCTGAGACTAATTCCATACAAGCTGCAAAAAGAGAAGACTCATAGAGTGATGGTATTGAACTTTGTCATTTGATCCTTGTCAGGTTCCTTTAGTTTTCATCATTTTGCATCAGAGCTGGCCTTTGCCCTTGTGTTTGTTCAATTGTTTCACCTAAAAAGATCAGGGAAAATTGTCTTTATCTAAAAGCAATCTGAGATCAGGTATCTAATCAGGTCTCTGGGTGCAAAGGTCTTGTGAGTAAACCCTAGTACCAAGGATTTCTTTCGTTTAAATCCCAGCAATACAATATTGATATTAATTACTATAATTTTGTTTTGTTATTACCCACAATCCCTTTTATCTCTCTTCTCCATACTTCTCTTTCTTCTCTTTCTCATATGCTTTTAACTTTTTATTCTCATCTCTTCTTGCATCCATCTCCAAGTGATTTTTAATCAATCCAATATCTTAATAAATCAAGTGCCCATCAACAACTCTAGTTAAGTAGTCTAAAACTCAAATCTTTCTGCTTTTTTCGTTCTTCTTCCGGCAAAACAAAAGGGAATCCATAAAAAAAATCGAAACCTTTTATTTTAGTTCATAATTTTGATTTGATAGCTTTTGAATGTTGATATGTTTTTGAAAGAAACAATATGTGATTTAGAGCTGATGGGGAAAAAAGGAATTTTGATTTGACAGGGTTTGAATAATAAGCAGGTGAGGGAGGAGGAAGGAGAAATAAAATCAAGAAGAAACAAAAAACAAGATAAATGTAGTAGTTTTACGGATAAATATAATAGTTTATAGATAGATGTAGCAGTTTTACTATAAATGTAGTACTTTCTGCATAAACAAAGTAGTTTCTATGTAAATATAGTAGTTTTATTATAAAATATAGTAATTTATGAATTAATTGTAGTATTTTCTATAAAAGGACAGTATTGAAATTAAAAAGATTAGTGAGTTAAATGAATGGAATCTTTAAAGAGGAGTTTTTAACAAGAACTAGGCAAGTGGTAATTTGACCTGAGAGTACCTCCTCCCTTTCAGTGTACACATATTATTTTGGACTGTTGACACTAATTAAAAAAGAATGCCACCTTAGAAAAAGAAAAAGAAACATGTGACATTTCTCTTTTGAGCTCATTGAGTTGTGCTATTTTCTGTTGAAAACACTAAGGCATGTTTGGATATGGAGTTGGAAGGATAACTGTAGTTAATTTTAAGCGTAGGAATGCAAACTATGGTTTGTAAGGGCTGAACACCAAAAATAGTGTTCATAAAATTTTGATAAGATTGAAGTTAAGATAACCGTAGTTATATTAGCATTTAGGCTGAGATAACTACAGTTGTCTCAACCCCAAACAAGCCAAAGTTTGGCTTTTGCTATCTTTATAAAACTACAATTTAGAAAACTTATCACCATTCCCAAACAGAATCTAAGAGTTTTATTATAAGAATTGGTTTTGATAAATTATCCCCAGGTATCATTTTAACTATAAAAGTAAAGTTCTTAGGCAGCATCTTTTCGCTTTTAGCATGATATGTAAGTTGAAGCTTTGATGTCGAATGTGGATATCGGCGTTGGAGCACCTTTATAATCAACGGCTAATATTAATTCCATTTTAATTTAAGGAACCTAGCAAATAAGTAACACAACTTTTTTAAGGCACCCAAATAAGGCAACAGTCACCCAAGTAAGCTTTCTATACCCGGGAAAAAAAGCTTTAGAATGGTTCATTTCCAAACACTGCAAGTTCTTTCATTATACAAGAGAAACACTAAATATAAAATGGTATTGCAAAATTTTTTGAATTAATGGTTTTGCAAATTTTCAACTTTCTGTTCTTTTTTGCTATTTCTCTTAAATTTTAAAAAATTTATATGTTATGAAAAAAATACTATTCTGCTGTCGCTTGCATTCCTGTTTGAATCTCCATTCATAATTAACCATCAACTAATTATAATCTAAGATGAACTCATTTCTATCTTCATTTTTCCTTTTTATGATATGAACCCAAATTTTCTAATATACCTTGAAATCATATAAACAGTAGATAGCTATTTCAAATTTAAAAGTTATCTCCTTTATTTTTAAGTACAAAAATTATATGCTCCCCAAGTGGGTATATGAATCCGTTTGAATTTACATCTGATAAAACTTGCCATTCATTTCTCAAAGGTAAGATGATCAAAATTCCATTTACTGGACACGGAGAAAGAGCTACTGAACTCTTGAGACTGATATATAGTGATGTATGCGGTCCTATGTCTACACACATAAAGAATGGTTTCTCGTACTTCACTACATTCACCGATGATCTCTCGAGATTCGGATATGTGTTCTTGTTGAAACACAAATCTGAAGATTTTGACAAATTTAAGGAATATAAGAACGAAGTAGAGAACCAGCAACTAAAAGTACTAAAATCCTTCGATCTCATCGAGAAGGTGAATACTTAAGCACGGAATTCCGAGAATATTTAAAAGAGAATGGAATCCTCTCTCAGCTTACTCCTTCGTATACACCACAGCACAATAGAGTATCGGAGCGGAGGAATCGCACCTTATTAGATTTGGTGCGCTCTATGATGAGTACTGCTGAGCTACCTATTTCCTTTTGGGGTTATGCGCTTAAGACAGCCGCATACCTATTTAATCAAGTTTCATCAAAATATGTGCTTAAGACACCATATGACATATGGAGTGGAAAGAGACCATATCTTAAACGAGTTAAGATATGGGGTTGTCCAGCCTATGTTAAAAAACAGAATCTGGACAAACTCGATGCACGATCAGTTATTTGCAAGTTTGTGGGATATCCAAAGAATTCACATGGATATATCTTCTACCATACTGAGGAACAAAAGGTGTTTGTTTCTCAATATGCCACCATTTTAGAAAAGGAATTTCTTGTGAAAAAAATTAGTGGTAATGAGGTAGAGCTGGAAAAAGTTCCAGCTACACAAACTACAACTGATGATTAGAACCAAAGGATTTGATTGTTCTCGACGAATCTCAGCCACTCCGCAGATCTAGTAGGGTTCCTTATCCACCTGAGAGATACTACGGTTTTCTAATAGACAGTCGGAGCGACGATTGCATCATGAAAAATGATGACCCAACTAGTTTCAAGCAGACCATCACTAGTGGGGGCTTTGTGAAATGGCTGGATGCTATGCGATCTGAGATGGAATCCAGGTACACCAACAAAGTATGGACTTTGGAAGTTGCTCCCGAAGGGGTAAAACCCATTGAGAGCAAATGGATTTTTAAGAAGAAAATTGGTGTAGATAGAAAAGTTGATACCTTCAAAACTAGACTTATAGCAAAGGGTTTTCGTCAACGACCAGGTGTCGACTATGATGAAACTTTTTCTCCAGTAGCTATGCTTAAGTCCATCAGAATCCTACTTACCATTGCTGCATACCATGACTACGAAATCTGGCAGATGGACGTCAAGACCGCTTTTCTAAATGGTGATCATGATACAGCCAGAGAGCTTCGTAGACAGTGGGAGCAGCAAAAAGGTGTGCAAGCTATTTAAATCAATCTAACGGATTAAAGCACGCATCACGGAGCTGGAACATCTGTTTTGATGTAGTAGTCAAAGAGTTTGATTTCATCAAAAATGTAGATGAATCTTGTATATACAAAAATGTTGTAGAGAGTAAGGTTGTCTTCCTCGTATTGTACGTGGATGACATACTCTTGATAGGAAATGATGTTCCTATGCTACACTCGGTCAAGCTCTTCTTATCACAAAAGTTCTCCATGAAAGATCTAGGTGATACCTCCTACATCCTGGGGATAAAGATCTATAGAGATAGATCTAAACGGATGTTGAGATTGTCTCAATCCATGCACATTGACACCATACTAAAGAGCTTTAGTATGGAAGATTCTAAGCGTGATAATTTACTCGCTTGTTCAGAAATCACTCTCTCCAAAGAGATATCTCCAAAGACTGATTTGGAGAGGGCTCGCATGCAAGAGATACCCTATGCTTCTGCAGTTGGGGTCTATCATGTACGCGATGTTATGCACTACACCGGATGTAGTTTACGCACTTAGTGTGGTAAGTAGGTATCAATCAGATCCTGGGAAGAAGCATTGGACAGCAGTGAAGAACATTCTTAAGTACTTGAGAAGGACTAAAGAGATATTATTGGTGTATGGTAACAATGAACTCTAGGTGGAGTCCTTTACCGACTCGAGCTTCCAGAGTGATAAGGACGACAGCAAGACGGTATCGGGTTTTGTCTTCACCCTCAACGGAGGGGCGGTATGTTGGAAGAGTTCCAAGCAAGATACCGTAGCAGACTCGACGATGGAGGCTGAATACATCGCTGCCAACGATGCTGCCAAAGAAACTGTCTGGATGAAAAAGTTCATTGCTGAACTTGGTGTGGTTCCATTCATTGAGCATTCAATACCTTTGTATTGCGATAACAATGGAGCTGTGGTTTTGACCAAGGAACCCCGATTCCATTAGCGATTCAGACATATTCTGAGGCGGTATCACCTGATCTGAAAGATAGTAGATCACCGGGAGATCGAGGTCAGGAGAGTTGACCGAAGGACAACACAGCGGATCCACTCACGAAGGCTCTCCCCCAGACGTAGTTTGAGAGACTTTTTAGGATGTTTGGTATGAGATACTACAACAATCGGCCTTAGTGCAAGTGGGAGATTGTTAGGAATATGTATGCCTTAGAGGCCATTATTGTATATTATAGTGGATTCTTGGACACACACACACACACACACACACACATATATATATATATATATATATGACTTTCTTACTCGACATGATAGTATACTATCTGGTTGCTCTTTATATTAACATGTACACTTGTATTATTATACTATCTCTCTGATACATGTTGATAAAGCCCTTAGGATATTGTCTTGACTACCAGGACTATGATGTGGATCATACTACTGGGACTTGAGTAGTCCACAAGTACATCCTTTAACAGTTCCTAGTCGAGAGAGTATCGAGACAGAGCATCGATATTCCAGAGTAGACTAGTGTGTACATTTCTTGACCCTGTATGGGGCGATGGTTGATCCCACAACTATTGGTGTTTGACATCAAAGATTGTACACAGGTGCTCATTAGAAAATGGGTACACCGAACATGACTCGCCGAGAACTCCTAGATGGTACCATACCTATCGTCAGATAACAGTTCTTTGGTGACACTGGTACATGTTAGTCTGTAGACCCGAGATCGTCATAGTGTCTTGTGTAGTTTCCACTGTGCTTTGATTTCCTCCCTACCACGGCTTAAAGGAGTCGTGCAAACAGGTGGATTTTGGGTACAGTCCCGAGTCACATGGAGGCGGTGAGCGATAGGAGGGGTTTCGTCTCTCCCGGTATAGGGAGTTGATGTTGCACTATATTTGATTGGCTATAATAGCAAGTCGTTGGTCACGGCTGATGAGATTTACTGGTAAGTGTTATCAGTAGTTTCTCGAACTGTTATAGGCCATATATCGGCATGACTTATCAAGTTACTGGGGTCTGACGTTTCCACCTCCAGACTCGATATGCGACATATCAGACGAAGAGACTGAACTGTACGGTAAGTGTTGCTTATAGGCTTCACGGGAGTTTGGACAATTTTGCTTGTTGATCTTCTATTCGCTCAATACCTGGGTAGCCGTTATGTCCAGCTAGTACCGCTAACGGCTTGTGGTTAACTGATGTGATCATTACTTACTGCTGGCATATTGACGAGTCTTTAGAGTCCCACACATAGGGTTTTCCTGCTTCGGGCGAAACGATGCGGAGGCCGTATGGTTTTACGACAGGGTCCCGATCACATACGTGTACTGGCTAGACGGATGCTGTTCGTGCGGTTAATACTAGTGAGCTTAGGTTTAAACCGGATCCTAGTATTATATTATTGGATTGTTATCATCTCATAGTATTCGTATTTTTCGGAATACGCATACGGGTATGTATATACGGTGAGGGCATTCTTGTAATTGTACAAGACATGTTTCTAGAAGGAGACACCTCATTATTGGATTATCTATTTATAGAAATAGATTAATGAGGTGGAATTTTAGAGATATTTGAGGCATGGATGAAAGCATGACTAGATTTATTATTTATTCATATGGCTTCACTATTGAAGTATGGTTCATTATTTTCTATGAAAAATAATCCATGCTTCATCATTGAAGCCTTAGCCATTCTTTCATGACATACAAGACTAGCACATTTTTGCTTTTGCTCTCTTGCTCTCTCCATTTTCTTCTCCTTCTTCCTCTTGACCCTAACCCTCACATGTGTTATGAACCCTAAGGACTAGTGAGATAAAATACTCCATTAGCTACTCTACATCATTTAGGCTATCTAGTTTAGCAAATTATGTACCCTAGTTATCTCGGTTTAGAGGTAAGAGCTTGAAGTACACACTCTCAGGTAGATCATCTTCGACACGAGGAGGCCATGAAGTAAGCTCGATCCTTTCTTCAAGTAGAGCCAAGTGGAGTTTTAGGGACTACTACTTGGAGCTTTAGAAGTGAAGGACATGTACACAGAGGTATAAAACTCTTACCGAGTAGTTAAACCTCCTAGTTAGTTTGTTAGTTAAGGTTTTCGTAAAGATCCTGTAGTTTAGTCGGTGTCGCGATACTTCAAAAAATCGTTTTTTGCAAATTCCGCCTCCCCGCGAATCCGTGGGGTGCGCGACACGTACTTACACTGGCATCAGAGCCAACTTATACCTTAACTAGCTAGCTTAGACGAAGTTTAAAGTTTCGAAACCGAAACGACTCCGAAACGGTAAAACTGAATCCAAATTTCTGTTGTTTTTAAAAAGTCTTCTAAAAATTTATTAAACAAGTGCAAAATGCTACTGATGAAGTATTTAGAACACCAGAAAAATTCGAGGCATAAAACCCAAATTTTGGCCGACCACATTGTGAAAAATCTCGGCCTCACCCGTTTACTGAAGCAATAAAATTTTGGATTTTTTGTGCTGTTCTGTTCACTTGGATTTAGGATTTATGTTATTGTTCGATTTTGCCCAGATTTCATATTGTGTTATCTTTGTGCTTGGGCAATACGGAGTGTTTCAAGATCGAAAAGTTTAACATCGTCTAGGTATTTATGATATATGATACAATTTTTGGAATTCACATTAATTAGTTTTGTGAAAACTAGTTTGCAATTTGTAAATCTAGCATTTTAGTCTCATCTGATCGATTGCCACGGAGTTTCGATTCGGATCAAAACCCCGTCGCAATCTCGTATAGTATGCGAACACTCACCGGGAAACACTACTAGATAGGCACACCCTATAACCCCGACCAAGTGACTATAGGAGAACCCCGTGGCCAAAAAGCATCCACTCGGGTGCTCGCGGCCGCGGTATTCCGCCTAAGTGCATTTCGTTGACGACATCCGGGGGGGGGGGCATCTACTAAAGTTTCTGACGAGCATTCGATCTTTAAATCGGGAATCTTGTTGAATTACCCACATTGTTATTGAAAAGAGTTTTCAATTCGAGACTTAAATGCAAGGTTTTTAGGGTTAGGCATGAAATCCGGAATATGTGATATTCCGGATTTATGTTGTCTAAGGAATATGCGGATTCTAATTATTATAGTTTTCATTTCTTTTTTGCGACCGTAAGTGTAATATGTGGTGTATCCCTGATCTTGTTGCTATATGTCAACAACATTAGGGTACACATATTTACTTATGTTGATAACATGTGATATTATGATGTTGCTTTATGATATGTTATAATGGATCGTCGTGATTGAATAGCCAGGGGTTTTTTGCGCGAGATGAGAGTTTTTCAATTTTCATTCGTGTAATAAATTGTATGTAATATTTTTTTATTGGGACACTTCCGGATTGAGAATGTTGTCTCCATTGATGTATATTATTTACTTTTCCGCATTAGGATAGACCCAACGCGGGGAGCACAAGTAACCGAGTTCTACCATCTCGAGGAGTCGAGACCGGGTCTCCTAAGTCTAGAATTGAGAAGGTTGCTTGCCGCTCTCGTAGGGGTCTAGGGATGTGGGTTTGGCAATTCTTCTCGACCGTGAAATCCGTGTTTTTCATTACTGTCTTAATTTAAAATACGGAGCTCCTAATATATCCAATATTTCATATGTTTGCTTCTGCTGCTTGATTTCTGTGATGTGATCATATAACCGCGTGAGAAGAATGCTATAATAATAATAATAATAATAATAATAATAATAAACAACGTTGCTTATGTTTTGTACCCGTGCTAGTCCGGCTCCCGCTCTGCCGTTAGTTAAGTAAGCTGACGGTGTATGACGGGGCCCCGTGACGAATGTGGATGGTATAAGCGTACGTTCTATTGACACTCCCGTTTTAATTTTTTTCCAATATTTTGATTACTATTCCACATGAAGACTGCGAAGTTTTCAAAAATCCCAAAATTTCCTATTTTATTTAAAATTTTAGTATTTTGTTTTCTTACAACGAAAATCGTGTAATTTAAAAAAAAATATCATAATTTCATTGTTTGTTCAGATTTTCAAAATCTGCTTGAGCAAATGAAAATTGCTCCAAATTCTTAAATGATTTTTGTCTTACGCGGTTATTCATTATTTTATAATACTCAAAAGGCCTCAAAATTTTTCTTGCTACTTTTTATACATATTTTGCATGAAATAATACATGAAAATTATGAAATTTTCAGAAATCATGAAATTTTCAGAAACGACATAATTTTCGGATTTCTATCAGATTTTTTTATTTTGCTAATAGCACACAAAAATTACGATATTCCAAAAATCACAATATTTTTTTTCCAGAATTTTTGATATTCTGTATGCTACACCCAAAAATCACGAAATTTAAAAATACAAAAAGTTTCTGTTTTCTACGGTTTTCAATATTTTATACGATACCACACGAAAATCGCGATTTATTTTAAATTTCAAATTTTCCAGTTTTCTTCCGTCTTTCAATATTTTGCTTGATATAGTTCAAAATCGTGAAATTTTGAAAAATCATGAAATTTGCTGTTTTCTACAATTCTTCAATATTTTGCTTATCGGCAACATATGAAAATCGCTGTAGTTTATAAAATCCTATGCTTTTTTATTTCCTTGAAATTTTAATATTTTGCATGCAGCATATGAAAATTACGAAATTTATGAAAATGATAAAAGTTTGAGACAAGGTTTTATTTTTAATGTTGTTTTCTATAACAAATGAAAATCGTGAAATTCTCAAAACCCTAATTTTTTGGGATTTTTCAATGTTTCGCACTGTAAAATCGTGAAATTTTAGAAAACTCAAGCAATTATGTTTTCTTCAGCTTTTAATATTTTACTTGCTATATCATAAGAAAATCGCAAAATTTAAGAAAATTTTAAAGTTGCTGTTCCTATTGGTTTTTTAATATTTTTCTTGTTGTTCGACACGAATATCACAAAATGTTCAAAAATCCTAAAGTTTTTAGTTATATTCGGTTTTTCAATATTTTACTTATTATATAACTGCAAAAAATCGTCAAATTTTTAACAATCTCAAAATTATCTATTTTTCGATTTTTTCCTTGTTATATCATACGAAAATCGTGAATTTTTTCTATTCTATTCAAAAAGAATTATTATAGCATACTAAAATTGCTAAAGTTTAAAAATATCCAAAATTTATATTTTCTATAGTTTTTTCAATCTTTTGCCTATTATATAGTACATCAGATTGGAAAAATTTGAAAAAATCTAAAATTTTCTCGATTCTATTCGGTAGTTCAATATTTTATTTATATAACATACCAAAACCACGAAATTTTTTAAAATCTCATAATTTTATATTTTCTTTGGTTTTTCTATATTTTATTTACAACATAAGAAAATATCAATTTTTCAATAATTTGCCTGCTATAACATACAAAAAATTGTGAAAATTTCAAATATCTCATAATTTTTTGTTTTCTTCCATGTTTCAATATTTTGAACGATACATCACACCAAAACAGCAGAAAATTTAAAGACTCAAAAGGTTTAAATATTTTGTAATGAGATTTTTTTTAATATAATTCATAGGTTTTTTTATAAGGAAATAGTTGCTACGCAATTTTCCTAAACAACACATTCAAACACTTGCTTTGGGGTCTAAGCACTTAGATGCAGGACTTGCTGCTTTTGTATGTGTCGTGTAGAAACTGATTGTGCAGTAACCCTTTCTCATTTTTTTATTGGGGTTTTTTTGATATTGTTCTTGCTAGGATGAAAGTTGTTTCTAATTATTAGTTTCATGATTAACAAGTATGGTGTAGGAAGATACATGAAGAAAATGTAAGAAAAGTGGGATTTATAAGGTTTTTAAAGAAGTTGCCGGTGTTAACTCCACTCCGACATGTTTTATAAAAATAGACTTTTTATGTAAAAAGAGAAGAAATGGGGTAGGACTTACTAGCTATAAGTGTGAAAATGAGGTAGAAGAAGATTGTGTAGTCGCCGTGGCATCGCGGAGTCGCCAGAACTTGCGTAGATCCTAGCCGGAAGTTGACCTTGGGCTAACTCCACTTCTACTCTATTTGTACTTAGAAAAATTTGATAAATTTGGCTAGGGATTTCAGAATGAGGAGGGGCTAGGGTATGAGATCGTATTTATAGTGTGGAATTAGGGTTTTGGAATTGAAAGAATGAATTAACATGCATTAAAAATTGGATTAATTGGGAAATTGAATTCTCTGTTAAGTTGCAGAAAAAACAAACAGTGCAGGGGTAATGGGGGTAAGCCAAAGGGTTTGTGTACAAAACACGAGGGCTTTTCCCTTACGGATGCCCGCCGTCGCCGGCCCCAGGCTCAATCTCGTCGGCCAAGTATGGGTGATGGGCCTTGGGATTTGTGCCACGTGTTCTCAGCTGTGTACACAACATTTTACACATGTTTGATTTTCCCGACTGTTCGTTTTTGTGTGTAGTGCACGTGTAAACTTTCGGGCTTCTAAAAATTTTAAAAGAAAAATCAGTAAAAAGAATATGTGGCTGATGAGATTCGAACACAGTGGCTATGTCACAGCAGTGCAAGGCTTTACCAATGAGCTACAAGTGCTTTCTTGCTGTTCTTAAACAAAAACAACTTTAAAGTGTACTCAAGCTTGTAAACTCCAATCTGTACATTAACTTAAAATTTTTTGTATAGTAAAATCAGAGTCGTTACATTCTACCCTCCTTATAAAAATTTCATCCTCGAAATTTACAATTTCATAAGGACTAGTTTACAAATAAGAAAGGGTATCTTGCATACATGTCGTCCTCTCGTTCCCACATTGATTCTCCTGGTGAATCTTTTCTCCACATCACTCGGACCAAGTTTACTTCCATATTCCGTAGTGACTTTACCTTTCAGTCCAGGATTTCAACGGGTTGTTATTCACAAGTTAGATCCGTCTGTACAGTGAGCTTGGGGTGATCAAGGATGTAGCTAGGGTCGCTCACATATTTTCGAAGCTGGGATATATGAAACACGTTGTGCACTCCATCCAATGGGGGTGGTAGTGCTAAATGGTAGGCCACTTCTCCGACTCGTTCGAGAATGTCGAACGGTCTAATATATCTCGGACTAAGCTTACCCATCTTGCCAAAGCGGATTACTCCTCGGTTTGGAGAGATCTTTAAGAAAACATGATTTCCAGGTTGGAACTCCAGGTGTCGGCGCTTTGTACCAGCCCAGTGCTTCTGTCGGTCTTGGGCTATGCGCATTCTTTCTCTGATCGTGCGAACTACATCCACAGTTGCCACGATCATCTCTGGTCCAAGGAGTTCCCTATCTCCGATATCGTCCCAACTTAGTGGTGATCGACACTTCCTTCCATAGAGAGCTGCAAATGGTGCCATTCCAATACCCTCCTGGTAGCTGTTGTTGTATGAAAACTCTACAAGATATAAGTGATCTTCCCATGAACCTTCGAAGTCTAGCATACAAGCTCTTAGCATATCTTCTAGAATCTGAATTGTTTGTTCAGACTATCCATCTGTTTGTGGATGGTAAGCTGTACTGAAGTTCAGACTCGTTCCCAGGCTAGCTAGCAGACTCTGCCAAAACTGCGATCGGAATCTGGTATCTTGATCGGAGATGATGCAAACCGGTACTCCATGTAATCTCATGATCTCCTTCATGAGTTCATGGGTATCAGAAATAGTACATCTTGAGGTTAAATCTTACATTAGATTCATGCTTACCTCCATGTACTTCTTTGCTAGCGTTTCGGTAGATTGGCCAACTCGAAATGGGATGAAATAAGCCGACTTGGTGAGTCGATCCATAATAACCCATACCGCATCGTTACCTTTCGTGCTGCGAGGAAGTGCAGTCACGAAATCCATGGTGATGTGTTGCCATTTCCATTCTGGGATAGATAACGGTTGAAGTAAACCAACAGTTATGTGATGTTCAGCCTTCACTTGCTGATACACTAACCACTTGGCTACGTTTCTGGCTACTTCGCACTTTATTCCATGCCACCAGTAGTGTTGCTGTAGATCTTTGTACATCTTTGTACCACCAGGATGTACTGAGTACGGAGAGCTGTGAGCTTCTTTCATCAACTCTTCCCGAACAGGACCGTGTGGTACACACAATCTACTTCCGCATCTCAAAGATCTGTCTTCGTGGATGATGAAGTCTGTTCGAAGTCCACTTTATACTTGTTCTTGGATCTTTTGCAGCTTGGCATCACTTGCTTGAGCTGTTTTGATCTGATTGACAATAGTAGACTGAGCTTGTAAGTTCATTAAATACGAAGCATTACCTGGCATAACCACTTCTATCTCCATCCCGTGCAATTCCTGCTGAAGTTTCCACTGTGCGGTGAGATTTATTGATAGTGGTTGGCGACTAAATACATCAGGAACTACATTCTCCTTCCCTGGATGAATATTGTAGGTTGATGTCGAAATCCGCCATAAGTTCTAGCCATCTTCTCTGCCGCATATTCAACTCCTTCTGAGTAAATACATACTTCAGACTTTTGTGGTCCATGTATATATCCACTCGTTCTCCAAGAAGATAATGGCGCCAAATCTTAAGTGCAAAGATAACGGCTGCCAACTCCAAGTCATGTGTTGGATAGTTGCGCTCATGAACCTTCAGTTGCTTTGATGCAAAAGCTACAACATTTCCATGCTGATGTAGAACACATTCTAATCCCTTACCGGATGCATTGCAATGCACAACGAATCCTCTAGATTGGTCCGGTATTATGAGAATAGGAGTTGATGTCAATCTTGACTTGAGTTCTACAAAGACTTGTTCACGTGCTTCTTACCACACGAATGCTTTATCTTTACGTATGAGCTTAGTCAGGGGTGCTGCAATCTTCGAGAATCTTTCAATGAATTTTCGGTAGTATCCTGCTATTCCTAAGAAACTTCGAATGTCCTTCACCGTCTTTGGTGTCGGCCATTCGCTGACTGCTGATACTTTAGATGGATCTACTGAGATTCCTTCACCTGAAACAATATGTCCGAGAAATCCGAGTTAATCTAGCCAAAATTCGCACTTGCTGTACTTGGCATAGAGTTGATGTTGTCGCATTGTCTCCAGGACAATCCTCAAATGCTCGGCGTGTTCTTTCCGGTTCTTTGAATACACCAGGATGTGATCAATAAAAATAACAACAAACCTGTCTATGTACTCTCGGAAAACTTGGTTCATTAGATTCATAAAGATAGCCGGTGTATTGGTCACTCCAGATGGTATCATGAGAAACTCATAATAACCATAGCGAGTCCTGAATGCTATCTTCGAGATATCAGACTCTTTGACTTTCACCTGATGATAACCCGAACGAAGGTCTAATTTTGAGAAAATACAAGACCCACTTAGCTGATCGAACAGATCGTCAATGTGCAATAGTGGATATTTGTTCTTTATCGTCACTTCGTTCAGAGCTTGGTAATCTATGCACATTCTATATGAACCTTCTTTCTTCTTCACAAGCAAAACTGGAGATCCCCAACTTGAAGTACTGGGACGAATCCATCATTTCTTCAGAAGTTCATCCAGATGAGTACGGATCTCCTTCAATCCTTCTGGACTTAACCGATATGGTGCCTTGATCACTGGTTGCGCACCAGGTACTAAGTCAATACTGAATTCAAGAGCTCGATCATGAGACAAACCTGAGATGTCTTCAGGGAATACTTCCTCAAACTCTCGAACTACCTCTGGCTTCGATTCTTCCCCTGCTTAAATTGTTGCAACCACTGTCTTCTTTGGTTTAGCCTTATAGGTGCTAGGTTCCAGGGTAAGGTCTCCACTCTTGAAATAAAAGACCGGATGATCTGGTATCTCGAACACTACCCTCCTTTGACGACAATCGATGGTAGCGAAGAAAGTTCCTAGCCAGTCCATTCCCAAGACTACGTCGAAGTTCGGTATGTCCAGCACCTTGAAGTCCGCATAAAATTCTCTACTGCAGATGACCACTGGACACAAATTGTATCCCATAGTTTCCTTTAGAATGCCGTTCCCTGAACTGACATTCCAGCTGGATACGAGCGGTTTAACTGGAATCGCATGAGTTCGGACGAACCGTTGTGACATTGTTAGTTATATGTATGCCCTAGAGGCCATTACTGTACATAGGATGTATATTGTAGTGGATGCTGGGACATATATAGGGAGGACTTTCTTGCTCGACATGATAGTATGCTATCTGGTTGCTCTTTATCTTAACGTGTATACCGATTGTCTCTCTGTTACATGTTGGTAAAGCCCTTAGGATGTGTACTTGACTACCTGGACTATGATGCGGATCATACTAGTGGGGACATGGTAGTCTATAAGTACATCCTTCAAAGTCCCTAGTCGTGGGTGTATCGAGACGGGGCATCGATATACCAGAGTAGACTAGTGTGTACCTTCTCGACCCATACAGATGGGCGATGGATGATCCCATATCCATTGGTGTTTGACATCGGAGATGATATACGGGTGCTCAGTAGAGACTGGGTACACTGGACGGACTTGCCGAGAACTCCCAGATGGTATTATACCTCACGTCAGATGGCAGTTCTCTGGTGACACTGGTACAGAGTAGTCTGTTGACCCGAGATCGTCATAGAGTCTTGTGTGGTTCCCACTGTGCTTTGATTTCCATCTTACCACGTCCAAGAGGGCGTGCAAAACGGTGGTTTTTGGGTACAGTCCCGAGTCACATGGAGGCAATGAGCGATAGGAGGGGATTCGTCTCTCCCGGTATAGGGAGTTGATGTTGCGCTGTGTTCGATTGGCTATAACAGGAAATCCCTGGCCAGGGTTGCTGAGATTTACTGGTAAGTGTTACCAGTAGTTTCTCGAATTGTTATAGACCTCATATCGACACGACTTATCGAGCTATTGGGGTCTGACGTTTACCACCCCTAGGCAGGATATGCGACATATCAGACGATCAGACCGGACTGTACGGTAGTGTTACTGGTTGGATTCACAGGAGTGTGAGCGGGCTTGCTCGTCGATCTTCTGATCGCTCAATACCCGGGTGGCCGTTACGTTTAGCAGACCGCTTGCGGCTTGTGGGTGCTTGATATGATCATCACCTGCTGCCGGCGTATTGACGAGTCTTTAGAGTCCTACACAGAGGTTTCCTGGCTCAAGCAAAACGAAATAGGAGCGCATATGAGATATGTGCGGGACCGAGAATGATACCAGTATGTGATACTGTATTTTATTCTCGCGATTTGTGACATTGATCGGTTATATGCGATATAGCCGGGTTATCGGATCAAGTGTTGATTCGATCAGATGTTACTGTAGATATTAGTCGGTTATATGCGATATGACCGGATCATTAAATCAAGTGTTGATTTAATGATTTAATGCATAATTATATATTTGATATATTACTTTGCATTAACTAGTATCGGTTCACTTAAGATGGATTTTCTCACTCGGATGTGCGCATTGTATATGCGATATATTTTTGTGCACTTGTTTGTATCATGTTTGATGATACATGTTTACTTGGTTAAGTGTAAAGAATTAAACCATAGTTAAACTTATGATTAGGGTTTGATTTCCTTTTCTCATTTATTTATCTATTTATTCATTTTGGAAAATAAATGGAAAAGAGAAAAAGAATGGTGGCTTTTTTTGTTGTTTAGTGGAAGCTTCATGAAACCTGGACCCTAACCATTCATTTAACCCAAGTTAATTCTCTACACTTTACCATGGTTACCTTTATGATAAGAATTATTATTCTTTTCTTTTCTAATTAATCTTATCATAATATTCTTCTTCTTCTTCCTTGAACTCAAGAAGAAACCTTCACTTCATCAATGGTGGATTGATGAAATGAGTGAGAAATCCAAAACTAAAGTCTACCCACTTCCTATTTCTTCATCCTCTACCTCTTGCCAAGTAGTAGAGTGTGTTTCCCTCACAAGTTTTCAAGACTTGGTGAAGGTGGAGCTCGATCTAGCGATGCCTCGACGTAGATCATCTTCGGCATGGACATCGACGACCTAGCTTGCCCATTCTCCGACGAAGCCGACGCTAGAGCCCGGATTTGATTTGGACAGCGGAGAGGACCTCATCTCGGAGCCGTGGAGGTGGAGGACCGGATCTACAAAGGTTGTATTTCCGTATCTCTTAGTTAATTGTTAACTAGTTTATTTTTCGCCTAGATTTCTAGCAAACGATCCGTAGTCGGGTCTCTCGGCACCTAGAATTTTTGAAAATGGCATGTTCGATACCTTGTGAGACCTCATTAGGGTGCCTAGGAACCTTTCAGTGGTATCAGAGCCTAGCTAGAGCCTTAGGCGAAGTCTAGACGGAATTTGAAGCCCGAACGAACCCGAAACCAACCCGGAAAATGCTCTCTGGACGTTTTCTGAAAACGTGGATTTTTCCAAATTAAAAATTGCTAAAAAATTCAGCAGGGAAAAATAAGAATTACGATTCAAAAATTTGCTGATGAACAGTACAAACCGCGGTGGAACCGCGGCAGAAGCCTGGCTTCTGCGGCGGTTCCGCGTCGGAATGATGACGTCATCGTACACTGTTTGCACAGTAACTCCTATTATATTATGCTGGATTTTCTGGAAATTTTTAATATTTATTCAAGAGTTGAATTTTCTGGAGTTGTTTTGGGGATTCGGTGTTTCGATCGGGGTATCAAATTTTGTCTATTTGGCTTTCCGGATAAATTTTAGAATATGTTAAAAAAGTTCGACCGGATATAAATACCCAATTTTTTCCCTGTCGGGAAATTTCCAAGTGTTGGATTTTTCCGTAGTTTAACGACGTTCTAAGTAGTGCAAGTAACGCGATGGACCCTCTAGAAGACAACAAACCTTAACTCGATTATGTGACCGTCTTGAACTGCCCTTTGAACCTTCGGGTTTGGGGCAGTACGGCGTGCCACATGTGAGGCGTTGGCTTGACCCTTCTACGGCTGGACCGTTGGTACTGAGGCACGAACTGAATGTTGTTAGACTTATTTCATGTGTTGATCTGTATCGGGAAAACTTGGGTGTTCGATTGTTCGATCGGAAAGTTTGACATTTTCTATTTATCCGGAATGTGATACAATAATTGGAATTCACAAAAAGTTATGAGATAACTAAATGAATGTTATAAACATAGCACTTTAGTCTCACTTGATCGGTTGCCACGGAATTTTGATGCGATCAAAAGTCCGTCGCAATCACGTAGCGTACGCGGATATTCGCCGGGTAAACTTAATAGACAGCCTCACTCCATAGCCCCGACCAAGTGACTGTAGGAGAACCCCGTCGCCGAAAGCATCCGTTCGGGTGCTCGCGGCAGCGGTGTTCCGCCTTGGTGCACTTCGTCGACGGTATCGGGGGTGCGGCCGCCTACTGAAGTTTGCGACGAGTATTCGATCAGGATGTCGGGAATCTTGTTGAATTGCCCGACTTGATATTGAAAAGTGTTTTCGATTTTGAGACTAGAATGCGGGGTTTATAATTGTTAGGCATGCGATGTCTAAGTAATTCATTTGGTCAGGCATGCGATGTCTGAGGTGGTTGCGGATTCCAACTGTTGTAGTTTTACACTTTCTTTTCTGTGACCGTAAGTGTAATATGTGATATCGCCGGTTTCGTTGCTATATGTCAACAACAATTGGGATGCGCATATTTACTTACGTAGATGACATGTGATGTTATGTGTTGCTGGATATGTTATATTGGATCGTCGTGTTTGAATAGCCGGGGGTTTTTATGTGAGATGAGTGTTTTTCATTTTCATTCATGTAAAAACTTGTATGTAATATTCTTTTATTGGGGCGCTTCCAGGTTGCGGAAGTTGTCACCGTTTGTATATTATTTACTTTTCCGCACTAGGATAGACCCAAGGAGGAGGGCACAAGTAACCGGGTTCTGGAGTCCAGTGGGAGACCAACTCGAGGAGTCGAGTCCGGGTCTCCTAACTCTAGAATTGGTAGGGTTGCTTGTCGCTCTCGTAGGGGTCTTGGGGTGTGGGTTTGGCTATTCATCGCGACCGTGGAATCCGTGTTTTATACTGGCTCGTATTGAAAACACGGACGTCCTAGTATATCCAATATTTCATATGTTTCTTCTGCTGCAATATCTCTGATGTACTTTGTGATGGATATAGTATATAGTATATATGATATATTATATAGACGTTGCTTATGTTTTACACCCGCGCTAGCCCTGCCCTGCTCTGTCGTTAGTTACCTAACCTAACGATGCACGAGGGGACATCGAGGCAAATGCGGATGGCATAAGTGTACGCCATATCTATCTGTGATGATTAGGTACTTAAATGATGGGACTTAATTAATGTGATTAATGAAAAATAAAAGAAACCTAAGATGTTGTAGAATCGAATTTCAAAATAAAACAGGTAGCTACAGTTCTTGCTTTGCACAGCGGTATATATGATATATCCTGCACCTTATTCGATAAGGAAAGGACCGAGATCCCTTCACCGGGAGTGACTCCTTTAGCAATAACTGGCAGATGCTACACACTCGGTTTGTCTTTTGATAGCTTTTAGGTGTTTTTGCTTTGCACAGAGATATATGTGATATATCCAGCACCTCATTCGACGAGGAAAGGACCGACGATCCCTTCACCGGGAGTGACTCCTTTAGCAAAACTAGAAAAGCCTCAAAAGCACTCCATTTCAAAATCATTTGATTCTACAACGATATCAAGTTCATTGCGCAATAGGTTTTCAGAAAAACCTGTCGTAGCCCTCCGTCATTTCAGATATGTACTGGTTAGTATTCGTGCTGCGCTTGTTGACCTCTGTCAAGGCGTAGTGTGCGGTAGCTGATTAGTGCTTATCTGCATAAGCATATGATGTGATTGATTTAGGGTAGTCGTGCGACCTTGTTGACCTCTGTCAAGGGTCGTGCGGGTGGGTTTACTTCAATCAAGAAATGACGGGTTGAACTTGACTAGCAGCCTATGGTTTGTTGACCTCTGTCAAGGTCATAGGACACTAGGGGCAAAATATTATCGGGAATTTCAAGAGTTGAGATTTGCAATGAGATTGCATACCTTCTATGAGATAGTTGGATCCCGATACCCGCTGCGAGTAAGTGTTACTCCTGGGAGAGTTTTATACATTACAATTAGCCGATCAAGTAGGTGTCTAGAAAGGTGTCAACGAGGTTACGCCTCTGGGAAAATGAGGTTTACATTAATTAGGTTCGTGCGAAAGCACGGGGGACCTCCCTCAAAGTACCGACACTGGCCTGGCTGAAAGATTGGCGAACTTGTAGTGTGTAATTAATCCCGGCTAGTCTTTCCTTTTAGGGTTTGAAGGAAGATTTGATAAAAAGCAGTAGGAGCCATCCTGATTAGATAAAATAATAACCAATCTGATCTTGCGAGAGCGCACGCTGAGTGTTTTCTTCTCTCTCTCTCCTGGTAGCGACCATGTCACGCCTTAATCAAGATAATAATACGGAAAATTGACCGAACCCGCTTGTTATACTGAGCTGGGGAACGTTGGTCCCGCTCCAACTTATAATTGTTATAAGACCGAGCAGGAAATTGGGGAATACCAGATTTCCCGTGCCGCCCAAACGAAGAGAGTGCATGTTGATGCATCATCTTCGGGTGTGTTCATTATACAGAACTGTTTCTCAGTATCCTCCGAATCCTTGGTATATGATACCGGATCAGGATCCCAGATATGTAATATGTTACATAGGGCTACAAAAGGGTAGAAAAACTGAGAACGGGTGATAAGTTTCATGAGACAGAAAACGGGGCAAGAGTTGCAGCCAAGTCTGTTGGTCACTATCACCCTGTATTATCAGAATACATTGATTCAGAACGAATGTTATTAGATACCGAACCTGATATACAAAATCATATCAGTCTCTTTATTAGCAAAGAAATGATAAAATTTTGTATTGTTGGATAATGTTTTGAACATTTCCTATATCAAAAGTTGATCGGATCAGGCACGTTATCTAAAAGCGTTGATGTTCTAAATCAAACTACAGTTCTTAGTATACAGAACACACACAAGAGGAAGAGTTCAGAAATGAACGAATCCTTCTTGAGGCATTGTAGACTAGGTCAGATCAATGTGACCCGACTAGCTAGAGTTACATAAAGATGCACATTTAAATTAGTTTGAATTTACATCTTGTGAAACTCGCCAGTCATGTCACAAAGATAAGATGACCATAGCTCCGTTTACTGGAAACAGAGAAAGAGTTAATAAACTCTTGGGATGATACATGTTGATGTATGTAGGTCCCCTGTCTACACATGCCAGGATTGGTTCTTTATACTTCATTACATTCCCTGATAATCTCTCAAGATTCAGACATATGTTCCTGTTGAAACATGAGTCCGAACCTTTTGAGATATTCACAGAATATAAGCGAGAAGTAGAGAACCAAAATACGGGTATAAGTATTATGTCCTATGATGAGATCAGGGAGGAGAATACTTGTGCATGGAATTCCTGGACTATTCTAAGGGAGAATGAGATTCTCTCTCAGCATTACTCCTCTGTATACACCATAGCACGATGGTATATCGGGGCGGAGCAAATACACCCTATTTGATATGGTATGCTCTATGATGAGTACTACTGAGTTACCTATTTCCTTTTGGGAGTTATGCACTTGAGAAGCTGCATACCAATTGAATAGGGTTCCAATCAAATCAGTTGCCTACCATTTCATATGTGATATGGAAAGGGAAGAGCCCATGTCTTAAGCTAGTTAAGATTTGGGGTTGTCCGGCCTATGTCTAAAAGCAAAATCCGGACAAGCTCGGGGCAAGGTCTGTTATGTAGAACTGGAAATGTTCCAGCTATACAAACTGCAGCAGATGATTTGATAGAGCCAATGGATTCAGTAGATTCCAACGAACCTCAGCCTCTCCGCCGATCTAGTAGGGTTCCTCACCCACCTGAGAGATAATTCAGTTTCTCTATGACAGTGGGAGCGAGGATTGCATCATGAGATGATGACCCAACTAGCTTCGAGCTGGCCATCAGGAGTGTGACTCTGTAAGAATGGCTGGATGCTTAGCGATCTGAGATGGAATCCTTATACACCAACAAAGTATGGACTTTTGTTGCTATATCTGAAGGGTTAAATCCCCATCAGGAGCAAGTATATCTTGAGAAGATTACTTGGTGTAGATGGAAAAGTTGAGACTTTCAAAACTAGACTTGTAAAAGTTTGCATCATTGACCAGGTACGGATAATGATGAAACCTTTTCAAGTAGCTATGCTTAAGTCCATCCAGATCCTACTTGCCACGGCTACATACCATAACTACGATATCTGGCGGTTGGGTGCCATGACTGCTTTTCTAAATGATGTTTTAGAAGAGTGCGTCTATAAGTACACAGCCAGAGGGCCTCGTAGACAGTGGGAGCAGCAGAAACGTGTGCAAGATGTTTTATATGATAAAGCAGGTATCGCGGAGTTAGAACGTCTGTTTTGATGGATTAGTCAAAGAGTTTGACATCATCAAAATGGTAGATGAACCTTGTATAAACAAAAAGGTAGTAGGGAGTATGGTGGTGATCCTCGTAGAGTACGTGGATGACATACTCTTGATAAGAAAGGAGTTTCTTATGCTACGATCGATCAATCTCCGCTTATCACTATGATTCTCCATATAGGATCAAAATGATACCTCCTAAATCCCGAGTTTTGGATCTATGAGATAGATTTAATTGGATGTTAGGATTCTCACTAGTTGTAGTGAGATGGTATCAATCGATCCTGTGGAGAATCACTGGAAGGGTTCCAGGGTGATAAAGACGACTGAATGTCAGTCGCAGGCATTGTCTTTACCCTCAGTAAAGGGACGGTATGTTGGAAGAGTTCCAAGCTAGATACCGTGACATACTAGACGATAAAGGCAGGATACATCGCTACTTAAGATGCTACCAAAGAGGCTGTCTGGGTGTATAATAGTTCATGAGATGAACTTAGTTCCTCCCATTGTGTGACAATGGAGTTGTGGCTTATGCCAAGGAACGCAGGTCCCATCAGTGATCCAGACATATTCTAAGGCAGTATCACTTGATCATGGAGATGGTTGATCTCCAGGGTGATCGAGGTTAGGAGAGTAGACTCAGAGGACAACACGGTGGATCCACTCACGAAGGCCTGTTCCCAGAGAGAGACTTTTATGGGATGGTTGAGTATGAGATACTACAACCACTGCTACAGATGGCCCTAGTGCAAGTAGGAGATTGTTAGTTATATGTATGCCCTAGAGGCCATTACTGTACATAGGATGTATATTGTAGTGGATGCTGGGACATATATAGGGAGGACTTTCTTGCTCGACATGATAGTATGCTATCTGGTTGCTCTTTACCTTAACGTGTATACCGATTGTCTCTCTGTTACATGTTGGTAAAGCCCTTAAGATGTGTACTTGACTACCTGGACTATGATGCGGATCATACTAGTGGGGACATGGTAGTCTATAAGTACATCCTTCAAAGTCCCTAGTCGTGGGTGTATCGAGACGGGGCATCGATATACCAGAGTAGACTAGCGTGTACCTTCTCGACCCATACAGATGGGCGATGGATGATCCCATATCCATTGGTGTTTGACATCGGAGATGATATACGGGTGCTCAGTAGAGACTGGGTACACTGGACGGACTCGCCGAGAACTCCCAGATGGTATTATACCTCACGTCAGATGGCAGTTCTCTGGTGACACTGGTACAGAGTAGTCTGTTGACCCGAGATCGTCATAGAGTCTTGTGTGGTTCCCACTGTGCTTTGATTTCCATCTTACCACGTCCAAGAGGGCGTGCAAAACGGTGGTTTTTGGGTACAGTCCCGAGTCACATGGAGGCAATGAGCGATAGGAGGGGATTCGTCTCTCCCGGTATAGGGAGTTGATGTTGCGCTGTGTTCGATTGGCTATAACAGGAAATCCCTGGCCAGGGTTGCTGAGATTTACTGGTAAGTGTTACCAGTAGTTTCTCGAATTGTTATAGACCTCATATCGACACGACTTATCGAGCTATTGGGGTCTGACGTTTACCACCCCTAGGCAGGATATGCGACATATCAGACGATCAGACCGGACTGTACGGTAGTGTTACTGGTTGGATTCACAGGAGTGTGAGCGGGCTTGCTCGTCGATCTTCTGATCGCTCAATACCCGGGTGGCCGTTACGTTTAGCAGACCGCTTGCGGCTTGTGGGTGCTTGATATGATCATCACCTGCTGCCGGCGTATTGACGAGTCTTTAGAGTCCTACACAGAGGTTTCCTGGCTCAAGCAAAACGAAATAGGAGCGCATATGAGATATGTGCGGGACCGAGAATGATACCAGTATGTGATACTGTATTTGATTCTCGCGATTTGTGACATTGATCGGTTATATGCGATATAGCCGGGTTATCGGATCAAGTGTTGATTCGATCAGATGTTACTGTAGTATTAGTCGGTTATATGCGATATGACCGGATCATTAAATCAAGTGTTGATTTAATGATTTAATGCATAATTATATATTTGATATATTACTTTGCATTAACTAGTATCGGTTCACTTAAGATGGATTTTCTCACTCGGATGTGCGCATTGTATATGCGATATATTTTTGTGCACTTGTTTGTATCATGTTTGATGATACATGTTTACTTGGTTAAGTGTAAAGAATTAAACCATAGTTAAACTTATGATTAGGGTTTGATTTCCTTTTCTCATTTATTTATCTATTTATTCATTTTGGAAAATAAATGGAAAAGAGAAAAAGAATGGTGGCTTTTTTTGTTGTTTAGTGGAAGCTTCATGAAACCTTGACCCTAACCATTCATTTAACCCAAGTTAATTCTCTACACTTTACCATGGTTACCTTTATGATAAGAATTATTATTCTTTTCTTTTCTAATTAATCTTATCATAATATTCTTCTTCTTCTTCCTTGAACTCAAGAAGAAACCTTCACTTCATCAATGGTGGATTGATGAAATGAGTGAGAAATCCAAAACTAAAGTCTACCCACTTCCTATTTCTTCATCCTCTACCTCTTGCCAAGTAGTAGAGTGTGTTTTCCTCACAAGTTTTCAAGACTTGGTGAAGGTGGAGCTCGATCTAGCGATGCCTCGACGTAGATCATCTTCGGCATGGACATCGACGACCTAGCTTGCCCATTCTCCGACGAAGCCGACGCTAGAGCCCGGATTTGATTTGGACAGCGGAGAGGACCTCATCTCGGAGCCGTGGAGGTGGAGGACCGGATCTACAAAGGTTGTATTTCCGTATCTCTTAGTTAATTGTTAACTAGTTTATTTTTCGCCTAGATTTCTAGCAAACGATCCGTAGTCGGGTCTCTCGGCACCTAGAATTTTTGAAAATGGCATGTTCGATGCCTTGTGAGACCTCATTAGGGTGCCTAGGAACCTTTCAGACATAAAGCAATGTGATACTCCAGTATCAAAAAGTGCTAAGGCAGGTAGGGAGGCTACTAATATTGGACCTAAGTTGTGTGGGATATGTTTAGGTATAGGAAAAGAAACATTGATGTATAAGGATTAAAAAGTTTGAAAAAATTGGGAGTTACCAGTGATGACTTGACCAGTGGCTTCAGTTTCTTCTACAGTCATTGTGAAAGCCTGACGCCCAGGTACCTTCCTCCTTGCTGGAGGCACATTTCTCTGTCCGTTCTTCTGTCCTTGAGGCATGTTTCTCTGTGCCTGATGGAACTGGCGAGGAGGCTGTGCAGGAGGTCCACGAGGAGGTGGAGTAGGTAGAGCAAGACGAGGGCATGAGCCTGAATAGCTGGCCGCTGTGGAAAGGTGATCGCTGGTCAGGGTGCGGGATCTGGTGTGAGACGATGTGGGCAAGCTCCGATGGCGTGAGTGGATGCGCCACAAACTAAGCACAGGCCATTCGCACGCCTGCAGTTTTTTGCTAGGTATCCATTCCTCTTGAAATAGAAGCAAAAGTCTGGACTGGACATGTTAAAAGTTACTCCTGGTCTCCTAGGTGCAAACAATGGCCTGGAAGAGGCTCCTCCTGCCATCTGGGTGGCAGGGCGTTTCACTCCGGCAGTCTGAGGCCCGCCCTTCTTCTTTACCACTGCCTCATAGTGTCGGCCAGCCTTCAGCGCAAGATCATGGGTTGGGAAATCCCTTGTAGCTTGTGCAGCTTGGATTTCCGGGTCCAACCATTGTTGAAATCTTCATGCTCGGATCTCAGCAGTCAGGATCAGGTGTGCCCCGAACCTGTTATGGTCTTATGTTAGCAGTGTAGTATGCGATATCAAGAAATTGAATATTGAGACATATCTTACCTGCTGAGCATGGTAAACTCAGTATCATATTCATCTACAGATTTGTTCCACATAGAACCTTGCTGCAAGTGGATGAACTGCTGTTCTATATTGAAACAGGCAGTCTCAGGGAAGTATTTTGCGTCGAACATATCGCGAAATGTCCTCCATTCAATCGGCTGGACGAGTCGGCTTTCTTCAGCTTTCCACCATACTCTGGCGTTGTCCGTGATTTGTAGTTTCGCAACTCTCACCCAAGCAATCTCTGGCACTTGTGCTGCTGCCAGGTCATTTTCAATGGACTGAGCCCATTCTTTTGCCTCCAGATGGCTCTCTTTCCCAGAGAAATGCTTCAGATGCAATGCCCGGAATTGCTCGACTCCGGATGCTTCGGTCTCTGGACTGTGCAAGAGGATAGCAGTCTGCTGCTACTGACCCTCTAAGAGGCTTGTTATTGTCTTAAGCAATACCGTCTGCTCATTGATAGGAGCTGTAACGGTAGGTGGTGGTGGTAGAGGAGGTGGTGGAGTGTTTCCATTCACGTTGGTGCTGGTGTTGTTCGGTGAATCCATAACCTTGAGAGAAAAGAAAGGGTTAGGATAGATTCAAGAGAATAAAAATATAAGGAATGTTTAATTGCTGATTCTTATAATTCTTGTGACCTATTACTTAGGATTCCATGCAGAACTGGACTTGCATAGGCCGCCAACAAAACTTGTCAAGCCACGCTTCCTAGTGTACGGAGAAGTAGACGTGACGGGCTGCGACGTATTTACTTAGAAGTAAACACGTTAAGCGTAAATAAGCAATATAAATAAATACATAAGAATAACAAGAGATGTAATAATAAACAACAACTTTTATTAACATTCTTTCATTACATTACAACTGATTTGAAAAGGAAATGTACAATGATAAAAGCAATGCCTAAAAGTGGCATACAAATGAGAAGGTAAGTACAAGTAAAAACTAGAAGTCTGGCTCCTCTGAGAACTGATCCAAGTCCTCCTGGCTGGGCTCGGTCTCCTGAGAGTCGGGTCCTCCTGACGAACATTCCAAAGAGAGAAAGAGACGGGAATGTCGTCAGCGAACTAGCACTCGGTAAGTCCCAAAAGAGAGATAGGAATAGTACAAGTAAAGTGAATAGAACCGGTAATCTGTACGAGTATATGTTTGCTATGCTAACGTAGTTGTTTGTAGCTTGGTACAGAAGATATCAGTGTATACGAGAGGAGTCCAACTATCCTGTGGACTATGGTAACATATAAGTACATGGCCCCATCAAAACCCACGGGACAACGGCACATGATGTTTATGTAGGTGTCTTTTAGTGTCCATCATTGTGCCACTTTTAATACATTCCGTATCGATTTATCCCGTTAAACCCTGTAATGTATTGTATTGAATTATAGATTATAGTTACAAGACTTGCTGAAACCATGGGTACAAATTGTTCATGTAATCAGGTACATGATATATCAAGTAGTCATGTAATTGAGTCAAGATATAGCCATGGTTCGGTCAAGTCAAGTCATGTATATATTGTTCTAGTATTTATGTTCAGGTTCAAGTATACATGTTTGGTATATTGGATTCATGTTAGGATTAGTTTCAGATTTATACTCAGACTCAGACTTGAGTCAGATACTTTAAACATATTTGGATCCTGAATTAGGTTTAGGTGTTATCGGTAACTTCTGTACATGGACGGCATGATTTGTGTCTTTTTCCAAGACAATTACCATTGATAACTCTGTTTAATTTTTTCTATCTTAAATAGACAAGCACTAACTTTCTCCGGCTCCCCGCGGCTCAAGAGAATTGACCCCACTTAAACCTATATTTACTAAGGTCCTTAATTATAATTTTATATAACTCGAGGGGGGTTTATGAAAAATATTTTATATACTTTCAAAATAAACCTTGAGTAATTATTTATATTATTTAGGGTTTCCATAATTTATGAATTTTAAGAATGTGAAGTATTTTAGTGAATATCAACTTAACTTGAATAGTTCATGGTATTTTAGTGTAACTTGTCATGTATTGATACTTGATGGTATTTTAATGAAACTTGCCATTTTTTTATTAACTAGAAAACATGGAATTTTATTATATCTTGAAAATATGTGGTTTAATAATATTTATATAATTATAAAAATTTAATTTTATTATTAAATAGAAAATCTAGTTTTTCTTAAAAATCGTATTAAAAATTCTTTCGAGACCGAATGCTCCGTGAGGAGATCTGCATCTCGCTCTACTAACCAGAGGATGTGCGATAATCCGCACCATCCAATAGCGGGTTTCCCAAAACCGAGTTTTTATAGTTCATGCTATTTTGATAAAATGCTGTAATCGCCACAAAAATACGTCTCCAAGAGTATCGTGCTATGTCCATATGTATGTATGTGAGCGGTAGGTCATTACCCCGTGAAGTTTTCTAGAGGTAATGGTAAGCAAAAACAATTAAATATGGTCGATACAAAGTTCATGGTATTTAAACGAAAAACTCAAATTAAAGTTATTTAACATGATGATTTAGGGTGAAAGTTGTTTCTAATTATTAGTTTCATGATTAACAAATATGGTGTAGGAAGATACATGAAGAAAATGTAAGAAAAGTAGGATTTATAAGGTTTTTAAAACTATGTCGGTGTTAACTCAACTTCCGATATGTTTTATAAAAAGAGACCTTTTATGTAAAAAGAGAAGAAGGGGGGTGAGACTTACTAGATAGAAGTGTTAAGATGGGGTAGAAGAAGATTGTGTAGTCGCCGTGGCGTCGCGAAGTCGCTGGATTTGTGTAGATCCTCGCCGGAAGTTAACCTTGGGCTAACTCCACTTCTACTCCACTTGTACTTAGAAAAATTTGATAAATTTGGCTAGGCATTTCAGAATGAGTAGGGGCTAGGGTATGGGGTCGTATTTATAGTATGGAATTAGGGTTTGGGAATTGAAAGAATGAATTAAAATGTATTAAAAATTGAATTAATTGGGAAATTGAATTCTCTGTTAAATTGCAGAGAAAACAAACAGTGCAGGGGTAATAGGGTAGGCCAAAGAGTTTATGTGCAAAACACGGGGGCTTTTCCCCTGCGGACGCTCGCCGTCACCGGCCCTAGGCTCAATCTTGCCGGCCAAGTGTAGGTGATGGGCCTTGTGCCATGTGTACTCGGCTGTGTACACAATATTTTACGCATGTTTGATTTTCCTGACTGGTCATTTTTGTGTGCAGTGCACGTGTAAATTTTTGGGCTTCCAAAAAGTTTAAAAGAAAAAACAGTAAAAAGAATATGTAGCTGATGAGATTCGAACACAGGGGCTATGTCACAGCAGTGCAAGGCTTTACTAATGAGCTACAAGTGCTTCTTGCCGTTCTTAAACAAAAACAACTTTTAAAGTGTACTTAGGCTTGTAAAATCCAATCTGTACATTAACTTAAAAAATTTTGTACAGTAAAATCAGAGTCATTACAGTGAACAACATAGTGAATAGTGAATAAAGCAATGCTATTGGTGCATACTTATATACAACTAGCCCATACTTATAGATAGTGAAACCTGGGGAAAAATAGGAAATCGAAGCGGAAAGGAACTTGTATTTAGAATGGTTAGCGATTTAGAGGATGATCGTTCGAACAACGACTCTTATATATATTAGGTTTGAACTTAGCGATCCGGCTAACAGGGTTATATCCCGGGCAACAGTGGGCCGTAGTCTCGGGTACGCACGAGACCCTCGTTAAACATGATCACTCCTTTTCGCAAACTCGATTTCAAAATTGACTTAAGAGTCCAGTAGGAACAGGTCATACATTGCATTGATTATTGACATATCGATTACCTGCATTTATTGTCTCCACCATTATTACTTTTATTTCTTGCCTCATTATTGTTATCATAATATTGCTATCGCGTCGCCCTGATGACCTGAGTATGCATGCTCAGAGCTTGGAGAGAACCCAGTTCAGAGTCATACCTACTATTCGAGCTCGCAGAGATCTAGATGGTCGTGCCTTCAGTATTTTTACCGCTTTCCATAAATCAACCTTGTATTCACACTTGGTTAGTAGTTTCCTTTTCTTTCGAACTATTGTAAACCGTGAACAATGAAAGTTGGTGTAATAAACTAGTGATGAGTTTTCTTTACTTCTGTGCCGTGTTTACTAATTATCATGTAATTCTAGAAGCTGAAGTATGACTACGGCGGGATTGTTCCCTGACTGTAGGAGCATGGCTGGCCTAGTCGCCTCTCGTATCCCGTATTTTGATAAGCGGGGCGTGATATGGTTTTGTTGGTATCAGAGCATCAGGTTTTAGTATTAAGGGATAACATTAACTACGCTTTATTATATTATTTTCACTTCACTATCTTTCACCATCATCCTTGTATCTAATCATATCCGTTCTTCTATTTTCTAGCGACATGACTTCTCCGAACGACCTCTCCTCGGACTCTAGTTCTCAGGATCACACAGAGAGAATCCTGAATGCACCGACGACTCTCGCGGAAGCCCAAGAGAGAAAGACGGTCCCACTTACCGAGGGTCTCAGGGCAATTACCGCATTAGGAGGACCCTCCGCTTTCTTTGCCGCCCCCGAAGGCATCGCTACACTAGCAACACCTGCCAGGAATGGCACTGTGTCGGATTTCCGGAGGCTACACCCAGCTGTGTTTATAGGGCTAGCCGAACCACTCGAGACCGAACAATGGCTGGTCAATGCATAGAACCTACTGATGGCCGCACGGGTCCCCAATGAAGAGAAAGTGAACATGATAAAGATCCAGTTGGAGGACGAAGCCCATACTTGGTGGTCCGTCGAAGAAAGAAGACTCGATGGGCAAATTGAGTGGAGCAAGTTCAAAGATGCTTCTTAGACCACTATTTCCCCTCCACCGCCAATGCAGAAATAGAAGAAATATTTATCTTACTGAAGCAAAACGGTCGTCCCGTTGACGTATATGCGACAGAGTTCAACAGTCTGAGCCGATTCGCTTCTTATATGGTCGCTTCAGAAGCCACAAGGGTCGGATGTTTCTTGCAGGGACTTGACTTTGAGCTGCAGCAGTTGATTGCGTCATTCGAGTTGCAGACTTTCGCGCAGGTGCTCAAAGCTGCACGAATTTAGGAGAAACTAATCAATAACTTCAGGGGGCCCAGCTCGAGTGACAGGAGGCCCCCAGTTGTCCCGACACGTGCTCATACATCGCTTCGAGGGGTCATACCAGTTTACAGGCCAGGGGTGACACAGATGAAGCGTCCCTTCGTGCCCCAACGGCAACCACAGAGGAAGGATTTAGTCTGCGGCTACTGTCACAGAGATGGGCACACCCAGAAGGACTATTGTCGTGCCAAGGGACAATGTTTAATTTGCGGATCTAGCCAGCACAGGGTTAGTAGTTTCCCTCAGCGAATAGAATTGCAAGGAGGATCTGGACTGCGACAGCAGAAGACATTAGAGCAGGGGCAGACCAACACAGGTCGCGGTCAGGGGCGGGATTTCACCCTGACTGCCGAGCAGCAGAGGCCTTAGGTGAAGTTGTTACATATACTCTACTCGTTCATTCTATGCCATCTAAAGTACTATTTGATTCTGGAGCATCACATTGTTTCATGTCTGCACATTTCGCCGACACTCACTTCATACCACATGAACCATTGACCAAGGGATGAGAAATACATATGGGTAATGGTATTATAGTGTCTAGTCAACAATGTAGATCTTGTCCAGTTGTAGTGTGTGGCAGGGAATTCTATGCGAATTTCCTTTTAATCGGTACAGGCAGCTATGGCGCAATTCTCAGGATGGATTGGATGAGTACATTCTATGCGATCATCGATTGCCGAGCTAGGAATGTGACTTTCCGCATTCCCAATCACCCTGAGTTTGTTTTTGAAGGTAGAAGCGAATCTTTGGAGCCAGCCAAGTATAGACCCAAGCCGAAGGTGTTGACGGCTATGGAGATTGATGAGAACCCAGCACCAGAGATCATTCGGGAATTTCTCAAAGTGTTCCCCGAAGATTTACCAGGTCTACCACCTCCCCGCGTCTTGGGATTCTCAATCGACTTGATTCCAGGTACATCACCAGTTTCTAAAGCACCGTACAAAATGGCACTAGTTGAATTAGCAGAATTGAAGAAGCAAATTGGAGATCTTCTAGAGAAGGGATTTATTCGCCCAAGCGGTTCGCCGTGGGGTGCACCAGTCTTGTTGGTGAAGAAGAAGGATGGATCGTTACGGATGTGCATAGACTACCGTGAGCTGAACAGAGTAACGATAAAGAACAAATACCCTATCCCGCGCATCGATGACTTATTTGTCAATTCGGTGCTGCCAAGGTATTCTCAAAGCCGGATCTTCATTCAGGTTATCACCAAATCAGGGTAACAGCTGAAGATATATGCAAGACAGCCTTCCGAACCCGATACGGGCATTATGAGTTTCTTGTGATACTGTTCGGTGTTACTAATACTCCAGCATTATTCATGGATCTGATGAACAGGGTATTTACAAAATACTTGGTAGCGTTTGTCGTTGTATTCATCGATGATATACTAGTCTACTCTAAGACTCGAGAGGAGCACGTCGAACACTTGCGAACTGTACTACAAATTCTTCGGGAAGACAAGATATACGCAAAATTGAGCAAGTGTGAGTTCTGGCTCGACAAAGTGCAATTCTTGGGACACATTGTTTCGGATGAATGCATCTCAGTAGACCCAGCGAAGATAGAATCTGTTAGGGATTGGCTGACACCGAAGTCAATAGCGGAGATCAGAAGCTTCCTGGGATTGGCAGGATATTATTAGCGTTTCGTTTAAGGCTTTGCACGAGTTGTTGAACCCTTTACAAAGCTGACGCGGAAGGAAGTGCCTTACGTATGGTCAGAGGAATGTGCACAGACTTTTGAATTGCCGAAACAAAAGTTGACCACGACCCCTATTCTTACAGTGCTGGATAATTCAGGTGGTTTGGTGATACACAACGATGCTTCAGGGAAAGGTTTAGGCTATGTTCTGATGCATCACGGTCGGGTAGTTGATTATGCCTCACGACAGCTAAAGAATCACGAGAGGAACTACCCAACACACAACTTGGAGTTAGCTGCAGTGGTTTTCGCATTGAAGATCTGGAGAAATTACTTATTGGATGAAAAGGTAGAAATGTACACAGATCACAAGAGTCTGAAATACGTGTTCACTCAGAAAGAATTGAATACGAGAAAATGCCGATGACTAGAACTAATGGCGGATTATAACTTGGAATTACAGTACCATCCGGGGAAAGTAAATGTCATACCCGACACTCTCAGTTGCAAGCCAGGGGTTATGATGTTGACCCGTCAGAGGAGCATCATTGAGGACTTTTAGAAGCTCGAACTAGAGGTTGTTACACCGAGTGCAACCGGGCAGTTTTGGCAGTACAGATGCAGTCTTCACTTGTAGATCGCATTAAGGCTGCACAGGCTAATGATCCTCGATTGCAAAAGTTCAGAGAGCAGGTGGAAGCCGGACTAAGGACAGACTTGCTCATACATCGAGACGGTTCTTTAAGATTCGGTAGCAGACTCTGCATTCCCAAGAGGGATGATCGAGAAGAAGTATTAGCCGAGGCTTATAGTTCAGCTTATTCAGTGCACCTGGGAGGCACGAAAATGTACGAACACTATTGGTGGAACGGGATGAAGCGGGAGATTGCACGGTTTGTGTCCAAGTGCTTAATATGCCAACAAGTAAAGGCTGAACACCAGAGGACAGCGGGTTTGTTACAACCGCTTCCGATACTCGAATGGAAATGAGAGCACATTACTATGGATTTCGTGATTGTCTTACCAGGGAGCCCAAAAGGCAACAACGCTGTCTGGGTTATCATTGACCGTCTTACGAAAGCAGCACACTTTATACCTTTTCCAGTGGAACAGTCGACAGAGTCGCTTGCGGAGAAGTACATGCAAGAAGTAGCACGACTTCACGGAGTTTCAGTCAGCATAGTATCAGATCGAGACACCGGATTCGTTTCGCACTTTTGGAAGAGCTTACAAGAGAGTCTGGATACACGTCTCAAGTTCAGCATGGTTTACTATCTACAGACGGATGGACAGTCCCAGCGTACTATTCAGACGTTCAAAAACATGTGGAGGACATGCATGCTAGACTTTCAGGGTTCTTGGGAGGATCAACTCTAGCTAGTGGAGTTTTCTTATAACAACAGTTTCCAAACCAGCATCTATATGGCTCCGTTCGAAGAGTTTTATGGACGGAAATATCGATCCCCTGCTTTTTGGGATGACGTTGGTGAGCAAAGATTACTGGTCTCCGAACTTATAGTTCAGACAGTAGACAAGGTTCAGATCAGACAGCGCATCAAGACGGCTCAGGACCGCCAGAAGAGTTGGGCAGATACCACCAGGAGATCGCTAGAGTTCGAAGTTGGTGATCATGTATTCCTGAAGATTTCACCTACCTGCGGTGTTATCAGGTTTGGG
This sequence comes from Agapanthus africanus, assembly GCA_030015575.1. NCBI lineage: Eukaryota > Viridiplantae > Streptophyta > Magnoliopsida > Asparagales > Amaryllidaceae > Agapanthus > Agapanthus africanus. The sequence goes on from JASDDO010000028.1 coordinate 188,064,733, forward strand.
AGTCACGGAAAACTCAGTCTCCGATTCATCAGATCATTCGAGGTATTGGAGCGAGTAGGCGAAGTGGCTTACCGGCTTGCCTTACCCCCATCGTTAGCTGGCGTACACAACACATTTCATGTGTCACAGTTGCGGCACTACGTTCGAGACGACATTCACGTTCTCGATCATTCAGAATTGACATTAGGTACCGACTTATCTTATGTGGAGCAGCCTACTACTATACTCGACCTAGAGAGAAGGTGCTGAAAAATAAGGTCATTCCGTTAGTTCGAGTATCTTGGAGGGTTGTTCACCTGGGGAATCTACCAGGGAACGGAAGGAGGATATCCGTTCACGATTCCTACATATTTTCGTATAATTTCCTGTATTTCTGCTTGTTATCGTTTCTTAATTTTGAGAACGAAATTTTTGTAAAGGTGGTATGATGTAATACCCAGTTTTCTTTTGTATGCTAAAAGCAGTATTTAAAATAAAATGTTATTCTAAATAGTTTACCCATTTTTTTATTATTCTATTTATTTTATTTATATTTTATTTTTCCTATATCTACATATTCTAATTATTTTTCCCAACACCCTAACTTATATTTTACCCAAATGGTTTCACTTTCCTAATCTAAGCCCAAACACTTTTCCCCTTTTCATTTTCCTATCTCTTTTCCCAAGGCCCAAACCCAATAACCTAACCTCTCTTCTTTCTCTTCACCTTCAAATTAAAAAAAAGTTATTCTCTTTTAATTCCTCGTCAATCCCCATTAACACCCAACTCAATCCCATATTAATCACCATAATTCATAATTATTTCTTTTAAATTACCTTTAATTCTCTCTCTCTCTCTCTTCCCCCACAATCTCTCCTCTCTCTCTTGCTGACCTTCTCTAAAACTCATCTCCACCACCGAGCTCATCTCACCGGGCCACCGCTCAACTCTACCTCATTACCAACCGAGCCTCCCTACCACCGACGACCCCAGCGCACCTCCAGCTCCCGCCGTGAGGCCCTGACCTTGTCGAAGCCGACTCCAGCCCAAGCTTGCTGCCGTAGCCGAGCCCAGGTTCGTAGTCACCGTGTATGTGCCATGCCGTTCATCATCGATCACCGCTGTTGCGTCGCCGATCGTCGTCGTCAGGCAAGTTTCTAAGACTTACTTCCATGCTGTAATATTTATATTTCGATGTATGATCCAATGGTATTACGTGATTAGTGTGAGACCATATTTAATTTGAATTGAGTTGGAACTGAGTATTAATCGAGTCCAACACCTCGTGTTAACATCGTTTAGAAGTTCGTAAATTATTTTCCTTGTGAATTGAACAAACATAACGGGTATTCCGGCAATAAACGACTGCTTAGTTTAGGTGTTCGATACGAATCTAGGACGAAAATCCCATCTAGTGTGATGGAATTTATGGCTACAAGATTGTTTTAGTGATAATGGTTGATATGTAAAAAGTTAGAATGAAAATACGGACTCTAATGCTATGAAATGTCACCACTAATTAGTTTCACCAAATCTGAAATTTTTCCGTACACCTAACTTGTAAAAATCATAGTAATTTGGATATATACTGGAACGCTGTGTTTGATGGCTCATATCGAAGACGGATTAACATCCTAGGACCTCCTATAATTTATATTTCGTTTCTGTTTAAAAATGATGACGAAAACTATTCGGGAATGCGGCTCTGGACTGCAGTCCAGAACAACACAGCTTGTCGACACCTGAATTAAAATGCTTTTACAACTCTGTATGAAAATGATTTTATGTGGAACCCTATACCGTTGCGATGTATATTCTATTATATAACTAATTGCGGTAGTTCCATTCGTTTTTACCATCGTTTGCTATTTTAATTATATTTTAAATCGTCATTATGTACTGCAATCCCAAGCAGGGACAGAACATATACTCTAATCTTAAACAATGTATATTTTCTAGTACACAGCGGATATTATCGATCTGTCTGATGCATTAGAAACCTAATTACTGTACCTAAATATTACCCAACTGTAGCGTTGCTTAATTTTGATCCCAACAGGGTGAAAACATTGCTACGAAACGGAATTTCAGTTCAGGAACTGAATTTACAGCAGAGAACACTTAAAAGGAAATGACCGTAATTCGCAAACCCGAAACCTGATTGATTTAAAAACAATTTAGTTGAATTCCTAGTTAATTTTAATTTTTACTCCTTTTGTATCATTTTGCTTAATTATGATCTTATGATTTAATGTGATTTTTCTAAGTTTCTAAGACGCGTAATGACTTGTATTGCATATGATTTGTTTAGCGACATAATTCACATATTTACCCGACTGCGATACCTCTAGCGATAGTGAGCGTCCTTCTTAATTCTCAGTATATAATGTATTTTCGAACGTGATTGGTATCGGTTTAGTTGTGTCGAGTACGCTAGTAAAAAGTGAACGATTCGTGATAGTGAACAACACAGTGAATAGTGAATAAAGCAGTGTTATTGGTGCATACTTGTACACAATTAGCACATCTTTATAGATAGTGAAACCTGAGGAAAAATGGGAAATTGAATCGGAAAGGAACTTGTATTTAGCAAGGTTAGCGATTTAGAGGATGATCATTAGAACAACGACTCTTATATATATTAGGTTTGGACTTAGCGGTCCGGCTGACAGGGTTATGTCCCGAGCAACAGTGGGTCGTAGTCTCGGGTATGCACGAGACCCTTGTTAAACATGATCACTCCTTTCCGCAAACTCGATTTCAAAATTGATTTAGAGTCCAGTAGGAACAGGTCATACATTGTATTGATTATTGACATATCGATTACTTGCATTATTGTCTCCACCATTATTACTTTTATTTCTTGCCTCATTATTGTTATCATACTATTGCTATTGCGTCACCCTGACGACCTGAGTATGCATGCTCAGAACTTGGAGATGACCCAGTTCAAGAGTCAGACCTACCATTCGAGCTCGCAGAGATCTAGACGGTCGTGCCTTTAGTACTTTTACTTCTTTCCGTAAATCAACCTTGTATTTGCACTTGGTCAGTAGTTTCCTTTTCTTTTGAACTATTGTATACTGTGAACAATGAAAGTTGGCGTAATAAACTAGTGATGTGTTTTCTTTACTTTTGTGCTGTATTTACTGATTACCATGTAATGCTAGAAGCCGAAGTGTGACTACGGTGGGATTGTTCCCTGACCGTAAGAGTATAGCTGGCCTAGTCGCCTCCCGTATCCCGTATTTTGGGAAGCGGGGCATGACAGAAGAATTGGCCACGCAGTTTCTCAGCCACTTCATTGGCAACCGACGACAGAAGAAATCGGTTGACTACCTGCTCACCATCAAGTGTGAGGACAGGGAGTCTTTCAAATACTATATTTCCCGTTTCTACAATGCCGTTCTGGAGATACCCAAGCACCGGGATGAGACGGTCATAACCGCCCTGAGGTGGTCTTAGGCACAAAGAGTGGCTCCGCTCTTTTGCATTGGCGCAACCTAAGACCCTGGCCGAGGTAAAGATCTAGGCCGAGTGGGAAATCAAACTCGAATCCGAGGTTAACGGTCACTTTTCCCGAGAATACCGAACAGACCAAAAGAAAAGGGACCTGAAAGAAGATAAGAAGAAGGCTGATCGGTCGAAATCTTATATGCCAAGGTTTCGCGAGCACACGCCTCTCAATGCCTCGCAGGCCTGTTGGGGTCAAAATTTACACTCCAGTTGACCAAGTCAAAATCAAGGTCAACCCCAAGTAAACGGGCCCAAGTCCAGCTCAAGTGGGCTCATGCCCAAGTCGAGCCCCACGGCCAGCCTCTCTTATGCCAAGAAGAAAATTATGTAATAAATAAGTTTGATATAATTTTCATGCATGAATATAAAATAAATGGGCATAAAACCAAATTTTTGTAAAGCCCATGGCTCATGTGCAAAAGAAATGAGCACATGAGGCATGGGATGGGCAAAAATGAAATTTTGTAAAGCCCAAGGGGCCATGTGTAAATTTGTAAACCTATATAAGGCAACATGATGATGAAATAATAAAAAAAATAACAATTCATTCCCTAAAAAATCTACGGTTTCTGTGCCTCCTTCTCCTTCCTTAAGGTTTTAAACCTTCTTCCCCTTTTTTGAATTAAATCAAGAGTTTAACTATTCTTTTTCCAATAAGAAATAGGTTTTCACCACAAAACCCTTGAAGGAGAACGCGGATCTTTCATCAAATCTCTAAAATGGAAGATTTTTAAATCTCACCATCTTTTCTCTAAGATCTAGCCAATAGAGAAGAGGAAGAAGAAGACCCATCCCAAAAAATCCCACTTTGGGAAGATCCAAGGCTCAAGAGAAAACCTAGGGCTCAAGGGAGAAGAAAGGGCCCCCCTTTCATCATCTTCGAAAATATGTTAGGAGTTTAACTCCACAATATATATATATATATATATATATATATATATATATATAAATTAATAAATCTTTCTTTTTGGGAGTACAACTCCCAGTGCAGGGGCTAAGCCCCTTTGTCCTCTTTTTTAGGAGTTCAACTCTAAAAGTCAATCGGGAGTACTACTCCCAGTATAGGGGCTAAGCCCCTTTTTCCCGCTGGTGCCCAGCGCCCGCGTGCCAACCACGTGGGGCGCCCGGCGCTCAGCGTCGACGCCCACCCGTCCTTTGGAAGCTATTTTCTCTCTCTTTATACACACACACACTCCACAACACTTTTCCCGTTAGAAAAATTTTCTAACGGGGCGCTGCTCAGCACTCCGTAAAGGGGCCGCTAGCCTCCTTGACCCCCAGCCCGCTATCCGGGTAGCGGGACCCCCGTAAGCTCTGTGAGACCCCCGATACGTCCAAAAACATACACACAACACACGCATACCGCACATTGAGTTCGCATGACTAATTGGACCCGTCAATCGGGGGTTCTTTCGCTCCAAAGGCGAGGGGTAATTAATGGCAGCTTATTCTGTGGCTGCCGGAGATTCGGATCCTCACAATCAATAGATTCCGGCCTATCCTAGGCAGGGAGAATCTGTAATACGCTTGACAAGCGACGCGTATTCTTATCTCAATGGGGTGGCGAAAAACACTCTACAGATTCTGGCACGCCCGGTAGGACATTCTTTCCTCCTATATTTCAGGTTAAACATTTATGCGAACTCAATGAACATACATATCGATATTTATACTAAAATAATGCTCTTTCATACAGGATTTCAAGCGATCAAGCCTCAACAATGTCTCTAAGGACAAGCTCAGTTCTCGACACAGCTTCCTTCTCCTACACGATGAAGATGAACGCCGGGACGATTCTTCCGGCCAGTCTCGGGCGACAGTGGGAGTAGCCGCCGCTACCATTTGGCTCTATTTTGTTCGTGTCAGCTAACTCCATCCCAGTTCCTCAAGCTCTAGTAACAGACAGACCGGCCTCGAAAGACGGGAGGCCAAATGTGGTGATCTCTAGGGTACCACTATCCAAACTTAAGTTGGTGTTTGAACGACTTTCTTTGGCCCCAGCTAGGGGCAAGGCCATCAACACCAATAAAGCAACAAGGTATCTTGGGCAAGCTCCAGCGGTGCCCCTGACAACTGCTCAATCGAGTATCTTCTCTAAGCTCCCCGTCAATCGACTCATAATGGCTTCCTGGATAACGGATGCCCGCCAAGCCCTCAAAATCGAGAAGCTAATACAGAAAAGGCTCAGATATAGAGCCAACAAAAAGGCCAGGGCTCCTGCTAGGCTGAACTTCATGAGGTTCCAAGAACAAGGTTATCTCGCAACAACAGTCGAATCGGCTGTGAAGCTCGCTAACTCTTTTGAACCGCTAAAATTGGTTCAGAAGATGCCATGACCGCAAGGGTCAAGAAAACTGTGATCCGGACCGTGCCACCCAAGGGCCCAGCCAGGCTAACCGTCTTCAGTCGCCCGTTCTCTCCCGAAGAGGAAGGGTCACGACGACGGTCCAAAAGATCAGCCGCCAAAGACAAAGAGATGGCTGGATATGTGGTCCACACTGTCTACATGGTGGGCACACGCAGCAAGAGCAAAGACGGGGCCACCACATCTCAAATCCAATCTGGTGTGAATGTGGCTGCCACTTCTCAAGACCAGCCTCCTCTGGAAGATAATGAAAAACCCTTCTAGTGAGGCTGATAAGCGAAGAGATCCCTCGGTTCATGAGGAGTCGGGCTCGGAAAGCGAAGAGGAGCCAATCTTCCATCCCAAGACCGCAGAGCATCAACTTCTCCAAGAGCTCCATAAGTAGCTTAGAAACAAAGACAAGGAGATGGCCAAGCTCTACTCAAAGATTGATGACTTGTCAAACATCGTCTTACATCTCACGGCCCAAGTTGCTTCTCAGCCTCCCAATCAAGTGCAGGGCTCTGCTCATGAACCAGGAAACAGTGTCCCGAGACAGCCGACGCCTATTCCCTTAAATCCAAAGGTGGGTGGACTGCATGAAAGTCAGCCGCATCCTATCTCGGGAAATTTCTTGGCTACCGATGACAGCAGCCCACTAACGCAAGATCAAATCATGGATTTGGTCACCAACAAAGTCAAAACATTGGTAGCCGAAGCCGAAACACAAAAAGATATCAGCAGTAGTGGGATACCATATCCTGCTCGGTATGATCTGGTAGAGTTTCCTAGTGGCTATGTCATCCCTAAATTCAGAAGATTTAATGGGACGGAAAATGCGAATCAACTCATCGCCCACTTTAAAGCCTCATGTGGGAATACTGGGGGCAATGGTGCACTTCTCCTCCGTCAGTTCATTAATAGCTTAACCGATGTTGCTTTCGACTGGTACGCGAGCATACCAGATGGCTCCATTACTACTTTCATCCAAATGGAATCTCTGTTCCGACAAAGGTTCATAAGTGTCAGCGATAAGATCACCATTGCCGACCTCGTAAGGACCAAGCCAAAAAACAATGAAAGTAGCACGGATTTTATAACCCGATGGCGTAATCTCTCCGTCAAATGTGAACCGCCGATAGAGCAGGACCAATCTGTCAGCCTCCTCGTCAGAAATCTTAATAATTGGATGGCCCCATTTCTATGCACCGCGGGTCTCAAAACATTCCAAGAGTTGACCAAGAAGATTCAAATGTTGGAACGCTCAAAGCCTAAGTCCACTCCAGAGATTCAATTTACAAATTGATCGAGACATCGGAGAGACGACGTCCAAAAAAGCGAAAGTTCCAATAGCACCGATTCTCTAAATAAGCAGAGAGCGGACGGAGTGAAGATTAATAAATCTCGAGAGCCAACTTTGAAGAAAATAAGAAATAAGGTCTACTCTTTTAGAAGAGACAAGGTTCACAAAATATTCAAAGATACTCTGAAAAATGGACTGCAGCTACCAGAACCAAAAGGCTAAGTGAAGCAAACAGGACTGATCATCCCAACTTTTGCCCATACCACCGAGTGCTGGGACACATTATTGAAGACTGTTGCATCTTCAAGGATTGGGTTGAGAAACAATATAAGGCGGGCAAACTATCATTGTCCCCTGGTGTGTTAACAAACAGTCAATCTGCGACCGCCAATTTCATACAAGCGGAGGCCGAAGTCTTTTGAGAACCGGATTCTCTCAGAAATCTGCCTTTCTCTGAAAAGAGCGGACCAAGGCAACAAGCTAAGAGCCAAATGAGAAACATTGTCAATGAAGGAACAAACCCATACGGTCTACATGATAGAGCTCAGAGGAACGAGTCCTCCTACGCCTTGTATCCATGACAATGACGTAGCTGTTGCTACCCAACATCGGCTCGGTCTAAATGATGAAGAGCCCGCTTATGCAATTAAGCCAAAGGAGTTCATGGTTCTTGCAGAATCGAGCCCAGGCCTACCACGTTATTAAACTGGGAACAACACGACCACCACGTCATTAAATTGGGAACAGACGACCACCATGTCGTTAAACTGGGAACAGACGACCCATAAGTTGTTAACTGGGAATGTAAAAAAAACGTGTGTAAATAAAAAAAATGTGTAAATAAAAGAGAGAGAAAAGCCGAAATGATGGGGCAACTTGCAATAAAAATCAGCGAGTAAAATAAAAATGAAAATAAACAGCCGAAATGATGGGGCAACCGCAAATAAATAGCCGAAATGATAGGGCAATCGCGACCTTCACGATAAGAAAAGCTGAAATGATAGAGCAATAGCGGTAAAAAAAACCCTCCAAATGGAGAATGATGAATCGCTCTTGGTACCATATTCCAGTGCAGCGATGCAGACACCAACCAAAATCCAATTTCCCAAAGTTCTCCCAGCCTTACGGTTGGTCCCCAAGTTGACTACCGTATACAATCCACGGGCTCAAATAATTCTCATCATACCCATACCCACCGCAATCACCAGTCACGCGGCCGGTCTCCACCATCGGAATTATGCTCCATTTGGGAAGACCTACTCATGTGTCCTCACGATACATGAGGAGAACAAAGCTTGCGAGATCCTCTCGACTCGTAAGAAAACACCTTCGTGGGATCCTTACGACTCACAAAGGGAAAACACACTTGGGAGTCCCCACGACTCCTAAGAAGAAAATACACCTAGGAGATCCTTTCGACTCGTAGGGAGAAAATATTTTTATGGGACCCTTACGGCTCATAAAATTGAAAAAGCCTTAGGTGATAGGGACCTAAACCTGTCTCCTAAGCCATCGCTCCCTTAATAGGCAAAGGAAAATGATGAATTGCTCCTAGCTCCTGTGCTTTAGTGTTAGCAGCGTTGATGCCGACCCCAACACCAAAATTCCAAACTTTCAATTCGATAGACCCCCAAGTCTTTAAACTGGGAATAGATGATCTCTAAGTCGTTAAACTGGAAACAATAGACCCCTAAGTCTTTAAACTGGGAACAGATTACCTTTATGTCGTTAAACTTAGAATGAGAGAAATCCCCTCGTGGCAAATGATGATTCACTCCTGGTACCACATTTCAGTGTAGCAATGCTGATGCCAAACCAAAACCAAAATCACCAAATTCTCCTACGGCAAATGAGGATTCGCTCCTGGTACCACATTCCAGTATAGCGATGCTGATGCTAAACAAAAATCCAAATTCCAAATTCCAAATCTTATGCTGCAATGCCTCAAATTCAAGGGTCCCGCCAAACAAGGTAGGAATCGGACAAACCAAACTAAAGTCCCATCCGGAAGCGCTTCCAAGCTCAAAAGTCCCGCCGGACAGATTGGAATCTTCCCAAAACAAATCAGGCCAACCAATTCCGACAACGACCTTTACATCCAAAACAGCGACACTCCGTGCCGGGGAAACGTCGACCAACGACACTCTATGCTGGGAAAACGTCACATACCGACACTCCGTGCCGGAAAAACGTCGACCAAAGACACTCCATGCTGGGGAAACATCACATACAGACACTCCGCCTCGGGGAAACGTCCAACACAGACACTTCGGGCAAGGGAAATGTCGACCACAGACACTCCGTGCCGGGGAAACGTCACATATTGATACTCCACCTCGGGAAAACGTCCAACACAGACACTCCATGCCGGGAAACGTCCAACACAGACGCTCCATGCCTGGGAAACGTCCACCATAGACGCTCCGTGCCGGGGAAACGTCCAACACAGACACTCCGTGCCGGGGACACGTCAACCAATGACACTTCGTGCTGGGGACAAGTCAACCAGCGACACTCCATACTGGGGAAACGTCAAACAGACACTCCATGCCGGAGTCAAGTCAACTAGTGATACTCCATGCCGGGGAAACGTCAAATAGACACTCCGTGCCGAGGACAAGTCAACCAGTGACACTCCGTGCGGGGGACACGTCAACCAATGACACTTCGTGCTGGGGATAAGTAAACCAGCGACACTCCGTGCCGGCGAAACGTCAAACAGACACTCCATACCGGGGACAAGTCTACCAGCGACACTCATTGCCGGGGAAACGTCAAACAGACACTCCATGCCGGGGACAAGTCAACTAGTGACACTCCGTGCAGGGGACAAGTCAACCAATGACACTCTGTGCCAGGGAAAGTCAACCAGCGATACTCTGTTCCAAGGATAAGTCGACCAGCGACACTCGGTGCCGGGGACACGTCAACCAGAGACACTCCGTGCCGGGGACAAGTCGGCCAGCGACACTCCGTGCCGGGAAAACGTCACATACAGACACTCCGTCTTGGGGAAACGTCCAACAAAGACACTCCGCCTTGGGGACACGTCAACCAGCGACACTCCGTCTCGGAGACACGTCAAGCATCGACCGTCCATGTCGTAAAAAGGGCTGTGCCAGCCTCCCTAAAAGCGGGAACCAAATCAAGTCACCTCCACGCGAAAGAAGAGTCATCAATTTCATGCACACGACCCATATATACGGTGTGCATTTATTGATAGGGGGCACTTTGTTGGGGTCAAAATTTACACCCAAGTTGACTAAGTCAAAGTCAAGGTCAACTCCAAGTAAACGGGTCCAAGCCCAGGTCAAGTGGGCCCAAGCCCAGGTCGAGACACACGACCAGCCTCACTCATGCCAAGAACAAAATTATGTAATAAATAAGTTTGATGTAATTTTCACGCATGAATGTAAAATAAATGGGCATAAAACCAAATTTTTGTAAAGCCCATGGCTCATGTGCAAAAGAAATGAGCACATGAGGTATGTGATGGGTAAAAATGCCATTTTGTAAAGCTTAAGGGGCTATGTGTAAATTTGTAAGCCTATATAAGGAAACGTGGTGATGAAATGAAAAAACAACAACAATTCATTCCCTGAAAAATCTAGGGTTTCTGTGCCTCTTTCTCTTTTCTCGAGGTTCTAAAGCCTTTTCACATTTTTTGAATTAAATTAAGAGTTTAACTTTTCTTTTTCCAAAAAGAAATAGTTTTTCACCACAAAACCCTTGAAGGGGAACACGGATCTTCCATCAAATCTCCAAAAGAGGAGAATGTTAAATCTCACCCTCTTTTCTCCAAGATCCAACCAATAGAGAGGAGGAAGAAAGAGACTCATTCCCAAAAATCCTACTTTGGGAAGATCCAAGGCTCAAGAGAAAATCTAGGGCTCAAGGAAGAAGAAAGGGGTCCCCTTTCATCATCTTCAAAAATATCTTAGGAGTTTAACTCCACAATATATAATAATAATAATAAATCTTTCTTTTTGGGAGTACAACTCCCAGTGAAGGGGCTAAGCCCCTTTGTCCATTTTTTTCAGGAGTTTAACTCCAAAAGTCAATCGGGAGTACAACTTCCAGTGTAGGGGCTAAGCCCCTTTTTCTTGCTGGTGCAAGCGCCCGCGTGCCAACCACGTGAGCTCAGCGCCTAGTGTCCGTGTGCTAGGCACATGAGGCACTGGCGCCCACGCGTATTTTGGACGCTATCTTCCCTCTTTACACACACACACACACACACACTCCACAACACTTTCCCCGTTATAAAAATTTCTAACAGGGCGCTGTCCCGCACCTCGTAAAAGGGGCTGCTAGCCCCCTTGACCCCTAGCGCGCTATCCGGGTAGCGAGACCCCCGTAAACTCTGTGAGGCCCCCAATACATCCAAAAACATACATACAACACACGCATACTGTACATTAAGTTCGCATGACCAGTTTAACCTGTCAATCGGGGGTTCCTTCGCTCTAAAGACGAGTGGTAATTAACGACAACTTAGTCTGTGGCTGCCGGAGATTCGGATCCTCATAATCAATAAACCCCGGCCTACCCTAGGCAGGGAAAATCTGTAATGCGCTTGATAAGCGATGCATATTCCCATCTCAATAGGGTGACGAAAAACACCCTACAAGGCCGAGCTGCTAGAGGAAGCAAGGAGCGAAAGATTCTTTACGCTGCCACCGATGACACCAAAGCCGAGCAAGTGATTCCGCGGCCCGTATTGTTCCTATCATCAGACGTAAGGGCACCCGACCGAGAATTGTAAATAACTACGTGATTACATCAAGGAGCTGATTCACTCCGGTCACTTTGCAAAATATCCGCGAGACAAACGTCAAGCAGATAGAGGGCAAGCCGGCCAACTTGAAGCCAGAGAGATGATGATCGGGGAGATCATGGTCGTTACCGACTGACCCTAGTCCGAGCAACAAGGATACCCATCGAACCCGGTCATTCAATGCAGGAGAGTTTAAACTGGCCGACAGATAGTTTCCTGCCCGTCAAGCAAAGTTCAGCCCTTCAGTCAAGTAAATAAAGCTCGGATGTGCTTATAGGTAGCCGACCAAAGCCCTCATCACGAGGTCGTCGGGCAGCTTCCTGCTCAGCCCATCCGCAGCGGGTAGCTTCCTATCCAACAACGTTGTGGATCCAAAGACCACATCACGAGGCGACCAGGTAGCTTCCTGCTCGGCCTATCCACAGTGGGCAGCTTCCTGCCTAACGAAAGCGTGGATCCAAAGCCCTCATCACGAGGCGACCGGGTAACTTCCTGCTAGACCCATTGATTGATTCTATATTTAAAGAAGTGTTTGTAGAATAATCTCAATCAATAACGGTATCGCATGTAGCTAGACCGAGATGAGTACGGGTCGTCTTCAGGGATATGTGGAATTTTTCAATCTTACTTTAGACGTGTTGAAAAAGAGGAAGAATAGAGGAATAAAGAACAGTGGAAATAGTTTCTAGATCTACGTCAAAATACGGATGTGAAATACTGATCTACATTGAATACGGATATAGATTTTATAAGAAGAATGCTTGTAAGGTTCATTCAGATTTAGTAGTCATGGATGACTAATAAAGATTACTCCTTTTATCTATTGATAGATTTAATACTAGATAGATAGTGATGAATGAGAATTCGGGTTCTTGGAAGAAACTAGGTTTTCCCCACTATTGACCCTTATCCTTTCATTGATCTCTATTCATGTCCAGCCCTTAACAAAACAATTGTTAATCTGATCTCAAATCGCGGTCGAGACTAGCAATAAATTGGTAGCATGCACTATATGGATGTTAACATTTATTTTGATAAAGTTTATAAACTTCATAAGACTTAAAAGAATTTAAAATATTTTCTCATTCATCGTTCTACCCTAATCCTACGAACCCTATCAAGCGGAGAATTACTCGCGCGTGATGGAGATAGAAGTACGGATAGAGATAAAATTCATAATGTAACTAACTAATTAAACTAATTAAACTAAAGATCTACCTTTATTAATCAACTTCACAAGTACAAACTTTAAGTTTAGATTACAAGAGAAAGAAGAAGTTGCTCTCGATCTCTGCCTTGTCGGATGTAGATGTTCCGTCGAATCTCACGTCGCTTTATCATATCGAATCTTGGACATGACTTGGATCACTTGTTCTTTGATGGTCATTAGCTTGTGTAAAAGATTGATGATTTCTAAGTTTAGCCATCGGTTCTTTATATAGCCCCAAAGCCAGAAACTAAAGATCCCCAGAATTAGGGTTAGTTGTAGCAAATCTAACCTGAAAATCCCAACTCCCGACTTTGTAAATCGGCCGCGGATCCACCGCATATTGCATGGTTTGGCCACGGATCCACAGCCGTTTGGTGGGATCTTGGCTGCAAATTTCCGGGGCTTTATTCTTGTGACACATGGAGATTTAGTTGATGTCTGGAACTTGAAAATATTTCCTGAGTCTCTGCCAGTATTGATTCTTCGATTTTCTTTAATATTTCGGCAGATTTTTGATTTCCGACATCTCAACATCTCGATCTCCTGACCTGAGCCAAAGCTTGCACCATATCTCAAAGAATAATGTTAGTAATATTTGGTATTTTTTAGATATTATCCTAACCATTTGATATGATATTATATTTTAAGAATATTGGTTAAGGATATTTGATATGATATGTATATTTAAATTATCAAAATATTATATAAATATTATATGCATACATTTTCCTTCATAATGTTAATTATAATATATAAACATATGAAAATAGACATTTTGCAGATAAACCCTCATATGTATCGTATTTATAATAAACACTTTAGATATTTATGAATAGGAAGGAAAATATCATATCAAATGTGCACTTTTATTGACCGAACAAATACCCCCAAACTTAACTTTGATCGTCCCAAGCAAACTAGTTATTCAAGAGAAGGAGAAAAAAAGAAAAAAACATAATAGCACACTTTCGTAGGCAGCACGATTGTACTAAGCACGTGCAATAAGCCGTTAAACCTTTAGGTGTTCCTAGTAGGAGGAGTGTTGTCTCCTGAGGGTTTTCAGCGGATTACACCCACAAAATCCTATAATAAAAGAAAGATGATGAAAGTTATATATAAAGATAGGAACTATAAAAAAAAGAACTTGAAAAGAAAAATTTCCAACCATACTAGTTTTTCAGTTGCTATGAGCCCTATTTTAATTGTCGTGAAAAGATGTTAGAAATCATATCATCTCTCAATAAAACATCGCCTTTAGTTTTCCTCCTTATTTATCTTCCAAACATCGATCATATACCCTTACGTGTGTGTAAAAGACATCTCTATACTCAGAGAATTCAATTCAAGCTATCATACTCTTGTCCATCTTCCTTAGTACTTTTTAGTTGGTGAATATTTTAGATGGAATTGCTCACACATTTTTCATGCGACCGTCAATACTTCTTGAGGTACTAACTGACCGATTACAAAATGTGCCTGCGTTATTAAGGCATAATTCCTCGTCTTGCAACACTTAAGGCTTAGCAGTGGCTCCCAAACCAGTTGGTCTAAGATACTAGGTGATAAAACACCCTCGCTGTATTTTTTTATGCTGTCTTGGTAATTACAAAAACCAATGTTCATTTTTTTTCTTCACCACTTATATATATATATATATATCTTTATACTAAGTCTTTTAGACAAGAGCATTTCAAGGTATCCTTTACTATCCCAAGTTTCAAGATGTGTGCAAGTGCGTATAGTAGGGTATCAACATTCAGATATTTGGTATCAAGAATAAAGACTATTTTCAGACTTACTTTTATCCCTAGATTAGCAATTTACTTCATCTTACTAACCCTTGGGACAACGGCTCATAACTACTTATCACATGTTTAAGAAAACATCTAACTTTCTTGCTTTTCTTAGACTTTTCCTATCTTTCATATGTATTTTTTCACTTTCTACTCTTTTATTATAAAAAAATTTGTATAGTGCCAAGTGCCAAAGGATAATTTAGTGAATACAAACCTCCCCCCAAACCTTTTTTCAGCAGTGTCCTCACAGATGTTGTAACAACTCCAATTTTGTATACCAAAAAAAAATTGCTTTAGATATAGTGTATACTTGGAGTATTAATGTTGCTGGAAACAATTTAAATATCTAATTCCTTACAATAATTACAAGAAGGAGTTTGTAGCTCATTGGTAATACCTTGCATTGCTGAACCAAGCCACCGGAGTTCAAATCCCATGCCCCACATTATTTTTGTATTTATTTTGTTTTATTTTTTTTTGGAAGTCAACGGTAAAAAGGCCATAACTCCCAAAATATGTACTGGACAACAAAAAGTAAAAATACCAAGTTGTTCCTCAGGAAAACCCCCGGCCATTAGACCCTTGACTCGGCCCGACTCGGCGCCGCCGGCCGGCGACTCGGCCGACTCGGTCCGGCGCCGCCGGCCGGACTTGGCCGGACGGCCGAGTCACCAACTGAGAAAAGTTGGCTCTTGACTTGGTCAACTCTCTTGCACACTTATTATACCTGGATCGGTTTTGATTTGGCCAATAAATCCCTTTTACTCCTAGGTTTAATGATTTTTAATGAATTTTTAATGTTTTTTATATATTTTTTAATATTTTTTAATCCAAACCCTAACCCTAGACTAGCCCTATATAAAGACCCCTATCCTCTACCTTTTCCCCTCACAACTCTAAGTCCACTCTCTCAAATTCTCGAGAACTCGGTACGAAGAGCGAGAAGCGAAGCGCTGCCGAAATCGACGACGGATTCCGGCGACCGGATCAGGACCTTCGCGACGTTTTCAACGAATCGACAACCACCACGACCTCTAGCTTTCTTAGCTTGTCCAAATCGTAAGTCCCACCTTCTTCTATCTCTCTTTTCGGTAATGTAAAAATACGACTTTTTGGAACCCGACGGAAATCGGATAAACCGATTTCCGATTCGGTTTTTCTCTAAATTTCCACTTGTCACCTAATACATATTATCTACCCATATGCTTGTTGACTATTAATCACCCATAAACCAATTTAATCAAACTTTTTCACATGAAATGATAACTTCTTTGCAAAACCGTATTCTTTTCATAAAAATACCATGAAGTTCATTTTTCTTAGTTTAATTAATTCCCTCACTCCTAAATAGGTTTATCTTGATCACTAAACTTGTAGAACCCACTTTGAATGAAATTTCACACATAAAATGATAATGTTTCCGAATACCGTATTCTTGCGCTATAATACCTTTAAGTTTAACATAGCATGTTTTACCTTTAAACTTCACCAAAACTTAATATAAGTCACGGGGTAATGACCTACCCCTACACACACTCAATATAACCCTAATTGATAAATGTCAAAATACAGAATACGGAATTACAGGACTTTTTCACTAAAATACCATAATCTTTATAACTTTTATTTAAAGCTTTAAGTTGTAAACTTTTTAGATAAAATATTTTAATAAAATGAAAACACGATTGGTCATGGACATCGATCGTTTATCTAAACTGTCTTGTGGTGTCTAGGCTAGGCAGGTGAGCTTGGCTAACTTTAAAAGGCCCGTTTCACGATTCGTGAGCGGATCCCCCCTCCTCACTTGTACTTACCTGGCCGCAATTGACGGTGAAGAGGCGATTTGAGGCTTCTAATGACTCATCGTTTAGACCTTAGAAATCGGCTAGTTGGTTTAGGAAACCCTAATAACTAAAAATACGGAAAACTATACTTTTTGCAAATAAATACCCTATATTAATAAAACCGTTTTCCCAAATGAAAAGTATTTATAAACCTAAGCAAAGCGCCGCTACAACCCACTTTTGGGGAATCTGTTAGGGAAAGTACGGTTCATCGTGCACCCGCAGGCTAGTAGTGCGAGATTCAGACCTCCGCAAGGAGCATTCGGTCTCGAAAGGTTTAAAATACGATATTTAAGGAAAATGAGATTTTTAAAGATAAAATACTCATTTAAAAATTATTCATGTGTTAATATATATATAACTATCATTTTAACACCTATTTTATCCTAATATAAAGTTTCCACATTTTTCTAAAAATTACAAGATTAAAAGTTACACTAAAATACCATGAACTTCAGATAAAACAAATAATACTTTTATTAGGATATATTCACTAGAATAACACAAATAAAATTCACATTTATTATAACAATTAAAGACGAATATTAAATACTTGAGGTGTATTTTGAAAACTATACAAAAGTATTTTTATATAAAAACCCCTCAAGTTTCACAAATTACAATAAGGCCCCTAGCTAATATTGAACTTCAAATTCTTTTCTTTTAGTCTGACTCGGGTTAGAGTCTGACTATTCTTGACTCGAATATGATTCAAGTCAATCTATATGCTTTTATATTCCAATACAATTTGAATACATGAATCCATGAACCCAGTTAACAATATATTCCTTTTTGACTGAATCAAACCATGGATATTCATCCATTATCCTGATATTCCATTTACCTGATTATACAGTTGCAACATGTCTACTGATATCATGGTTTTGGTCAGTCAACCAACTTACATATTCCAATACTACAATACTGTTAAAACATTACGGGGTTTAAGGGGTAGATTGGTACGGAAGATGTTAAAGGTGGCACGAGGTGGTCAGATTAAGACACCTAACCTGAATCCTATTGCTGTTGTACCGTGGCATAACGGTTCCTTGTACTTTCCTTTTGCCCTGATCTCTAGCATATGGAGATCCCCCTCGTATACACTGACATCTTTCTGTACCAAGCTACAAACCACAGCGTTACACAATGTTCCATAATATTCAACATTATAATACTTTAGAAAATACTGTTACTCTATCATTCTCATTCTTCTTATTCTTTTGGGACTTACCGAGCGACCTGTTCGTTGACGACATTTTATCTCTTTCTTCTTTGAATGTCGTCAGGTGCGTTGGACCAAGCTGAGATCGAGCCCACCAGTGAAGATTTGGAGCAGTTCCAGGCAGACCCAGAGCTCTAGATAATTGTACCTTGTTCTTTCCAGTTTATTTCATTTCCTGTTATGCCACTGTTTAGGCATTGCTTTTTCATTCCAGTTGTATTTTCTTTTCCTGCATTGTAAAAAGAATGTTATTAATAAAAGTTGCTGTTATTTCCATATTATTCGTCTCTTGTGATTTACTTTATATTGCTTAGTTACGCTTAGCGTATATACTTCTGAGTATATACGTAGCGGGCCTCGTCACGTCCACTTCGCCGTACACTGGGAAGCGGGGCGTGACAGGTTTTGTTGGTGGCCCATGCAGGTCAGAGCTGTATGAATCCCTGTCATGCAGTTCTGGTCTGCGTGAACAACCTAAGCAATATAACACAAGAACCAGCAACTAAAACATTCTTTACAATTCATGTTCTTTGAAACTTGCAAATCTCTATTCCTTGAATCTTATCATTTCATGTATTTGATTCTGTCCTAATCCAAATTTTTCTTCAGGATTATGGATTCCCCGAACAACACCAGCACCAACGTCAACAACACCCCACCAGCACTACCTCTCACACCAGCTGTTCCCGCACCACCCACTGAGCAGACGATGTTATTTGATGCGATCCGTAGTCTTCTCGAGGGACATCAACAACTTCTGAGCCGTCCTGATAACGATGCACCGGGAGAAAAGCAATTCCGGGCTTTGCACCCAAAGTAGTTCTCTGGTAAAGGAAGCCCTCTCGAAGCAGAAGAATGGGCACAAAGCATCGAAGACGATCTGGCAGCAGCTCAAGTGCTAGATAACGCTTGGATCTGTGTAGCGAACCTACAGCTCACGGATAATGCTCGAAATTGGTGGAAGGCGGAAGAAACCCGTCTAGCGCAGCCGATTGAATGGAAGACATTTCGCGAGAAGTTTGACGCGAAATATTTCCCTATGACTGCCAGGTTCGCTATGGAGCAGCAGTTTATTCATCTACAGCAAGGATCAATGTGGGAGAAATCGGTAGATGAATACGATGCTGAGTTCACTATGTTGAGCCGGTAAGATATGTCACAATAGTTCAATTTTTAAAATATCACATATTACACAGCTAACACAATCTTTAAACAGATTCGCGGCACACCTGATACCGACGGACGATATCAGAGCCCGTCGTTTTCAGCAAGGTTTGGACACAGAGATCAAGGCTGCTCTAGCCACAGGAAAGTTTTTGACTCATGAGGAAGCCCTAGAAGCTGCCCGCAGTTATGAGGCAGTGATAAAAGAGAGGGGCAGACCTCAGTCTGCAGGAGTCAAACGCCCTGCCAACCAGATGGCAGGTGGAGCCACGTCCAGACCATCTTTCGTGCCGAGGCGACCCGGAGTACCAACTCATCGTCCTAGCCCAGCCTTTTGCACTTACTGCAAGAGAACTGGACATATGATGAAGGACTGCCGTCGAGCCAACCGCCTCTGCTTAATCTGCGGTTCAGCCACTCATGATATTGGATCTTGTCCCCAAAGGCAGAACTCAGTTGCTGCATCCAGGCCAGCAAATACTTATCAGCAGCGACCGGCTCTTCCGGCACCTGCTCCCAGACTTGCACTGCCTGCACCACCTAGGGGACCACAAGCCGCACCACCTCCTCGACAGTTCCATCAAGCTCAAAGGAACGTTCAGAGGAATGCTCCTCAGGCCAGGAGGAATGTGCCGAAGCGCCAGGCTTTCATGATGTCTGTGGAAGAAGCTGAGGCCACGGGCCAAGTCATTACTGGTAAACTTTCTTCTCAAACTCATCTTTTAGTTTTGTTTACCTACACACTTTCCCTATACCTGAACCTATCCCATATACCTTAGGTACAATCCTAGTAACTTCACTACCTGCACTTGCACTGTTTGATACTGGAGCATCCCACTGCTTTATGTCGCAACGGTTTGTCCGAACCCATGCGATTCCAGTCTCACCGCTTGTATCCAGCTGGAACGTCAGTTCTGGAAATGGTGTTCTAAAGGCAACTATGGGATACAGCATGTGTCCAGTCGTCGTCTGCAGTCGAGAGTTTTACGCTGACTTCAAAGTACTGGACATACCAAACTTCGATGTGGTTCTAGGAATGGACTGGCTTGGAACCTTTTATGCTACCATCGACTGTCGTCAAAGGAGGGTAGTATTTGAGATTCCAGATCATCCGGTCTTCTATTTCAAGAGTGGAGATCGTACATTGGAGCCAAGTACTTACAAAGCGAAACCAAGGGAAGCAGTAGTTGCAGCAGCTCATGCAGAGGAAGAATCAAGACCGGAAGTAGTTCGAGAGTTCGACGATGTTTTCCCTGACGATATATCAGGTTTGCCTCCCGATCGAGCTCTTGAATTCAGTATTGACTTAGTACCAGGAGCACAACCAATGATCAAAGCACCGTATAGACTAAGTCCGGAAGGATTGAAGGAAGTTCGAACACAGTTGGACGAATTACTGGCGAAAGGATGGATTCGTCCCAGCACTTCAAGTTGGGGAGCACCTGTACTGTTGGTGAAGAAGAAGGAAGGTTCATACAGAATGTGCATCGACTATAGGGCATTGAACGAAGTTACTATGAAGAACAAGTATCCACTCCCGCGCATCGACGATTTATTCGATCAGCTAAGTGGATCTTGTGTCTTCTCTAAACTAGATCTTCGTTCAGGATATCATCAAGTGAAGGTCAAGGAGGCTGATATTCACAAAACAGCTTTCAGAACTCGTTATGGACATTACGAATTTCTAGTAATGCCATTTGGAGTGACCAATGCACCAGCAATCTTCATGAACCTTATGAACCAAGTTTTCCGGGAGTATTTAGACAGGTTCGTTGTCATCTTCATCGACGACATCCTGGTATATTCTAAGAATCGGAAAGAGCATGCGGAGCACTTACGAATTGTCCTGGAAACGCTTCGACAACATAAGCTTTATGCCAAGTACAGCAAGTGCGAGTTTTGGCTAAAACAAGTTGGTTTTCTTGGACACATCGTATCAGGAGAAGGGATTTCTGTAGATCCAGCAAAGGTTTCAGCAGTCAGCGAATGGCCTACACCAAAATCAGTGAAGGATATTCGGAGTTTCTTGGGCTTAGCTGGGTATTACAGAAGATTCATTGAAGGCTTTTCGAAGATAGCAACACCCCTGACCAAGCTCACAATAAAAGATGAAGAATTTGTGTGGTCAGAAGCATGCGAGCAAGCTTTCGTAGAACTCAAGTCAAGACTGACATCTGCACCTATTCTCGTCATACCGGATCAAACCGGAGGATTCGAAGTACATTGTGATGCATTCGGTAAGGGACTAGGATGTGTTCTACATCAGCACGGTAAGCTTGTGGCTTATGCTTCAAGACAACTGAAGACTCATGAGCCCAATTATCCGACGCATGATCTAGAGTTGGCAGCCGTTATTTTGCTCTCAAGATTTGGCGCCACTACTTACTTGGTGAACGAGTGAACATCTACACAGATCATAAAAGTCTGAAGTACGTGTTTACTCAGAAGGAGTTGAATATGCGGCAGAGAAGATGGTTAGAACTTATGGCGGACTTCGACATCAATTTGCAATATCATCCAGGAAAAGTGAACGTAGTACCTGATGCTCTTAGTCGCCAACCATTATCAATGAATCTCACCGCCCAGTGGAAGCTTCAGCAGGACCTACATCAGATGGAGATTGAACTAGTCATGCCAGGTGATGTTTCAAATTTGATGAATCTACAAATCCAATCAACTATTGTCAATCAGATCAAAGCAGCTCAAGCCAGCGATGCTAAGTTGCAAAAGATCAGAGAACAAGTGGAGAATGGACTCAGAACAGATTTCATCATTCATGAAGACGGATCTTTGAGATACGGCAGCAGATTGTGTGTACCAAAGGGTCCTGTTCAGGAAGAGTTAATGAAAGAAGCTCACAGCTCTCCCTATTCAGTACATCCTGGAGGTACCAAAATGTACAAAGATCTACGTCAGAATTATTGGTGGTATGGAATGAAGCGTGAAGTAGCCAGGAGTGTCGCAAAATGCTTGGTGTGTCAGCAAGTAAAGGCTGAACATCACAGGACAGCTGGACTACTTCAACCGTTACCAATCCCAGAATGGAAGTGGCAGCACATCACGATGGACTTTGTAACTGCTCTTCCTCGCAGCACAAAGGGTAACCATGCGATTTGGGTCATTGTGGATCGACTCACAAAGTCGGCTCACTTCATCCCATTTCGAGTTGGCCAATCAACTGAGACTTTAGCGAAGAAGTACATGGAGGTAATAATCTAATTTAAGATTTAAACTCTTCATAAAGTACTATCTCTAATGCCCATGAACTCATACAGGAAATTGTGAGACTTCATGGAGTACCGGTCTGCATTGTCTCCGATCGTGACACCAGGTTCCGATCGCAATTTTGGCAAAGTCTGCAAGCTAGCTTGGGAACAAGTCTGAACTTCAGCACGGCTTATCATCCACAAACAGATGGTCAGTCGGAACGAACTATTCAGATCTTGGAGGATATGCTCAGAGCATGTATGCTCGACTTCAAAGGATCGTGGGAAGATCACCTACATCTTGTGGAGTTTGCATACAACAACAACTACCAAGCAAGCATAGGAATGGCACCTTTTGCAGCATTATATGGAAGGAAGTGTCGATCGCCATTAAGTTGGGACAACATCGGAGAGAGAGAACTTCTTGGACCAGAGATGATAGTAGCGACCGTTGATGTGGTTCGTACTATTAGAGAAAGAATGCGCATAGCCCAAGATAGACAGAAACACTGGGCTGATGCGAAGAGACGACACTTGGAGTTCCAGCCAGGAGATCATGTATTTCTGAAAATCTCTCCGAACCGCGGAGTGATCAGATTTGGAAGACGGGGAAAATTGAGTCCGAGATACATTGGACCGTTCGATATACTCGAACGAGTAGGTGAAGTGGCATATCGTTTAGCGCTTCCACCCTCATTGGAAGGAGTGCATAACGTGTTTCACATATCCCAACTCAGAAGGTATGTGAGTGACCCCAGCCATGTACTTGATCATTCCGAGCTCACGATACAGCCCGATTTGTCTTGTGAACAACAACCTGTGGAGATCCTGGACAGTAAAGTGAAGACACTTCGGAACAAAGAAGTTAATTTGGTCCGGGTAATGTGGAGGAAAGACACTCCAGGAGAATCCACATGGGAAAGGGAGGATGAGATGCGTGCAAGATATCCGCACCTTTTTGTAAACTAGTCCTTAAATAAAAGTTGTAAATTTCGAGAACGAAATTTTTGTAAGGAGGGTAGATTGTAACAACTCTAATTTTGTATACCAAAAAAAAAATTGCTTTAGATATAGTGTATACTTGGAGTATTAATGTTGCTGGAAACAATTTAAGTATCTAATTCCTTACAATAATTACAAGAAGGAGCTTGTAGCTCATTGGTAATACCTTGCATTGCTGAACCAAGCCACCGGAGTTCAAATCCCATGCCCCACATTATTTTTGTATTTATTTTGTTTTATTTTTTTTTGGAAGTCAACGGTAAAAAGGCCATAACTCCCAAAATATGTACTGGACAACAAAAAGTAAAAATACCAAGTTGTTCCTCAGGAAAACCCCCGGCCATTGGACCCTTGACTCGGCCCGACTCGGCGCCGCCGGCCGGCGACTCGGCCGACTCGGTCCGGCGCCGCCGGCCGGACTTGGCCGGACGGCCGAGTCACCAACTGAGAAAAGTTGGCTCTTGACTTGGTCAACTCTCTTGCACACTTATTATACCTGGATCGGTTTTGATTTGGCCAATAAATCCCTTTTACTCCTAGGTTTAATGATTTTTAATGAATTTTTAATGTTTTTTTATATATTTTTAAATATTTTTTTAATCCAAACCCTAACCCTAGACTAGCCCTATATAAAGACCCCTATCCTCTACCTTTTCCCCTCACAACTCTAAGTCCACTCTCTCAAATTCTCGAGAACTCGGTACGAAGAGCGAGAAGCGAAGCGCTGCCGAAATCGACGACGGATTCCGGCGACCGGATCAGGACCTTCGCGACGTTTTCAACGAATCGACAACCACCACGACCTCTAGCTTCCTTAGCTTGTCCAAATCGTAAGTCCCACCTTCTTCTATCTCTCTTTTCGGTAATGTAAAAATATGACTTTTTGGAACCCGACGGAAATCGGATAAACCGATTTCCGATTCGGTTTTTCTCTAAATTTCCACTTGTCACCTAATACATATTATCTACCCATATGCTTGTTGACTATTAATCACCCATAAACCCATTTAATCAAACTTTTCACATGAAATGATAACTTCTTTGCAAAACCGTATTCTTTTCATAAAAATACCATGAAGTTCATTTTTCTTAGTTTAATTAATTCCCTCACTCCTAAATAGGTTTATCTTGATCACTAAACTTGTAGAACCCACTTTGAATGAAATTTCACACATAAAATGATAACGTTTCCGAATACCGTATTCTTGCGCTATAATACCTTTAAGTTTAACATAGCATGTTTTACCTTTAAACTTCACCAAAACTTAATATAAGTCACGGGGTAATGACCTACCCCTACACACACTCAATATAACCCTAATTGATAAATGTCAAAATACAGAATACGGAATTGCATGACTTTTTCACTAAAATACCATAATCTTTATAACTTTTATTTAAAGCTTTAAGTTGTAAACTTTTTAGATAAAATATTTTAATAAAATGAAAACACGATTGGTCATGGACATCGATCGTTTATCTAAACTTTCTTGTGGTGTCTAGGCTAGGCAAGTGAGCTTGGGTAACTTTAAAAGGCCCGTTTCACGATTCGTGAGCGGATCCCTCCCTCCTCACTTGTACTTACCTGGCCACAATTGACGGTGAAGAGGCGATTTGAGGCTTCTAATGACTCATCGTTTAGACCTTAGAAATCGGCTAGTTGGTTTAGGAAACCCTAATAACTAAAAATACGGAAAACTATACTTTTTGCAAATAAATACCCTATATTAATAAAACCGTTTTCCCAAATGAAAAGTATTTATAAACCTAAGCAAAGCGCCGCTACAACCCACTTTTGGGGAACCTGTTAGGGAAAGTACGGTTCATCGTGCACCCGCAGGCTAGTAGTGCGAGATTCAGACCTCCGCAAGGAGCATTCGGTCTCGAAAGGTTTAAAATACGATATTTAAGGAAAATGAGATTTTTAAAGATAAAATACTCATTTAAAAATTATTCATGTGTTAATATATATATAACTATCATTTTAACACCTATTTTATCCTAATATAAAGTTTCCACATTTTTCTAAAAATTACAAGATTAAAAGTTACACTAAAATACCATGAACTTCAGATAAAACAAATAATACTTTTATTAGGATATATTCACTAGAATAACACAAATAAAATTCACATTCATTATAACAATTAAAGACGAATATTAAATACTTGAGGTGTATTTTGAAAACTATACAAAAGTATTTTTACATAAAAACCCCTCAAGTTTCACAAATTACAATAAGGCCCCTAGCTAATATTGAACTTCAAATTCTTTTCTTTTAGTCTGACTCGGGTTAGAGTCTGACTATTCTTGACTCGAATATGATTCAAGTCAATCTATATGCTTTTATATTCCAATACAATTTGAATACATGAATCCATGAACCCAGTTAACAATATATTCCTTTTTGACTGAATCAAACCATGGATATTCATCCATTATCCTGATATTCCATTTACCTGATTATACAGTTGCAACATGTCTACTGATATCATGGTTTTGGTCAGTCAACCAACTTACATATTCCAATACTACAATACTGTTAAAACATTACGGGGTTTAAGGGGTAGATTGGTACGGAAGATGTTAAAGGTGGCACGAGGTGGTCAGATTAAGACACCTAACCTGAATCCTATTGCTGTTGTACCGTGGCATAACGGTTCCTTGTACTTTTCTTTTGCCCTGATCTCTAGCATATAGAGATCCCCCTCGTATACACTGGCATCTTTCTGTACCAAGCTACAAACCACAGCGTTACACAATGTTCCATAATATTCAACATTATAATACTTTAGAAAATACTGTTACTCTATCATTCTCATTCTTCTTATTCTTTTGGGACTTACCAAGCGACCTGTTTGCTGACGACATTCTATCTCTTTCTTCTTTGAATGTCGTCAGGTGCGTTGGACCAAGCTGAGATCGAGCCCACCAGTGAAGATTTGGAGCAGTTCCAGGCAGACCCAGAGCTCTAGATAATTGTACTTTGTTCTTTCCAGTTTATTTCATTTCCTGTTATGCCACTGTTTAGGTATTGCTTTTTCATTCCAGTTGTATTTTCTTTTCCTGCATTGTAAAAAGAATGTTATTAATAAAAGTTGCTGTTATTTCCATATTATTCGTCTCTTGTGATTTACTTTATATTGCTTAGTTACGCTTAGCGTATATACTTCTGAGTATATACGTAGCGGGCCTCGTCACGTCCACTTCGCCGTACACTGGGAAGCGGGGCGTGACAGATGTCATCTTTGAATGCATAGACATGTAGACTTAGGGAGAGAAATTAAGAGGGGTAAAATAATAGTCAAATGAAAACCACCCCCAAACTTGTACTTTGGCACGCATAGATATTCAGTTAAGTCCTTTTTCACTCACCTCTATTCTTAAAATGAGAAACATGGAGGTGAGGCAGAGGAAATTTAGTTATAATAAAGCGGCTCCTGTAAAAATAGGAGCTCCTACGCTGGGTCAACAGAAAAATACGGTTTCAATCTATACCCATTTACTTTAAAAATTGAACCGCTTTTAATATTTTCAACTTCTACTGTCCTGTGCGGGTATACATACCGCACCACAAAAGGTCCTTTCCAACGAGATTTTAGCTTACTCGGATGAAGATGGAGACGGGAATCGTAAAGAAGGACTTGTTGTCCCGGTGTGAAGGTTTTTCTAAAAAGGTTTTTATCATGGAACACTTTAGTCTGGTTCTTTACTATAACCGCATTATCGTAAGCTTCATCGCGGAGTTCGCTTAGCTCATTTAATTGCAGCTTCCGATAGCTGCAGGCTTGATCAAAATCGAAGTTAAGCTCTTTAATAGCCCACATTGCTTTATGTTCGATCTCGACAGGAAGGTGGCAAGCATTTTCAAACACTAGGCGGTATGGAGACATACCAAGATCGGTCTTATAATCGGTACAAAATGCCCAAAGAGCATTCGTCAATTTGGTTGACCAATCTTTACGGTTTTTAGAAACCGTCTTCTCCAAAATTTGTTTGATCTGCCTAATGGAAATCTCAGCTTGCCCGCTCGTTTGGGGATTATAGGGCATAGAAAGTTTGTGGTTGATTGAATATTTCCGCATCAAAGTCTCGAAAGACCGATTACAGAAATGCGTCCCGTTGTCACTAATTATAGCGTGAGGATGCCGAATCACGAAAAGATATTTTCTTTAAGGAACTTAATAACAACCTTGTTGTCATTAGTGCGGCACGGTATTGTTTCCACCCATTTTGAGACATAATCAACTGCTAACAAGATATATAAATTCCCAAAAGATTTGGGAAAAGGGCCCATAAAATCAATATCCCAAACATCGAATATCTCCACAACCAAGATAGGTTGGAGCGGCATCTCATTTCTTCGTGAAATCCGACCCATGTGTTGACACCAATGACAAGTTTTGCAATGATCATATGCGTCTTTAAATAATGTTGGCCAATAAAATCCACATTGCAAAACTTTCTCCACCGTTTTACGTGGACCAAAGTGACTGCTACATGCTTGATCATGACAAAAAGACAATATACTCTTTGTAAGTCGATGTACAACACCCCACGACTTGCGGGGAGGCGGAAATATGAAAAACGATCTTGTTTCTATGCTAAACATTGACTAACCGCATGAATCGAAGCTAAACGATAACTAACATCAAACATAGAAGTTCTATACTACTATGTTTAGGGATTATACCTAACGAATCGTGTCCTTCGTCTTTGCAAACTCCACCTCCTCCTCGGCCTTCTCTAAGTAGTAGACGATCCACCCGAGAGCTTTACTCCAAGCTTAACCTCTAAACTTGAGGCAACTAAACTTCTTTAAGTGCTAATCAAAGAAGCTAGGTGAAATAGAGAGAGGGTTATGGATTAAGTAGTCTAACTAATCCTTGTACTCAACACATGAGAGGGGAGGATTAGGGTTTGAAGAGAGAGAGCTTGAGGAGAGAGAAGGTGAGAATAATAATGAAGTGAGAATAATGAGTTATCATAATATATATCAAGCATTTCTTTTAAACCAGAAAACAAAGGATAATGTTTTACAACCATGCTTGATAAATATCTAATGGTGATTCACATCCATGAGTCATGAAGCAATAATGACATGGATGAATCATCCATATGACTCACTAATCACATTCATTGTATATGCCACCTAAACCCCCTTAGTCACCACCTTCTAGAAGCTTCTCGCGCAATTACGAGAACGCCCCTCCTTTCCGCAAAAATACGGAAAAACTTTAGACTGTATAAATCCAATAACCGGATATCAGTAACTGGCTTAAACCAAAGCCGACTGGTAAAAACTGTCCGAAAGTCTTATGTGCGTAAACACACGTATGCGTCCGAACCCTTGTCGTAAAACCATACGACCTCTATATCGTTTCGCCTGGAGTAGGGAAACTCTCTGTGTGGGACTCTAGAGACTCGACTACTACGCTGGCAGTAGGTTTAACCACAGACCGCAAGCGGCACTAGCTGTACGTAACGGTCCCCAGGTAGATGTCGATAAGAAGGCTGATGAGGAAACCCATCCGAACTCCTACTGAGTCTGATGTGACAATCTCCATACAGTCCGGTCCGTTCGTCTAAGACTATCGCATATCGGGCCTGGGGGGCGGCAAGCGTCAGTCCCCTAATAGCGGTATAAGTCGTGTCGGAGCAAAGCCCATTACACCCTGAGAAACTACTGGAACCTATCAGCAAATCTCGCTTGCCCTGGCTAGGGACTTTGCGTAATGGCTCTCTGACACAGCGCGATATCAACCCCCAATACCGGGAGAGACGAATCCTGTCTGACCTCCACTGCCTCCAAGTGCTCGGGACTGCACCCAACTGCTACCTGTTTGCACGACTCCTTTGAGCCGTGGTAGGGTAGCAATCTAAGAAATAGTGGGACACACTCGAGGCGAAGTAGCAGTGTCAAGTCTGCGGACTATGCTGTACTCATGTCACCTGGGAACTGTTCACTGACGACTGGTATAAAACCAACCAACAGTTCCCTGTGAGTCCTGTCCGGTGTACCCGTAACCTAACGAGCACCTGCATACTATCTCCAGTACGACGTACTGACGGCTGTGGGACAGACCATCTCCCCAACTGGGATGAGAAGCGTACACACCAGTCTACTCCGGAGTATCGATGCCCTGTCTCGATAATCCAACGACTAGGGACCTGAATAAGGATGTGCTTGTAGACTACCCAGCCCCCACTAGTGTGACTGCCATCGCAACGCCGGTAGTCAAGCAAGATCCTAAGAGCTCTATCAATACGTTTACCCACATATTAAGATAGAAAAACCAAGTAGCATACTACCATGTTTAGCAAGACTGTTATATACATGTGAATATCCCAAGCTCCCATTAAGTAATATACAAACTAGTATGATACAATAATGGCCCCTAGGGCATATACACTAACAATCTCCCACTTGCACTAGGGCCATGTACTGGCATATCGAAGACCGATGATCTCGAGTAGCCTATCGAACTGAATCTGAGGTAGGGCCTTCGTGAATGGATCAGCAATGTTCTCTTCAGAAGCAACTCTCCGAACCTCGATCTCCTGACGATCAATGATCTCCCTGATCAGGTGATACCGCCTTAAGATGTGTCTGGATTTCTAATGGGACCTTGGTTCCTTCGCTAAAGCTATAGCTCCGTTGTTGTCACAATACAGAGGTATTGGATCAACTATGGTAGGAACCACCTGTAGTTCTGTTAGGAACTTCTTCATCCAGACTGCTTCTTTCGCGGCATCGCAAGCAGCTATATACTCCGCTTCCATCGTCGAGTCAGCAACGGTGTCCTGCTTGGAGCTCTTCCAACACACCGCCCCTCCATTGAGGGTAAAGACATAATCCGACATGGACTTGGAATCGTCCTTATCACTCTGGAAGCCGGAATCAGCAAAGGCCTCCAACCTGAGGTCTTTTCCGCCGTAAACTAAGAACATCTCTTTAGTCCTTCTCAGGTACTTGAGAATGTTCTTTACTGCTATCCAGTACTTCTCCCTGGGTCTGACTGATACCGGCTTACCACGCTCAGTGCGTAAGCTATATCTGGTCTGGTGCACAACATCGCATACATTATAGAGCCTACCGCAGAAGCGTAGGGTATAATAGACATGCGTTCCCTTTCCAAATCAGTCTTGGGAGACATCTCTTTGGAGAGGGTGATTCCGTGACAAGCCGGTAGATTACCGCGCTTAGAATCTTCCATACTGAATCTTTTCAGTACAGTGTCGATATACCTGGACTGTGAAAGTCCCAACATCCTCTTGGATCTATCACGATAGATCCGGATCCCCAGAATGTAAGAGGCATCACCCAGGTCTTTCATGGAGAACCTGTATGACAAGAATCCTTTGACAGATTGTAGCATAGGAATGTCATTTCCTATCAATAGAATGTCATCCACGTACAAGACGAGGAATACGACACTTCTGGCTACTACTTTACTATATATGCACGGTTCATCTGGATTTTTGATAAAGTCATATTCTTTGACTGTCTCATCAAAACAGATATTCCAACTCCGCGATGCCTGCTTTTGTCCATAAATGGACTTGAGCAGCTTGCATACTTTCCCGCTGCTTCCACTCTGATTGAAACCCTCTGGCTGATCCATATAGACGTACTCTTCTAAATTTCCATTCAGAAAAGCCGTCTTTACGTCCATCTGCCAGATTTCATAATCATGGAAGGCAGCAATAGCAAGAAGGCCCCGAATGGATTTGAGCATAGCCACTGGAGAAAAAGTTTCGTCATAGTCCAAACCAGGTCTTTGACGAAAACCCTTTGCAACAAGTCTAGCCTTATAGGTTTCCACCTGCCCATCTACACCAATCTTTTTCTTGAAGATCCATTTGCATCCTATGGGTTTTACCCCATCTGGAGCAAAGTCCAAAGTCCATACTTTGTTGGTGTACATGGACTCCATTTCGGTCCGCATTGCATCTAGCCATCGTACCGAGTCGCCGCTCTGGATGGCCTGCTGGAAGTCAGTAGGTTCATCATCATCTATGATGCAATCCTCTCTATCCCCATCTATGAGAAAACCGTAGTATCTCTCAGGCGGATGAGACGGCCTACTACTCCTGCGGAGGGGTGCGGGAATGTCTTGTTCTTCTTGAACTTCCGGTTCTACCAAACTTTCAGTGTTAGTTTGTGGTTCTGGAATTTCTTCCAATTCTATTTCGCTCCCACTTGATTCCTTTTCTAAAAACTGATGTTCTAGAAAATGGGCATTACGAGAAACAAATACCTTTTGTTTCTCTGCGTAATAGAATAGATATCCCCTGGAGTTCTTTGGATATCCCACAAACTTACACTTTACTGATCGTGCCTCGAGCTTGTCCACATGCTGCTTTTTAATAAAAGCTGGACATCCCCAAATCTTTATATACTGTAGATGGGGTTTCTTCCCGCTCCACATCTGATATGGAGTGGTAGGCACAGTCTTGGTAGGTACCAAGTTCAAAAGATATGCCGCTGATTCTAGCGCATAACCCCAGAAAGATCGCGGTAACTCAGCATTACTCATCATGGATCGTACCATATCCAATAGGGTTCGATTCCGTCTCTCCGATACACCGTTGTGCTGTGGAGTGTATGGAGGAGTAAGCTGAGAGAGAATTCCTTTCTCTTTTAGGTAACCTAGGAACTCGGCACTCAAGTATTCACCTACTCGATCAGATCTAAGTGTCTTGATATTTTTGCCGGTTTGGTTTTCTACTTCATTCTTATACTCTTGGAATTTCTCAAAAGCCTCGGATTTATGTTTCATCAGATAAATGAATCCGTATCTTGAGTAATCATCCGTGAAAGTAATGAAATAGGAAAAACCACCTCTTGCATGTGTAGACATTGGACCACACACATCGCTGTGTATGAGTCCTAAGAGCTCGCTCGCTCTTATTCCTTGTCCAGTAAATGGAGTCTTTGTCATCTTTCCTTTGAGACAAGATTGACAAGTGTCATAAGTTTGATATTCGAATGAGTCCAAATATCCTTCTCTATGCAACTTAGTCAACCTTCTCTCATTGATGTGACCCAGTCTACAATGCCATAAGAAAGCTTTATTTAAATCTGGAGACTTTCTTTTTAGTGTGTTCTGGACATTGAAAATTTGGAGT
The DNA here is from genome assembly GCA_030015575.1 of Agapanthus africanus. Classification (NCBI taxonomy): domain Eukaryota; kingdom Viridiplantae; phylum Streptophyta; class Magnoliopsida; order Asparagales; family Amaryllidaceae; genus Agapanthus; species Agapanthus africanus. Next base: position 188,097,228 of record JASDDO010000028.1, read on the forward strand.
TGGTTTAAAACATATATACCGTTATTTAGTGTACCGGACCCAATCAAACCATGATTAAGGTGGATGTTAACAACATCTCTTACAAATGTGAAATCATAACCTTTATTTGATAACAAGGAAACTGATATGATATTACACGTTAAGCTTGGTACAAAAAAACAGTTATGTAAAACCAAAATGTGTCCACTCGTCAATCCTAGGTGATAATCCCCGATGGACGCAGCTCCCACGCTAGCTCCGTTAGCAACCGTTAGGGTCATATCACCTTCCTTCAGCACTCTACGGTTTCTCAGTGCCTGCAATGAATTACAAATATGAGATCCTGATCCGGTATCCAATACCCACGAAGTAGAGTTGATCGACAGACAATTCTCAATTACAAACACACCTGAAGTCAAAGCCACAGCTTGCTTCGGTTCCTGGTTCTTGGCGTTCCACGCCTTGCAATCCTTCTTCCAGTGCCCTTTCCTGTGACAATGGAAGCACTCATCCTGGCCAACTACCGGTACCGCAAACTTTTTCTTTCCCTTCCCTCCCACCTTACTTACACCTCCTCTAGGTCTGGGGGCGGCCTTCTTCTTCCTTCCTTTGGCCCTAGCCTTGGACCCGGAAGAAGATGCACCGCCAACAAATATAGCGGGTGTTTCCCTTGCCTTCTGCAAGGTGCCCTCTGCACTCCTTAACATGTTCAGGAGTTCCGGAAGTTCAACTTCTTTTCTTTGAATGTTGAAGTTCAGGATAAACTGGGCGTAGGTGCAAGGAAGGGACTGGAGAATAAGGTCTGTATAGAGCTCATTATCCAAAGTCGTCCCAAGGTCTGCGAGCTCTTCTATATAGCCGATCATCTTTAGGACATGTTCTCCCACGGATGACCCGACAGCCAACCTCGCTCGAAACAAGTTCTTAGAGGTCTCGTATCTTGCTATACGAGATTGCTCTCCATAAAGTTCCTTTGTATGGAGAAATATGGCATCTAGTTCCATATCCTCGTGCCTCCTCTGATGTTCATTGTTCATCGAGGCAAGCACGATGCACTTGGCTTTCGCGCAATCGAAATCCCAGGTTTTGTGGATTTCCTTATCCGCATTACTCGATTTGGGACCAGGGACAGCAGGTGCCGTAGCGGTGAGGACGTACCCCAATTTGTCATAGGTCAAAACCATTTTGACATTCCGTAGCCAATCTTTATAGTTTGGCCCTGTCAGTATATTTTTCTCTAAAAGTAACTTAAGTCCAGTCATTTTCAGGGTCGCTGCAATTAGGAGAGAGAGAAGAAAACTCTTTAGCATGATGCTCTTGCAAGTTTAAAGTGGTTTTTAGTTTATCTAAACTGGATGGCTCTCACTGTTTCTCGAATCCTTCCTCAAACCATAAAAGAAGAATTAGCCAGGACTATTCTCACCGTACAATTCTTGCTTAACCGTTCAGCCAGGCTAGTGTCGATACTTCGAGGGAGGTTTTCTAACGCTTTCGCGAAGTTCCTTAATTAAAGAACCTCTTTTCTCTGGGGGCATAACCCCGCTGACACCTTTCTGGACACCTACTTGGTTTATAGCATTGATCGTTAAGTGACGAATATCCTGATAAGTAGCATATACTCACAGTAGGATCGGGATCCAAATATCATCGTATGATAATGTTGAAGGAATGCTATCAACATTCATCAAACTCCAAATGGTATGCATCTCTTTGCAAATTTCAGTTTCTTTAGAAATTCCCGATATTTGTTTTTGCCCCATGCTCTTATGACCTTGGCGTTAGGTCAAAATGTCATAAGTCACATGTCAAGTTCTACCCATCATTATCTTGTCAATTTGAACCCATCCGTATATATCCTTGACGTTCGGCCAAAATGATAATACGACTGTCCCAAACTAACTCATCTATCTATGCAACAAATGAATACCCAGTAGCTACCAAACACTATGCCTTGGCGTTAGGTCAAAATACATAGCTTGAATACTACTGAATACCCAGATGAAATGACGGAGGGCTACGAATGGTTTTGGCGAAACCGTGAACGTAGTGAACTTAATATAACCGAAGGAACCTGATAGCTTTTAAAAGGAGTGGTTAAAGCTCCGCATTTAAAAATATCTGTTTTTAAAATTAACCGAGTGGTTTCTTTTAAATTGTTCCAACGATTAAAATTTTGGTTTATTTTATTTGCATTATTAATAATGCGTCCCATCATTAACCTATCATTGCAGAAAACAACGAAAATACAACGTCCTCTTATGCCATCCGCATTCGCCACGGGGTCCCGTCATTATCCGTTAGGTTACTTAACTAACGACAGAGCGGGGGCTGGGCTAGCGCGGGTGTAAAAGATAAGTGACGTCTAAATAGCTATCATATATAGATATTGTACATTCGTCAGACGCAATAATAGGCATTCCAGATCACATATGAACCGTGTTGGACTGTTGTGATGTATAGCCGGGGTTATGTGATGGGTTAATATTTAATTCATTTAATGTAAATGTAATTTATTGTAATATTATTTTGCGGGGCACATCCAGGTTGCGGTTGTAGCCACCGTTGTATTATTTCATTTTACTGTTTTTGCTCCAATGACAGACCCAAGGTGGGTACTGTAAGTCGATGTACAACACCCCACGACTTGCGGGGAGGCGGAAATATGAAAAATGATCTTGTTTCTATGCTAAACATCGACTAACCGCATGAATCGAAGCTAAACGATAACTAACATCAAACATAGAAGTTCTATACTACTATGTTTAGGGATTATACCTAACGAATCGTGTCCTTCATCTTTGCGAACTCCACCTCCTCCTCGGCCTTCTCTAAGTAGTAGACGATCCACCCGAGAGCTTTACTCCAAGCTTAACCTCTAAACTTGAGGCAACTAAACTTCTTTAAGTGCTAATCAAAGAAGCTAGGTGAAATAGAGAGAGGGTTATGGATTAAGTAGTCTAACTAATCCTTGTACTCAACACATGAGAGGGGAGGATTAGGGTTTGAAGAGAGAGAGCTTGAGGGGAGAGAAGGTGAGAATAATAATGAAGTGAGAATAATGAGTTATCATAATATATATCAAGCATTTCTTTTAAACAAGAAAAGAAAGGATAATGTTTTACAACCATGCTTGATAAATATCTAATGGTGATTCATATCCATGAGTCATGAAGCAATAATGACATGGATGAATCATCCATATGACTCACTAATCACATTCATTGTATATGCCACCTAAACCCCCTTAGTCACCACCTTCTAGAAGCTTCTTACGCAATTACGAGAACGCCCCTCCTTTCCGCAAAAATACGAAAAAACTTTAGACTGTATAAATCCAATAACCGGATACCAGTAACTGGCTTAAACCAAAGCCAACTGGTAAAAACTGTCCGAAAGTCTTACGTGCGTAAACACACGTATGCGTCCGAACCCTTGTCGTAAAACCATACGACCTCTATATCGTTTCGCCTGGAGTAGGGAAACTCTGTGTGTGGGACTCTAGAGACTCGACTACTACGCTGGCAGTGGGTTTAACCACAGACCGCAAGCGGCACTAGCTGTACGTAACGGTCCCCAGGTAGATATCGATAAGAAGGCTGATGAGGAAACCCATCCAAACTCCTACTGAGTCTGATGTGACAATCTCCATACAGTCTGGTCCGTTCGTCTAAGACTATCGCATATCGGGCCTAGGGGGGCGGCAAACGTCAGTCCCCTAATAGCGGTATAAGTCGTGTCGGAGCGAAGCCTATTACACCCTGAGAAACTACTGGAACCTACCAGCAAATCTCGCTTGCCCTGGCCAGGGACTTTGCGTAATGGCTCTCTGACACAGCGCGATATCAACCCCCAATACCGGGAGAGACGAATCCTGTCTAACCGCCACTGCCTCCAAGTGCTCGGGACTGCACCCAACTGCTACCTGTTTGCACGACTCCTTTGAGCCGTGGTAGGGTAGCAATCTAAGAAATAGTAGGACACACTCGAGGCGAAGTAGCAGTGTCAAGTCTGCGGACTATGCTGTACTCATATCACCTGGGAACTGTTCACTGACGACTGGTATAAAACCAACCAACAGTTCCCTGTGAGTCCTGTCCGGTGTACCCGTAACCTAACGAGCACCTGCATACTATCTCCAGTACGACGTACTGACGGCTGTGGGACAGACCATCTCCCCAACTGGGATGAGAAGCGTACACACTAGTCTACTCCGGAGTATCGATGCCCTGTCTCGATAATCTAACGACTAGGGACCTGAATAAGGATGTGCTTGTAGACTACCCAGCCCCCACTAGTGTGACTGCCATCACAACGCCGGTAGTCAAGCAAGATCCTAAGAGCTCTATCAATACGTATACTCACATATTAAGATAGAAAAACCAAGTAGTATACTACCATGTTTAGCAAGACTGTTATATACATGTGAATATCCCAAGCTTCCATTAAGTAATATACAAACTAGTATGATACAATAATGGCCCCTAGGGCATATACACTAACACTCTTGAATTCATCGTTAGGGACACAACTGCGAATGATTTGATCGGAATAATACTAAAACAAATAAGGTTCATCCCAGTAAAAGTGTTTTGCTTGGGATAGAAATCTAAGATTGTCTTGTTTCGACCAATCGCTAGGAATAAGTCCCGTTGCTAGATAAGTCACAATATCCATGAACCAAGGTTCGTAGGATACGGTCAAGAGCTGTTCGTCAGGGAAGGATTCATTTATTGGCACGGTCAACGTTGGTGATGAATTGATGCGTGAAAGTTGGTCGGCTACAACGTTTTCACATCCACTCTTGTCTCACATGACAAGATCAAATTCTTGTAACAACAGGATCCAACGTATAAGCTTGGCCTTAGCATCCTTCTTCGATAAAAGGTGTCGTAGGACGAAGTGATCGGTGTAAACCACTATTGGCGAGCCAATCAAGTAGGGCCTGAATTTTTCTAATGCAAATACAACTGCCAAGAGTTCTTTCTCGGTAGTTGTGTAATTAATTTATGCATCGTTCAAGGTCCTACTTGTATAGTAAATTACACGTGGCATCTTATCAATGTGCTGTCCTGAGACTGCACCAATAGCAAAATCTGATGCATCACACATAAGCTCGAACGGGTGGTTCTAATCCGGAGATGATAGAACGGGGGCTGTAGTGAGAGATCTTTTAAGCGATTCAAAAGCAGCCTCACAATCCAAATCGAAGTGAAATATTGTATCCTTGGCCAAGAGAAGAGTTAAGGGTCTAGCAATTTTGCTAAAGTCCTTAATGAATCTCCTATAAAATCCTGCATGACCAAGGAAAATTCGTATATCTTTGACGCATTTGGGAGGAGGAAGGTTATGGATGACATCAATTTTAGCTCTATCAACCTCAATGCCTTTTCGTGAAATGATATGTCCAAGGACAATACCTTCTTGGACCATGAAATGACATTTTTCCCAATTCAAAGTTAAGTTCTTATCCTTACAGCGGGTAAGAACCGCGTCAAGATGACGTAGGCATTCCTCAAAAAAGTCCCCAAATATGGAGAAATCGTCTATAAATATCTCCAGAAAATTCTCGACCGTGTCTGAGAATATCCCCATCATACACCGCTGAAATATAGCGGGAGCGTTGCATAACCCAAAGGGCATGCGTCTATAAGAAAAAGTACCGAAAGGACAAGTAAATGTTGTTTTATCTTGATCCTTTTCGGCGATGGGGACCTGGTTATAGCCAGAGTATCCGTCCAAGAAACAATAGTATTCATATCCAGCTAATCGTTCTAACATCTGGTCAATGAAAGGTAGAGGGAAGTAATCTTTCCTCGTTGCGGCATTGAGTTTTCTGTAATCAATACATACGCATCATCCAGTTTGGGTGCGTGTTTGGATCAACTCATTAACTTCATTAGTTATGACCATGATGCCGGACTTTTTAGGGACCACATGAATAGACTTACCCATTGGCTATCAGATATTGGGTAAATTATACCACTATTTAGGCACTTGACGATTTCTTTCTTTACCGCCTCCTTCATAACGAGATTTAACCGTCTTTGTGGGTCTCGGGTTGGTTTGCCTTCATCAATCAGATGCATATAATGTTCAACAATGAAGGGACTAACCCCTTTGATGTCAGCCATTGTCCAACCAAATGCTTGTTGGCTATAGTGCCCTCAAGTCAATTATTGGATCGCAGGCATGTGATTGCAATGATTGAGGGATGACCTATACCGGTAGAATAGTCTTACTCGAGATGATAGTATGCTATCTGGTTTGTCTTTATCATCATCTACATGCTTCAGGTGACATTACAGATCACTATTACATGTTGATAGAGCCCATAGGATTCTTGCTTGACTACCAGCAATATGATGGCGATCATATACGTGAGAGTTGGGTAGTCTATAAGCACATCCTTAAAGTGTCCCAAGTTGTAGGAGTTTCGAGACCGGGCATCAATACTCCGAGAGTAGACTAGTGTATACGGATCGAGACCCCGAAGAGGGGCGGTAGCCGGTCTCACAATCTATTGGGGTTAGTTGGTCCACCTAAGATAGTATACAGGTGCTCATAGGGTTATGAGTACACCGGACAGACTTGCTGGGAACATGCCAGTTGGTATTATATCTATTGTCAGATAGCAGTTCTCAGGTGACATGTGTACAGGTTAGTCTATCAACCTGAGATCGTCATTTATCTCGTGTGAGTTCCCATTGTGCTTTGATTACTACCCTACCATGGCTCAAAGGAGTTGTGCAAACATGTTTTAGTTGGGTACAGTCCCGAGCTACATGGAGGCAGTGAGCGGATCGTCAAGGGATTCGTCTCTCCCGGCATTGGAGGTAGAGGTCGCGGTGTGCACGGGTGGCCATCACCAGAAATTCTTGGCCAAGCTAGTCGAGAATTACTGATTCGGATCAGTAGTTTCTCAGGTGGTGATGGGCTTCATACCGACACTAAATATCGCGTTATTAGGGGTCTGACTTTATCCACCCTCCTAGACCAGATATGCGATACTCATAGACGAACGGACCGGACTGTACGGATATTGTCACTGTCAGGCTCAGTAGGGTTTCAGGATTACTTCGCTCGTCGGCCTCCCTTTCGCTCAATACCTGGGCAGCCGTTACATACAGATAGTGCCACTGACGTGCTTGTGGTTAAACCCACTGCTAGCGTATTGAGGAGTCTTTAGAGTCCCACACAGAGATTTTCCCTGGTTCGGGCGAAATGTTGTAGAGGCCGTATGGTTTTATGGCAGGGTTCGATCATATACGTACACCTGTGTATGGATCATGATCGGATGGGTAATACTAGCGGGCTTTGGTTTAAGCTGGATCCTAGCATTATATTGTTGGATTATTTTCATCTCATTGTATTCATATTCAGTCGGAATATGGATGCTGGTATGTATATACGGATGAGAGATATTCTTGTAATTCGTTACGAGTTTACTTTAGAATATGCCTGTTCCCTTATAAAATACAAGGAAAAACCCCAATGGGGCATCACGTGCCCACACATGACCAAGGGTCACGTGCTGACATATGATAAGTTCCCGAGTTCTTTAAAATAACAGAATTAAATTCTGGTTAAAAGCTTAATCAGTGGGTCACGTGCCACCACGTGATGGGGTCTTAAAAATTCTCTGAGTTAAAGGAAAGAAAACCCTAAATGGGGCATCACGTGCCCACACGTGACAGGGGGTCACGTGCCAACACGTGATGGGTTCCTAAAGATCTCTAAACTAATAGAATTAAATTCTAGTTAAATGGTCAATCGGTGGGATCACGTGCTAACACGTGATAGGCTCTTAAACCTTCTGAACTAATAGAATTAAATTCTAATTAAAGGAAATCAAAATCCCTAATATTTCCCTAGATCTTTCCAAACAAAAAGATTGCGCTCTGTAAAGTGGAACACCGTTGGATTAAAAATCCAATGGTGATTAAAAATCACCAATTTATAGAAAAATTCTATACAAGGAAAGATTTTCCTAAAAAAACTGCCAGGAACAACAAACAAACTATCTTTTGGATTAAAAATCTAATGGTGAATAAACTTCACTGAGTGATCTAAAAGATCATGTTGGTTACAAAATCAATCAAAATCTTTCAATAAAAAATTGACTAAACAAATTGATTCGTTTCTTTCCTCTATAAATAGGAGCCAAGAAGGGAAGAAAGAAAAGAGAGATACACAACAACAGAGAGAAAAAATGAAGAGAATTTAATTCTCCAGAGAGAAAGAAGATTTCTTCAGAAAAAGAAAGAAACTCTAGGTAAGAGAGAGAAAGAAATCATTCTATAAGCTCCCATAACCCTATAAGAGAATTTAATTCTCAAACTAAGAGTTTAACTCTTCTGAATAAGAACTTAGTTCTTCCTCTGGTTGAAGATCTGCAGAAGCAGATCTCCCCATAAGTTGAGAATTTAATTCTTATCGGGGAGATTCTGTCATGCAGATCTAAAACCTAAGAGAGGACCTAAGTTCAGAGAATTTTATTCTCCCACAAAGCACATAGGAATTTAATTCCTCCAACAAAATAGGGTTTAACCCTTAATACAAAAACTTAGTTCTTCTTCATGGTTGAAGATCTGCAGAAGCAGATCTCCTCATAAGTTGAGAATTTAATTCTCATCGGAGAGATTCTGCCATGCAGATCCAAAATTTAGAGGAAGAGTTGGGTTTAAAGAATTTAATTCTTTCAAATACATAGGAATTTTAATTCCTCTAAATAAAATTATGGTTTAACCCTACAAAAGAATTTAATTCTTAAACAAGGGACTTAGAATTTTCATGCACGTAGAAGAAGTCAGTACCCAACCTGATCACGTGGTCAGAAAAGAATGAATGAGATTAGGTCACGTGCTCCCACGTGACCCTTGGCTAAATTCCTCAAAATAAAGATAACAAAGCAAAGGCAGAACAGACTTTGGGCGCCCTCACGTGTCCCTACGTGACCCCTAACAAATCTTGTTAATATCTAGTGCATGGGTGCCCATCACGTGCCACAAGTGATGGCCATGAAGATTAAGTGTTTAACACTTATTTGAATATTCTGAGAATAAAATAAAGGAAGTTTAGCCCAATCCTAGGGCGCTTCACGTGTCCTCACGTGAGCGCTTTATCTTTTTAGTGTTTAACACTATTTTAGGCACATCATCCCTAGTGTTTAACATTACTTTAAATGCATCACGTGGGAACACGTGATCACCAAATATGTTCTAGTGTTTAACACTATATTCAAACCAGTTTTAGCCCAAATTGGCTAAGTCTTCCAGAGGCAAGATTCCCCTTTTGACTGAGCCTCAAATACATTCTTGTCTTCCAAGATTGACCATCTCATATGGTATATGAGTGCTCAGCACTCAATAAAAGACAAAACATTATCAGAACCCAGACCCATGTTTAGCATTGCTAAATAATGGGGCTGAACCCAGACAAATGCTCAGCAGCCCAAACAAAGGTCCAACCTTTTAAACCTAATTGGACTCAGCCCAAGTTGGCCATAAGTCCTCAATTCAGATTTAACTGAGCCCATGTGCTCATAATCTAATTAATTGATCTAAGTCCCAAATTGGACTACAGATTTCCCAATCAACATTGGTTCAAGGGTACATCTCTTCACTCCTTTGATATTTGTCGTTGTAATCCTTCAACGCCTTCAGAGAGGTGACGGGTCCCGATAACCAATCATTCCATGGACTGTGGGGTCCTTAAACTCATGGACTATGATGTCCTTAAACTTTATAGACTATGACGCCTTTAAACTATGGACTGTAGGGTCCTTAAGCCCATGGACTATGATGTCCTTAACCTTGGACTGTGGGGTCCTTAAACCCATGGACTATGATGTCTTTAACCTCGGACTGTGGGGTCGTTAAGCCCATGGACTATGATGTCCTTAACCTTGGACCGAGATGTCCTTAAACTAACATTGGACCGTAATGTCCTTAAACTAACCTTGGACCTCAATGTCCCTAAAGTAAACAATAGAGCCCAAGTGCTCTTTTGTCGGATCTAAACGATCCCGTTAAGTCGATCTTAGTCTGAAATTAGACTAACGTATCCTTAACAAACGTTTAAGTTGATCTTAGTTTCAAATGAGACTAACGTATCCTTAAACCCAACCCCAAATCTAAGAAGATACGGATTTGGACTAATCCACGCCCTACGGGCGACAACATAAATTAGTCACTGTATACAATCCACGGGCAACCAAAAAGAAAACAAACACACACGACACGAAGTAACCATCTGGAGAAGGAGAAAGTGGTTACCGCGATGCGGTAGCATAATTAACTGCAGGGGCTTGCGCCTGCAGGGAAGAGCGTCCCCACAATCAAAAACCCCTATAGGGGAATCTGACGAAGTCTGCTACATCGGCCGCATCCGTTTAAACCTTCGATACATGGTGTCATAAATCAACTTGGCATCTTCGGAGAGGTGGACGGATAGCACCAAATAGCATCTGCCCTTGAAGTTCAGGCCCGGACGTCCCAACGTCCCGGTCGCGTCTTCCGGCGGGGAACAGATTCTGGCACGCCCGGTGGGACCTTTTCCTCTTTCCACTCCACACTTCGTGGGTCGTGTTTTTTCGTGATCAGATAATTGCGGTGTGTATGTTTGTGGTTGCCCTTAGGGGAGTGGATACTGAAGTCGGCGTTTCATCTCTATGAAGAATGGAGTTTGCTCCCACCTTAGCAACACAGGCTCTGTCATATCTGGTGGAGTCAAGTACGGGCCACTTGCAGGCTCAAATCTCTGCAATCCGGCTCTTCAAGAAATCAACGGGCTTCTCTTTGGGTCGATGCCCCCACCTCCCACCCTCGGTGCCTCAACACCGATGGAGGAAGCCCAGAGGAAGTCTGTCGTCCACAGGCAGGCTCCCCAAGCAGCAGCTTTGCCGACGGAATCAGTCCTCAAACAACTGGCACATGCCAAGGACCAAGTTCGACGCAGGGAGCAGAATATTCAAGCTCTCAAAGGAAACAGGGGGCGGGCTCGGCAAAATCCTGAAGCTAATCAAATTCCGGCCGTAAGAAACGGTCGACATCGATTTCAGCATCATACAAAATGATCTGGGGGCAGTTCTCCATATGGTTCTTTTTCAACCCCAGTGGTGAATGTTGCTCCAACCGGGAACAGCTTCAAATTGTTGCGAAGGGTCGGACAAAATTCTCCTACCGCAATATTGAAGAAGTCTCCGCATCCCATGGAGATCCCACGAGAGCAGAAACCAGTACGCTCCCTGAGATGACTTTCCTCATCTATATATAAGGTGTGGAAGTAGGTGAAGGGGACTCATCCTAAGACGGATCCTGATACAGCGGTTTCTCCCAAAACCAAAGCGGCTTTTCACAAAAAAGGAGGCCCAATAAAGCTCAAGTGCCCGAAGCAAACTCTAAAGGCTAAAAACTCCAAACACCCCAAGCCTGGGTGCATGGTAGTTCACACAATCTATGTGGTGAATTCCAAAGACAAAGTTCGAGCTTCTATTAGTCATCGACCTCAAACTCGGTCCGTGACAAAAGTTCAACTGCAACATGAAAAGCTATAGGAGATGCTCGTTCAGGCAGCAGCAAACACTAATCCATCACCTAAGGAAAATTGACTTGGGAACGACAAACGACCCACGACCGACGTTCGTCAGTGAACTGTTGTCTGAAGAAAAGGAGGCTACGCTTAAAGACGTGCTCATGCTGTATAAAGATAGCTTCGCATGGAAATATTCCGAGATGCCGGGACTAGATCCAGAGATTGCTGTGCACAAATTGGCGATATCTCCGGACGTCAAGCCGATCAAAAAAGCACCGAGAAGAATGCGGCTCGAGCTTGAGATGAGCATCAACGCTGAAGTCAATAAGCTAATCGACTTCGGCTTCATCCAAGAGGTTCAGTATCCTGGCTGGATCGCCAACATTGTCCCAATAATGAAGAAAAATGGGACGGTGCGCATATATGTGGACTTTCGGGATCTCAACAAAGCTTGCCCAAAGGACGACTTTCCAGTACCGGTCACTGAGCTGAAGATAGATGTTGAAGTCGAAAATTGCACCCCGGTTGACCAAGTCAAAGTCAAAGTCAACCCTAAGCCAAGTGGGCCCATGCCCAGGTCGAGTCCGAACATGAAGCGGCCGACCCTCCTCCATGCCAAAATGAAATCATGTAATAAATAATTTTTATGTAATTTTTTATCCATGAATGGGCATAAAGCCAATTTTTTGTAAAGCCCATGGTTTATGTGCAAAAAAAGAAATGGTACATGAGCCATGAGATGGGCAAAATGCCATTTTGTAAAGCCCAAGGGGCTATATGTAAATGTGTAAGCCTATATAAGGCAACATGATGTTGAATAAAGGAGAGACTTTTTCATTTCCCCTCAAAATCTAGGGTTTGTGCCTCTTTCCCCTTTCTGAAGGTTCTAAACCTTCTCCTTTCTTTGAATTAAATCAAGAGTTTTACTCTTCCTTTTTCAAAACTAAATAGTTTTTCACCACAACACCCACAAAGGGGAACTTGGATCTGTCATTAGATCTCAAAAATGGAAGATTTTTAAGTCTCACCCCTTTTCTCCAAGATCTGGCCAAACGACAGGAAGAAGGAGACCCATCTCCAGAAACCCCACTTTGGGGAAGAACTAGGGCTCAAGGGGAGAAGCCCCTTCATCAGCTTCAAAATATCCTAGGAGTTTAACTCCTCATATATATACAGAATAATAAGTGCTCCTTTTCGGGAGTATAATTCCCATTGCAGGGACCAAGTCCCTTTTGCCTCCCGAGCGCCCAAAGCGCTAGCGCTCTTGTGCTCAAAGCGCTAGCGCCCAAGCGCCCATGTACTGACGCGTGGGACGCTAGCGCCCTTGCGCTCAAAGCGCTAGCGTCCGAGCGCCCACGTGCTGACACGTGGGACGCTAGCGCTCTTGCGCTCAGAGCGCTAGCACTCTTGCGCTCAGAGCGCTAGCACCCAAAAGCGCTGGCGCTTTTTCCCACGCATCCTTTGGATGCCCTTTCCCTTTTTCATACATGCATACATACACACATACACACACACATACTCTACAACACTGTCCCTCTCAAAAAATATTTGGGCCGGGGCGCTGCCCCGCACCCCGCAAGGGGGCTGCTAGCCCCTCTTGACCCCCAGCCCGCTATCCGGGTAGCGGGACCCCCGTAAAAGCTCTGCGGGGCCCCCGATATATCCAAAACCCTTCAAAACACAACACTGCACATTGAGTTCGCATGACCAGTTTAACCCGTCAATCGGAGGTTCCCTCACTCTAAAAGGTGATGGGTAATTAACGACAGCTTAGTTCGTGGCTGCCGGAGATTCGGATCCCCATAATCAATAATCCCCAGCCTACCCTAGGCAGGGGGAATCTGTAATGCACCTGACAAGCGCGCGCGTATTCCCATCTCAATGGGGTGACGAAAAACACCTTACAGATTCTGGCATGCCCGGTAGGATCTATCTCTCCTCCCATATTTCGGGTTAGACGTTCATGCGAGCTCAATCAATATACATATTGATTGTCTATACTGAAATCATGTTTCTATTTGCAGGGGTTAACAATTTTCAGCCGCCATCTTCAAACGCAAGTCAGTATTTGAACGACTTTCCTCGGCCCCAGCTGGGGGCAAGGCCATCAACACCAACAAAGTAATAAGGCATCTCGGGCAAGCTCCAGCGGTGCCCCTGACAACTGCTCAATCGGGTATCTTCTCTAAGCTCCCCGTCGTTAAACTGGAAACAGATGACCTCTATGTCGTTAAACTAGAAACATATGACCTCTAAGTCGTTAAACTGGAAACAGATGACCTCTAAGTCGTTAAACTGGAAACAGATGACCTCTACGTCGTTAAACTGGGAACAGATGACCTCTATGTCGTTAAACTGGAAACAGATGACCTCTAAGTCGTTAAACTGGAAACAGATGACCACCATGTCTGGAAACAGATGACCTCTATATCATTAAACTGGAAACAGATGACCTCTAAGTCGTTAAACTGGGAACAGATGACCTCTAAGTCATTACACTGGGAACAGGTGACCTCTATGTCGTTAAACTGGGAACAGATGACCTGTACGTCGTTAAACTGGAAACAGATGACCTCTACGTTGTTAAACTGGAAACAGATGAGCTCTACGTCGTTAAACTGGAAACAGATGACCACCACGTCATTAAACTGGGAACAATAGACCACCACGTCATTAAAACTGGGAAGAGTCGACCACCACGTCATTAAACTGGGAACAATCGACCTCTAAGTCGTTAAACTGGGGATGTAAAAAAAATGTAAATAAATAAGTAAAAAGAAAAGCCGAAATGATAGGGCAACTCGCAATAAAAATCAGCGAGTAAAATAAAAATGAAAAATAAAGCCGAAATGATAGGGCAACCGCGAATAAAAACCGAAATGATAGGGCAATCGCAACCTTCGCGCTAAGAAAAGCTGAAATGATAGAGCAATTGCGGTAGGTAAATAAAAAAAAACGACGAATGATGAGTCGCTCCTGGTACCACATTCTAGTGTAGCGATGCGGACACCAACCAAAATTCAATTTCCTAAAATTCTCCCGGCCCTACGGGCGCTCCCCAAAATTGACTACCGTATACAATCCATGGGCTTAAATAATTCTCATCAAACCCATGCCCCACCGCAACCACCAGTTACGCGACTGGTCTCTGCCCTTGGAATTATGGTCCATTGGGAAGACCAACTCATGTGTCCTCACGATGCATGAGGAGAACAAACCTTCGTGGGATCCTTACGACTCACAAAGGAAAAACACACTTGGGAGTCCTCACGACTCCTAAGGAGAAAATGCACCTATGGGATCCTTACGACTCGTAGGGAGAAAATACTTTTATGGGATCCTTACGGCCTATAAAATTGAAAAGCCTTAGGTGATAGGCATCTGAACCTGTCTCCTAAGCCATCGCTCCCTAATCCCCAAGCGGTGAATGATGAGTCGCTCCTGGTACCATATTCCAGTGCAGCGATGCATAAGCCAACCAAATTCCAAATCCCATACCCAAACTGCGAATGATGAGTCACTCCTGGTACCGTATTCCAGTGCAGCGATGCAGACGCCAACAAAATTCAAAATCCCATACCCCAACGGCGAATGATGAGTCACTCCTGGTACCATATTCCAGTGCAGCGATGCAGACGCCGACAAAGTCCCGAAATTTTTCCGGCCCTACGGTCTGGATCATACATCCTGCAAAACCTTATACAATCCACGGCGTAAAACAATCCTAATTTCTCCTAAGTCCTATCGGTGAGACCACATTCAAAGTCCTACAAAAAATAATAGTATGTCCACAAGCAAAATGGGTATGGATGAAAACCCGAAAGGGCTCCGTGAGTAAAAACAGCAGGACTGCCGGCGAGTTTATGAAAACCCGAAAGGGCACAAACTCATAAAAAAGAGATGAAATGCATGACTTTGTGAGGAGAAAATTCCCGCGTGAGATCCTTACGACTCAAAAAGGAGCAACACCCTTAGGAGTCCCCACGACTCCTAAGGAGAAAATACACCTACGAATTCCTTTCGAATCGTAGGGAGAAAATGCTTTTACGGGACCCTTACGATCCATAAAATTGAAAAGCCTTAAGTGATAGGGATCTAAACCTGTCTCCTAAGCCACCAATTCCCAAATCCTTCTGGGGCAAATGATGAGTTGCTCCTGGCATTATTCCAGTGCAGCAATGCAGATGCCGACAAAAAACCAATCCTAGAATCCTTTCAAAGACAGATGATGATTCGCTCTTGGTACCATATTCCAGTATAGCGATGCTGATGTCAACCCAAATCACAATCAACAAGTCAACTTCAACTCCGACACCGCAGAAAGCGGAGCAAGTCAGAATCCAATCTCGACACCGCAAGAAGCAGAGCAAGTCAAGTTCACCCCTGACACTGCAGGAAGAAGAGCAAGTCAAATAGAGCGTCGACCGTCCATGTCGTAAAAAGGGCAGTGCAGGCTTCCTACAAAGCAGGAACCAGATTACTTCGGGCCAGGGAAACGTCTACCACGGACACTCCGTCTCGGAGACGCGTCGAACGTCGACCGTCCATGTCGCAAAAAGGGCAGTGTAGGCTTCCCATAAATCGGGAATCAAATCGCTCTGGATCAGAGCGTCGACCGTCCATGTCGCAAAAAGGGCAATGCAGGCTTCCCACAAATCGGGAACCAAGTCGCTCCGGATCAGAGCACCGACCGTCCAAGTCGCTAAAAGGGCAGCATCGACCATCCAAGTCGCTAAAAGGGCAGCACCGACCGTCCAAGTCGCAAAAAATGGCAGCACCGACCGTCCATGTCGTAAAAAGGGCAGCACTGACCGTCCAAGTCGCTAAAATGGAAGCATCGACCGTCCAAGTCGCAAAAAGGGCAGCACCGACCGCCCATATCTAAAAAAGGGAAGCATCGACCGTCCATGTCGTAAAAAGGGCAGTGCAGGCTTCCCACAAATCGGGAACCAAATCGCTCCAGATCAGAGCGTCGACCGTCCATGTCGCAAAAAGGGCAGTGCAGGCTTCCTACAAAGCAGGAACCAGATTACTCTGGGATAGGGAAACGTCTACCACGGACACTTCGTCTCGGAGACGCGTCAAGCGTCAAACGTCCATGTCGCAAAAAGGGCAGTGCAGGCTTCCCAGAAATCAGGAACCAAATCACTCCGGATCAGAGCGTAGACCGTCCATGTCGCAAAAAGGGCAGTGCGGACTTCCTATGAACCAGGAACCAGATCATTCCGGGCCAGGGAAAAGTCTACCACGGACACTCCGTCTCGGAGACACGTCAGGCGTCGACCGTCCATGTCGTAAAAAGGGCAGTGTAAGCTTCCCACAAATCAGGAACCAAATCGCTCCGGATCAGAGCGTCGACCGTCCATGTCGCAAAAAGGGCAGTGCAGGCTTCCCACAAATCGGGAACCAAATTGCTCCGGATCAGAGTGTCGACCGTCCATGTCGCAAAAAGGGTAGTGCAGGCTTCCCACAAATCGAGAACCAAATTGCTCCGGATCAGAGCGTCTACCGTCCATGTCGTAAAAAGGGCAGTGCAGGCTTCCCACAAATCGGGAACCAAATCTCTCCGGATCAAAGCGTCGACCGTCCATGTCGCAAAAAGGGCAGTGCAGGCTTCCCACAAATCGGGAACCAAATCGCTCCGGATCAGAGCGTCGACCGTCCATGTCGCAAAAAGGGCAGTGCGGGCTTCCCACAAATCGGGAACCAAATCGCTCCGGATCAGAGCGTCGACCGTCCATGTCGCAAAAAAGGGCAGTGCGGGCTTCCCAAAAATCGGGAACCAAATCGCTCCGGATCAGAGCGTCGACCGCCTATGTCACAAAAAGGGCAGTGCAGGCTTCCCACAAATTGGGAACCAAATCTCTCCGGATCGGAGCGTCGACCGTCTATGTCGCAAAAAGGGCAGTGCAGGCTTCCTACAAAGCAGGAACCAGATCACTCCAGGCCAGGGAAACGTCTACCACGACACTCTTTCTCGGAGACACGTCAAGCGTCGATCGTCCATGTCGCAAAAAGGGCAGTGTAGGCTTCCCACGAATCGGGAACCAAATCGCTCCGGATCAGAGCGTCGACCGTCCATGCTGCAAAAAGGGCAGTGCAGGCTTCCCACAAATCGGGAACCAAATCGCTCCGGATCAGAGCGCCGACCTTCCAAGTCGCTAAAAGGGCAGCATCGACCGTCCAAGTCGCTAAAAGGGCAGCACCACTGTCCAAGTCGCAAAAATGGCAGCACCGACCGTCCATGTCGTAAAAAGGGCAGCACCGACCGTCCAAGTCGCTAAAATGGCAGCATTGACCGTCCAAGTCGCAAAAAGGGCAGCACCGACCGCCCACATCGCAAAAAGGGCAGCATCGACCGTCCATGTCGCAAAAAGGGCAGTGCAGGCTTCCCACAAATCGGGAACCAAATCGCTCCGGATCAGAGCGTCGACCGTCCATGTCGCAAAAAGGGCAGTGCAGGCTTCCTACAAAGCAGGAACCAGATCACTCTGGGACAGGGAAACGTCTACCACGGACACTCCGTCTCGGAGACGCGTCAAGCGTCGACCGTCCATGTCGCAAAAAGGGCAGTGCAGGCTTCCCAGAAATCAGGAACCAAATCGCTCCGGATCAGAGCGTCGAACGTCCATGTCGCAAAAAGGGCGGTGTAAGCTTCCTACGAAGCAGGAACCAGATCACTCCGGGCCAGGGAAAAGTCTACCACGGACACTCCGTCTCGGAGATACGTCAGGCGTCGACCGTCCATGTCGTAAAAAGGGCAGTGCATTAACTTCTTAGTGGGCTATTCTGACTTTATTTCCACAAGCTTTTTTAATGGGGGAGGAGACTTCTTTAGCACCGCAGTAGGAGAATTCCTTCACACCTTATTAAGTATCTCGAAGCTGTTCCCAGTTGGAACAGCAGCATTAACTTCTACCATCGGGGCTGATGGAGTTAGCCCAGAGGGGGAGTTGCCCCCAGCTTTCCTTACTCGGCGCCAGTGGCGACGTCGAGCGTGTCGAGCGGACGGCGTTGGTTCAGCAGTGAGAATGGCTTCGTCTTGCCCCCTGTGTAGGTGGGGGGTCACTGCTGATGTTAGCCTGTCAAAGACCGATGCCCTTTGGGTAGCAGGAGCGGGAGCTAGGGCCGTCAATCTTGTAAGGACCGACCTTTTGGCCGGGGAAGCCGCCTTGGCGATTTCGGGAGTAGGACCGGCCATTTTCTTAGAAACAGCCTTCTCTGGGATTGTAGGCCCCATGATGGGTCCACAGGATTTCTGGCCCAATCTAGAGAAGACTGAGGCGCTGATATTAGGCGACCCGTTGAGAGGAGTCGCGGCAGGGGTAAGACGATCAGAGACCGACTTCTTGGGAGCTTCCTTTGTCAGCATCGGCGCCGTGAAGCTTGTTGGTGGGAACATAGTCCCAAAGAACAATCCGGTAGTGGCCTGAGTCACCTGGTCCACCGGCATTGTGAATAATGAAGCAGCTTGGGGTCCGTAGGCTATACCTCCTGGCGAGGCAAAGCGTTGGTCACAATTGCAGTCTGAGCAGTTGGAGAATTTCGCAGAAGTAGAAGCCATCGATCCTTTGCTTTCTGCAATAAGCAAGACGCCAATTCTTAGTATCCTGAAACCCAAGGGCAACCATTAGAGAACCGCGATTGGTTCGCGAATCACGACACACGAAGTATGGAGTGGAAAGAGGAAAAGGTCCCACCGGGCGTGCCAGAATCTGTTCCCCTCCGAACGGCGGCACGACGGACTTGTCATCTCACCTGAGGTTCGGGGCAGATGCTATTTGGTTTTATCCGTCCGCCTCTCCGAAAATGCCAAGTTGATTTATGGCGCCTTGCATCGGAGGTTTAGACGGATGCGGCCGATGTAGCAGATTTCGTCAGATTCCCCCTCGTTTGAGGGGTTTTTTTTTGATTGTGGGGACGCTCTTCCCTGCAGGCGCAAGCCCCTGCAGTTAATTACGCTACCGCATCGCGGTAACAACTTTCTCCTTCTCCAGATGGTCACTTCGTGTCGTGTGTGTTTATTTTATGTTTTGTTGCCCGTGGATTGTTTACGGAGACCGAGTTATATCGTCGCCCGTAGGGCGTGGACTAGTCCAAATCCGTATTATCTTAGATTTGGGTTTGGGGGTTTGGTTTGAGGATACGTTAGCCATATTTGAGGCTAAGATCAACTCAAACGTTTGTTAAGGATGCGTTAGTCTAACTTGAGACTAGGATCAACTTAACGGGATCGTTTATATCCAACAAGAGAGCATTTGGGCTCCGTTGTTCCAGTTTGGGGACGTAGTGGTCCATCGTATGTATGGCCGTCGGGACCCGTTACCTCTCTGACGGCGTTGAAGGATTACAACGACAGATGTCAGAGGAGTTCCGAGATGTACCCTTGAACCAAAGTTGATTGAAGGGATTCATAGTCCAGTCCGTTTGAAGGTTTAAGGATACGTTAGCCGTATTTGAGGCTAAGATCAACTTAAACGGGATCGTTTAGATCCGGCAAAAGAGCATGCGTGGCTCTATTGTTCCAGTTTAGGGACATGGCGGTCCATGGGTAGTTTAAGGACATTGCGGTCCATTGGTAGTTTAAGGACATTGCGGTCCAATGTTAGTTTTAAGACATCTCGGTCAAGGTTAAGAGCGTCGTAGTCCATGGGTTTAAGGACCCCACAGTCCGTTGTTAGTTTTAAGACATCTCGGTCAAGGTTAAGGACGTCGTAGTCCATGGGTTTAAGGACCCCACAGTCCATTGTTAGTTTTAAGACATCTCGGTCGAGGTTAAGGACGTCGTAGTCCATGGGTTTAAGGACCCCACAGTCCGTATCAATGTGTGGTCATCGGGATCCGTCACCTCTTTGAAGACGTTGAGGGATTACAACGCCAAGTATCAAAGGAGTGAAGAGATGTACCCTGGAACCGGAGTGGATTAAATAGTCTTTGGCCCAATTCAAGACCAATTAGTTATGTTATGAGCCCATTAGCCCAGTTAATTACGAATTGAGGACTTATGGCCAGCTTGGGCTAAGTCCAATCATGTCTGGAATATTGGCTTCCTGTTGGTCCATTGAAGGAGAGAGTTTGCCTCTGGCCATTTAGCCAATGGGGCCAATGCCTAGTGTTAAACACTACAGACCAATTAGTGTTGAACACTGGGAATGAGATTGACAAGTTAGTGTTTAACACTAACAGATAGTTGGTGTTAAACACCAGCAACAAGGCTCTCAAATTAGTGTTAAACACTAAAACAGATCAGTGTTAAACACTGGCAACAGAGATCTCACATTAGTGTTAAACACTAAGGTAATCAGTGTTGAACACTGCAAATAAAGTTCTTCGATTAGTGTTGAACACTAAGGCCCAACAGTGTTTTAACACTGGATTCGGGGGTTCCATTTTAGCGTTAGACGCTAAGGCAAGAGGGGTCACGTGGTAGCACGTGAGGGCGCCCTCCCTTAGTTTGTTCTGCCGAAATGATCGCATCTTTTGGAGCATCACGTGTCATCACGTGACGGGTGTTTGAATGGAGTATGTTAAAGCTTCTGCCAAGGGTCACGTGGGTCACGTGAGGCACTGCCTCAAAGGGCTTTCTGTAGATCTTTTGGGGGGGCACGTGGTGACACGTGACCCTTCTTTTCTGTAGTTGTTTAGAAGATCTGTTAATCCCTTTCAGGAATTAAATTCCTCGTAGGGTTGAACCCTGACAATAATTTCAGAGGAATTAAATTCCTAGTTCCTTTTGAAGAGTTGAACTCTGAATTTTCTGTAGGAATTAAATTCCTCATATATGTGAAGAACTGAATAGGGTTAAACTTTAATAAAAGCTTTAAGGAATTAAACTCCCACTCTCTGTTAGAGAATTATTCTGGGGAGTAAGATTAAGGGAATTAAATTCTTGTTGTTTTCACAGAACTAAATTCTTAACTAGGGTTAAACACTGATTCTTTTCATTCTGAAGGAATTAAATTCCCATAACACAGGATCAAACCCTAATTTTTATTTTAAAGGAATTAAATTCCTATAGTTCTGTGAGAATTAAATTCTCGTGCTTGCATTCTCTCTCTGTGCTTTGGATCTGCATGGCAGGATCTCAACCCATTGAGAATTGAATTCTCAACTCAAGGGGAGATGTGCACTTTACAGATCCTCCATCAAAGAGAGAACCATGTTCTTCTGTTTTATATCAGAGTTAAACTCTGTTGAGAATTAATTTCTCTTTTCTTTCAAAAAGCCTTCCCTTTCTTACCTAAGGTTTTCTTTTGCAGAAGATCCAAATTCTTCAAAGTATCAAGGCTCTCTCTCTTTTCTTCCCTCTGCATATATCTTTTTGTGTGTCTCTTGGCTCCTATTTATAGAAGAAGCAGCCGAGTCAATTAGCTTTTGATGAATCTTTCATTGAGAGATTTGATTTGCATCCATCATTCGTTTTGGACCGTTGGATTATTAGGTGAATTTTATTCACCATTGGATTTTAAATCCAGAGATTCTCCTTTGTTATTTCGGTTAGATTTAAAGAGGAAATCTTTCCAAATTTGAGATTTTCCCATAGATAGATGATATTTAATCACCTCTAAATCTTTAATTTAATCGGTTTCTTATAATCTTTTTCCTTTGGAAAGATTTAAGCGATCTCTCCTCGGAATTTGATTCTGTTGAAAGATAGGCTTTGAAAACCGGTCACGTGTGGCCACGTGACCCCTGGTCACGTGTAGGCACGTGACCCCTGGTCACGTGTGGGCACGTGACCCCGAGCTTTCTTCTTTCTTTCTGCGCTCTGCTTTCTGGTCGCTGCTTAGCTGTCACGTGCCACCACGTGACCCCTGGGCACGTGTGAGCACGTGACCTTTGGCTGGACTCTTTTTCTTGGTTTAACCGGAGAACAAATCTGCTGCTTTTGATTATCACGTGCCAACACGTGACCCTGTTCACGTGGGAGCACGCGACTTCTTTTCTGAAGCCTTTTCCTTGATTTGATCAGGGAACCGATGTGCCTTTGAAGCCGCTTTTAAATGTCACGTGCCAACACGTGACCCTGGTCACGTGGGAGCACGTGACCCTTTCTGAATCCCTTTTCTTTGATGTTGTCGGGAAGCTGAATCTGCCTTGCCGATACTTTTAGATGTCACGTGCCAACACGTGACTGTTGGTCACGTGCCAACACGTGACTGTTGGTCACGTGTAAGCACGTGACCCTTTCTGAAGCCTTTTCCTTAGGCTTTCCTGATTTTAAATCGGGAAACAAATGCCCCCACAGCGTTGTTCTCACGTGTTTGCACGTGAGTGCAACGCTGTCATTTTTTTGTGACTGTTGGATTTCTCTAGGGATTTAGGGAGATGAAGCGTCTCCATCACATCCTATAAATATTCATGTCCCTTCAGAAGAGCCTTCACTTTGCTCATCTTCTTCTTCCGAGAACTTTTTCTGAGAATTTAATTCTCTTCTTCCAGAGCTTAGTTCTCTGTCTTAAAATATTTTTAGAGTTTAACTCTGTTTAAAAGGACACTTCCTCCTCAGGTAATGGTAATCGAAGTACCTTCATTTTGACAAACTCTCTGGATTTTAAATCCATATCAAGGGTTTCACAAAGAACCCATTTTTCTTCAAGTTCTTCAACCAAAATATGAGACCACTTAACCTCCAACCGTAGATCTCTTAGGGTTTAGATGATCCTTAGGGAGATGATGATGGCGGTTCAGATCTATGGAATTTAATTCCATCCATAATGTTTCTGGGAATTTAATTCCCTTCTCTTAATAAGGAATTTAATTCCAATGAAGAACTCAGTTTCTTCACACGGAGGCTTCTTGGGGTCTCTTGACCCTAGGTTGTCTTTCTGCAATTAATGAAATAGGAGCTTTGTAATGATGTCTTCTGTGGGAATTTAATTCCTTTGATCTTGTTGGATCCATTGTAGAGCCCGAGACAGATCCTGTTGGGGGAATGTGCATGGTCATCATTCTTTATTTAACGAGGGTATTCCCTTTGTTTTATTGTAACTATTTGGTCTCATTATTAACGAGCCGTCATCCGGATTCTGTGGGGCCCATGTGTTTTGTAGCCAATGGTCCCAGAAAACTCTGCTGTTGCTTTCTTTAACTAGTCTTCACGTTCATGCATGAATATATATATTGCTGACTTTTCTTTTAACGGTCTTCTTTTATTGGATTTCAGGTGCGATGGCTTCTGTTCCGTGTTTTCCCTTCTCCCGCTCGGATGCTGCTTTTCCTCAGTTGCCATCTGATGAGGAAGCGATGGCGATGATCTGGGCCCATGACCCGAACTGTACCAACCTTCTTCAATGGGGATCTTGGTATAGTCAGATTATCCAGGGTTGCCGGAGTTTTCTTTGCGCGGTACCGACGGAGCGCACTTTCCCATTCTTACCGATGGATCCTCCGAGGACGATTTTTGCTGTGGAAATGCCCAATTGGACTCCGACGGGGAGGCTCGAGCCTTCGACGATCGGTATTCCGAACCATCCGATCCCGGCCATAGACATCTTGGGGCGGCGTATCTGCCAGGGTGAGGCCCACCCGTGGGGGCAAATTTATAAGATAGGGCTTACTCCTCGGCACCCTACGGGCTATCTTCTCTGGGCTCGCTACATCCTTTCTGCCCATCGTGCGCGGTTGCAGAAAGTCGGGCTTTATCAAGCAATATACGCGTCACTATTCCATTATAAGTCTTCGCATGTCTGGTGGGTCAAGGCGTTTTTGAACCAATGGAATCTTCCTACTAACACTTTCATTCTAGGAGATCGCGAGGTCTCGATATCTCTGGCCGAGTTTTATGACATCTCGGGGTTGCCAATCAGGGGTAGTCTATATAAGGAGTTGCTGCCTTCTGACGAGTATATTTTTGAACCCGAGCCTGCCCCAGTTGACGGCCTGTCTGCTGAGAATGCCGTCCGTCACAAGCGTCCCAGTTTAATCAAGGTGCTAGGTATCTTCGACCGATTATTCACCGAATCCGAAGAGCAGGGTGTTACTTTCAAGAGCTTCATTGCTCGTTTCCTTCGCGAGGACGCCCTATCGAAGACGGCTCCGAAGTTTGCCAATATTGGAGACCCCTTTGGGTTCGGTCCGAAGAGGCTGCCGACCACTGAATCGGACTTACCTCAGTACTACATCCCTATTATGTCACCGAACTCTTTTGAATCCATCGCTGTTCCCGGCATGGATGAGAAGACGTTCTTCGTGGGGTTTGTTAGTGTCTGGCTCAGTTGGTTCGTTATCCCCATGCATCGCCGCTTCATGAGAGCCTCGGTCATCTACCCGGCTCATCGTATTGCTGAGGGGACGCGGTTGGCCATCGGCATCCCGGCCTTGGCGCACCTTTATCATGGGTTAGGCACCGCAGCTAATACCTCTACACCCGGCGTGGATGTAGTGAACTTATAGCTTCATTATTTCACGTCCTGGGTCAAAATGCATGTGATGGGGGCTTTCGCTATGCATCAGAGGCCCGCGTTTTACGACGCCTATCCCTTCCCGCGACTTATGCGACTGGTGGGTGCTTCTGCTGCTGACCCGACTCAATTCGAGGCTATTCGGGTGCTGATTTCTCCTCACGCCGCCGCTGGCGGGTTGGTTTTTACTGATCGGGTCTTGTCTACTCCTTCGGGTCCCGTTCAACAACTCTGGGACCAGTCGAAAGACAACGCACCTTCTTTGAAGCCCCGGGAGGCCGCGCATTTGTATACAATTAGACCGGGCTACTTGGTGTTTCGCCAGGACAGTGCAGCTCCTTTTATGCGGTACAATCCGCATCGATTTTCCCGGCAGCTTGGATACGACCAGGGTGTTCCTTTCGAGGCTTTTATAGTCTCCCCGATCCCTTCGCTCGATGCTGTTCGCGATGCCGCTCATCATTTCATGAGGCTGAACACCGGCTCCCGTTTTATGGTCCCTGAAGCTGAGTACATGCCCCGGTGTGTGGGTGCATTTACGGGCTGGTATCTTCATCGGATCAGCCCAATTATTCTTAAAGAAAGAAGGGTGCTTCTTTGTCACGATGCTCCTCCTCAGGTTTCGGGTGCTAAGCTGCGACCGAGGGTTTCGGTTCGCTTCCCTTTGAGGGAGATTGGTGTTGCACTCATTCCGGGGGAGTCAGGTGTAGACCTTACTCCAACGGCTGGTATGCCCTTGGGTTCCCGATCGCGGGGTAAACAGGCCCCAGTGGCAGCACCTCTGCCGGTGGCGGCACCGCCCCTTGTAGCATCGACAATGGCGATGTCATCCTCGGTTGTGGCACCGAGCGAGAGTAATAGGGATGAGGGCGCTGAGGGCGATGTGGGCCGGCGCCGCCCTAAGGCTTCGCGAGGGAGGAAGCGGTCATCCTCAGCGACCGGCTCTGGGTCTAAACGGCGGAGGAAAACGGCCACCAACCTGCTCGATTCTTTGGCGGAGTCTGAGCCTATTCTTGAAGATGAACCATTGGCCCTGCAAGAGTCAGACGCTGGACTTCTCTTCCCGAGCTCGGCCGATGAGGAGGTCGTACAGCTGGCTGAGGCCATACGACGTTCGAAAGAAGAGTCTCATAACGCCAAGGTTTCAAAGAAGTCTTATCCCGCTGTAATCTTTTACGAAGACCCTTCGTGGATTCGGCGGCGATTTATCGGTCCTTTGGAGGAATGGGGGGAAAGGGCTTTGAAGCAGGCCGCTTCAGAAGACGCAGCTGATGCACTCTCTTTATGGATCGGTGGTCATGAGTCTACCCTTGAACCCCGGCGATCCTACCTTCTTGAGAAGGAGCAGCGGCTTGAAGAAGCCATATTGAGGGCTTCTTTGCGTATAGGTACGTTGTGCTCCTTTTGTAGTCTTTCCGATTATTTATGCCCGTGGATATGTATCATTACTCTTATTTTAATCGTGCAGAATCTTCGACGCTGGGGGAGCTCCCTACAGGCCCACTAAAGCTAAAGCCCGCCGAAATTCTCAATGAAGCCTTGCTTGATGTGGAGGGGGCTGATGAGGCTGCTCCTCTCATGGTAGAACCTCCAGCGGCGGTTCTTGATCAGGGAGCGCTTGCCCCTTTAGGGGAGGCTCCTTTGGAGGTCGCCTCCCCAATGACTCTTACTGAGGGCGGCCCAGAGGCTGGAAGAGAGGTGGTCGGGACTGCTCTTCCTTTATTGGAGCCTGAGGTCACGGCGGAGACCGTTGAAGCCGCTATCCCCCCGGCTCAGAATGGGAGGAGTGTTGAAGGTATCCCTCTGCGTTTTAATTTAGCAACCCCTTCATAGTCTGAACTCTTTTATCTTTCCCAGAATTGCGCGGTTTGGCGGCCACTATCGCGGATCTGTCGCCTCGACAGTCATTTCAGCGTTTATTGGAGATGGCAGCTCTGCAGGCGATCTCCCCTCAGCGTATTGTCCTTTCCTCTGGGCAAGGTTAGTGTCATTCGCTATTTTTTACGATAGCATTGTTACTATTTCGCGAAATGACGTTGATGTCTCTTATAGTTTTGGAAGCTGACGATGAGGTCGAGGTCGTTGAAGGGCCAGGGGAACCTTCAGCTCCTATTTGCATGACTGTCGGTGAGTGACATTTTATTATAGTCCCGTTCGTTCTGCGTTTAAGAGTTTTACTAACATTTCCCAAATTTGAACAGCCCTGCCAGTCTCCATGGCTTTGGAATCGCGCATCGTGATGCCGCCCGGCCCTTATGCTTTGCGGGTTTCAGAACGCTTGGCTCAATTGAGCCTTGTCTCCCTATCATCTTTCGTCGAAGAGCTCTGTGCTGGTAGCATGACCACAGCCGAAGCGTTTGCCGCTGAAGCTAACGGCTCTCTTCCTTTTCTCGCCACCTATCATAGCGAGGAGGTGGTGCGGGTCTGGGTGGAGTTCTGTAGGAAGGTGGAGGCTTGTTTGCACGCTCTTGAATGTTCTCACCTTTCCTCGGAAGCCGTGGCTGCAAAAGCGGAGTTACGGGGTCTGATAGCACGATGTGCGGCTAACATGACGTCATGCGAGAAGAGGCTTGGCCGCAAGTTCTCGGAGAGGGAATTGGCTTCTAAGGCGCTGAGCGAGCTTCAGGCCAGCCTCACAGCCAAGGCCAACAAAGCATACGAACTCTGGCGAGTGCTCCAGGAGTCCATAAAAGAGGGGGTGGCTCTCGATAAAGCTGCCACGTTCACTCGTGAGAGGGTCGAGGCTCATAAAGCCACCGAGAAAGAGCTCGAAGCTCGGCTTGCTTCGTATCAGGCTTAGCAAGCTCAGGCGGAGGCTCGTCTCCTGGAGATCTTGCGTCATGAAGCCGTGGCTCAGCAACAGAATGATGAGCTGGTAAAATTATTGCATCGCCCGCCGGCTTGAGGATTTGTATCTTTTCCCCTTTTTTGTACATACTCATGAATGAGAGTATCTTTCTTTTTTTTGTTTCTTTCATGAATTGTACTTTGTATCCATTTTGGTTTATGAATAAAAGATACATTTTTCTTCTCAATGGTGTGCCCCCTTTGTATTCTGCGGACATTCCATCTTGATCTCCTTGCAGGATAGCGATGGCTTAGGATTCAGGGTTAGGATCTGCTTCCTAAGGCTTTTGCATTTTATGAGCCACGAGGGTCTCATAAAGAGTTTTTCTCCCTACAGGTCGAGAGGATCCCATAGGTGTAAGTTCTTCTTAAAAATCGTGAGGATTCTTAAGCGGGTTTTCCCTTGAGAGTCGTAAGGATCTTACAAGAGAGTTTTTCATCCCTACAGGTCGTGAGGACTTGTAAGTGCTGGATGTGGTCACCCTTGTCTGTGTTTTACGGAGTCAGGGGTTTCTCCAGGTATTGTAGTTTAAAGACATCGCGGTCAAGGTTAAGGACCTCATAGTCCGTGGATTTAAGGACTCCACAGTCCGATGTTAGTTTTAAGACATCACGGTCAAGGTTAAGGACCTCATAGTCCGTGGATTTAGGGACTCCACAGTCCGATGTTAGTTTTAAGACATCACGGTCAAGGTTAAGGACCTCATAGTCCGTGGATTTAGGGACTCCACAGTCCGATGTTTGGTTGCAGGGACCCGTCACCTCTTTGAAGACGTTGAGGAATTACAACACCAGGTATCAAAGGGGTGAAGAGATGTACCCTTAAACCAAGGCAGAATCCGTAGGGAATCGGGGTGGTTGATCGTTAGTTTTAAGACATCACGGTCGAGGTTAAGGACATCATAGTCCGTGGATTTTAAGGACTCCACAGTCCGATATTTGCTCTGGATGCTTCACACGGGTTCACTGCCGTGCTTGGCGAGGACCAGGCTCCGCTCTGGGCGTTTTCCGCGGAGTCAAAGAGTGACGTTATTCGCGTTCCACGTAACCAGGAATTTTGCACTAGATGCTTCGCACGGGTTCACTGCCGTGCTCGGCGAGGACTAGGCTCCGCTCTGGATGCTTCACACGGGTTCACTGCCGTGCTCTGCGAGGACCAGGATCCGCTCTGGACGTTTTCCACGGGGTCAAAGAGTGACGTTATCCGCGTTCCACGTAACCAGGAATTTTGCACTAGATGCTTCACACGGGTTCACTGCCGTGCTCGGCGAGGACTAGGCTTCGCTCTGGATGCGTCACATGGGTTCACTGCCGTGCTCTGCGAGGACCAGGATCTGCTCTGGACGTTTTCCACGGGGTCAAAGAGTGACGTTATCCGCGTTCCACGTAACCAGGAATTTTGCACTAGATGCTTTACACGGGTTCACTGCCGTGCTTGGCGAGGACTAGGCTCCGCTCTGGATGCTTCACACGGGTTCACTGCCGTGCTCTGCGAGGACCAGGATCCGCTCTAGACGTTTTCCACGGGGTCAAAGAGTGACGTTATCCGCGTTCCACGTAACCAGGAATTTTGCACTAGATGCTTCACACGGGTTTACTGCTGTGCTCGGCGAGGACTAGGCTCCGCTCTGGATGCTTCACATGGGTTCACTGCCGTGCTCTGCGAGGACCAGGATCCGCTCTGGACGTTTTCCACGGGGTCAAAGAGTGACGTTATCCGCGTTCCACGTAACCAGGAATTTTGCACTAGATGCTTCACACGGGTTCACTGCCGTGCTCGGCGAGGACTAGGCTCCGCTCTGGATGCTTCACACGGGTTCACTGCCGTGCTCTGCGAGGACCAGGATCCGCTCTGGACGTTTTCCACGGGGTCAAAGAGTGACGTTATCCGCGTTCCATGTAACCAGGAATTTTGCACTAGATGCTTCACACGGGTTCACTGCCGTGCTCGGCGAGGACTAGGCTCCGCTCTAGATGCTTCACACGGGTTCACTGCCGTGCTCTGCGAGGACCAGGATCCGCTCTGGACGTTTTCCACGGGGTCAAAGAGTGACTTTATCCGCGTTCCACGTAAGCAGGAATTTTGCACTAAATGCTTCACACGGGTTCACTGCCGTGCTCGGCGAGGACTAGGCTCCGCTCTGGATGCTTCACACGGGTTCACTGCCGTGCTCTGTGAGGACCAGGATCCACTTTGGACGTTTTCCACGGGGTCAAAGAGTGACGTTATCCGCGTTCCACGTAACCAGGAATTTTGCACTAGATGCTTTACATGGGTTCACTGCCATGCTCGGCGAGGACTAGGCTCCACTCTGGATGCTTCACACGGGTTCACTGCCGTGCTCTGCGAGGACTAGGATCCGCTCTGGACGTTTTCCACGGGGTCAAAGAGTGACGTTATCCGCGTTCCATGTAACCAGGAATTTTGCACTAGATGCTTCACACGGGTTCACTGCCGTGCTCGGCGAGGACTAGGCTCCGCTCTGGATGCTTCACACGGGTTCACTGCCGTGCTCTGCGAGGACCAGGATCCGCTCTGGACGTTTTCCACGGGGTCAAAGAGTGACGTTATCCGCGTTCCATGTAACCAGGAATTTTGCTGATTGTATCCACATTTCACGGGATGGCGGTTTGAATGTTGGCGGTATGTATACCACCGATCCATGGAACTGGGAGTTGCCGCTGTTCCGCTTAGCTTGAAGTTGTGTCCGTCGTTACGAGACGAATGCTGGGATGATCTCTAGGCCGCTTGTGGCCCGTCGAGATTTAGCTTCTTTCTTTGGTGAAACCTGGGAGGGGAGGTATGTTCCCTTTTTTGTTTACGCCCTTGGATTGTGTACAGGGTGTGATGGAACATCACCTGTTGGGCATAAATTGAAACTTTTCTTTTATATTTTGTTTCTTTTTCCGCGATGCTCTATCATTTCAGCTTCTATATCGCGGAGGTCGCGATTGCCCTATCATTTCGGCTATTTTTCGCGGTGCCCAATCATTTCGGCTATTTATTTATTTTCTACTCGCTGCTTTTTATCGCGAGTCGCCCTATCATTTTGGCTGTTTTCATGCATACATTTTTTTTTACTTGCTGCTTTTTATTGCAAGTTGCCCCATCATTTCGGCTATTTCGTATGCATGTGTGGCTCGCTAGCTTTTTCGCTGGAAGCTTGGATTTTAGATACCGATTTTGGTGTCAGCACAGCTAGAACTGGGATGTTGCCAGGAGCGAATCATCATTTACCTCTGTCGATGTTGAACAATGGGGGCTTAGTAAACAGGGTTGAGGGTCCTGTCGACCAAGGATTTTGACTTTATGAGCCGTAAGGGTCTCACAAAGGTATTTCTCCCTACAAGTCGTGAGGATCTTGCAGGTGTATTTTCTCCCTAGGAATCGTGAGGATCCCTAAGTGTATGTTCCTCTGTAAGTCGTAAGGATCCTACAAGAGGGTTTTCTCCTTATAGGTCAAGAGGACCTACAAGGGTTGCTCATCATTTGGACATATCCCAAGTCACGGGTGGGACTTTGCTGGGGAAATGTTTATTCGCGCCCATGGATTGTATACAAGGGTCAGTATTGAGCCACTTGTAGGGCAGTATCGAAGGTTGTGGGGGATTTTCTTAAGAACAGGTTTAGGTTTCTGTAACTTAAGACTTTCAAGTCTTATGAGCCGTGAGGGTCCCATAAGAGAATTCTCCTTACGAGTCATGAGGATCTCGCAAGTGTATTTTCTTCTTAGGAATCGTGGGGATCCCTAAGTGCGTTGCTCCTTTGTGATTCGTAAGGATCTCACGCGGGTGGTTTGTCCTTACAAGGTCGGGAGGACCCTATAAGTGTCTTTTAACGAGGTTGCGCCCTTTCGCGTTTTCACAAACACTCGCCAGTAGTCCTGCTGTTTTTACTCACGGAGCCCTTTCGGGTTTTCATCCGTGCCCATTTTGCTTATGGACATACCGTTTTTTTTAATTCTTTTCCTCCTTTTTTTTTATTCATCTCGTCAGCCTAAGGATGCTGCGGTAGTAGTTTAGGGACGTTTCGGTCCGTCGTTAGTTTAAGGACATTTCGGTGCGTCGATAGTTTAAGGACGTTTCGGTCCGTCGTTAGTTTAAAGACGTTTCAGTCCGTCGATAGTTTAAGGACGTTTTGGTCCGTCGTTAGTTTAAGGACATTTCGGTCCGTTATTAGTTTAAGGACATTTCGGTCCGCTGTTAAGGGGAAGGTCGGCTACTGCTTATGAGGTCTGAGCTTAGGAAGATAGTGAGCGGACATAGTCGTCGTCATCTATCATTGATCCAGGTCGTGGCTCGCTAAGCATAGTATTTCTTTAAGAAGCGGCCGTTTATTAGCCTGAAAGGCCTCTCACCGTGCATGTCCATGAGTAGATAGGATCCACCTTGGTAGACCTTGTCTATAATGTACGGGCCTTCATAGTTCGGCTCAAATTTTCCCCGCTTGGCACGATTGGGAATCATAGGTCTTTTGACTACTAGCACGAGTTCGCCTTGGCGGAATGTCCTCGGCCTGGTCAATCTTTCGTATGAGCGCATCATCTTTGCTTTGTAGGCCTCTAGATTTTGTTGCGCTATGAGCCGGGTTTCATCGAGGGCATCAAGTTCCTCGAGCCGAAGATGAGCATTTTCTTCGTCCGTCAGCTCATAGTGGACCGCCACTCGTAGAGAGGGTAGCTCTATCTCGAGGGGGAGCACTGCTTCCGTCCCAAATATCAACGCGTACGGCGTTGTGTTCGTGGCCGTCTTGAATGTAGTTCGATAGGCCCAAAGGGCCTCTTGCAGCCTCTCGTGCTAGTCTTTCTTATTTCGGGACACCGTCTTTTTTATGATCTTTGTCAAAGTCTTATTGAAGGCCTCGGCCATACCGTTAGCTCGTGGATTGTAAACTGAAGAATATCTCCAGTCTATATTGTGCTGCTGCGCGAAGCGGCTAATCTTATGGCTTCTGTAGGCTGGCCCGTTATCGGAGATAATCCGCCGTGGGGTTCCAAACCGATAGATGACGTGCGTCTTGAAGAAGTGGAGGATATTCTCCGTCTTCACTTCCCTCAGTGGTACTGCTTCTGCCCATTTGGAGAAGTAATCAGTTGTCGCCAGGATGAAACGATGTCCCCGAGACGATGCTGGCTCGATGGGGCCGACTATGTCAGTCCCCCACATTTCGAATGGCCAGCTAGCCACCGTTGGGTGTAGTGGATTCGGATGTTGGTGGATAAAGTCTCCATGAATCTGGCACGAGTGGCATTGCTTTGCATACTCGAGACAGTCTTGGACCATCATGGGCCAGTAATAACCCATCCGTTTGATCTTCAATTTCATTTTCGGACCTGCTTGGTGAGAACCGCAGAGTCCGTCATGAACTTCCTGAACGACTCTTTCTGCTTCGTCAGGTCCTAAGCATCTCAGCCACAGGGAATCAAACGATCTCTTGTATAGAGTATCGTTGACGAAAGAGAAAGATAGAGCTCGTTTCATGAGCTGATGTTTTGAGGACGCTTCTTCGGGCATTCGGTGGGACTTAAAATAGTCTATGAAGACTTCCCTCCAGTCCTCGGCCTTCTCATGGTCTTTTATTTGTAGGGTCGTCTGCTTAGTCGCTCCCTTTTCTTCGTATGATTCCGGAGATATTTCTGTTGGGGCGAGCACTCGACGGCTTTGTATCATGATTTTAACGTCATCGAGGTTCTCGTCAGCCAATTCTTTAGCGAGCTTAGCTAACGCGTCCGCTTTGCTATTTTCCGCGCGTGGTATGTTCTCCAAAGTATAGGAGGGAATTTGGGTCAATAGTTGTTGCACCTTTTCGCCGTACTTCACCAACTCTGGTTTGCACGTTTGGTAGTTACCATTTACTTGACTAACGACCGGTTGAGAATCCCCGTATATAAGGAGGTCTTCAATTCCCATGTCGATGGCGATCTCGAGGCCTGCTATCAGAGCTTCGTATTCAGCTTCATTATTTGTCCTCGGCTCTGTTAAGGAGAAGGCGAAGCGCATTATCCCTCCTTGTGGAGTTACAAAGATGAGGCCTACTCCCGATTTGATTATGGGGGTACATTGTTTGCGCTTCTTCATGGAAGATGCCCCGTCAAAATAGAGTTCCCATCGGGTATCGCCGTCGCCGATCGCGTCGAATGCATGTTCGTCCGGCAAATCGCAGTTCAGAGGAGAACCGGCAGGTACTGGATGCTCAGCGAGGAAGTCGGCAATGGCCTGGCCTTTCACTGCCTTAAGAGGTCGATACGTTATTGAGAACTCCATCAGGAGTAGAGCCCATTTAGCGAGTCGACCCGTCAATATAGCCTTTGACATCAAATATTTAAGAGGGTCCACCTTCGAAATGAGACGGACTTCGTGCGCCAACGCATAGTGCCTGAGTTTTGTTATCGCGAAGATTAACGCCAAGCAGTGTTTTTCAATGGGAGAGTAGTTGTTTTCTGCCCCCAGCAGAACTCGACTTAAGTAGTATAGTGCTTTCTCTTTCCCTTGATCGTTCTCTTGTGCCCATAATGCGCCTAAGGAACCTTCGAGGGCGGTTGTATAAAGAATGAGGGGTTTTCCCTTGACCGGCGCAGCCAACACCGGAGGGTTCTGCAGGTACTGCTTGATCTCGTCTAGTACACCTTGGCATTTGTGATCCCAAACGAATGGAGTTCCCTTCTTCATCAGGTGGCTGTAAGGACGGCATTTGCCTGAAAGATTGGCGATAAAGCGCCTGATGTATGCGAGCTTCCCTTGGAGAGACCGCAACTGTTTGAGGGTTCTTGGCGGAGGCATTTCTGTGATCTCCTTGATCTTAGATGGATCTATTTCGATACCTCGATGTCGGATGATGAATCCCAAGAATTTACCCAAGGAGACTCCAAACGCGCATTTGAGGGGATTCATCTTCAAATTATGTTGCCGAAGGCGTTGAAATACAGTCTCCAGATGCTTCAAATGTTCTTCGTATGACAGGCTCTTTACTACAAGGTCATCGATATAGCACTCGACGATGTCATGTATGAGGTTGTCGAAGATTTTTGTCATGGCCCTTTGATAGGTAGCGCCGGCGTTCTTTAGACCAAAGGGCATAACCCTGTAGCAGAATATACCCAAAGGGGTCCGGAAAGCG
The DNA here is from genome assembly GCA_030015575.1 of Agapanthus africanus. Lineage (NCBI taxonomy): Eukaryota > Viridiplantae > Streptophyta > Magnoliopsida > Asparagales > Amaryllidaceae > Agapanthus > Agapanthus africanus. The sequence goes on from JASDDO010000028.1 coordinate 188,132,106, forward strand.
GTGTGCTTCTGGTCTTCGGGATGCATCTTTATCTGATTGTATCCTGACGAACCGTCCATAAAGGAGAAAACCTCGTGAGTGGACGTGTTATCTATCATTAGCTCGGTTACTGGTACTGGGAAATCGTCCTTCGGGCAGGCTTTATTGAGATCCCTGAAATCCACGCATATGCGTACCGTCCCATTTTTCTTCATTACCGGGACGATATTGGCGATCCAGTCGGGATACTGGACTTCTTGGATAAATCCAGAATCGATCAGCTTCTTGACTTCGGCGTTGATGCTCATTTCAAGCTCGAGTCGCATCCTTCTTGGCGCCTGCTTGACTGGCTTGATATCTGGGGTTATTGCTAATTTATGCACAGCAATCTCCGGATCTAATCCTGGCATCTCAGAGTAGTTCCACGCGAAGCAGTCTTTATGCCGTAGAAGCACGTTCTTTAACGCGGCCACCCTTTCTTCAGATAGCAGCTCGCTGACAAATGTCGGTCGCGGGTCATCTGCCGATCCCAACTCAATCTTCTTAAGGTTATCTGCAGTAGTATGTATGCCGTCTTCCAGTTCTTTTGGAGCTGGCGGAAATTCTGAGACCACCTCATCATCGCTGTTCTCAAAGCACCAGGGAAGGTCATCCACGTTCTCGGGCTCTTCTTTTAATAACGTAATCGTATAACAGGTGCGAATCCGCTTCCAGGACTGAGGTGGATCTGGTTTTGCTTTTGCGGATTTGGGTTCGTGCTTTTATGGCGGCGTTACCTTCCAGCCGTCGGATAAAGCGAATCTGCCATGTTGGTACTGGTCCTCGACCCAGTTCTTGAAGGTGAAGCAGTCTTCGGTAGGATGTCCTATGGCTTGGTGATAAGAGCAATAGCTCAGATGAGAAGCCCTGTTAGCTTTCTCAGGGTGCTTAGACTCTGGAAGCGCGATCATTCGATGTTTTATAGCGAGCTTGAGTAATCTCTCCGTCTTGTCTCGAGGGAAGGAGTACACTCGACTCATCTTCTTCATGAGGGACAAATCCGAGCCGCGCAATACCCGATCACGTAACTCTCTAATCCTGTGTCGTTGTCGTCGGCTCCCCTTTCCGCTTCTTGATTCATTTCTGCCTCTGCATCGGGCCTTTCGTACAACGGGTTGACAGGGATGAGCATCTTTGTCTTTTGCAGCTTGTTGAAACAGACGCTGCGTCCTGGCCTTCTCGTAGATGTCCATCTCGCAGTTGTGGTCTTCCCGAGCTTTCTGACCCGCTTTCCTGATAAGCTTGTCCATTCGTTCTTCAAACGACGGACTCGGCCTTTCAATCGCGGGATCTAGTTTTGATAAGGGGTTGACATTTCCTGATAGGGAGTCATCTTCTTCATCAAAGGTATATATAGCGTAGCTATTGTGAGCCCGTTCCCGTTTTCCGGTTCTCACGTATCCAAGCCCAAGCGTTTCCATTTTCCCATTGGGCAATTTGCGTTGAGTCCCAGGGACATCCCAAATCCTATTGTAGAACCGAGTTTATCGAATAGTCTGTTTTAAGGGTACTCCTTGGCGCTTCAATAGCCTCTTTAGTCCATTTGTGTAATATCTGGGCAAACGGATGGGTTGGAGCCTGTCGAGTGTAGCATCCGCGCCATGCCAGATCTCTTTCTCTATTTTCGACTCTGAGGATCGGTAGAATAGGATTACCTTCTCACCCCTTTGCCTAGGAGGGACGTAAAATGTTTGCAGGTCCTGCACATTGTGAGCTTGAAGTGTGTCGAGATCCTTGTAGTGTTCTCGCGGTACCATGGTGATTTGCAAACTATGATCATCGCTAGGGAGTGCTTGTATTGACAGCCGATTGGAGAACACGGCATTAACCTCATCTTCTGAATCACTTCCGAAGACCAACATGGGAGCGGACGTCCCCAGGTTGTTGCGTTGAGATGGCCCGGCATAAATTATCTCTTCCTCTTCTTCGGTATCGCTCCCGAAAACAGGGATGGTGGCGGCGGCTTTGTTCTCCGGGTTGTGACACCTTTCTGTATCCTCGAAATCTGGCAAAAAGTACTTCGCGTCTTCGTATTTGCGAACTTCGTTCACGGAAAATGGGTTCAACTCACCTGTTACGGTATACTCGAAACCATCCTTAAAGTACTTCATACACTGATGTTGTGTAGAAGGGATGATGTTGTACTCGTGTAGCCAAGGACGACCGAGCAAGGCGTTGTAGCAGGTCTTGGCGTCAATGACATGGAATTTGATGTCTGTGACGAGGAGTCCAAAGTGTAATGTTAGTATCACGGATCCGAGAGTCCGTGACGATTGTGAATCGAAACCGAAGATAGTAATTTTGTCACGAGCGAGGTGTTGCACACTCATGCAGATTTCTTTCAACACCCGAACATTAAGGAGATTGACGGAGGATCCATTATCCACCAGGATCTTGCCTATCTTGATATCATGGCAGTATCCAGAGACATATAGGGGACGGTTGTGGTCGCACGTCCCGAGAAGGAGGCCTTCGTCACCGAAAGTGATATCGGCCGTATGCACTTCCTCCAGTTCATCCTTCATCCTTTCAGTGGCGAGGAAGGCTTGGAATTGCTCAGGTTCTTGTAACGCCTTAATTAATGAGTCTCGCGCTTCTTTTGATAATAGGAGGGCATCGAGAATGCTAAGCTGAGAAGGTAGCTTCCTTAGGTGCGCTAGGATATTGTAGTCTACCTTACCCTTCCTGGGAGGGTCTTTGGTAGTCAGTTCTTTCATGACCTGGTCATCTAAAGTGATATCCTCAGTGACCTTTTCCTTTCCCTTATCTTTTCTACTCGCGGGCCCGAGATTCTTTTCTGGGAGTGTGCGATTGCACAGCTAAATGTTCTCGCAGGCCTCCGATCTCTCCTCTTTCCTTAAAACGGATTCTTTAAAGAGAGGGCCCAAAGCCATTTCTTCATCAGAGTCGCTCCCAAAGGTGAGAATTTGTAACCCTCCGGCGTTAACCATGTAACAGTTGCCGGTAGTTCTGTTGTTCCCATCGACGGTACTTCTTCGTTCCCGACGGATCTTGCGTTTCATGCACTTAAAATGTTGCCGATGAGCAACATATCCTTGCCACCATATCTTAAAGGCGTCGCACTCCTCCATGGGGTGTGAAATTTTCCGATGATATGCGCAATAATCAGGGTGCCTCTCCACCCCATCGAGCGTGTTTCCTTCCGAGGGTGGTAGCTTTATTCCCATTGACATGGCTTTGGCAAACATTTTCCTCGTCTTGAATATCTTCTTGTCTACTTCGGATGCCTTTCGATCTGGCGGGGGTAGTTCAACTCTTTCGTTCAGTCGCCTGCATTTGGCTCCTTCCGATGCGGCCATCTCACGCTCCTGATCCGCTTTACTCTTTAGACGAATCTCGTCTAGAAAGGTGTTGATCATTTCATCTGTTGGCCACGCACGCTCTGGTTCAGGCTCTGTCCCCAGCTTCTTAGTGCCAGGAGTCTTTTCATCGTCGGTAAACGAGTGGGAGATTACGTTACAACTCGCCACATATCCCTCGGATTCATCCGACGAGCTCTCTCCATCATCGTCCTCTTGAAAGATGTGGCTGAGGAACTCTTGCAGCGTGACAGGAGTTCGCGTCTTTTGATTGTACTCTTCCAGCGCGTCGATTTGCTTCTGCAAGTTCGTGTGCTCGTCTCCAAGCTTCACGGGCTTCTTGGATTTCTTCTTCTTTTTCTTCGAAGATTTTGACGGCTGGGCGTGAGTATTTGGGCCCTTATCGTGAGTCTTCGTAGTTGGGCGGGGCTTCAACATCCCTTCGATAATTTGAGGTTCAAGAGGATTCTTCCATCCGACTGCCGGGCACGCATGAAGATCGCTCAGCATTCTTTTGGTTTTAGTTGATAGCACGACCTCCCATGGAGCTTCTTCAATAAAGGAGCAGGTTGCCCCTGGCGTATCTGCTTTCTTAGGAGTATGCGGTTGTGGTGGGTTCACCTTCCACTTTTCGGACAGTACAAACTTTCCCTGGAGGTATTGATCTTCAATCCAACCTTTGAAGATGAAGCAATCTTCAATCGGATGACTTACCGTTTGATGGTAAGGGCAATAGTTAGGGTTATTCACCTCAGTGGGTTGGGCGGCCGCCTTGGATTTGGTAGGTTTATAAGTCTGTTACGTACTGCCAGCTCGAATAACCGTTTCGTCTTGTCTCGTGGGAACGAGTAGGGACGCTTCATCTTCTCATTATAATACCGGCGTCTCTCTTCTAATTGATCTGCCGGTTTCGGGGCGTTGGGTTGCTGCTGGGCATTTGCGACGAAGGTTGCCCTTCCTTTACCCTTGTCATTCCGAGGTTCCGACTTCGGGGGAGGTGGTCTATGACCCATTTGGTCCATCTGAGCGAACTTGTCGATTAAAGCCTGGAATGTGGTTGGCTTAAAGAACATTATAAACTGGGAGATAGTTGCGTGAGGGTCTAGAGTTCCCACGAACATGCCCACTGCAGGTGCTTCCTCAATGCATTGCTCGCATTTCGACCACAAATTCCGCCAGCGTATAGCATACCGGACCCAGGTTTCGCCTGGTTTTACCCTGGCGTTAATCAGTGCCGTTATTGGAGTGCGTTCGCTGGCGCTTGCGAATCGCTGAGTGAATAGCAGCTCCATTTCAGCGAATGTCTTGATAGAATCGTTCGGGAGTTCTGAATACCATTCGAACGCTGTTTCTGATAAGCTGCCTATGAACTGGCGAAGCAACAGTTTATCATCACCGCCGGTGTTACCGCAAAGGGCCCTGAACTGGGCAACATGTTGATGGGGATTGCCGGTCCCCTTATACATGTGGAATTTTGGTATTGTATAGCCCGGCGGGTATTTGATTTGGTCGTACCAGCTTGGATTCGGCCGGCCTGTTTTTACGACTTGACCAGCTGCCTCAGTCTCATGATGAACCCGGATTTGCTGGGCTATACAGTCGACCAAATCAGCCTTAGAGATTATCTCTTCTTTGGCTGTTGAGAGGGCCGGTGGTGGATTTGACGTTTCTCCTCGGTCGTCTTCAAGAACGATTGGGGGATCCTCGGCGGGTAGGTCCTGCTGGATCATCATTCCTATCATATCTTGGAAGAGAAGGCCCATACGCTGTATGTTGGCTGCTTGTTCGGCAACCTCTTTGTCCTTTTTCTCCAGTATCCGGCGAAGGAATTCAGCGTCGGTTTCTTCCTCCTGGCGTGCGTCTGAGGACGTTTCTGGGTTTTCTTTTGGCCCGGTAAGTGCGGCCATAGCATTCATCATTTCCTGGAGCTTTTGCTGTTGCTCCTGAGCTTTGGTCACCGACCGTGTAAGCGGTCTATGACCTGTGGACGCACGGCTGTCTTCTTTTCCTGACGCCATGTATACGGTGTGGACCATCATGCCCCCAGACTTAGGGCATCTGGGCTCAGTGCTTTTAGCTGTCGTTGCAGGCTGGGGGATCTTCTCTAGCTTCCTCCTTCTATGAGCAGTGGAGGTTGAGGGGGTCGTTGAGGTGGGCGTCCAGACAGCCTTTCGTGGTTTAGCATGGTGTCCGGCTTCCGGTTGGATTTTCAGCTTCTAGTGCTGGCGGGAGAAGTTTGGATCGATCATCGAGTCTCGGGCCTGCCGCCAAACCTTATAGATTTTGGAAGACAGCCGTTGAGGGGGTCGGGGCTGTTCTGACTTTATTTCCACAACCGTTTTTAGTGGGGGAAGAGACTTCTTTAGCACCGCAGTAGGAGAATTCCTTCACACCTTATTTAGCATCTCGAAACTGTTCCCAGTTGGAACAGCAGCATTAACTTCTGCCATCGGGGCTGATGGAGTTAGCCCAGAGGGGGAGTTGCCCCCAGCTTTCCTTACTCGGCGCCAGTGGCGACGTCGAGCGTGTCGAGCGGACGGCGTTGGTTCAGCAGTGAGAATGGCTTCGTCTTGCCCCCTGTGTAGGTGGGGGGTCGCTGCTGATGTTAGCCTGTCAAAGACCGATGCCCTTTGGGTAGAAGGAGCGGGAGCTGGGGCCGTCAATCTTGTAAGGACCGACCTTTTGGCCGGGGAAGCCGCCTTGGCGATTTCGGGAGCAGGACCGGCCATTTTCTTAGAAACAGCCTTCTCTGGGATTGTAGGCCCCATGATGGGTCCACAGGATTTCTGGCCCAATCTAGAGAAGACTGAGGCGCTGATATTGGGCGACCCATTGAGAGGAGTCGCGGCAGGGGTAAGACGATCAAAGACCGACTTCCTGGGAGCTTCCTTTGTCAGCATCGGCGCCGTGAAGCTTGTTGGTGGGAACATAGTCCCAAAGAACAATCCGGTAGTGGCCTGAGTCACCTGGTCCACCGGCATTGTGAATAACGAAGCAGCTTGGGGTCCGTAGGCTATACCTCCTGGCGAGGCAAAGCGTTGGTCACAATTGCAGTCTGAGCAGTTGGAGAATTTCGCAGAAGTAGAAGCCATCGATCCTTTTCTTTCTGCAATAAGCAAGACGCCAATTCTTAGTATCCTGAAACCCAAGGGCAACCATTAGAGAACCGCGATTGGTTCGCGAATCACGACACACGAAGTGTGGAGTGGAAAGAGGAAAAGGTCCCACTGGGCGTACCAGAATCTGTTCCCCTCCGAAAGGCGGCGCAACGGACTTGTCGTCTCGCTTGAGGTTCGGGGCAGATGCTATTTGGTTTTATCCGTCCGCCTCTCTGAAAATGCCAAGTTGATTTATGGCGCCTTGCATCGGAGGTTTAGAAGGATGCGGCCGATGTAGCAGACTTCTTCAGATTCCCCCTCGTTTGAGGGTTTTTTTTTATTGTGGGGACGCTCTTCCCTGCAGGCGCAAGCCCCTGCAGTTAATTACGCTACCGCATCGCGGTAGCAACTTTCTCCTTCTCTAGATGGTCACTTCGTGTCGTGTGTGTTTATTTTATGTTTTGTTGCCCGTGGATTGTTTACGGAGACCGAGTTATATTGTCGCCCGTAGGGTGTGGACTAGTCCAAATCCGTATTATCTTAGATTTGGGTTTGGGGGTTTGGTTTGAGGATACGTTAGCCATATTTGAGGCTAAGATCAACTCAAACGTTTGTTAAGGATGCGTTAGTCTAACTTGAGACTAAGATTAACTTAACGGGATTGTTTAGATCCGACAAGAGAGCATTTGGGCTCCGTTGTTCCAGTTTGGGGACGTAGTGGTCCATCGTATGTATGGCCGTCGGGACCCGTTACCTCTCTGACGGCGTTGAAGGATTACAACGACCGATGTCAGAGGAGTTCCGAGATGTACCCTTGAACCAAAGTTGATTGAAGGGATTCATAGTCCAGTCTGTTTGAAGTTTTAAGGATACGTTAGCCGTATTTGAGACTAAGATCAACTTAAACGGGATCGTTTAGATCCGGTAAAAGAGCATGCGTGGTTCTATTGTTCCAGTTTAGGGACATGGCGGTTCATGGGTAGTTTAAGGACATTGCGGTCCATTGGTAGTTTAAGGACATTGCGGTCCATTGCTAGTTTAAGGACATTGCGGTCCAATGTTAGTTTTAAGACATCTCGGTCAAGGTTAAGGACGTCGTAGTCCATGGGTTTAAGGACCCCACAGCCCGTTGTTAGTTTTAAGACATCTCGGTCAAGATTAATGACGTCGTAGTCCATGGGTTTAAGGACCCCACAGTCCATTGTTAGTTTTAAGACATCTCGGTCGAGGTTAAGGACGTCGTAGTCCATGGGTTTAAGGACCCCACAGTCCGTATCAATGTCTGGTCATCGGGACCCGTCACCTCTTTGAAGACGTTGAGGGATTACAACGCCAAGTATCAAAGGAGTGAAGAGATGTATCCTGGAACCGGAGTGGATTAAATAGTCTTTGGCCCAATTCAAGACCAATTAGTTATGTTATGAGCCCATTAGCCCAGTTAATTACGAATTGAGGACTTATGGCCAGCTTGGGCTAAGTCCAATCATGTCTGGAATATTGGCTTCCTGTTGGTCCATTGAAGGAGAGAGTTTTCCTCTGGCCATTTAGCCAATTGGGCCAATGCCTAGTGTTAAACACTACAGACCAATCAGTGTTGAACACTGGGAATGAGATTGACAAGTTAGTGTTTAGCACTAACAGATAGTTGGTGTTAAACACCAGCAACAAGGCTCTCAAATTAGTGTTAAACAATAAAACAGATCAGTGTTAAACACTGGCAACCGAGATCTCACATTAGTGTTAAACACTAAGGTAATCAGTGTTGAACACTGCAAATAAAGTTCTTCGATTAGTGTTGAACACTAAGGCCCAACAGTGTTTTAACACTGGATTCGGGGGTTCCATTTTAGCGTTAGACGCTAAGGCAAGAGGGGTCACGTGGTAGCACGTGAGGGCGCCCTCCCTTAGTTTGTTCTGCTGAAAAGATCGCATCTTTTGGAGCATCACGTGTCATCGCGTGACGGGTGTTTGAATGGAGTATGTTAAAGCTTCTGCCAAGGGTCACGTGGGTCACGTGAGGCACTGCCTCAAAGGGCTTTCTGTAGATCTTTTGGGGGGGTCACGTGGTGACACGTGACCCTTCTTTTCTGTAGTTGTTTAGAAGATCTGTTAATCCCTTTCAGGAATTAAATTCCTCGTAGGGTTGAACCCTGACAATAATTTCAGAGGAATTAAATTCCTAATTCCTTTTGAAGAGTTGAACTCTGAATTTTCTGTAGGAATTAAATTCCTCATATATGTGAAGAACTGAATAGGGTTAAACCCTAATAAAAGCTTTAAGGAATTAAACTCCCACTCGCTGTTAGAGAATTATTCTGGGGAGTAAGATTAAGGGAATTAAATTCTTGTTGTTTTCACAGAACTAAATTCTTAACTAGGGTTAAACACTGATTCTTTTCATTCTGAAGGAATTAAATTCCCATAACACAGGATCAAACCCTAATTTTTATTTTAAAGGAATTAAATTCCTATAGTTCTGTGAGAATTAAATTCTCGTGCTTGCATTCTCTCTCTGTGCTTTGGATCTGCATGGCAGGATCTCAACCCATTGAGAATTGAATTCCCAACTCAAGGGGAGATGTGCACTTTACAGATCCTCCATCAAAGAGAGAACCGTGTTCTTCTGTTTTATATCAGAGTTAAACTTTGTTGAGAATTAATTTCTCTTTTATTTCAAAAATCCTTCCCTTTCTTACCTAAGGTTTTCTTTTGCAGAAGATCCAAATTCTTCAAAGTATCAAGGCTCTCTCTCTTTTCTTCCCTCTGCATATATCTTTTTGTGTGTCTCTTGGCTCCTATTTATAGAAGAAGCAGCCGAATCAATTAGCTTTTGATGAATCTTTCATTGAGAGATTTGATTTTCATCCATCATTCGTTTTGGACCGTTGGATTATTAGGTGAATTTTATTCACCATTGGATTTTAAATCCAGAGATTCTCCTTTGTTATTTCGGTTAGATTTAAAGAGGAAATCTTTCCAAATTTGAGATTTTCCCATAGATAGATGATATTTAATCACCTCTAAATCTTTAATTTAATCGGTTGCTTATAATCTTTTTCCTTTGGAAAGATTTAAGTGATCTTTCCACGGAATTTGATTCTGTTGAAAGATAGGCTTTGAAAACCGGTCACGTGTGGCCACGTGACCCCTGGTCACGTGTGGGCACGTGACCCCGAGCTTTCTTCTTTCTTTCTGCGCTCTGCTTTCTGGTCGCTGCTTAGCTGTCACGTGCCACCATGTGACCCTTGGTCACGTGTGAGCACGTGACCCTTGGTCACGTGTGAGCACGTGACCCTTGGCTGGACTCTTTTTCTTGGTTTAACTGGAGAACAAATCTGCTGCCTTTGATTATCACGTGCCAACACGTGACCCTGGTCACGTGGGAGCACGTGACCTCTTTTCTGAAGCCTTTTCCTTGATTTGATCAGGGAACCGATGTGCCTTTGAAGCCGCTTTTAAATGTCACGTGCCAACACGTGACCCTGGTAACGTGGGAGCACGTGACCCTTTCTGAACCCCTTTTCTTTGATGTTATCGGGAAGCTAAATCTGCCCTACCGATGCTTTTAGATGTCACGTGCCAACACGTGACTGCTGGTCACGTGTAAGCACGTGACCCTTTCTGAAGCCTTTTCCTTAGGCTTTCCTGATTTTAAATCGGGAAACATGCATCCCAAAAAGTGGGAACCAAAGCAAGTCGCCTCCACGCAAAAGAAGATCCATCTATTTCATGCACACGACTTACATATGTGGTGTGTATTTATTGATGGGGGCACTTTGTTGAAGTCAAAAATTGCACCCCGGTTGTCCAAGTCAAAGTCAAAGTCAACCCCAAGCCAAGTGGGCCCATGCCCAGGTCGAGTCCGAACATGAAGCGGCCGGCCCTCCTCCATGCCAAAATGAAATCATGTAATAAATAATTTTTATGTAATTTTTTATACATGAATGGGCATAAAGCCAAATTTTTGTAAAGCCCATAGCTTATGTGCAAAAAAAGAAATGACACATGAGTCATGGGATGGGCAAAATGCCATTTTGTAAAGCCCAAAGGGCTATATATAAATGTGTAAGCCTATATAAGGCAACATAATAATAAATAAAGGAGAGACTTTTTTATTTCCCCTCAAAATCTAGGGTTTGTGCCTCTTTCCCCTTTCTGAAGGTTCTAAACCTTCTCCTTTGTTTGAATTAAATCAAGAGTTTAACTCTTCCTTTTCCAAAACTAAATAGTTTTTCACCACAAAACCCATAAAAGGGGAACTTGGATCTGTCATTAGATCTCAAAAATGGGAGATTTTTAAGTCTCACCCCTTTTCTCCAAGATCCGGCCAAACGACATGAAGAAGAAGGAAACCCATCTCCAGAAACCCCACTTTGGGGAAGAACTAGGCTCAAGGGGAGAACCCCCTTCATCAGCTTCAAAATATCCTAGGAGTTTAACTCCTCACACACACACACACACACACACACACACACAGAATAATAAGTGCTCCTTTCCGGGAGTACAACTCCCATTGCAGGGACCAAGTCCCTTTTGCCTCCCGAGTGCCCAAAGCGCTAGCGCCCAAGCGTCCACATGCTAACACGTGGGGCGCTAGCGCTCAAAGCACTAGCGCTCAAAGTGCTAGCGCCCTTGTGCTCAAAGCGTTAGCGCCCGAGCGCCCATGTGCTTACATGTGGGACGCTAGCGCTCAGAGCCCTAGCGCCCCGAGCGCCCACGTGCTGACACGTGGGGCGCTACCGCTCTTGCGCTCAGAGCGCTAGCGCCCGAGCGCCCACGTACCTGGCACGTGGGGTGCTAGCGCTCTTGCACTCAGAGCGCTAGCACTCTTGCTCTCAAAACGCTTGCACCCAAAAGCGCTGGCGCTTTTTCCCACGCATCCTTTGGATGCCCTTTCCCTTTTTCATATATATATATACATACACACACACACACACACACTCTACAACACTGTCCCTCTCAAAAGAAATTTGGGCCGGGGCGCTGTCCCGCACCCCGCAAGGGGACTGCTAGCCCTCCTTGACCCCCGGCCCACTATCCGGGTAGTGGGACCCCCGTAAAAACTCTGCGGGGCCCCTGATATATCCAAAACCCCTTCAAAACACAACACTGCACATTGAGTTCGCATGACCAGTTTAACCCGTCAATCGGAGGTTCCCTCACTCCAAAAGGCGAGGGGTAATTAACGGCAGTTTAGTCCGCGGCTGTCGGAGATTCGGATCCCCACAATCAATAAACCCCAGCCTACCCTAGGCAGGGGGAATCTGTAATGCGCCTGACAAGTACGCGCGTGTTCCCATCTCAATGGGGTGACGAAAAACACCCTACAATAGATAATACGTCCACTCATGAAGTTTTCTCCTTCATGGACGGCTCATCAGGATACAATTAGATAAAGATACATCCCGAGGACCTGAAGCATACCGCTTTCCAGACCCCTTTAGGAATATTCTGCTACAAGGTGATGCCTTTCGGTCTAAAGAAAGCCGGTGCCACCTATCAGAGGGCCATGACGAAGATTTTCGATGACCTCATACATGAAATCGTCGAATACTATAATGACGACCTCATAGTTAAAAGCAAATCATACGAGGAACATTTAGAGCATCTGAAGATCGTGTTTCAGCGTCTTCGGAAATACAACTTGAAGATGAACCCTCTCAAATGCACGTTCGAAGTTTCCTCAGGTAAGTTCCTAGGATTTGTCGTTCGACACCGAGGTATCGAGATAGACCCGTCGAAGATCAAGGCGATCATGGAAATGCCTCCGCTAAGGACACTCAAGCAACTGCGGTCTCTCCAAGGAAAGCTCGCGTATATTCGGCGATTTATAGCCAATCTCTCCGGCAAGTGCCGTCCTTACAGTCACCTAATGAAGAAGGGAACCCTGTTCGTCTGGGATCACAAATGCCAAAGCGCACTGGACGAAATCAAGCAATACCTGCAGAATCCTCTAGTATTGGCCGCTCCCGTTAAAGGAAAACCTATCGTCCTGTACACAACAGCCCTCGAAAGTTGTTTAGGCGCGCTGTGGGCACAAGAGAATGACCAAAGGAAGGAGAGAGCCCTCTACTATTTGAGTCTAGTTCTCCTGGGGGCAGAAAACTATTACTCCCCTGTTGAAAAACACTGCCTGGCGTTGATCTTCGCGATAACGAAGCTCAGACACTATGCGTTGGCACATGAGGTCCATCTCATATCAAAGATGGATCCTCTCAAATATTTGATGTCAAAGGCTATATTAACGGGACGGTTCGCTAAATGGGCCCTGCTCTTGATAGAGTTCTCGATAACTTATCGTACTCTCAAGGCAGTGAAAGGCCAGGCCATCGCCGACTTCCTCGCTGAGCATCCGATACCTTCCGATTCTCCTTTGAACTGCGAATTGCCCGACGAGCACGCGTTTGACACGATCGGCGGGGAGAGAAGAGAGAATGATACCCGGTGGGAACTCTATTTCGATGGAGCATCTTCCTTGAAGAAGCGCAAACAAAGCACCCCCATAATCAAATCCGGGGTGGGCCTCATCTTCGTGACTCCACAAGGAGGGATAATGCACTTTGCCTTCTCCTTAACAGAGCCGGGGACGAACAATGAAGCCGAATATGAAGCTTTGATAGCAGGTCTTGAGATCGTTGTCGACATGGGAATTGAAAACCTCCTCATATACGGAGACTCCCAGCTGGTCGTTAGTCAAGTAAATAGCGACTATCAAACGTGCAAGCCTGAGTTGGTGAAGTACGGTGAGAGAGTGCAGCAACTGCTGACTCAAATTCCTTCCTACGCCCTGGAAAGCATACCGCACGGGGAAAATAGCAAGGCGGATGCATTAGCCAAGCTCGCTAAAGAACTGGCCGACGTGAACCTCGATGACGTAAGGATCATGGTACAAAGTCCTCGGGTTCTTGCACCGGCAGAAATATATCCGGAGTCATCCTCTACAAATAAAAGACTAGGAAAAGGCTAAGGATTGGAGAGAAGTCTTTATAGACTACTTCAAGTCCCGTCGAACACCTGAAGATGCGTCCTTAAGACATCAGCCCATGAAACGAGCTTTATCTTTTTCCTTCGTCAATGATACTCTGTATAAGAGATCATTTGATTCTCTATGGTTAAGATGCTTGGGACCTGAAGAAGCAAAGGGAGTCGTACAAGAAACTCACGACGGACTCTGCGGTTCTCACCAAGCTAGGCCGAAGATGAAATTAAAGATCAAAAGGATGGGCTATTATTGGCCCACGATGATCCAGGACTGCCTCGAATACGCGAAGCATTGCCACTCGTGCCAAATTCACGGGGACTTCATCCATCAGCATCCAAATCCGCTACACCCAACGGTGGCTAGCTGGCCATTTGAAATGTGGGGAACTGATATAATCGGCCCCATCGAACCATCATTGTCCAGAGGACATAGGTTCATACTGGCAACAACCGATTACTTCTCCAAGTGGGTAGAAGCAGTACCGCTGAGGGAAGTGAAGACGGAGAATATTCTCCATTTTTTCAAGACACATGTCATCTATCGGTCTAGCACTCCGCGACGGATTATCTCCGATAACAGGCCGGCCTATAGAAGCCACAAGATCAGCCGCTTCGCACAACATCATAACATAGACTGGAGATACTCTTCGGTCTATAATCCCCGAGCTAACGGTCTAGCCGGAGCTTTCAACAAGACCTTGACGAAGATCGTGAAAAAGACGGTGTCTCGAAATAAGAAGGACTGGTACGAGAGACTGCATGAAGCTCTCTGGGCGTATTGAACTACGTTCAAAACGGCCACAAACACAACGCCGTATGCATTAGTATTCGGCACAGAAGCGGTACTCCCCCTCGAGATAGAGTTACCCTCCTTACGAGTGGCGGTTCACTACGAGCTAACCGACGAAGAAAATGCTCACCTTCGGCTTGAGGAGGTCGACGCCCTTGATGAAACCCGGCTCATGGCGCAACAAAATCTGGAGACTTATAAAGCAAAGATGACGCGCTTATAAGAAAGATTGACTAGGCCGAGAACATTCCGCCAAGGCGAACTCGTGCTAGTGGTCAAGAGACCCATGATCCCCAATCGTGCTAAGCGGGGGAAATTCGAGCTGAACTATGAAGGCCCGTATATCATAGACAAAGTTTACCAGCGTGGAACCAATCTACTCATGGAAATGCATGGCGAAAGACCTTTCAGGCCAATAAACGGTCGATTCCTGAAAAATACTACGCCTGACGAGTCACGGCCTAGGTTAACGATAGATGACGACGCCTATGTCCGCTCGCTATCTTCCTAAGCTCAAACTCTATAAGTAGTAGCCGGCAAACGGACCGAAATGTCCTAAAACTAACAACGTACCGAAATGTCCTAAAACTAACAACGGACCGAAACGTTCTTAAACTAACGATGTACCACTATGTCCTAAAACTAGCTATTGACCGAGATGTCTATAAACTACTATGGACCGCAGCATCCTAAGGCTGACACAAAAAAGTAGAAAATAAAAAAAAAGAAAGAAAACGGTATGTCCGTAAGCGAGATGGGCACGGATGAAAACCCGAAAGGGCTCCATGAGTAAAAATAGCAGGGCTACCGGCGAGTTTTGTGAAAACCCGAAAGGGAGCAATCTTGTTAAAAGACACTTGCTAGGTCCTCTCGACCTTGTGAGGAGAAACCACCTCCGTGAGATCCTTACGACTCACAAGGGAGCAACACACTTAGGTATCCCTACGATTCCTAAGTAGAAATTACACTTACGAGATCCTTACGACTCGTAAGGAGAATTCCCCTTTGAGACCCTCACAGCTCACAGGGTTCAAAAGCCTTAAGTTACAGGGACCTGAACCTGTTATTAAGCCATCACAACCTCCAATGCTGACCTACAAGCGGTTCAATATTGACCCTTGTATACAATCCACGGGCACGAATAAACATTTCCCTAACAAAGTCCCACCAGAGACTGGGGATATGCTCGCACGGTGAACATCCCTTGTAAGTCTTCTCGAATTATAAGGAGAAAATACTCTTGTAAGATCCTTACGACTTATAAGAGACCATACACTTAAGACTCCTCACGATTCTTAAAGGAGAAAATGCACTTACGAGATCTTCATGACTCGTAGGGAGAAATACCTTCATGAGACCCTTACGGCTTATGAAGTTAAAAGCCTTAGTCAACAGGATCTTAACCCTGTTTGCTAAGCCACCTTTGTTCGACATCGACAGAGACAGAGACAAATGATGATTCGCTCCTGGCGATATCCCAGTTGTAGCGATGCTGATGACGAAATCGGTGTCAAATCCCAAACTCGCAGCGAAAAGTCGGCGAGCCGCAAATGCATATGAAATAGCCGAAATGATGGGGCAACTTGCAACAAAATCAGCAAGTAAAAATATATGCATACAAAAATAGCCGAAATGATTGGGCAACTCGCAATAAAAAGCAGCGAGTAAAAACAAAAAAATAGCCGAAATGATTGGGCACCACAAAAAATAGCCGAAATGATTAGGCAATCGCGACTTTCGCGATATAAAAGCTGAAATGATAGAGCATCGCGGAAAGAAAAATATATAAAATGAAACTTTTTACCTTACCGGTGATATCACATCGATCCCTGTATACAATCCACGGGCATAAATAAAGAGGGAACCATATCTTCCGACCAGGCTCCATCAGAAAAAGAAGCCAAATCTCGACGGTTCACAGACAGCCTAAAGATCACAACAGCGTTCCTCCTCATTCCAGCAGGATTCAGACGCGACAATCAACCTTGGAGCCATCAGAAAAAGAAGCCAAACCTCGACGGTTCACAGACAACCGAGAGAGCACCTCCTGGTCCCATAGAACACGGCTAATGTCAATCCTGACCGCGTGGGAAACGCCCAGAGCAAATCCTGGTCCCGTAGAACACGGCTAATGTCAATCCTGACCCTGTGGAAAACATCCAGAGCACCTCCTGGTCCCTTAGAACACGACTAATGTCAATCCCGACCCCGTGGGAAACGCCCAGAGCACCTCTTGGTCCCGTAGAACACGGCTAATGTTAATGCTGACCCCATGGGAAACGCCCAGAGCACCTCCTGGTCCCGTAGAACACGGCTAATGTCCATCCTAACCCCGTGGGAAACGCCCAGAGCACCTCCTGGTCCCGTAGAACACGGCTAATGTCAATCCTGACCCCGTGGGAAACGCCCAGAGCAAATCCTGGTCCCGTAGAACACGGCTAATGTCAATATGACCCCATGGGAAACGCCCAGAGCAAATCTTGGTCCCATAGAATACGGATAATTTCAATCCTGACCCCGTGGGAAACGTCCAGAGCAAATCCTGACTCCGTGAAATGCGGATAAAGTCAACTCCTGACTCCGTGAAGTGCGGATAAAGTCAACCCCTGACTCCGTGAAATGCGGATAAGGTCAACCCCTGACTCCGTGAAATGCGGATAAGGTCAACCCCTGACCCTGTGAAATGCGGATAAGGTCAACCTCCCGACCCCGTGAAATGCGGATAAGGCCAACCCCTGACTCCGTGAAATGCGGATAAGGCCAATCCCTGACTCCGTGAAATGTAGATAAAGTCAACCCCTGACCCCGTGAAATGCGGATAAGGTCAACCCCTGACTCCGTGATATGCGGATAAAGTCAACCCTCGACTTCCCCATCAAAGCAATTCTTTGATTCGGGAGAAAGTCAACTCATCAATCACTTATGGGTCCTCTCGACTTTTAAGGAAGAAAATTCTCTTCTGAGATCCTTACGACTCTTAAGTGAAAACACACTTAGGAATCCTCACGATTCCTAAGGAGAAAATTACACAAACGAGATCCTCACGATTCGTAAGGAGAAATACCTTTATGAGACCCTCACGGCTTATAAAGTTGAAAAGTCTTAGGTGGCAGATCCTAACCTGTCTCCCAAGCCATCGTTGCCTCGCAGAGAGGTCAAGATATATTTTCTATGGACCACACTCTCCGACAAGAAAGGAAACAATCACTTACGAGTCCTCTTGACTCGTAAGCAAGAAAAACTCTCTTGTGAGGTTTTTACAACTCTCAAGAGAAAATACACTTAGGAATCCTCACGATTCTTAAGGAGAAATCACACTTACGAGATCCTCACGACTTTTAAGGAGAAATACCTTTATGAGACCCTCACGGCTCATAAAGTTGGAAAGCCTTACGAGGCAGATCTGAACCTGACTTCTAAGCCATCGCTGTCCTACAAGGAGATCAAAATAGATTATCCACAAAATGCATTTACTAAAAGGGACACACCACCACGAAGCAAAATTTGTCTTTTATTCATGAATCAAAATGAATACAAAGTACAATTTATGAAAGAATCAAAAAATACTCTCATTCAGGAGTATGTACAAAAGAAGAATACAAAGAAAAATATACAATTCTTCAAGCCGGCGGACGATTTAATAGATTTGCCAGTTCATCCTTTTTTCGCTGGGCCTCAGCTTCATGATTCATTATCGCTAAGAGACGGGCCTCCGCTTGGGACTGTTGGGCCTGGTATGAGGCAAGCCGACTTTCAAGCTCCTTTTCGGTAACTTTATGAGCTTCGACCATGTCGCGAGTAAAAATGACGACTTTATCAATGGCTACCACCTCCCTGATAGCTTCTTGAAGCACCCGCCAAAGTTCATACGCCCGAGTAGTCTTGGCCGTAAGATCAGCTTGAAGTTCCCCCAGCGCAGTTGAAGCCAACTTCCTCTCTGAAAATTTTCGGCTGAGCCTCTTCTCGCATGACAGCATATTTGCGGCACACCGTTTGATCAGCCCCGCAAGCTCGCCTTTGCAGCCACAACCTCTGAAGGAAGGCGCGTACATTCAAGACTATGCAAGAAAGCCTCCACCTGACGACAAAACTCAACCCAGACTTGCACCAATGTTTCACTGTGGTAAGCAGCAAGAAAGGGGAGAGAACTGTTAGCTTCGGTGGCAAATTCTTCGGCCGTGATCAAACTACCAGCATGAAGGTCTTCAATCAGAGCTGACAAAGGGTGAAGCTTAGCTTTGCCATCCGTTCTGAGGCGCGTAGAGCATAAGGGCCGTGTGGTATGGCGATGCGAGATTCCAGTGTGGTAAGAACTGGCAAAGCTGTTAAGATTTATAAACAATTAGCGAAACTTGCAAGCAAAAAGCAGATGGAACAACGTCGAAACTTTACCTACCCACAGTCATGCAAGAAGGGTCCAAAAGATCCCCAGGCCCATCAAGAATCTCAACTTCATCATCGGTTTCCAGAACTGCAGAAGACATCAGTATCGTTATATGAAATAATAATAATGCCGTGAGGAGAAGGCAAATAACACTAACCTTGCTCGGAAGAGAGGATGATGCGCTGAGGGGATATTGCCTGCGGAGTAGCCATCTCTAGCAGACACTGAAAAGACTTCCTTGGGGACAGGTCTGCGATGGACACCGCCAATCCTCGTAGCTCTGAAAAGACAAAAAGCTTCAGATGATGGGGAGATTATTAAAATAAAATATAGAATGCTACCTTCGATACTCCTCCTGCTCTGGACTGGAAGGATAGCAGCTTTGGCGGCTGCCTCCATGCCTCAGGCACAATATCGGGGACATGGGCCGGTATAACAACTTCCAATTGAGGAGCAATGGCCACTGCTGCAGGCTCCAATGAAAGGACGGTAGCCTCGACTACCTGTCCCATAGTCTCCGGGCCGTCCCCAGAAAGATCCATTAAATCTGCGGCCAATGAAGATGCCTCTTCCGGGAGAGCAAGCACCGGGGGAACGGAAATCACCAATGGGAGCTCCGTGGCAGGAAGAATAGCTGTATCTACCCCCTCCACACTTACTAGTGTCTCATCGGGAATATTTACAGAGCCCATAGTCAAGGCGCGACTCGAACTCAGATCCTCTACCATTGCCGAAGTCCCTGCAAAATTTTCACGGAGATAAGAAGATGTATATATAAGCAGTGCAAAATACTACATAAAGATATATAAGTATACCAATGCGCCAAGAAGCTTCTAGTATGGATTTTTCAAGCCGACGTTCTTTCTCAAGAATTCGTGTCCGCCGGGGTTCGAGAGTAGACTCGTGGCCACCAGTCCACAACGACAACGCATCTTCGACATCGGCCGAGATAGGATGCTTAAGGGCTATCTCGCATCCCTCTTCCAAAAGACCTAGAAATATCCGCCGTATCGATGGTGGATCTTCGTAGAAGATGACGGCAGGATAAGGCCTCTTCGGGATCTTTACATTTTCAGTCTCATCCTAGGAGTGTCTTATAGCCTCAGCCAATTGTGCGGCTTCCTCGGCAGATGAACCTGGAAAAAGAAGATCACCATCCGGCTCTAGCATAGCTAGTGGTTCATCTTGAAAGATAGGCTCGGATTCCACTAAAAAGTTGAGCAGATTGGTGACCGTCTTCCTTCACCTCTTTGACCCAGAACTAACACCAGAAGACGATCGTTTCTTTCCCCTCGGCACTTTGGTGCGACGTTGACCCACTTCACCTTCAATATCCTCTCTTGGCGGTGCTACCGATAAGGGCACTGTCATCGCTGAAGCCGCAACCGATGAAACTGCTACCGACGCCTTATCAGAAGCCTTTGCTTGAGCTCTAGTGTGCGTCGGCAACCCAACGGTAGGAGGAGTCAGGCCCGCGTCCACCACCTCAGGAATAAGTAAGGCGCTAGTCCCCTAAGGGAGGGCGAACCATTACCCGCGGTCGCGGCGGGATTCTCGTAGCCTGGAGAGGGGCGGGAGCCCTAAGCCCAAAAAGTATCCTCTTATCCTCAGCAATGATTGGACTAACCCGGCTGTAGGGTGTTTTTTGTCACCCCATTGAGATGGGAATACACGCGCACTTGTCAGGCGCATTACAGATTCCCCCTGCCTAGGGTAGGTCGGGGTTTAATGATTGTGGAGATCCGAATCTCCGGCAGCCGCGGACTAAGCTGCCGTTAATTACCCCTCGCCTTTGGAGCGAGAGAACCTCCGATTGACGGGTTAAACTAGTCATGCGAACTCAATGTGCAGTGTTGTGTTTTGAAGGGGTTTTGGATATATCGGGGTGTAGGGTTGCTATGCACGCGCACAAGGGTCTACGAGGCATCAACCATGCCCGATTGAAAAATTAGCCGTGCCGAACAACGCGAATACGGATCTTTAAACTAGAGATTAGGCGAAAACTAGCATGCTAAACACTTTAACACTAAGTGAGAGGGATTACAACCTTTGTAGATCCGGTCCTTCACTTCATATGCTCCGTGTTGTGGTCCCTTCGCTGCGATCATCGGGTTCCGGACTCTCGAGAGGTTCCACGAAGAGAAAGATGCAACCTTTGCTTCCGATCTTCGATACTAAGATGATCTACCTTGAAGTTTCGTTAACACAAGCTTACACTCACTAAACGAAGTGAACACCCTCATCTAAATGGCAAGGATAGATGAGGATGATGAAGTAGGATTTTTGCTCTCTTTTATTATCTTTTTCTCACTCATTTATCATCACAAAATCAAAATCAAGAAAGCTTTTCCATGAAAGAATGAAGGAAGAAGAAGATGAATAATCATTGAATCTCTTTTGTGATGAATAGAAAAAGAATAATATGATGAATAATGCAACCATGGTTGACTAAACCCATGTAGATAATTAACTAGGGTTAGGGTTTGGCTTGGGTTAAAGCATGAGTCACTTGAAAATATCTTTCACAAAACAAAACCAAAACCTTCTAGAATCATCTAGAAAGCTTAACCCTAATCCAAACCCTAATCATGTTTAAACTCCACTAAACATATTGCATTAGTTATCATATCATGTTACAATATTATATATCACATATATAATATTTATCGTAACAAAATAAAATAATACATTTAACATATATCGCATATATATCAATGTATTACCCGAGTGAGAAAAAGAATCTTTTAGTGAGCAAATATTAGTTAATGTAATTTAATATATCATATATATTATTATACATTAAATTATCGAATCAACACTTGATCCGACAATCCGGCTATATCGCATATAACTGTCTAATATTTATCCGTATCGATTCATCGAATCAACACTTGATCCGATGACCTGGCTGATATCATATATCGCGAGAATAGAATACGGTATCTCATATCTCATTATCCTCGGTCCCGCACATATCACATATGTGCTCCTACTCCGTTTTGCCTGAGTCAAGAAACCTCTGTGTAGGACTCTAAAGAATCGTCAATACGCCGGCAGTAGGTGATGATCATATCAAACACCCACAAGCTGCAAGCGGTCAGCTAAACGTAACAGCTACCCAGGTATTGAGCGCTCAGAAGATCAACAAGCAAGCCTGTACATTCTCCTGTGAATCCAAACAGTAACACTCCCGTACAGTCGGGTCTCGTCGTTTGATATGTCGCATATCTCGCCTAGGGGTGGTAAACGTCAGACCCCAGTAGCTCGATAAGTCGTGTCGATATGAGGTCTATAACAGTTCGAGAAACTACTGATAACACTTACCAGTAAATCTCAACAACCCTGGCCAGGGATTTCCGGTTATAGCCAATCGAACACAGCACAACATCAACTCCCTATACCGGGAGAGACGAATCCCCTCCTATCGCTCATTGCCTCCATGTGATTCGGGACTGTACCCAAAAGCCACCTTTTTGCACGCCCTCTTGGACGTGGTATGATGGAAATCAAAGCACAGTGGGAATCACACAAGACTCTATGACGATCTCGGGTCAACAGACTACTCTGTACCAGTGTCACCGGAGAACTGCCATCTGACGTATGGTATAATACCATCTGGGAGTTCTCGGCGAGTCCGTCCAGTGTACCCAGTCTCCACTGAGCACCCGTACACCATCCATAATGTCAAACACCAATGGATATGGGATCATCCATCGCCCATCATATGGGTCAAGATGCGTATACGCTAGTCTAATCTGGTGCATCGATGCCCTGTCTCGATACACCCACGACTAGGAACAATTATAGGATGTACTCGTCGACTACCGTGGCCCCACTAGTATGATCTCATCATAGTCCCAGTAGTCGAGTACATATCCTAAGGGCTTTATCAACATGTAATATAGAGACAATCAGAGTACATGTTAAGATAAAGTACAACCAGATAGCATACTATCACGTCGAGCAAGAAAGTCCTCCCTATATATGTCCAAGCATCCATTACAATATACATCGTATGTACAGTAATGGCCTCTAGGGCATACATATAACTAACAATCTCCCACTTGCACTAGGGCCATCTGTTATGGTATCGCATACCCAACAATTAGCTGCGGTTGAAGTATCTCATACTCAACCATCCCATAAAAGTCTCTACTGGGAAAAAGGCCTTTGTGAGTGGATCCGCGCTGTCGTCCTCTGCGTCTACTCTCCTAACCTCGATCTCCATGGAGATCAACCATCTCCATGATCAGGTGATACTGCCTAAGAATTATATCTGGATTTCTGATGGGACGGGAGTTCCTTGGCAAAAGCCACAACTCCATTGTCACACAATGGTAGTAACGAAGTTCATCTCATGAACTTATATATATCCAGACTGCCTCTTTGGTAGTATCCTTGGTAACGATGTATCTTGCCTTTAATCGTCTAGTATGTCACGGTATCTAGCTTGGAACTCTTCCAACATACCGTCCCTTCCATTGAGGGTAAAGACAATGCCTGCGACTGACATTCAGTCGTTCTTATCACCCTGGAACCTTTCCAGTGATTCTCCCCAGGATCAATTTATACCATCTCACTACAACTAGTGAGTGTCCTAACATCCAATTAGATCTATCTCATAGATCCAAAACCCAGGATTTAGGAGGTATCACTTTGATCCTATATGGAGAATCCTTGTGATAAGCGGAGATTGACCGAGCGTAGCATAGGAAACTCCTTCCCTATCAAGAGTATGTCATCCACGTACTCTACGAGGATCACCACCATACTCTCTACTACCTTTTCGTATATACAAGGTTCATCTACCATTTTGATGATGTCAAACTCTTTGACTACCACATCAAAACAGATGTTCCAACTGCGCGATGCCTGTTTTATCATATAAAACATCTTGCACACGTTTCCGCTGCTCCCACTGTCTACGAAGCCTTCTGGCTGTGTACTTATAGACGTTCTCTTCTAAAACATCACTTAGAAAAGCAGTCATGACACCCAACCACCAGATATAGTAGTCATGGTATGTAGCCGTGGCAAGTAGGATCTGGATGGACTTGAGCATAGATTCTTAGAAAAGGTTTCAACATAATCCATACCTGGTCTATGATGCAAACCTTTAAAAAGTCTAGCTTTGAAAGTCTCAACTTTTCCATGTACACCAAGTAATCTTCTCAAGATATACTTATTCCTGATGGGGATTTAACCCTTCAGATAAAGCAACCAAAGTCCATACTTTGTTGGTGTATAAGGATTCCATCTCAGATCGATAAGCATCCAGCCATTCTCACAGAGTCCCACTCCTGATGGCCAGCCCGAAACTAGTTGGGTCATCATCTCATGATGCAATTCTCGCTCCCACTGTCATAGAGAAACTAAAGTATCTCTCAGGTGGGTGAGGAATCCTACTAGATCGGCGGAGAGGCTGAGGTTCGTTGGAAACTATTGAATCCTTTGGTTCTACCAAATCATCAGCTGCAGTTTGTATAGCTGGAACCTTTCCAATTCTACATAACAGACCTCGCCTCGAGCTTGTCCAGATTTTGCTTTTAGACATAGGCCAGACAACCCCAAATCTTAACAAACATAAGATATGGGCTCTTCCCTTTCCATATCACATATGAAGTGGTAGGCAACTGATTTGATTTGAACCCTATTCAATAGGTATGCAGCTTCTCAAGTGCATAACTCCCAAAAGGAAATAGGAAACTCAGTAGTACTCATCATAGAGCACACCATATCAAATAGGGTGCTATTGTTCCGCCCTGATATACCATCGTGCTATGGTGTATACGGAGGAGTAATGCTGAGAGAGAATCTCATTCTCCTTTAGAACAGTCCAGGAATTCCGTACTCAAGTATTCTCCTCCTTGATCACATCAAAGGATATAATACTTATACCCGTATTTTGGTTCTCTACTTCTAACTTATATTCTGTGAATATCTCAAAAGCTTCGGACTTGTGTTTCAGCAGGAACATATGTCTGAATCTTGAGAGATCATCAGAGAATGTAATGAAGTACAAAGAACCAGTCTTGGTATGTGTAGACAGAGGACCTTCATACATCAGCATGTATCAATCCCAAGAGTTCACTAACTCTTTCTCTGTTTCTAATAAACAGAGCTGTCGTCATCTTATATTTGTGACATGACCGGCAAGTTTCACAAGATGTAAATTCAAACTAATTTAAATATGCATCTAAATGTAACTTCAGCCAGTCGGGTCGCATTGATATGACTTAGTCTACAATGCCTCATTAAGGATTCGTTCATTTCTGAACTCTTCCTCTTGTGTGTGTTCCGTATACTAAGAACTGTAGTTTGATTTAGAACGTCAATGCTTTTAGATAACGTGCCTGAACCGATCAACTCTTGATATAGGAAATGTTCAAAACATTATCCAACAATACAAAATTATATCCTTTCTTTACTAATAAAGAGACTGATATGATTTTGTATATCAGGTTCGGTGTCTAATAACATTTGTTCAGAATCAATGTATTCTGGTAATACAGGGTGATAGTGACCAACAGACTTGGTTGCAACACTTGCACCGTTTTCTGTCTCATGAAACTTATCACCCGTTCTCAGTTCTCTACCTATCTGTAGCCCATGTAACAGATTACATATACGGGATCCTGATCCGGTATCACATACCCAGGACGTAAAGGATACTGAGAAACAGTTCTGTGTAATGAACACACCCGAAGATGATGCATCAACATGCACTTTCTTCGTTTGGGCGGCACGGGAATTCTGGTAATCCCCAATTTCCTGCTCTGTCTTATAACAATTATTAGTTGGAGCGGGACCAACATTCCCCAGCTCAATATAACAAGTGGGTTCGGTCAATATATCCGTTGTTGTTATCTTGATTAAGGCGTGATATGGTCGCTACTTGGAGAGAGAGAGAAGAAAACACTCAGCGTATGCTCTTGCAAGATTAGATTGGTTATCTAATATATCTAATCAGGATGTCTCCCACTGTTTTAGTCAAATCTTCCTTCAAACCCTAAAAGGAAAGACTAGCCGGGATTAATTACACGCTACAAGTTCGCCAATCTTTCGGCCAGGCCAGTGTCGGTACTTTGAGGGAGGTCCCCCGTCCTTTCGCACGAACCTAATTAAAGTAAACCTCATTTTCCCAGAGGCGTAACCCCGTTGACACCTTTCTAGACACCTACTTGATCGGCTAATTGTAATGTGTAAAACTCTCCCAGGAGTAATTCTTACTCGCAGCGGGTATTGGGATCCAACTATCTCATAGAAGGTATGCAATCTCATTGCAAATTTCAACACTTGAAATTCCCAATAATATTTTGCCCCTAGTGACTTATGCCCTTAACTATGGTCAACAAATCATAAGCACTAGTCAAGTTCTACCCGTCATTTCTTGATTAATTAGACCCACCCACATGACCCTTAACTAAGGTCAACAAAGTCATATGACTGTCCTAACTAATCGCATCATATGCTATATAGGAAGACATCACTTAGCTACCGTACACTGTGCCTTAACTATGGTCAACAAACACAGCACGAATACTAAGTACTCTACTTCCTAAAATGACGGAGGGTTACGACAGGTTTTTAAGAAAACCTATTGCGTAATGAACTTGATATCGTTGTAGAATCGAGTGATTTTAAATGGAGTGTTTTTGAGGCTTTTCTAGTTTTGCTAAAGGGGTCACTCCTGGTGAAGGGATCGTCGGCCCTTTCCTCATCGAATAAGGTGCAGGATATATCATATATACCACTATGCAAAGCAAGAACTATAGAAGCAATCAAAAGACAAACCGAGTTTGTAGCATCTGCCAGTTATTGCTAAAGGAGTCACTCCCGGTGAAGGGATCTCGGTCCTTTCCTTATCGAATAAGGTGCAGGATGTTCTACAAGGAATACCGCGATGCAAAGCAAGAACTGTAGCTACCTGTTTTAATTTTGAAATTCGATTCCACAACATCTTAGGTTTCTTTTATTTCATCAATCTCATTAATGAAGTCCCATTTTAATATGCTTCATAAACATCTCTTTTGAAACGAAATCTACAATATAACATATATCTCATATATATAATATAAATATTCGTCTTAGGCAGTAATATGATCTCATCACAGAATAATGCAGCAGAAGAACATATATGAAATATTGGATATACTAGGACGCCCGTGTTTTCAATACGAGCCTGTATAAAACACGGATTCCACGGTCGCGATGAATAGCCAAACCCACATCCCTAGACCCCTACGAGAGCGGCAAGTAACACTGCCAATTCTAGGGTTAGGAGACCCGGTCTCGACTCCTCGAGATGGTCTCCCACTGGACCCTAGAACCCGGTTACTTGTGCTCCCCGCCTTGGGTCTACCTAATGCGGAAAAGTAAATAATATACAACGGTGATATCTTCCGCTACCTGGAAGTGCCCCAATAAAAGAATATTACATACAAATGAATTTTACATGAATGAAAAAGAAAAAAACTCTCATCTCACATAAAACCCCCGGCTATTCAAAACGCGACGATCTAATATAACATATTCCAGCAACATATAATATCTCATATCATTAACGTAAGTAAATATGCGTATCCCGATTATCGTTGATGTATAGCAACGAAGCCGGTGATGCACCACATACTACGCTTACGGTCATAGAAAAGAAAGTGTAAAACTACAACAGTTGGAATCCGCAACCTCCTTAGACATCGCATGCCTAACCAAATGAATTCCTTAGACATCACATGCCTAACAATTATAAACCCCGCATTTTAGTCTCATTATCGAAAACTCTTTTCAATGTCAAGTCGGGGAATTCAACTAGATTCCCGACGTCCTGATCGAATGCTCGTCGCAAACTTTAGTAGACAGCCGCACCCCTAGATGCCGTCGACGAAGTGCACTAAGGCGGAACACCGCTGCCGCGAGCACCCGAACGGATGCTTTCGGTGACGGGGTTCTCCTACAGTCACTTGGTCGGGGCTTTGGGGCGTAGCTGTCTATTACGTTTACCCGGCGAGTATCCGCGTACGCTACGTGATTGCGACGGACTTTTGATCACATCAAAATTCCGTGGCAACCGATCATCTGAGACTAAACTGCTATGTTTATAATATTCAAATTAGTTATCTCATAACTACCTGTGGATTCCAGATATTGTATCACATTCCAGATAAATAGACAAAGTTAAACCTTCCGATCGAATCATCAAACACCCAAGATTTCCCCAATATATCTCAACACTTGAAATCAGTTTAAAAACATCCATCACATTCCACAGTACCAATGGTCCAGCCGTAGAAGGGTCAAGCCAACGCCTCACATGTGGCACGCCGTACTGCCCCAAACCCTAAGCTTCAAAAGGCAGTTCAAGACGGTCATATAATCGAGTTAAGGTTTGTTGTCTTCTAGAGGGTCCACCGCGTTACTTGCACGACTTAGAACATTCTTAAACATGAGGAAAAATCCAACTTTGAAAAATTTTCCGACAGGGGAAAAAGTGAGTTATTGATATCCGTTCGAACTTTTTAACAGTTTCTAAAAGTTATCCGGACAAAACACGAAAGACGCAGTTAAAGTTCCCGATCGAATCGTCGAATCCCCAATACAACCCAGAAAATTCAACAGTTGAATAAATATTAAAAATTCCCAGAAAATACAGCACTAAAAGACAAGAATTACTGTGCAAATTTCAAACAGTGAAGTGACTAAAGTGCCGCGGAACCGCCGCACATGCCATGCATGTGCCGCAGTTCCGCCGCGCTTTGGTGGAATCAGGCGCACGTGCTTCACAGTAACTCTTGTATTTCCCTGCTGATTTTTTTGAGCATTTTTAATTTGGAAAAAATCACAGTTTTAAAAAATTTCCAGAAACTAGGGTATATCGGGTTTTCCGGGTTCGATCGAACTTTAAACTTCGTCTAGACTTCGCCTAAAGCTCTAGCTTGGCTCTGATACCACTGTAGGGTTGCTATGCACGCGCACAAGGGTCTACGAGGCATCAACCATGCCCGATTGAGAAATTAGCCGTGCCGAACAACCCGAATACGGATCTTTAAACTAGAGATTAGGCGAAAACTAGCATGCTAAATACTTTAACGCTAAGTGAGAGGGATTACAACCTTTGTAGATCCGGTCCTTCACTTCATATGCTCCGTGTTGTGATCCCTTCGCTACGATCATCGGGTTCCGGACTCTCGAGAGGTTCCACGAAGAGAAAGATGCAACCTTTGCTTCTGATCTTCGATACTAAGATGATCTACCTTGAAGTTTCGTTAACACAAGCTTACACTCACTAAACGAAGTGAACACCCTCATCTAAATGGCAAGGATAGATGAGGATGATGAAGTAGGATTTTTGCTCTCTTTTATTATCTTTTTCTCACTCATTTATCATCACAAAATCAAAATCAAGAAAGCTTTTCTATGAAAGAATGAAGGAAGAAGAAGATGAATAATCATTGAATCTCTTTTGTGATGAATAGAAAAAGAATAATATGATGAATAATGCAACCATGGTTGACTAAACCCATGTAGAGAATTAATTAGGGTTAGGGTTTGGCTTGGGTTAAAGCATGAGTCACTTGAAAATATCTTTCACAAAACAAAACCAAAACCTTCTAAAATCATCTAGAAAGCTTAACCCTAATCCAAACCCTAATCATGTTTAAATTCCACTAAACATGTTGCATTAGTTATCATATCATGTTACAATATTATATATCACATATATAATATTTATCGTAACAAAATAAAATAATACATTTAACATATATCGCATATATATCAATGTATTACCCGAGTGAGAAAAAGAATCTTTTAGTGAGCAAATATTAGTTAATATAATTTAATATATCATATATATTATTATACATTAAATTATCGAATCAACACTTGATCCGACAATCCGGCTATATCGCATATAACCGTCTAATATTTATCCGTACCGATTCATCGAATCAACACTTGATCCGATGACCCGGCTGATATCATATATCGCGAGAATAGAATACGGTGTCTCATATCGCATTATCCTCGGTCCCGCACATATCACATATGTGCCCCTACTCCGTTTTGCCTGAGTCAAGAAACCTCTGTGTAGGACTCTAAAGAATCGTCAATACGCCGGCAGTAGGTGATGATCATATCAAACACCCACAAGCTGCAAGCGGTCAGCTAAACGTAACAGCTACCCAGGTATTGAGTGCTCAGAAGATCAACAAGCAAGCCTGTACATTCTCCTGTGAATCCAAACAGTAACACTCCCGTACAGTCGGGTCTCATCGTCTGATATGTCGCATATCTCGCCTAGGGGTGGTAAACGTCCGACCCCAGTAGCTCGATAAGTCATGTCGATATGAGGTCTATAACAGTTCGAGAAACTACTGATAACACTTACCAGTAAATCTCAGCAACCCTGGCCAGGGATTTCCGGTTATAGCCAATCGA
The DNA here is from genome assembly GCA_030015575.1 of Agapanthus africanus. Classification (NCBI taxonomy): domain Eukaryota; kingdom Viridiplantae; phylum Streptophyta; class Magnoliopsida; order Asparagales; family Amaryllidaceae; genus Agapanthus; species Agapanthus africanus. The sequence goes on from JASDDO010000028.1 coordinate 188,162,136, forward strand.
ACACAGCACAACATCAACTCCCTATACTGGGAGAGACGAATCCCCTCCTATCGCTCATTGCCTCCATGTGATTCGGGACTATACCCAAAAGCCACCTTTTTGCATGCCCTCTTGGACGTGGTATGATGGAAATCAAAGCACAGTGGGAATCACACAAGACTCTATGACGTTCTCGGGTCAACAGACTACTCTGTACCAGTGTCACCGGAGAACTGCCATCTGACGTATGGTGTAATACCATCTGGGAGTTCTCGGCGAGTCCGTCCAGTGTACCCAGTCTCCACTGAGCACCCGTACACCATCCTTGATGTCAAACACTGATGGATATGGGATCATCCATCGCCCATCATATGGGTCAAGATGCGTATACGCTAGTCTACTCTGGTGCATCGATGCCCTGTCTCGATACACCCACGACTAGGAACAATTATAGGATGTACTCGTCGACTACCGTGGCCCCACTAGTATGATCTCATCATAGTCCCAGTAGTCGAGTACATATCCTAAGGGCTTTATCAACATGTAATATAGAGACAATCAGAGTACATATTAAGATAAAGTACAACCAGATAGCATACTATCATGTCGAGCAAGAAAGTCCTCCCTATATATATCCAAGCATCCATTACAATATACATTGTATGTACAGTAATGGCCTCTAGGGCATACATATAACTAACACGGGGGCCCCGCCGAGTTTTTACGGAGGTCCCGCTACCCGGATAGCGGGCTGGGGGTCAAGGGGGCTAGCAGCCCCCTTACGGGGTGCGGGGCAGCGCCCCGGACCAAAAAAAATTTTGGGAGGGAGAGTGTTGTAGAGTATGTGTATGTGTACATATGTATATATATATATATGTATATATATAAAAGGGGGAAAAGGCATCCAAAGGATGCGTGAGGCCAGCGCCAGCGGTTTGAGCGCAAGAGCACCACGTGTCAGAATTTGGGCGCTAGCACGCTGATCGCAAGCGCGCCACGTGTCAGCACATGGGCGCTAGGGCGCTAGCACTCTGGGCGCTAGCGCTATGAACGCAAGAGCGCTAGCGCTTTGAGCGCTAGCACGCCACGTGTCAACACGTGGGCGCTCGAGCGCTGGCGCTCTGAGCTCAAGCACGCTAGCGCTCTGAGCGCTAGCGCGCCACATGTCAGCACGTGGGCTCTCGAGCGCTAGCGCTCTGAGCGTAAGCACGCCACGTTTCAGCACGTGGACGCTCGAGCACTAGCGCTCTCGGCGCAAGAGCGCTAGCGCACCTCGTGTCAGCACGTGGGCGCTCGAGCAGCAAAAGGGACTTGGTCCCTGCAATGGGAGTTGTACTCCCATAAAGGAGCACTTATTATTCTGTATATATATATATATATATATATATATATATATATATATATATATATATATATATATATATATATATATATGAGGAGTTAAACTCCTAAGATGTTTTGAAGCCGGTGAAGGGCTTCTCCCCTTGAGCCCTAGTTCTTGAAAGGTTCCTAGGCATCCTAATGAGGTCTCACAAGGCATCAACCATGCCAATTTCAAAAAATCTAGGTGCCGAGAAACCCGACTACGGATCGTTGGCTAGAAATCTAGGCGAAACTATAAACTAGTTAACACTTAACTAATAGAATGCGGAAATACAACCTTTGTAGATCCGGTGCTCCACCTCCATAGCTCCGCAACGAAGTCCCCTCGCTGTCCAAATGAATTCCCGGGCTCTAGCGTCGGCTTCGTCGGAGAATAGGCGAGCTAGGTCGTCGATGTCCATGCCGAAGATGATCTACGTCGAGGCATCGCTAAATCAAGCTCCGACTTCACCAAGTCAAGAAACTTGTGAAGAAAACACACTCTACTACTTGGCAAGAGGTAGAGGATGAAGAAATAGGAAGTGGGTAGACTTTAGAATTGGATTTCTCACTCATTTCCATCAATCACCATTGATGGAGCTTGCTTTCTTCAAGTGAAGAAAGGAAGAAGAAGAAGAATTATCTTATGATAAGTTAATTAAAAATAAAAGGAAAAAGAATACTTATCATAATATTAACCTTAGTTTAGTGTAGAGAATGGACCATGGTTAGATATGATGGTTAGGGTTAAGCAAGAGACAAGAATGGTTGACTAGGTCAAAGTTTCATGAAGTTTCAACTAAACAACAAAACTAGCAACCATTCTTTTCTCATCTTTTCAAAATAAATAAATGAATAAATAAACAAATGAATAAGATAATCAAAACCCTAATCATTAAGTAAACCATGGTTTAATCTTTACACTTAACCAAGTTAATATGCATCATCAAACATGATACAAACATGTGCATAAAAGTATATCATATATACAACTTGCACAATCCAAGTGAGAAAATCCATTTAAAGTGAACCATTACTAGTTAATGCAAAGTAATATATCAAATATATAATTATACATTAAATCATTAAATCAACACTTGATTTAACGACCCGGTCATATCGCATATAACCGACTAATATCAATGTATCGGCTTATCGAATCAATCCTTGATTCGATAACTAGGTTATATCGCATACAACCATTCGATACAATCATCGCGAGAATAGAATACGGTATCACATACACGCATTATTCTCGGTCCCGCACATATCTCATATGCGCTCCTATTTCGTTTTGCTTGAGCCAGGAAACCTCTGTGTAGGACTCTAAAGACTTGTCAATACGCCGGCAGCGGATGATGATCATATCAAACATCCACAAGCCGCAAGCGGTCTGCTAAACGTAACGGCCACCCGGGTATTGAGCGATCTGAAGATCGACGAGCAAGCCCGCTCACACTCCAGTGAATCCAACCAGTAACACTACCGTACAGTCCGGTCTGATCGTCTGATATGTTGCATATCTCGCCTAGGGGTGGTAAACGTCAGACCCCAATAGCTTGATAAGTCGTGTCGATATGAAGTCTATAACAATTCGAGAAACTACTGGTAACACTTACCAGTAAATCTCAGCAACCCTGGCCAGGGATTTCCTGTTATAGCCAATCGAACACTGCGCAACATCAACTCCCTATACCGGGAGAGACGAATCCCCTCCTATCGCTCATTGCCTCCATGTGACTCGGGACTGTACCCAAAAACCACCGTTTTGCACGCCCTCTTGGACGTGGTAAGATGGAAATCAAAGCACAGTAGGAACCACACAAGACTCTATGACGATCTCGGGTCAACAGACTACTCTGTACCAGTGTCACCAGAGAACTGCCATCTGACGTGAGGTATAATACCATCTGGGAGTTCTCGGCGAGTCCGTCCAGTGTACCCAGTCTCTACTGAGCACCCGTATATCATCTCCGATGTCAAACACCAATGGATATGGGATCATCCATCGCCCATCTGTATGGGTCGAAAAGGTATACGCTAGTCTACTCTGGTATATCGATGCCCCGTCTCGATACACCCACGACTAGGGACTTTGAAGGATGTACTTATGGACTACCATGTCCCCACTAGTATGATCCGCATCATAGTCCAGGTAGTCAAGTACACATCCTAAGGGCTTTACCAACATGTAACAGAGAGACAATCAGTATACACGTTAAGGTAAAGGGCAACCAGATAGCATACTATCATGTCGAGCAAGAAAGTCCTCCCCATATATGTCCCAGCATCCACTACAATATACATCCAATGTACAGTAATGGCCTCTAGGGCATACATATAACTAACAGTTCTTTCCCAAAGTGGGGTTTCTGGAGATGGGTCTCCTTCTTCTTCCTATGTTGGCCGGATCTTGAAGATCAAGAAATATGAGATTCTAAAAATCTCTCCTTTCTGAGATCTTATGGCAGATCTGAGTTCCCCTTTGTGGGTTTTGTGGTGAAAAACTATTTAGTTTTGGAAAAGGAAGAGTAAAACTCTTGATTTAATTTAAAAAAAGATGAAGGTTTAGAACCTTGAGGAAGGAGAAGATCACAGATCTAGATTTTTCTTTGGAGAGAGAAAAAGCTGTTGGGATATTTTCATTATCCGTACCTTTATAGGCTATACACTTTACATATAGCCCCTTGGGCTTTACAAAAATAGCATTTTAGCCATCCCATGGCTCATGTGCCATTTCTTTTAGCACATAAGCCATGGGCTTACAAAAATTTCGCTTTATGCCCATTTCGCATATATTCATGCATAAAAAATTACATAAAATATTATTTATTACATGATTTCATTTTGGCATGGGGGAGGGCCGACCGCTTCATGTTCGGACTCGACCTGGGCATGAGCCCACTTGGCTTGGGGTTGACTTTGACTTGGTCAACCGGGATGCAATTTTCGACTTCAACACTGGTGGCGATACCAACCCATGAAAGCCACCACGCACCTTGGAATGTAGTCGGCCTCGGGGATCATGAAATGAGAACCGGTGATCAGCCTCATGAAATGGTGGGTGGCGTCACGAACGGCTTCCAAAGAAAAGCTAGGCTCCACCATGAATGCTTCAAAGGGAACACCCTGGTCATAACCCAATTGCCGGGCAAAGCGGTGTGGATTGTATCGCATGAAAAGAGCCGCATTGTTTCGACGGAATACCAGATAACCGGGTCCGATCGAATATGAGTGCATGGCTTCCTTGGGCTTCATGGTGGATGCTCCCTCTTTTGACAAGTCAAAAAGCTGTTGAACAGGTCCCGAGGGAGCAGAGAGAATTCGATCATTAAATACCATTCCGCCTTCGTTGGCATACGGATTGAGCAGCACACGAAGAACCCCTATTTGAGTTGGGTCAGGAGCAGAAGCGTGCACCAACCTCATGAGCCGCGGAAAGGTATAAGCATCATAAAAGCTGGGTCATTGGTGCGTAGCAAATGCCCCTAGCATGTGCATCTCAATCCATGATGTAAAATAATGAAGAGAGAAACTCACTACATCCACGCCTGGGGTTGAGGTATTGGCTGCAGTGCTCAGCCCATGGTACAGATGTGATAGCCTTGCAATGCCCACGGCTAGTCGCATCCCTTCGGCAACGTGATGAGCAGGGTAAATGACCGAGGCTCTCATGAATCGATGGTGCGTTGGAACGACAAACCAACTAAGTCAAACACTGATAAACCCGACGAAGAAAGTTTCTTCATCCATGCCAGGAGCCGCGATCGACTCGAAAGGTACAGCCGACAAGATTGGAATGTAGAACTGGGGCAAATCCTTTTCTCTAGCCAGTAGCCTATTCAAACCAAACCCGAAGGGGTCTTTGATATTCGCGAACTTCGGAGCTGCCTTTGATAGAACGTCTCCATGAAGGAAGCAGGCAATAAAGCTTTTAAAAGTGACGCCCTGTTCCTCCGACTTTGTGAACAGCTTCTCAAAAATACCCAGGGTCTTGATTAGACTCGGGTACTTGTGGCGGACGACATTTTCAGTCGACAAGCTTTCAAGCGTAGCGGGCACAGTCTCGAAGACATACTCGTCAGAGGGCAACAATTCTTCGTAAGGCGCTCCCCTGATCGGTAAACCCGAGATCTCGCGAAATTCTTCCAAAGAAATCGAAACTTCGCGGTCTCCTAACAGGAAAGTGTTGGTGGGAAGATTCCATTGATTAAGGAAGGCTTTAACCCACCATACACGAGGATACTGATAATGGAAGAGAGATGCGTACACTGCCTGGTAAAGCCTGACCTTCTGCAGTCGCGCATGATGGGAGGACAGGATGTAACGAGCCCAGAGAAGATAGCTCGTGGGATGGCGAGGGGTAAGCCCTATCTTGTAGACTTGTCCCCAGGGCTAGGCTTCACCTTGGCAGATACGACGTCCCAAGATGTCTATGGACGGCACAGGCTGGTTTGGTATCCCAACTGTCGATGGTTCGAGCTTATCTGTAGGAGTCCAATCTGCCACCTCTATAGCAAAAGCAGTCCGCGGACGGTCTATCGGCAGGAACGGGTGGAGAGGTTCTGTTGGCACCTCGCAAAGAAAGCTTCGGTGACCGCGGATGATATGCCCGTACCAGGTTCCCCATAAAAGTAAATTGGTGCAATCCGGGTCATGAGCCCTGATCATTGCCATCGCTTCTTCGTCCGACGGTGATTGAGGAAAAGCCTCCTCCGAGCGAGTAAAGAAAAAGTATGGAAGAGAAGCCATTGTACCTGAAATAAAGGAAAGGGAAACCGTTAGTAAAGCCCACACGTGTGTGTGTGTGTGTGTGTGTGTGTGTGTGTAAGTATATATATAAGAGGACAATAGAAGAAAACGACAAACAACTTATTTCATGGGACCATGGGTTACACAACACAGGGGCCCCACAAAATCAAGATGGCGGCCCACTAATGATGATGCGGGGTAATCATTATGAGAACAAAAGGAAAATTCTTAATAAATTCAAACAACTCTACACATTTCCCCAAGGAGAAAACCCATCGTAGAAACTCTGCGCAAATCAAGAAGGATCTCTGCAAGAACAACTCGGGATGAAAAATCCCAAGAAGTCTTCTTTAAGAGCTAAGTTCTTTAGAGGAATTAAATTCCTTTTGAACAGAGGAATTAAATTCCCAGAAAAATTTTCAGAGCTAAGCTCTTTGAAATGGAATTAAATTCCAGAGGGAAGACAAGTATCATCATCAATCCTCCAAGATCAGAGAAACCCTAGCGAAAGGGGTTTATTATTTAAAAATTGGACGTTCTTAAAGAACTTGGAAAGATGGGTTTTTGTTAAAGGGAAAAACCCTTGGTGTAGATTTAAAATCCAAAGAAAATTTCTACAAGAAGTTCCTCGGCCGTTCAAGATCCTTACCTGAAAAAGGAAATCTTTTGTTGACAGAGTTAAACTCTGAAAATTTTTGGAATAGAGAACTGTGCTTTGAGAAAGAGAATTAAATTCTCAAGGCAAGAACAAGGAAGGAAGAAGATGAAAGAGTGGAGGTGCTTCTGAAGAGACCCCTGCATTTATAGGATGTGATGGGAAACGGTTCATCTACCCCCTTCTTTAGGCAGATCCAACGGCCATAAAAGTCACAGCGTTGCACTCACGTGCAAACACGTAAGAACAACGCTGTGGGGGCATTTGTTCTCTCATAAAATATAAGGAAAAACCCCAATGGGGCATCACGTGCCCACACGTGACCAAGGGTCACGTGCTGACACGTGATAAGTTCCCGAGTTCTTTAAAATAACAGAATTAAATTCTGGTTAAAAGCTTAATCAGTGGGTCACGTGCCACCACGTGATGGGGTCTTAAAAATTCTCTGAGTTAAAGGAAAGAAAACCCTAAACGGGGCATCACATGCCCACACATGACAGGGGGTCACGTGCCAACACGTGATGGGTTCCTAAAGATCTCTGAACTAATAGAATTAAATTCGAGTTAAATGGTCAATCAGTGGGGTCACGTGCTAACACGTGATAGGCTCTTAAATCTTCTGAACTAATAAAATTAAATTATAATTAAAGGAAATCAAAATCCCTAATATTTCCCTAGATCTTTCCAAACAAAAAGATTGCGCTCTGTAAAGTGGAGCACCGTTGGATTAAAAATCCAATGGTGATTAAAAATCACTAATTTATAGAAAGATTCTATACAAGGAAAGATTTTCCTAAAAAAACTGTCAGGAACAACAAAAAAAAAATCTTTTGGATTAAAAATCCAATGGTGAATAAAATTCACTGAGTGATCTAAAAGATCATGTTGGTTACAAAATCAATCAAAATCTTTCAATAAAAGATTGACTAAACAAACTGATTCTTTTATTTCTCCTATAAATGTTCATACCATAATTTTGCATTCTTATAAACCCCATTCTTATTCATTTTACAAATAAACAGGTGCTTTTGACCCATGTCTGCTATATAGTTGCAAGTGACAGGTTCTCGGAACAAAAACAGTGAAAACGATGAAAAGACGATATAAAAATGAGAAAGTGAGACTACGACCAACAAAAGGAAGAATCTTGATCAAGCCTACAGTTGGAGAATAAACGAAGATCAGTTCATAAAGTATAAGGCAGCACAAGGTTCAAAACTTCGACACAAAGCGAATGGTAAAAGTCCACTATATTACTCACTGTGGAGATCTGGAAGAGAAATAGAAGATATTCTGAAGAACCAACCAAAGAAATAGGAAGACAAAGATAACCAGAAGCAACACAGAAAAAACCAGAATCCAAGCTCTCCATTTGGCCGCGGAACCGCGGCCAAACTTGGCCTATGGCCGCGGTTCCGCGGCCGTGTGTCGCCCGTATGGGTGGAAATTTCTGGAAGCAGCTGGCGGCGCGTTGAATAGTCTTCCTAGGGGTATATTTGTAAAAGCATACGTGCGGCGATTGTAAACCTAGGGTTTTCTATGTCCTATAAATAAAGACCTAAAAACTTGTTTTAGGTCATGCCTCTTATCATTAATAAAATTCAGAATTCCTTTCTTTTGAGAGTATCAATTTTGTAAGTAGTTTCTTTTAATTTTTGCCCTAGTTCTTAATTCTTCTTTTTTCCCTAGTTTAATTTATTCTCTGCCCTAGGTTAAATTTATTCTCTGCCCTAGTTTAATTCAGATTAGAATTCTTTTATTAATCTGCAGTAGTTAGATAATTAATCTTTTAAATCAAAAACTCATAAAAATCATGTTTTTCATAGATGCCCTAATAAGCGAGTAGTTCTTCGCTTGTTAGGGTTAGGAATAGAGAAGGTTTGAGAGATGCAAATCTCTCACCCCTTTCTTTCCCATCACATATTAATAATTAGGACTCCATGCATACATACACATACCGCTCCCTAAGGCACCCTACCCACGAGGTAACGGTGATCCCGTAGTATAAAACACAGGATGTGCATGCTTTCCATAGAGGTTAGGGTAAGGATTAAGAAAGGGCGGACAAGGACCTAGAGGGAGAAAAATTATTTCTTCCCGATCGTCCTAATCCCCTTTATTAATAATTACCATAATACCTAAGAGATCTAAATTAGGGCATTGAAAGTGGTGGGAAATCTTTACTTTCCAAACTTAACCTAAACCTAACCCTAGCAAGATTTTTAATCCTAGTCTAAGTCAAGATAGTTTTTAGTGATAAAGATCCAAACACCATTTGGAATTAACTCGTTAGAACAATTAGGAAATACACAACATCCCTGTGGACCGACCCGTATTCATCGGCTAGCTACCAAGCGACGCCGTTCTTGATTGTGGTAAAAATATTTTTGATCTAAAAAATCTCTAAAATCAATAAATATGAGCCAAGAAGGGAAGAAAGAAAAGAGAGATACACAACAACAGAGAGAAAAAAGAAGAGAATTTAATTCTCCAGAGAGAAAGAAGATTTCTTCAGAAAAAGAAAAACCCTTGGTAAGAGAGAGAAAGAAATCATTCTATAAGCTCTCATAACCTTATAAGAGAATTTAATTCTCAAACTAAGAGTTTAACTCTTCTGAATAAGAACTTAGTTCTTCTTCTGGTTGAAGATCTGCAGAAGCAGATCTCCTCATAAATTGAGAATTTAATTCTCATCGGGGAGATTCTGTCATGCAGATCTAAAACCTAAGGGAGGACCTAATTTCAGAGAATTTTATTCTCCCACAAAGCACATTGGAATTTAATTCCTCCAACGAAAATAGGGTTTAACCCTTAATACAAGAACTTAGTTCTTCTTCATGGTTGAAGATCTGCAGAAGCAGATCTCCCCATAAGTTGAGAATTTAATTCTCATCCGGGAGATTCTGCCATGCAGATCCAAAACTTAGAGGGAGAGTTGAGTTTAAAGAATTTAATCCTTCCAAATACATAGGAATTTTAATTCCTCTAAATAAAATTAGGGTTTAACCCTACGAAAGAATTTAATTCTTAAACAAGGGACTTAGAATTTTCATGCACGTAAAAGAAGTCAGTACTTAACCCGATCACGTGGTCAGAAAAGAATGAATGAGATTGGGTCACGTGCTCCCACGTGACCCTTGGCTAAATTCCTCAAAATAAAGAGAACAAATTTTGGGCACCCGCACGCGTCCCCATGCGACCCCTAACAAATCTTGTTAATATCCAGTGCATGGGTGCCCATCACGTGCCCACATATGATGGCCATGAAGATTAAGTGTTTAACACTTATTTGAATATTCTGAGAATAAAATAAAGGAAGCTTAGCCCAATCCTAGGGCACCTCACGTGAGCGCTTCATCTTTTTAATGTTTAACACTATTTTAGGCACTTCATCCCTAGTGTTTAACACTACTTTAAATGCATTACGTGGGAACACATGATCGCCAAATATGTGCTAGTGTTTAACACTATATTCAAACCAGTTTTAGCCCAAATTGGCTAAGTCTTCCAGAGGCAAGACTCCCCTTTTGACTGGGCCTCAAATTCATTCTTGTCTTCCAAGATTGACCATCTCATATGGTATATGAGTTCTCAACACTCAATAAAAGGCAAAACATTGTATACGGTGACAATATAAATTAGTCTCCGTATACAATCCACGGGCAACCAAAAACAAAACAAACACACATGACACGAAGTGACCATTTGGAGAAGGAGAAAGTGGTTACCGCGATGCGGTAGCGTAATTAACTGCAGGGGCTTGCACCTGCAGGGAAGAGCGTCCCCACAATAAAAAAACCTCTCAACAAGGGGGAATCTGACGAAGTCTGCTACATCGGCCGCATCCATTTAAACCTTCGATACATGGTGCCATAATTCAACTTGGCATCTTCGGAGAGGTGGACGGATAGCACCAAATAGCATCTGCCCTCGAAGTTCAGGCCCGGACGTCCCAACGTCCCGGTCGCGTCTTCCGGCGGGGAACAATGCCATCCCTTTTTTGTTTAAACATTTGGTTTAATGTTTTATTGTGATGAAAATTGTGAGCATAAGTTTTGGCCTTGGGTCTTGTGTGCATTGATGGTGGCACATGCTCACTTGGTGACTCATGGTCTTGGGTTTGGTGTGAGATATTTTGTTCTAGGATTTTTTTTTAGTTCATCACAATATCTCACAACACATACACACACAAAAGAGGGCAGCCATCTCTTTTTCCCTTTTCTTGGCTTGCTCACTTCTTTTTTCTTTGAGCTTCACATTTTCCATCCATGGGCATCTTCTTCTACCTCCACCCATCCCTCTCATGAGTTGAGAATCCATGGATGTTATGAGACGAAGTATTCACACACTATCTCTACTTCATCTTGGGCATCTAGGCTAGCAAACTTGATGTCCGAGTTGCTTCGGTTTAGAAGCGGGAGCCCGTATAAAGAATCCTCGACGTGGATCCTCTTCGACGAGAGATACCAGAGAGCGAACTAGTTCGGGGCAGCCGTGAGGAGCTTTGGCAGAGGTTGAAGACCGAAGGACACGCATCGATCGGTATAACCTCTCTAACTCCTCTTTTCATGTTTGCTAGCATAGGGTTTTTGGTTCGATCTTGTGCGAGTTTTGTTTGCACCAAAGTTTTAAAAGTTTTTGTTCCGCGTTTGTCCACGGATTGATGGCTGGGGAGCCGTCAAAACCCAACAATGCTTGTCGATTTGATCTCAATACCGCCAAAAGTGCGTTCTCTTGCTCTAAAGCTAGAGAAGTAGATATGATCACGGGTAAAGACTCATTCTTAGCTAAATATGCATATTTAAGATGAGAAGGTAGCTATTTGAGATCTAGTATTGGCGGAGAGACTATAGGAGGTGGGGGTAAGGGAATGATACTCGGACTCCCTGAGAGGTTCGTAACTCGCGTAGGATATTGAGTCGGAAAGCGCTACTGACTTTTGCGACGAGTCAAAGGATTCAAACTCGGGGATGGACTCATTGAAGATATCCTCACTATAATAATTTTCCAGATTAAACAATGTCACACTAGTGTTGTCGAGATCATCATAGCAAAGTTCTTCAGCTTCGCAGCCGTCGGAAGCTATCTCGTTGATAGAACATACATCGATTAAATGAGTAGAAGGTTCAGATGGTTGACTTCCTAGCTTGTAAATATTAAGTTCCATTGTCATATTCCCGATGGATAAGTTTATAGAACCATTACGATAATTAATGATAGCGTTGGAAGTTGCTAGGAAAGGTCGACCGAGTATCACCGGAATTTGGTTGCGTGGGTTCGCCATAACCTGTGTATCTAAAAAAATAAAGTCCATAGGGAATATGAATTCCCCGATTTTGATTAACACATTCTCTAGCTCACCCCTAGGTTAGGCGATAGATCGGTCTGCCATGTGAAGAGTGCAGTAGGCAGGTTTCAACTCTCCTATACCTAGCTGCTCATAGACGGAATATGGAAGCAAGTTAACACTAGCGTCGGGATCAAGTAAAGCACGATTGATGCTTTTACCCCTAATAGTTATAGATATTGTAGGAAAACCGGGGTCCTTACGTTTCTTAGGCAATTGTTGGGTAAAAGCTGTGCTCACGTTACTTGTCATGAATACCTTTTTCGGCACTTGAGTTTTTCTCTTCCTTGTGCACAAATCCTTAAGGATTTTTGCATAAGACGGAACTTGTTGAATAAGATCTAGGAGAAGGATATTTATGTTAACTTGCTTAAACATTTCCGCAATCTTCTCTATTTGTGCGTTAGGTTTGTTGGCCCTCAACCTGTTTGGAAATTGAGCTTTATTAATAAGTTTTGGGTCCAACATTTGTGGAGAAGTTTGTGGGGATGGAATCGTTCCCAGAATTGGAGTAGGGATTGTTTTAAGTCGACTCGAAGAAGTGGGCGAAGAGTTCGAACCTTAGGGAAAACAGAGAATAGGCTCGGAAGAAGGTGGGAGACTAGACGAAATAGGGCAAGAAGTGGAAGCCAGGGTTTCAATTGATTCCTCATCATCAATCTGTTCACCCATTTGATTGTTCAACACTCTTCCTGATCTCAACGTGGTAACGACACTCATATTATGACTTTGTGAGTGGCCAGGATTCGGTAGGGGTTGAGATGGAAGTTTTCCTTTTTCTCTCGCACTCATGGCAGCATTTATTTGTGCAAGTTGTGCTTCTATCGATTTTATACTTTCACCATAGGAGGTGGTGGTCTGTGTTAATGCTCGAATAGAAGACTTTATATCATCCGTAGATTGCATGAAATGTTTAATAAACATATCCATGCTTCGTTCGAGTGCAGATGCGTTTTCGTTACCGGCCGTTTGGAAAGAATATTATAAGGTGTAGAATTGTTGGCCAGATTTTGAAAAGATTGCGATTGAAAGGGGTGCTGACTCTGTGGCTGTAGTTGCTGCTGCTGTGGAGGAGGTCTTTGATAATTGCTTTGTAACTGGTTTTGATTTTGGGTTTGGTTATGGTTCCAAGCAAAATTAGGATGATTCCTCCATCCCTGATTGTATGTGGAAGAATAACGATCGTTTCTAGGTCGTTGCTGAAAAGTAGCATTAGTGTGTTCTTGATCTTAAAACGGTGCATTCATAGGACATTCTTCCATAAAATGTGATGGATCGGAACAGCAACCACACACGGTCTTGGGAAGCGTAACCTGATTTAGGGAGATTGATGAGAATTTATTCTTCATAGCATCGAGTTTCTTTTGTATTGCTTCCATTTCTGCCTTTACTGCGATGGAAATATCGAGCTGATCGATACCTCCCCTAGATGATGTTCTAACGTTTTTGTATCCCCCAATCAGAGCACAGCTCTATTCAAATTTTCAGAATTTGAAATGAAGCAGCGCTTCATAAAAGCGCTAGCAAGCAGCACTCACGTGCAAAGCACGGGTGCGCCAGCGCTAAGAGTGCCGGCGCTAAGAGCGCCCGCGCTCTGAAGTAGCGCTCACGTGCAGAGCACGAGTGCGCTCGCACTAAAAGCGCCAGCACTCACGTGCAAAGCACGGGTGCGTTAGCGCTAGAACTAAATGTTCCTCACCGTTGGATTAAAGATGATAAATCATCAAGTTACCAGAATATAATTCTGTTAAGAAAACATTCTTCAGAATCTTTCCAAACAAAAAGATTTTGCTTTGTAAATCAGAGCACCGCCAGATCAATCATCCAATGGTGATTAAAAATCACTAAAAGACAGAATAAATTTTTTGTAGGGAAAGATTTCCCAATCTTGTTAAAAAACAAGAAGATTGCCTTCTGTAAATCAGACGCCCCAAGATCAAAAGATCCAACGGTGGGGAAATCCCCAAATCAATTAGAGAAAAGATCTCTTCAACTGATTCAAAAAATCAGCTTGACCTATATAAAGGCCCCAAGACTTCAAGTCTCACATAGAGGAACCCCCCATAAACTTTGAGAAACTTCAAAAAGAAGAGCAAGCTCTCGGCAGAAGATGAACTTTTCTTCAAGGTAAAAACAGAGAGATAAAAAATCTCATCAGAAAAAGAACTTGGTTCTTATGCTAGATCATAGATCTTTAAGACAAATTGTCTTTCACAAATGAGATCATTACATCTCATTATAAAAAGGGGGGAGAATAATTCAATTCTCTTAGGATCATAAATCCATAAAGGCAAAACCTTTCACAAAAAACATAAGAGATTGAAACATCTTCTGTAAAATAAGAACTCTATTCTTAGATCAATGAGACAAAGTCTCTTATAAGAGAGAATTTAATTCTCAGAAGGCAGAGCTGCTTAAAAGAGCCTTAGCGCTCCAAATCTAGCGCACGGCGCTGGAGAGCCTTAGCGCTCCAAATTTAAAGAAGCGCACTGCACTCATTGTCTGGCGCACAGCACCAAGCGCGCCATGTTCTCCTAACGTGTGCACTACTTCACCAGAAGCGCACTGCGCTCATTGTCTGGCGTACAGCCCCAAGCGCGCCACGTGCTCCTCACATGTGCGCTACTTCACCAGAAGCGCACTGCGCTCATTGTCTGGCGCACATCGCCAAGCATGCCACGTACTCCTCACGTGTGCGCTACTTCACCAAAAGCGCACTGCGCTCATTATGTGGCGTACAGCGCCAAGCGCGCTACGTGCTCCTCACGTGTGCGCTACTTCACCAGAAGCGCACTGCGTTCATTGTCTGGCGCACAGCGCCAAGCATGCTACATGCTCATCACGTGTGCGCTACTTCACCAGAAGCGCACTGTGCTCATTATCTGGCGCATAGCGCCAAGTGCGCCACGTTCTCCTCACGTGCGCGCTAAATGAACATAAACCGTTCTACAAATAAAAGCCCCAGAGCTATAATGAGTGCTCAGCACTCAGTAAAAGACAAAAACAATTGTCAGAACCAATGCTCAGCATTTTAACTGAATGGTCCGAGCCAAAATGGTCACAGAACCCTACCTCAAATTAATTGAACCCATACACTCATAAATCTTTGATCTTAGTCCCAAATTGGACTATAGATCTCCCAACCAATATTGGTTCAAGGGTACATCTCTTCACTCCTCAGATATTTGTCGTTGTAATCTTTCAACGTCTTCAGAGAGGTGACGGGTCCCGACAACCAGACATTCCATGGACTGTGGGGTCCTTAAACTCATGGACTATGACGTCCACTTTATAGAATATGATGTCTCTAAACTAGACTATGATGTCTTTAAACTCCACGGACTATGACGTCCTTAAACTTATAGAGCCCAAATACTCTTTTTTGGATCTAAATGATCCTGTTAAGTAGATCTTAGTCTAAAATTAGATTAACGTATCCTTAACAAATGGTTAAGTTGATCTTAGTCTAAAATTAGACTAACGTATCCTTAACAAACGTTTAAGTTGATCTTAGTCTCAAATGAGATTAACGATCCTTAAACCCAACCCAAAATCCAAATCTAAGAAAATACGGATTTGGACTAATCCACGCCCTACGGACGACAACATAAATTAGTCTCCGTATACAATCCACGGGCAACCAAAAACAAAACAAACACACATGACATGAAGTGACCATCTGGAGAAGGAGAAAGTGGTTACCGTGATGCGGTAGTATAATTAACTACAGGGGCTAGCGCCTGCAGGGAAGAGCGTCCCCACAATCAAAACCCCCTCAAACTAGGGGGAATCTGACGAAATCTGCTACAATGGCCGCATCCTTCCAAACCTCCGATACACGGTGCCATAAATCAACTTGGCATCTTCGGAGAGGTAGACGGATAAATCCAAATAGCATCTGCCCCTAAATTCAGGCAAGACGTTTGTCTTCCCATCTTTCGGTAGAGAACAGATTCTGGCACGCCCGGTGGGATCTTTTCCTCTTTCCACTCCACACTTCGTGTGTCGTGTTTGTGAACGAATCGCAGTTTGCTATGGTTACCCCTGGATTCGAGGTACTAAGATTTGGTGTCTTGCTCCGTGCAGAAAATAGAAGATCAATGGTTTTCAACTGCACAAATTGCAACAACCGCAATAACTCCCACTCTGTTCTTGCTGGAGGAGTAACCTACAGGCCCTAAGTGGCCTCCCTTTTCACAATGCCGGTGGAACAAGTGGCCCAAGCCACCACTGGGCTATTCTTCGGGACCATGATCCCACCAACGAGTTTCAACGTTCAGATGGGTCACTGGAAGCTGCGAAGAAGTCGGTCTTTGATCGGCTTGCAACCACCACGGCCCCTCTCAGTGGGTCGTCCAACTCCACTACCTCAGTCTTCGACAGGCTGGGTCAAAGCCTAAGTGGGCCCGCAAAGATGCTCGCAATACCAGAGAAGGACACTCCAACTCCTGCTACAGTTGAGGTCGTCTAAGCTGCTCTCCCTACTCGAAGGTCGTCTCTCGACAGGTTGACCATCCCCTTTCAGCGGACGTCTGTCTTTGACAGGTTGGCGCCAACAACAGGCTCTCAGCAGAACAGGGGGCATGGAAAAGCTGATCCAATAATGGAGGCGGTCCCGGCCGCTCACCATGCTCGACGTCGCCACTGGCGCTGAGTGAGGAAAGCTGGGGGCAGCTTCCTTTCCGGACTTACCCCACCAGCTCCAACTGTGGAAGTTGATACTGCTGTTCCAACTGGGAACAGCTTTGAACCACTCAGGAGGGTCCGCAAAAACTCTCCGACTGCCGTGCTGAAAAGATCTCCTCCACCTATGAAAAATGTTACAAAGGTAGAGCCATAACAACCCCCTCAGTGGATGTCCTCCAAAATTTACAAAGACTGGCGACAGGTCCAAGACTCCGCGATTGATCAAGACTACCCCTGCCGACAGAAAAAAATGAAAGTTCGGCGAGAAGGGGATCGCCCTGTCAAGCCACAGAAGGTGTCATCTGTTTGGGTGCCCGCTGCAATAGCTCCCTCAACTTCGACCACCCACAAAAGAAGGAGGCCGGAGAAGATCCCTGCATCTTTGGCAAATCGCAAGGACATTGAATTTAAACGCCCAAAGTCTGAGGGCATGGTGGTGCATACTGTTTATATGGCTTCCAGAAAAAAGGACAGCCGTATCTCTACGGGTCACCGAACACTTACACGGTCTGTGACTAAGGCTCAAGAGCAACAACAACAAAAGCTCCAAGAAATGCTGACAGCCATGGCTGCACTCACTGGACCAAGAGCAGGCCCGGAGACATCTTCGGAGCAACGTCATGAGAAAGAAACGGATGCCGAATTCCTTCGGAGAATTCTCGAGAAGAAGGACAAAGAGGCCGCGGAACAAGTGGCCAACATAAAACAAATGACGCTATTGTTCCAAGATATGGTCAGGATGATGATACAGCCGGATCCTCCAGCTGAAGACACTCCAATAATCCTTGAAGACGACAGAGGGGAGACATCAAACCCTCTTCCTGCTTGTTCAACAGCCAAGGAGGAGACCATCTCCAAAGACGCCCTTGACGACTATATAGCTCAACAGATACGAGCTCACCAAGCGAGCGAAGCCGCTGCCTAAATCGTCAAAACTGGGCGACCATACCCAAGCTGGTACGATCGGATTAAGTACCCGCTAAGATACACGATTCCTAAGTTCCATGTGTATAAGGGAACGGGTAATCCGCATTAGCACGTTGCTCAATTCAGAGCCCTGTGCGGCAATACTGGAGGCGATGATAAACTTCTACTTCGCCAGTTTGTCGGCAGCTTAGCGGGGACAGTTTTTGAATGGTACTCGGAGCTTCCCAATGACTCCGTCAAAACTTTTACGAAGATGGAATTACTGTTCACAGAATCGCAAGCGCTAGCGAGCGCACCCCCATCACAGCATTAATTAACGCCAGAGTGAAGCCGGGAGAGACATGGGTGCATTATGCAATCCGGTGGTGGAACCTATGGTCAAGATGCGAACAATGCATAGAAGAAGCTCCTGCCGTGGGCATGTTCATGTGGACCCTTGACCCTCAGTCGACTATCTCCCAATTCATGATGTTCTTCAAGCTAACCACCTTCCAGGCCTTGATTGACAAGCTGGCCCAAATGGACCAGATGGGCTATAGGAATTTCCCTTTAAAAGTGGATTTTTGGAATGAAAAAGGCAAAGGGAAAGCAACCTTTGTCGCCAACGCTCAGCAACGGCCGAGCAACCCGAGACCGTTTGTTCGTCAAAGCAACAAGCCGCGATCCCTCGATAAGAAGTTGAAACGTCCTTACTCATTTTCCAGGGATAAAACAAGGAGACTGTTCGAACTGGTAGTGCGCAACGGGCTCATCACTCTGCCAGATCCAAGACATCCGTCGCAATCGGGTGATATTAACCATACTAACTATTGTCCTTACCACAGAGTAATGGGTCACCCACTTGAAAATTGCTACGTCTTCAAAGGCTGGATTGAGGACCAATACCAACAGGGCAAATTCGCGTTGTCTAACAACTGGAAGGTGACCCGCCATAACCACATGCTCAGAAAAAGATGGACACGCCGGGGGTATCATGCTCTTTTATAGGGGAAGCTCCATAGGAAATTGTTCTTTCGGCAAAAACTAAGAATACTGAAAGATCTCCAAACATGCCCGGCAATCAGGTGGAAAGGTCCGCTGGAACCCGAGGTCATCGAGGGAATGTTGAAACCGTGCCCGACGCCGAGAATTTGTAGCGATGGTCAAAATGCTCAGGCCCAGCCGTTAAAGTCTTCAAAGAAGAAGAAGAAGCCCGTGAAGCCTGATGACAAGCGTACAGACTTGCAAAAGCAATTGACGCACTGGAGGAATACAACCAGAAGGCGCGAACCCCAGTCACACTCCATGAGTTTCTCAACTATTTCCTTGAGAACAGAGGCGATGACAATGACGAGGGAGACGATGTGTCAGAAGAACCCGAAGATTAGGTGGCAAGTTGCCACATGATCTCTCGCTTGTTAATAAATGATAAAGAAGATCCTGATGAAGCTGGGGGCAGAATCGGTACCAAAATCCTTGGAACCGTCCGATGAGCTAATTGACGTGCTGCTAACCGAAGCCCGTCAGAAGAGCAAAGTTGATCGAGAACGAAAAAAGGCTATATTCGAAAAAGCCGAGCGTCGACGTCAAGTGGAAGGAGTCACGGTAGGGATGGATCACAAAACACCCCAACCAAACCAAATCACACCCTAAATGGGTGTATCCCACTTTATCGTCATGTATCCCGTTACGTAACAAATACACATGCATACAGGATGAACAACGGACCGAAACGTCCCTAAACTAACGATGGACCCCAATGTCCTAAAACTTGCAACTGACCGAGACGTCTATAAACTACTACAGGCCGCAACATCCCAAGGCTAAGGGAGAGGAAAAAAACGGTATGTCCATAAGCGAGATGGGCACGGATGAAAACCCGAAAGGGATCCGTGAGTAAAAACAGCAGGGCTACCGGCGAGTTTGTGAAAACCCGAAAGGGTGCAATCTCGTTAAAAGACACTTGCAAGGTCCTCTCGACCTTGTAAGGAGAAAATACCTGCGTGAGATCCTTACGACTCATAAGGGAGAAACACACTTACGGATCCCCATGATTCCTAAGGAGAAGTTACACTTACGAGATCCTCACAACTCGTAAGGAGAATTCCCCTTTGAGACCCTCACGGCTCATAAGATTCAAAAGCCTTAAGTTACAGGGATCTGAACCCGTTCTTAAGCCATCACAACCCACAGACTGCCCTACAAGCGTTTCAATATTGACCCTTGTATACAATCCATGGGCATGAATAAACATTTCCCTAACAAAGTCCCACCAGCGACTAGGGATATGCTCATACGGTGAACGACCCTTGTAAGTCCTTTCGATTTATAAGGAGAAAACACTCTTGTAAAATCCTTACGACTTATAAGAGAACATACACTTAAGAATCCCCATGATTTTTAAGGGGAAATGCACTTACGAGATGCTCACGACTCGTATGGAGAAATACCTTTATGAGACCCTTACGGCTCGTAAAGTCAAAAAGCCTTAGTCGACAGGATCCTAACCCTGATAGCTAAGCCACCTTTGTTCGAACTGACAAAGGCAAATGATGATTCGCTCCTGGAAATATTCCAGTTGTAGCGATGCTAATGCCAAAATCAGTATCAAATCCCAAGTCTTTTCACGGCAAATGATGATTCTCTCCTGGCAATATTCCAGTCGTAGCGATGCTGATGCTAAGATTGGCACCAGATTCCAAGTTCCACACTCACGAAAAAAAATCAGCGAGCCAAAATTGCATATGAAATAGTCGAAATGATGGGGCAACTTGCAACAAAATCAACAAGTAAAAGATATGCATACAAAAATAGCCGAAATAATTGGGCAACTCGCAATAAAAGGCAGTGAGTAAAAACAAAAATAGCTGAAATGATTGGGCACCGCGAAAAATAGCCGAAATGATTGGACAATCACGACTTTCGCGATATAAAAAGCTGAAATGATAGAGCATCGCGGAAAGAAATAAAAAAAATGATAGAATGAAACTTTTGCCCTACAGGCAGTCCATACTGACCCATGTATACAATCCATGGGCATAAACGAAAATGGAACCACATGTCCCCCACCAGATTCTGTCAAAAGGAAAAGTCAGATATCAACAGTAACATCTTCATCCCAGAAGATCAACAATGGCGTTCCTTCTTATTCCAACAGGGCACAGAAGCAACACAACGAAACGGAACCATGTCAAAGCCCCTAGTTCCAAATCTTAATGGCAACATCTACAGCCTAAAAATTAGCAACGGTGATCCTCCTCATTCCAACGGGATTCAGAAGAAACATCACCAAACGGAGCCAGGGAAAAGTCCCTAGTTCCAAGACTCTACGGTCCACAGACAACCTAGAGTCAACCAATGACCTCCCCGCTGGATCAACGCTCCGTCTCGAAAACAAGTCAACCAACCCCAGGGAAATCAGTGTCCTTGGAAAAATACCTCAATTCAGGGAAATCAGCGTTCTTGACGAGAGCATCTCGATTCGTGTCGGCCCACAAGGAAATCAGTGTCTTTGCAGGAATCTCTCAATTCGTCTCAACTCTGAGGAAATCAGTGTCATTGGCAAAATACCTCGATTCAGGGAAATCAACGTCCTTGACGAGAGCATCTCGATTCGCGTCGACCCGTAAGGAAATCAGTGTCTTTGCAGGAATCCCTCGATTCATCTCAACTCCGAGGAAATCAGCGTCCTTGGCAAAAAACCTCGATTCAGGGAAATCAGCGTCCTTGGCGAGAGCATCTCGATTCGCGTCGACCCGTAAGGAAATCAGTGTCTTTGCAGGAATACCTCGATTCGTCTCAACTCGGAGGAAATCAGTGTCCTTGGCAGATACCTCGATTCAGGGAAATCAACGTCCTTGGCAAGAGCATCTCGATTCGCGTCGACCCACAGAGAAGTCAGCGTCTTTGCAGGAATATACGACATCACCAAATGGAGCCACGGAAAAGTACCTAGTTCCAGGTCCCGACGGTTCACCAACAACCTAGAGACCACCTCGACATTCATCTCGATACAGCAGACGCGATGTCACCCCAGTATTCTTCCTCCAACAGGATGCAGACACAACACCAACAACGGAGCCATGGCAAAGTTCCTAGTTCCAAGCCTCGACGGTTCACCAACAACATAGAGACAACTGTGACATTCGTCTCGATACAGCAGACGCAATGCCAACAAACGAAGCGAAGGCAATATTCCTAGCTTCAGGGTCTTGACGGCAACTCATATAAAATCTGAAAGACTATCGGAGATCATCCCACACCAGCGCGGAGTGGCCATGACTCATCGGGGCTCCCAAACTGAGCCTAACCTCAAGTAAAAAGCGACATGGAATATCCTTAATGCTTGCCCTTTCGATGGTAATATTACCTGGAAGATTACTTGAAGACGTCTTGTCCAGCCCCTGAAGGGATCAGAGACACGACAGTCGCGGGGCTACCCGAACAACAAAATTGCATATCGGGGAATATATCGGCCAACGCGACGGTGCGACGGGTAAAAAAACCTAGTACCACAGACCCTAACGAACTTCTATTAGCAGGAGTTAACTGTGACGTTAGGAAACCCTTGCGAGAACTTCTCGATTCGTCTCGACCTGTGAGGAAATTAGTGTCCTTGCAAGAACTTCTCGATTCGTCTCGACTCGTAGGAAAAAGCCTTAGGCAATAGGGATAAGGACATGTTTCCTAAGCACTGGGGCCCTGCAAGTCGGTCTAAGATGGACTATTGCATACTATTCACGGGCCACACTCTCCAAAGTTGAATCTCGACAAAGGGAGAAACAACCACTTACGAGTCCTCTCGACTTGTAAGCGGGAAAAATTCTCTTATGAGATCCTTATGACTCTCAAGAGAAAATACACCTATGAGATCCTCATGACTCGTAGGGAGAAAAGTCTTTATGAGACCTTCACGGCTCATAAAGTTGAAAAGTCTTAGGCAACAGATCCTAACCCTGTTTCCTAAGCCATTGCTACCCTGCAAAGAGTCCAAGATGGACAGCTTCCTACTATCTATCGTCCACGAGTTGCACCTGCTAAAATCATATCATGACAACACAGCAAAGAGAAGAAAGCGACAGTGGGAGATAAAAAATGTGTAGCTTTTATTCATAAATTTAATGGAGTACAAGATGAATCATATAAGAGAATAAAAAATGGATACATGTTATTCCAAAAATTACAAATGATACAAAAGTAGCTACTGAGAAGGAGGCATTTTCAATAAATCAGTCAATTGCTCACGCACTCCTCTCAACTCCTTTTCACGATCAGCCGCCGCGGCCAGCTCTGCTTCGACTTGGGTCCGTTGCTGCAGATAGGATGAAAGTTTCTCATCAATCTCCTGTTGGGCAGCCTCCTGACTCTGCGCAACCTTCTCGGTAAGATCAAGCTTCTTCCTCAGCACCAGCCCGTGAGAAATACATCGTTGAAGGTTTTCAAAGATAGGGTTCAGCTATGCAGCATTCACTGCGACCTCGGCGCGCAGTTGGATAGATTCAGCGGAAGTCGCCTCACGTTCCTTTCGCTTAAGGGTCGCCTATCGTTCGAAATGGCGAAGGAACAGAACACTCTTCTCAACCCATGCAGCTCGCTGGGAGTTCAAAACTAACACCTCTAGAGTAGAACTCCTGAGCTCAATCCTATACAAACAGGCCTCAATCTTCCTGCAATAGTTAACCCAAGATTCAACGACGCCCTCGCTGTGGAAGTTCACGAGTATCTCCAGCATGAGATTAACCTCAGCAGCAAAATCCACAGCAGATGCGAAAGCCTCGGCGTCAAGATCCTCGACGAACTCACTTAACATTCGCAGGCTGTTCGCGGCACCCGTGGAAGATGGGCGTTTATCAAAGGGCCCTATCGGCATTAGAATTCGAGATTTGAAGGGAGATGGAATTGGTGTGACTGCTGCAAAACAAATCATAGTCAGATATTGTCTTAATAAACAAAGAAGACGCAAGAGCGATGAAGGCTACTATACCGGCTACGGCAGGTGGCAGAGCTGGGAGTACTGGTGGCGCGACAATTCTTTCGTCCCCTCCTTCAATTTGTAAGGCTACAAGTAATACAAAGAAGAATTAGCAATGACATGGCTGCCCATTAAAGAAAAGAAAAGACGTCGGTTAGAAAAGATACCCACCGGCACCAGCAGGCAGACTAATTTCCGACTAGAAGGAGAAGTGCGGGTTCAGCACTTGATACAAATGATCAAAAAGAAGTCCTGCAAGGTTATGATGATACATGGTCAGTACACGAAAGACGCTATCCTCGATTTAATTAAATCACAAACCCATACCTTCCAACATTTGAGAGGACACGAGAGAAGGCGAAGGGTCGGCGATCGCCGGATCGGCAGCTGGTGATGCTTCTTCAGGTGGCACAACCTCAGCGCTCACCACACCTACATTCGAAAGGAACAAAATGTCATCAGAAGGGATTGCAAAACGAAAAGAATGCAGTGACCCGAGACCTACCAGATAGGTTATCAGCCAAAACTGCGACAGAAGCATCACCAAGTGTCGCGACTTCTTCGATATCATTCGGGAGGATGGTCTCGCCGCCCGTGGCTTCGTCCCCTGATTCCACGAGAGCCGTCGTGACACTCGCAATGCCAGGCGATGGCAGGGAACCACAGGGGGTAAGAGCAGCAATTGGAGCAGTCCCGGACTCCTGGGAGAGTGTAGCCACTCCAGGCTCGGTGATTGCCGTCATCTCGCCTACCACCTCCTCATCAGGACTTGGCCCTGCAGGGTATAATATATAACAACCAGAAGATCAAACCCTAATAAAAAAATAGTGGTACGTTACCTTGGGATGGCTTTTCAATTGCTTCCCGAGTCGCGCGTACCACCTGTCTATGAGCGGTAGACAGGGCTGTAAGGTTAGTATAGCACCCTATGAAGAGTTTTGAAGCATCACATGACCCAAAGTTTTAATTTTTAAGGTGCTAAACTAACATGCAAAGGATAGATCCTAGAAAATTAGGGTTTACTAAACTTAAAGCTAACAAAAGTTAGGGTTTGAAGGCTACAACCTTTGTAGCTCCCGTTTTTGCTTCGCTCCTTAGGCTCTTTGGTGTTGAAACGAGGTCCTCTTGAACTCCCCTTGTGTCCACGATGATCCACCGCGGAGATATCCGTCCAAGCTCGCTACTTCGTCAAACCGAAGATAACACTCTAAACAAAACGGCTAAGCTTGTGTAGAATGTTGTTGTGGCTTTGGATCTCACTTCAAAAACCTTTCTTTTGTTGTGTTTCACTCACTAGAAAAGAACTAGAGAGAAGAAGATGAAGGAGGATGAAAATGGTGGCTTTTTCTTTCAAGAGATAAAATGATAACCATTAGGTTAACTTGCAAAAGAAAATAAATATCACTATATATATTTAATCCTTCTTGACTCTAACCATGATTAAATGATGGATGATTAATTTAACTTGGGTTTAGAATGATAAAGGAAAAGATAACCATGGTTTAGTGGTGGGTGAGAATGGTTAGGTTAAAAGAAGCATGTAGAAACTAGCATAATTATCCTTTCCTTTTCATTTTCTTTTAAAACCAAAATTAAATAATTATCCATAGTTTAATCTATGGTGTGAAGCTTATATTGCCACCATTTCCATATATAAACAACCATGATAGTTTGATGTATGTATGTGTACATGTATGCACATCTTCATGTGCATGAAACTAGAAAAGAAAAATAGAAACACATGCATGCATGCATACATCCATCAAACCCTAGAAAGGTTTTGAGTGAGAAAACTAATGGTTAAATGATAAATCAACACTTGATTTATCAATCCGGTCATATCTCATATGACCCCACCAAAAGCAGTTCACCCGATCAATGTTCGGTATCATATACGCACATTTCAATCGGGTGTATGCGCATATCGCATATGCGCACCACAACGTTTCTCCTGGACTGGGTAACTCCTCTGTGGGACTCTAAGATTCGTCGATACGCCGGCAGAGGGTAATGATCATATCAAGTGCCCTCAAGCCGCAAGAGGTCAGCTAAACGTAACGGCCACCCGGGTATTGAACGATCAGAAGACAACAAGCGAACCTGCTACAACTCCCGTCGAGCCATCCGGCAACACTACCGTACAGTCCGGTCTCTTCGTCAGATATGCTGCATATCGAGCCTAGGGATGGGCACGTCGACCCCAATAACTCAACAAGTCGCGTCGGTGAATGGTCTATAACAGATCGAGAAACTACTGATAACACTTATCAGCAAATCTCAGCAGCCCTGGCCAGGGACTTGCTGTTATAACCAGTCGAGCACAGCACATCATCAACTCCCAATACCGGGAGAGACGAAACCCCTCCTATCGCTCATCGTCTTCGTGTGTCTCGGGACTGTACCCAACGGCCACCTGTTTGCACGACTCAGTAGAGCCGTGGTAGGGTGGCAATCAAAGTACAGTGGGAGAACACACAAGACTCCATGACGATCTCGGGTCTACAGACTAACCTGTACCAGTGTCACCTGAGAACTGCTATCCGACGATAGATATAATTCCATATAGGAGTTCTCGGCGAGTCCGTCCAGTGTACCCAGTCATCACTGAGCACCCGTACATGATCTTGATGTCAAACATCGATGAATGTGGGAACATCCATCGCCCATCACATGGGTCTAGTATCATATACGCTAGTCTACTCTGGTATATCGATGCCCCGTCTCGATACACCTGCGACTAGGGACATTTCAGGATATGCTTATAGACTACAGATGTCCCACTAGTATGATCTTCATCATAATCAGAGTAGTCAAGCCGATATCCTTAGGGCTTTATCAGCATGTATGAATGAATAGAAGCATGATCAAATAAACATGTCAGATAAAGAAGTACCAGATAGCATACTATCATGTCGAGCAAGAATGCAAACTGAATATATATACATGTATAGATACATCCACTATCACATAATGGCCTCTAGGGCATACATATATCCAACAATGGCAGCTGGGGCACCCTATGGAGAAATAGGGACAAGGGAAGCGATGCTCGAGCCTGCACCAACAGCCAAGACGGCATCACGTTCTTTCGCTGCACGCCTCTTGCGCTTCCTTTCAGCCTGAGCCGCCAGAGTTGACCTTCTCAAGACCTCCGCCAAGGAGACGTCATCGTTCGAACCTTGTTCTGCCTCTGGAACCTCTATGGCGTCCGTCATCGGCTATTTAAGCAAAGCTTCTTTCGGCGATACGGAGGGAACCGGGACTTCGGCAGTCGGACCTGAAAGCGTTGTAGCGCCGCCTTGCAGGATTGGCACTGCACTCGGGATAACCCGAGTCAAGGTAGTCCCTGCAATAAGATGGAAAAGAAGAGTTAGTTTACCCATAAAAACGGGAATGAAGGCACAGTGAGCCAAAATGTACCAATGCCCAAGGAAGCACAAAGCTTTTCCTCCTCTTTAAAAGTCTTGAGAGAAGCCGCAAGAGCTTCTTCAGTAGAGATGCCTATTGAAGAAGAAGTTTCAGTCAAAGCATGATAATAAAAATGTAACAGCGAAAAGATACGACTAAAGTCTACCTGACTGTGCAAGGGTGATCAGTCCTGCTTTGTGGCTAGCTAGTCGCTCGGAAGCTGTGATTGCAGCCTCCAGATCAGTATCACTTGGCGCCATGAATAAACCCTCGTTGTTCCCGTATTCGCTTAAGCCTTCGCTAGAAGGAGCATGGGGCTCCTGGCCGAATACGACGTCTGTAGAAAGAATCGACTTCTTCTTCTTCTTCTGCGAGCGAGTACCGGCCGCCAGTAACACGAGCTTGCGTTTAGCAGGCAACTTCGGGCGGCGAGTCTCGATCTCCGCACCCAAACCGGACTCAGGAGACGCCACAGCTGCCACTTCGACGGGAGAACGGGGTAGCGGCAGCTCGGTCATCTCACGTGGTACCACAACCATACCAACCTCTCTCAAAGGAGGACGAACGACGGTCCGTTGCTTCAAAGGAATAGCTGGATTACCAGCAGGGGATACACCCTTACGATCAAGGAACAACTTCTTTTCCTCTATGATGACGGCACCCATCGCGTGCTGGTACCACGCCACGTACACGTTCAACACCTTCGGGATGCAGCCTGGCTCACTGATAAAGAAGTTAGATCCGGTGTTGAGCCTCATGAAATGGTGTAGCGCGTTGCTGATGCCTTCTTCTGTGGCAATCGGCTCAGCTAGAAAGGCCTCAAGCGGAACACCCTGATTATAGCCAGATTATTGAGCAAAACGATGTGGGTTGTATCTCATAAACAACGCCACATCATTCTGCCTAAACACCAGAAAGCCCGGCCGGATTGAATATAGATAAAGAATCTCCCGAGCTTTCAAGGTAGAGGCGCTGTCTTTAAAGGTGTCCCGTAGCGGCTGCATCGTCTTTGCGGATTCTTTACCGATATTTAAGACCTTATCAACGAAGGTCATGCCATCCCAACGGTACGCGGGCGAAGGAGTAAGCCCCGAGTCTCTCGCGGAGTCGGTTCCAAAATGGAAGCGTTAACTAGCCACAGCAGTCGAGGAAAGTTATATCTTTCATAAAAGGGGGGCCTTTTGTGAACTCCAAAGGCGCCAAGCACATGCAACTCGAGCCACGAGGTGAAATAATACATTGAGAAGTTTATGGGCTGCACCTCCGGTTGGTAGTATCTGCCGCTAGGCTGAGGCCGTGATACAAATGGGCTAACCCAACGACCCCGACGACCACTTTCACCCCAATAACTATTCGGTAAGCTGGGTAGAAGACGGACGGCCTCATACGGCGAGGGTGCATCAGAAGCGCAAACCAGCTTAGCCATAGCCCAAGAAACCTCAGAAAGAACGCTTCTTCGTCAATCCCAGGAGCTGCAAGCTCTGTAAAAGAGATGATCGGGGTGTCAGGGAGAAAGAAACTCTTCTGATCCGCCTCCGCCGTCGGCAGGTTGCCCAAGCCCAAGCCAAAAGGATCGTTGAGTTTAGTGAATTTCGCGGTTTCCTTCAACAGGACTTCCGGGAGGAGAAAACGAGCGATGAAGTCTGTGAAATTAACCCCACGGCTCCTAGATTCAAGAAATAAGCTCTCGTAGATGTTCAACACCTTAATCAAACTTGGGGATTGATGTTGAATGACATTTTCTGGGGTAAGGCCCATCATCACCGACCTGGCAGCAAAGACTTACCCATCATAAGGAAGTAGTTCCTTATAATGCTCCCCTCTGACAGGCAAGCCGGAGATCTCTGCGAACTCCTCTAGAGAGATTGAGACTTCCCGATCGAACAAAAGGAAGGTGTGAGTTGGAACGTTCCATTGTTCCAAGAAGGTTTTTACCCACCATGTAGGAGGCGTGGAGTACTGAAAGAGAGAAACGTAAATCGCGGGATACAAACTGAGCCTCAACAACTGCAATCTTTTGGCGGACAAAATGTACCGGGCCCACTGCAAATATCCGGCTGGGTGACGAGGAGTTAATCCTATGTTATAAGGCTGTCCCCAAGGGCGTGACTCACCTTGACATATCCGTCGCCCCAAGATATCCAACGCCATTGGAGGCTGTACGGGTATCGCAGCCAAAGAAGGTTGAAGAAGATCATCTGAAGTCCAATTGACCTCCTCCACAGTGTAGTTCACTAGGGGTGGGTCGGCATAAGAGATCGCTGAAATGGGCTCCGAGGGTATCGTGCAAGAAAAGATCCGTCGGCCCCTGATAATTTGATTGTACCATGTTCCCCATAGCTGAAGATTCTTGTGCTCTAGGTCGTGATCTTTTATCAGCGCGAAGACTTCCCTATCCACAGGCGCTTCAGGGAATCCGCCTTCTGAACGAACGAACGGGAAAGAAATGTCGAAAGACATAGTACCTGCACAGAAAAGAACAAAATTTTCAGCCGTCAATGCTACAGTTTAAGTTCTATCACTAGGTACTTTAAATTCGTACCGCACCACAATGCAGTGAAAAGGGGCCAAAGGGGACCCGCTCAATTTAGATGACAGTTCATCATTAATAAAACAGTTTTATCATTTGATGAGACTGTCATTAAATGAGGAAATTCTCAAAGGATTATCATTTAATGAGGGCCCCTCGGGCCACGGAGTAAATCTCCCATTGAGAGCAGCGCTCTACAATAGAGTGACATCTGTCAGCTCTGATAATGAAAGGAATAAAATTCCTCAAAAAAATCTTGAAGAGCCATGCACTATAAAATGATGGAATAACCCATCAGAAAACTTAAAGAAAAACTTTTTAATGAATCAAAAATTCTGAGATCTTCAAGATCTATGAACAATTCTAAGAGTTTTCATGAAAGATTAACAAATCTATATGATTTGAAAAGAGCAAAGCTCTATTAATAGGTTAAGAAACCCTAAGAAAGATCTATTTAGATCTATGAAGAACAAAGCGTTATTGAGAAACCTAAAAATCTACATGATTTGAAAAGAGCAAAGCTCTGTTAATGTGGGAAACCTCAGAGAGATTTAATCTTTACATAAATTTTTGACTGAGTTCTGTCCCTAAGAAAATTCTTAAGACAAAGAGCTATGCTCTGAAGGAGAAATAATTCTCAGAAAAAAGTAAGAAGATGAACATAGATCATCTCAAAGGGCCAAGGGTCCTATTTATAGGCCTAGAGAGCTGTTTCAACTTCTGAGTTGATCCAATGGCAGAGATGCTGCCACCGCTGCACTCACGTGCAGGCCACGTGAGCGCAACGGTGGGGAGGGGCATTTGTTTCCCCTAATTAAAGCAAAGCTCTGTTCAAATTTTCAAAATTTGAAATGAAGCAGCGCTTCATAAAAGCGCCAGCAAGCAGCGCTCACGTGCAAAGCACGGGTGCGCTCGCGCTTCAGAGCGCCAGCGCTCACGTGCAGAGCACGGGTGCGCTCGCGCTTCAGAGCGCCAGCGCTCACGTGCAGAGCACGGGTGCGCTAGCGCTAAAAGCGCCACCGCTCCAGCGCTCTGAAGCAGCGCTCACGTGCAAAGCACCAGTGAGTTAGCGCTAGAACTAAATGTTCCTCACCGTTGGATCAAAGATCCAACAAAGATGATAAATCATCAAGTTACCAGAATAAAATTCTGTTAAGAAAATATTCTTCAGAATCTTTCTAAGCAAAATTATTTTTCCACCTACAAGATCTTTTCGACTCGTAGGCAGAAATTTTTTTTATGAGACCCTTACGGCTCATAAAATTGAAAAGCTTTAGGTGATAGGGATCTAAACATCTCTCATAAGCCATCGTTCCCCAACGGGAATGGTAAATGATGATTCGCTTCTCGTACCATATTCCAGTATAGCGATGCCGATGCTAAACCAAAACCAAAATCCCTAAATCCTCTCATAGAAAATGATGCTTCACTCCTGGTACCATATTTCGGTGTAGCGATGCTAATGCCAACTTAAATCCCATGTTCTCCACGGCAAATGATGATTCGCTCCTGTTACTATATTCCAGTATAGCGATGCTGACGCCAAACAAAAACTAAAATTCCAAGTCCCAGGCTCAAAAGCCCCACTGGACGGAAAAGAAACTCTCAAATCAAATAAAATCAACAAGTTAACCAACGACCTCCCCGTTAGAATCAAGCTCCGTCTCGGAATCAAGTTAATCAACGACCATCCCGTCGGAATCAAGCTCCGCCTCGGAATCAAGTCAACGAACGACCTCCCCGTCGCAATCAAGTTCTGTCTCGGAATCAAGTCAACCAACGAACCTCTGCGTCGGAACTATGCTCTGCTCAGAATATTTGCCCCTGCGCCAAAATCATGTTTCGTCTCAGAATATGCCCTGCGTCGGAATCATACTTCGTCCCGGAGTATCTACCTTCCCTGTCGGAATTATGCTTCGTTTTAGAATCAACCTCTGTATTGGAATCATATTTCGTCTCAGAATGTACCCTATGTCAAAATCATACTTCACCACGGAATATTTGCCTTCCCTGTCGGAATTATGCTTCGCATTGGAACCAATCTCTGCATTGGAACTATGTTTCGTTCAGAATGTCTACCTCTGTGTCTAAATCATGCTTCGTCTTAGAATGTACCCTGTGTCGAAATCATGCTTCGCCAAAGAGTATCTGCCTTCCCTGTCGGAATTATGCTTCGACTCAGAATCAACCTCTACGTCGAAACTATGCCCCATCTCAGAATATATTCTCCCCCTGGAATTATGCTTCGCTCTTCGGAATGATGCTCCGACCCTGGAATTATACTCCGCTCATCAGAATGATACTCTGACCCTCTAGAATTCTGTTCCACGCATTGGAATGATGCTCCGATCCCCGGAATTATGCTCCGACCCCCGGAATTATGCTCCGCACCTCGGAATTATGCTCCGATCCTCGAAATTATGTTCCCGGAATGATGCTCCGACCCCCGGAATGATGCTCTGATTCCGGAATTATGCTTCTACAATTATGCTCCGTACATCAGAATGATCCTCCGACCCTCTAGAATTATGTTCCGCACATCGGAATGATGCTCCGACCCCATAAATTATGCCCTCGGAAGGATGCTCCGCCCCCGGAATGATGCTTCACCTCATAGTCAAACTTCCGAAGGAACAAGATCCATCAATTTCATGCACACAACCAATATATGCAGCGCCCATTTATTGATAGGGGTACTTTGTTGGGGTCAAAAATTATACCCCGGTTGACCAAATCAAAGTCAAAGTCAAATCCAAGTCAAATGGGACCAAGCCTCGGTCAAGTGGACACATGCCCAAGTTGAGCCTGAGTATGAAGAGGCCGGCCCTCCCCATGACAAAGGAATAATTAACAAGCATTAAATAGGTTTGATATAATTTTCATACATGAATGTAAAATAAATGGGCATAAAGCCAAAATTTATGTAAAACCCATGGCTCATGTGCAAAAAGAAATAAGCACATGAAGCATGGGATGGGCAAAATCCCATTTTGTAAAGCCCAAGAGGCTATGTGTAAACTTGTAATCCTATATAAGGAAACATGATGATGAAATAAAAGAAGACTTTTTGATTCCCCTCAAAAATTAGGGTTCTGTGTCTTCTTCTCCTTCTTCAAGGTTCTAAACCTTTGAATTAAATCAAGAGTTTAACTCTTTTTTCCTAAAAAGGAATAGTTTTTCACCATAAAACCCAGAAAGGGGAGCTTAGATCTCCCATCAAATCTCTAAAATGAGAGATTTTTAAAGTCTTATCCCCCTTTTCTCCAAGATCCAACCAACAGAGAGGAGAAAGAAGGAGACCCATATCCAGAAATCCCACTTTGGGAAGATCTAAGGCTCAAGAGAAGATCCAGGGCTCAAGAGAGAAGAAAGGGGTCCCCTTTCATCATCTCTGAAAATCTCTTGGGCGTTTAACTCCAAACAAGAATCTTTTCTTTAGGAGTTTAACTCCAAACCAATCTTTGAGAAGCTCAACTCCAATATCCAAATTCTCGAAGGAGTTGAACCCCAAAAATCCAGATCTTTTAGGAGTTTAACTCCACAAAAGATCCCTTTTTTAGGAGTTTAACTCCAAAATTCACTCGGGAGTTTAACTCCCAGTCCAGCGGCTAAGATCCTTTTTCCGCCGGCGCCCAGTGCCCACGTGCAGGGCGCGTGACCCGCTGGCACCCAGCACCCATGCGCCACGCATGTGAATCGCTGATGCCCAGCGCATACACCCTACATACGTGGCCCGCTAGCGCCCACGTGCCATCTCACGCGTCCTTAGGACGCTCTTCATCCCTCTTTTCCATCACACTCCACACTCAAAATATACCCCCCGATTGAAAATCTGCAAAACGAAACTTTTCAGAAGAGAAAAAATGACCAAGAACGTGAGATGGTCATATATGAAAAGGCCAAACGACGGCGTTTGAATAAAGAAGCTATGGTGAGGACGAGTCTCTAACCGAACCAAGGCATGCCTGTAACAAATAAGAGCAGGATCAAAGTTGAGAAACGGTTTGCCAAAACCCTATCGATAGGCATGAAGCTACCACCTCTCATTATGTACATGCCTGGGGTCCCATATTTCGATGGTGGAGAGGGACACCCAAAATACTGTGCATATCACCGAAAGATCGCCCACCCCATTGAAGAGTGCAACGCCTTCAAGAAGTGGTAGCAAGGATATATTGCCCACAGAAAACACTTCAAGAAGGAAAAGCGTGAAGCTCGTGCTCGTCAAAATGAGAATGGCGAAATGGCAGCACACAAAGAAGTAACTGGCAGCTGTGAGAAGGTGGAAAACTTTGAGTTCTCACGTTCGGGAGCGATTTTGAAGATGAAATAACCCTCGATTCTCTCTTTGAAAACCTCCCCTTGGAAAAAGAAGAGGAGGATAAGAATTACGAGAACATCTAGCTGCGTAACCGCACGCTGCCTGAAAAGAACCTCGGACCCACAAACAAGGGTTTGAATAAAAAAGATAAAGCCAATGGGAAAATGCCCGACGAGATTTTCCTTGATGAAGAGGTGGCCAAAGAGCTTCCCGTGAAAGACCTGCCTAAGAAAACTAAGGAAGACTATAATGTCCTTGCATAGCTGAGGAAAATACCCTCACAATTGAGTATACTGGATGCTCTGCTCTTGTCCAAAGAGGCACGAGACTCCTTGATCAAACCCTGCAAGAGCCTGATCAGTTTCAAGCCTTCCTCGCAGAAGAGAAGATGAAGAATGAACTTGCAGAGGTCCACACGGCCGACATCACATTCAGTGATGAAGAACTATGTCTTGGTATTTGTGAGCATAATCGACCGCTCTATGTCACCGGGTACTGCCATGACGTCAAGATAGGGAAAATCCTTGTCGACAACGGATCCTTCATCAATCTTCTCAACGTGAGAGTGCTGAAGGAAATATGTATGAATGTTCAGCACCTTGCTCGAGATAAAACCACCATCTTGGGGTTTGACTCACAGTCGTCACGGACGCTTAGGTCCGTAATATTGATGCTTCGCTTCGGGCTGCTCATCACAAACATCAAATTCCATGTCATTGACACCAAGACTTGTTACAACGCTCTACTAGGCAAGCCTTGGCTGACGAGTACAACGGCATCCCTTCTACACAACTTAAGTGTATGAAGTATTTTAAAGATGGCTCGAAGTACACCGTCACAGGAGAGCTCAATCCTTTCTTGGTGAACGAGGTGCGAAAGTATGAAGACGCAAAGTACTTTCAGCCGGATTATGAAGACAGTGAAAGATGCCATAAGAAGGAGAATAAGAAAAAATCCGTGGCCACCATCCCAGTTTTCGGAAGTGATACTGAGGAAGACGAACAAATAGTCTACTCGAGACAACCTCGAATGGAAAACAATAAGCCCGGAACATCGACCCCTATCTTGGTCTTTGGCAGCGACTCTGAAGATGAGGCGAACGTAGTGTTCTCCATTCGCCCATCAACATAAACTCTTACCGAAGCGGATCAATGTCTACATTATGATGACTCCGTCTCGACATTACAGGGAATTGGACACGCTCAATACATATAGAGTGCAAGAATTGGAAATTTTCTACGTCCCTCCAAGACGAAGAGGTGAAAAGGATATCCTCTTCTACAAATCTATGGAGACTAAGGTGGAGAAAGAAGTCAGGCAGGGTCCAACCCCACTCTTGACAGGTTCCAGCCCATCCGTATGCCAAGATATTATGCGGAGGGATTAAAAAAACTGTTAAAGCACCAAGGTGTACCTCTCGAACAAACTGGTTCGGCAGGCCTAATTTTACAAAAAGGTTTGGGATATTCCCGAGACTCAACAAAAGAAGCCCAACAGGAATATAGAAACAACTGGGCTGGGATAAGTTCGGTCCCATAAACGGGAGCAAATCTACAGCTTCCATGTTATAAACAGCCCGAATGAAGAAGAAAACGCTCTTACAGATAGCCATGACGTCAAATTGGAGTGAGATCCCACTTTAAGAATGTTAAGTCCGTCGCTCGACGAGCAAATTGACAAGCTAATAAAAGAAGCTTGTCAGGCGAGCCGAGACAACTACAGCCGTGAAATGATCATATATGAAAAGGCTAAGATGCAGCGTCTTATTCAGCAATCAGTGAAAGAAGTAGACCATAATGCTCCTCATCCACAGCCCATTATTTGCTTTCGCGAAGAGAGAAAATCCTGAAGCGAAGATAAAAATAAGGCGTTGAATGCAAACAACGTTCAAGGACAACAAAGCAGATCCAAGATGCCGATTGATCGAGAAAAGCTCGGTTGGAACCCGTCCTTTATAAAGAAAATGGGTCGGGCATATTCCTTCTCTCGAGAAAAGACAAGAAAAATCCTCAACCTTATCATGAAACAACAAATGTTAACGCTTCCGGAATCTCGGCACCCTGAACAGTCCACCATCCGGACTATTGTTCCTATCACCGGACAGTAGGTCACCATATTAAAGACTACTTCACGTTCAAAAACTGGGTCGAGGATCAATATCAACAAGGCAGGTTTATGTTATCCGACAGCTGGAGGATAAACCCGCCACAAAAGCATGTGCCAAAGAAGATCTATACCGTCAGGGTGGGACCAGCTCGACCGCAAAAATGGAAGTGGACTAGTACATGTCAAATAATAACACTCTCAAAAGAGGGAGGGGAAGAGATTATGATTGACCTTTTTGGTGCTTCATAAACAAAGATGATGACGAGGAGATCTCAGAATTTCCACCGGCACCAAAAGAGCTGGAGGATGGGATACACACTATGGTAGACAACCTAAGGAAAATCAACTTAGGAACGGAGGAGGATCTGAGGCCGACGTTTGTCAGTGAACTATTGTCTGAAAAACAGGTAGCCACATTAAAAGATGTGCTCATGCAGTACAAGGACTGCTTCGCTTATAACTACTCCGAAATGCCGGATTTAGATCCAGAGGTAGCGGTACACAAACTGGCCATAACGCCAGATATAAAGCCAATCAAATAAGCACCAAGAAAGATGCGGCTTGAACTTGAGATGAGTATCAATGCCGAAGTCAAGAAATTAATCGACTCCGGCTTCATCCAAGAAGTTCAATATCCCGACTGGATTGCTAACATCGTTCCGGTGATGAAGAAAAATGGGACAGTTCGCATTTGTGTGGACTTTCGGGACTTCAACAAAGCATGCCCGAAGGACAACTTCCCAGTGCCCGTTACCGAACTGATGATCGATAACATATCCACCCACGAGGTCTTCTCTTTCATGGATGGATCTTCAGGATACAATCAAATAAAAATGGATCCTGAAGACCAGAAGCATACCGCCTTCCGGACTCCGTTGGGTGTATTCTGCTATAAGGTGATGCCCTCCGGTTTGAAAAATGCCAGAGCTACATACCAAAGAGCCATGACGAAGATATTCGATGACCTCATACATGAAATCGTCCAATGCTATATCGACGACCACGTGGTCAAAAGCAAATCTCATGAGGGACACAGGGCACATCTAAAGGTCGTTTTCGAGCGTCTTTGGAAGTATAATCTGAAGATGAACTCTCTAAAGTGCGCGTTTAGAGTCTTCTCAGGAAATTTCAAAGGTTTCATCATCATTCACCGAGGTATCGAAATGGATCCTTCGAAAATCAAGGCGATCATAGAAATGCCATTGCCACGAACCCTCAAACAGCTGTGATCTCTCCAAGGAAAGCTCGCGTATATCCGACGTTTCATAACCAACCTCTACGGAAAATGTCGCCCTATAGCAATCTGATGAAGAAGGGGACCTCGTTCGTCCGGGATCAGAAATGCCAAAATGCATTGGACGAAATCAAACAAGACATGAAAAATCCGCCAGTACTGGCCGCTCCGGTTAAGGGAAAACTTCTTATCCTTTATACAACGGCCCTTGAAGGTTTTCAAGGAGCACTATGGGCACAAGAGAATGATCAAGGAAAGGAAATAGCTCTATACTATGTAGGCCGAGTTCTCCCGGGGGCAGAAAGAAACTACTCCCCCATTGAAAAGCACTGCCTAGCGTTGATCTTCGCAATAACGAAGCTCGGACACTACGCCTTGGAGCATGAGGTCCATCTCATATCAAAGGTGGATCCTATTAAATATTTGATGTCAAAATCCATAATAACAGGAAGGCTTGCCAAATGGGTCCTACTGTTGATGGAATTCTCGGTGACATATCGGCCCCTCAAAGCGGTGAAAGGACAATGTTCCCCTAATAGTTAAACATAATAAAAGATCTAAGCTCTGTTAAATTATAATGAGGCAGCATCCCACATGCTCCTCATAAGGGCGCCAGCACCAGCGCCAACCTTATAGGATTAAATCCTATGGTGGTGCCGCACGTGAAGCTCACGTGGGCGCCAATGTGCAAAGCACAGGAGCGCCTATCTTGTATAAGAATAAAATTCTTAAGTGGCGCACACGTGCATGACATGTGAGCGTCAGCGCCCAAGTTAAAATCAGTAAAATTAAATTCTACATGGGGATATTTCCCTAAAAACTGAGATACTCTCTGTTAAACAGCGCCGTTGGATCAAACATCCAATGGAGATGATAAATCATCAAAATATAGAATTAAATTCTATTAGGAGAAAATATCTCCCAAATCTTTCTAATACCATCGGTTGGATCAAAGATCCAATGATAGAATAAAATTCTATTTTGGAAATATATTTCCTCAATTTTTATAAACAAAAAAGACCGCTCTCTGTAAAACAGAGAACTCTTGGATTAAAAATCCAACGGTGATTAAAAATCACCGTTTTACAGAATAAAATGTTGTACATGGGAAAATATTTTCCCAATCTTGTTAAAAACAAGAAAACATATTCTGTAAAATAAAAATTCTTAGATCAAAAATCCAACGGTGGGTAAAATTCCTCGAACAATTTTGAGACTAATTAAATCAATTGGTGTCTCTCAAATGAGAGATTTTCTCAAAATTAATTAACAAACTTGCATCTACTATATAAAGAACCCGAGACTTTAAGTCTCATATAGAAGAAACCCCCATAAGCTTCTGCAAAAAAATACAAAATGCTCAAAAAAACTACAGAGAATTTAATTCTCAATAGAGAAGAAGATCTTTTTCCTCTCAAACCCTTGGTAAAGAAACCACACAGATGAAAACATCTTCTTTACCTATCATAGCATATCTAAGGGTTTAACCCTTCTAAAAAACTTAGTTCTTTCTCTGGATCAGAGATCTACAAGACAAGTCTCCCACAAGTTGAGAATTTAATTCTTATCAGGAAGATCTTGTTCTTGAGAATCAAAGATTCAGAAAAGAACTAGGTTAAAAATAAAGAAAAGGGAAAAGAATTTATCCTATACGAATTCAATTCCTCAGAAAACAAGGTTTAACCCTAAAAGAAACTTAGTTCTTATAAAAGAAAAAGCATAAGAACTTAGTTCTTAAAGAAAACCTGATCCCAGATCTTCAAAACAAAGATATTGGTGATCATTAATGATCAAAATGTCATTAACAGAGATTCAATCTCTGGAAAAAGAAAAGAACTTAGTACCTCACGTGCTTTCCACGTGGGCACCCCCAACAGCGCCCAGCACTTCACGTGAAAAACACGCGGGTGCCCAAAGAAGAAGGCCAGCGCCTCACGTGA
Source organism: Agapanthus africanus (assembly GCA_030015575.1). Lineage (NCBI taxonomy): Eukaryota > Viridiplantae > Streptophyta > Magnoliopsida > Asparagales > Amaryllidaceae > Agapanthus > Agapanthus africanus. Next base: position 188,201,333 of record JASDDO010000028.1, read on the forward strand.
AATACACGTGAGCACTGAATAAAAAGTGCTTCGCAATTCATATACAGCCAAAATGGCTAAGTGCTTAGCACTGATTAGGAAGCACTCAGCGCCTCGCGTGAAACACACGTGGGCACTTAAGAAAATAAATGGGATAGCGCCGCACGTGCTCCTCGCGTGGACGCCATATAAAAAAAGAGCTTAGCACTATATATATATTCAGTCAAAATAACTGAGTGCTTAGCACTGATTGGGCAGCGCCCAGCGCCTCACGTGAAATACACGTGGGCGCTCAACAAAATAAATAGGATAGCGCCACATGTGCTCCTCATGTGGACGCCATATAAAAAAAAGTGCTTAGCATTATATATATATATATATATATATATATATATATATATATTCAGTCAAAATAACTGAGTGCTTGGCACTAATTGGGCAGCGCCCAGCGCCTCAAGTGAAATACACGTTGGCGGTCAAAAAAATAAACGGGATAGCGCCGCACGTGCTCCTCACGTAGACGCCATATAAAAAAGTGCTTAGCACTATATATATATTCAGTCAAAATAACTGAGTGCTTAGCACTGATTGGGTAGCGCCCAAAATTGAAGGCTTCACATGATACCCATATGAGCGTCAGAGCTCCAAACAAGTGCTTAGCACTTTTTGGATAAAAAAGGGGGGCTGAATAAACAAAGCCCAAATAAGTGCTTAGCACTTTCGAACAAAAAAAAAGAGACCAAGTAGACTAAGTCCAAATTGGCTAAGTCTCTCTGAAAAGTTTTCTTACAGCTGAGCTCAAATGCTCTGTTGTTGGATCTTAAATAAAAATGATCTTAAAAATTTTTCTAAGTTGATCTTAGTCTCAAATATGGCTAACGTAACCTTAATTAAAAATAAATAAATTGAGCCTAAATGCTCATATATTTAAGTTGATCTTAATCTCAAACTAGATTAATGGTTCTTAAATAAAACAAAATATTTTTGAACTAAAGGAATATATAACCTAAGTTCAAAACCCAAATCTAACATATACGGATTTGGACTAATCCGCGCCCTACGGGCGACGACGTAAACTAGTCTCCGTATACAATCCACGGGCAACCAAAATAAACAAAATAAACTAACGACACGAAGTGAACCACTAGACAGGAGAAAGTGGTTATCGCAACGCGATAACGTAATTAATTGCAGGGGCTTGCGCCTGCAAGGAAGAGTGTCCCCACGATCAAAAACCCCTCATAAACTTGAAGGAATCTGATATAGTCTACTACAACGGTCGCATCTGTCCAAACCTCCGATATATGGTTCCATAAATCAACTTGGTATCTTCGGAGAGTTGGATGGAGAAGTCCAAATAGCATCTACCCCCAAATTCAGGCGAGATTTCCCAATGTCTGGGTCTCAGTCTTTCGGAGGTGAACAGATTCTGAAATGCCCTGTAGGGCCTTTTTCTCTTTCCACTCCACATTTCGTGTGTCGTGTTTCGTGAACAAAATCACGGTTCATTATGGTTGCCCTTCGATTGTATAAAAGATACTAAAACTTGGTGTCCTGCTCCTGTGTAGAAAATCAATGGCTTCTCAATACAATGCATGCAACAGCAACTCTCGCTCCACCCCGACTGGAGGAGTGACCTATGGGCCTAACACGGTCTCTATTTTCTAAATGCCAGTAGGGCAAGTCATACGAGCCACTACTGGATTGTTCTTTGGGACCATGCTCCCACCTTTGAGTTTCGATGCCTCAGCGCCGCAAGAGAAAGCTCCTAAAAGGTCGGTTTTTGATTGACTGGTAATCACAACGGCCCCTCTCAACGGGTTGTCCAAATCCGGCGTCTCAGTCTTCAACAGGCTGAGCAAGAGCTCAAACGGGCCTGCAAAGAAGCTCATGATACCTGAAGGGGATACTCCAAAATGGATAGCCTTCGAACTTCTGCTGCAGGCGATACCATCAAAGGTGCTTCCCCCAGACGGTCGGTCCTCGAAAGATTGGTCGGCCTTCCTCAAACTTTAACAAGGATGTCGGTCTTCAACAGGCTGACACCAATTGCAGCTCCTCAGCAAAACCAGAGGCATGATGAAGCCGCTTTCAAAATTAAGACGATCGCTTCAACAAGGCACGCTTGACGTCGCCACTGGCACCGAGTGAGAGAAGCTGGGGGCAACTCCCCGTCTGGATTCACTCCACCGGCTCCAATAGTGGAAGTCGACTCTACTGTTCTAACCGGGAACAGCTTTGATCGGCTCAGGAGGATACTCAAAAACTCCCTAACGACGGTTCTAAAGAAATCGCCCACACCTACAGAAGTTACGATGCAGGCAAAGCTGGAGCGGCCTCATCAGCGGCTCTCCTCGCACATTCATAGGGTCTGGCGGAAAGTCCAAGACTCTGTGATTGACAAAGATTACTCTCATCGACCTAAGAAATCTAATGGACGGCAAGAAAAAGACCACTCCTCCGCCATACAATGGGGGACTCCTTCTAAATAGGTGCCTGTCACAACGGTTCCTTTAACTCCAATCTCTCATAAAAGAACGAGGCCGGAGAAAACTCTACCACCCGCGGCAAATTCCAAAGGCGATGGACCTAAACGCCCTAAGTCTGGGGGCATGATTGTACATACGGTCTATATGGCTTCAGGGAAAGAAGGGAGTCGTACTTCGGTGAGTCACCGACCGCAAACTCGGTCACTGACAAAGGCTCAGGAGCAACAACAAAAGCTCCACGAAATGCTGACCAAAATGGCAACACTTACCAGAAAGAAAGAAAGTTTAGATAAAGAGGCCGAACAATGCCAAGAGCAGAAGACCGATACAGAGTTTCTGGGAAGGGTGCTACAGAGGAAGGAGAAAGAGGCCGCTGAGCAAGCTGCTAACATAAAGCAGATGACTCTCTTGTTCCAAGATATGGTTGGAATGATGATCCAACCAGAACCTCTGGCCGAAGATCCGCCGATTGTCGTCGAGGATGACAGAGGGAAACATCAAACCCTCCTTTGGACTTATCGGCAACCTAGTCGGAAACGATCTCCAAGGCTGTCTTTGATGATTACATTGCTCAACAAATAAGAGCTCATCAAGCTAATGAAGCTGCTGGCTAAATTGTCAAAACTATGCGACCATATACAGGCTGGTATGATCAAATCAAGTACCCGTCGGTATATACGATCCCCAAGTTCTATGTATACAAAGGGACATGCAGCCTTCTCTAGCACCTTACGCAGTTCAAAGCTCTGTGCGGCAACACTGGAGGCGACGACAAACTGTTGCTTCGCCAGTTCGTCGGCAGCCTTTCAGAAGCAGACTTTGAATGGTACTCGGAGCTCCTAAATGACTTCGTGAACACATTTTCAGAAATGGAGCTGCTGTTCACACAGCGTTTCGCCAGCACGAGCGAACGCACTCCGATCACGGCATTAATCAATGCGAGGGTAAATCCATGAGAAACATGGGTCCAATACGCGATCCGATGGCGGAACCTGTGGTCTAAGTGCGAACAACACATTGAAGAATCCCCTGACTTGGGCATGTTCATCGGGACCCTTGATCCTCAAACGACTGTGTCCCAATTTATGACATTCTTCAAACCAACCACTTTCCAGGCTCTGAAAGATAAACTGGCCCAAATGGACCAGATGGGCCACAGGCCATCCTCTTCAAATAAGGACCCTCGAAATAACAAGGGTAAAGAGAAAGAGGTCTTCGTTGCTAGTGCGTAAAAACTGCCGAGTGGCCTAAAACCAGCTGCTCGCCAAAACAACGCGCGTCCACGTCCATCCTTGGAGGAAAGACTAGGACACGCTTACTTGTTTTCCTGAGACAAGACGAGGATACTGTTTGAATTGTCAATGCATAATAAACTCATCACATTGCTTGACACGCGGCGTCCACCGCAACCTGGCGACGTCAACAACTTTAATTACTGTTCCTATCACAGAATAGTGAGCTAACCAATTGAAGATTGCTATGTCTTCAAGAACTAGATTGAAAACCAGTATCAATAGGGGAAATTCACGCTGTCTGATAACTGGAAGGTAAACCCACCCCAGAAACACACTCCCAAAAAGGTTGATGAGCAAGGGGCATCATGCTCACTCGTGGAAGAAATTCCAAGATAAGTCGTTCTTTCAGCGAAAACCAAAAGAATGTTGGAGGATCTACAAGCATGTCCGACTGTCAAGTGGAAGATCCTACTTGAACCTGAAATCATCGAAAGGATGCTAAAACCACGCCCCGCACCGAAAATTGTTAACGAAGGGAAAAAACCCCAAGTCAAACCTTCAAAGTCTTCGAAAAAATAAAGAAGACCAAGAAGCCTGTATAGCCTGCCGAGTATGACGACAAGCATACAGATCTACAAAAGTACATTGACGCGTTGGAGGAGTATAACCAGAAGAAGCGGACACCGGTCACGTTCGAAAAATTCCACAAGCATATTCTTGAGGACAAAGACAGTGACAATGATGAGAAAAATGACTCGTCAGAAGACACCGAAGACCGTATAATAAGTTGCCACATGGTCTCCTATTCGTCTTTATATAACGAAGAAGCTCCCTCAGTGTCAGAAAACAACATGGAACTGGGGGCAGAATCGGCGCTAAAATCCCCGGAACTGCCGGAAGACCCGATCGAGAGGCTGTTAAATGAAGCCTTTCAAAAAACAAAGCTGATCGAGAACGCGAGACAACCATATATGAAAGGGCTAAGCGTCAGCGTCAGGATAAAGAAGCCGCGGCACGGATGAGTCTTAAAGTACTCTGACCAAACCAAAGCACACCTACTATAAATAAGAGTAAGATCAAAACAGAGAAGCGGTTCGCCAAAGCCCTGTCAACGGGGATGAAGCTGCCACTTCTCATAAGGAACACTCCCGGGATCATAAGCCTCGATAGAGAAGGATCACATCCAGACTGCTGCCTATATCATCGGAGGGTACCGAGGAATGCAGCGCCTTCAAGAAGTGGTGGAAAGGATATGTTGCCTATCAAAAACACTTCAAGAGGATGAAGCGCGAAGCTCGTTGACGGCAAAATAGTGAGACGAACACACATGGATAAACTACTGGAAACTGTCATATAGTTGGTGCCAATTCGGAAGGGGGAAAACTATTTGTTCTTACCTTCGGAAGCGATTCTGAGGATGAAACGTTTCTCAGCCCTCTCTTCAAAGACTTTCCCTCCGAAAAATAAGAGGAGGAGAAGAACTGCGAGAATATTCAGCTACGTAACCGCACGCTGGCAGAGAGGAACCTCAGACCTATAAACAAAGGTTCGAACAAAAAGGACAAAGGGAAAGGAAAAACCCCCGAGGAGATCGCCCTCGATGAAGAAGCAGTCAAAGAGCTCGTGGAAAAAGATCCGTCAAAGAAAAACAAGGTGGATTACAACGTCCTGGCACATCTGAGGAAAATACCCTCGCAATTGAGCATATTGGATGCTCTCCTCCTGTCCACAGAGGCACGAGATTCCCTGATCAAGGCATTACAAGTGCCCGATCAGTTTCAAACTTTCTTCGCAGAAGAGAAGATGAAGGATTAGCTGGCAGAGGTCCACACGACTGACATTACATTCAGTGATGAAGATCACCTCCTCGGTACATGCGAGTTTAATCGCCTGTTATATGTCACCGGGTACTGTCACGGCATCAAGATATGGAAAATCCTTGTCGACAACGGATCCTCCGTTAACCTTTTCAACATAAGAGTGTTGAAGGAGATTTGCATGAACGTTCAACACCTTGACCGAGATAAAATTACCATCTCTGTGTTTGACTCACAATCATCATGGACACTTAGGTCCGTAATACTGATGCTACACTTCGGGCTGCTCGTCACTGACATCGAATTTCATGTCATTGACGACAAGACTTGCTACAACGCTTTGCTCGGCAGGCCTTGGTTACACGAGTACAACGTCATCTCTTCTACACAATATTAATGAATGAAGTATTTCAAGGATGGCTCGGAGTACACCATCACGGGAGAGCTAAACCCATTCTCCGTAAACAAAGTTCGGAAATACGAAGATGCAAAGTACTTCTTACCAGACTTCGAGGATACTGAAAGCTGCCACAAGCCGGAGAATAAACAGAAGTCTATCACCACTATCCCGATCTTTGGAAGTGATACCGAGGAAGATGAAGAAATAGTCTACTCGGGAAACCCCAGAAAGAAAACAATAAGCCAGGACCATCTATTCCTATTTTGGTCTTTGGCAACGACTCTGAGGACGATGCCAACCCAGTGTTCTCCGTCCGCCCGTCAATGCAAACCTTCGTCGGAATATATCATAGTCTACAAAATACAATGGCTCCACCTCGGCATTTTAAGGAACTTGATGCGCTCCATACATACAGCGTACAAGAACTGCACACTTTCTACGTACCTCCCGGGCGAAGAGGTGAAAAAGCGATCCTCTTCTACCAATATACGGAAAATAAAGTAGAAAAAGAAGTCTGGAATGGTGCCGATTTTGCACTCGACAAGCTTCAACCAATCTGTCTGCCATGATATTACATGGAGGGATTGAAAAGGCTATTAAGATGCCAAAGTGTACCCCTCGAACAAACTGTTCGACAAGCCCAATTCTACAAAAAGATTTGGGATATTCCCGGGACTCAGCAAAAGATGCCCAACAGAAAGATGGAGACAAATGGGCTCGGATACGTCCGGTCCAAAAAGTGGGAGTAGATCCACAGTTGCCGCGTCATAAACAATTACAGTGAAGCGGAAGACGCTGTTCTAAATAGTCATGGCGTCAAATCGAAGCAAGATCCCGCTCTAAAAATGTTAAGTCCATCGCTGGAACAACAAATTGACTGTTGCCCTAATATTTAAACATAATAAAAGAGATAAGCTCTGTTAAATTATAATGAGGCAGCGCCTCACGTGCTCCCCACGAGGGCGCCAGAACCAGCGCTAACCTTGTAGGATTAAATCCTATGGTGGCGTCGCACTTGAAGCTCACGTAGACGCTAATGTGCAAAGCACAGGAGCGCCTATCATGTATAAGAATTAAATTCTTAAGTGACGCCCATGTGCATGACACGTGAGCGCCGGTACCCAAGTTAAACTCTGTAGAATTAAATTCTACAGGGGGATATTTTCCTAAAAACTGGGATACTCACAGTTAAACAGAACCGTTGGATCAAAGATCCAATGGAGATGATAAATCATCAAAATATAGAATTAAATTCTTTTGGGAGAAAATATCTTCCAAACCTTTCTAATACTATCGGTTGGATCAAACATCAAATGATAGAATAAAATTCTATTTTAGGAATATATTTCCTCAATCTTTACAAATAAAAAAGATTGCTCTATGTAAAATAGAGAACCCTTGGATTAAAAATCCAATGGTGATTAAAAATCCAATGGTGATTAAAAATCACCGTTTTATAGAATAAAATGCTGTTCATGGGAAAATGTTTCCCCAATCTTGTTAAAAACAAGAAAACATATTCTGTAAAACAGAAATTCTTTGATCAAAGATCCAACAGTGGGTAAAATTTCCCGAATATTTTGAGACCAATTAAATCAATTGGTGTCTCTCAGATGAGAGATTTTCTCAAAACTAATTAACAAAATTGCCTCTACAATATAAAGGACCCGAGACTTCAAGTCTCATATAGAGGGAACCCCCCCATAAGCTTCTGCAAAAAAAAATATATAGAAGGCTCTAAAAAACAATAGAGAATTTAATTCTCAATAAACAAGAAGATATTTTTTCCTCTCAACCCCTAGGTAAAGAAACCACAGAGATCAAAATATCTCATTTACCTATCATAACATATCTAAGGGTTTAACCCTTCTCAAGAACTTAGTTTCGCACAAGACAAGTCTCGCACAAGTTGAGAATTTAATTCTCATCGGGAAGATCTTGTTCTTGAGAATCAAAAATTCAGAAAAGAATTAGGTTAAAAAGAAAGAAAAAGTAAAAGAACCTATCCTATGGGAATTTAATTTCTCGGAAAATAGGTTTTAACCCTAAAAGAAACTTAGTTCTTATAAAAGAAAAATCATAAGAACTTAGTTCTTAATAAAAACCTAATCCCAGATCTTGGTGATCATTAATGGTCAAAATGCCATTAACAGAGATTCAATCTCTGAAAAAGAAAAGAACTTAGCGCCTCACGTGCTTCCTACGTGGGCGCCCCCCCAACAGCGCTCAGCGCCTCACATGAAAATCACGCGGGCGCCCAAAACAGAAGGTCAGCGCCTCACGTGAAATACACATGAGCGCTGAATAAAAAGTGCTTAGCACTTCATATACAGCCAAAACGGCTAAATGTTTAGCACTGATTGGGCAGCGCCCAGCGCCTCACGTGAAACACACATGGGCGCTCAACAAAATAAACGGGATAGCGCCGCACATGCTCCTCACATTGACGCTATATAAAAAAAGCGCTTAGCATTATATATATATATATATATATATATATATATATTCAGTCAAAATAACTGAGTGCTTAGCACTGATTAGGCAGCGCACAGCGCCTCAGGTAAAATACACGTGGGCGCTCAACAAAATAAATGGGATAGCGCCGCACGTGCTCCTCACGTGAACGCCATATAAAAAAAGGTGTTTAGCATTATATATATATTCAGTCAAAATAACTGAGTGCCTAGCACTGATTGGGTAGTGCCCATAACTGAAGGCTTCACATGATACCTATGTGAATGCCAGAGCTTCAAATAAGTGCTTAACACTTTTGCATAAAAAGGGGGGGCTGAACAAATAGAGCCCAAATAAGTGCTTAGCACTTTTTGAACAAAAAAAGACTGGGCAGACTAAGCCCAAATTGGCTAATTCTCTTACAGCTGAGCCCAAATGCTCTATTGTTGGATCTTAATAAAATTTAATGATCCTGAAAATATTGCTATGTTGACCTTAGTCTCAAATAAGGTTAACGTCTACTTAGTTAAAATAAATTGTGTCCAAATGCTCATATGTTTAAGTTGATTTTAATCTCAAACTAGATTAATGGTCCTTAAACCAAACAAAATATTTTTGAACTAAAAGAAAATATAACTTAAGTTCAAAATACCGAATCTAAAATATAAGGATTTGGACTAATCCGCGCCCTAAGGACGATAACATAAATTAGTCTCCGTATACAATCCATGGGAAACCCAAAATAAAGCAAACACAACATGACACGAAGTGAACCACTAGAGCAGGAGAAAGTGGTTATCGCAATGCGATAACGTAATTAACTACAGGGGCTTGCGCCTGTAGGGAAAAGCATCCCAACAATCAAAAAAACCCTCACAAACGAGGGAGAATCTGATATAGTCTGCTACAACGGTCGCATTTATCCAAACCTCCGATATACGGTGCCATAAATCAACTTGGTATTTTCGAAGAGGTGGATGGATAAGTCCAAATAGCATCTGCCCCCAAATTCAGGCTAGACGTCCTAACGTCTCAGTCCCGTCTTTCGGCGGTGAACAGATTCTTGCACGCCCGGTGGGACCTTTTCCTCTTTCCACTCCACACTACGTGTGTCGTGTTTTGTGAAAAAAATCATGGTTCGCTATGGTTACCCTTGGATTCGAGGGACTAAAACTTGGTGTCTTGCTCCTGTGCAGAAAATCAATGGATCTCAAATGCACTGCATCCAACAGCAACTCTCGCTCCACCCCAACTGGAGGAGTGACCTATGGGCCCAACGCGACCTCTATTTTCTCAATGCCAGTGGGTCAAGTCACATAAGCCGCTACTGGATTGTTCTTTGGGACCATGCTACCACCTGTGAGTTTCGGTGCCTCAGCACCACAAGAGGAAGCTCCTAAATGGTCGGTTTTCGATCGACTAACAACCACAACGGCCCCTCTCAACAGGCCGTTCAAATCTGGCTTATCAGTCTTCAATAGGCTAAGCAAAAGTAAAAACGGGCTCGTAAAGAAGTTCATGATACCTGAAGAGGCTAACCCAAAACGGATAGCCCTCCCAACTACTCCTACAGGCAAAGCCATCAAAGGCGCTTTCCCCACCAGACAGTCGGTTTTCTAAAGGCTTGCTGCTTCTCCTCAAACTTTAACAAAAATGTCGATCTTCAACAGGCTGACACTTATTGAAGCTCCTCAGCAAAACCAGGGGTATGATGAAGCCGCTTCCAAAACTGAAGCGGTCCTTTCTGCGAGGCACGCTCGACGTCGCCACTGGCGCCGAGCGAGAGAATCTGGGGGAAACTCCCCCTCTGTACTCACCCCACTAGCTCTAAAAGGGTAAGTCGACACTGTTGTTCCAACCAGGAACAGCTTTGATCCGCTTAGGAGCGTACGTAAGAACTCCCCGATGGCGGTGCTGAAGAAATCACCTCCACCAATAGAGGTCCATGTGCAGGCAAAGCTAGAGCGGCCTCATCAGTGGCTCTCCTCGCAAATTCATAGTGTCTGGCGAAAAGTCCAAGTCTCTGTAATTGACAAAAATTACTCTCGTCCACTTTGAGAAATCCAAGGGCCGAAAAGAAAAAGTTCACTCCTCCACCATGTGATGGTGCACTTCTCCTAAACAGGTGCTTGTCACAACGACTCCTTCAACTCTAATCTCTCATAAAAGAATGAGGCTGGAGAAAACTCTACCGCCCGCGGCAAATTTCAACGGCGATAGACCAAAACGCCCCAAGGCCTGGGGCATAACAATACATACGGTCTACATGGCTTTGGGAAAAGAAGAAAGCCGTGCTTCGGTGAGTCACCGACTGCAAATTCAGTCGCCGACAAAGGCTTAAGAGTAACAAGAAAAGCTCCAGGAAATGCTGACCAAAATGGCAGCACTTACCGGACAGAGAGAAAGTCTGGAAAAAGAAGCTGAACAGCGCTAAGAGCAGGAGACTGTTACAGAGTTTCTGCGAAGGGTGCTCGAGAGAAAGGACAAGGAAGCTGCTGAGCAAGCTGCTAACATAAAGAAGATTGCTCTCTTGTTCTAAGACATGGTTAGAATGATGATCAAGCCAGAACCCCCAGCCGAAGATCTGCTGATAATCGTCGAAGATGACAGGGGGAAACATCAAACCCTCCTCCGGCCTTATCGGCAGCCAAGGAGGAAACGTTCTCCAAGGCCGCCCTTGATGATTATATTGCTCAACAAATAAGAGCTCATCAAGCTAATGAGGCCGCTGGCCAAATTGTCAGAACCGGCGACCATATCCAGGCTGGTAAGATTAAATCAAATACCCGCCGGGGTATATGATCCCCAAGTTCTATGTATACAAAGGGATGAGCAACCCTCATCAACACGTCGCTCAGTTCAGAGCTCTGTGCATCAATACTGGAGGAGACAACAAATTGTTGCTTCGCCAGTTCGTTGGCAGCCTGTCAGAAACGACCTTCGAATGGTACTCGGGGCTCCCAAATGACTCCGTGAAAACATTCGCAGAGATGGAACTACTATTCACATAGCGTTTCTCCAGCGCAAGCGAGCGCACCGCGATCACGGCATTAATTAATGCTTGGGTAAAGCCGGGAGAAACTTAGGTCTAATATGTGATCCGGTGGCGGAACCTGTGGTCTAAATGCGAACAGCGCATTGAAGAATCTCCTGCCGTGGGCATGTTCATCGGGACCCTTGATCCTCAAACGACTGTGTCCCAGTTCATGACATTATTCAAGCCCACAACCTTTTAAGCTCTGATAGATAAACCGGTCCAAATGGACCAGATGCGCCACGGGCCTTCCTCTTTAAATAAAGACCCTCGAAATAACAAGGGTAAAGGGAAAGCGGCCTTCGTTTCCAATACTCAACAACAACCGAGTGGCCCAAAATCGGCTGCTTGTCAAAATAACGTGCGTATGCGCCCATCCTTGGAGGAAAGACTAGGACATGCTTACTCGTTTCCCCGCGACAAGACGAGGAGACTGTTCGAATTGGCAATGCGTAATAAACTCATCACATTACCAGACATGTGGCATCCACCGCAACCCGGGGACGTCAATAACCCTAATTACTGTTCCTATCACAGAATGGTTAGCCACCCAATTGAAGATTGCTACGTCTTTAAGAACTGGGTCGAGGACCAGTATCAACAGGGAAAATTCACGTTGTCCGATAACTGGAGGGTAAACCCATCCCAGAAGCACACTCCCAAAAAGGTGGATGCACAAGGGGCATTATGCTTACTCGTGGAAGAAACTCCATGGGAAGTCATTCTTTCAGTAAAAACCAAAAGAATGCTGAAGAATCTACAGGCATGTCCGACAGTCAGGTAGAAAAGCCCACTTGAACCCGAAATAATCGAAGGGATGTTAAAACCTCGTCCCATACCGAAAATTGTTGACGAGGGAAAAAAACCCATGTCAAGCCTTCAAAGTCTTCGAAAAAGAAGAAGAAGACCAAAAAGCCTGTGCAGCCTGCCGAGTATGACGATAAGCGCACAGATCTACAAAAATACATTGGCGCTCTGAAGGAGTACAACCAGAAGGCGTGGACACCGGTCACGTTCGAAGAATTTCTCAAGCATATTCTTGAGGACTAAGACGGTGGCTATGATAGGGAAAATGACTTGTCAGAAGACACCGAAGACCGTATAGCAAGTTTCTACATGGTCTCTCATTCGTCGTTATATGACGAAGAAACCCCCTCAGCATAGAAAATAGCGTGGAACTGGGGGCAGAATCGACGCTAAAATCCCCGGAACTGCCAGAAGACCCGATCGAGAGGCTGTTAAACGAAACCTTTCAAAAAAGCAAAGCTGATTGAGAACGTGAGACAACAATATATGAAAGGGCTAAGCGTCAGCATCAGGATAAAGAAGCTGCTGCGCGAACAAGTCGTATACTCCGACCAAACCAAAGCATACCTGCTACAAATAAGAGCAGGATCAAAACAGAGAAACGGTTCACCAAAGCCCTGTAAATGGGGATGAAGCTGCCACCTCTCATAAGGAACACTCCCATGATTATAAGCCTCGATAGAGAAGGATCACATCTAGACTACTGCTTATATTATTGGAGGGTTACTCCTCCCACCGAGAAATGCAGTGCCTTCAAGAAATAGTGGCAAGGATACGTTGCCTATCAAAAATACTTCAAAAGGATGAAGCGCGAAGCTCATGCTCGTCGACGGCAAAATAGTAAGACGAACACACATGGAGAAATGACTGACAACTGTCATATGGTTGGTACCAGTTCAGAAGGGAAAAAAACCCAAGTTCTTACCTTCGGAAGCGATTCTAAGGATGAAACGTCTCTCAGCCCTCTCTTCAAAGACTCCCCCTCCGAAAAAGAAGAGGAGGAGAAGAACTGCGATAATATTCAGCTGCGTAACCGTACGCTGCCTGAGAGGAACCTCAGACCTACAAACAAAGGTTCGAACAAAAAGGACAAAGGGAAAGGAAAAACCCTCGAGGAAATCGCTCTCGATGAAGAAGCAATCAAAGAGCTCGCGGCGAAAGGTCCGCCTAAGAAAAACAAGGTGGATTACAACGTCCTGGCACATCTCTGGGTTCGACTCACAGTCGTCACGGATGCTTAGGTCCATAATACTGACGCTGCGCTTCGGGATGCTCGTCACTAACATCAAATTTCAAGTCATTGACACCAAGACTTGCTATACTGCCTTGCTCAGCAGGCCTTGGTTACACGAGTACAACGTCATCCCTTCTACACAACATCAGTCTATGAAGTATTTCAAGGATGGCTCAAAGTACACCGTCACGGGAGAGCTAAACCCATTCTTGGTAAACGTAGTCCGGAAATATAAAGACGCAAAGTAATTCCTGCTAGACTTCGAAGATACGGAAATGTGTCATAAGCCGGAGGATAAACAGAAGTCCGTCGCCACTATCCCGATCTTTGGGAGCGATACCGGGGAAGATGAAGAAATAGTCTATGCGGGGAAACCCAAGAAAGAAAACAATAAGCCCGGACCATCTACTCCTATTTCGATATTTGGCAGTAACTCTGAGGACAAGACCAACGCAGTGTTCTCTGTCCGCCTGTCAATACAAACTTTTGCCGGAACAGATCGGAGTCTACAAATTACAATGGCTCCGCCTCGGCATTACAAGGAACTTGATGCACTCCATACACACAGCGTACAAGAACTGCAAATTTTCTACGTACCTCCCGGGCGAAGAGGTGAAAAAGTGATCCTCTTCTATCTGATGGAAGCATGGATCTCCTTCAGATGTTGTCCTCCATCGATCTGTTGCGAGCGCTGATGAAGGGTTGAGATTGACGTTGATGCTTGTCTTCTTGAGCGTGTGGGTCTCAATGGGTTGATTTTAGGGGTGAAGCCGAACTAACTACAAATATGTCCCGGGGTGGTTGTACCACCATGGACCCTTCGACGATCAAGTTAGTCGAGGAATTTTGGCAGAGTAGTGGCTTGTTGGCTTTTAATTGACTTACCTAAGTCGTCTGAGAGAGGGGGTTTTATAGTGGTCGCTTGGAGCGGGATGGCGCGAGATCTTCGCCGTCGGTTACGTCCCTGGAGTTACGCCTGCGTGAATGACAGGATCCCCCCATTAATGATGAGATACGCTCGTTAATGGGGGATACGGCAGCGTGGAATGCGGGATGTTGGGTGGCGGATATCTCGCTTCTAGCGAGATACGCGGAGCCATGGTGGAGGCGCTTTGGGCTCTGCGTCCTTGGTTGCTCGGTAGAACCGAGAAGGCTTAGCTCGGTGGGAGGCTCAGAAGCGAGCGGGAGAACGAGGAAGCTCGGTTCGGTGATAACTCGAAGGCGAGCTGGGAGGGCTGAGGAAGCTCAGCGTGTAGGAGGGCTCGGAGGCGAGCCGATGGTTGTTTGAAAAGCGAGCATAGGAGTGTTCTGGAAGCCCATCGAATGTCTGGTCAATCCTCGGGGAGAATATCCGAGGAATGCCTTCAATGTATCATGCTTGCTCCTGTCCCGCAAGCCCTGGGACACGTAATCTACCGCGTGTCATGATATGGGGAATTTCCACTTATGAGTATCATCATTTTCCCCCCACTCTCTCCCCGACCTATTTATGGGTCAGGTCGAAAGTGGTCTAATCGGTTTTCTAGACTCAGTTTGTTGCCCAAAATATATCGGTGCGGATCTCCGGGGCGACTCGGTGAAGGGCGGTTGCGTTGTTTGGATTTACGTGCACGCGTGGTATTTCTCGGGCACTTAGATCTCTGGTGACGTCGGCAGATCAGGGGAAAGGATCATGCATTAAAGAGGGGGCACTGATTCTCTTGTACGTCCGTTGAGGTGCAGGCCACGCATCGGCAGCGGGTTGGCAGACGCGACAGGCTGTCACTGTCGCCTACAATCGAAGGGTCGTCCCCAATGGCCGAGACTTGATGGCCGGCAGGCGCGAATCTTCGTTTTGGCGGGAATTAATATAGACCGTTGGATGCCTTTCCTGGAGGGTATAAATAGGAGGGGACCCCACATTGGGCCAGCACTTCCTTCATAATTTCCTTTCATTGCCGAAGATTACCCGGTGCTCCTACCTTTTAGATCGGATCGCCCATGCCTTCTCCTCGGCCTGCCCCTTCTTTTGAATCAGGTTAGATGTCTCCATCTGAAGAGTCTGTAGAGGTAATGAAGGATTACCCTAGCGCCCCGGCCAACTCCCGTGGCCAAATGCGGAATAAAATTTTTCTTGCGAATAAAACTTGGCGCTAGACTAAACCTTAAAACCGGATCTTACCATAAAACTTACTTAGCAAAAGAAGAAGTGCTATCTATTATGATAGAAACCTCACCAAAGAACCAAGTCCTTCGGTCTTCATTCTTGATCCTTAGCTCCATGTATCCACCTTGAACTTGCTTGAACTCCAAAACCGGCTCCATCGGTCCATCGGGATCGAGCTTGTTCTCTGGCCTTCTTTTGTCGCAGATGATCCACCCGGGGAATATGATCCATGGCTCTAGCTCCTTGCTACGTGCCAAAAGGAGCAACTAGAGAACTTGGGATGCTAGTCCAAGTAGTCTAGGATGTAGATTGGATGTCTAAGTGTTCTATCTCTTTCTAGCCTCTTCACTTGTATCTCAACACATGAGAAATGTAGTGAAGAGGAGGAAGATGAAGGTGGAGGAGAAAGCTAGAGAAGGGAGGAGATGAGAGCTCAAGAGGAAAAATGAATCAAGCATGAGAGAGAAAATAACACACATAGGTTTTGTATGCCATTTTCTTTCATTAAACAATAGCAACCATGATTCAATAGTAAACCCAAAATGAATTATAAATTCATTTGACCACTATTGAAGCATGGTCACCTCTTTTCCTCCCATACCCTTCACTTTACACCTCATTTCCAATTATCAAATAAAAGGAAAATACATAATGAGGTGGCCACCTTCTAGAAGGAAATCTGTAATAAATACGGATTTCGGTCTACTGTACATATATACCGGCAATCAGATAAAAATCCGAACGCCCAAAGAGATAGAATAACACGAAGAACGTAATACTAGAATATATATATCGAAAATACATATACGTAAATTATTAAATCAATACCTGATTTAATAATCCGGCTCAAACCCGAGCCGGCTAGTATTACCAACTGTCCGATCGAAAATCCGAGTACAAAGTATATCAATCGATCGAACCCTGCACGTATCCAATACGGATACTACATCATTTCGCCTAAATCAGGGAAACCCTCTTTGTGGGACTCTAAAAACTCGACAGTACTCTGGCAGTGGGTTTAACCACAAGCACGTCAGCGGCACTAGCTGTACGTAACGGCTACCCAGGTACCTGTCAAAAAGAAGGCCGATGAGCAAACTCATCTGGATCTCCTACTGGGCCTATTCGTGAAAATATCCGTACAGTCCGGTCTCTTCGTCAAAGAGTATCACATACCGGGTGAAGGGGATGGTGAACGTTAGACCCTAATAACCTGATAAGTCGTGCCGATGTGGCTCAGGACCAATCCAGGAAACTACTGATCAACCTATCAGTAAATCCTAAGTGCCTTGGCCAAGGTCTTATGGTCCTGACCAATCGAATCACTGTGCGATATCGACTCCCTATACCGGGAGAAACGAATCCCCGACAATCGCTGCCTCTATATGGCTCGGGACTGAACCCAACCAAAACCTGTGTGCACGATTCAGTAGAGCCATGGTAGGGTAGTGATCAAAGTTCAGTGGGAACTCACACGAGACAAATGCCAATCTCGGGTCTAAGGACTAACCTGTACACATGTCACCTGAGAACTTCCATCTGACGATAGGTATAGTACCACATGGAAGTTCTCGGCGAGTCCGTCCAGTGTACTCACCCCAGTGAGCACCTGTATACGATCTTAGGTACATCAGACCAATGGCTGCGGGACCAACCAACTCCCGACGGGGGTAGAAACGTATACACTAGTCTACTCTGGAGTATCAATGCCCAGTCTCGATACTCACGCGACTAGGGTCCATTTAAGGATGTGCTTGTAGACTACCCTTCTCCCACAAGTATGATCGGCATCACAACGCAGGTAGTCAAGCAAGATCCTATGGGGCTTTATCAACATTTAACCGCAATATGTAATAACGAGTATGACATATGCCATGTTAAGATAAAGACAAACCATAATAGTATACTACCGCATCGAGTCTTCATCAATATGTGCAAGCTAGATATAACAACAATAGAAATAAATACACATATCCTGATAAAAACAAGTCGAATAATATACTATAAAACTGAGCAAGATTATTCTGTACATACATATCCCTAGTATCCATATGTATACATATACATTACTGGCCTGTAGGGCATTTACATCCAACAATCTCCTACTTGCACTAAAGGCCAGTGATTGGCGTACCGAATACCTAACGTCTGCTTTAAGGCTAGCTGCTGGCGTACCGCATACCCAACATCCCAAAAAGTCACTCGAACTGTGCTTGAGGGAGGGCCTTTGTAAATGGATCCGCCATGTTCTCTTTCGTATCCACTCTCCGGACCTCGATCTCCTGGCGATCTACGATCTCCCTGATCAGGTGATACCGCCTTAAGATGTGCCTGGATTTTTTATGGGACCGTGGTTCCTTCGCTAAAGCTATAGCCCCATTGTTATCACAATACACTGGTATTGGATCAATAATGGACAGAACTACCTGAAGTTCAACTATGAACTTCTTTATCCAGACCGCCACTTTTGCGGCATCGCTTGCAGCAATGTATTCAGCCTCCATCGTCGAGTCTGCGATGGTATCCTGTTTGGAACTCTTCCAACATACCGCCCCTCCGTTGAGGGTAAACACAAAACCCGAGACAGACTTGTTGTCATCCTTGTCACTCTGGAAGCTTGAGTCGGCAAAGGACTCGACCCTGAGGTCTTCATTACCGTAAATCAGGAACATCTCCTTAGTCCTTCTCAGGTACTTTAGAATGTTCTTTACTGCTGTCCAGTGGTCCTCACCTGGGTCCGACTGATACCGGCTGACCACGCTTAGCGTGTAAGCTATATCTGGTCTTGTACATAGCATCGCATACATTATAGATCCTACCGCCGAAGCGTAGGGTATAGTGCTCATGCGAACCCTCTCCTCGTCAGTCTTGGGAGACATCTCCTTGGAGAGGGTGATTCCGTGCAATGCGAGTATGTTACCGCACTTGGAATCTTCCATACTAAATCTCTTTAGTACGGTCTCTATATACCTAGACTGTGAAAGTCCCAGTAATCTCTTGGATCTATCTCTGTAGATCTTGATCCCCAGAATGTACGAGGCATCACCTTGGTCTTTCATAGAGAACCTTTGTGATAAGAATAGCTTGACCGATTGTAGCATAGGAATATCATTTCCTATCAAAAGAATGTCATCCACGTAAAAGACTAGGAACACGACAGTTCGTCCTACAATTTTCTTATAAATACATGGCTCATCTTCGTTCTTGATGAAGTCAAAGTTTTTTACTGTCTCATCAAAACAGATGTTCCAGCTCCGCGATACTTGCTTCAATCCATAAATGGATTTGAGTAACTTGCACACCTTCCCACTGTCTATAAAACCTTCCGGCTGATCCATATAAACGCACTCTTCCAAACTTCCGTTTAGAAAAGCCGTTTTTACGTCCATCTGCCAGATCTCATAGTCATGGAAGGCAGCAATGGCAAGTAGGATCCTAATGGATTTGAGCATAGCCACTGGAGAAAAGGTTTCGTCATAGTCCACTCCTGGTCTTTGACGAAAACCTTTCGCAACGAGTCTAGCCTTATAGGTTTCCACCTACCCATCTACACCAAGTTTCTTCTTGTAGATCCATTTGCATCCAACGGGTTTTACCCCAGGTGGAGCAACATCCAGGGTCCACACTTTATTGGTGTACATGGACTCCACTTCAGATTGCATAGCATCCGGCCACTTATCAGAGTCCCTACTGATAATGGTCTGTCTGAAGCTAGTAGAATCATATTCTTCCAAGATGCAGTCCTCTCAATCCCCGTCTATGAGAAAACCGTAGTATCTCTCGGGCGGATGAGAAATCCTACTAGATCTGCGGAGTGGCTGAGGTTCATCCGGGATTATTGAATCCTGAGGGTCGACTAAATCTTCAGTTATAGTTTGTTTCTCCGGAATTTCTTCCAGTTCTACCGCGCTCCCACTTGTTTCTTTTGCAAGAAATTGTCATTCTAAAAAGGTGGCGTGGCGAGTGACTAACACCTTCTGTTCCTCTGTGTGGTAGAACAGATATCCCATTGAATGTTTTGGATATCCTATAAACTTACATAAAACTGATCGTGCCTCTAGTTTGTCCGGCTTCTGTGTTTTCACATAGGCCGGACAACCCCATATCTTAATGAATTTAAGACATGGTTTCTTTCCACTCCATACTTCATATGGAGTCTTAGGCACAGATTTAGACGGAATCTGATTCAACAAGTAGGCTGTTGTTTCAAGCGGAAATCCCCAAAATGAAAGAGGTAACTCGGCATTACTCATCATGGAGCAAACCATATCCAATAGGGTACGATTCCTCCGCTCCGATACACCGTTGTGCTGTGGTGTATAAGGAGGAGTAAGCTGAGAGAGAATTCCATTCTCTTTTAAGTAGTCTAGGAATTCCGTGCTTAAGTACTATCCTCCTCTATCAGATCGGAGGATCTTGATACTTTTTCCAGTCTGGTTCTCTACTTCATTTCTGAATTCTTTGAATTTCTCAAAAGCTTCATATTTGTGTTTCATGAGATACACATATCCGAATCTAGAGAGATCGTCAGTGAATGTGATGAAGTACGAGAACCCACCCCTTGCATGTATAGACATCGGACCATATACATCACTGTGTATGAGTCCCAAGAGCTCTACTGCTCTTTCTCCATGCCCGGTGAACGGAGATTTGGTCATCTTTCCTTTGAGACAAGACTGACAAGTTTCATAAGATGAAAATTCGAACCTATTCAAGAGTCCATCTTTATGCAACTTACTTAGTCTTTTCTTTCCGATATGACCAAGTCTACAATGCCACAAGTAGGATTCGTTCGTATCTGAACTCTTCCTCTTGCGTGTGTTTTGTATATTGAGAACTGTGTTCTGATTTAGAACATAGATACCATTACATAGTGTACCTTCTGCAACCAGTACCTTATCAAGGTAAATGTTCATGATATTTCTATCAAGAACAAAATTATATCCATCTTTATCAAGTAAAGAAACTGATATGATGTTGCAAAGCATGGAAGGCACATAGAAGCAATTGTTCAAAATCATATTATTGCCATTTGGCAATACTAGGTGATATTCACTGACTGCAGCAGCATTAACTTATGCTCCGTTCCCCACTCTGAGAGACATATCACTAGGTCAAACTATCCTACTTTTTCTCGGTCCCTGCAATAAATTACAGATATAAGATCCTGATCCAATATCGAGTACCGAGGAGGTAGGACTGGCCGAAAAACAGTTCTCAATAACAAGAACACCTGAAGAAGACGCAACAGTATGTTTCTTCTTCGATGGGTTTATCAAGGAATTCAAACTTTCCTCTTTCCCATGCCCATACTTATGACTGTTGTCATAAGTTAGAGCCGAAACGACGGTCCGCAGCCCCGAATAAGAATTCGGATCAGTCAAGTGATACATTTTATTATCTTGATTAGGGCGTGAAATGGTTGCTACCTGGAGAGAGAGAGAGGGAAAACACTCAGCGTGCGCTCTTGCAAGATTAGATTGGTTATTTAATTTATCTAACCAGGATGGCTCCCACCGTTTCCTCAAATTCTTCTTCAAACCCTAAAAGAAGAACTAGTCAGGATTAATCGCACGTCATAATACTTGCTTAACCTTTCAGCCAGGCCAGTGTTGGTACTTTGAGGGAGGTTTTCCAATGCTTTCATGAAGTTTCTTAATTACATAACCTCTTTTCCCTGGAGGTGTAGCCCCGCTAACACCTTTCTAGACACCTACTTGGTTTATAGCATTGATTGTTAAGTGTGATAATCTCCCGAGAGTAATCCTACTCATCAGTGGGATCGGGATCCAACTATCATTGTGTGATGCACTAGATGGAATCCACTCTAGTCACCACACTCCAGAAGGTATACTAAATCTGCAAGTTTCCTGTATATTTGAAACTCCCAATGTGGTTTCTGCCCCTAGGACCCAAGTGACCTTGACTAAAGATCAAAATGTCAAAGAGCCCTAGTCAAGTTCTACCCATCATTATCTGGATTGCATTAGACCCATCCGTACGAACCTTGACTAAAGATCAAAATGATCGCATGACTGTCCTAACCAAACGCATAAGCAGCGGAAAAGTATTACATAGCTACCGAACACTACACCTCGACTAAAGATCGAAATGCGTAGCACGAATACTAAGCAATACCAATCCGAAATGACGAAGGGCTACGGCTGGGTTTTTGGCGAAAATCCCGTTGACGTAATGAACTTGATATCGTTGAAGGAACCAGAGTGGTTTTATAAATATATAGTGGCGAAAACCTTTGCTAAAGAGTCACTCCCTGTGAATGGATCTCGGCTCTTTCCTCGTCGAATGAGGTGCATGATATTCCAAAATGAATACCACGATGCAAAGCAAAAAACAATCGACTATAGTGAAGTTATTACCCTGATGCAAATTTCTGCTCAAGGGGTCACTCTCGGTGATAGGGATCTCGGCCCTTGCCTCGTCGAATGAGGTGCTGGATATTCTAAGCTGAATACCACTATGCAAAGAAAAAGAGAACGTCTGTAATGTCAGTTTTTAAAATCCGGTTCCAAAAACATCTTTTTAGGTTTTTATCTTGCATTAATTAAAATTAATGCGGCCCCATCAAATTTGTAACCCATCACACCAGAAAAGAACGAAAATACGATGTACATTTATGCCATCTGCATCTGCCACGGGGCCCCATCATCACCCGTTAGGTTACTTAACTAACGACAGAGCAGGGGCTGGACTAGCGCGGGTGCAAAACATATACAACATCTACTAGTATATATATGTATATATAACATTCGTCCCAGGCATGATAATAAACAACATCACAGATAACAATACATAATGGTGGATAATCTTGGAGCCCCAGGTTTCATTTGAGCCGCAAATAAAACCCGACGTTCCTGGTCGTGTGGATAGACTGTGCAATGAAAACCTGTACCCCCTACGAGTGCGGCGAATAGCCCGCCAATTCTAGAATGAAGCCCCGTCCGTCTCAGCGCCATGAGATGCAGGCTTGTTGCCTTCTAGAACCCGGCTATTCGTGCACTCCACCGCGGGGTAATCCTAATACAGAAAATGAAAATAATATATACAAATGATGATATCGACGTTAACCCGGTCATGCCCCAAAATAATATACAACCCGGCAAAGACGGCAGTCCACATGTCGGACGCTCGCCCCGCAATAACAAATGTACAAATGAATTATAAAATATATTTCTAACATTGCACCACATGCTATCCACCACGACAATCCAACCACAACATCAGCACAATCACAGAAACATCAACACGAATGTCACGTTCGCAAATCCATCTAAAAGAACATATAGCAGATAGACGGATTTACCGATGAAATGACATTCACGGTCGCAGAATCTAATCTAAGTACTGATAACAAAATACGTATTTTAAAATTACGATCGACTAAACTTTCCAAGTGGGCCCCAAGTATTAAATCAACACTATAACAAATCTGTGCCCAAAAAAATACTTATTCCAAAAACCACAATTCCAAATATAAGAGGTCCGGAAGAAATTTTGTTCACATGGGCCCCAAAACGGCCGCGGAACCTCCGCCAATAGGGGGTTTTCGCGGCGGATCCGCAGTGGTTTAGAGGGATATCATGACCAATTTTCTTCTGTAGTCTTAAAAAAGCCTGCATGATTTTCTGAGAGCATAAAATTGATTTTTCGAGCATGTTTAAAAATCGACAGAAACTACATGAAATAAAATGCGGTTTTTGGAATTTTCGGTCGATCGTTATTCTAAACACGTTTGAACTAGCTAGTGTATGTTTTATGGGAGGCTCTGATACCATGAAGGGTTACCCTAGCGCCCGGCCAACTCCCGTGGCCAAATGCGGAATAAAAATTTCTTGCGAACAAAACTTGGCGCTAGACTAAACCCTAAAACTGGATCTTACCATAAAACTTACTTAGCAAAATAAGAAGTGCTATCTACTATGATAGAAACCTCACCAAACGAACCAAGTCCTTCGGTCTTCGTTCTTCATCCTTAGCTCCTTGTATCCACCTTGAACTTGCTTGAACTCCAAAACCGGCTCCATCGGTCCATCGGGATCGAGCTTGTTCTCCGGCCTTCTTTTGTCGCAGATGATCCACCCGGGGAATATGATCCATGGCTCTAGCTCCTTTCTATGTGCCAAAAGGAGCAACTAGAGAACTTGGGATGCTAGTCCAAGTAGTCTAGGATGTAGATTGGATGTATAAGTGTTCTACCTCTTTCTAGCCTCTTCACTTGTATCTCAACATATGAGAAATGTAGTGAAAAGGAAGAAGATGAAAGTGGAGGAGAAAGCTAGAGGAGGGAGGAGATGAGAGCTCAAGAGGAAAAATGAATCAAGTATGAGAGAGAAAATAACACATATAGGTTTTGTATGCCATTTTCTTTCATTAAACAATAACAACCATGCTTCAATAGTAAATCCAAAATGAATTATAAATTCATTTGACCACTATTGAAGCATGGTCGCCTCTTTTCCTCCCATACCCTTCACTTTACACCTCATTTCCAATTATCAAATAAAAGGAAAATACATAATGAGGTGGTCACCTTCTAGAAAGAAATCTGTAATAAATACGAATTTTAGTCTACTGTACATATATACCGGCAATCAGATAAAAATCCGAACGCCCAAAGAGATAGAATAACACGAAGAATATAATACTAGAATATATATATCGAAAATACATATACGTAAATTGTTAAATCAATACCTGATTTAATAATCCGGCTCAAACCCGAGCCGGCTAGTATTACCAACTGTCCGATCGAAAATCCGAGTACAAAGTACATCAATCGATTGAACCCTGCACGTATCCAATACGGCTACTACATCATTTCGCCTGATTCAGGGAAACCCTCTGTGTAGGACTCTAAAGACTCGACAGTACTCTGGCAGTGGGTTTAACCATAAGCACGTCAGCGGCACTAGCTGTACGTAACGGCTACCCGGGTACCTGTCAAAAAGAAGGCTGATGAGCAAACTCATCCGGATCTCCTACTGAGTCTATCCGTGACAATATCCGTACAGTCCGGTCTCTTCGTCAAAGAGTATCGCATACCGGGTCTAGGGGATGGTGAACTTCGGACCCTAATAACCTAATAAGTCGTGCCGATGTGGCTCAGGACCAATCCAGGAAACTACTGATCAACCTATCAGTAAATCCCAAGTGCCTTGGCCAAGGTCTTATGGTCCTGACCAATCGAATCACTGTGCGATATCGACTCCCTATACCGGGAGAGACGAATCCCCGACAATCGCTCACTGCCTCCATGTGGCTCGGGACTGAACCCAACCAAAACCTATTTGCACAACTCAGTAGAGCCGTGGTAGGGTAGTGATCAAAGTTCAGTGGGAACTCACACGAGACAAATGCCGATCTCGGGTCCAAGGACTAACCTGTACACATGTCACCTGAGAACTTCCATCTGACGATAGGTATAGTACCACATGAAAGTTCTCGGTGAGTCCGTCCAGTGTACTCACCCCAGTGAGCACCTGTATACGATCTTGGGTACATCAGACCAATGGCTGGGGGACCAACCATCCCCCGACGGGGGTAGAAACATATACACTAGTCTACTCTGGAGTATCAATGCCCAGTCTCGATACTCACGCGACTAGGGACCATTTAAGGATGTGCTTGTGGACTACACTGCTCCCAAAAGTATGATCGCCATCACAACACATGTAGTCAAGCAAGATCCTATGGGGCTTTATCAACATTTAACCGCAATATGTAATAACGAGTATGACATATGCCATGTTAAGATAAAGAAAAACCATAATAGTATACTACCACATCGAGTCTTCATCAATATATGCAAGCTGGATATAACAACAATAGAAATAAATACACATATCCTGATAAAGACAAGTCGAATAATATACTATAAAACTGAGCAAGATTGTTCTGTACATACATATCCCTAGTATCCATATGTATACATATACAATACTGGCCTCTAGGGCATATACATCCAACAGTTAGGGTAGTGTCGAGCGATGAGGTTCCAGTTGTTGGAGCCGAGTCCGGAGGATCTTCCTCTTCTTCGACTTCAGATAGCCAAGAGGGTTCATCTTCTTCTTCATCCTCTGTGTCTGGGTCGCATCCGAGAGTCAGGGCCACCCACGTCGCTCGTCGCCAAGCGACGGCAAGGGCCCCTAAGGTGCGCATCGGGAACGCCCGTGATGCGCCCTCCGTCTTGAGGGATGAGGGCGAACTTTCCAAGATTCGAGCTCACTTCTATATCCCCTCCAACTATTCGCTTCATTTATCTAGGGAGGGAGAATGGGCAGATCAGGTGCAGGGCAAAGAGATTGCTCTGTACTTGGAAGCTTTCTGGGCAGGAATGCGTTTGCCCTTCTCAACCGAAGTATGCGGAGTGCTTCGTTGCTTCCAACTTGCCCCGGGACAATTAGCGCCAAACTCGTGGAGACTCCTCCTCGAGTCCCTGGTCCGATTGAAACTTCAAAATATCCCTTTCAGTTTGACCCTCCTAGTCTCCTTCCTTTGTTATAAGAATCATCCCGGAACTAGCAAGGATGAGCCGAGCTGGGTGTATTTTTCCTTCAAAAACGCAAGGGTAAGGTGGCCGGGTCAGGGATAGTAGTCGTCCCTTCCTCCATTCACGACTGGAAGGAGAAGTATATATTCGTCGGGCCACCCGAGGGTGAAGATTGGCTTTTGCCTACACAGTGGCATAAGGCCGACTGCCCGAGGGTGAGGCAGTCGTCCTCACTCGAGGCGAGAGCGGTATCCATGTGGGAGCCGATCCAGCGGGCCGACGTTCTGCTTTCTAAGCAGGCCCTGAGCTGGGCTGGGCTCAGCCCTGCACGCTTTCTGGGTAATTTAGGGCCATCTTAGGTGATCTATTTAGACTTTGATGATTTTCTTTTCTCCTTTCAACGTCACTAATTCTCCTTGTATATTCCCCTTTCTGCAGAGCAAATGGACCGATCAAAATTCTTAGCCGCCATAGCCGCGAAGACAGGAAAGAAGACCGGTGGCGCTAGCTCGTCCCGACCTAGTTCGAGCTCGTCCTCAAAGCCAACTGCACCGGCGAAGCCTTTCACTGCGCCCCGAGCCCCGGAAGTCAGCCGCGGGGAGAGCCAGAAGCACGCTCGGGAACCGGATCCACGGGCGAGGGGGGCAGAGGATGAAGCCGGCTTCACCGAGGTCCCCCTCAAGAGGAACAAAGTATGGTCTCTCGCTCTCCATCTTTCGGGATCCCCGTGCAAAAGAGGGACGTCTGTTTTGAGGTGCCCTTGAGGCTTTCCGTTGCCGATAGCCTGCTTTCGGACATGGAACGATCGGCTGGATGCAAAATTACTCGGGGAACCCTAAAGGCCCAAGTGGCAATCATAGCTCAGGAGGCGGTCCAGGTCGGTATCTGTTTTCCTTTAAGGATTTTGTCAAGTATTTTTCCTCGGATCAAACATTTTTAACTCCCTTTTGCTACTTTCCTCAGGTCCTCCAACACTGCTCCCTCATCGTCAACATGGAGTCCGAGGAGATTGCCCCGGCCATGAGGAAGGCGGGCGAATCGTCCTCGCGGGAGGAGGACCTGCGCATAGAGGCGCAGCAGGCAAGGGAGAGGATAGCCCTCCTTGAAACCCCGGTAGCCGCAGAGGAGTTGACGAACTCCAAGTGTAAGGAGTCCGTCCGACTTTTGAGTGAATCCAACAAGGCCATCCAGGCTAAGTTGGAGGAGGCTAAGGTGCTTAACATCACGATGAAGAAGTCGTGGGATGCCTACAAAAGGGATACCCAGGCGGCGCTTGAAGCGGTGAAACTTTCCGATCTCCGGGCAAAGAAGTCCGTGGAGAGGTATAAAGCGTCGGACTAGTTTTACACCGACCTCGCCGATGCCTCGGCCATCATCTGGCACCATGCCCTCGACGCTGTCAAGGCGTTGATGCCGGGGTTTGCTGACATGAGCTTCGGCTCCAGTACCCTCTTCCCGAGGATGCGCCGCAAGGGGAGACTGCCGGGAGCGCCGCTGTGGGAGAGGCTGCCGAGAGGGCCGCCGGGGGAGAGGCTGCCGGGAGCACCGCCGGGGGAGAGGCTACCAGTGGAAGCACCGACCCAGAGATCGCTATTTCGGTCCCCGACGCTGGTATCGAGCAGGTCGAGATCCTCCCCGGTCCCGAGGCCTGAGCTTTCCTCCCTTTTTCCCTTTACTTTTTTCAAATTTTGTAAGCCTCCGGCACCTTTTGTAAGGCTAAGGAGCCCAGAATACCTTGTAAAGGCTTTCAGAATCATAAATAAAACTGGGTTTATTTTTCCTCTGCATGGAAATGTGCGTCTTGTGTGAGTACTTGAGCTTTTCGGTCTTTTCCTCGATGCAAATGTTAGGCCGTAGGTCGATGACCGGCCTTTTAGACGACGATTGCGCGTCGAGTGTAAGTCAATTAACCACCAAGTGCAGGAAGGTCGGTGTCCTGAGTCGAGGTGGCGATCGTTCAGTTAGAATACATCGGAAGATCCCTCATTGTAGGAAGGTCGGTATATGCCCATTCCTTAGAGTCGGACCGACGACCACTTCTCTTAGCGTGAGTTGAATAATAGCCAAGTTAGGATTGGTCGGCGCTGACTGATGAGGGCTCTGGATCTTTAGCGTAGGTGGGTAGGAGCT
Organism: Agapanthus africanus; assembly: GCA_030015575.1. NCBI lineage: Eukaryota > Viridiplantae > Streptophyta > Magnoliopsida > Asparagales > Amaryllidaceae > Agapanthus > Agapanthus africanus. Next base: position 188,229,568 of record JASDDO010000028.1, read on the forward strand.
ACCCGCTGAGGATTGGCCGAGCAAGGAAGCTGTTTGGTGGCCTTTTGGTGAGGGCTTTCGATCCTTGACGTGGATGGGTAGGAGCTACCCGCCAGGGATTGACCGAGCAGGGAAGCTGCTCGGTAGCCTATTGGTGAGGGCTTTCGATCCTTGGCATGGATGGGTAGGAGCTACCCGCCAGGGATTGATCGAGCAGGGAATCTGCTCGGTGGCCTCTTGGTGAGGGCTTTCGATCCTTGGCGTGGATGGGTAGGAGATACCCGCCAGGGATTGACCGAGTATGGAATCTGCTCGGTGGCCTTTTGGTGAGGGCTTTCGATCTTTGGCGTGGATAGGTTGGAGCTAGCCGCCAAAGACTGACCGAGCAGGGAAGCTGCTCGGTGGCCACTTGGTGAGGGCTTTCGATCCTTGGCGTGGATGGGTAGAAGCTACCCGTCAGGGATTGACCGAGCGGGGAAGCTGCTCGGTGGCCTCTTGGTGAGGGCTTTTTTGACTTCTCCTCGCCTTCGCGGGGCGTCGTTCAATCACCCATGACCTGTGAAGTCTGGAAGAGTGACCGTCGCAGACGACACGTTGCAGAAACATACAGGAAAAGCGTGACGCTTCGAGATCCACGTCGTTCCAACTTCCTTTGACCGCGTAGGGGCTCGTGAGGACCGGCATGGTCGCCACGCGGCAACTCTGTATTGGGAAATTTGAAAATATCCCATGATTCGCGTTGGTGTTTGCGCAAATATCGTCCTTTAGGGATTCTGTTGAGGCTATAAATAGTGAAGGCATGTGGGTTTCTTTTAGCCATATGTTTCTGAAAATGGCCGGATTTATTTATTCCATCAAAGAGATCATCTCCCGTGACGACATGTACCTGTATGATCAGGAATGCACCAAAGAGATGTACCAAACGGTGATCGAACGCATGGAGGAACACTTCGGTCGTCTTCTTCCCTAGCGGTCTCCCCTCCTCCAATTGCTCATGTATGCGATTTGGAGGATGTCTCCGGGGCTACCTAATACCTTGTCTCCGCAGCTGCTGGACGAGACACTTGACAAGCTGCACACGCTTCATCACCACGGCCTGATTCCGAAGGCCCGGCGGGACCGATCGGTGGCCCTTCTTCAGGAGTGTTTCCAGAAGAGGCAGATCGCGGACTCTTTCTCAGCGGGCGGGAGCTCCGGTCCTTCCGTGGTGTCTCGGGTCATCGGGCAATATCAGAGGGAGAAGGTTGAAGAAGCTAGGGCTCGGCTAGCGGAGATCTCCTCGGAGTACCATCAACAGTGTTTTCTCGACCCCTACCTCTTCTGTTGTAATTTTTTAATATTTTTTTTGTAAGGATGAGGAGCCTCTAATACCTTTTAATGAATAAAATTCTCCTTTTCTCATGCATTTTGTCTCTTTATGTCCCTTAGTACTTTTGACATTCTCTCTCAGAAATGGATTTTGGGATCTCGGAACTGAGAAAAAAAACAAAATTTATAGAAGAAGCCCCTCTCAATTCAGGAGGCTTAAGAAAATTTAAATTGCTTTGAAAAGAAGAAAATATATCCATTTGTACAGTTTGAGTTTTTCAGCGTTGTAGGGCCGAAGAAACTTGCATCCTCCCGTGTATTGTAAGCGATAAGCTCCACCGTGCAATACTTCGGAGACGAGGAAAGGGTCATCCCACTTCAGGGAGAACTTGTACAGTTTGCCCTGGTCTACAAATTCGTTCTGCCTTAAGACTAAATCTCCCATCTTGAAAGCACGATGCTTAACTCGTGCATTGTAGTAGCGAGTGGTTTGTTGTTGGTAAGCGGCCGCTTTGATCTGTGCTCGGTCCCGTTTTTCTAGTAAGATGTCCAAATTAGTTCGAAGCGCAGAGGTGTTGGCTTCGTCATCGAAGTGTTCGACCCTATAACTGGGCAGTCTGATCTCCGCTGGGACCATCGCCTCGGTACCGTAACAGAGCCTGAAGGGGGTCTCTCCTGTACCCGCGGTAGCTCCTCGACCCAGCTACCCTTCCTTCGTTCCAAATGAGCTCGAAGACCTCGGATGACGTCTCGGTTAGCAACTTCGGCCTGTCCGTTACATTGAGGATGCGCGACCGCGGCAAACTTCATTAGTATGTGGTATTCGTTGCAGAACTCTTTGACTTTGTCGTATTCAAAATTCGTCCCGTGGTCGGTAATGATGCACCTTAGGATCCCGAATCGATAGATTACTTTGTTCTGCAGGAACTTTATAGTAGTGGCGGCGTCCGTTTTTCTGATGGGGACGACCTCAATCCACTTTGTGAAATAGTCTACCGCGATGAGGATGTACTTGTGCCCGTCTGTGCCAGTAGGAAGTTGGCCCACCATGTCCATTCCCCACTGGACAAACGGCCAGGGAGAGGTGAGGGCCGTTAGCTCGGTGGCCGGAAGACGGGGTATGCTGTCGTGGAGTTGGCAGCTCTTGCATCTCCTGACAAACTTCTGAGCGTCTAGGTGTATCGTCGGCCAATAATATCCTTGGAGCAGCGTCTTCTGGACTAAGGTACGGGCCCCTTGATGCGCTCCTCCGACCCATTCGTGTATCTCACGCAGGATGTAGTCGGCTTCGCAAGGGTCGACGCACCGGAGAAGAGGCTGCGTGTATGAATTTTTGTAAAGGTTCCCATTGCTCCAGATGAAGTGGCGGGCTTCGGCTCGAAGGCAGTGTGCTTCCCCTCGGTCTTCCGAAAGTGTGCCATCCTTCAGGAACTCCACGAGGGGCTTCCTCCAATCCTGGTCTTCCTCCTGAACGGTGTCTACATGGAGCGTCACCTCTCTGTCCTTCACGCTGGGCCGTGGAAAGACTTCGAAAAGGATATTCTTCTTGTTGTTGGCAGTATAGGAAGAGGAAAATTTAGTCAGGGCGTCGGCTTGGGCGTTCAGGTGCTGAGGTATCTGTTCCACTTAGACTTTGTCAAAACCTTTTCATAGTCTTTTCACCTTGGCCAAGTACTTCACCATGAGTGGTTCTCGGGCCTCGAAGCGCCCGGTCACTTAGCCGACGACTAGGGAGGAGTCGTTGCGAATCTGGATCGTCTTCAACCCTAACTGGAAGCGATTCATAACCCGGCCAGCAAGGCCTCATATTCCGCGGCGTTGTTTGACGCTCTGAACCCGAGCTTCAAAGAGTACTCCATCTCTTCCTCGTTCGGGCCTTGAATAATAAGGCCAGCCCCACTCCCTTCTTTGGTTGAGGACCCATCGACGTAGAGAACCCAATCGGGGATGGAGTCGGGTACTTCCTCGACCGAGGATCGAGGTCCGCCGTCCCGTATTGCCGCTTCTTCTTTAGTGGGAATAGTACACTCGACCACGAAGTCAGCTAAGCCCTGAGCTTTGATGGCTTGCCGGGGGCGGTATTTGATGTCGAATTGGGATAATTCCTACCTCCATTTTTCTAGACGACCTGATGACTCAGGGGAGGCGAGAATTGTCCCTATAGGACGCTCTGTGAGGACGAAGATGGTGTGCACCTGGAAGTAGTGTCGGAGCTTCCTTGAGGTGACGATAAGAGCCAAGACTATCTTTTCTATAGCCGAGTACCATGTTTTCGCATCTTTGAAGAAATGTCTTACGTAGTAGACTTGCTTCTGTACTCTTTTGATTTCTCGGACGAGCACCGAGCCAACAACATGACCGGAGACTGCAAGGTACATTGATAGCTCGTCTCCTTCAATCGGTCGGGTGAGCAGCGGGGGAGTTGCCCAGTGCGCTTTGAGCTGTTCGAAGGCGTTTTGACATTCTTCCGACCATTCAAACTTTGGGATCTTTCTCAGGGCTTTGAAGAATGGGAGGCACTTTTCTCCGGACCTCGACATGAAGCGACTCAGAGTGGCCACTCTCCCCATGAGTCACATGATCTGGGGGCCACTCCCCCTCTGGACTTACCCTACCAGCGCCGAGCAAGAAAAGCTGGGGGTAACCCTCCCTCTGGACTTACCCCACCAGCTCCAATGGTGGAAGTTGACGCAACTGTTCCAACTGGGAACAGTTTCGAACCGCTCAGGGCGGTATGCAAAAACTCTCCAACAGCGGTACTAAAGAAATCACCCCCGCCTGCAGAAGTTACAGCGCAGGCAAAGCCGGAGCGGCCCCATTAGCGGCTCTCATCGCAAATTCATAGGATCTGGCGAAAAGTCTAAGACTCCATGATTGATGAAAATCACTCTCGTCGGCCAAAAAAACTAAAGGCTCGATAAGTGAAAGATCACTCCTCCGCCATACAACGGGAGACTCTTTCTATACTGGTGCATGTTACAGCGGCCCCTTCAACTTCAACCTCTCATAAAAGAACGAGGTTGGAGAAAACTCTGCCGCCTGTGGCAAATTCCAAAAGCGATGGATCCAAACACCCTAAATCTGGGTGTATTATTGTCCATACGGTCTACATGGCTTCGGAAAAAGAAGAAAGCCGTGCTTCGGTGAGTCACCGACCGCAAACTCGGTCGCTGACCAAGGCTCAGGAGCAACAAAAGAAGCTCCAGGAATTGCTGACCAAAATGGCAACACTTACCGGACAGAAAGAAAGTCCAGATCCTGTAGCCGAACAACGCCAAGGACAGAAGACCGATACAGAGTTCCTGCGAAGGGTGCTTGAGAGAAAGGACAAGGAAGCCTCCGAACAAGCTGCCAATATAAAGCAGATGGTTCTCTTATTCCAAGACATGGTTGGAATGATGATCCAACCAGAACCCCCAGCCGAGGATCCGCCGATAATCGTCGATGATGACAGAGAGGACATCAAACCCTCCTCTAGCCTTATCAACAGCCAAGGAGGAAACGATCTCCAAGGCCACCCTTGATGATTATATTGCTCAACAAATAAAAGCTCATCAAGCTAATGAAGCTGCTGGCCAAATTGTCAGAACTGGGCGACCGTATCCAGGCTGGTATGATCAAATCAAGTACCCACCGGGATATACGATCCCTAAATTCCATGTATTCCAAAGGACATGCAACCCTCATCAGCATGTCACGCAATTCAGAGCTCTGTGCGGCAACACGGGAGGCGACAACAAACTGTTGCTTCGCCAGTTCGTTGGTAGCCTGGCAGAAACGGCCTTCGAATGGTACTCGGAGCTCCTAAATGACTTCGTGAAAACATTCGCAAAGATGGAACTACTGTTCACATAGCGTTTTCCCAGCGTGAGTGAGCGCACTCCAATTACGGCATTAATTAATGCCAAGGTAAAGCCTGGAGAAACCTGGGTCCAATACGCGATCCGGTGGCGGAACCTATGGTCTAAGTGCGAACAGCGCATTGAATAATCTCCTGCCATAGGCACGGCGAGTCCCGATCTCCGAGTCAATACCCGACTCATGGGACACCGCAGCCACCACAGTCACAGGAGCACTTACATCCGGTCGTGGCTTAGCCAGAAAGGCTCGCGGAACTACAACTGCGGTGCTCTCTCTCAAAGAAGGATGGATAATTGCCCGTCACTTCAGCGGGACCGCGGAATTACTGGCCGGGACAGAATCCTTATGGTCAAGAAGCATTCGTCTTTCCTCCTTGATGACGGCACCCGTTGCATGCTGATACCAAGCAATGAAGGCATTCGAGGCCTTCGAGATATGGCTCGGCTAACTGATCAGGAAATGAGACCCCATATTTAGCCGCATAAAATGATGCGCCGCGTTGCGAACGCTCTCTTCTGTAGCAACCGGATCAACGAGAAACACTTCAAGGGGAACGCCTTGGTTGTAACCATATTGTTGGGCAAAACGATGCGGGTTGTATCTCATAAACAACACCGAGACGTTCTGTCTGAATACAAGGAAACCCAGCCTGATAGAATATAAATAAGCAATCTCCCAGGCCCTAAAAGCAAAAGCTCAATCCTTGAAAACATCGTGGAGCGGCTGGATTACTTTGGAGGGTTCCTTACCAATGGTCAAAACCCTGTCGATGAAGGTCATGCTGTCCCAGACCATGCGCGGGTGAAGAAGCAATCGCCGAGCCTTTCGCTGTGTTGGGTCTGGAGAAGGAGCATCGACCAGTTGCATGACCCTAAGGAAGTTGTATCCTTCATAAAACCTAGGCCGTTTATGCACGCCAAAGGCACCCAACACGTGCATCTCGATCCACGAGGTGAAGTAGTGCAATAGAAGATTTACGGGCTTCAATCTCGCCTGAGCGGTGTCGGACGCTATACTCAGACTATGATACAAATGCGCTAATCCTGCAACCCCAATAGCCATACGTGTCCCCGCCGCAATGCGATGAGCCGGATAAAAGATAGATGGTCTCATATAACGAGCGTGCATTGGAAGCGCAAACCAACTCAGCCAAAAGCCAATGAACCCCATAAAGAACGTCTCCTCATCAATGTCCGAAGCGTCAATCTCTGCGAAAAGGACGATTGGGGTATCCGGAATAAAGAATTGCTTTAAATCCGCCTCTGCAGTCGGCAGTTTGTCCAAACCAAATCCGAACGGATCATCGAGCTTGGCAAACTTCGCAGCTTTCTTCAATAAAGCCTTCGGACGAAGGAAGCGAGCAACAAAGTCCGTAAAGCTAACTCCATGCCCTTTGGACTCCAAGAACAAGCTCTCATATATGTTCAACACTTTGATCAAGCTTGGAAACTTGCGTTGAACAGCATTTTCCGAGGTAAGACCCATAACCACCGATTCAGTGGCGAAGACATACTCGTCAGGAGGAAGTATCTCCTTATAGTGCTCTCCTCTGACGGGTAACCCGGATATTTCCGCGGATTCCTCCAGTGAAATTGATACCTCCCGATCTGTAACAACCCCAAATTTCCTATACACCTTTTGTACAAAAAAAAATTCAAATATTTTTTCAAAATCCATAAAGGGGTATTTATTGCTTGAGCACAAGACTTAAGTAATTAATTAGCAATTTAATTACAAGAAGGAACTTGTAGCTTATTGGTAATACCTTGCACTGCTGAACCAAGCCACCAGAGTTCAAATCCCATGCCCCATATTATTTTTAATACTTATTTGTTTTAAATTCTTTAGAAGCCCAACAGTCCACACAAGATAACTCCAGATTTTCCCACTACACTTGAAAACCTGAAAGTACCAGTGGCTACCCCCGGCGACCCCTCACCTCCCGAGACCCCGACTCGGCCTGACTCGATAGAGTCGGCCGAGTCATCAACATGAAAATCCTGCCTTTTGAGCTCCCCCACTCCCCTGCATACTTCAATTTCTGAGATTAATTCCAGAGAGCACATTAACTCTCATTTACTTCATTTTTAATACAATTTTCCTACATTTTTACATTTTTTTAAAATTAAAACCCTACATCTACCCTAACCCTAGCCTAACCCTATAAAACAAATCCGATTTCCGATTCGGTTTTCTTATAAAACTTCACTTCTCGTTAATACATTTATGCTTAAACTCGCTCATGTTGACTATTAAACACTAATCAACCAAATTGATCAAGTTTCATTTCATAAAATGATGGCTATTCAATTTATCGTTGTTTATCCCAATCAGAGTAAAGCTCTGTTCAAATTCCAAGGTGGGAAAAGAAGCAATGCTTCTGTTCTCCTCCAATCATAGCAAATTAAAGCTCTGTCTTGAAAATTAAAGTGAAAATTAAAGTTAAAATAAATGAAGCAACGCTTCAGATCTCCTGCGCTGCGCATAGAGCGCCACGTGTCAAAATCAGACACGTTAGCGCAAGGGGCGTAGCGCCTAAGGCAGCGCACCCAATCAGAGCAAGGCTCTGTTTAAAATTCAAACTATAATTAAAGAGGCAACGCTTCAGCTGGCATGCGCTCTACGCTGCACGCCACGTGGCAACATGGTTGCGCTAGCGCAGTTACGCTGCGCTCTACGCTATGCGCCACGTGTCAGCGCGGTTGTGCTAGCACAGTTGCGCTGCGCTGTGCGCTGCGCGACACGTGTCAGCGCAGTTGCGCTGCGCTATGCGCTGCGCGACACGTGTCACGAGCTGGTGCGCTTGCGCCAAACAGAATTAAAATTCTGAAAGATCTTTCTCAATCTTGTTAAAAACAAGAAGATTGTCTTCTGTAAAATAGAAGCCCTTGGATCAAAGATCTAACGGTGGGGAAAATTCCCCAAATCACTCAGAGAATGATCTCTTTAACAAACTTTAACTAATTTATGGGCACTATAAAAAGGACCCTAGACCTCAATTCAAAGGAATCAACATTCTTAAAAAAAATCAAGAACTTCAAACAGAGAGAACTCCGAGAAAATTTCAAGAAAAAGGTAAAAACCTTCACGAGAGAGAAGAAATTTCTTCTAATAGATCATTGATCTAAAAACCGGATCAATGATCTTCATATAATAAACAGTGCTTTGCACTTCTTATGAACCACGGGTTCATTAAAAAGGAGAAAAAACCAAAAATAAAAAAAACATGGTGCTTTGCACTTTTATGAACCTTTGGTTCTTGAAATAAAAAGAAAAAAACTTGTTTTTCTTTGATCTAAATTAGATCAAGAAATCAAATAGTGCTTTGCACTTCTTTTATGAACCATTGGTTCTTGAATCTAAAAGATTCTCAAATTGATAGTGCTTTGCACTTATAAATCTGTACTGTCGTGCTCTTAGGCTGGCGCAAGCCACCAGAGAGCGCCACGTGTCAGCGTCTGAACCATTTGCGCTATGCGCTTTTGAAATAGAGCTTTGCTCTCTGAAATTGGCGCAACTCACCAGAGCGCGCCACGTGTCAGCAGCGCAAGCGTAGCGCACTAGTGCAGCGCACTGCGCCTGCATGACACGTGTCATCACCACAAGCGCTTGCGCTCTTTGATTGGCGCAAAGCGCCTGAAAAATGCAATGCATTTCTTTTGTTAAAGGGCCAGGCCCAAGTCAAAAAGACCTAGCAGACCAAAATTAATTGCAAAGCAATAAAAAGGGTAGAGTCCAAGTAAAATTGATGCTCTGCATCATTTATAAATGGGCAGAGCCCAAAACAAATTGATGCTCTGCATCCTTTATGGATAGAGCCCAAATAAAAATAAAAATAAATGCAATGCAAAAACAAATAAAAATGATGAATATTTTCCCAACTGGACTTAGCCCAATCATGGCTGTAAGTCCTCAAATTAAATTGACTGAGCACGGCTGCTCCCTAAATCAATTTATATCTGGTCCGAGGGTACATCTCCGAACTTCTCTGACACCTATCATTGTAATCCTTCAACGACGTCAGAGAGATGACGGGTCCCGACGACCACACATCAAGATGGACTGTGGGGTCTTTAAACTCGTGGACCGAAACGTCCTTAAACTAATATCGGACCGAAACGTCCTTAAACTAATGTCGGGCCGAAACGTCCTTAAACTAATGTCGGACCACCACGTCTCTAAACTGAAACATGGACCACCATGTCCCTAAACTGGAATACGGACCACCACGTCTTTAAATTGGAATATAGACCGCCACGTCCTTAAACTAGAACATGGACCACCACGTCCCTAAACTGGAACAATAGAGCCTCCAAATGCTTTTTTACCGGATCTAAACGATCCCGTTTAAGTCGATCTTAGCCCCAAACATGGCTAACGTATCCTTAAACATTCAAATGGACTATAAAATTCCAAATCAACTCTGGTTCGAGGGTACATCTCCGAGCCCCTCTGACACCTGTCGTTGTAATCCTTCAACGACGTCAGAGAGGTAACGAGTCCTGACGGCCATATACTAAATGAATCACTATGTTAAGTCGATCTTAGTCTCAAACAAGACTAACATATCCTTAACGAACGTTTAAGTCGATCTTAGCCTCAACACGGCTAACGTATCCTTAAACTAAAAACACCAAACCCAAATCTAAGTAAATACGGATTTGGACTAATCCACGTCCTACGGGCGACGGCATTACTCAGTCTCCGTATACAATCCACGGGCAACCACAAACAAAACAAACACCCACGACATGAAGTGAAATTCTGGAGAAGGAGAAAGTTGTTACCGCGATGCGGTAGAGTAATTAACTACAGGGGCTTGTGCCTGCAGGGAAGAGCGTCCCCACAATAAAAAAAACCCTTCAAGCGAGGGGGAATCTGACGAAATCTGCTATATCGGCCGCATCCGTCTAAACCTCCGATACACGGTGCCATAAATCAACTTGGCATCTTCGGAGAGGTAGACGGATAAAACCAAATAGCATCTACCCCGAATCTCAGGCTAGACGTCCTAACGTCGTCGGTCGTCCTTCGGAGGGGATCAATCGTATTTTTCACTTAAATGCCACATAGTTTCAATTCTACATTTAACTTCATTCAACTTGCTATACCTTTAAGTAGACCACGAGGTAATGACCTACCTCCTCACACACTCATATGCAACATAACACGATACCCTCGAGAACTTAGAATACGGGAAAACAAACATTTTCATTTAAATACCCTTTACTTAACAAAACCATTTCTAAAAGATTTAGTATTGATACATCTTTACAAATAAATAACTTTTGAGCTAATAAAAATATCTAGACTCAGCCAATTAAGGACTGTCGCACTCATTAGGACAGAGGAATGTTCTGGGCATTCAGTTGTTTATCTAAACCTAACTTTGTGGTACCTAGGCTAGACAAGTGAGAAAGGTAACTTTAAAAGGCTTGTCTCACGGTGATTCGAGAGCAGATCCCTCCTTTCTTCATTTTTACTTACCTGACCACAATTGGCGGTGAAGAGGCAATTTGAGGTATCTCACAACTTGTCGCTTTGGACCAGTTAGGAGCAGTCTAGTTGACTTAGGAGACCCTAAAATATAAAAAACGGGAAATCGACATCTTTATAAATAAATACCATTTACTTAATAAAACCGTTTTCTAAAGGATTTAGTATTTATACAAATCTTTGCAAAGCACCGCTACAACCCAATTGGGGAACCCTTTCGGGATGGTCCGGATTATCGCACATCCTCGGGCTTAGTAGTGCGAGATTCAGACCTCCGCAAGGAGCATTCGGTCTCGAAAGATTTAAAATACGACATCTTAAGAAAACGAGATTTCTAGAATATTATAGATATATACAAAAAATTATTTTCATATAAATATATGTATATGTAACATAAACATATCTATTTTTGAAGTATTATAAATATTCCACCTTTTCTACAATATCACAAGAATCAATTAACTTTTCTAATTGTCTGACTCAAAGTGAGTCTCATTATAATCTGACTTGAATATGATTCAAGTAAATCTACAATCTACAATCTACAAATTACAATATTACAATTCAACATGAATCTATTATTCCATATATTCAATCTACAACTTGACTGAACCGAACCATGGATATACATTTCATTTACATGATTCTCCAATTGCATACATGATTCTACAGTTACATCCGTTTACTTATATCATGGTTTCGGTCAGTCATCCAATTACACAATCTATACAATTTACAATACAAGACAATACAATACAACAATACAATCAAGATAACACTACAGGGTTTAAGGGATAGACTGGTACGGAATATGTTAAAGGTGGCACGAGGTGGTCACTTAAGACGTAATTACATCCATGCCGTTGTTCCGTGGTATTATCGACGGAGCCTTGTACTACGGGTTACCAAAGTCCCCGGTATAAGTGGGACTCCTCTCGTATACACTGGCATCTTCTGTACCAAGTTACAAACAACAGCGTTAACACAATATTATAACAATATAATACAACTTTAAAAGCTACCTTCTCATTCTGTCTATTCTATTCTTCCTTATCTTTAGGACTTACCGAGCGATCTGTTCGCTGAAGACATTCTCTTTTTTTCTTCTTTGAATGTCGTCAGGTGATCTGGACACGTCAGAGATCGAGCCCACTGCTGAAGACTTGGACCATTTCAGTGAAGACCCCGAGCTCTAGTTTATTGTACACTTTTCATTCGGTACTTTTCATTTTTATTATGCCATTGTTTAGGCATTGCCTTTTATCAGTTGTATTTACTTTTCATGCATTGTACAAAAGAATGTTAATAAATAAAGTTGTTGTTCAGTTTATATCTCTTATCTCTTGTACTTTATTTTTATATTGCTTAGGTACGCCTAGCATATTTAGTTCAGAGTAAATACGTAGCGGGCTCGTCGCGTCCCCTTCGCCGTACACCGGGAAGCGGGGCGTGACAGATTTTGTTGGTGGCCCATACAGGTCAGAGCTGTATGAAACACTACCATGCAATTCTGTTCTGCGTGAACAACCTAAGCAATATAATACAAGAACCGGCAACTAAAACATTCTTTACAATCATGTTCCTTGAATCTTACAATTTCATATTTCTTGAATCATATACTTTGAATCTGTCCTGGCCTAAATTTTTCTCACCTCTTTTACAATCTTACCGAAACCTTCGCATCCTTTCATTCCTTCACACATTTTTTATACACTATCAAGTACTTCTAACACTTGTAACACCTTAGCCGCTATAGAAGCCAATACAGTTGACCAAGGTAACACTGGTAAGCCTTTTTCACATTTTTAAAACCCATGCACCACCTTGTTATTTTTCATACACTGTTAATACTTTAGTCACCAAACATTCCTTGAATCTGTTACACTTTCCTTTTACAAATTTCGAGGACGAAATTTTTATAAGGAGGGTAGAATGTAACAACCCCAAATTTTCTATACACCCTTTGTACAAAAAAAATTTCAAATATTTTTTCAAAATCCATAAAGGGGCATTTATTGCTTGAGCATAAGACTTAAGAAATTAATTAGCAATTTAATTACAAGAAGGAGCTTGTAGCTCATTGGTAATACCTTGCACTGCTGAACCAAGCCACCAGAGTTTAAATCACATGTCCAACATTATTTTTAATATTTAATTGTTTTAAATTCTTTAGAAGCCCAACAGTCCACACAAGATAATTCCAGATTTTTCCACTACACATGAAAACCTGAAAGTACCAGTGGCTACCCCCGGCGTACCCTCACCTGACTCGGGCCGGCGCCGCCGGCCGGACGCGGCCGGTCAGCCGAGTCATCAACATGAAAATCCTGCCTTTTTAGCTCCCCCACTCCCCTGTATACTTCAATTTCTGAGATTAATTCCAAAGAGTCCGTTAACTCTCATTTACTTCATTTTTAATACAATTTTCCTACATTTTTACATTTTTTAAAAATTAAAACCCTACATCTACCCTAACCCTAGCCTAACCCTATAAAACAAATCCGATTTCCGATTCGATTTTCTTATAAAACTTCACTTCTCGTTAATACATTTATGCTTAAACCCGTTCATGTTGACTATTAAACACTAATCAACCAAATTGATCAAGTTTCATTTCATAAAATGATGGCTATTTCAATTTATCGTATTTTTCGCTTAAATGCCACCTTGTTTCAATTCTACATTTAACTTCATTCAACTTGCTATACCTTTAAGTAGACCACGAGGTAATGACCTACCTCCTCACACATTCATATGCAACATAACATGATACCCTCGAGAACTTAGAATACGGGAAAACAAACATTTTCATTTAAATACCCTTTACTTAACAAAACCATTTCTAAAAGATTTAGTATTGATACATCTTTACAAATAAATAACTTTTGAGCTAATAAAAATATCTAGACTCAGCCAATTAAGGACGGTCGCACTCATTAGGACAGAGGAATGTTCTGGGCATTCAGTCGTTTATCTAAACCTGACTTTGTGGTGCCTAGGCTAGACAAGTGAGAAAGGTAACTTTAAAAGGCCCGTCTCACGGTGATTCGTGAGCGGATCCCTCCTTTCTTCATTTTTACTTACCTGGACACAATTGGCGGTGAAGAGGCGATTTGAGGTATCTCACAACTTGTCGCTTTGGACCAGTTAGGAGCAGTCTAGTTGACTTAGGAGACCCTAAAATATAGAATACGGGAAATCGACATCTTTACAAATAAATACCATTTACTTAATAAAACCGTTTCTAAAGGATTTAGTATTTATACAAATCTTTGCAAAGTGCCGCTACAACCCAATTGGGGAACCCTTTCGGGATGGTCCAGATTATCGCACATCCTCGGGCTTAGTAGTACGAGATTCAGACCTCCGCAAGGAGTATTCGGTCTCGAAAGATTTAAAATACGACATTTTAAGAAAACGAGATTTCTAGAATATTATAGATATATACAAAAAATTATTTTCATATAAATATATGTATATGTAACATAAACATATCTATTTTTGAAGTATTATAAATATTCCACCTTTTCTACAATATCACAAGAATCAATTAACTTTTCTAATTGTCTGACTCAAAGTGAGTCTCATTATAATCTGACTTGAATATGATTCAGGTAAATCTACAATATACAAATTGCAATATTACAATTCAACATGAATCCATTATTCCAGATATTCAATCTATAACTTGACTGAACCGAACCATGGATATACATTTCATTTACATGATCATCCAGTTTACATGATTCTCCAGTTGCATACATGATTCTACAGTTACATCCGTTTACTGATATCATGATTTCGGTCAGTCATCCAATTACACAATCTATACAATTTACAATACAAGATAATACAATACAACAATACAATCAAGATAACACTACGGGGTTTAAGGGATAGACTGGTACAGAATATGTTAAAGGTGGCACGAGGTGGTCACTTAAGACGTAATTGCATCCATGCCGTTGTTCCGTGGTATTATCGACGGAGCCTTGTACTACGGGTTACCAAAGTCCCCGGTGTAAGTGGGACTCATCTCGTATACATTGGCATCTTCTGTACCAAGCTACAAACAACAGCGTTAACACAATATTATAACAATATAATACAACTTTAAAAGCTACCTTCTCATTATGTCTATTCTATTCTTCCTTATCTTTGGGACTTACCGAGCGATCTGTTCGCTGACGACATTCTTTTTCTTTCTTCTTTGAATGTCGTTAGGTGATCTGGACACGTCAGAGATCGAGCCCACTGCTGAAGACTTGGACCATTTCAGTGAAGACCCTGAGCTCTAGTTTATTGTACACTTTCCATTCAGTACTTTTCATTTCTGTTATGCCATTGTTTAGGCATTGCCTTTTATCAGTTGTATTTACTTTTCATGCATTGTACAAAAGAACGTTAATAAATAAAGTTGTTGTTCAGTTTATGTCTCTTATCTCTTGTGCTTTACTTTTATATTGCTTAGGTACGCTTAGCGTATTTACTTCAGAGTAAATACGTAGCGGTCTCGTCGCGTCCATTTCGCCGTACACCGGGAAGCGGGGCGTGACACGATCTGATAAAAGGAATGTGTGGGTCGGAATATTCCACTGCTCCAGAAGGATTTAACCCACCACACATGAGGAGTGTGGTGATAAAAATGAGACGTGTAGATCGCTGGGTATAACCCGGTCTTTAGCAGCAGCAACTTCTTGGCCGACAAAATGTAATGAGCCCACAGCAGATAACCAGCCGGATGTCGGGGGGCATTCCTATCGTATAAACCTGACCCCAAGGACGCACTTCTCCTTGACATATGTGACGCCCCAGAATGTCTAGGGCCATTGGTGGCTGGACTGGTATCGACGCCATGGAAGGTTGGAGACGACCTTTCGAGGTCCAGTTAACCTCTTCCACTGTATAAGCTGTGGGGTTACTAGGTACTGTCACAAGGGTCTATAAGGCATCAACCATGCCCGATTTAAAATTTAGACGTGCCGAACAACCCTAACCAAGATCTTAAACTACAGATTAGGAGAAACAAAGCATGTAAACAACTTTACATCTAAGAGTTAGGGAGTACAACCTTTGTAGTCCGTTCCTTCACTTCTAAAGCTCCGTATTGAGGTCCCTGCGCTGCGATCATCGAGTACCCAGACTCTAGAGAGGCTCCATGAAGAGAAAGATACAATCTTGCTTCCGATCTTCGATAACAAAGATGGTCTACCTTGAAGAAACTCAAGCCCAAGCTCTTGCTTTGCTAATCAAGTATTAGTAAAGCAAACACCCTAATCTAAGTGGCTAGAATAGATGAGGATGATAAAGTAGGAATTTAGCTCTCATTTATTTTCTATTTCTCACTCATTTTCATCACATCACCAAAAGCTAGAAAGGTTTTTCAAGAGGAAGAAGAAGATGAAAACCATTTGTGATGAATAATGAAAACTCTAGTGAGGTTAGAAATGCAACCATGGTATAAGTGAGAAGAAGTAACCCTTGTAGAGATTTAACTAAGATTAAAGGGTTGGGTTGGGTTAAACAAATATCACAAAATATCCAAGTCAAAGTCAAAGCTTCAAGAAGCTTCATGAAAGCTTAATCCTAATCCAAACCCTAACCATATTTAAACTCCACAAATCATGTTGCATTTATAACCATAACATGTTACAATATTATATATCACATATACAATATTTATTGTAACAAAATAAAATAATACATTTAACATATATCACATATATATCAATGTATTACCCGAGTGAGAAAAAGAATCTTTTAGTGAGCTTATATTAGTTAATGTAATTTAATATATCAAATATATAATTATACATTAAATTATCGAATCAACACTTGATCCGATAATCCGGCTATTTCAATAATAACCGACTAATATAATCTGTATCAGTTCATCGAATCAACACTTAATCCGATGACCCGGCTATATCACATATACCCGGCCGATATCTAATATCGCGAGAATCTAATACGGTATCACATACACGTATTGTTCTCGGTCCCGCACATAACACATATGTGCTCCTACTCTGTAACAACTCCAATTTTTGTATACATAAATTTGATTTAAATTTGAAGTATACTTGGAGTATTTAATGTTGTTGTTATCACTTTAAGTATCTATTTTCCCACAATAATTACAAGAAGGAGCTTGTAGCTCATTGGTAATACCTTGCACTGCTGAACAGGCCATAACTCCCAAAAGTTGAACTGAACCCTAAAATCTAAATATACCAGGAGCTACGTCAGAGAATTCCCCACCCAACGATCATCGGACTCGGCCGGCGGACCAGCCGACTCGGGCCGGCGCCGCTGGACGGCCGAGTCCCCCAAACCAAAGTTTTGGCTTTTCGTTTTCTAAACTCCCCTATATACTCCAATTTAATGGATCGGTTCCCGAGAGTTTATTACACCCTATTTACTACAAATTTTAATGATTTTTCTATTATTTTTACAATTTTTTTTAAAATAAAAACCTTTCACCTACCCTACCCTAGCATGCCCTATAAATAGACCCCCTACCCTCTCATCCCAAAATACTAGGTTTACTCTCTCAAAATTTTTACAAGAAGGGTGTACTTTGAAATCGAGTTCACGGCGAAGCGCAGACGGAATTCCGGCGACATTTTTGAAACAACCGGCGATGAAACAACGCCTCGGCAACTCATCTAGTTCCCCTATACTCTTTAGTATGGATTGAAACCCATAAGTCCCTTTCTATCCTTCTTTCTATTTCTCTAAAATACGAAATTACGAAACCCGACGGAATCGGAACAAATCCGATTTCCGATTCGGTTTTCTATAAAAATTTCACTTCTAATCAATTCAAATATGTCTAAACATCTTTATCATGATTATTAAACTTGTAAAAATCAATTGGAATAACTTTTCACACATGAAATGATAACCTTTTTAACTTACCGTATTTTTTTCACTTTAATACCATTATGTTTCAATTTCACATTTAACCCCTTAACCTTAATATACATTTAAAGTAGAGCACGAGGTAATGACCTACCTCCACACACACGCAAATACAACCCTAAAATGATATCATCAAAACTTAGAATATGATAAAACGAAACTTTCATTAAAATACAATAATCTTAATAAAACCATACGTAAAGGTTTTAGATTTGATACACTTTTAAGTAAATACTTCTTAGTAGGGAAAATACGATAAGTTGTGGCCATCGATCGTTTATCTAAACCTAACTTTGTGGTGTTTAGGCTAGGCAAGTGAGCTTAGGTAACTTTAAAAGGCCCGCCTCACAATTCGTGAGCGGATCCCTCCTTCCTCACTTGTACTTACCTGGCCACAATTGGGGGTGAAGAGGCGATTTGAGGCTTCTAACGACTTGTCGTTTAGACCATTTAGAAATAGGCTAGTTGGCTTAGGAAACCCTAGAACCTAAAATACGGAAAATTACACTTTTCAAATAAATACCTTTTACTTTATAAAAACCGTTTTCTAAAGGATTAGTATTTTACAATCTTTGCAAAGCGCCGCTAAAACCCATCTTTGGGGAACCCGTTCGGGATCATGCGGTTTATCGCGCAGCCTCGAGCTAGTAGTGCGAGATTCAGACCTCCGCAAGGAGCATTCGGTCTCGAAAGGTGTAAAATACGACATCTTAAGAAAATGAGATTTTTGAAATATAAAATATTTATTAAAATTATTTTTGTATAAGCATATGTATATTTATCTTTTAAATACCTATTTTATTATAATATAAATTTTCCACCTTTTTCTAAAATTCACAAAAGAATAAAGGTTACACTAAAATACCATGAACTTCAAATAATCAATATTACAGATAAATACCATTATTTATGAAACTAGGATATTTTCATTAGAAATGTCACAACATAAAATCCACAACTCTAAAGACGAAAAATAAATACTTGAGGTGTATTTTGAAAAGTATATAAAAGTATTTTTACATAAAACCCCCTCAAGTTTATAAATTACCCTAAGGACCCTAGCAGTTATAAGACTTCGTTTCACATTTCTGATTGTCTGACTCGGGTTTGAGTCTGATTAATCTGACTTGAATATGATTCAAGTCAATCCATAATCTACAAGTTTCCAATTCAATATGAACACATGAATTCATGAATACAATTATCAGTTTATACAATTTGGCTGAACCGAACCATGGATATATTCCTTTTACATGATTCCCAGTATTCCATTTATATGACTCTACGGTTATAACCGTTTCCTGATATCATGGTTTCGGTCAGTCAATCAATCAATCATACAACCAACACAATTTACAAGATAACAATACAAACAAGACATCGCGAGGTTGAAGGGGTACATTGGTACGGAAGGTGTTAAAGGTGGCACGAGGTGGTCAGACTTAACACACCTAACATAAATCCAGTTGCTGTTGTACCGTGGCATAAACGGTACCTTGTACTATACGTGCCCTTAATCTCTAGCATATAGAGACTCCCCCCGTATACACTGGCATCTTTCTGTACCAAGCTACAAACAACAGCGTTGACATAACATTACAACAATAGTACACTTTAAAATGTATCTTCTTATTCTGTCTTTTTTTACTTCCCTCTTACCTTTGGGACTTACCGAGCGATTTGTTCGCTGACGACATTCTGTTTCTATTTTCTTTGAATGTCGTCAGGTGATTTGGACCCGGCAGAAGTTGAGCCATCGCAAGAAGATTTGGAGCAGTTTACTGAAGACCCTGCACTGTAGTTTCATTGTACGCTTTTCTTTTCAGTATTTTTCATTTCCTGTTATGCCACTGTTTAGGCATCTTTATTTCAGTCGTATTTCCTTTTCATGTATTGTACAAAGAATGTTAATAAATAAAAGTTGCCGTTCTTTTTATTTCTTGTCTCTTGTGTATTTATTTTTATATTGCTTAGATACACTTAGCGTATGTAATTCTGAGTATATATATAGCGGACCTCGTCGCGTCCACTTCACCGTACACTGGGAAGCGGGGCGTGACAGGTTTTGTTGGTGGCCCATGCAGGTCAGAGCTGTATGAATCCCTATCATGCAGTTTTGTTCTGCGTGAACAACCTAAGCAATATAACACAAGAACCAGCAACTAAAACATTCTTTACAATTCATGTTCCTTGAATCTTGCCATTTCATATTCCTTGAATCTTATCATTTCATGTACTTGAATCTGTCCTAACCCAAATTTTTCTTCAGGGTTATGGATTCCCCAAACAACACCAGCACCAACGTCAACAACACACATCCAGCACTACCTCTCACACCAGCTGTTCCTGCGCCACCTACCGAGCAAACATTGCTACTTGAGGCAATCTGCAGCCTTCTCGAGGGACAGCAACAACTCTTAAACCGTCCCGAGACTGACGCTCCGGGGGTAAAGCAATTCAGGGTTTTACATCCGAAGCAGTTCTCAGGAAAGGGGAGCCCACTGGAAGCTGAAGAATGGGCTCAAAGTATCGAGGATGATCTGGCCGCAGCACAAGAGCCAGACGTCGCTTGGGTCCGTGTAGCGAAACTACAACTCACGGACAACGCTCGCAACTAGTGGAAGGCGGAAGAAAGCTGTCTTGCGCAGTCTATTAAATGGAAAACGTTTCGTGAGAAGTTCGACGCGAAATACTTCCCTGTGACAGCCAGGTTTGCCATGGAGCAGCAGTTCATTCATCTACAGCAAGGATCAATGTGGGACAAATTGGTAGATGAATACGACGCTGAATTCACCATGTTAAGCCGGTAAGATATGTCGCAATAGTTCAGTTTTAAATATCACATACCACACAGCTAACACTATCCTTGAACAGATTCGTGGCACATTTGATACCGACGGATGATATCAGAGCCCTTCGTTTCCAACAAGGACTGGACACGGAGATTCAGGCTGCTTTAGCCACAGGAAAATTTTTGACTCATGAGGATGCTCTAGAAGCTGCCCGCAGTTATGAGGCGGTGATAAAAGCAAGGGGCAGACCTCAGTCTGCTGGAGTCAAGCGCCCTGCTAACCAGATGGAAGGTGGAGCCTCGTCCAGACCACCTTTTGTGCCAAGACGTCCTGGAGCACCAATCAACAGGCCCAGCCCAGCCTTTTGTAACTACTGTAAGAGAAATGGGCATCTGGCGAGAGATTGTCGACGTGCGAACAACCTTTGCTTGATTTGCGGCTCAGCTGCTCATGGTATTGGGGCTTGTCCTCATAAACAAAACCCAGTTGCTGCAACCAGGCCAGCAAACAATTATCCACAGCGTCCAGCCATCCAAGCCCCTGCTCCAAGATTTGCACTGCCTGCACCACCCAAAGGACCGCAAGCTGCACCACCTCCTCGACAGTTCCATCAAGCTCAAAGGAACGTTCCGAGGATTGCTCCTCAGGACAGGAGGAATGTGCCAAAGCGCCAGGCTTTCATGATGTCTGTGGAAGAAGCTGAGGCCACTGGCCAAGTCATTACTGGTAAACTTTCCTTCTCAAACTTATCTTTTAGTCTTGTTTACCTACACACTTTCCCTATACCTAAAACATATCCCATATACCTTAGGTACAATCCTAGTAGCTTCACTACATGCACTTGCACTGTTTGATACTGGAGCATCCCACTGCTTTATGTCGCAACGGTTTGTCCGAACCCATGCTATTCAAGTCTCATCGCTTGTATCTAGCTGGAATGCCAGTTCCGGAAATGGCGTTCTAAAGGCAATTATGGGATACAGCTTGTGTCCAGTCGTCATCTGTAGTCGAGAATTTTATGCTGACTTCAAAGTACTGGACATACCGAACTTCGATGTGGTTCTAGGAATGGATTGGCTTGGAACCTTTTATACTACCATCGACTGTCGTCAAAGGAGGGTAGTATTCGAGATTCCAGACCATCCGGTCTTCTATTTCAAGAGCGGAGATCGTACCCTGGAGCCAGGTACCTACAAAGCGAAGCCAAGGGAAGCAGTAGTTGCGGCAACTCAAGCGGAAGAAGAATTAAGACCAGAGGTAGTTCGAGAGTTCGACGATGTATTTCCTGACGATATATCAGGTTTGCCTCCCGATCGAGCTCTTAAATTCAGTATTAATTTAGTTCCAGGAGCACAACCGGTGATCAAAGCACCGTATAGACTAAGTCCGGAAGGTTTGAAGGAAGTTCAAACACAGTTGGACGAATTATTGGCGAAATGATGGATTCGTCCCAGCACTTCAAGTTGGGGAGCACCTGTAGTACTGGTGAAGAAGAAAGAAGGTTCATACAGAATGTGCATCGATTATAGGGCCTTGAACGAAGTCACTATAAAAAACAAGTATACACTCCCTCGCATCGATGATTTATTCGATCAGCTAAGTGGATCTTGTGTTTTCTCTAAATTGGATTTTCGTTCAGGTTATCATCAGGTGAAGGTCAAGGAAGCTGATATTCACAAAACAGCTTTCATAACTCGCTATGGACATTACAAATTTCTAGTGATGCCATTTGGAGTGACCAATGCACCAGCAATATTCATGAACCTAATGAACCAAGTTTTCCGGGAGTATTTAGACAGGTTTGTTGTCATCTTCATCGACGACATCCTGGTATATTCTAAGAATCGGAAAGAGCATGCAGAGCATCTATGAATTGTCCTGGAAACTCTTCGACAACATAAGCTTTATGCCAAGTACAGCAAGTGCGAGTTTTGGCTAAATCAAGTTGGTTTTCTTGGACATATCGTATCAGGAGAAGGAATTTCTGTGGATCCAGCCAAAGTTTCAGCAGTTAGCGAATGGCCTACACCAAAGTCAGTGAAGGACATTCGGAGTTTCTTGGGTTTAGCTGGATATTACAGAAGGTTCATTGAAGGATTCTCAAAGATAGCAACACCCCTGACCAAGCTCACACGAAAAGATAAAGAATTTGTGTGGTCAGAAGCATGCAAACAAGCTTTCGTAGAACTCAAGTCAAGATTGACATCTGCACCTATTCTCGTAATACCGGATCAATCTGGAGGATTCGAAGTGCATTGTGATGCATCCGGTAAGGGATTAGGATGTGTTCTACATCAGCATGGTCAGGTTGTGGCTTATGCTTCAAGATAACTGAAGACCCATGAGCGCAATTATCCGATGCATGATCTGAAGTTGGCAGCCTTCATCTTTGCTCTCAAGATTTGGCGCCACTACTTACTTGGTGAACGAGTGAACATCTACACAGATTATAAAAGTCTGAAGTACGTGTTTACTCAGAAGGAGTTGAATATGCGGCAGAGAAGATGGTTAGAACTCATGGCGGACTTTGACATCAACTTGCAATATCACCCAGAACATAGTACCTGGTGCTCTTAGTCGCCAACCCTTATCGATGAATCTTACCGCTCAGTGGAAGCTTCAGCAAGACTTACATCAGATGGAGATTGAAGTAGTCATGCCAGGTAATGCTTCAAGTTTGATGAATCTATAAGTTCAATCAACCATTGTCAATCAGATCAAAGCAGCTCAAGCAAGTGATGCTAAGTTGCAAAGGATCAGAGAACAAGTGGAGAATGGACTCAGAACAGACTCCATCGTCCATGAAGACGGATCTTTGAGATACGGCAGCAGATTGTGTGTACCAAAAGGTCCTGTTCGGGAAGAGTTAATGAAAGAAGCTCACAGCTCTCCCTACTCAGTACATCCTGGAGGTACCAAAATGTACAAAGATCTACGTCAGAATTATTGGTGGCATGGAATGAAGCGTGAAGTAGCCAGAAGCATCGCAAAATGCTTGGTGTGTTAGCAAGTAAAGGCTGAACATCACAGGACAGCTGGACTACTTCAACCGTTACCAATCCCAGAATGGAAGTGGCAGCACATCACGATGGACTTTGTGACTGCTCTTCCTCACAGCACAAAGGGTAACGATGCTATATGGGTCATTGTGGATCGACTCACAAAGTCGGCTCACTTCATCCCATTTCGAGTTGGCCAATCAACTGAGACACTAGCAAAGAAGTACATGGAGGTAATAATCTAATTACGATGTAAACTCTTCATAATGTACTATCTCTGATACCCATGAACCCATACAGGAAATTGTGAGACTTCATGGAGTACCGGTCTGCATTGTCTCCGATCGTGACACCAGGTTCCGATCGCAATTTTGGCAGAGTCTACAAGCTAGCTTGGGAACAAGTCTGAACTTCAGCACGGCTTATCATCCACAAACAGATGGTCAGTCGAAACGAACTATTCAGATCTTGGAGGATATGCTCAGAGCGTGTATGCTAGACTTCAAAGGATCGTGGGAAGATCACCTGCATCTTGTGGAGTTCGCGTACAATAACAGCTACCAAGCAAGCATTGGAATGGCACCTTTTGCAGCATTGTATGGAAGGAAGTGTCAATCACCATTAAGTTGGGACGACATCGGAGATAGGGAACTTCTTAGACCAGAGATGATAGTAACGACCATTGATGTGGTTCGTACTATCAGGGAAAAAATGCGCATAGCCTAAGATCGACAGAAACACTGGGCTGATGCAAAGAGACGACACTTGGAGTTCCAGCCAGGAAACCATGTATTCTTGAAGATATCTCCGAACCGCGGAGTGATCCAATTTGGAAGACGGGGTAAATTGAGTCCGAGATATATTGGACCGTTCGACATACTTGAACGAGTCGGTGAAGTGGCACACCGCTTAGCGCTTCCACCCTCATTGGAAGAAGTGCATAACGTGTTCCACATATCCCAACTCAGAAAGTATGTGAGTGACCCCAACCATGTACTTGATCATTCCGAGCTCACTATATAGCCCGACTTGTCTTGTGAGCAACAACCTTTGGAGATCCTGAACAGGAAAGTGAAGACACTTCGGAACAAGGAAGTTAACTTGGTCCGGGTAATGTGGAGGAAAGACACTCCAGGAGAATCCACGTGGGAAAGGGAAGATGAAATGCGTGCAAGATATCCTCACCTTTTTGTAAACTAGTCCTCAAATAAAAGTTGTAAATTTTGAGGACGAAATTTTTGTAAAAAAGGTAGATTGTAACAACTCCAATTTTTGTATACATAAATTTGATTTAAATTTGAAGTATACTTGGAGTATTTAATGTTGCTGTTATCACTTTAAGTATCTATTTTCCCACAATAATTACAAGAAGGAGCTTGTAGCTCATTGGTAATACCTTGCACTGCTGAACCAAGCCACCAGAGTTCAAATCTCATGCCCCACATTATTTTTAGATTATTTTTCTTTTAAAATTCTTGGAAGCCCAACAGTCCACAGGCCATAACTCCCAAAAGTTGAACTGAATCCTAAAATCTAAATATACCAGGAGCTACGTCAGAGAATTCCCCACCCAACGATCATCGGACTCGGCCGGGATCAGCCGAGTCGGCCAGCGGACCGGCCGACTCGGGCCGGCGCCGCCGGCCGGACTCGGCCGGACGGCCGAGTCCCCAAAACGAAAGTTTTGGCTTTTCGTCTTCTAAACTCCCCTGTATACTCCAATTTAATGGATCGGTTCCCGAGAGTTTATTACACCCTATTTACTACAAATTTTAATGATTTTTCTATTATTTTTACAATTTTTTTTAAAATAAAAACCTTTCACCTACCCTACCCCAGCCTACCCTATAAATAGACCCCCTACCCTATACCCTCTCATTCCAAAACACTAGGTTTACTCTCTCAAAATTTTTACAAGAAGGGTGTACTTTGAAATCGAGTTCACGGCGAAGCGCTGACGGAATTCCAACGACGTTTTTGAAACAACCGGCGACGAAACAACGCCTCGGCAACTCATCTAGTTCCCCTATACTCTTTAGTATAGATCGAAACCCATAAGTCCCTTTCTATCCTTCTTTCTATTTCTCTAAAATACGAAATTACGAAACCCAACGGAATCGGAACAAATCTGATTTCCGATTCGGTTTTCTATAAAAATTTCACTTCTAATCAATTCAAACATGTCTAAACATCTTTATCATGATTATTAAACTTGTAAAAATCAATTTGAATAAGTTTTCACACATGAAATGATAACCTTTTTAACTTACAGTATTTTTTTCACTTTAATACCATTATGTTTCAATTTCACATTTAACCCCTTAACCTTAATATACATTTAAAGTAGAGCACGAGGTAATGACCTACCTCCACACACACGCAAATACAACCCTAAAATGATATCATCAAAACTTAGAATACGATAAAACGAAACTTTCATTAAAATACAATAATCTTAATAAAACCATACGTAAAGGTTTTAGATTTGATACACTTTTAAGTAAATACTTCTTAGTAGGGAAAATACGATAAGTTGTGGCCATCGATCGTTTATCTAAACCTAACTTTATGGTGTTTAGGCTAGGCAAGTGAGCTTAGGTAACTTTAAAAGGCCCGCCTCACAATTCGTGAGCGGATCCCTCCTTCCTCACTTGTACTTACCTGGCCACAATTGGGGGTGAAGAGGCGATTTGAGGCTTCTAACGACTTGTCGTTTAGACCATTTAGAAATACGCTAGTTGGCTTAGGAAACCCTAGAACCTAAAATACGGAAAATTACACTTTTCAAATAAATACCTTTTACTTTATAAAAACCGTTTTCTAAAGGATTAGTATTTTACAATGTTTGCAAAGCGCCGCTACAACCCATCTTTGGGGAACCCGTTCGGGATCGTGCGGTTTATCGCGCACCCTCGGGCTAGTAGTGCGAGATTTAGACCTCCGCAAGGAGCATTCGGTCTCGAAAGGTGTAAAATACGACATCTTAAGAAAATGAGATTTTTGAAATATAAATTTTTTATTAAAATTATTTTTGTATAAACATATATATATTTATCTTTTAAATACCTATTTTATTATAATATAAATTTTCCACCTTTTTCTAAAAATCACAAAAGAATAAAGGTTACACTAAAATACTATGAACTTCAAATAATAAATATTACAGATAAATACCATTATTTATGAAACTAGGATATTTTCATTAGAAATGTCACAATATAAAATCCACAACTCTAAAAATGAAAAATAAATACTTGAGGTGTATTTTGAAAAGTATATAAAAGTATTTTTACATAAAACCCCCTCAAGTTTATAAATTACCCTAAGGACCCTAGCAGTTATAAGACTTCGTTTCATATTTCTGATTGTCTGACTCGGGTTTGAGTCTGATTAATCTGACTTGAATATGATTCAAGTCAATTCATAATCTACAAGTTTCCAATTCAATATGAACACATGAATTCATGAATACAATTATCAGTTTATACAATTTGGCTGAACCGAACCATGGATATATTCCTTTTACATGATTCCCAGTATTCCATTTACATGACTCTACGGTTATAACCATTTCCTGATATCATGGTTTCGGTCGGTCAGTCAATCAATCATACAACCAACACAATTTACAAGATAACAATACAAACAAGACATCGCGGGGTTTAAGGGGTAGATTGGTACGGAAGGTGTTAAAGGTGGCACGAGGTGGTCAAACTTAACACACCTAACATGAATCCAGTTGCTGTTGTACCGTGGCATAAACGGTACCTTGTACTATACGTGCCCTTAGTCTCTGGCATATAGAGACTCCCCTCGTATACACTGGTATCCTTCTGTACCAAGCTACAAACAACAGCGTTGACATAACATTACAACAATAGTACACTTTAAAATGTATCTTCTTATTCTGTCTTTTTCTACTTCCCTCTTACCTTTGGACTTACCGAGGAATTTGTTCACTGACGACATTTTGTTTCTCTCTTCTTTGAATGTCGTCAGGTGATTTGGACCCGGCAGAAGTTGAGCCATTGCAAGAAGACTTGGAGCAGTTTACTGAAGACCCTGCAGTGTAGTTTCATTGTACACTTTTCTTTTCAGTATTTTTCATTTCCTGTTATGCCACTTGTTCCCCTCCGAACGGCGGCCTGCGACGTTAGGGCGTCCGTACCTGAGGTTCGGGGCAGATGCTATTTGGTTTTATCCGTCCACCTCTCCGAAGATGCCAAGTTGATTTATGGCACCGTGTATCGGAGGTTTAGACGGATGCGGCCGATGTAGCAGACTTCGTCAGATTCCCCCTCGCTTGAGGGGTTTTTGATTGTGGGGACGCTCTTCCCTGCAGGCGCAAGCCCCTGCAGTTAATTACGCTACCGCATCGCGGTAACAACTTTCTCCTTCTCCAGAATTTCACTTCGTGTCGTGGGTGTTTGTTTTGTTTGTGGTTGCCCGTGGATTGTATACGGAGACTGAGTAATGCCGTCGCCCGTAGGACGTGGATTAGTCCAAATCCGTATTTACTTAGATTTGGGTTTGGTGTTTTTAGTTTAAGGATGCATTAGTCGCGTTGCGGCTAATATCAACTTAAACGTTCATTAAGGATACATTAGTCCTGTTTGAGACTAAGATCAACTTAACGTCATCGTTTAGATCCGACAAAAGAGCGTTTGGGCTCTATTGTTCCAGTTTGGGAGATTCATAGTCCAATTTGGGACTAAAGTCTGTTTGGAGGATACGTTAGCCATTTTTGAGGCTAAGATCGACTCAAACGTTTGTTAAGGATACGTTAGTCCAGTTTGAGACTAAGATCAACTTAACGGGATCGTTTAGATCCGACAAAAGAGCATTTGGGCTCTATTGTGCCAGTTTAGGGACGTGGTGGTCCACTTTCCAGTTTAGGGACGTGGTGGTCCATCGCCAGTTTAGGGACGTGGTGGTCCGATATTAGTTTAGGGACGTTTCGGTCCGTCGCCAGTTTAAAGACGTAGTGGTCCATATTCCAGTTTAGGGACGTGGTGGTCCATCGCCAGTTTAGGGACGTGGTGGTCCGTTATTAGTTTAGGGACGTTTCGGTCCGGCATTAGTTTAGGGACGTTTCGGTCCAATATTAGTTTAGGGACGTTTCGGTCCGGCATTAGTTTAGGGACGTTTCGGTCCAATATTTTAATGAGTGGTCGTTGGGACCCGTCACCTCTTTGACGTCGTTGAGGAATTACAACGACGGATGTCAAAGGAGTTCGGAGATGTACCCTCGAACCGGATGTAAATTGATTAAGAAGAGCAACTTTGCTCGGTCAATTTAATTTAAGGACTTATGGCCAAAGTTGGGCTAAGTCCAGTTGAAATGTTCAACATTTTATTTGCTTGGGCATTGCATTTTTATTTTTATTTTTATTTGGGCCTTGCCCAGAAAGGATGCAGAGCATCAATTTGTTTTGGGCTCTGCCCCTTTAGGAATGATGCAAGGCATCAATTTTATTTGGGCTCTGCCCTTGTATCAATTTACTTGGGCTCTGCCATTTATTTTGGCCTGTCTGGTCACTTTGATTTGGGCCTGGCCCAAAGCACCAAGAATCTTTTGGATTCAAGAAAATGAGTGCAGAGCACTTTTTTAATGATCTAAATTTAGATCAAAGAAGAGAAAAGAAAAATCTTTTCTTTCTTTCTGTCTCAGAGAACCAGAGGTTCATAGCAAGTGCAAGGCACTATTTTTTATTTATTTATTTATCTGAGAACCAGAGGTTCATAGCAAGTGCAAGGCACTATTTTATTATTTTATTTATTTTTTTTCTTTTCTCTTTTCAGAAATTCTACCTTTTTCTTTGTTTCTTCTTCTGTGTTCTTGATTAATCTTCAAGAGCTCTCTTTTTTCTCCCCAGTTTTTTTTTTTGAATGAGGTCTGGGGTCTTATTTATAGTGCCCACAAAGTTGTTGGATTTGTTAACAAAATCTTTCCTGAATGATTTTGGGAATTTTCCCACCATTGGATCAGAGATCCAAGGGTCCCTGTTTTACAGGAGAACAGAAAAGATTTACTTAAATTTTCATTCAGTTGCTGCGCAACTCACCAGCGCGTGACACGTGTCGCGCATCCGTGCGTTTGCGCAGTTGCGATTGCGCAACTGCGCAGACACGTGTCGTGCATCCGAGCGTTTGCGCAGTTGCGATTGCGCAACTGCGCAGACACGTGTCGCGCATCCGAGCGCTTGCGCAATTGCGAATGCGCAACTGCGCAGACTCGCGTCGCCCATCCGTGCGCTTTTCGCAGACACGTGTCGCGCATCCGTGCGCTTGCGCAGTGGCGATTGCGCAACTGCGAAGACACGTGTCGTGCATCCGTGCGCTTGCGCAGCTGCGATTGCGCAGCTGCGATTGCGCAACTGCGCAGACACGTGTCGCGCTGCCATGCATTTGCGCAGTTAAGTCTTACTTATGTTTTTAAAGAGCCTTGCTCTGATTAGACGCACTGCCCTGGGCGTTGTGCTGTCGAATCAACTTCCGCCATGTGGCAAATTGCGCACAGCGCAAAGGATCTGAAGCGTTGCTTCATTTATTAAAGTTTAAATTTTCAAAGCAGAGCTTTGCTCTGATTGGGGGAAGATGAAGCGTTGCTTCTTCTCCCGCCTTGGAACTTGAACAGAGCTTTGCTCTGATTGGGGTGAACAGATGCCCCCCCACCGCTGCGCTTACGTGGCCTCCAAACGCAAGCGCAACGGTGGCCGAATTCGAACCATCGCAGCACCTTTTGGCAGTTGAAGAGGCAATTGATGCCTATAAATAGGGCCTTTGGCCCTCAAAAATTCTTTACCACTTCAAGAATTTGAGTTTTAGAGCGTTGCTCTTGCTTAAGAACTTCCAGAGCCTTGCTCTTGTAATTTCCCTAAGGACTTCCAAGTTCTAGTTTTAGAATCACTCTAGGTAAGATTAATTAAATTAAATTAATTCAAATTTAATTAACAGAGCCTTGCTCTTATGGACCTTTGATCTAAAGGAAAATCTTTTTGGGGTTCCACCAAATAGAGCTTTGCTCTCAGGAATCTGTTTCGGGGTTTCTCAACCCATGAACAGAAACTTGCACCTTCGGCAAAACACAGATCCCTTTGATCTAAAAGAACTCTTTTAAGAGTGTTTCATTGATCTTAGAGTCTGAAGATGACATTTTATTCCTCAGCGCGTTATATCGTTTTACTTAATCGGTCTTTCTGATAATTCTGTTGATTCTCTTTCACAGGAACAATGAATGCCCACATGTATGCACTCAACGAGATCATCTGTTATGAAGACATCCGTCGACTTGGCCGCACTCAAAATCGGGAGTTCACAAACGAGGAGTGTGCCGAAATAATGAGTCGCTTCAACGCGTACAATGGCCCACTGCTTCCCCGGCGTTCCTCTCTCCTCAAGCTTATAGTGGGAGCCATCTGGGAGGCGCTCCCCCTCTTCTGTTCCGGCGTGCCGCTTAGGGCGTTGGATGCTGCCGAGGACAAGGTGCACTCGGTGTACCTGTTGAATTTTATCTCAAAGAGACGACGAGACAGCCTTATCGATCTCCTGCATGAGGTCTTTCAACAGTCCGCCGTACTCGCCGCTTATCGAAGGGTGGAAGACATCAGGGGGGACCCTGACGCTTGTGCTCACGAAAGGAAGCACACCAGGATGGTCCGCGAGGCCTGGAAAGTGATAGATAGGGTAGCTTTCGAGTTCCTCAATCCATGCCCTGGGTTCGAGGTCATTCCGTTGTAATAACATTTTTAATTTATCGCTTTAATGATTGTAAGAACTTTGGGCGATATTAATGAAAATTTTGTCTTTCTGGTCTTGTCTTATCTTTTGCTCTGAATCTTTCACATGACTGAACGTGTCTCATATGCTCGATCAAGTGTAAATCATATGCTCTTCTTTTTTTTGTTGCTTTTCCTCTTTTTCGGCATGTCGTCACAATTAGCAGGTAGTAGAGTAAGCTTCTTGATTCCTTCGAGATATAGCGATGGCTTAGGCCGCGGGTTCGGATCTGCTGCCTAAGACTTTTCAACTCTATGAGCCGTGAGGGTCTCATAGAGACTTTTCTCCCTACGGATCGAGAGGATCTCGTAGGTGGATTTTCTCCTTAGGAATCGTGAGGATTCCTAAGTGTGGTTTTCTCTTATAAGTCGTAAGGATCCTACAAGAGAATTTTTCCCTCTTACGAGTCGAGAGGACTTGTAAGCGGTTGTTTCCCTCCTTGTCGAAGTTCGATGTTGGAGAGTGAGACCCGTGAATAGTATGCAAGAGACCATTTAGGATTGACTTGCAGGATCCCATTGCCCTTCTTACGAGTCGAGAGGGCTCGTAAGCGGTTGTTTCCCTCTTTGTCGAGAATCGACTTCAGAGAGTGAGACCCGTGAATAGTATGCAAGAGACCATTTAGGATTGACTTGCAGGGTCCCATTGTTCAGGAAGCAAGTTTTTGAATCCTTACTGCCTAAGGCTTTATCTCACGAGTCGAGACGCATCGAGAAAATCTCGCAAAGACATCAATTTCCTCACGAGTCGAAACGGATCGAGCAGATCTCGCAAGAACATCTTAACGTCGCATTTAACCTCTGCTCTTTACGACAGAAGCCCGTTAAGGTTGGTGGTACTTAGGGTTTTGGCCATCGTACCGTCGCATAAGCTGATATAGTTCTCGATAGGCAATCGTGCTGTTCGAGTAGCCCCGCGACTGCCGAGTCTCTGATCCCTTCGGGGGCTGGACAAGACGTCTTCAAGCAATCCTCCTTGGCAGTTTGACCGTCAGAAGAGCAAGCGCTAGGAATTTGCCATGCCGCTTTTTACTTGAGGTTAGGCTCATTTTGGAGAGCCCCGATGAGTCATAACCACTCCGCGCTGGTGTGGGGATGATCTCCGATAGTCTTTCGGGCTTTATATGAGTTGCCGTTAAGACCCTGAAGCTAGGAATTTGGCCTTTGCTTCGTTTGCTGGCATTGCGTCTGCTGTATCGAGACGAATGTTGCGGTGGGAACTAGGGATTTTGCCGTGGCTCCGTTTGTTTGATGACGTTACGTCTGCTGTGTCGAGACGAACGTTGGGGTGACATCTCGTCTGCTGTATCGAGACGGACGTCGAAGTGGTGACCACTCCACACTGGTGCGAGATGATCTCCGATTGTCTTTCCGGCTTTATATGACTTGCCGTTAAGACCCTGAAACTAGGAATTTAGCCTTCACTTCATTTGCTGGCATTGCGTCCTCTGTATCGAGACGAATGTCGTGGTTGTCTATAGGTTACTGGTGAACCGCCGAGGTTTGGAACTAGGGATTTTGCCGTGGCTCCGTTTGTTTGATGACGTTACGTCTGCTGTGTCGAGACGAACGTTGGGGTGACATCTCGTCTGCTGTATCGAGACGGACGTCGAAGTGGTGACCACTCCACACTGGTGCGAGATGATCTCCGATTGTCTTTCCGGTTTTATATGACTTGCCGTTAAGACCCTGAAGCTAGGGATTTAGCCTTCGCTTCGTTTTCTTTGGTGTGTCTGAATCCCGTTGGAGGAAGAACGCTGGGGTTGACATCTCGTCTGCTGTATCGAGACGGACGTCGAGGTGGTGACCACTCTGTGCTGGTGCGAGATGATCTCCGGTTGTCTTTCTGGTTTTATATGAGTTACCGTAAAGACGTTGAAGCTAGGAATGTGGCCTTCGCTTCATTTGCTTTATCATGTCTGGATCCCTGCTGGAGGAAGAACGCTGAGGTTGACATTTTGTCTACTGTATCGAGACGAACGTCAAGGAGGTGACCACTTCATGTGAGATGGTCTCCGATTGTCTTTCCGGTTTTATGTGGGTTACCGTAAAGACGTTGAAGCTAGGAATGTGGCCTTCGCTTCATTTGCTTACACTGCGTCTGGTGTATTGAGACGAATGCTGAGGTGGAGCTGGGATTTTGCCATCACTCCGCTTTGTTTCGACCGTGAGGTCTTTTGTTGACGTTGCATCTGCCTCCAGCTGGACTGCGGAGGAACGCTGTTGTTGACATTGCGTCTACTGTATCGAGACGAATGCTGAGGTGAAGCTGGGATTTTGCCATCGCTCCGCTTGATGGTGTAACATCTGTGTCCTGTTGGAATGAGGAGGCACGCTGTTGTTGGTCTCTAGGCTGTAGACGTTGACGTCGAGACCCTGAAGCTCGGGATCTTCGTTTGCTTCGTTTGTTGACATCGTGTCTGTAATATTGCGACAAATGTCGAGAAGGTCTCTAGGTTATCTATGAACCGTCGAGATTTGGTTTCGCTTTCTGATGGAGCCTGTTGGGAAGGTATTGTTCCCTTTTTATCTGTGCCCCTGGATTGTATACAGGGATCGATGTGATTTCACCTGTAGGGCAAAAAGTTTCATTCTTTCATTTTTTTATTTTTATTTTTATTTTTATTTATTTTTATTTTTTTTGTGATGCTCTATCATTTCAGCTTTTATATCGCGAAGGTCGCGATTGCCCAATCATTTCGGCTATTTTTCGCGGTGCCCAATCATTTCGGCTGTTTATTTTATTTTTACTCGCTACTTTTTATTGCGAGTTGCCCAATCATTTCGGCTATTTTTCTTTTTACTCGTGCATACATTTTTACTTGCTGATTTTGTTTGCAAGTTGCCCCATCATTTCGGCTATTTCGTATGCATTTTTTTTTTTAGTAGGGGATTTGGGATTTGATACCGATCTTGGCATCAGCATCGCTGTGACTGGAATATTGTCAGGAGCGAATCATCATTTGCCGTGAAAGGACTTGGAATTTGATACCGGTTTAGGCATCAGCATCGCTGCAACTGGGATATTGCCAGGAGCGAATCATCATTTGCCTTGAAAGGGCTTGGAATTTTATACCGGTTTAGGCATCAGCATCGCTGCAACTGGGATATTGCCAGGAGCGAATCATCATTTGCCTCTGTCGATGTTGAACAAAGGTGGCTTAGTAAACAGGGTTAAGGGTCCTGTCGGCTAAGGCTTTTGACTTCATGAGCCGTAAGGGTCCCACAAGAGAGTTCTCCTTACGAGTCGTGAGGATCTCGCAAGTGTATTTTCTCCTTAGGAATCGTGGGGATCCCTAAGTGTGTTGTTCCTTTGTGAGTCGTAAGGATCTCACTCAGGTGGTTTCTCCTTACAGGGTCGAGAGGACCCTATAAGTGTTTCTTAACGAGGTTGCGCCCTTCAGGTTTTCACAAACACTCGCCGGTAGCCCTGCTGTTTTTACTCACGGAGCCCTTTCGGGTTTTCATCCGTGCCCATTTTGCTTATGGACATACCGTTTTTTTTTTTTTTTTTTTTTTTTTTAACGAGGTCGCGCCCTTTCGGGTTTTCACGAACACTCGCCGGTAGCCCTGCTGTTTTTACTCACGGAGCCCCTTCGGGTTTTCATCCGTGCCCATTTTGCTTGTGGACATACCGTTATTATTATTTTTTTATTTATATATATATATATATATATATATATATTTTTAACGTCAGCCT
This sequence comes from Agapanthus africanus, assembly GCA_030015575.1. Taxonomy (NCBI): domain Eukaryota; kingdom Viridiplantae; phylum Streptophyta; class Magnoliopsida; order Asparagales; family Amaryllidaceae; genus Agapanthus; species Agapanthus africanus. Next base: position 188,264,405 of record JASDDO010000028.1, read on the forward strand.
GAAGATACTGCGGGTTGGGAGTAGTTTAACGACGTTTCGGTCATTTGCAAGTTTTTAGGACATTGCGGTCCATCATTAGTTTAAGGACATCTCGGTCCGTTGTTAGTTTAAGGACGTTTCGGTCCGTTATCCAGTTTTAGGACGTAGTGGTCCGCTAGGCTTTCTCTATGAATGAGCATGATGCCCCCGGCGTGTCCATATTTTTCGGAGCATGCGGTTGTGGCGGGTTCACCTTCCAAATTTCGGACAACGCGAACTTGCCCTGTTGGTATTGGTCTTCAACCCAGTTCTTGAAGACGTAGCAATCCTCGATCAGATGACCTACCGTTTGGTGGTAAGGACAATAATTAGGATTATTAATATCGCCTGGCCACAACGGACGCTTCGGACTCGGCAGATTGATGAGTCTGTTGCACACTGCCAGCTCGAACAGTCCCTTTGTTTTATCTTGCGGAAACGAGTAAGGACGCTTCAACTTTTCTTGGAGGGATTGCTGCTTGTTGCTTTGGCAAGCAACCGGTCTAGGGTCACCTGATTGTTGGTGAGTGCTGGCGACGAGGGCCTTTTTTCCTTTTCCTTTGTTCTTCTTGTTCGGTCCCTTGCTTACGGGGTCGGGATTTTTTCCGAGTAGCATGCGATTGCATGGCTGAACGTTCTCGCAGCTTCTCAATTCCTTTATTTTTGAAATAGGTTCCCCGAGGGAAGAGTTGGGGGTAGCTTCTTCGTCAGAGTCGCTTCCAAAGGTGATAATTTGTGATCCCTTGAAGTCGGCTATATGACAGTCGGCGGTGGCTCTTTTGCGCTCATCTATCGCATTTTTCCGATGTCCACAAGCTTCACACTTTGTTCTGTCGGAGTGTCGCTTTTGAGCGACGTACCCTTGCCACCAACAGTTAAAGGATTCGCAGTCTTCGGTAGGATGTATGATCTTCTGATGATATAAACAGAAGTTAGGGTGCATCTCTACCTCAGAGAAAGGATTTTCTTCAGAGGGCGGTAGCTTCATTCCTACTGATAGAGCTTTGGCGAACCGTTTCCTCGTCTTGAATTTGTATTTACCCGCAGTGTATGGCTTTTGATTTGACGGGAATACCTTGGTTATTTCCAGTATGGCCATTTCATGCTCTTGATTGGCTTTTGCTTTCAGACGAATTTCATTTAGGAAGGCATCGATCAACTTTTCTGACGGCCGCGGAATTTCTGTTTTAGGGTCCGCCGTTGATTTCTCAGCGCAAGGATCCTCCTCCTCATCCATCAGTGAATGAGAAATCACATGACAAGTCGCTACGTAGTCTTCGGATTCATCCGATAAGTTTTCTCCATTGTTTTCATCCTCGACGAAAGAACAAGTTGCCCCCGGCGTGTCCGTCTTCTTTGGAGAGTGCGGCTGTGGGGGGTTTACCTTCCAGCTTTCAGACAGCGTGAACTTGCCTTGCAGGTATTGATCCTCAATCCATCCCTTAAAGACGAAACAATCCTCAATCGGGTGACTTACCGTTTGGTGGTAAGGGCAATAATTGGGATTATTAAGATCGCCTGGCTGCGACAGACGCTTTGGACTTGGCAGATTGATGAGTCTGTTACGCACTGCCAGCTCAAACAGTCTTCTCGTTTTATTCTGAGGAAACGAGTAAGGACGTCCTAGCCTCTCTTCGAGGGATGGGCGTGGACGCACGTTGTTTTGGCGAGCGACCGGCTTTGAGTTGCTCGGCTGTTGCTGAGCGTTGGCGACGATGATCGCTTTTCCTTTCTCATTTCGGGGATCGGGTCTTGGAGGAGACGGTCTATGGCCCATCTGGTCCATTTGGGCTAATTTGTCGATCAAGGCCTGGAAGGTGGTCGGCCTGAAGAACATCATGAATTGCGAGATGGTCGCTTGCGGATCGAGAGTGCCCACAAACATGCCTACCGCAGGTGCCTCTTCTATGCGTTGTTCGCATTTCGACCATAGGTTCCGCCATCGTGTTGCGTATTGGACACATGTTTCGCCTGACCTTATCCTGGCATTTATCAGTGCTGTAATCGGGGTGCGTTCACTAGCACTTGCGAATCTTTGTGTAAACAGCAGTTCCATCTCTGCAAATGTTTTGACAGAGTCGTTAGGTAGCTCCGAATACCATTCAAAGGCTGTTTCTGCTAAGCTGCCGACGAATTGACGTAGCAACAATTTGTCATCGCCTCCAGTATTGCCGCATAAGGCCCTGAATTGAGCGACATGCTGATGCGGATTCCCTGTCCCTTTATATACGTGGAATTTAGGGATCGTATATCCTGGCGGGTAATTGATATGGTCATACCAGCTCGGATACGGTTGTCCGGTTCTAACAATTTGCCCAGCCGCTTCATTCGCCTGATGAACCCGGATCTGCTGAGCTATATATTCGTCTAGGTCAACTTTGGAGATTGCCTCCTCCTTGGCTGTTGATAGGGCCGGCGGAGGATTTGACGTTTCTCCCTTGTCGTCTTCAAGGACGATCGGAGGATCTTCAGCAGGAGGGTCCGGCCGTAACATCATCCCTACCATATCTTTGAAGAGGAGCGCCATCTGCTTTATGTTAGCCGTCTGCTCTGCAGCTTCTTTGTCCTTCTTTTCGAGGACTCTGCGTAAAAAGTCAGCGTCGGTTTCTTGTTCTTGACGCTCATCCGAAGACGTTTCAGAGCTTTCTTTTGGCTCAGTGAGTGCAGCCATTGTAGTCATCATTTCCTGAAGCTTTTGTTGTTGCTCCTGGGCTTTCGTCACGGATCGGGTGAGCGGTCGGTGGCCCATAGAAGTGCGGCTTTCCTCCTTTCCAGAAGCCATATAAACAGTGTGCACCACCATGCCCCCAGACTTGGGGCGTTTGTGTTCGGTGTCTTTGCGATTTGCCGAAGACACAGGGGCTTCTTGCGGCCTCCTTTTTTGAGTGATTGGAGTTAAGGGAGCCGTTGTATTGGGCACCCAAGTAGCTTTTGCTTTTTGTGCTTTGACAGAGTAATCCTTCCCCTGCCGAACCTTCATCTTTTTCTGTCGTCGGAGGCAGTCTTGATCGATCACCGACTCTTGAACTTGCCGCCAGACTTTGTAAATTTTAGAGGACAGCCGTTGAAGGGGCTGCTCTAGCTTCTTCTCTGGAATATTCTTCACAGATGAATGAGTTCGCTTTAGCACCACAGTAGGAGAGTTTCTGCGCACTGAGTTCAGCAACTCAAAGCTGTTCTTGGTTGGAACAGCAGTATTGATCTCCACCATTAGAGTTGGAGGAGTAAGTCCAGAGGGGGAGTTGCCCCCAGCCTTCTTCACTCGGCGCCAGTAGCGACGTCGGGCATGTCGTGCTGATGGAGTTGTTTCAGCTATAGGGGTGACCTCCTCATGCCCCCTGTGTTGGTCAGAATATACCGGTACCAGCTTTTTAAAGATCGACGTCCGTTGAGCGGGGACGGCCAACTTGTCAGAAGCGGACTTCTGAACATGGGAAGCAACCTTGGTGATTTTGCCAGGAACGGGAGTTGGGATGGCTATCCGTTTCGGGATAACGCCTTCTGGTATGGCAGGCTTCTTCATGGGCCCGTTAGAGCTCTGGCCTAGTCCGTTAAAAACTGAAGCAGTGGAGTTGGATGACTCGTTGAGAGGGGTCGCGGCAGTGGCAAGTCGGTCAAAGACCAACTTCTTTGGAGCTTCTTGCGATGTTATTGGGGCATTGAAGCTTATCAATGGGAGCATAGTCCCGAAGAACAATCCAGCGGTGGCCTGAGTTACTTGCTCCACTGGCATCTTGAAAAGGGAGGCCGCTTGGGGCCCATAAGTCACTCCTCCGGACGGGATGGAGCGAGAGATGCAGTTGCAGGTAGTGCAGTCTGAAGCCATTGATCTTCTGTTTCCTGCACGAAGCAAGATACCAAATCTTAGTACCTCGAATCCACAGGCAACCACAGCAAATCGCGATTCGTTCGCGAACACGACACACGAAGTGTGGAGTGGAAAGAGGAAAAGGTCCCACCGGGCGTGCCAGAATCTGTTCCCCTCCGAACGGCGGCCTGCGACGTTAGGGCGTCCGTACCTGAGGTTCGGGGCAGATGCTATTTGGTTTTATCCGTCCACCTCTCCGAAGATGCCAAGTTGATTTATGGCACCGTGTATCGGAGGTTTAGACGGATGCGGCCGATGTAGCAGACTTCGTCAGATTCCCCCTCGCTTGAGGGGTTTTTGATTGTGGGGACGCTCTTCCCTGCAGGCGTAAGCCCCTGCAGTTAATTACGCTACCTCATCGCGGTAACAACTTTCTCCTTCTCCAGAATTTCACTTCGTGTCGTGGGTGTTTGTTTTGTTTGTGGTTGCCCGTGGATTGTATACGGAGACTGAGTAATGCCGTCGCCCGTAGGACGTGGATTAGTCCAAATCCGTATTTACTTAGATTTGGGTTTGGTGTTTTTAGTTTAAGTATGCATTAGTCGCGTTGCGGCTAAGATCAACTTAAACGTTCATTAAGGATATATTAGTCCTGTTTGAGACTAAGATCAACTTAACGTCATCGTTTAGATCCGACAAAAGAGCGTTTGGGCTCTATTGTTCCAGTTTGGGAGATTCATAGTCCAATTTGGGACTAAAGTCTGTTTGGAGGATACGTTAGCCATTTTTGAGGCTAAGATCGACTCAAACGTTTGTTAAGGATACGTTAGTCCAGTTTGAGACTAAGATCAACTTAACGGGATCGTTTAGATCCGACAAAAGAGCATTTGGGCTCTATTGTGCCAGTTTAGGGACGTGGTGGTCCACTTTCCAGTTTAGGTACGTGGTGGTCCATCGCCAGTTTAGGGACGTGGTGGTCCGATATTAGTTTAGGGACGTTTCGGTCCGTCGCCAGTTTAAAGACGTAGTGGTCCATATTCCAGTTTAGGGACGTGGTGGTCCATCGCCAGTTTAGGGACGTGGTGGTCCGTTATTAGTTTAGGGACGTTTCGGTCCGGCATTAGTTTAGGGACGTTTCGGTCCGGCATTAGTTTAGGGACGTTTCGGTCCAATATTAGTTTAGGGACGTTTCGGTCCGGCATTAGTTTAGGGACGTTTCGGTCCGGCATTAGTTTAGGGACGTTTCGGTCCAATATTTTAATGAGTGGTCGTTGGGACCCGTCACCTCTTTGACGTCGTTGAGGAATTACAACGACAGATGTCAAAGGAGTTCGGAGATGTACCCTCGAACCGGATGTAAATTGATTAAGAAGAGCAACTTTGCTCGGTCAATTTAATTTAAGGACTTATGGCCAAAGTTGGGCTAAGTCCAGTTGAAATGTTCAACATTTTATTTGCTTGGGCATTGCATTTTTATTTTTATTTTTATTTGGGCCTTGCCCAGAAAGGATGCAGAGCATCAATTTGTTTTGGGCTCTGCCCCTTTAGGAATGATGCAAGGCATCAATTTTATTTGGGCTCTGCCCTTGTATCAATTTACTTGGGCTCTGCCATTTATTTTGGCCTGTCTGGTCACTTTGATTTGGGCCTGGCCCAAAGCACCAAGAATCTTTTGGATTCAAGAAAATGAGTGCAGAGCACTTTTTTAATGATCTAAATTTAGATCAAAGAAGAGAAAAGAAAAATCTTTTCTTTCTTTCTGTCTCAGAGAACCAGAGGTTCATAGCAAGTGCAAGGCACTATTTTTTATTTATTTATTTATCTGAGAACCAGAGGTTCATAGCAAGTGCAAGGCACTATTTTATTATTTTATTTATTTTTTTTCTTTTCTCTTTTCAGAAATTCTACCTTTTTCTTTGTTTCTTCTTCTGTGTTCTTGATTAATCTTCAAGAGCTCTCTTTTTTCTCCCCAGTTTTTTTTTTTTGAATGAGGTCTGGGGTCTTATTTATAGTGCCCACAAAGTTGTTGGATTTGTTAACAAAATCTTTCCTGAATGATTTTGGGAATTTTCCCACCATTGGATCAGAGATCCAAGGGTCCCTGTTTTACAGGAGAACAGAAAAGATTTACTTAAATTTTCATTCAGTTGCTGCGCAACTCACCAGCGCGTGACACGTGTCGCGCATCCGAGCGCTTGCGCAGTTGCGATTGCGCAACTGCGCAGACACGCGTCGCGCATCCGAGCGCTTGCGCAGTTGCGAATGCGCAACTGCGCAGACACGCGTCGCCCATCCGTGCGCTTTTCGCAGACACGTGTTGCGCATCCGTGCGCTTGCGCAGTGGCGATTGCGCAACTGCGAAGACACGTGTCGTGCATCCGTGCGTTTGCGCAGACACGTGTCGCGCATCCGTGCGCTTGCGCAGTTGCGATTGCGCAACTGCGCAGACACGTGTCGTGCATCCGTGAGCTTGCGCAGACACGTGTCGCGCATCCGTGCGCTTGCGCAGCTGCGATTGCGCAGCTGCGATTGCGCAACTGCGCAGACACGTGTCGCGCTGCCATGCATTTGCGCAGTTAAGTCTTACTTATGTTTTTAAAGAGCCTTGCTCTGATTAGACGCACTGCCCTGGGCGTTGTGCTGTCGAATCAACTTCCGCCATGTGGCAAATTGCGCACAGCGCAAAGGATCTGAAGCGTTGCTTCATTTATTAAAGTTTAAATTTTCAAAGCAGAGCTTTGCTCTGATTGGGGGAAGATGAAGCGTTGCTTCTTCTCCCGCCTTGGAACTTGAACAGAGCTTTGCTCTGATTGGGGTGAACACCACTGTTTAGGCATCTTTATTTCAGTTGTATTTCCTTTTCATGTATTGTACAAAGAATGTTAATAAATAAAAGTTGCTGTTCTTTTTATTTCTTGTCTCTTATGTATTTATTTTTATATTGCTTAAATACGCTTAGCGTATGTACTTCTGAGTATATACGTAGCGGACCTCATCGCGCCCACTTCACCGTACACTGGGAAGTGGGGCGTGACATACTCCGTTTTTCCTGAGCCAGGAAACCTCTGTGTAGGACTCTAAAGAATCGTCAATACGCCGGCAGTAGGTGATGATCATATCAAACACCCACAAGCTGCAAGCGGTCAGCTAAACGTAACAGCCACCCAGGTATTGAGTGATCAGAAGATCAACAAGCAAGCATGTACATTCTCCTGCGAATCCAATCAGTAACACTCCCGTACAATCCGGTCTCTTCGTCTGATATGTCGCATATCTTGCCTAGGGGTGGTAAACGTCAGACCACAGTAGCTTGATAAGTCGTGTCGATATGAGGTCTATAACAGTTTGAGAAACTACTGATAACACTTACCAGTAAATCTCAGCAATCCTGGCCAGGGATTTCCAGTTATAGCCAATCGAACACAGCGCAACACCAACTCCCTATAACGGGAGAGACGAAACCCCTCCTATCTCTCATTGCCTCCATGTGATTCGGGATTGTACCTAAAAGCCACCTTTTTGCACGCCCTCTTGGACGTGGTATGATGGAAATTAAAGCACGGTGGGAATCACATAAGACTCTATGACGATCTCGGGTCTACAGACTAACCTGTACCAGTGTCACCAGAGAACTGCCATCTGACATGAGGTATAATACCATCTGGGAGTTCTCAGCGAGTCCGTCCAGTGTACCCAGTCTCCACTGAGCACCCGTATACCTTCTCTGATGTCAAACACCAATGGATATGGGATCATCCATCGCCCATCATATGGGTCAAGAGGTGCATACGCTAGTCTACTCTGGAGTATCGATGCCCTGTCTCGGTACTCCCACGACTATGAACATTTGAAAGATGTACTTGGCGACTACACTATCCCCACTAGTATGATCTGCATCATAGTCCTGGTAGTCAAGTACTCATCCTAAGGGCTTTATCAACATGTAACATAGAGACAATCATAGTACATGTTAAGATAAAGAGTAACCAGATACCATACTATCATGTCGAGCAAGAAAGTCATCCCTATATATGTCCCAGCATCCACTACAATATACAACGCATGTACAGCAATGGCCTCTACGGCATACATATAACTAACCTCAGCGAACTGCGGAGGATCAGCGTAATGAATTGACGGGATCGGTTCTGACGGCACCGCACAAGTAAAACTGCGCCGACCCCGGATAATATAACTGTACCACGATCCCCATAAATGATGAGACTTCTTCTCTGGGTCGTAGTCCCGGATTAGCGCGAAGACTTCCCGATCTGTAGGCGCATCGGTAAAAGCACTCTCCGAACGAACATAAGGGAAAAGGAGTCGGAAGCCATAGTATCTGAAAAGAAAAACCCGTAGAGAGTTAGTTATCGGCACAATATAATTAACTACAACTAATGGCCTTAACATCTGTACTCCACTATGGCATATTAAAATCACTACAATCCAAAAAAAGGGGACAATGGGCCCCACAAAATCAAGGTGATGCCTCATCAATGATGAAACATGCACTCATTGTAAGAATCCAAAAGGATTCTCATTAAATGAAAAATCTCACTAAACAGCAGAGTTCAAAACTCCCAATGTTCTTGAAGAACGTGTTCTGCAACAGATCCAACTCTGTAAGAAGAATAGAACCCTAAAAAGAAAATAGGAATGAGGAATAAAATTCCCTAAAAAAATTCTCAAAATTTCTCAGAGCTAAGCTCTGTAATACAAACTGAAATTAAATTACTTCGATGATGAGATTAAATCCCAGAAATTCCCATAGGAAATAAAATGGAATTAAATTCCAGAGAGCCCTCAAAAATCAAAGCCAACAATAGGATAAAACCCTAAGATCTCTAAGACCCACGGTCTACCCAAATAAAAAGTTTTTTTTAAGATCTCTAAGAGATCATTTCAAAAAAATAGCTAAGCTCTCTTAATGGGTTAAAAATCCAAAATGAAAAGGACGGTTCTTTCAAGAGTTGAACTTTGGTCATGGTCCTTACCAATTTTTTAACAGAGTTTAATTCTGAAAAAGTTCTGTGGAAAAACATCTAAACTCTGAGATGAGAATTAAATTCTCAAGGAAGAAGAAAACTCAAGAAGATACTGAAGCGGTAATCATCTCAAGGCCAAGGCCCTATTTATAGGATGTGAAAGGATAGTTCAACTCCTTAGGAGATAAAACGGTGAAAAAAGTAACGCTGTTGCACCCACGTGAGAACAACGGTGGGGGCATTTATTCTTCTAAAATTTAAACAATATAAAAAGAGCTAAACTCTGTTGAATTTTAATGAGGCAGCGCTTTACGTGCTCTTCACGAGGGTGCCGGCACCAATCTTGTAGGATTAAATCCTATGATGGCGCCGCACGTGCTCCTCACATGAGCGCTAATGTGCAATGCACAGGAGCGCTTATTATATAAGAATTAGATTCTTATATGGCGCCGCACGTGCTCCTCACATGGATGCCAATGTGCAAAGCACATGAGCGCTTATTATATAAGAATTTGATTCTTATATGGCGCCGTACGTGCTCCTCACGTGGGCGCCAATGTGCAAAGCACAGAAAACCTGTCATAAATAAGAATTTAATTCTTAAGTGGTGCCCACGTGCATAACACGTGAGCGTCGGCGCCCAAGTTAAAATCAAGTAGAATTAAACTGGAATAATCTCTGATAAACAGAACCGTTGGATCAAAAATCCAATGGTGATGATAAATCATCGAATAATAGAATAAAATTCTATGAAGGGAAAATATTCCCCTGATCTTTCTAAATGAACAAAAATTGTTGGATCAAAGATCCAATAAGATGGGAAAATATTTTCCTGTATCTTTCTAAACAAAGAAAGATATGCTCTATGTAACAGAGAGCACTTGGATTAAAAATCTAATGGTGATTAAAAATCACCGCTTGACAGAATAAAATTCTGTATGTGGGAAAATATTTTCCCAATCTTGTTAAAAACGAGAAAACATATTCTGTAAAACAGAAATACTTAGATCAAACATTCAACGGTAGGTAAAATGCCCCCAAACCAATTTTGAGACTAATTAAATTAATTGGAATCTCTCAATAAGAGATTTTCTCAAAATTAATTAACAAACTGGCATCCGCTATATAAAGGACCAGAGACTTCAAGTCTCAGATGGAAGGAACCCCATATAATTTTCTGCAAAAATACAGTGAGCTCTCGAAAAGAACAGAGAATTCAATTCTCAAAGAAGATGATCTTCCTTCTCAAAAAACCCTAGGTAAAGAAAAAGGAAGAGATAAAAATATCTTCTTTACCTATCATATCACATCTAAGGGTTTAACCCTTTTAAAAGAAATTAGTTCTTTCTCTAGATCTGATATCTACAAGACAAGTCTCCCATAAGTTGAGAATTTAATTCTCATTGGAAAGATCTTGTTCTTGAGAATCAAACATTCAGAGAAGAACAAGTTTAAAAAGAAAGAAGATGGAGTCCATAATACTCCAGGAACTTAATTCCTTCAAATCAAGAACTTAGTTCTTTAAAAAAAATCAACCCAAAATTCTCAAAAATAGTGATTTTGATGATTGTTAATGGTCAAAATACCATTAACAGAGTTTTAACCTCTCTGAAAATATCAACAGAGATTAAATCTCCATAAAAAAAAATATACTCAGCGCCTCACGTGAAAAACACGTGGGTGCCCAAGACAAAAGGCCAGCGCCTCACGTGCTTTCCACGTGGGCACCCTCAAACAAAGGGCCCAAAACCCCACGTATTTCCCACATGGACGCTCAAAACAGAAAGTCAACGCCTCACGTGAAATACACATAAGCAATGAATTAAAGTGCTTAGCACTTCATATGCAGCCAAAACAGCTGGGTGCTTAGCACTGATTGGGCAGCGCCCAGCGCCGCATGTGCTCCTCACGTGGACACCTTAAAAAATGCTTAGCGCTTCATGATTAGTCAAAACGACTAAAATGTTCAACACTCATTGGGCAGCGCCCATGACTGATATACATGTGAGCGTCAGAACTCAAATAAGTGCTTAGCACTTTTACATAAAAGGAAAAGGGGATGGAAAAACATAGCCCAAATAAGTGCTTAGCACTTTTGAAACAAAAAAAACTGAACAGACCAAGCCAAATTGGCTAAGTCCCTGAAGTTTTCTTGTAGCTGAGCCCAAATGTTCTTTTGCTAGATCTTAAGTAAAAATGATCCTAAAATTGAGTCCAAATGCTCACTTATATATTTAAGTTGATTTTAATCGCAAACTAGATTAACGGTCCTTAAATAAAACAAAAAAAATTGAACTGTAAGAATATACGGCCTAAGTTCAAAAACTCGTCAACCAAATCCTTAACCTAAACCCAAATCTAAAATATACGGGTTTGGATTGATCCGCGCCCTACGTGCGACGACATAAACTAGTCTCCGTATGCAATCCACGAGCAACCACAATAAACAAAAATACACATGACACGAAGTGAACTGCTGGAGAAGGAGAAAGTGGTTATCGCAACGCGATAACGTAATTAGCTGTAGGGGCTTGCGCTTGCAGGGAAGAGCGTCCCCACAATCAAAAACCCCTCATAAAATGAGGGGTAATCTGATAAAGTCTGCTACAACGGTCGCATCTGTTCAAACCTCCAATATATGGTGCCATAAATCAACTTGGAATTTTTGGAGAGGTGGATGGAGAAGTCTAAATAGCATCTGCCTCCAAATTCAGGAAAGATGATCAATCTTAGTTCGTCTCTGTTTTTCGGCGGTGAACAACATCTATAATCAAAAGACTAAGTGCTTAGCACTATTAGATGATGAAAAGCCCAAGACTGAGCCCAAAATTGGCTAAGTCTCTAAAATTTCATTGCAGCCGAGCCCATATGCTTTGTTGATGGATCTTAATAAAACTTAATGATTCTTAAATATATTTCTAAATTGATCTCAGTCTAACGCATCCTTAGTTAAAATAAATTGAGCTCGTATGTTCGTACATTCAAGTTGATCTTAATCTAAAATCAGATTAACGGTCCTTGAATAAAACAAAATATCTCCTGAACTATTGGAACATACAACCTAGGTTCAAATCCAAATTTAATATATGGATTTGGACTAATCCGCACTCTATGGGCGACGACATAAACTAATCTCTGTATACAATCCACGGGCAGCCATAATAAACAAAATGTATAACACGAAACGAAGTGATCTATTTGGAGCAGGTGAATGTTGTTATCGTAACGCGATAATATAATTAACTGCAGGGGCTTGCGCTTGCAGGGAAGAGCGCTTCACAATAAAAAAAACCTCACAGATGAGGGGGAATCTAATAAAATCTGCTACATCTGTCGCATCTATCCAAAGCTCCGATATACGGTGTCATAAATTAACTTGGTATTTTCGGAGAGGTGGATGGATATCTTCCAAATAGCATCTGCCCTCAGATTCAGATAAGACGATCAATCCCAGTTTTTCTCTGTTTTCGGCGGTAAACAATGATAACTTCAAGCCAGGGAACAGGAGACGGATGAACTTATTGCAAGACTGCTAGTGTGGGGATATTACGCTCCAGAATAAATTCCCCCGGTTAGATGCGCTGGCGAAAAATTCTAATGCCTCCGTGGCCCAAATTTGGAGAACCATGAAATGGTGGTCGAGATTTAGAAGGGCGTTGTCACCAACTGAGAGGACAGAACGAAGGAATCTTATTGAATTTCTGCAGTGTTGGAAGCCGATTGAGGAAGAGGGCACGGACCAGATGAGATAGAGATAGAGCTCGGAAGATACCTTTTCAGTAAAATCTTTCTACCAAGTGATGAGCTTCGGAGGAGTAAAAGATCACTTTGCCCTGATACTTTGGAAGATTAAGGTTTCTTTAAAAATATGTGTCTTTATAGCTTGCTTACAAAAACACGATTCTTACGGGGGACAATCTGTTAGAGAGAAAATGGCTAAGGCCTACTTTATGCCCTCTTTGTGGAGTTAATGAGGAAACGGTAGATCACTTATTTCTGGTGTGTCCAGTTACCATATTGATTTGGGATAGGACCCAGAGGGCTTTAGGTTGGCAATCCCTACCTAACACCTTCCATGACCTTTGGGGTAATTGATGGTTAGAGTGTATAAGGAGGGTATATTTGCCTTTTGGGGATATTTTGGCGTCAGCCACATGTTTGCTGATCTGGAAAGAAAGAAATGAGAGAATTTTAATGACAGATCTAAAACAGTTCCATGTATTGGTAACCAGATTGACTCTGTAACCATGTTTTGGACAGGTGCAACCCCTGAGGGCATGAGGAAAAGAGCGCGGCTGTACCTTGGAGTGGTTGAGAACACAGGAGGACATTCTGGGCGGCTAGACATGGAGGAGGACTTATAGCAGTTGGAGGACCAGACGCAGACATGCGGGCCTGGTTGGGACTTGATTTGGCTTAACTCGCCTTGTCCTAGCTTGTGTGGCTCCTTTGTTCTTGACGTTGGGTTATGACCGGTTTTGTTGATCCAAACTTTTTATTTATTGCTGTTGGGGTTTGTTCCCCGGCATATATGGGGTCGGTTCCCCTTTGTTGTATTGTTGTATTTCATGTTTTTTTTTTAGTTGTATTCTTGTTTCGTTAATTTTTCTTTAATGAAACGCGGGGCACTGGCTTTTGTTTTAAGTAATAAAAAAAAATCAACCAAAAAGTAATTAATTTTCACACCTGAGCTGCTTAGCCTCTCTAGAACCATGTGGGCCATACATTTGAGTGAGGGGGATATTGCGAGTAATATTTATTTTCAAAACCAAAACCAAATTGTATTGAACTGTCTTTTTGTTCCTTCTCTAGTTCTCTTCGTTTTGCTCAATTAATTAGAGCACAAATAGACTTATGCAAGCTTTGTCCCCTTCATTATATCAAAATCACCAACCCTTAGAATCACGTTTTTTTCGAGGGGAAAAACATACATCATTAAATAATACAGATAAAAAAGATCCTTTTGCAGAGTTCAACCTGTCTAAGCTTTACTAGATATACATTATATCACTTAATCCTCATCACGAGTTGAGAAAATGACGACTTGCAATCCACTCAAAGTGGCTCAAATGGGTTGATTGTACATTGAACATGTGTTCATATGTTAAACATTACAGTTACAAGGTACATTTTTTCCTCTTGCATCACCGAAAAAATAAAACTTAACCTTGGAGCCAAAAGTCTGAGAAAGGTACAATTATGATATGCAGTTATCATTAGGGCATGTTTGGTTACAAGATTATGAAATTTGGATTTCAAAATTGTACGGTTGAAAATTTTTGGATTTGGTAATTTGTTGTTTGGTTGGTTTTGAATTCGTAGTATTGGATTTTTAGATTCTTATAATCTTTGTTTGGTTGGTGAAAAGAAAGTGGGATTTGGATTTAAGAATTTTAGAGAGAGATAGATAGAGAGGGGATTATTAAATAAATAAAGTACACGGTCCCATCTAAAAGTACAATGAATAGTGTTAAATCTTTTCAAATTCTTAAATTTTGTAGGATTCAGGAATCCTTGTTTTGTGGTGGGCTCCCCATAAAAACAAAGAAATCCTACAAATCCAAATCCTCCAACTAAACACAAAATTATGGAATTCTTGGATTCCAAATCTTCAAGAATCCTGCAACCAAACAGGCCTTAATGTGTGTGTATAAACCTAAATTTGCATTAAACTAGCATTCTACCTAATTTAACAACTTGTGTGAGAATCGTCCTCTAAAATTACCCTTGACCATAACTAATCCACGGATATAACCTACATATGCTAGAGTTTTTGGCAAATGCATTGCATATAATTATAGAAACTTTTATGGTAAATTCATTGTTGATTCAATTACGTGCATCGTATTTGTAAAATAATAGGGTTTTTATTTATTTATTTTGGCCACCAAAATCTTTGATATTTTTTTTTAAAAACCGACCAAATACTTGTTATTTTTAAAAACAATAACTAAATTTAACTTATCTAAAAAGGACACTTCCGTTTACTTTCCATTCAGTATTAACCGTTAGGAGCTTGAAAAGATGAAAACCTTTGAAAGCCTCAACAATCTTCTCCCATTTGTTCGGGAAGATCGAAGGCAGTAAATTGAGGGATCTGATAGGGGAAGGGTTGAAGGGGAAGGAGGGGATCGCCGGAGGTGAGTTTGAACGGGGGCGAAGGGGGAGAAGAGGGAGAGAGAGATCGAAGGAGACAGAGAGGGAGAAGCATGAGAGGATGTGGAGCTTGTTGGGTCTTAGGGTTTTGGGGTTGGGGATCGAGGAGGAAGCAGAGAGATGGGATGGAAAGGGTACTTTCGTTTGTTGATACTCTAATAACAAAAAATTAACGTGATCTGGATGGAAAGTTGATAGAAGTGTCATTTTTTAGATAATTTCAAAGAATTTGATATTGTTTTTAAAAATACAAATTAAGTTGGTGTTTTTTTTGAAAATATGGAAGAAGTTGTTGGGCAAAATAAAAAAAAACCAAAATAATGATGATACTACAGTTTGACCCAACGCATAGCGCGTGGGATAAAAAATAATCGAATATATATTAATGGATGAATATTATATTTTGTTATGTTTAAAAAATACAAATATTATTTTGTATTGATTTGTTTTCTTCATGTTTGAAAAATAGATATAGCATGTTAGTTATTTTTTGTTATCACATACATATATTATTTTTTATAGATGAATCTGCAAATTACATACAGTTGTAACTTTTGGGCCACGGCGGCGCCCCAGCCGTCATACCGACGCCAAATGCGGAACAAAAACTTTTTACAAAACCGGCGCCACCGCAATCCAATTATCCGGATCGTTCCATTAACCGTAAACTAGCAAACTGTAAAAGAGTTTGGAAAGATTATACCGATCGATCCGTGTCCTTCGGTCTTTAATCTCCGCACCAAGCTCCCCGCTGCTGCGCCGACGAAGTCCGCTCCCCGATCACGCCCGTCAAAATGGCACCACGTCTATGAATCTGTATACGGGCTCCCGCCTCAAGACCGGGGCAACTCGGACATGAAGTTTGCCAGCCGATATGTCCAAAATTGAAGTAGAGAGAGTGTAGGATCTTTTATCTCAAGACTCCCGACGAATCGGATGGAGGTTGAAGTTGCCAAGGATGTTGTGAGCATGGAAATTTCTTGGAGAAAAGAGAATGAGCTCTCTGGAAATTGCCCAAGATCGAGGGCTCGGCCACCATCAGCCAGAATGAGAGGGGGGGGGGGCTTTTAAAGCTCTATGGAAATTGCAATATATGGTGTGAATTAATCAAGTGAGTATCAATCATTCTACGCAAAAAAAACACCTTGCATTTTAAAGCCTTGCGAAATTGCAAGGAACCTCCTGAACTCAGAATCAGCCACCAAAACAATTCCTTTGCCCGCCCTTTTCAGCACCGCAAAAAAAACCCTACGTTTTCAAGGCATCACCAAAAATGCGGGGAGCCCCTTGGTGCCAAAAGTCGGCCACTAAACATGCACCATGCCCGTTTAAACAGGCCCAGGCACACATGAATTAGACAGGGAGGGTGGTATTTAAGACGGAAAAAGAAAACTGGCAACTCACAAAATAATTCCCTAACGAATTACGGGATTACACCTCAACTGTAAATACATATCTGCATTTTTATTCCAACCGAATACAATTGCGGAATACAAATGCAAAGGGACAAAAATATTCCTACATTATAATACTAGGATCCGGCTTAATCCAAAACCCGCTAGTATTATCCGTCTGATCATGATCCGTGCCCAAGTGCACGGATATGATCGAACCGCACCATATATCCATACGGCCTTTACAACGTTTCGCCCGAACTTGGGAAACTGTCTGTGGGGGACTCTAATGACTCATCAATACACTGACACTGGGTATAACCTATAGCACGTCAGAGGTACTAGCTGTACGTAACGGTTGCCCATGTATTGATCGGAAGGGAAGCTGACGAGTGAACTCATCCAGAAACCCTACTGAGCCTGACAGAGACAATATCCGTATAGTCCGGTCCGTTCGTCTATGAGTATCGCATATAGAGCCTAGGGGGATGGTAAACGTCAGACCCCCAATAGCGGTATAAGTCGTGTCGGAGAGTAGCCCAGAACACCCTGAGAAACTACTGGAATACCTACCAGTAAATCTCGATTACCCTGACCAGGAATTTCGTGTAATGGCTCTCCTAAACACAGCTCGATCTCACCCCCAATACCGGGAGAGACGAATCCCTGACGATCCACTCACTGCCTCCATGTGGCTCGGGACTGTACCCAACTAAAACCTGTTTGCACGACTCCTTTGAGCCGTGGTAGGGTAGTAATCAAAGCACAGTGGGAACTCACACGAGACAAATGACGATCTCAGGTCGACAGACTAGCCTGTACACATGTCACCAGGAAACTGCTATCTGACGATATGTATAATACCAACTAGCATGTTTCCGGCGAATCATGTCCGGTGTACTCATAACCCAATGAGCACCTGTATACATATTAGGTGAACCAACTGACACCAATGGCTTATGAGACCGGCCACCGCCCCTCGTCGGGGTCTCAACTGTATACACTAGTCTACTCTGGAGTATCGATGCCCTGTCTCGAAACTCTCACGACTAGGGACACTTTAAGGATGTGCTTATAGACCCCAGCTCCCACGTATATGATTGCCATCATACTGCTGGCAGTCAAGCAAGAATCCTATGCGCTCTATCAACATGCAATAGTGAACTAAACCATGTACACGATGATAAAGTCAAATCAGACAGCATACTATCATCTCGAGTAAGACTATCCTATCTGTATAGGCCATCCCTCAATCATTGCAATCACGTACCTGCGATCCAATAATTTACTTTGAGGGCACTATATCCAACAGTAACTTATAAACAACACGGAATAAAAAGAAGTACATAATTATAGTGTTTATAAAAAATATTTTATGATAACTTTGTTTTTAAGGATGTCTTGTATATCAAGACTGCAGATTCAGAGAAAGGCCAAACGTCTGGAGCCATGAGCTCAGTCTGATAATGAAGTCCCAAATTTCCAGAGGAGGTGCAGACGTCTAATGCAATGAGCTTAGACGTCTGCATGTTCTCTCAACAGTAGCGTTATGGAGACGTCTGGCGACGCTATGTTAAAATAACAGAGAAGGCGCAGACATCTACCTCATATAAGGTCAGATGTCTGTTGAAGATAAGTGTGAATTTCCAGTTCGAGTTTTATCTCAAAAAATCAGTTTCTGGATGACAGTTTTTTTTAGAGTTCCTCGTGCTCGCGCAGCTAAACTCGCAGCCAAGACGGAGGCGAGAACAAAAATTTTAAAGCAAGCACAAGGAACCGCAATTTAGAAATCGATCCAAACACTAAACTAGCAACAAAACTAGAGAGCTAGCTACTACGTTGCGAACATAAAATCTTTGTAGCATGTCCACCCAACCGTGAAAGACCCCTTCTAGACTTCCAGGCCGTCGGAAACAAGCTTGAGAGGCGATCTTCCTTACCGAAGATGATCCACCTGAGGGAAATCAATTCAAGCTCCAGCTTCACTCTAAAATGAAATTTGAGGAAGCAACTGACACACTAGACTTGCTAGAACAATTCAGCATGGAACAATTAAACTGCACGTCAATGATCCTTATTTCAAAGAAAAGTATGGCAACCTCGGTGAAAGACTTCAGACCAGTCAGCCTCATCAACTGCTCCACCAAGATAATAATAAAAATTCTTGCTAATAGACTGCGTTCGTGTAAGTCCATGTCACGCACCCCACGAACTTGCGGGGAGGCGGAATATATGAAAAACAATTATCAAAGCTTCGTAACACGGACTTGAGCGCATGAATCAATTCTAAACCGTTACTAGCAAACTACGAAAGGTTTAACTACTCGGATTCGAAATTATACCTCACGTTACTTGTCCTTCGGGTCTTCATCGCGGTCCTCCACTCCTCGTAGGCTCCTTGGAACATCGGTACCTCAACGGCCTCCTCGAATCAAAGATGATCCACCTGAGAGCTCATACGCCAAGCTTTATCTCTAACTTGAGATAACTAGGTTGCTCAAAGTGCTAATCTAAGCTACCTAGGGGATATAGAGTGAGGTTATGGATGTATTAGTCTAGCTAACCCTTGATCTCAACACATGAGAGATTAGGGTTAGGGTTTCAAGAATGAGAGCTTGAGGAAAGAGAAGGTGAGAAAGTGAATTTCTTTGGATGAATGAAATCATTTGAGTATATATGAAACATATGATATTATTAAGTAAATAATAAATAAAGCATTATCATCATGTTTCATTAATACCCTAAGTGATTCATCATATGAGTCATATAAATCATTAAATGAATCATGAACTCATTGCATGACTCACTAATCCAATTAATTCAAATGCCACCTTAGCCCCCAAGTTACCATGCTTCTAGAAGCTTCCCGGAAAATTATGAGAACGCCCATCCAATCCGTGAAAACACGGAAAAACTTTAGACTGTATAAATCCAATAACCTGATACTAGAAACTGGCTTAAACCAAAGCCGGCTAGTAAAAACTGTCCGAACATCGTACGTACGTAAATACACTTATGCGTCCAAACCCTTGTCGTAAAACCATATGACCTCTATATCGTTTCGCCTGGAGCAGGGAAACTCTCTGTGTGGGACTCTAAAGACTCGACACTACGCTGGCAGTGGTTTAACCACAGACCGCAAGCGGCACTAGCTGTACGTAACGGTCCCCAGGTAGATGTCGATAAGAAGGCCGATGAGGAAAACCATCCGAACTCCTACTGAGCCTGATATGACACTCTTCATACAGTCCGGTCTGTTCGTCTAAGAATATCGCATATCAAGCCTAGGAGGCGGCAAACATCAGTCCCCTAATAGCTGAATAAGTCATGTCGGAGCGTAGCCCATTACACCCTGAGAAAACTACTGGAACCTACCAGTAAATCTCGCTTGCCCTGACCAGGGACTTTGCGTAATGGCTCTCTGACACAGTGCGATATCATCTCCCAATACCGGGAGAGACGAATCCTGTATAACTGCCACTGCCTCCAAGTGCTCGGGACTGCACCCAACCGCTACCTGTTTGCACGACTCCTTTGAGCCGTGGTAGGGTAGCAATCTAAGAACAGTGGGACACACTCGAGGGGAAGTAGCAGTGTCAAGTCTGCGGACTATGCTGTACTCATGTCACCTAGGAACTGTTAACTGACGATGGGTATAATACCAACCAATCAGTTTCCCTGCGAGTCCTGTCCGGTGTACCCGTAACCTAACGAGCACATGTATACTATCTCCAGTACGACTACTGACGGCTGTGGGACAGACCATCTCCCCAACTGGGATGAGAAGCGTACACACTTAGTCTACTCCGGAATATCGATGCCCTGTCTCGATAATCCTACGACTGGGGACAAGTATAGGATGTTGCTTATAGACTACCCAGCCCCCACTAGTGTGACTGCCATCACAACGCTGGTAATCAAGCAAAGATCCTATGGGCTTTACTAATATGTAAAAGTGATACGCTACAAGAAACATATGCACATATTAAAGTAGACACAAACCAAGTAGCATACTACCATTTTTAGCAAGACTGTATATACAACTGTGAATATCCCAAGTTTCTATTAAGTAATATACATACAAGTATGATACAATAATGGCCCCTAGGGCATATACACTAACAGTTCGGTAACGGGAAGAATAGTGGATGAGGCACAGACTGGCTTTCTTGCAGGAAGGAATATAATGGATGGAATAGCTATAGCCCAGGAAGTAATTCAAAATGCTAAAAGAAGAAGGAAAGGAGGGTATATCCTGAAGCTAGACTTTGAGAAAGCCTATGATACCGTCGACCGGTGTTGTGTTCTAGAAGCCTTAAGGTTGAAAAGCTTTGGAGGGAAATAGGCGGAATGGATTAAGCTATGTGTCACGCCCCGCTTCCCAGAGTACGCAAGATTTGGGCACGTGACATAGCCAATCATGCTACCTGTGGGCAGGAAGTATCCATCCACAGTCACATTACGGTTGTAAAGATATCGAGAACAAGATAATAAGCTAATCTAATACATGTCCAAATCCATAATAACAAGAATCAATAAACAATAAGTGCGGAAGCTAATGATCCAATACAATGAATAAACAGTATGTCCCATAATGCGGGCTCACATCTGGAAATGAAATGACATAAATAAACTAAACTCTAAGGAACTCACAGTTCAGCCTGCTGGCTGAAGTACTCCTGCTCAGTCGACGACAAAGGTACGGAATCTGGGCCATGCAAAACCCAGACGTCAGCGCGTCATGATATCAAGTATGTAGCATAAACATGGTAATAAACAATGCAAGCATGAACATGAATAAAGCAGTAATAAGAAGTAATAAACAGGGTAATGTGCAGTAGTGACTAAACTGTCCTATCAGGTTTTCTACTCTATAGTCTTTGAAACCAATTGATGAATCGTCGATGTAACTCAATAGTATCCCGTGCGTGCCCAGGACCACGGTCATGATCCTCGGGGCTGAGTCCGAGACGTGCCGCTAAGCAGTAAAAGGTAGTAGGATAGACGAGTGATGTCAGCATCATCACTCCCGGACCGGCCAAGCCCGTAAGACTGATCAGAACAATGTATCGAACTGTTGAGTTACAAGTCGGTTTCACCTTTGATTTCCCCATACCCCCAACCTATGTATGTCAAGTCAGGTATTCAGTAGTCAAGGACTAATGCCAACGCAAGGTCAAGTAACAGTAGGTCTGTCTGGGTCGACAGCAGGAATGGTTAGGTTTGTCGGCATTAGGCATGAGATCAGGTAACAGGTCAGGTTACTTTCCACAGATAGAGTCGATATGTACAGGGTGTTGTGTCCGGTGTGTCAGTACATGTGTCAGGTGTATCAAGATCGGTCAATAAGTAATGCAATCAGGTATATGATGATAACAGGTATAGTAACGAATAATGAACAACAACAGGAACAGTAACTAACAATATTATTCTATGTGAACACAGTGATGTTTGTATTTTCATATTAATCGGTTCACGCACCTTTGGGGTGCAAAAGCCACAAGGTGAAGCGATATCGATAACATACGTAATGGAGTTGCATGAATTTAAACTAAGCATAATAATAGTTACAAGGATGATCTAGCAATTTAGGCAATGATGTGCCAAATTGGTTAATTAGTTAAAGTGTGGATTAATAGCATACCGATTAACTACAAGTAACTACTACAATGGTTTAACATTACGGATGATTGTAATTGTCACCAAGTCGTGTGATTATAACAGATAACATGATTATTAAGTTTGTAGCATGTTAAAGCAAGTATTCGGATACTTGCCTCGGCGGTTCCGCAAACCGAAACACGGATGCGATGTCGGTAGAAACCACGATACGAAAGCACGGGCCACGGATCGAGTCCCAACAGAGGTCAACGGGATCACACGGACCAAGGGACTTCGCTGGAGCGTCGGGTTCGTCAGACGGCACGGTCGGATTCCGGCAAAAGTTATCGGCAACAAGTTAGCAATAAGATAAACATACAAGATCAGCGGGGTTTGCACCAAAGGAAGTAAAGTGATGCTTACAGAGGAGGAACAGGGGTAACTATGACGGGCCCGACGGCGATGGACCCACCGGCGGCGAACAGGAGGTGCGGCGAGGGTGCTGGAACGGCTGGAAGGCTCGGGGTCGCTGGAAAGGGGTGTTGCGGCGAGCTGGAGGAGAGGGGGTCGGCTCTGGTGGTCGAGGGGAAGAGGTAGGTGGTCGAAGGTGGCGTCGACGAGGTCGCCGGCGCGCTTTCCCGGCGAACGGCGGAGGTAGGCAATGGATGAAGGCTCGGGTTCACTGTTCCGGCGAGGGGAGGAGGGAACGACGACGAGGTCGGGTCGAGTAGGGTGAAAGGGTGCCGCGGGAATCGTCGACGACGATGGGTGGCGTCGGCGGCGAGGTCTGCGAGGTTGGAGGCGAGGCCGGGGTTGCGTGCAGGTGCGGGAGAGAGGAGGAAGGAGGGAGGAGGAAGGTGCGGCGGTCTCGTGGTGGCGAGGGCGGCGACGGCGAAGTCGCGGGGAAGTCGGCGATGGGATCGCGAGGGCTAGGGTTAGGGTTTTCGTCGAGTTCTCGTGAAGAAAGGGAATGGTGAGGGGCGGCTGCGTGCATGGGGTTATAGATATATGGAAAGAGAGAGAGAGAGAGAGAGTTGTTGAGAGTTGTTGAGAGAGAGAGAGAGAGAGAGACGGTGTGAAGGGGGCCCCACGAGGAAACCAAGCCATTTGATTGGCTGAAAAGAAACAGAAAGGAAATTTTTGAAGGATTTCTGGGGATAATCTGTTAAGAAAATAATGTGAATATTTTATTTTAGTTTTAGTATATTAAATTAAATGGGCCCTTTTTGGCGCGAAATGAAACATTTTCAAATCACGTCCGGGTTGCGACCAAACGTTCCAAATTCAAATTATAAGATTTTAAGCGGGTTCCAAATTTTGAAAATAGGTGTTTAATGATTAAAATGCATGCCCCCAAGTCGGACACTTGTACGCGCGCGTAGTCGCCCAAACTGGCCCGTTTAACCAAACGGAACGGAATCTCGACACGCGGACGCTACCACGCGACTAGTGGCGACGAGTAGGCCAAGATGGACATCTTAAATTTCATTTTCGGAGTTAAAATTTGTTATGTGCCAACATGACTTAACCGGGTAAAATTTAGCAATAAACACCAGAAAATCAGGAAAATTGGAATGAGCAATAAATAACCCTCAACTAGGAATATACATAGTATTATTGGGCTCGGGTGTTACATCATACCCAACTACAAAAGAATTTCATCCTCGAAATTCCAAGAATACAAGATAACTAACTACTGGAAAAGATGAGGGAATTTCTGCCGGATCTCGTCTTCTCGCTCCCAAGTGGATTCTCCATGCGATCGATTACCCCAAGAAACTAGCACAAGAGGGATAACCTTGTTCTTAAGAACCTTTTCTCTTCGATCCTTGATCTCGACTGGTCGCTCCTCAAAAGTCAGGTCCACCCGAACAGTCAACTCCGAGTGATCCAAAACATGGGTCTCATCACGAACATACCTCCGTAGTTGAGACACATGAAACACATCATGAACTCCTGCTAATGACAGTGGTAACGCCAACCGGTACGATACCCCTCCAACACGCTCCAATATCTCGAAGGGTCCAACGAATCGGGGACTAAGCTTTCCCCGACTTCCAAAGCGAATCACCCCTCTAGTCGGTGATATCTTCAGGAATACCAAATCGCCCACGGCGAACTCTAGAGGTCTTCTTGACGTGTCGGCCCAACTCTTCTGTCTGTCTTGAGCTGCCTTCATGTGCTTCCTGATTGTATTCACCTTCTCGACTGTCTGTACCACCAAATCTGGTCCTAGTAACCTTCGTTCACCAACATCATCCCAACAAACAGGTGAACGGCACTTACGACCATACAGCGCCTCAAACGGAGCCATCTGAATTGTCGCTTGGAAGCTATTGTTGTACGAAAACTCCACCAGGTGTAGATGATCCTCCCAAGATCCTTTGAAGTCTAACATGCAAGCCCTCAACATATCTTCAAGGGTCTGGATCGTTCTCTCTGATTGTCCATCAGTCTGGGGATGATAAGCTGTGCTAAACTTCAATCGAGTCCCCAAACTTTCTTGTAAACTCCTCCAAAAGTGTGACAAGAACCGAGTGTCCCGATCGGACACGATGCTTACCGGTACTCCATGCAATCTGACAATCTCCTGCATGTACCGCTCTGCCAAAGTCTCCGTCGATTGACCAACCCGAAAAGGAATAAAGTGAGCTGCCTTGGCCAACCGATCGACAATCACCCATACAGCATTGTTGCCCTTTGGACTCCGCGGTAACGCCGTCACGAAATCCATGGTTATATGTTCCCACTTCCATTGAGGAATCGGAAGTGGTTGCAACAAACCAGCAACCCTTTGGTGTTCAGCCTTGACTTGCTGACATACCAAGCACTTAGCCACGAAGCGAGCGATTTCCCGTTTCATACCTTCCCACCAGAAATGCTGTCGAATATCTCGGTACATCTTTGTCCCTCCTGGATGTACAGAGTAAGCTGAACTGTGTGCCTCCTTCATAAGCTCTTCACGCACATCTCCTTTTGGCACACACACACGGCTACCATATCTCAACGAACCATCTTCATGGATCAGTAGATCGGTTCGTAGTCCGGCTCCAACCTGCTCTCGAAGCTTTTGCAGTCTAGGATCCTGCGATTGCGCCGCTTTAATCTTCTCAACTAAGGACGATTGTACTTGTAACTGCATCAACTGTCCTGTAGCACGCGGTAGCACAACCTCCAAGTCAAATCTCCGAAACTCCTCAATGATCTCTCTCTGTGCAGTCAATAACTGAATTGCTGGTAACCGACTTAGCGCATCTGGCACGACGTTAACTTTTCCCGGATGGTACTTAAGATCAAGGTCGTAGTCGGCCATCAGCTCCAACCATCTGCGTTGCCTCATGTTCAACTCCTTCTGAGTGAACACATACTTCAAACTCTTATGATCCATAAAGACTTCAACTCTCTCGCCCAAAAGGTAGTGTCTCCAAATCTTCAGGGCGAAGATCACGGCTGCAAGCTCTAAGTCATGAGTCGGATAGTTCTGCTCATGAGTCTTCAGCTGTCTCGATGCGTAAGCGACGACTTTTCCATTCTGCATCAAAACACATCCCAATCCCTTTCCAGATGCGTCACTGTGAATCACCAGTCCTCCTGAATCATCCGGTACGGTTAGGATAGGGGCGGTTATCAACTTCTGCTTCAACGTCTCGAAGGCCAATGCACATCCATCTGTCCAAACAAACGGTACCTCCTTACGCGTAAGCTTGGTTAACGGCTCAGCTAAACGAGCGAAGTTCTCCACAAATCTTCTGTAGTAACCGGCGAGTCCAAGAAAACTTCTTATCTCTGCAACATTCTTCGGAACAGGCCAATCTCGAACTGCTGCAATCTTCTCGGGATCAACGGCGATTCCATCGCCCGACACGACATGCCCCAGAAACTTCACTTCTTCCAACCAGAATTCGCACTTACTCATCTTCGCGAATAATTTCTCCTGTCTCAGCGTTTGCAGTGCGATCCTTAAGTGCTCAGCATGCTCCTCCGGACTCTTTGAGTACACCAGAATATCGTCAATGAATACCACAATAAACTGGTCCAAGAACGGTGAAAAGATCCTGTTCATCAAGTCCATAAATATTGCCGGCGCATTAGTCACTCCGAAGGGCATCACTAAATACTCGAAATGCCCATACCGAGTTCGAAACGCCGTCTTGCAAATGTCTTCTGCCTTCACTCGGACCTGATGATATCCTGATCGCAAGTCCAGTTTCGAGAATACCCTCGCGCCACTAAGCTGCTCAAAAAGTTCTCCAATGCGAGGGATCGGGTACTTGTTCTTAATAGTCACCCGGTTTAATTCTCGGTAATCGATGCACATCCTTCTCGTGCCATCCTTCTTCTTCACTAAAAGAACTGGAGCTCCCCAAGGTGAGTTGCTGCTTCGAATCCATCCCTTCTCGAGTAATTCACCCACCTGTTTCTTAACTTCTTCCAATTCCACCGGTGCCATCGGATAATAAGATTTTGATACTGGCGCTGCACCAGGAATGAGGTCAATCGCAAACTCCACATCTCGCTTCGGCGGTAAGCCTGAAATATCTTCAAACACATCCATAAAGTCGCGAACAACTGCCGGCTCTTCATTACTATCCACAACCATAGCCGCAAGAACATTGTTCGTCGGCCTAGCCCTAAACTCGACTGGCCCGACAGAACTGCTTCCTCCGATGAAAGTAAACTCAGGGTGTCCGGGAATCTGGAAAATTACTTTCCTTGCCCTACAATCAATGTGTGCGTGGAAAGTGCCAAGAAAATCCATCCCCAAGACAACCTCATAACTGCCCGTATCAATCACCAAGAAATCCGCAAAAAGCTCCCTTCCACAAACAACAACAGTACAATCTCTACATTCCTTACTAGCTATGATTTTCCCATTTCCAGTGTGTATGTCCCAAAAACTAGACAGGGTCGTGCAGGTGATCGAGTGTGTAGTTATAAAATTCGATGACATAAAACAGTGGGATGCTCCGGAATCAAATAATGCCAAAGCGGGAAAACCACGAACGAGTACAGTACCTGAAACCACTTCTCCTGATGCCTTGGCTTCCTCAGCTGTCAAAGTGAAAGCTCGACCCTGGTTGGGTCCTTGTGTCAGCTGCTTCTGCCCCTGGAACGGTCTCTGCGGAGGCTTTTGTATATCATCTCTCGTGCGAAGCTTCGACGGACAAGCACTGACTGCGTGATCGGCTGCTCCACAAACCAAGCAAAGTCCCAGTCTTCTTCTACACTCCTTATGCACGTGCCCAGGTAAGTGGCAGTAGGCACAGGTCACGCTCTTCCTTCGGTCAACGATCACAGGCTTCTTCATTGGCGCTACACCTCGACGGTCCACTAGAATACCTCTGCGCCCATGATCTCGGTTAGGTACAAATGCAGGCTTCCTGGCCGCAACTGCTGTCTGGTGAAGGTTCCCTTTCGATCCTGATAAACTCTGCTGCTCTCGGGCTGCCGTAAGAACCTGTGAGAAAGTGGTCAAACCCAGGGAGACAATCTGCCTCTGGATGTCCACATCCAAACTGCGCAAGAACCTTCGCGCCCTGTCTGCCTCCTTGGCGACTAAGGGTCCAGCGAAACGGCTAAGTCTCGTCCACTCCGCTGCATGCACATCCACAGCTGCTCCATTTTGTTTCAGCCCAATAAATCTCTCCTCCATTTCCTCCCGTGCAGTCCGCGGGAAGAACTTTTCCAAGAAACTTTTGGAGAAATCCGCCCAACTGATTGGCTTGGACAGGCGGGTCTCCTCCACAAGCCACCACTCTCGGGCGTAATCCACCAGCTGAATGCGCACCACATCAACTCTCTTGTCTTCTGGGATCTGTGCCGCAATCAATAAATTCTCTGTGTCCACAAGCCACTGCTCGGCTGGCAACGGCTCCTCCAAGCCAGTAAAAGTAGTAGGACCCAACCGTCTGAAATCTGCCACGGTCCCTACTCGGTCGACTGGCTTCGCTACGGCGGTGTTTACAGACTGCTGCATAGCCTGCAAACCCTCCTGAAATGAATCGGCTTGCTGCTGGATCAGCTCAGTTTGCCTCTTCTGATTTTCCAACATCCCACGTATCACTCCTAACATGGCGGCTTCGTCCACACGCCTCTGATACGTCTTGAAATTCTTATCTGCCATGGTCCTGAAATCAAAACAAACAACATTAGCATGATGATAGATTCAATATATAAACCAAAGCTAGAACTCCAAGATACTTAAATAGAGTACTGCATTGTAGCTATGCCGCGGTATCATAGCCGCAATTACTTAACTCCACCCAAGTCGCCTAAGTTCTAGAGATAACAAGAAATTAGGTTTTCGAGTTGACAATGCAAAGTAAGTTTGCATGTCGACATGATCCGGAAGAATGATTCAAGGATGGTAAAACGGTCAAAGTGGCAGGACATGTTTCCTAATCACGGGTATTCTGATTCGTGTATCGGGTGCGATACCCAACTACAAAGAATCAACCCAATTAACCTATGTCTCTGATACCATAAAACCATGTCACGCCCCGCTTCCCAGAGTACGCAAGATTTGGGCACGTGACATAGCCAACCATGCTACCTGTGGGCAGGAAGTATCCATCCACAGTCACATTACGGTTGTAAAGATATCAAGAACAAGATAATAAGCTAATCTAATACATGTCCAAATCCATAATAACAAGAATCAATAAACAATAAGTGCGGAAGCTAATGATCCAATACAATGAATAAACAGTATGTCCCATAATGCGGGCTCACATCTGGAAATGAAATGACATAAATAAACTAAACTCTAAGGAACTCACAGTTCAGCCTGCTGGCTGAAGTACTCCTGCTCAGTCGACGACAAAGGTACGGAATCTGGGCCATGCAAAACCCAGACGTCAGCGCGTCATGATATCAAGTATGTAGCATAAACATGGTAATAAACAATGCAAGCATGAACATGAATAAAGCAGTAATAAGAAGTAATAAACAGGGTAATGTGCAGTAGTGACTAAACTGTCCTATCAGGTTTTCTACTCTATAGTCTTTGAAACCAATTGATGAATCGTCGATGTAACTCAATAGTATCCCGTGCATGCCCGGGACCACGGTCATGATCCTCGGGGCTGAGTCCGAGACGTGCCGCTAAGCAGTAAAAGGTAGTAGGATAGACGAGTGATGTCAGCATCATCACTCCCGGACCGGCCAAGCCCGTAAGACTGATCAGAACAATGTATCGAACTGTTGAGTTACAAGTCGGTTTCACCTTTGATTTCCCCATACCCCCAACCTATGTATGTCAAGTCAGGTATTCAGTAGTCAAGGACTAATGCCAACGCAAGGTCAAGTAACAGTAGGTCTGTCTGGGTCGACAGCAGGAATGGTTAGGTTTGTCGGCATTAGGCATGAGATCAGGTAACAGGTCAGGTTACTTTCCACAGATAGAGTCGATATGTACAGGGTGTTGTGTCTGGTGTGTCAGTACATGTGTCAGGTGTATCAAGATCGGTCAATAAGTAATGCAATCAGGTATATGATGATAACAGGTATAGTAACGAATAATGAACAACAACAGGAACAGTAACTAACAATATTATTCTATGTGAACACAGTGATGTTTGTATTTTCATATTAATCGGTTCACGCACCTTTGGGGTGCAAAAGCCACAAGGTGAAGCGATATCGATAACATACGTAATGGAGTTGCATGAATTTAAACTAAGCATAATAATAGTTACAAGGATGATCTAGCAATTTAGGCAATGATGTGCCAAATTGGTTAATTAGTTAAAGTGTGGATTAATAGCATACCGATTAACTACAAGTAACTACTACAATGGTTTAACATTACGGATGATTGTAATTGTCACCAAGTCGTGTGATTATAACAGATAACATGATTATTAAGTTTGTAGCATGTTAAAGCAAGTATTCGGATACTTGCCTCGGCGGTTCCGCAAACCGAAACACGGATGCGATGTCGGTAGAAACCACGATACGAAAGCACGGGCCACGGATCGAGTCCCAACAGAGGTCAACGGGATCACACGGACCAGGGGACTTCGCTGGAGCGTCGGGTTCGTCAGACGGCACGGTCGGATTCCGGCAAAAGTTATCGGCAACAAGTTAGCAATAAGATAAACATACAAGATCAGCGGGGTTTGCACCAAAGGAAGTAAAGTGATGCTTACAGAGGAGGAACAGGGGTAACTATGACGGGCCCGACGACGATGGACCCACCGGCGGCGAACAGGAGGTGCGGCGAGGGTGCTGGAACGGCTGGAAGGCTCGGGGTCGCTGGAAAGGGGTGTTGCGGCGAGCTGGAGGAGAGGGGGTCGGCTCTGGTGGTCGAGGGGAAGAGGTAGGTGGTCGAAGGTGGCGTCGACGAGGTCGCCGGCGCGCTTTCCCGGCGAACGGCGGAGGTAGGCAATGGATGAAGGCTCGGGTTCACTGTTCCGGCGAGGGGAGGAGGGAACGACGACGAGGTCGGGTCGAGTAGGGTGAAAGGGTGCCGCGGGAATCGTCGACGACGATGGGTGGCGTCGGCGGCGAGGTCTGCGAGGTTGGAGGCGAGGCCGGGGTTGCGTGCAGGTGCGGGAGAGAGGAGGAAGGAGGGAGGAGGAAGGTGCGGCGGTCTCGTGGTGGCGAGGGCGGCGACGGCGAAGTCGCGGGGAAGTCGGCGATGGGATCGCGAGGGCTAGGGTTAGGGTTTTCGTCGAGTTCTCGTGAAGAAAGGGAATGGTGAGGGGCGGCTGCGTGCATGGGGTTATAGATATATGGAAAGAGAGAGAGAGAGAGAGAGTTGTTGAGAGTTGTTGAGAGAGAGAGAGAGAGAGAGAGACGGTGTGAAGGGGGCCCCACGAGGAAACCAAGCCATTTGATTGGCTGAAAAGAAACAGAAAGGAAATTTTTGAAGGATTTCTGGGGATAATCTGTTAAGAAAATAATGTGAATATTTTATTTTAGTTTTAGTATATTAAATTAAATGGGCCCTTTTTGGCGCGAAATGAAACATTTCCAAATCGCGCCCGGGTTGCGCCCAAACATTCCAAATTCAAATTATAAGATTTTAAGCGGGTTCCAAATTTTGAAAATAGGTGTTTAATGATTAAAATGCATGCCCCCAAGTCGGACACTTGTACGCGCGCGTAGTCGCCCAAACTGGCCCGTTTAACCAAACGGAACGGAATCTCGACACGCGGACGCTACCACGCGACTAGTGGCGACGAGTAGGCCAAGATGGACATCTTAAATTTCATTTTCGGAGTTAAAATTTGTTATGTGCCAACATGACTTAACCGGGTAAAATTTAGCAATAAGCACCAGAAAATCAGGAAAATTGGAATGAGCAATAAATAACCCTCAACTAGGAATATACATAGTATTATTGGGCTCGGGTGTTACACTATGGCTACAGTCCACATCGATTTCGGCAAACGTTAACAGCTTGGAATTGAATATAAAGGGGAATTGAGACAAGGGGATCCACTATCACCTCTCATCTTTACTATCGTGGCGGACGGGCTATCCAATATGATAAGCAGGTGCAAACATAAAGGCTTTATTACAAGTTTAGGATGAGGATGTGACAAGAATAGAGTAATAAACTTACAACACGCTGGTGATACGTTGTTATTTGGGAAGTATAGTGTCGTCGAAGCAGTCATGCTTAATTTTATTATATATTCCTTTGAGTTATGGTTGGGTCTAAAGATCAATTACGACAAAAGTACGGTAACGACACTAGAAATGGACCACGAATGGAAATATATTATTTCAGATATCTTTAGCTGCAAAATATAGGAGTTTACGATTAAATACCTGGGACTACCCCTTAGGCTAGGAACGTTAAAAAAAGAAAATTAGGCTCCGCTAATAGATTGCTTCCAACGTAAATTGGAAGGATGGAAAGCAAGCTGCTTCTCGTTGAGCGGTAGGGTGACGTTGATAAACTCTGTGCTATCGGCCTTTTTGATTTATTATATTTCTTTCTACCTTTTGCCAGCATGGGTCATCAAAAAGTTAGATACCATTATAAGGAGATTCCTTTGGAAGGGGAGAAGTAGATATTTAGAAGGTTATCACCTGGTGAAGTGAGGTCTGGTATGTAGGACCAAAGAGGAAGAAGGCCTAGAAATTAAAAATCGCAGGGATATGAACAAGTATATACTTGGAAAATGGCGGTGGCGGTGGGTGGGACAAAAAGAGACTGGCTGGGTAAGGACTATCGAAGCAGCATATTCTAACAGATTGGGGGCTACAAATGCAGCAGGTAAGAATCTGGGGACGACGTCAGGATTCTGGAGAGATATTGAATCGGTTAGGGAGATGTTTTTCAGAGGTGATGGCTTCATGCTGAGGAACGGGAGACGGATTAACTTCTGGTAGGACTACCAGTGTGGGGATATTACGCTCCAGAATAAATTCCCTCGGCTCTATGCGCTGACGAAAATTCTAATGCCTCCGTGACCCAGATTTGGAGAACCATGAAATGGTGGCCGAGATTTAGAAGAACTCTGTCACCAACTGAGAGGACAGAACGAAGAATCTTATTGAATTTTTGCAGGATTAGAGGCTAATTGAGGAAGAGGACACGGACCGGATGAGATGGAGATGGAGCTCGGAAGATACCTTTTCAGTAAAATCCTTCTACCAAGTGATGAGCTTTAGAGGAGTAAAAGAACACTTTGTCCCGATACTTTGGAAGATTAAGCCTCCTTTAAAAATCCGTGTGTTTTATGGCTTGCTTACAAAAACGCGATTTTTATGAAGGACGATCTATTAAAGAGAAAATGGCTAGAGCCCGCTTTATGCCCTCTTTGTGGGGTTAATGAGGAAACGATGGATCACTTGTTTTTGGTGTGTCCAGTCAACATATCGATTTGGGGTAGGACCCAGACGTCTTTGGGTTGGCAATCCATGCCTAACGCCTTTCATGACCTTTGAGGTAATTGAAGGTTAGAGTTTATAATGGGGTGGATTTATCTTTTTGGCATATTTTGATGTCCGCTACATGTTGGCTGATCTGGAAAGAAAGAAATGCGAGAATTTTTAATGACGGATCTAAAACTGTTCCAGGTATTGGTAACCAGATCGACTCTATAACCATGTTTTGGACAAGTGCTACCCCTAAAGGTACAAGAAAGAGAGCGCGGCTGTACCTAGAAGTGGTTGAGGACACATGAGGACATTCTGGGCGGCTAGACACGGAGGACTTATAGCAGTGGGAGGACTAGACGTAGACATGCAGGCCTGGCTGGGACTTGATTTGGCTTGACTCGCCTTGTCCTTGCTTGTGTGGCTCCTTTGTTCTTGATGTTGGGTTGTCAGTTGTTTTGTTGATCCAGACTTTTTATTTTTTGGCATGTATCGGGTATGTTCCCCGTTTTGGCCTGTATGGGGTCTGTTCCCCTTTGTTGTATTGTCGTACTCCATATTTCTTTCCAGTATGCTTATTTCGTTAATTTTCCATTAATGAAACGGAGGATGCTAGCTTCCGTTTTAAGTCAAAAAAAATATTCAACCAAAAAAAATCAATTTTCACACTTAGCTGCTTAGCCTCTCTAGAACCCATGTGGGCCTTACATTTGAGTGAGGGGGAATATTGCAAGTAATATTTATTTCCAAAACCAAAACCAAAACAAAATTGTTTTGAACTCTCTTTTTGTCCCTTCTCTGGTTCTCTTGTTTTGCTCTATTAATTAGAGCACAAATAGACTTATGCAAGCTTTGTCCCCTTCATTATATCAAAATCACCGACCCTTGTAATCATATTTTTTTTTAGAGGAGAAAGAACATACATCATTAAATAATGCAGATAAAAAAGATTCTTTTGCAGAGTTCAACCAGTGTAACCTTTTTAGATATACATTATATCACTCAACCTTCATTACAACTTGAGAACAAGACGATAATGTGCAATCCACTCAAAATGGTTCAAATGGTTTGATTGTACATCGAATATGTGTTCATACGTTAAACATTACAGTTACAAGGAACATTTTTTTCGTTGAAATATATCACGCTTGCGTCACCAAAAAAATAAAACTTAACCTAAGAGCCAAAAGTCAGAGAAAGGTACAATTATGATATGTAATAGCATTAGTGTCTCTCTCTCTGTGTGTGTATATATATATATATATATAACCTATATTTGCATTAAACTAGCATTCTACCCAATTTAACAACTTGCGTGAGAATCATCCTCATAAATTATCCTTGACCATAACCAATTTACGATTATAACCTACGTATGCTAGAGTGTTTGGCACATGTATTGTATATAATTATAGAAAGTTTTATGATAAATTCATTGTTAATTCAATTACGTGCATCGTACTTGTAAAATTACAGGGAATTTTAAATTTATTTTGACCATCAAATTCTTTGATGTTTTTTTAAAACCCATCAAATACTTGTTTTTTCTAAAAACAACACCAACTAATTTTAACTTGTATAAAAAGAACACTTCTGTTAACTTTCCATCCAAAATTAACCTTTAGGAGCTTGAAAAGACGAATATCCCTGAAAGTCTCAACAATCTTCTTCCATTTGCTCGATAAGATCGAGAGAGGCAAATTGAGGGATCTGATAGGGAAGGGGTTGAGGGGGAGAGAGGAGGTCGTCGGCGTTGAGTTGGAAGGGGAGCGAAAGGGGTGAGGAGGGAGGGAGAGATCCAAGGAGGCGGAGAGTAAGGGTTTGAAAATGGGAGAGGAGTAGTAGGAGGGGAGGAAGAAGACGATGGAGGAAAGGGAGAAGTAGAAAAGGAAGTGGAGCTTTTTGGGTCTTCGGGTTTTGGGGTTGAGGGTCGAGGAGGAAGAAAAGGGGTTGGATGGAAGGGGTACTTTCGTATGTTGATGTCCTAATAACAGAAAATTAACGTGATCTGAATGGAAAGTTGACGGAGGTGTCTATTTTAGATAATTACAAAGAATTTGGTGTTATTTTTAAAGATACAAATTAAGTTTGTGTGTTTTTTGAAAATACGGAAGTAGGTTGGCAAAAGTAAAAAACCCCAAAATAATAATGATACTAGAGTTTGACCCCACGCGTAACGCGTGGGATCAAAGGTGATCGAATATATTAATGGACGGATATTATTTTTTGCTATATTTTAAAAAATACAAATATTATTTTGTATTGATTTGTTTTCATTACCATATTGGTTATTTTTTGTAATTAGATACACATTATTTTTTATAGATGAATCTGTAAATTACATACAGTTGTAATATTTAAACACAGCGGAATAAAAAGAAATACATAATTATATTGTTTATAAAAAATATTTTATGATTACTGAGATCTTAATTTGATATTTCACGATTGCATAAAAGCGTTTGATATTTTTCTTAATATAAATACTATATACTTTATGACTTGTAAATAGATACCAGGAACAATCATGATTGCTATATAAATAATATGTTTTGGTGTTTTCGATTAAAAATTCATAAATATAAACTCCAAGATTGTATTATGCACTGTGGTTATGAACCAATACAAATAACAAAGTATGTCAATATTTTAGGTACAAAAATTCTTTCTTCATGAATCCAATACCTAATAATTTTTGAAATAATCATGATTATTTGAAATGTGAAATTTTAAAGTAAATATAGTTTGTATAGACTAATGTAAAGTTGAAAAAGAAAAACCCAAGGATAATGGGATAAAAATTGAAAACAAAATATTTTTAAAATACTATCATTAAATTTTTTTTATAAAATAAGCCAATAGCATTTGCCAAAAATCCAGCCTAAAAAACTAAAAGAAATAACTTGAACAAAATTGCTAAAATTCCATATAGCATTGATATCGTCCCAAAAATATATCTTTACTAGAAACTTAATTATCATGAACATTCTTCAATGATTAGAATAAAAAATAAGGAAAATTTTTACTTGATTACTTTTAATTATGGAAAATTCTTTTTTTGAAATCTATTAGGAAATTCACGGGAAACAATTTTTTAGACAAATGAAATAAAAATCAAATTATTAAAAAAATAGCCACAGCAAAATACTTCACTGTTCTTGGGCTTCTTATTTAATGGGCTTTTTGGAAATGGATAAGGAAAAATGATATGGAAATAAATATGGACAAAGGGAATATGGACAAAGGAAAGGGCAAAAGGGGAAATGCCAAAAATAGTGTTATGACTTGCAAAAAATTTCTGAACCAACCCAACTTTGTAGGCTAATAGATGACAATTAAATTACGTGCAACACACTTGTAAAATAATAATGACATAATATTTAATTACCTGTATTGCACATAAGACAATGGTGCTTTTTTATTAGAATCTTTTATTAAAAAGCCCACTCATACTTCGCTAATTACTAAAAAAAACCTCTCATACTTCATATTTACTAAAAAGCTTCTTCATACTTTGCTAATTACTAAAAAGCCTTCTCATAATTTGCTAATTACTAAAAATCCTCATTATACTTCATATTTACATAAAAGACCGCTCATACATTTATGTTGCACTTAAAAAAAACCTCATTAGCTATCGTCTAGTTAGGATGATGGTGCAAGAGCTTGTGCTTGAAGCACTCTCTTACCTTTTAGGTATTTAGCTAAGCCTTTCTTCCATAAAAAGAGCCCTATCTTCATATCTAAATATGGAAAACCCTTTAAAGATTGGAATTTAGCGCAACTAACGAATCACTCTCTTTTCAAATGAGATTTCCCCACAAACTCAAATTGCAATTGAAAGTACAACGACACTCGATAAGCTCATTTTTTGAGAAGGTTAATAAACATCAGCCAGATTTCATGGTTAATTTGCAAAATATTTGATTGAAACCTTAATCCTAAAACCAACTTCGGAAAAAATTAGGAATTTTAGGAAAATAAGAAGGGATGAGAAGGTTTTAAAACCCTAACTCGATGCTTACCGTTAGCGTCCTAACAGAGTACTAGAAAATACCAAAAAGATTCTCTTTTTGGTCTATTAGGGGTTTTTAGTGCAACTTAAATGTATTGGGGGGGAGGGGGGTCTTTGAAGTAAATATGAAGTATGGAGACGTTTTTTAGTAATGAGCGAAATATCAGGAGACTTTTCAGTGAATATCAAGTATGAGAGGCTTTTAAGTAATTAGCGAAATATAAGAAGGCCTTTTAGTAAAAAGCCCATTTTTATTTGGTTTCTCTGAAAAAGTTAAAAAGCAGCATCACTAACTGATGGAGGTCGGATCTCTTTCAGATGCTGTCCTTCGTCGATCTGTAGCGAGCGCTGTTGAACGGCTGAGATTTTGTTTGAAGGTTGTCTCCTTAGACGTGTGGATCTCAATGGGTTGATTTTGAGGTAAAACCGAGCTATTTGCAAAGAAGTCCCGGGATGGGTGACCACCGTAGGACCCTTCGACGATCAAGTTAGCTGAGGAAAATGAGCAGAGTAGCGGCTTATTGGATTAAAATTGCCTTACCTATGTCGTCTGAGAGAGAGGTTTTTATAGGGGTGGCATGGAGCGAGCAGGCGCGAGATATTCGCCTTCGATTACGCCCCTGACATTACGCCTACGTGAATGACGGATCCCCCTATTAATGGCAGGATACGCCCATTAATGGGGGATGCGCCAGCGTGGGACGCGGGACGTGGGGCGGCGGATATCTCGCTTTGGCGAGATACGCGGAGCCGTTGCGGAAGCGCTAGGGTCTCACGTTCTCGTTTGTCCGGGAGAGATGGGGAGGTTTAGCTCGGCGTGAGGCTCGGAGACGAGCCGGGAGGCCGAAGAAGCTCAGCTCCGCAATAGCTCGGAGACGTGCACAGAAGGATCGGCGCCAGTTCAGCGGCTAGGTCGCTCTTGGGTAAGAGGCGGAGTGTAAGCTCGGAGACGAACCGAGGAAGGTCATCAGTGCTCCACACTGATTTTGCCTCGGTAGCCCTCTAGGAATCTAGTGAGCTATCGTGGGTGATGCGTCATTCGCCACGTGTCGTGATCTGAGAAATTCTCACTTATGAGCATCAACATTATCCCCCCACTCTCGTTCCGACCTATTTATGGGTCGGGTCGAGAGTGGCCTGCTCGGTTTGTCTCGCTCAGTCTGTTGCCGGGAATACTCGGTGCGGATTTTTCGGGGCTACGTGGTGTTGGGCAGTTGCGTCGTTCAGATTTCCGGAGCCACGTGACGTATCCCTCAGTGCTTGGATCTTCACGCGTAACTCCGATGATATCAGCGGATCAGCGAAATGATCGCGCATTAAAGAGGGGGTGCTGATTCGCTCGTTCGTCTGTTGGGTCACAGGCCACGCGTTTGAAGTGGGTTGGCGGACGCGACAGGCTGTCGCTGTCGCTTGCGATCGAAGGTGTCACGCCTCGCTTTCCGGTGTACGGTAAGGAGACGCGGCGGGTCACGCGATGTATTTACTCAGAAGCAAACACGCTAAGCGTAAATAAGCAATATAATAAAGTACACAAGAAGATATGTAAAAGAACAACAACTTTTATTTATTCAACATTTCTTTACAATACAATACTGGAAAGTAAATACAAGTCTGGAATGCAATGTCTAAACGATGGCATAACTGAAATGAAAAGTATGTACAAGTAAAGCCTAATGGTCGTGCTACTCAGTGGTCGGCTCCAAGTGCTCCTGGCTGGTCTCGAACTCCTCAGCGTCGGGTCCTCCTGACCACATTCCAAAGAATGAAGAGAGAAGGAATGTCGTCAGCGAACAATTGCTCGGTAAGTTCCAAGGAGAGATAGAAATAGAGTAGACAGATAAGGTAGTATAACTAGTAATGTTTGATTATAATGTTAACGCAGTTGTTTGTAGCTTGGTACAGAATATGCCAGTGTATACGAAAGGAGTCCAACTTACACCGTAGACTTTGGTAACCCGTAGTACAAGGCTCCGTCGGTAAAACCACGGAACAACGGCAATGGTTGTATAGTTACGTCTTTTAATGACCATCTCGTGCCACCATTAACACATTCTGTGCCAGCCTACCGCTTTAAAACCCCCGTAATGTCTAATGTATTGATGTAATGTAATGAATGGTTGTATACAACTTGCTGAAACCATGATATCATGTAAATGGAATGGATATAAATGGATAGTCATGTAAATAGAGTATATCCATGGTTCGGTTCAAGTCATGTCATGCTAATATGGATTGTATTCTGGTATTCATGGATTCATGTTGTATTGCAGTTATACTTGAAATGAATTCAAGTCATATTGTATTCAGATTTGACCATGACTCGAACTGAGTCAGACTTTTAAACAAAATTGAAGTCCTGATTCATGTTTTGGAGTTATCGGTAACTGCTGCACATGGACGGCAGGATTTGTGTCTTTTTACAAGACAATTACCGTGTTGATAAAACCGTTTTTAGGTTGTCTAGCTTAGATAGGCAAGCACCCATATTCTCCGGCTCCCTAAGGCTCAAGAGAACCGGTCCCGTTTAAACCTATGTTTACTAGGGTCCTTATTGTAAATTAATATAACTTGAGAGGGTTTTATGAAAAATAGTTTTGATATATTTTCAAAATACACCTTAAATATTTAATTATCGTCTTTAGGGTTTTAATGGATGTATATTTTAAAATATAATGTTTTCTCGTGAGTAGAACCTAGTTTACATTGTATATGGTATTTTAGTGTAATATTGGAATTGTATCGATTTGTAAAGGTAGTTTCATGAAATTTGTGATTCCTTTGATTTAGAAAACATGTAATATATATATTGTATACTTAAAGTAGATATTTTGATATAATATATATATATAAATAGAACTTATTTATTAAATAGAAATCACATTTTTCTTACAAATTGCATTAAAAATTCCATCGAGATCGAATGCTCCTTGCGGAGGTCTACATATCGCTCTACTAGGCCTTAGGATGTGCGATAACCCGCACCATTCCGATCGGGGTTCCCCAAATGGGTTGTAGAGGCGTATTTGCAAGGAATCAAATAATACACTTTTAAAGAAAACGTTTTTTGAATGTTTATGGTATTTAAATGTAAACTCGTATTTTCCCACAAACTAATGTTCCACAAATCATCGTGCTATATCAAGAATGTGTGTTTTGAAGAGGTAGGTCATTACCTAGTGAGTTTCTAAAGGTATTATGGGTAAAATGAATAAACAATGTCGTATGTAAACATAATGGTATTTTACTGTAAAAGTGAAATAGAAATTTCAATACGAATTATTTTGAGATGAAACTTGTTCTAATGTGTTTATCTATATTTGTTAAATATTATAAGAAGATATGGTAATTTATTGTTTAAGAGAAATTGTGTTTTTAAAGAAAAGAGAGTCGGAAGTCGGAATAACTCCGCTTCCGACGAGTTTTGAAAAGAAGATGCTTAAGACTAGAAATTGAGAAGGGTGAAAGGAACTTACTGATTTATTATAAAGAGGAGAGATAGAGGAAGCTATGAGAATCGTAGGGAAGTCATTTCGTCACCGGAATATTCCCGAAACGTCGCCGGAACTTCGACCTTTGCTAACTCCACTTGTACAACTTGGGACTTGGAAATTTTAGAGAGTTTTTGTATGGGATTTCTGAATGAGGGGGGTGAAATGTAGTATGGTATTTATAGGGAAAATTAGAGTTTAGGGTAATGAATTTGAGGATTAAAATGTAGATTAATACCTATTTTTAATTCTCTGGAAATGTGCAGAGAAATCAAACAGCATGGGGGTAGTGGGGTAGGCCAAGGGGTTCTGAGGTTAAAAATTGAGGGCATCCCCTACGGATTAGCCCGGCGGTGCTAACCCCTCTAGCTCATCTCGCCGGTCAAAAAATCGGTGGCTAGGGCTTGGATCTCTGGCACGTGTCAGGGTCTGTATGAATAGTATTTTGCACATGTTTGTTTTCTGTGTGACTTTTCATTTTACGTGTACTGCACGTGCTAACTTTTGAGCTCCTAAAAGATTAAAAGAAAATCAATTAAAAATATATGTGGCTGGGGGGATTCGATCACAGGGGATACGTCACAGTAGTGCAAGGCTTTACCAATGAGCTACAAGTGTTTTCTTGTTGTTTAAAAGCAAATTAAATTTATAACTTGTGCTCAGTCTTAGGTATTCCTTTCTGTATTTTTGAAAAAAATTCTGTACAGAAAATTTAGGGTTGTTGTAGAAAGGACGTCCTCAATGGTCGCTTGATACGTGGAGACTTGATGGCTGGCAAACGCGACACTTCGTTTTGGCGAGAATTGATCCGGGCCGTTGGATGCCTTTTCTGCAGTGTATAAATAGGAGGGGACCCCTTAGGACCAACACTTTCCGTCATAATTTCCTTTCGTTGTCAAAGATTGCTCGGCGCTCCCTCCGTTAGACCGGATCCCATATGCTATTTCCTCGGAGAACCAATCCCTTTGAATCAGGTTATATGTCTTCTTCTGAGGAGTCTGTATAAGTAATTAGGGTTGAGTCGGACGATGAGGTTCCAGTTGTTGGAGCCGAGTCTAGAGATTCTTCCGCCTCTTTGGCTGTTGACAGCCAAAAGGGTTCTCTTGTTGCTTCCTCTGTGTCGGGCTCGCCCCAAAGAGCCAGGGCTACCCGCGTCGCTAGCCGTCCAGCGGCAATAAGGGCTTGTAAGGTGAGCATCGGGAACCCCCGCGATGCACCCTCCGTCTTGAGGGATGTGGGCGAGCTTGCTGAGATTCGGGCTCGTTTCTATATCCCCTCTAACTATTCGCTTCGTTTGGCTAAAGAGGGCGAATGGGAGAACCAGGTGCAGAGGAAGGAAATTGCCCTGTATTTGGAAGCATTCCGAGAGGGAATGCGCCTACCCTTTCCAACCGAGGTATGTGGGGTACTTCGTCGCTTCCATCTCTACCCGGGCCAGCTAGCGCCGAACTCGCGGAGAATCCTCCTCGGGTTTCTGGTCCGGTTGAAATTTGAGAACATCCCCTCCAGCTTGACCCTTCTTACTTCCTTTCTCTGCTATAAGAATCACCCCGGCACTAGCAAGAACGAGCCGAGCTGGGTGTATTTGTCCTTCAAAAAATGCAAGGGCGGGGTGGCCGGGTCGGGTGTGGTAGTCATTCCTTCTTCCATGCAAGAATGGAAGGAGATGTTTGTATTCGTCGGGCCACCCGAGGGCGAGGATTGGTCTGCGCCTACACAGTGGCACAGAGCCGACTGCCCGAGGGCGAAGCAGTCATCCTCGCCTGAGGCGGGGGCGGTATCCATGTAGGAGCCAATCCAGCGGGCCGACATCCTTCTTTCCGAGCAGGTTCTTAGCTGGGTCGGGCTCAACCCCGCTCGCTTCATGGGTAAGTTAGGTCTTTGGACGATCTGTTTAGACTTGAATGATTTCTTTTTCCCTTCTAGCATCACTAACTCTTTTGTGTATTCTCTTTACGCAGGACAAATGGACCGATCCATGATCTTAGCAGACATAGCCGCTATGTCCCAGAAGAAGGCCGGGGACATGAGCTTGTCCGAGCCGGCCCGAGCTCGGCCCCGAGACCATCTCCACTGGCGAGGCCTTCCGCAGTGCCCCGAGCCCCCGATGACCGCCGCGGGGGCATCCA
This sequence comes from Agapanthus africanus, assembly GCA_030015575.1. Lineage (NCBI taxonomy): Eukaryota > Viridiplantae > Streptophyta > Magnoliopsida > Asparagales > Amaryllidaceae > Agapanthus > Agapanthus africanus. Next base: position 188,306,835 of record JASDDO010000028.1, read on the forward strand.
GAAGCTTGCGCGAGACCCGACGCCACTGGCCAGGGGGGAGGAGGGTGTCGAGGTTCCCCTCAAGAGGAAAAAGACGATCTCCCACATGTAACAGCCCTAAACTTTCTATGCAATTTTTCAAAAAATACAGAAATGGGTAATTTTGCCTGAGCACAAGTTATAAATTTGTTTTGCTTTTTAATAGCAAGAAGAATCGTGTATCTCATTGGTAAGATCTTGCACTGCTGAACCAAAGCACCAGAGTCAAATCCCATCACCTACATTATTTTTTAATATTGTTTTCTTTTAAATTTTTAGAATCCCAAGAGTCTACACGTGCTAAACCCGTAAAACCAAAAGTCACAAATAAAACAAACTGACCCGGGAGATACACCAAGAGACACTGGACACGTGGCAACAAGGGGGGCCGGCCCACCGGGCGACTCGGCTGCCTCCGCTGGCCGATTCACCCCGGATCGCCGATCTCCCTTCTGTGAAGTTGTGCCTTTTTGTATTCCCTTAACCCCTGTATACTTTAAAAATTCTGCACATTAACAGAGCCTTTTAAAACCTCAATAAATCCAATTTTTAATACAATTTAATACATTTATTCTCCACACCTTTTCATCTACCCTAACCATAGTTTTACCCTATAAATACCATCCCTAAACACCCCCCTCACTCACAAATTCTGTCCAAACTCTCAAGAATTTTTGTGTACAAGTGGAGTTAGCGAAGGGCGAAACTCCGGCGAATTTCCGACGGCGATACGAGGAGTTTCCGGCGATGAAACGACGCACCGGTGATTCCCCTCTCTACCTCTATCTTCCCTATTTCTTGTTTGCCTGTAAGTCCCACCTCCCTCTTCCCTTTTTTATTCTAAAAAGTTTTTTTTCTAAAACCCGACGGAAGCGGAGTTAATCCGACTTCCGATTCGGTTTCCTTTAAAAAGTTCAATTTTTCTTAAAGACAACACTACCAAACTCTCATATCATGACTATTAAATATTAACAAAACATCCTGAATAAGTTCCATAGCAAAATATTTCATATTGTAATTTTTATCGTACTTTTTCAGTAAAATACCATATATTTCAGTTTTGACATCAAACATCGTATTTCTTGCTATACCTTTAGTTAGATCACAAGGTAATGACCTACCTCCTCACAACACTCATATGCAACATAGTACAATACCTTTTGGGAAATATAGATTTGGGAAAATACGGTTTTACACAAAACTACCTTAAACTTATAAAACCATTTTTACAAGATTATATATTTTAAACAAGTCTTTGCAAAGCGCCGCTACAAACCATTTGGGGAACCCGTTCGGGATGGTGCGGATTATCGCACATCCTCGGGCTCAGTAGTGCGAGATGCAGACCTCCGCAAGGAGCAATCGGTCTCGAGAGATTTAAAAATACAAATATCTTAAGAAAATGAGATTTCTAGAAATATAATAAATTAAAATTATTTTCATATAAATATATATATATATATATATATGTATGTATGTATCATCAAAATATCTATTTTTATGATAATATAAATATTCCAACTTTTCTAAATCAAAAGAATCAATTTACATGAAAATACCATGCAATTCTATACAGGTTCAATACTTTACAATTAAATACCATATATTATGAAAAATAGGTTTAATCACTAGAAATGTCATAATGATAAAATATACATCAATAAAAACTTTAAAGACGATAATAAAATACTTGAGGTGTATTTTGAAAACTATACAAAATTATTTTTACATAAAACCCGCTCAAGTTCTATAAATTACCTTAAGGACCCTAGTAAATATAGGTTTAAGCGGGACCAATCTCTTAAGTCTCAGGGAGCCGGAGAAGTGGTTGCTTGCCTATTTAAGGTAGAACACTTAATAAACGGTGTTATCAACACGGTAATTGTCTTTGAAAAGGACACAAATCCTGCCGCACATGTGCAGCGGTTACCGATAACATCAAAACTCAATTCATAATTCAATTTCTTTTCTAATTGCCTGACTCAGACCGAGTCTCATTATAATAATCTGACTTGAATATGATTCAAGTACAATCTACAATATAAAAATTCAATATGAATCTATATAATCAATCTGTTCAATTTATCCAATCCATATTGACCGAACCGAACCATGGATATACTTCCATTTACATGATTCTCCAGTCACATCCATGATTCTCCAGTTATATCCATTTACTGATATCATAGTTTCGGCAAATCATCCAATTATAAAATCTATATTACAAGACAATACAAGTTGCAATACAATACAAACAATACAATCAAGACATCGCGGGGTTTATAAGGGGTAGATTGGTACGGAAGGTGTTAGAAGTGGCACGAGACTGCAACCATTAAGAAACCTAACCTGAATACAATCGCCGTTGTTCCGGCATTCTAATGGAGCCTTGTATTCCATTTTCCTTTAGTCTCTGGCATATAGAGACTCCTCTCATATACACTGGCATCTTCTGTACTAAACTACAAACAACAGCGTTAACACTAAATACAACATTATAACAATGAAATATAACTTTAAAAGCCACACACTCTCTCTATTCTACTTCTCCCTTATCTTTGGGACTTACCGAGCGATCGTTCACTAACGACATTCCTTCTCTTTCTTCTTTGGAATGTTGTCAGGTGATTCGGACCTTCCAGATATCGAGCCCAGCGCCGAAGACTTGGACCAGTTTACTGAAGATCCCGAGCTGTAGTTTCACTTGTACTTTTTCTTTTACATTCTGTATTTCCTTTTATGTTATACCACTGTTTAGGCATTGCTTTCATTCAGATGTATTTACTTTTCCATGCATTGTAAAAAACAATCTTAATAAATAAAGTTGGTGTTCATTACAATTGTCTCTTGTGTATATTCCTTTTATATTGCTTAGTTACGCTTAGCGTATTTACTTCAGAGTAAATACGTAGCGACATCGTCGCGTCCCCTTCGCCGTACACTGGGAAGCGGGGCGTGACAGGTTTTGTTGGTGGCCCATGCAGGTCAGAGCTGTATGGAACCCTACCATGCAGTTCTGTTCTGCGTGAACAACTTAAGCAATATAACACAAGGACCAGCAACTAAAACATTTTTTACAATTCATATTCCTTGAATCTTCCAGTTTCACATATTTTTGAATCTGTTCTAACCCAAAAACCCTTCACCTCTTTTACAATCTTACCAAAACCTTCGCATTCTTTCGTCGTTTCACATATTTCCATACACTATCAGTATTTCAGTCTCCAAACTTTCCTTAAATCTGTTACACTTTCCATTTACAAATTTCGAGGACGAAATTTTTATAAGGAGGGAATAATGTAACAACCCTAAACTTTCTGTACAATTTTTCAAAAAATACAGAAATTGGTAATTTTGCCTGAGCACAAGTTATAAATTTGTTTTCTTTTTTAATAGCAAGAAGGAGCTTGTAGCTCATTGGTAAGACCTTGCACTGCTGAACCAAAGCACCAGAGTTCAAATCCTATCACCCATATTATTTTTTAATATTGTTTTCTTTTAAATTTTTAGAATCCCAAGAGTCTACACGTGCTAAACCCGTAAAACCAAAAGTCACAAATAAAACAAACTGACCCAGAAGCTGCACCAAAAGATACTGGACACGTGGCAGCAAGGGGGGGCCGACTCGGCCTGACTCGGCCGGCGGATCGGCTGATTCACCCCGGATCGCCGATCTCCCTTCTGTGAAGTTGTGCCTTTTTGTATTCCCTTAACCCCTGTATACTTTAAAAATCCTGCACATTAACAGAGCCTTTTAAAACCTTAATAAATCCAATTTTTAATACAATTTAATACATTTATTCTCCACACCTTTTCATCTACCCTAACCATAGTTTTACCCTATAAATACCACCCCTAAACACACACCCCTCACTCACAAATTCTGTTCAAACTCTCAAGAAAACTCTCTAGAATTTTTTTGTACAAGTGGAGTTAGCGAAGGGCGAAACTCCGACGAATTTCCGACGGCGATACGAGGAGTTTCCGGCGACGAAACGACGCATTGGCGATTCCCCTCTCTACCTATATCTTCCCTCTTTCTTGTTAGGTTGTAAGTCCCACCTCCCTCTTCCCTTTTTTATTCTAAAATGTTCTTTTTGTAAAACCCGACGGAAGCGGAGTTAATACGACTTCCAATTCGGTTTTCTTTAAAAAGTTCAATTTTTCTTAAAGACAACACTACCAAACTCTCATATCATGACTATTAAACATTAACAAAACATCCTGAACAAGTTCCATAGCAAAATATTTTATATTGTAATTTTTATCGTACTTTTTCAGTAAAATACCATATATTTCAGTTTTGACATCAAACAACATATTTCTTGCTATACCTTTAGTTAGATCACGAGGTAATAATCTACCTCCTCACAACACTCATATACAACATAGTACAATACCTTTTGGGAAATATAGATTCGGGAAAATACGGTTTTACACAAAACTACCTTAAACTTATAAAACCATTTTTACAAGATTATGTATTTTAAACAAGTCTTTGCAAAGCGCCGCTACAACCCATTTAGGGAACTCGTTCGGGATGGTGTGGATTATCGCACATCCTCGAGCTCAGTAGTGCAAGATGCAGACCTCCGTAAGTAGCATTCGGTCTCGAGAGATTTAAAAATACAAATATCTTAAGAAAATGAGATTTCTAGAAATATAATAAATTAAAATTATTTTCATATAAATATATATGTGTGTGTGTGTGTATCATCAAAATATCTATTTTTGTGATAATATAAATATTCCAACTTTTCTAAATCAAAAGAATCACTTTACATGAAAATACCATGCAATTCTATACAAGTTCAATACTTTACAATTAAATACCATATATTATGAAAAATAGGTTTTAATCACTAGAAATGTCACAATGATAAAATATACATCAATAAAAACTTTAAAGACGATAATAAAATACTTGAGCTGTATTTTGAAAACTATACAAAATTATTTTTACATAAAACCCCATCAAGTTTTATAAATTACCCTAAGGACCCTAGTAAACATAGCTTTAAGCGGGACCAATCTCTTGAGCCTCATGGAGCCAGAGAAGTGGGTGCTTGCCTATTTAAGTTAGACAACTTAACAAACGGTGTTATCAACAGGGTAATCATCTTTGAAAAAGACACAAATCCTGCCGCCCATGTGCAGCGGTTACCGATAACATCAAAACTCAATTCAGAATTCAATTTCTTTTCTAATTTCCTGACTCAGATCGAGTCTCGTTATAATAATCTGACTTGAATATGATTCAAGTACAATCTACAATATAACAATTCAATATGAATCTATATAATCAATCTGTTCAATCTATCCAATCCATATTGACCGAACCGAACCATGGATATACTTCCATTTACATGATTCTCCAGTTACATCCATTTACTGATATCATAGTTTCGGCAAGTCATTCAATTATACAATCCATATTACAATACAATACAAGTTGCAATACAATACAAACAATACAATCAAGACATCGCGGGGTTTTTAAGGGGTAGATTAGTACGGAAGGTATTAGAAGTGGCACGAGACTGCAACCATTAAGATACCTAACCTGAATACAATCGTCGTTGTTCCGTGCATTCTAACGGAGCCTTGTATTCTATTTTCCTTTAGTCTCTGGCATATAGAGACTCCTCTCGTATACACTGGCATCTTCTGTACCAAGCTACAAACAACAGCGTTAACACTAAATACAATATTATAACAATCAAATATAACTTTAAAAGCCACACTCTCTCTATTCTACTTCTCCCTTATGTTTGGGACTTACCGAGCGATCGTTCGTTGACGACAATCCTTCTCTTGCTTCTTTTGAATGTTGTCAGGTGATTCGGACCTTCCAGATATCTAGCCCAGCGCCGAAGACTTGGACCAGTTTACTGAAGATCCCGAGCTGTAGTTTCACTTGTACTTTTTCTTTTACATTATGTATTTCCTTTTATGCTATGCCACTGTTTAGGCATTGCTTTCATTCAGATGTATTTACTTTTCCACGCATTGTACAAAAGAATGTTAATAAATAAAGTTGTTCATTACAACTGTCTCTTGTGTATATTCCTTTTATATTGCTTAGTTACGCTTAGCGTATTTACTTCAGAGTAAATACGTAGCAACCTCGCCGCGTCCCCTTCGCCGTACACTAGGAAGCGGGGCATGACAGGTTTTGTTGATGGCCCATGCAGTTCTGTTCTGCGTGAACAACCTAAGCAATATAACACAAGAACCAGCAACTAAAACATTATTTACAATTCATATTCCTTGAATCTTCCAGTTTCATATATTTTTGAATCAGTCCTAACCCAAAATTCCCTCACCTCTTTTACAATCTTACCAAAACCTTCGCATTCTTTCATTGTTTCACATATTTTCATACACTATCAGTACTTCAGTCACCAAACTTTCCTTGAATCTGTTACACTTTCCATTTACAAATTTCGAGGACGAAATTTTTATAAGGAGGGTAGAATGTAACAACCCTAAACTTTCTGTATAATTTTTCAAAAAATACAGAAAGGGATAATTTTGCCGGAGTACAAGTTATAAATTTGTTTTGTTTTTTAATAGTAAGAAGGAGCTTGTAGCTCATTGGTAAGACCTTGCACTGCTGAACCAAAGCACCAGAGTTCAAATCCCATCACCCATATTATTTTTTAATATTGTTTTCTTTTAAATTTTAGAATCCCAAGAGTCTATATGTGCTAAACCCGTAAAACTAAAAGTCATAAATAAAACAGACTGACCCAGGAGCTGCACACTGGGCACATGGCAGCAAGGGGGGCCGACTCGGCCTGACTCGGCCGGCGGACCGGCCGATTCACCCCGGATCGCCGATCTCCCTTCTGTGAAGTTGTGCCTTTTTGTATTCCCTTAACCCCTGTATACTTTAAAAATCCTGCATATTAACAGAGCCTTTTAAACCTCAATAAATTCAATTTTTAATACAATTTAATACATTTTTTCTTCACACCCTTTCATCTACCCTAACCCTAGTTTTACCCTATAAATACTACCCCTAAACACACCCCCTCACTCACAAATTCTGTCCAAACTCTTAAGAAAACTCTCTAGAATTTTTTTGTACAAGTGGAGTTAGCAAAGGGCGAAACTCCGGCAAATTTCCGACGGCGATACGAGGAGTTTCCGGCGACGAAACGACGCACCGGTGATTCCCTTCTCTACCTCTATCTTCCCTCTTTCTTGTTATCTTGTAAGTCCCACCTCCCTCTTCCCTTTTTTATTCTAAAAAGTTCCTTTTCTAAAACCCGACGGAAGCGGAGTTAATCCGACTTCTGATTCGGTTTTCTTTAAAAAGTTCACTTTTTCTAAAAGACAATACTACCAAACTCTCATATCATGACTATTAAATATTAACAAAACATTCTGAACAAGTTCCATAGCAAAATATTTCATATTGTAATTTTTATCGTACTTTTTCAGTAAAATACCATATATTTCAGTTTTGACATCAAATATCATATTTCTTGCTATACCTTTAGTTAGATCACGAGGTAATGACCTACCTCCTCACAATACTCATATGCAACATAGTACAATACCTTTTGGGAAATATAGATTCGGGAAATACGGTTTTACACAAAACTACCTTAAACTTATAAAACCATTTTTACAAGATTATGTATTTTAAACAAGTCTTTGCAAAGCGCCGCAACAACCCATTAGGGGAACCCGTTCGGGATGGTGCGTATTATCGCACATCCTCGGGCTTAGTAGTGCGAGATGCAGACCTCCGCAAATAGCATTCGGTCTCAAGAGATTTAAAAATACAAATATCTTAAGAAAATGAGATTTCTAGAAATATAATAAATTAAAATTATTTTCATATAAATATATATGTGTGTGTGTGTGTGTCATCAAAATATCTATTTTTGTGATAATATAAATATTCCAACTTTTCTAAATCAAAAGAATCACTTTACATGAAAATACCATGCAATTCTATACAAGTTCAGTACTTTACAATTAAATACCATATATTATGAAAATAGGTTTTAATCACTAGAAATGTCACAATGATAAAATATACATCAATAAAAACTTTAAAGATAATAATAAAATACTTGAGGTGTATTTTGAAAACTATACAAAATTATTTTTATATAAAACCCCCTCAAGTTCTATAAATTACCCTAAGGACCCTAGTAAATATAGGTTTAAGCGGGACCAATCTCTTGAGCCTCAGGGAGCCGGAGAAATGGGTGCTTGCATATTTAAGGATACAACTTAATAAACGGTGTTATCAACACGGTAATCGTCTTTGAAAAAAACACAAATCCTGCCGCCCATGTGCAGCGGTTACCGATAACATCAAAACTCAATTCAGGATTCAATTTCTTTTCTAATTGCCTGACTCAGACTGAGTCTCATTATAATAATCTGACTTGAATATGATTCAAGTACAATCTACAATATAACAATTCAATATGAATCTATATAATCAATATGTTCAATTTATCCAATCCATATTGACCGAACCGAACCATGGATATACTTCCATTTACATGATTCTCCAGTCACATCCATGATTCTCCAGTTACATCCATTTACTGATATCATGGTTTCGGCAAGTCATCCAATTATACAATCTATATTACAAGACAATAAAAGTTGTAATACAGTACAAACAATACAATCAAGACATCGCGGGGTTTATAAGGGGTAGATTGGTACGGAAGGTGTTAGAAGTGGCACGAGACTGCAACCATTAAGACACCTAACCTGAATACAATCGTCGTTGTTCCGGGCATTCTAACAGAGCCTTGTATTCTATTTGCCTTTAGTATCTGGCATACAGAGACTCCTCTCGTATACACTGGCCTCTTCTTTACCAAGCTACAAACAACAGCGTTAACTCTAAATACAACATTATAACAATCAAATATAACTTTAAAAGCCACACTCTCTATCTCTATTCTACTTCTTCCTTATCTTTGGGACTTACCGAGCGATCATTCGCTGAAGACATTCCTTCTCTTTCTTCTTTGAAATATTGTCAGGTGATTCGGACCTTCTAGATATCGAGCCCAGCGCCAAAGACTTGGACCAATTTACTGAAGATCCCGAACTGTAGTTTCACTTGTACTTTTTTTTTACATTCTGTATTTCCTTTTATGTTATGCCACTGTTTAGGCATTGCTTTCATTCAGATGTATTTATTTTTCCATGCATTATACAAAAGAATGTTAATAAATAAAGTTGATGTTCATTACAATTGCCTCTTGTGTATATTCCTTTTAAATTGCTTAGTTACGCTTAGCGTATTTACTTCAGAGTAAATACGTAGCGGCTTCGTCGCGTCCCCTTCGCCGTACACTTGGAAGCGGGGCGTGACACCACCCGTCGTCCACTGAGATTCCTGAGGGGATTCCCGTGCAGGAGGGGGACGTCTGATTTGTGGTCCCCTCGGGGCTTTCCGTTGCCGACGGCTTGCTTTCCGACATGGAGCAATCGGCCGGGGGCAAAATTCTTCGGGGGACCCTGAATGCCCAAGTGGACGCCATTGCTCAGGAGGTGGTTCAGATCGGTATTCATTTTCTTTAAGGATTCCGTTAAGTGCTCTTTCTTAATTTGAATGTTTCTAACAGCTTCTGCTACTTTCCTCAGGTTCTCCAACATTGCGCCCTCAACATAAATATGGAATCCGAGGAGATTGCCCCGGTCATGAGGAAGGCGGGGGAATCGTCTTTGCGGGAGGAGGATTTACGCCTTGAGCTGTAGTAGGAGAAGGAAAAGACAACCGCTCTCGAAACCCGGTTGGCCGCCGAGGCGTTAACGGTCTCCAAGTGCCAGGAGTCCCAATGAGTTCTGAGTGCATCCAACCAAGCCGTTCAGGCTAAGTTGGAGGAGTTGGGCAAGCGCTATGCCACAATGAAGAAGTCGAGAGATGCCAGCAAGAGGGAGGTCGAGGTGGCGCTTGAGGCGGTGAAGATTGCCGAGCTCCGAGCCTCAGAGTCGGTGGAGAAATATATGGCGTCAGACCAATTCTACGCCGACATCACCGAAGCCTCGGCCATCATTTGGCACGAGTCTCTTAATTCCGTCAAGGCGTTAATGCTGAAGTTTTCCGACAGTGAGCTCCGCGCCAGAGTCCCACTCTCGGTGGATATGCCGCAAGTGGCTGGCGCCGGGGAGGCCATCAGGGGAGAGGAGGTTGCGGAGGTAGAAGCTCCGGCCCCTAAAGACGGTGCCGAGCAAGGCGAGACCCGGGCGGAGCCCGCAGCATGAGCCTTTTTGCCTTGTGCGTTTTTGTTTTACCTTCTTCTTTTTTTCCAAATTTTGTAAGTCTCCAAGCACCTTTTTGTAAAGCTGAGGAGCCCAGAGAACCTTGTAAAAATTTCTGGAACATAAATAAAGCTGAGCTTATTTTCCTCAACATAACTATGCATTTTTTACGTGATTACTTCAGCTTGCCATTCTTTTTTTTCGATTCAAGTGTTAGGCCATAGGTCGATGACCGGCCTTTTAGATGACGATCGCGCATCGAGTGTAAGTCGATTGACTTCCAGGTATAGGAAGGTCGGTGCCCTTCCACTCCCCGGAGTCGAGATGGCAATCGTTCATTTAGGATGAATTAATAGATATCCAAGTGTTGGAAGGTCGGTGCTAGTCCATTCTTAGATCCGGGTTGACGACCACGTCTCTTCGTAGAGTAGGAATCAACCCATCGGAGAGTAACCTACACGGTAGCCTCTTTATGAGGGCTTTAGATCCTTAGCGTAGATGGGTAGGAATCTACCCGCTAGGGATGGACCGGGCAGGGAAGCAGCTCGGTGGCCTCGTGATGAGTGCTTTGATTCTTGGTGTAGATGGGTAAGAATCTACCCTCCAGGGATGGATCAGGCAGGGAAGATGCTCGGTGGCCTCGTTATGAAGTCTTTGATCCTTAGCGTAGATAGGTAGGAATCTACCCACTAGGGATGGACCGGGCAGGGAAGCTGCTTGGTGGTCTCGAGATAAGGGCTTTGATCCTTGGCGTAAATGGGTAGGAATCTACCCGCCAGGGATGGACCGGGCAGGGAAGCTACTCGGTGCCTTGAGATGAGGGCTTTGATTCTTGGCGTAGATGGGTATGAATCTACCCGCCAGGGATGGACCGGGCAGGGAAGCTGCTCAGTGGCCTCGAGATGACGGCTTTGATCCTTGGCGTAGATGGGTTGGAATCTACTCGTCAGGGATGGACCGGGCAGGGAAGCTCGGTGGCCTCGAGATGAGGGCTTTGATCCTTGGCATAGATGGGTAGGAATCTACCCGCCAGGGATGGACCGGGCAGGGAAGCTGTTCGGTGGCCTCGAGATGAGGGCTTTGATCCTTGGCGTAGATGGGTAGGAATCTATCCGCCAAGGATGGACCGGGCAGGGAAGCTGCTCGGTGGCTTCGAGATGAGGGCTTTTTAGACTTCCCTTCGCCTTCGTGGGACGTCGTTCAATTTACCATGACCCGTAAAATCAGGAAGAGTGGCCATCGTGGATGACGCATGGCAGAAGCATGCCGGTGGGGTGTGATACTACGAGATTCACATCGTTCAATCTTCCATTGACCGCTTAAGGGTTCGTGAGGATCGGCATGGTCACCACGTGGCAGCTTTATATTGGGAATTTGAAAATATTCCGCGATTCGCGTCGCTGCGCGCGTAAATTTCGGCCGTTGGAAGATTTTTGTTGAGACTATAAATAGCGAAGGCGTGTTGGTTCCTTTCTAGCCTTGTGTTTCTGAAGATGGCCGGATGTCCGTGCGTGCTCATCAGCGAGATAATTTCTCGGGATTATGTGTACATTTATAAACTCGACCGATCCGAACAGACGTACGATGCGGTGATAGACTGCGTGGAGGGCCACTTCAGACGCCTTCTTCCCCGGCGATCTCCACTCCTCCAAGTGCTTATTTATGCGATCTGGAGGAGGTCCTCGGATCTGCACAACGCCTTGTCTCCGCGGTTGAGGGACAAGGCGATCGAGAAGTTGCACCCGCTTTACCATCTCGGCCTGATCTCGAAAAGCAGGCGAGACCGATCAGTGGGCCTTCTTCTGGAGTGTTTTCAGAAGAGGCCGATCGTTGATTTTTGTCTGGTGGGTGGTGCTTCCGAGGTAGCTGAGAAAGCTAGGGCTCGGCTAGTGCAGATTTCGTCGGAGTATCATCAACAATGCTTCCTCAATCCCCGACCCCCTTTCCTGTAATTTTTTTGTGTAAACCCGAGGAGCCTATAATACCTCTTAATGAATAAAATTCTTCTTTTCTGATGTATTTTGTCTTCTTTTATCCCTTAACAATTTTTATATAATTTCTCAAAACGAATCTAGGGATCTCGGAACCGAGGAAGAATAAAATATATCGAAAAAGTCTCTTCTAATTCAGGAAACTTAATAATAATAGGAAAAAATTACATCGCTTTGAAAAGAAGAAACATATTCATTTGTACAATTTGAGCTTCTCGGTATTGTAAGGCTAAAGAAACCTACGACCCCCGTTATGGTCATCGCGCGTGCCTAAAGACCCCTGGAAATCGTCTATGTCTTCAAAGTCGTCGCTCTGCTCTCCGGTGGGGGACGTCGAGGTGAATCAAATCTTAGCGATCTACTGGTTCCCGTAGGTCCGGCCTATCCCCCTTGGTCTAATGGAAATTTGATCGCGGGGTGATAGGTCGAGATTTGGGTCCGGAGGGCGTTCAATGTCGGGCGGCCCAGGAGGATGTTGTAGGATGAGGGGACCCTAGTGACGATGAACTCTACAGGTATGGTCCTCGTACGGCCCGTTTCTGTAATGTTAAGGAGGAGGGTGACCATTCCCTCAGCCGGGATAGAGTGGTTGGTAAATCCCGAGAGGACGTGGGAGATGGGCCTTAGGTCGGATGGTCCAAGCCCCATTCGTTGGAAGCAGTCGTAGAAGAGGATGTCAGTCGAGTTCCCGGAATCGACCAATATCCTCTGTACCTCGTAACGGTGGACCCAGCCAGTTATGATGAGAGGGTCGTTGTGAGGCAAGGATATACCGTGGAGGTCTTCATCGGTGAAGATGATGGGCTCGGTCGTCCTGCACTTCTTCTGGGGTGGGTCTCTAGTACCCTCGATGAGTAGTAGGCGGTGATTTTCGCCGGCACCCCAGGCGGATTTCGAGGTTACGACCATAATTTGCCCGATCGTTAATTCCCTGGGAGGGGGCTGGTTCTCTTGTTTCTGATCTGCTTGTCGCTTGTCCCGCAGGTACTTCGCCAGGTGGCCAGAGCGGATTAACTCCTCGATGTAGTCACGGAGTTGTTTGCAGATTTCGGTCGGGTGACCCTTCGACCTATGGAAGGTGCAGTATGGGCCCCGGATACGCTTAGCCGCTCTAAGGGTGACTGGCGGGAGCTTGAAGAATCTCTCACCTTTCGCCTCCTTCAACAGCTCGGTCTGGGAGATGTTAAGAGGATTGTACTTCTGGAACTTCAGAGAGTATGGCTTTGGTCGGTCGACCCTCTTCTTCTCTTCTCCCATTCTTCTTTTGGTCGGCTTGGTCTCCCCGGGGCAGGTTGGCGTTCACCTCCGACTAGAGTTGGATATCTCGTTCGGTCTAAGCTTTTACCTTGGCCATGGTCTTAGGTTGCGATAATGCAAAAGAGTGGAGCCACTTTTTGTGCCTAAGACCCGACCTTAGTGCGGTGATGACAGTTTCATCCCGGTGCTCGGGACCTCGAGGAGAGCGTTGTAGAAGTGAGTGACATATCCCTTAAAGTATTCCTTGTCCCCGCTCTTTATGGTGAAGAGGTAATCGACAGTCCTCTTCTGTCGTCTGTTTCCGACGAAGTGACTGAAGAACTGGGTGGCCACCTAATCAAAGGTAGAGATGGAGCGTGGCGTGAGTCCTCGGAACCAGTCCCTGTTCACCGCCGAAAATGGGGATGAACCGAGATGGATCGTCCTGCCTGAATTCTAGGGGCAGATACTATTTGGATTTATCCGTCCATCTCTCCGAAAATACCAAGTTGATTTATGGTACCGTATATCGGAGGTTTGGACGGATGCGGCCGTTGTAGCAGAGTTCGTCAGAGTCCCCTTCGTTTGCGAGGGTTTTTTGATTGTGGGGACGCTCTTCTCCGCAGGCGCAAGCCCCAGCAATTAATTACGTTATCGCATCGCGATAACCACTTTCTCCTGCTCCGGATGTTCACTTCATGCCGTGTGTGTTTTTGTTTGTTTGGGTTGCCCGTGGATTATATACGGATAATAATTTATGTCGTCGCCTGTAGGGCGTGGATTAGTCCAAATCCGTATATCTTAGATTTGGAATTTTTATTTAAGGACCGTTAATCTATTTTGAGATTAAGATCGACTTAAATGTATGTAAGCATTTGGAGCTCGATTTGTTTTTGTTAAGGATACATTAGTCCAATTTGAGACTAAGATCCACTAAACAATTTTTAGGATCATTTTTATTTCAGATCCAACAAAAGAGCATTTGGGCTCTATTGTTTTAGTTTAAGGACGTTTCGTTCCATTATCGCCATTTTGGAGGCGAATATTAGTTTAAGGACGTTTCGGCTCGCTATCGCCATTTTGGAGGTGAATATTAGTTTAGGGACTTCTCGGTCCTTTGCCAGTTTAAGGACGTAGTGGTCCATTTCCAGTTTAAGAACGTAGTGGTCTATTGTGTTCATCTTGCGCGCACGTGTATTTATGACGGAATAAACAAGAGTGATATGGAATGCACCCAGTATGGGGTGCGGTCTGATTTGAGGTGTGCACGTCGGTTTGGACGGTATGGGAATGCAGTGAAGAATTGTTGGTTTTCGGGACCCGCCACCTCTCTGAGACATTGAAGAATTACAACGACGTATATCAGAGGTGTAGAGAGATGTACCCTTAAACCAAATCCCGTATTTGAGAAAAAAGGGGGGATGCTGTGGACCTAAGAGTCATTAATCATTTTTGAGACTAATATTATCTTAGGAGATACGGGATGAATATCATTTGGATATCATCAGTTGAAGGATCATTACTCATGTTTGGGACTAAGATCAGTTTGGGGAATCATGAGCACAGGGGGGCTCAGTTGATTGGAGATCGAAGAGGTTTTGACCTTGGGAAAACTTAGCCAATTTGGGCTAGGTCTGGATCTCCATAGTTACCCAACAGCGCTAAGCACTGGTATATGCAGCACTCATGTGTATCCTACGTGAAGCGCTGAATCAGTGTTAAACACTGAACTCTGGAGGCGCTCACGTGTGAACACGTGAGGCACCCCAAATATGGGCTCTGCTCTTTGGGTTTTATTTCCCCTTTTTATACAGAAGTGTTAGGAACTTATTTGGGGGTCGCGTGCAAAGCACGTGACTACCTTAGGAAGTGCTCATTGCTCCTCTTTTAAGCACTCGCGTGGGAAACACGTGAGGCAGTCTCGGCCTTTTCTTTTTATTCATTAGAAGTAATCACATGGAAAACACATGAGGTCTCGTTATAGTGTTAAACATTAACGAATCATCAGGCTGTTCTTCTGTGTTCTTGGAGATTTTGATCTCATATTAATGACATTTCTAGTCATTAGGCTTTAGGTTTGGAAGGTGTCAAATTATTATCATCGTCTGAGGGATCAAGTTCTCCTCTTGTTTTTGCTGGAATCAAATTCTTTATATAGGGTTAAACCCTATTTTTCAGAGGAATTAAATTCCCATATGTTTTTCTAAGAATTAAATTCTTTGGACTCATTTCTTTCCCTAGGTTTTGAATCTTCATGACAGAATCTCCCTAATGAGAATTAAATTATCAACTTGTGAGGAGATCTGCTTCTGCAGATCTGAACCAGAGGAATAACTAAGTTCTTGTATGAAGGGTTAAACCCTTAGAGAGGCAAAGAAGGAATGGAACAATCTCTGTGTTTTTTCTTCTTTTTTTTACTTTGTATGTTCTGACGAAACAAATCTTCGCTGAGAATCAAATTCTCTTTTATTCTGTCTCTACTTCTATCTTCCCTCTCTCTGTGTGTGTCTCTCCCCCCTTTGAGACTTGAAGTCTCGGGCTCTTTATATAGTGGAGAGAAATTTGTTTAATTCTCAGAAAATCTCTCATTGAGAGATCCCAATTGATTTAATTAGTTTCAGAATTGATTTGGGAAATTTTACCCACAGTTGGACCTTTGATCCAAGGACTTCTGTTTTTTACAGAAGATATTGTTCTTTTTTTGTAATAAGATTGGGGATATTCTCCCATATATAGAATAAAATTCTATCGAGCGATGACATTTTAATCATTATTGGATTTTTAATCTAAGGGTGCTCAGTTTAACAAAGTATAATCTTTCTCTGTTTAGAAAGATATAGGAAATGTTTTGGATTTTTGATTCACTAACTCTCTGTTTAACAGAAAATATTCTCTCCAATAGAATTTAATTCTATGTTTAATCACCGTTATTAAGTTATTGAGTAGAATTTAATTCTACGCAAGGAGGTGTCCTCACGTGTTAACATGTGAGGCTTGCGGTTTAATTGCAGTGCTTAGGCGCTCACGTGTTGGCACGTGTGGCTGGTTTAGCTTAGTTGTAGTTTAATTGCAGCGCCTATTTATAGGCGCTCACGTGTTGGCAGGTGAGGCTTGTTTAGACTACTTGTAGTTTAATTGCAGCGCCTATATGCTTTGCATATAGGCGCTCACATGTTTAACACGTGAGGCTTGTTTAGCCTATTTGTAGTTTAATTGTAGCGCTTATTTATAGGCGCTCACTTGTTGGCACATGAGACTTGTTTAGCCTTATTATAGTTTTAATGGCAGTTCCTATATGCCTTACATATAGACGCTCACGTATTTAACACGTGAGGCTCGAATACTGGGGAGTTTCCCCCTTTCTTTCTCTCATCTTTTTTTATGAGGGAACAAATGCCCCCACAACGTTGTTCTTACGTGGCTTGTACGTGAGTGCAACGCTGTCCACTTTTACAGCCGTTGAATTGCTTAGGGGAACTGGGAGATGAACCGCTCCCATCATGTCTTATAAATGCGAGGGCTTGGCTCTTGAGATGTCCACTGTTTCTTTGTCTTCTTCCATAGTCTTTCTCTTGAGAATTTAATTCTCCTTTCAGAGCTTAGTTCTCTGCCCGCTGAAATTTCAGAGTTAAACTCTGTCAAAAAAAACTCTTTTGGGTAAAGATCTTGAACGTCATTTGTCTCTTAGGAACAAGAAACCATTTTCTTAAATTTTCTCTGGATTTTAAATCTATCACAAGAGCTTTGCTCTTTTCTGGAACTGGTCTCTTAGAGATCCAAAAAGACATAATTTTTGTGTGTAGTAAACCATGATGTTTTCGAAGATCGGTCGTTTCTTCTCTGATCTTTAAGGATCTTTGGAATTTAATTCCGTTTCTTCATTTTCCCATCATGGGGGTTTCTGGAATTTAATTCCATTGTTTAAAAGGAATTTGATTCCTCATTAAAGAGCTTAGCTCTGAAAGTATCAGAGGCCTTTTGGGAAATTTATTCCCTGGAGCTCTTGAGCATATCTTCTTTTTAGGGTTTTAACCTCATTTTCACAGATTTAACTTCGTTGGGCATTTTAACAGAACTCATCATTTTCATCATTCATCATTTTTTAGGGTGCTAAGAGTTGTTTAAACTCCAGTGTCTATTTAATGAGAATCCTTTTTTTATTTTCGCAATGATTATCTTGCCTCATCATTGGTGAGCCGCCATATTGATTTTGTGGGGTCCATTGGTTTTGCAGCCTATGGCCCCATGAAACAAACATCACGTTTTTTTAATAGGTTTTTCTTTCTCTTATTTCAGGAACAATGGCCTCACTTCCTGACTTCCGTTACACTCGCTCAGAAGTTGCTTTTCCGCAATTGCTATCGGACGAGGAAGTTATGGCTATGGTTAGGGCGCATGACAAGGACCATACGAGTCTTCTTTTTTGGGGGGTGCGGTACGGTCATATCATCAGGGGCCACCGTAGCTTATGAAGTGCCAACAAAACTTATCCGCTCGATGTCATTGATAGAGCGTCCGCGCATGGCTTATGCGGTGGAAGCGGTTAATTGGACCCCCACGGGCCGGCTTGAGCCGTCGATGACGGGGATACCTAATCAACCTACGATGGCCATTGATATCTTGGGATGCCGGATATGTTAGGGTGAAGCTCGACCCTGGGAGCAGGTGTATAAGGTAGGCGTTACCCCACGCCATCCAGTGGGCTACCTTTCTTAGGCTCGATACATTCTCTCCGCCCAACGCGCACGGCTGCAGAAGGTTGGGTTGTACCAAGCAGTATATGAGTCGTTATTCTACTATCACGCTCCTCACGTCTGGTGGGTCAAGGCTTTCTTGAACCAATGGAATCTTCCCACGAATACGTTCTTGCTAGGGGATTGCAAAGTCTCGATCTCACTGGAGGAGTTTCGTGAAATTTCAGGGTTGCCGATCAGGGGAGAGCATTACGAAGAGTTGCTGCCTCCTGATGAATACGTCTTTGCTACGGCGCCCACTATGCTTGATGGCCTGACGCCGGAGAACGCCGTTCGTCATAAACACCCGAGTCTAATCAAGGCCCTGGGTATTTTGAAAAACTGTTCGTGACATCGGAATGGTAAGGTGTCACTTTTGACGCTTTCATTACCTGCTTTCTCCACGAGGATGTCTTATCCAAGAAGGCTCCAAAATTTGCGAAAATTGAAGATCCTTTTGGATTCGGGTTGAAGAAATTGCCGACCAAAGAAGAAAACCTGCCGCAGTTTTATATTCCAAACTCGTCGGTCGTGGCTTTTGATGCGATCGCGGCCCCTGGCATAGACGGACAAACTTTCTTTGTCGGCTTTATCAGTCTCTGGCTTAGCTGGTTCGCCATGCCTATGCATCGACATTTCATGAAAGCCTCCGTCTTCTACCCTGCTCATCGCATAGCTGAAGGAGCGCGATTAGCTGTTGGTGTTGCGGGATTGTCGCATCTATATCACGGGTTAGGCACTGCCGCCAATACTTCGAACCCAGGTGCGGATACCGTGAACTTCTCCCTCCACTGCTTCACGGCGTGGATAGAGATGCACGTGTTAGGGGAATTTTTAGTGCATCGGAGTCCTGCTTTCTATGAGTTGTACACATTCCCACGGATTATAAGGCCAGTTGATACTTCCGCTCCTGATCCGACCCAGCTAGGGGCTTTGCGCGTATTACTTAATCCGCATTCAAACGAAGGCGGGATGGCCTTCAGCAATCGAGTCCTTTCTTCTCCTGTGGGACCCGTTCAATAGTTGTTTGATTTATCAAAAAATGGGGTTCCAGCTTTAAAACCAAAAGAGATCATGCACTTATACTCAATCAGGCCAGGGTATCTGGTGTTCCGCTGGAATAATACTGCCCTCTTTATACGGTATAATCCGTATCGCTTCGCCCAGCAGTTAGGCTACAACCAGGACGTCCCCCTTGAAGCCTTTCTAGTTGAGCCTACTCCCTTTCTAGAGGTAGCCCGTGATGTTATCCATAACTTCATGCGGTTGATTATGGTCTCTCTTTTCATGATCCCGGAGCTCGACTATCTTCTAAGGCCCCTGGGACCCTTCAAGGGACGGTATCACCATCGGGTCAGTCCCATCATCGCAGAAGAGAGACGGGTGCTTTTCGAGTATAGAGCTCCTGCTCCAGCTCAAGTTATCAGCGCTCCATTGCGGTCGCGGTCGGTTGTTCGCCCTTCTCTGAGGGACAGTGGTCCAGTGCTTATCCCTAAAGCCGCTCCAGCAAAATCAGTCCCCCATACTGCTGGTATGCCGGTACGTACTAGAGCCGAGGTAGAAGCTCCTGATAAAGCACCAGCGGTGGTGTCGCCAAAGGGTGATACCGAAGGCGAAGTTAGGCAGCGCCGTGCCAAAGCACCAAAGGGGTGGAAGCGCTCCTCCGCTAGTGTTAGCACAGGCTCCAAAAGGAAAAAGAAATCGGTCTCCGGCCTACTCGACACTTTGCTTGAATCCGAGCCCTTTATTCAGGATGAACCGATATCTACGCAAGAGCCGGACGACGGTCTTCTCTTTCCTGGCTCGTCTGCCGAGGAAGCCGTGCAGTCGGCCGAGGCTTTAAAGCGTTCACAAGACGAGGCTGAAAACGTTCCCTACCGGAAAGGAAAACTTCCCGTTGTCATATTTCATGATGTCGATCCGGCTCCAGCCATGTTGCCGATAATTCCTTTGATGCTAGAAGGGGAACGTTCTTTGAAACGGCTGGTGTTGGACGCCTTTGATGATGAAGCTGCTTTGAAAGCGGGTAGGGATCCATTTTCGATTGAAGCCCGACGAGCGCATCTGACCAAAAAAGAGCAGTGGCTCGAAAAGAACATCCTTCAGGCTCCTTGGGGTATTGGTACGTATATTGCTTGCCCTTTTCAGCAAATAATTTGTATTGCTTTCACGTTGCATTATCTTCTAAACCAAAATTTGTAGGGCCTTCTGCAGCGAGAGTAATTTCGAGCCCAGATCGAGCCATGGATGTGGATTCTACGAATATCTCCCGTGACACACCGGAGGGTGTAGAGGAGATCACTGAAGCTACTATCCCCACTGTGGAGCTCCCGGTGATGGCTTATGTCCCTTCAACGTCTACTCCTCCAGCAGAGGTGGTCTTGCCGGCTATAGATCCCATGGATATCTCTAGTGACGCACCGGAGGGTGTAGAGGAGATTGTCGAAGACGTCATCCCTGCCTTGGAGCCTTCAGCGGTGTCTTTTGTCCCCCTGTTGGAGACCGCCACGCCGGCTGTAGATTTCACGAATATCTCCAATGACGTACCTAAGGGTGTAGAGGAGGCTGCCGAAGCTGCCATCCCTCTATTTCAGGGCGGGCGAAGTATCGAAGGTAATCTTATAGACATATACATTTTGTCCTCCATTATCTGAACATTTCTCTCCCTCGGAATTGCGGGAGTTAGCGTCTTCCATCGTGGATCTTTCTCCAAGGAAAACCTTCCAGCGTTTGCTTGACATGGTGGCCCCACAAGCGATACCCCTACAAAGCATAGTCCTTTCTTCTGGCCAAGGTCGGTATTCTTCTGACCTTTTTGTTTTATATTTTTATAATGATACTGATATGCCCTTCATTTTAAACCCCGATTCTGGAAGCCGACGACGAAGTCGAGATTCTTGATGGACTTGGGGATCTCTCAAACCCGTCTTGCATGACTGTGGGTAAGTGACGCTTTATCCTTGGCATCGTTCTGCTCATTCTATATTTGGAAAAGGCAACTAACCGCACATATGTCTTCACAGCTTTGCCAGACCTGACTCCATTAGAGTCTCGGATTTTCATGCCACTGGACCCTTATGCCCGACGTGTGTCTGAGAGGATGGAAAAATAGAGCATTTATTCCCTGGCAGCTCTCATGGAAGACCTTCGCACTGGTATTTCTGTCACTGCCGAAGAATTCGCTGCTGAAGCCAATGCTTCCCTATTTGTTCTTGCCACTTATCATGACGAGGCATTGGTGCGTGCTTGGGTTGAGTGTTGTCGCCGAGTCGAGGCCTGCCTACATGGGATTGAATGCATATGCCTTCCCTACGACATCTTGTCTGTAAATGCGAGCCTGCGTGGGTGGATCGAACGATGTGCAGCCAATCTCCAGTCATGCGAGAAAAGGCTCAACCGAAAGTTTTCGGCAAGGGAGTTGGCTTTTCAAAGGCTTTAGAGGAGCTTCAATCCCAGCTCATTGTCAAGACCACTCGGGCATAAAAAATTTGGCGGGTGCTTCAAGAAGCCATTACAGAGGTGGTGGCTCTTGACAAAGCCGTTATTTTTACACGTGAGATGGTTGAAGCTCATAAGGTCGCCGAGAAAGAGCTTGAGAGTCGGTTTGCTTCGTACCAGAATCAACAGACACAGGCAGGGACTCGTCTTGCGGCACTGATAGAGCTCGAAGCAGAAGTCCAGCAGAAAAATTACGAACTTCCTGGCTTATTGAACCGTCCGCCGACTTAGACATTTTTGTTGCTGTATATTCTCCTTTTTTGTATTCATTTTGATTCATAAATAAGAGTATCTTGTATTCATTTTGATTCATGAATAAAAGACATATTTCATTTCATACTAGCGCTTCTCTTTGCTTCGATGTCTTGACTTAACGTAAAGTAGTTTATGTACTCATTGCGGAGTTTGTAGTTTATTCACTCATTTCGGAGTCTCTAGTTTATGCACTCATTTCGGAGTTTGTTTAGTTTATTCACTCGTTTCGGAGTCTCTAATTTATGGACTCATTTCGGAGTTTATTTAGTTTACCTCCCTTGGGTTTACAGGCAAACTTATCCTAACGTTATATATAGATAATCCCTGCTCTTTGCGACAGAGGTCCGCTAGGTTTTATGGTACTAGGGCTTTGGTCCGTGGTACCGTTGCGTTGGCTGATGTATTCCTCGATATACAGTTTTTAAGTTGTTGTTCGAGTAGCCCCGCAACTGTCGTGTCTCTGATCCCTTCGGGGGCTGGACAAGACGTCTTCAAGTAATCTCCTTAGGCTATATGATCGTCGGAAGAGCAGGCGTTAGGAATTTTCCATGTTGCTTTTTACTTGAGGTTAGGCTCAGTTTGGAGCCCCGATGAGTCATAACCACTCCGCGCTGGTGTGGGATGATCTCCGATAGTCTCTTAGGCTTTATATGACTTGCCATCGAGACCCTGAAGCTAGGAATATGTCGTTGCTTCGATTTGATTTAGCTATTTAGAGCCCTGGTTGACATTGCGTCTGCTGTAACGAGAAGAATGTCGGGCTGGAGCTAGGATTTTGCCGTCGCTCCTTTTTGTTTTGGTTATTTAGAGCCTTTGTTGATATTGAGTCTGCTGTAACGAAAAGAACGTCGAGCTGGAGCTGGGATTTTTCCGTTACTCCTTTTTGTTTTGGCTCTTAGACCTTTTGTTGACGTTGCATCTGTATTCTGCTGGAATGAGAAGGTACACCGGGGTTGTCTCTAGGTTGTATATGAACTGTCAAGACTTGGAGCTAGGAATTTGTCATGGCTCCGCTTTGTTTCGACCCTTGGGTCTTTTGTCGACGTTGCGTCTACATCCTGCTAGAATGAGAATGAACGCCGAACTAATCTCTAGACTGTGGACGTTGCCGTCAAGATTTGGCTCTCCCTTTGACGGAGTATGGTGTGAAAATATGATTCCCTTTTTTCATTTGTGCCCATGGATTGTATACAAGGGTCGGTGTAGACTCACTTGCAGGACAGAGGAAAATTTTATTTTATTTTACTTTTTATTTCTTTATTTCCGTGATGCTCTATCTTTTCAGCTTTTCATATCGCGAAAGTCGCGATTGCCCAATCATTTCGGCTATTTATCGCGGTGCCCAATCATTTCGGCTATTTATATATTTTTACTCGCTGTTTTTTATTGCGAGGTGCCCAAACATTTCGTCACTTTTTAAATTTTTACTCGCTATTTTTTATTGCGAGGTGCCCAAACATTTCGGCTATTTCATATGCATATTTTTGCTCGCTGATTTTTATTGCGAGTTGCCCTATCATTTCGGCTATTTTATATGCATTTTTTTGCTCGCTGATTTTTATTGCGAGTATGGAACTTAAGATTTGATACCAATCTTGGCATCAGTATCGCTGCGACTGGAATATTGCCAGGAGCGAATCATCATTTGATGTGAAAGGACTTGGAGTTTGACACTTATTTAGGCATCAGCATCGCTGCAATTAGAATATTGCTAGGAGCGAATCATCATATGCCTTTGTCGATTTGAACAAAGACGGCTTAGTAAATAGGGTTAGGATCCTGTCGACTAAGACTTTTCGACTTTATGAGCCGTAAGGGTCTCATAAAGTTATTTCTCCCTACGAGTCGTGAGGATCTCGTAGGTGTATTTTCTCCTTAGAAGTCGTGAGGACTCCTAAGCGATGTTTTCCCTTGCAAGTCGTAAGGATCTTACAAGAGTGTTTTCTCCGTATAAGTCGAGAGGACTTACAAGTGTCGTTCACCATATGGGGACCTTTCGAGCCATTGGTGGAACTAGATGAGGGTTATATTTATTTATGCCCATGGATTGTATACAAGGGCCAATATTGGACCACATGTAGGGTAACTTGGGGGATATGATGGCTTAAAAACAAGTTTAAGTGCCTGTAGCTTAAGGCTTTTGAATCCTATGAGCCGTGAGGGTCTTATAGGGGGAGTTCTCCTTACGAGTCGAGAGGATCTCGTAAGTGAATATATTTTACGAGATTGCGCCCTTCCGGGTTTTCACAAACTCGCCGGTAGCCCTGCTGTTTTTACTCATGGCGCCCTTTCGGGTTTTTATCCGTGCCTATTTTGCTTGTGAACATACTGTTTTATTATATTTTATTTTATTTTTAAACGAGATTGCGCCCTTTCGGATTTTCACAAACTCGCCGGTAACCCTGCTGTTTTTACTCATAGCGCCCTTTCGGGTATTCATCCGTGCCCATTTTGCTCGTGGACATACCGTTTTTATTTTATTTTATTTTAAACGAGATTGCGCCCTTCCGAATTTTCACAAACTCGCCGGTAGCCATGCTGTTTTTACTCACGGCGCACTTTAAGGTTTTCATCCGTGCCCATTTTGCTTGTGGACATATCGTTTTTTTAACGAGATTGTGCCCTTCCGGGTTTTCACAAACTCGCCGGTAGCCCTGCTGTTTTTACTCACGGCGCCCTTTCGGTTTTCATCCGTACCCATTTTACTTGTGGACATACCCTTTTTTTTAATCATCGGTTTGCCAATGGGACTTGAGTTACAGACTTCGCCGTTGGAGATTTGATTGCAATATAGATCTCAAGAGAGGATATCGCCGTATTTGAACCTTGTTTGAGGCGGCACTCTAGTTTAAGGATATTTCGGTCCATTGTTAGTTTAGGGACATCTCGGTTCATGGCCAGTTTAAGGACGTAGTAGTACATTATTAGTTTAGGGACATCTCGGTCCATGGCCAGTTTAAGGATGTAGTGGTTCATTGTTACCATTTTCGAGGCAACGGATCTTCTGGATACTACTTTCAGGGTTCTGACCTCAGAAGATAGAGAGCGGACACGGGCGTCAGCATCTATCATTGACCTGAATCGTAACCCGTTAGGCGTAGTATCTTTTGAGGAATTGGCCATTTATTGGCCGTAAGGGTCTTTCACCATGCATATCCATGAGCAGGTAGGCCCCATCTTAGTAGACCTTGTCTATGATGTACGAGCCCTCCTAGTTCGGCTCGAATTTCCCCCGTTTTGCATGATTAGGAATCATAGATCGTTTGGCAACTAGCACGAGCTCGCCTTGGCGGAATGTTCTTGGCCTAGTCAGTTTTTCGTATGAGTGTGTTATCCTTGCCTTGTAAGCTTCTAGGTTTTGCTGCGCCATGAGGCGAGTTTCATCGAAGGCTTCGAGCTCCTCAAGCCAAAGATGAGCATTTTCTTCATCCGTCAGCTCGTATCGAACTGCTACCCGTAGAGAAGGGAGTTCTATTTCCAAAGGAAGGACTGCTTCTGTACCGAATACCAACGCGTATGGTGTTGCATTCATAGCCTTTTTGAACGTCGTTCGGTATTCCCAGAGAGCTTCGTGCAGTCTCTCGTGCCAGTCCTTTTTGTTCCTCGACACCGTTTTCTTTATAATCTTCATCAGGGTCTTGTTGAAAGCTTCAACTAGACCGTTGGTACGAGGATTGTAGATCGAAGAGTATCTCCAATCTATTTTATGTTGTTCTGCGAAGCGGCTGATTTTATGGCTCCTGTAGGCTGGCCTATTATCCGAGATTATCCATCGCGGAGTGCCGAACCGGTAGATAACATGCGTCCTGAAAAAATGGAGGATATTCTCCGTCTTCACTTCCCTTAGCGGTACTGCTTCTGCCCACTTAGAAAAGTAATCGGTCGTTGCTAGTATGAACCAATGTCCCTTAGATGACGCTGGTTCAATGGGGCCAATTATGTCGGTTCTTCACATTTCGAATGGCCAGCTAGCTACGGTTGGGTGTAGCGGATTTAGATGTTGGTGGATGAAGTCCCCATGAATCTGGCACGAGTTACACGGCTTCGCATATTTAAGGCAGTCCTGAATCATCGTGGGCCAATAATATCCCATCTTTTTTATCTTCAGCTTCATCTTTGGCCCGGCTTGATGAGAACCGTAGAGTTCGTCGTAAGTTTCTTGAACGACTCTCCTTGCTTCTCCTGGCCCCAAGCACCTTAGCCACAAACCGTTAAGTGATCTCTTGTATATAGTATCATTGACGAAAGCGAAAGACAGAGCCCGTTTAATGAGATGATGTCTTGACGACGCGTTTTCGGGCGTTTGATGGGATTTGAAGTAGTCTATGAAGACTTCCCTCCAATCCTTGACCTTTTCTTCGTCTTCTATTTGGAGGACTACTTGTTTGGTCGTTTACTTTTCTTCAGATGACTCTGTTAAATCCTCCGAAGGTATCCCTGCTGGCGCGAGAACCCGACGGCTTTGCACGATGATCTTTACGTCATTGAGGTCTTCATCGGCCAATTCTTTAGCTAATCTAGCTAATGCATCCGCTTTGCTGTTTTTCGCACGCGGTATACTCTCCAAGATATAGGAAGGAATTTGTGTCAGCAGTTGCTGCACTCTTTCACCATATCTAATCAGTTCTGGCTTGCATGTTTGATAGTCGCCATTTACTTGGCTGACAATGAGCCGGGAATCTCCATATATGAGGAGGTCTTTGATTCCCATATCAACAGCGATCTCGAGACCTGTTATCAAAGCTTCATATTCAGCTTCGTTGTTAGTTCTTGGCTCTGTCGGGGAGAAAGCGTAACGCAATATCCCTCCTTGCGGGGTCACGAACATAAGGCTTACCCCAGCTTTGATTATGAGGATGTTATGCTTCCGCTTCTTCATGGAAGATGCTCCATCGAAGTAGAATTCCCATCGGGCACCATTATCTTCTTCCTTTGCGTTGAACGCATGTTTATCCGGTAACTCACAATTTAAAGGGGAGTCGGCGGGTATCGGATGCTCGGCGAGAAAGTCGGCGATAGCCTGGCCCTTCACTGCTTTGAGAGCTCGATACGTTATCGAGAATTCCATCAGGAGGAGGGCACATTTGGCAAGCCTTTCTGTTAGTATGGCCCTTGACATCAAATATTTGAGAGGATCCACCTTTGATATGAAATGGACCTCATGCGTCAAGGTGTAGTGTCTGAACTTCGTTATCGCAAAGATCAGTGCCAGATAATGCTTTTCGATGGGGGAGTAGTCATTTTCTGCCCTTAGGAGAACTCGACTTAAATAGTATAGAGCTCTTTCCTTTCCCTGATCGTTCTCTTTTGCCCATAGCGCACCTAGAGAACCCTCAAGGGCCGTTGTATATAGGATAAGGGGTTTTCCCTTAACCGGAGCGGTCAATACCGGCGGATTATGTAGGTATTGCTTAATTTCGTCTAGTGCATTTTGGCACTTATGATCCTAGACGAATGGGGTCCTCTTCTTCATTAGATGACTGTAGGGACAGTATTTTCTGGAGGTTGGCTATGAACCGTCGGATATACGTGAGCTTTCCTTGGAGAAACCGTAGTTGTTTGAGAGTTCTCGGTGTGGGCATTTCCATAATCGTCTTGATCTTCGATGGGTCTATTTCGATACATCGGTGTCATATGATGAATCCTAGGAATTTTCCCGAAAAGACTCCAAACGCGCATTTTAGAGAATTCATCTTCAGATTATACTTCCGAAGACGTTGGAACACTATGTCTAGATGCTCCTAATGCTTCTCATAAGATTTGCTCTTCACCACAAGGTTGTCAATGTAGCATTCAACAACCTCATGAATGAGGTCATCAAAGATTTTCATCATGGCCCTCTGGTAGGTAGCGCCAGCGTTCTTTAGACCGAAAGGTATTACCTTATAGCAGAATATGCCCAATGGAGTCCGGAAGGCGGTATGCTTTTGGTCTTCAGGATGCATTTTTATTTGATTGTACCCTGAAGATCCATCCATAAAGGAGAAGACCTCATGGGTAAATGTGTTATCTATCATCGGCTCAGTAACTGGTACTGGGAAGTCATCCTTTGGGCAAGCTTTGTTGAGCTCCTGAAAGTCTACACAGATGCGCACCGTCCCATTTTTCTTCATTACTGGAACAATATTGGCGATTCAGACAGGATATTGAACTTCTTGGATGAAGCCGGAGTCAATTAGTTTCTTGACTTCGGCGTTGATACTCATCTCGAGTTCGAGCCACATTCTTCTTGGCGCCTGTTTGACTGGCTTGACATCCGGTGATATAGCCAGTTTATGCACCGCTATTTTTGGATCTAGTCCCGGCATCTCGGAATAGTTCCATGCGAAACAGTCTTTATATTGCATAAGTACGTCCTTTAGTGTGGCCACCTGTTTTCTAGACAACAGCTCACTGATGAACGTGGGCCTCGGCTCGTTTTCCGTCCCTAAGTCAATTTTTCTTAGGTTGTCCACCGTAGTGTGTATCCCATCTTCCACCTCTTTTGGTGCTGGTGGAAACTCCGAGATCACCTCCTCATCGTCCTCATTTACGAAGCACTTGAAGAAGTCATCCATATTCTCGTGTCCTCCCTCCTTTGAGAATGTTATCATGTGGCAAGTACGAGTTCGCTTCCATTCTTGGTGTTGAGATGGTCCTACCTTCGCGATATAGGTTCTTTTTGGCTCATGCTTTTGCGGTGGGGTCACCCTCCAACTATCGGATAAAGCGAACCTGCCTTGTTGATATTGGTCTTCGACACGGTCTTTAAAAGTGAAGCAGTCTTCAATAGGATGTCTTATTGCTCAATGATTGGAGCAATAATCTGGGTGATGGACCTCATTTATCTGTTCGGGGTACCGAGGCTCCGGGAGCGTCATCATTTGATACTTCATGACAAGGTTGAATATTTTCCTTGTCTTGTCTTGAGGGAAAGAGTATTCTCGTCCCATCTTCTTCATAAAAGACGGATTCTAGCTGACTTTTTCTTAATTGCGTGGCTTCTTGGATCCACTTCGCTGTTTCCAAACGTCATTCTCGTTCTTCACTTTGTTTTTTCCCTGTTTTGGGCTTTTCTCTTGTCGCGAGAACATACAGCGGGCTGAGGGTGAAGGGCATCGTAATTTTCTCTTTCCGCAGACTGCTGATTGAGACGCTGCGTACTAGCCTTTTCGTAAATAGCCATTTCGCGGTTGTGATCATGCCGAACCTTTTGACCGTCTTCTCTTATTATCTTGTCAACTTGCTCTTCGAACGACGGACTTAACGTTTTTATAGCGGGATTTTGATTCGTTTCAACATCACAGCTATATGGAAAAGCATTCCTTCCTCCACCGGAGTTATTTATGGCGCGGCAGTTGTGGAATTGCTCCCGTTTATTTGACCGAACATATCCAAACCCAATCGTCTCCATCCTTCCATTGGGCATCTTTCGCTGAGTCCCGGAACGTCCCAGATCTCGTTGTAGAACTGGGCTTGTCGAACGGTTTGTTTGAAGGATATGCCTTGGCATCTTAATAGCCTTTTCAATCCCTCTGCGTAATATCTGTGCAGACAGATTAGTTGAAGTCTATCAAGCGCAAGCTCGGCACCATGCCAGACTTCTTTCTCCACTTTGGTCTCCGTAGATTGATAGAAGAGGATCACCTTTTCACATCTTCGCCTGGGAGGGACTTAGAAAGTCTGCAACTCTTCTACGCTGTATGTATCAAGCGCATCAAGTTCTTTGTAATGTCGTGGCGGAACCATGGTGGTCTGTAAACTCTGATCAGCTCTAGTAACGGTTAGTGCTGATGGGCGAGTGGGGAACACGGCGTTGGCCTCGTCCTCAGAGTCACTGCCAAAGACCAAAATAGGAGTAGATGGTCCGGGCCTGTTGCATTAGGGTTGCCCCGAGTAGACTATTTCCTCATCTTCCTCGATGTCACTCCCAAAGATTGGGATGGTGACAACAGACTTCCGTTTATCCTCCGGCTTATGACATCTTTCCATTTCTTTGAATTCTGGTAGAAAGTACTTTGTGTCTTCATATTTTCGGACTTTGTTTACGGAGAATGGATTTAGCTCCCCCGTAACGGTGTACCCGAGGCAGTCTTTGAAATACTTCATACATTGGTGTTGTATAGAAGGGATGACGTTGTACTCGTGTAACCAAGGCCTGCCGAGTAGAGCGCTGTAGAAAGTCTTGGCGTCAATGACATGAAATTTGATGTCAGTGATGAGCAGCCCGAAGCGTAACGTCTGTATTACAGACCCGAGCATCCATGATGACTGTGAATCGAAACCGGAGATGGTAATTTTATCTCGGGCTAGGTGCTGAACGTTCATGCAAATCTCCTTCAGCACCTTCACATTGAGGAGGTTGACAGAAGACCCATTGTCGACAAGGATTTTGCCTATCTTGATATTGTGGCAGTACCCAGTGACGTATAATGGGCGGTTATGCTCGCAAGTTCCGAGGAGGAAATCCTCATCGCTGAATGTGATGTCAGCAATGTGAGCCTCTGCCAATTCATCCTTCATCCTTTCTTCAGCTAAGAAAGCTTGGAATTGATCAGGATCTTGCAATGCCTTAATTAGAGAATCCCGTGCCTCTTTGGACAGGAGGCGAGCATCCAGTATGCTTAGTTGTGAAGGCATTTTCCTCAGATGTGCTAGGACATTGTAATCCACCTTGATTTTCCTAGGTAGGTTCTTTGCTGCGAGCTCTTTAATGACTCCATTATCAAGGGTGATTTCCCCATCGACTTTTTCTTTCCCCTTGTCTCTTTTACTCAAACCTTTATTTATAGGTCTGAGGTTCTTCTTAGGCAGCGTGCAGTTACGTAGCTGAATGTTTTCACAGTTCTTCTCCTCCTCTTCTTTTTCGGAGGTGGAGTTCTTGAAGAGAGGGCTGAAGGTTATTTCTTCCTCAGAATCGCTCCCAAAGGTAAGAATTTAGAGTTTTTCACTTTCCCGACTGGTATCAACCATATGACAGTTGCCAGTCGTTTTCTCACGTCCACATGTCGAACTTCTTTGCTATCGACGAGCTTCGCGTTTCATCCTCTTGAAGTATTGTTGATGGGCAACGTATCCTTGCCACCACTTCTTAAAAGCACTGCATTCCTCGGTAGGGTGGGTAACCCTCCGATGGTATAGGCAATAGTTTGGATGTATATCTGCTCCGTCAAGACACATGACCCCAGGAGTGTTTTCCACGAGAGGTGGCGGTTTCATTCCCACTGAAAGGGCTTTGGAGAACCGCTTCTCTGTCTTGATCTTGCTCTTATTTTCCACAAGTGTGCTTCGGTTTGGTTGGAGTACTTTACGACTCATCATCGCCGTAGCTTCTTCATCCTGACGCCGACACTTAGCCTTTTCGTGTATGGATGTTTCACGTTCTCGATCAGCTTTGCTTTTTCAAAAGGCTTCATTTAACAACCTATCGATTGGGTCTTCTGATAGTTCCGGAGATTTTGGCACCGATCCTGCCCCCAGTTCCTCTGCATTGTTTTCTGACGCCGATGGAGCTTCTTCGCTATTTGACGACGAATGGGAGACCGTGTGGCAACTTGCTACATAGTCTTTAATTTCTGATGAGTCATTTTCCTCATCGTTATCACTCTCTTCGTTCTCAAGAATATGCTTGAGGAACTCTTCATGGGTGACCGGTGTCCGCCCTTCTAGTTGTACTCCTCTAGCGTGTCGATATACTTTTGCAGGTCCCTACGCTTATCATCATACTCGGCAGGCTGCACATGCTTCTTGGTCTTCTTCTTTTCTTTGAAGACTTTGAAGGCTCGACTTAGGAATTTTGCCCTTTGTCGACAGTTTTCGGTACGGGACGCGGTTTCAGCATCCCTTCGATAATTTTCGGTTCAAGCGGGCTCTTCCACCTGATTGCCGAACATTCCTGGAGATCCTTCAGCATTCTTTTAGTTTTAGCTGAAAGGACGACTTCCCATGGAGCTTCTTCCACGAGCGAGCATGATGCCCCTGGCGTATCCATCTTTTTAGGAGCGTGCTTCTGTGGCGAGTTCACTTTCCAATTGTCAGAAAGCGTGAATTTCCCCCGTTGATACTGGTCCTCGACTCATTTTTTGAAGACGTAGCAATCTTCAATTGGGTGGCTCACCATTATGTGATAAGAGCAGTAGTTGGGGTTGTTGACATCGCCTAGTTGCGGTGGACGTCGTGGGTCTGGCAATGTGATAAGTTTGTTACGCACTTCCAGCTCGACCAGTCTCCTCGTCTTGTCACGAGGAAACGAGTAGGCACGTCCTAGCCTTTCTTCCAGGGATAGACGCGGACGCATGTTGTTTTGGCAAGTAGCTGGCTTCGGGTCACTTGGCTGTTGTTGAGTGCTGGCAATGAAGGCTGCTTTCCCTTTACCCTTGGCATTTCTAGGGTCCAATTTTGAGGAGGAAGTCGCATGAC
Organism: Agapanthus africanus; assembly: GCA_030015575.1. Classification (NCBI taxonomy): domain Eukaryota; kingdom Viridiplantae; phylum Streptophyta; class Magnoliopsida; order Asparagales; family Amaryllidaceae; genus Agapanthus; species Agapanthus africanus. The sequence goes on from JASDDO010000028.1 coordinate 188,339,215, forward strand.
CCATCTGGTCCATTTGGGCCAGCTTGTCGATCAGAGCCTGGAAGGTGGTCGGCTTGAAGAACGTCATGAACTGGGACACAGTTGCTTGAGGATCGAGGGTCCCAATGAACATGCCCACGGTAGAAGATTCTTTGATAAGTTGTTCGCATTTTGACCATAGGTTCCACCACCGGATCGCGTATTGGACCCAGGTTTCTCCTGACTTCACCCTGGCATTAATTAATGTCGTGATCGGGGTGCGCTCGCTTGCGCTGGCGAACCGCTGTGTTAACAGCAGCTCCATCTCTATGAATGTCTTTACGGAGTCATTTGGGAGCTCTGAGTACCATTCAAAGGCTATCTCTGACAGGCTACCAACGAACTGGCGAAGCAACAATTTGTCGTCGCCTCCAGTGTTGCCACAAAAAGCTCTAAACTACTCGACGTGTTAGTGTGGGTTGCATGTCCTTTTGTACACATGGAACTTGGGGATCGTATATCCCGGCGGGTACTTGATTTGGTCATACCAGTCCGGATACGGTCGCCCAGTTTTGACAGTTTGACCAGCCGCTTCATTCGCTTGATGAACTCGTAATTGTTGAGCTATATAGTCATCCAGAGCAGCCTTGGAGATTGTTTCCTCCTTAGCTATAATACCTAGTCCCGTTTTATACGACAATGCCAGATTTAAATAAAATGGTAGTACAATTAGTTTACCCATTTTAATTTCTTCTTTGTATTTTAATTATTTTTTTTTCCTACAAGCCCAACCAAAAACCCTAGGCCCAAGCCCAAAAGCCTACCCCATCTCTTTCTCTTTTAACTATGCTTCTTTCCTTATTCTTTTTAAAATTCAAACTCTTTCAAATTCCAACTGAAATCTCTTCCATAATTTTCCTATTAAACAACCAAATTAATCCCAATTAATTTCCCTAATTAATCCATTATTTTTAAACCCCACATTTTCCTTCTCTCTCTCTCTCTCTTCTGATAATTTTCAATTAATTATATTTTTAAAAAAACCATTCGTTCTCTCTCTCTCTCTCATCACGCTCACTCTTTCTCTCTCTCTCTCTCTCCCCCTGTTCACTCTCTCTCTCCCCTCTCGATCTCTCTCTTCTCCCACTCGTTTTCCCTCTCCTCCTTCCCCGAGCTCGAGCCCCTCCCCCGAGCACACCTCGCCATCACCAACCGCCGCCGGATGCCACTCCATCGCCTCCCTCGAGCACCCATCGCCCCACCTTCACCAACCCGAGCTTCCCCCAGAACCAAAACCACCATCACCATCACCCGACACTCGCGACTCATGCCCTCACCCATCGCCTTGCCTCCTCGCTGTCATTGCTACCCTACCTCCTAACCCACGTCGTCGGCCTCCTCACCTCACCTTTCATCCCCGACGACGAATATCTGCACCGTGCAACCTACAACCTCTACTGTCGCCGAGCTCCTGCTCCATCGCCGGCCATCACCACTGCCACCCATAGCCGAGAGCCCCATCGCCTTCGCCTGCTCCGGCCAACCAACTCACCGCCGTCCTTCAACACTACAACCACCAGCTCCACGAGTGCCTCACCCCCACCTCCTCTCCCTCCTGCCCTCAAGCCGCGCCCAAGTCCCCACGCCGATGACCACCTCAGCCACCACCGGCTGCCTCCCTCCAGCGCCCAATCGCCACCGACACCCCCTCACCACCGACCGCAGCCGCCTCGCCCACCACCCTTCAGCGATTGCTTCTCCAAGTCACCGACTGCAACCCCCTTTCGACGAGCACCCATCACTGCCTCTGGCCAACCCCACACCGACGATCTTGCCAACGGCACACCGTGCTCTGCGTCATCGTCACCGTAGCATCACCCGAGCCATCGCTGCCGAGCCGTCGAACCTAAGTTCGAGCCGAGGCCGAGTTTGCCGTGTCGGGCTTAGCCGTGCTTGCGTCGTGATTGCGCCGTTGCCGTAGATCACAGCTGTGGTCGCATCGCTGCCGTATCGCCATCGATATGTCATCTGGCAAGTTTTAAATACTTGCTACATGCTATTATATATACATTTCGATTGCGAATCAAATGTAATACAAGTGTTCGATGCAAACCATGATCTATAAGCCCCCTTAAAATGACGGGAATTAAACATAACAGATGGCCTGAGTAATAATGAATACTGTGTTAAGATTTGTCTTGAAAATACGGATTTTAACAATGTGATATGTCATCCTTATTTAGATCCATCGAATCTGAAAATTTCCATACCTGAATTTTGTGAAAATCATAGCTAATTGGTTACACACCGGAATGTTGCGTTCGAGGGCTCTTATCGAAGATGACTCGATGACCTAGAACCCCATATAATCTAAAATATGGTTCTATTTTAAAACGGTGACGGAAACTGGTCGAAAGTGCGGCTCTGAACTGCAGTCCAGAGCAGCACTGATCGCCAATATTCAATTAGAAATGCTTTTATGTCTCTGTGTAAAAATGATATTATGCGTAAACCTATACCGTAGAGAAGATAAATCCGTTAGCTAACTATTGAAAGCAGTTTCATTTTTTTTATCACCGTTTACTATTTTAATCACATTTTAAACCATCTGTACATACTGTAGTCCCAAACAGGGACAGAACGTACATCCCGACCTTAAATAATGTGTAACTCCGAGAACACAGCGGATATTGTCGATCTGTATGATGCGTTGGAAACCTGACTGGTAAACCTAAATATCGTTCAACTATAGAGTCACCTAATTTTGATCTCAACAGGGTGAAAACTGTGTTACGTAATGGACTTTCAGTTCAGGAACTGAATTCCCAGCAGCGAACACTTAAAATGAAATGACTGTAATTTGCGAACCCGAAACCCGATTGACTTGAAATCAATTTCGTTGAACTTCCGACTGAGTTTACTTAATACCTCTTTTGTATCATTTTACTTAATTCTGAACATATGATTTAATTTGATTTTTATAAGTATTGCATATAAATTGTGTAGTGGCATAATTCACAGTTTTTACTCGACTGTAATACCTCTAGTGATAGTGCGCGTCATTATTAAGTTTAGGTGTACAATGCATTGCCGAGCGTGAATGGTATCGGTTTAGGAGCGTCAAGTATGCCAGTGAAAAGTGAATGGTTCGTGATAGTGACAATACAGTGAACAGTGAATAAAACCGTGTTATTGATGCGTACTTGTACACAACTAGCCCATAGTCATAAATAGTGAAACCTGGGGAAAAAGGGGAAATCGAAGTGGAAAGGAAATTGTATTTAGCGAGGTCAGTGATTTTAGAGGATGATCATTCGAACAGTGACTCTTATATATCAGATTGGACCTAGCGGTCCGGCTGATAGGGTTATGTCCCAGGCAACATGGGCCGTAGTCTCGAGTACATATGAGACCCTCGTTAAACATGATCACTCCTTTCCGCATCATGATTTCAAAAGTGACTAGAGACCGATAGGGACACAGATCATACATTGCATCAGTTATTGACATATTGATTGCCTGCTTTTATCATCTCCACCGTTATTACTTTATTTCCTTGTCTCTTTGTTATTATTATAATATGGCTTTTGTGTCGCTCTGACGACCTGAGTATGCATGCTCAGTGATAGAGGTGGATTCGCCTGATCTCGACAAGACCGTGAAGATCTAGACCAGTGAACCAGTTACATTTCTCCATTGATATCCCTGGTTAGTTGCCCTCTGGTTTACTTCCATTGCGTTCAGTTTCCTTTATATCCGATAGTTTTAGTGACTGCATTTGCTTTATCCATGCTGAGTTTCACTGATTACCATATAATGCTAGAAGCCGAAATGTGACTACGGCAGGATTTTTCCTTGATCGTAGAAGCATGGCTGGCCTTGTCACCCTTGTATTCCGTATTTTGGGAAGCGGGGCGTGACATCAGCTATTGATAAAGCCGGAAGAGGGTTTGATGTTTCCCCTCTGTCATCCTCAACGATTATCGGTGGATATTCGGCTGGAGGTTCTGGCTGGATCATCATTCCAACCATGTCCTAGAACAGAAGTGTCATCTGCTTTATATTAGCAGCTTTTTCCTCAGCCTCCTTATCCTTCCTTTCAACCACCCTTCGCAAGAACTCTGTATCGGTCTCCTGATCTTGACGCTGTTCAGATGCCGATTCCGGGCTTTCTTTCTTCCCGGTAAGTGCTGACATTTTGATCAGCATTTCCCGGAGCTTTTATTATTGCTCCTGAGCTTAATGACCGAGTTTGTGGCTGATGATCCACGGAAGCACGCGTTTCCTCTTTTCCGGAAGCCATGTAAACCGTGTGTATGATCATGCCCCCAGACTTGGGACGTTTGGGTCCATCGCCTTTGGAATTTGCTGCCGGTGGTGGGAGATTCTCCAACCTCACCCTTTTGAGGGAGGTTGAAGTTGAAGGAGCCGTTGTAACAGGCACCCATGTTGAAGATGTCCCTCTCTGTATGACGGAAGGATGGTCCTCCTCTTGCCAAGCCTTCATTTTCTTCAGTCGGCGAGAGTAGTCTTTGTTGATCACAGAATCTTGGATTTTCCGTCAGACCCTATGGATTTGGGAGGACAGCCGCTGAGGGGGCTGCTCCAGCTTTGCCTGCGTCATATTTTCAGCAGGTAGGGGAGATTTCCTCAGCACCACGGTTGGAGAGTTCTTTCGCACCCTCCTAAGTAAATCAAATCTGTTCCCGGTTGGAAAAACAACGTCAACTTCCACCATTGGAGCTGGTGGGGTAAGTCTGGAGGGGGAGTTGCCCACAGCCTTTCTCACTCGACGCCAGTGGTGACGTTGAGCGTGTTTTGCAGAAGGGACCACTTATGGAAGCGGCTCCGTCATGCCCCCGGCTTTGATGAGGGGCTATTATTGGTGCCAGCCTGTCGAAGACTGACGTCCGCTGAGAGAGAATGGCCAATCTTTCGAAAGCCGATTTTCTGGTAGGGGAAGCACTTTTGACGACTTCGCCCGCAGCAAGAGTTGAAACGGCCAATCTGTCAAAGACCGATCTTTTGGTAGGAGAAGCGCCTTTGACGACTTCAACCGCCGAAGGAGTTGGGAGGACTATCCGTTTTGGGATAGCCCTTTCAAGTATCGCGAGCCTCTTTGTGGGCCCACTTGAGCTTCGGCTCAGCCTGTTGAAGACTGAGGTAGTGGACTTGGATGATCCGTTGAGAGGGGCCGTGGTGGTTGCAAGTCGATCGAAGACCGACTTCTTGGAAGCTTCCTATGGCGGAACTGGGGCGCTGAAGCTTGCTGGCGGGAGCATGGTCCCGAAGAACAATCCAGTGGTGGCTTGAGTCACCTGCCCCACCAGCATTGAAAAGATGGAGACCGCATTAGGCCCGTATATCACTCCTCCAGTTGGAACGGAGCGGAGTTGTTATTGCAGTTTGTGCAGTTAGAAGCCATTGATGTTCACTTCTTCTTTCTAGTACAGGAACAAGACGCCAAATCTTAGTACCTCTAATCCAAAAGCAATCATAGCAAACCACAATTTTGTTCATGAACACGACACAGGAAGTGTGGAGTGGAAAGAGGAAGAGGTCCCACCGGACGTTCCAGAAACCGTTCACCGCCGAAAACGGGAACAAACCGGGATGGATCATCCTGCCTGAATTCTGGGGGCAGATGCTATTTGGATTTATCCGTCGACCTCTCTGAAGATGCAAAGTTGATTTATGGCACCGTATATCGGAGGTTTGGACGGATGCGTCCGTTGTAGCAGACTTCGTCAGATCCCCCCTCGTTTGCGAGGGGTTTTTGATTATGGGGATGCTCTTCCCTGCAGGCGCAAGCCTCTGCAGTTAATTACGTTATCGCATTGCGATAACCACTTTCTCCTATTCTGGAAGTTCACTTCGTGTCGTGTGTGTTTTTGTTTGTTTGGGTTGCCCGTGGATTGCATACGGAGACTAATTTATGTCATCACCCACATGGTGTGGATTAGTCCAAATCCGTATATCTTAGATTTGGAATTTTTATTTAAAGACCGTTGATCTATTTTGAGATTAAAATCGACTTAAATGTATGTGAGTATTTAGGGCTCGATTTGTTTTTGTTAAAGATACATTAGTCCAATTTGAGAATAAGATCCACTTAACAATTTTTAAGATCATTTTTATTTCAGATCCAACAAAAGAGCATTTGGGCTTTATTGTTTTAGTTTAAGAAAGTTTCAGTCCATTATAGCCCTTTTGGAGGCGAATATTAGTTTAAGGACGTTTCGGTCCACTATCGCCATTTTGGAGGCGAATATTAGTTTAGGGACTTCTCGATCCTTTGCCAGTTTAAGTACGTAGTGGTCCATTGTGTTCATCTTGCACGCACGTGTATTTGTGACGGAATAAACAAGGGTGATATGGAATGCATCCAGTATGGGGTGCGGTCTGATTTGAGGATTGGACAGTTTGGAATGCACTGAAGAATTGTTGGTTGTCGGGACCCGCCACCTCTATGAAGACGTTGAAGAATTACAACAACGTATATCAGAGATGTGGAGAGATGTACCCTTAAACCAAATCTCGTATTTGAGGAAAGGGGGGGCTGCTATAGACCTAAGAGTCATTAGTTATTTTTGAGACTAATATTATCTTAGGAGATATGGGATGAATATCATTTGGATATCATCAGTTGAAGGATCATTACTCATGTTTGGGATTAAGATCAGTTTGAGGAATCATGAGCATGGGGGGCTCAGTTGATTGGAAATCGAAGAGGTTTTGACCTTGGGAAAACTTAGCCAATTTGGGCTAGGTCTAGGTCTCCATAGTTACCCAACAGCGCTAAGTACTGGTATATGCAGCACTCACGTGTATCCTACGTGAAGCGCTGAATCAGTGTTAAACACTGAACTCTGGAGGCGCTCACGTGTGAACACGTGAGGCACCCCAAATATGGGCTCTGCTCTTTGGGTTTTATTTCTCCTTTTTATACAGAAGTGTTAGGAACTTGTTTGGGGGTCGCGTGCAAAGCACGTGACTACCTTAGGAAGTGCCCATTGCTCCTCTTTTAAGCACTCGCGTGGGAAACACGTGAGGCAGTCTCGGCCTTTTCTTTTTATTCATTAGAAGTAATCACATGGAAAACACATGAGGTCTCGTTATAGTGTTAAACACTAACGAATCATCAGGCTGTTCTTCTGTGTTCTTGGAGATTTTGATCTCATATTAATGACATTTCTAGTCATTAGGCTTTGGGTTTGGAAGGTCTCAAATTATTATCATCGTCTGAGGGATCAAGTTCTCCTCTTGTTTTTGCAGGAATCAAATTCTTTATATAGGGTTAAACCCTATTTTTCAGAGGAATTAAATTCCCATATGTTTTTGTAAGAATTAAATTCTTTGGGCTCAGTTCTTTCCCTAGGCTTTGAATCTTCATGACAGAATCTCCCCAATGAGAATTAAATTATCAACTTGTGAGGAGATCTGCTTCTGCAGATCTGAACCAGAGGAATAACTAAGTTCTTGTATGAAGGGTTAAACCCTTAGAGAGGCAAAGAAGGAATGGGCAAACTCTGTGTTTTTTCTTCTTTTTACCTAGTATGTTCTGATGAAACAAATCTTCGCTGAGAATCAAATTCTCTTTTTCTGTCTCTACTTCTGTCTTCCCTCTCTCTGTGTGTGTCTCCTCCCTCTTTGAGACTTGAAGTCTCGGGCTCTTTATATAGTGGATAGAGGTTTGTTTAATTCTCAGAAAATCTCACATTGAGAGATCCCAATTGATTTAATTGGTTTCAGAATTGATTTGGGGAATTTTACCCACCGTTGGACCTTTGATCCAAGAACTTCTGTTTTTTACGGAAGATATTGTTCTTGTTTTTTTAACAAGATTGGGGATATTCTCCCATATATATAATAAAATTCTATCGAGCGGTGACATTTTAATCACCATTGGATTTTTAATCCAAGGGTGCTCAGTTTAACAAAGTATAATCTTTCTCTGTTTAGAAAGATATAGGAAATATTTTGGATCATTGATCCACTAACTCTCTGTTTAACAGAAAACATTCTCTCCAATAGAATTTAATTCTATGTTTAATCACCGTTGGATCCTTGATCCAACGGTTTATTAAGTTATTAAGTAGAATTTAATTCTACACGAGGAGGTGTCCTCACGTGTTAACACGTGAGGCTTGCGCTTTAATTGCAGCGCTTAGACGCTCACGTGTTGGCACGCGAGGCTGGTTTAGCCTAGTTGTAGTTTAATTGCAGCGCCTATTTATAGGCGCTCACGTGTTGGCACGTGAGACTTGTTTAACCTACTTGTAGTTTAATTGCAGCGCCTATATGCAAAGCATATAGGCGCTCACATGTTTAACACGTGAGGCTTGTTTAGCCTAGTTGTAGTTTAATTGCAGCGCTTATTTATAGGCGCTCACATGTTGGCACGTGAGGCTTGTTTAGTCTTCTTATAGTTTTAATGGCAGCGCTTATATGCCTTGCATATAGGTGTTCACGTGTTTAACACGTGAGGCTCAAATATTGGGGAGTTTCCCCTTTCTTTCTCTCATCTTTTTTTTTATGAGGGAACAATCCCGTTCAGCCCGGATGAGGGTGGCGGGAAATGCTCGGTATTGGGCAGCATCGGAGTTATCCTGGACACTTATGCCCGCCGTAAATGCGTCTAGATGGCCCTTTAGGTCGGATTTCCCATCGAAGAGGGCCACCTTGGACGGTTTGTTTTAGGACGAGACGTGCTCGGCCAGCAGTTCCTCCGTAAAGGGTTTTGTCAGCGAATCGACGGAGTATCGGGCCCCTCCGCCGGACGCCTGACCATCCCGGTGTATGCCTTCGATTTTCTTCTTAAGGGCCTCGAGGCGGTTGTGGTATCTCGAGGATTCGGCACGGTTAGAGTGGTGGCCATTTCCGCTCCTGGTCTGCACGGTAGTGCGGCTTTGATTCCGCTCTATCAAATTTCTCAGATCCTCGGGCGACGTCCTTTTGGAGCAGCCTTGACGCGAGTTGTTTGCATGTTCCTGGTGAGGGAGAGGGCGTCGGTCGCGCCTGGAAGCGGGCGAGCTGACCGACACCTCCTCGGGTGGCATGGGAGCGCGATGGGCGTCACGACGATGGTCTCTTTCCCGGGACCTCGGCGTAGAGTTGTACGGCACCCAGCGGGTCATTGAATCGATCGCTGCATGAGAGACGCGGTTGTCGGAGTCGACACGCCTGTGTTGGGGGCATCGAGGGGAGTAATGTTATCCGCTCTTATGCCGACGTCGTGATCCTTGGGAGGGGGAACTGCGATCTGCAGGGCTGGGCCCGCCGCTTAAACGCAAATGAGCGCGTCCACCATCGACGTGAGTCTGTCGATCTGGACAAATAAGGCGACAATGACATTGGGAGGAGGAGACGAGCCGCTCCCACCTCCGTTGTGAGGGAGGCGACGACTCGTACTGGGATCGTCATTGTTCTCGCTCGCCATTAGGTCGAAGACAGAAGATCAATTTTGATGGGGGGAAGAAACCTACAAGCGTTTCTGTCACGCCCCGCTTCCCAAAATACGGAATACGAGGGGTAGACAAGGCCAGCCATGCTCCTACGGTCAAGGAAATGTCCCACCGTAGTCACACTTCGGCTTCTAGTTTATCATGGTAAATAGTAAATAATGCGCAGGTAATGAGAAATGCAGTAACTGGAATAAAACAGTAAAATGAACTGACCTGATGGGAAACAAAAGATATAACTCTGAATAGCAAGTCAAGAAGTCTGTGTTGCACGTCTAGTTCTGGTCCATGCTAAATCTTCTCCTCACGCTGAGCATGCATACTCAGGTCGTCAGAGCGACACAATAGCAATATAATATATATAAAATCATGTGACAATTCTAACAGTGGTAATAGATATGTGAAACAGTAAATCAATGACATCATGAATATGAATGTGCAGTAATCAATGCAGCGGAACAGTAAAGCAGTAGAACGATATGTCACGTATGTCAACACAGTATATAAGGTATATAAATGCCAGCATCCCTATCAGTCTCTAAGTCTCACTGTACAGGTCACTAAGCCTATCGTCAGTCCAAGTGTGAGAGTCAACCACTCCCGAGTGTCCTCCATCCAAGGGTAGAACCCAAGGGCAAGGGACCACAGGCCCAACATGTATATCACGGTGAATATCACATACCCTGTAAATCTCCATATATCTCCCTAAATATATAAGCCGGCATGGGACTCCCGAGATTCTGTTGAACTCACACTTAAACTACCCCATACCAAACTAAATTAGGATAAACATCAAAGTAAACTGGTCCATGACAAAGACTTGTTTGCATAATTCCCATTAGGGAAGGGATCCAGTCTAAACATCTTGCATCTCTTAAAGATGTTAATATTGAGGCATTTAAAACTTGGAGAGTAAGTTGTTTAAATGCCACTTGAATTAGACCAATATGAAAAACCTTTGTATCCATCATCTTCACCTTTGAGCATGTTTCTAATGATGGGAATTTTGAATTGAGAAGGAATAAAAGATGTCAAAGAGAAAAAAAAAATTGTCACACTCCATATATATATATATATATATATATATATATATATATATATATATATAGTTTCTTCTTTTAAAAAACGAATATGACATTTGATCATTTTCCATTAAATATATTTTCTTTCTCCATTATAAGTTTTAGCTATACCGAATTTAATTGTAAATGTCTATTATAGTCATTCATCTAGAAAAAATTGATAATATTAAGTTTATTTTTTTTGTACAGTAGTTGGAGATATAATTGTTGTTTTGAATGATAACGTGATTTCAAAATAATACTATCTTTTAGTTTGAACTATATGTTTTTGTATCCACCATTTGTATTGTTTTTAATCTCTAAATAACATAGGTCTTTTTTATATTTTACACAAATCCGACTTATTGATTTAGTTTGTGGTGAACAAGACATTTACGTATTCTTTTATATATATATATAAAGTTCAAGTTCTTGGAACCTTATGAAAATTATGCAAATCTTTCTTTGGTAAATAAATCTCAAATTATATAGGTTATAGTGAAGTCTAGAACGGTATTCTAAAGACCAAGTTCTTGGAATCTTATGAAAATTATGCAGATCTTTCTTTGGTAAATAAATCTCAAATTATATAGGTTATAGTAAAGTCTAGAACGGTATTTTATCATAGCACCAAAATTATCATTTTTCAATTATGCAATATATTCATTGACACTCACCATTAAAAGAATATATATTTTATTATTTGGCGATCAATTAGCTATTTAAGTTTTGCAAGCTTACCAAAATTATTATGGATGCATTTGATAATGCGATTTAAGTTATTATTCATAAAATAATAAAATAACCAAGATATCACAATACAGTTGTTATTATTTACTATTTAATTTTAGTTTGGATTATTTCAATTATAAAATTTGTTGATTTACAAATTGGATACTCTACTTAGTCAATAATTATCCACAGAATGAAAACTTCCACACGACTACTAAATTTCATTATGCTAGTCAAACAAGTTTTCTAAAGCCATATCAATATGGTATAGATTTTGTTGGGATAACAATATATTGTTTATTTAAATCATTTATATTGGATTTAAAATGTATTCTTTCACAACTACTTAATTGATTGCTTAGTTTTGAATTCCTATGATTCTTGATAAACCATTATTATGTAACAGGAATATAAACTCGTTAATTGAAAAGTAGGAATTTGTTGGAATTGTCCAAATGGATTATAGTACTCTTTTTAGATTTTATTTTATTTTATAAAACTCTCTTTCTTTTGAGAAAAAACATTAAGTTTTTGTATTAGGTTAATATGGATATACATTAAGAGATATCTAATTAGTTCTATCAACAACTATAAACTCTTTATCTGTTTATTATATATATTATGGTATTATTAATATTTGATAATTATCTATAGTTATATATATTGTCAGAATAATTAAATTATTTATCCAAACTAGCATATCACTTTATATTTCCATTTCTATGTTTTAAATCTTTTTTCTCATCACAAATTATAAGCACTTGTTATCGCATAAAATTATCCCTATCGGGAGTATCTATCATATTCCAAATCCTAATAAATTTTGAGATAATACATTAACTATCTATAGAATTTTAAATTAATTAAGTCAAAAAAAATCTTTTCATACTTCCAGATCATTACAATAAAATTAGGTGTATTACAAAAATGTTTTTTTATACTTTTCTAGTTGATGATGAACCTAAAAAATTATAAAGATGCTATTTTTTTATTTATTGTTTATCCTTTTGTGCTGGGGATAAACAATGATCCCACCAGCCTTTCAGGATCCCAGTAAATCCACATGATATAAATCTTGCAACATCAGTATCTGAGTTCCCTTGCTGTTTTGATACTGTTGCATACACCATCATACGATGTAATGTATCATGGATTTGCTTATCAGATAATCCATCAATATTCCATTCATAAATGGCTCGTCCCGAATACGAATTTGTTGTAAGAGCTTCGCTTTCTTCATGCAGGACATCTAAAGGAGTTGGCCTTTTATAATAATGCTTGTCCAACGTCCTTAAAGGATATTTTATCGTATTTACGATATTATTGTCAGACATATTAATCTGATCTTCTGATGACTCATTTATTTCTAAGTCTTCTTCTGATATTTCAGAAGGTTCTCCATCAATGACATTTAATTTTGCACTGTTAAACTTTATCTCCAGAGCATTTATAATATCTGAAGATATATTTTTATCTTTGGATAATTTATATCCTGAAATTTCTAAAGCCGGTTTTATTGGAATATAATTTTTTTCGTTTACAGCTTTAACAACAGGAGTTTCAATTATTCCCATAGCCTGTAATTTATTATTCAAGCTTTCCAAAGTAGATTCTACTCTGGTTAACTGTTGACCAATTACTTGAATGTAAATATTAGAAAAAATATTCTGTTTGAAAACCTTTTGAAGTTCTTTCAAAGTGTTTTCCATTTTATCATCAATAAGAGGCTTTATAAAAGCGGTTGCCTCTAAATTAGAGGTAGAAACACCAGATAACCTTAAAGGTTCTGTTGGTGGATAAATTGATCTCACATTTTTTCCAGTTTGGGTGGTCCACTGTTTATAATGTTCTTCTAAAACATTAATTTTTCTTTCTTGTTCATTAAGAAAGTATTCAACAAACCAGTCTATAAAATATTTCAGACATTGGTTTTCTTCAAGATGTTTATAATATTGATTTTTATAATGATACATTTGATCTGTAGAAAAGGTTTTTCCAAACCATTCTCTGAAAGCAGTATGCTTTTTATTCATAAATTCCTTATTAAGGAATTTTCTCAGATTACTATCTGGTCTTAAATCCATAAGCTTATATGTGAAAACTCATCTCTGATGAGGTAGGAGAAGTTTTATTTTCCTTCTCATAGATAGGATGAGAAATATTATTGTCAGAAATATTAATCCCTTTAACATCTCTATAAGAGGTGCTTGGTCTGGAAAAAGATCTTCTTAAAACAGAAGAACTGGAACCACCTTCTATATAAGGTTTCCCTGAAATTCTGGCTATATTATTAGAGCCAAATTTTACTTCAATATTTCCATCATCGGTCTGTATTATCTGATCGATGTCTGTATCTATAATTGGTGCAGGTGGAACTGCTGAGGTTATAACCCAAGATTCTGGAAAGTCAATTTCTTCCCATTTTATAATTCTATTTGTAGCAACACCAGAGGTTAAAAGATTGGTTTCAATAATTGTGGTTTTACCATTTTCAGTTTTGACTTTTACCGTGGGTGCCATTGTAGATAAAACTTTATAATGGATTCTATAAATTATAGCTATAGTTTCAGATCCTTTCATGAAGTTATAACCATGAGTTTTCAGATTCAAGGTTACTGTCTCAAGTATATTGGGGTCAGTTAAAGATAAGGTTAAATTAGGATAAATATCAAAGTAAACTGGTCCATGACAAAGACTTGTTTGCATAATTCCCATTAGGGAAGGGATCCAGTCTAAACATCTTGCATCTCTTAAAGATGTTAATATTGAGGCATTTAAACCTTGGAGAGTAAGTGGTTTAAAGGCCAATTGAATTAGACCAATATGAAGGTATTTGTATTGTTTTTCAAATCTGTAAACATCCTTTTCTGCAAGGAGTTGAATAGTCTGTTCTGTGCTATCCACAGAGATGGTCTTTTCCATACTTTTGATGGAAAGTCTGGACGATAGATCAAACGTCCCAATATTATAAATTTCTTTAGCTGGAACATTTGGAATTGTCTATTTGTTCAGCTGTTCTTCATCTGAAGGATACTCAAGTAAATTTGAGTTTTTAATGTGTTTGTTCTTATTACGAGCAATCTTGGTGGATATTGCAGTTGATGAACTAGGTGTATTCATTAGAATTTCTTTTTCAAGATTTCGATACCATTAACTTACAAGGAATAAATGTTCTTCTATTACATGCAATTCTGTATATTCTTCTTTTAGGTTGTTACTCAAGAGATACCTGACTGCAATTTTAATTACACGACTGTCAACGATTTACGGGTTACCAACACGCCAATTCTCTGGCTTAACATGGGATCCCCTACGCGACTTTGGTGTCGTTCCATAATTAACTTTGCAAATAGATATTTCTAGAGTAGATCTAGAAGAAGAACTATACCTGATTGCTTGGCCTAAAAGGACATTTTTCCTATGTAGGTTCATGGATCTCCATCTTGAAGAAGAAAGAGAATTAGCCAATCATGGCTCTGATACCAACAACAACAGGATCAATATTGACAACAAATTAATAAAAGAGCAAGAGAGGAAAAACTTACAAAGTTTTATTTATTTATAATCTTCCAACGAAACGAAGTACAGTAGCTAGAAGAGATAATATTACAAGAGAGAATGGAGAGATATCAGAGTACAAGAGGTAAAGAGAGGGATTTATTTTTTGATGCCCTCTGAAATGAGAAGGCTCTCCCTTATATAGAGGTAAAGCTGAGGTCTTGAGGACTATGAGTGCCTCTCTGATTGGGGTGTGAGCTGTCCTCCATGATTGAGATGCTCTATAATTGAGAGTGAGCTGTCTATCTTCGATAATTAAGATGCTCTATCATTGCACTGGTGTACTTTACAGCTGTAAATGCTCAGTTGTCTTTTGTGCGCAATCGTCATTGCATGCGTCACTGGTTCTGGTTTTATGAAAACCATGGGCCAAAGATACCTTTTACCAAATACCGTGTGCTAGATTCTTCTGCAGTCGTTCGTTTTGATAAAAAGTCTTTTTCTTCTTTATCTTATTTCATGAGGCCCTTGCCTTTGTCCTGACTCAATCTTGTGCCCATGAGATCCTCCCAAAGCTGATCTGCTGTCTTTAAATCTTCCTCTGGATCTTGGGAGTGTCCTTGAAAACATTCTTTCATTTCTACCGATTTGGTAGTTTTCTCAGACGTAGAAGAATTGGTGTCTGAATTATCAAATGTTTGCTCAAACTGCCTTTTCATATGTTCTAGGCAGCGTTTCATTAATTCTTCTTCAGAGATATTAGGATATTTTCTCTGAAACGATAATTTTAATTTTAGCATTGGATTTTCCTTTGCTAATTCCTCATTAATCTTATTATCCAGAGCATTATTATTGCTCTTAATAGCTGCTTTTATGCCAGCTACCTTTTCTTCTTCAATAATCCCATTCCACCATTTAATAAGGAATTTTCTCGAAAGAATAGGAATATTTTTGTTATTAAACTCAGAAATAATTGTCCATCTAAATATAAATGGCATCTCATTTTCTATAAAATAGTGGAGGGTGCTTTCTCCTTCTATAATGGAGTCATCACTGGTATCATGAAATCTTGGATGTGACTCTATCCAAGGAACAAATAGATCAAAAATTGATTTTGGCAGTATGGCTAACTCTGCCCCAATTTTTTGTCATAGTTGGATAAACCAAACTGGTATACCTTCTTTTATAACGTCAGGTCTTATAATTATAAACCAGGAATGTTTTTTCGCTGGATTTTCATAGTATAAAAACTTTTCAAAAGCTTGGATATAATCCCAATAATTGCTTTCTTGTCGTTCTTCTCCTAATTTGAACGACCTAGCCCTATTAGGGTGTAAGGCCCATTCATGAGAGCTAAAAATCTTTTTAATAATGGCTTTGGAGAAGTTTATAATTTCTCTACCTTCTTTCCCGTTTGGATAGTAGTGTTTTATTTCTACTGATCCAGAAACTATTAACAAGGCGTCATATACTTGCCTTGTTTTTCCTGCTGATGCAGCAAAAGAAATGGTCTCAATATATTTTTCTTTCAAGGACCATGGATCATTCATCTTAGAAATATCATTCCTTTCTAAACATATAATTTGTTCAGAGTTATCTTTTGAGGTATAACTGTCATTAGCATCTTCAATTGCTTTTATAAATGATTGTCCAGGAATATTTCCTGTTGAAGATGTCTCAGCCTCACTTTGAGGACTGTAAATACTTATATTAGAAATATTTTTATTTGCCTTTTTATGAGGCATTTTCCATTCTGATTGGGCGTATGACGCCTCAGATTCCATGTCTATTTGCATGGATTTTGGCTTTTGCATTTTAAGCCAGTTCGCATAAGGGGAGTTGTTAGGAGTATTACTCCTTCCCCTTCTTCGCCCTCTGTCTGGGCCTCGTCCCCTCATCGGGGTTTGCATCTGCAGTATCCTGCAGAAATTTCCTGGTCAAAAAATCAGGAAGACAATTATTAGTACCTTTTATATAATCAATATCAAAATCAAAAACAGATAATTCTGCTTGCCATCTAGCAAATATTTGCTTTGATGTTAAATTTTTAACGTCTTTTTGTAACACAGATTTAGCTGCACTACAATCAATTTTTAATAAGAATTTCTGGTTTAATAAATCAGCTTGGAATTTATAAATGAATTTGATAATAGAAAGAATTTCTTTCTTAATAGTTGAATAATTCAACTGGGCTGGATTCCATTTTCCAGAAGTAAATCTTACAAGAATTTCCTTATTATTAGTAGGATCCACTTGTTTTAAGATGCCTCCGTATCCTATGTTTGAAGCATCGGTCTCAACAATTTTCTTCCAATTAGGATTAGCAATATGGAGGCATGGTAAAATTTTTACTGTCTCTTTAATTTTTTGAACAGCTTTAGTATGGTCATCTGTCCAAGGTGATGGATTTTTTCTTAGCCTAGTATATAAAATGGCTGCATCTGTAGCTAAATTTTTATAATAATCTGCTACATAATTTAAAGCACCCAAAAATCTTTGGAGCTGCTTAACATTAGGAATATAGTCAGGAAATTTAGAAGCAAATTCTATACTTCTTTCAATTGGAACAATAGTTCCATTATTAATATTATGTCCCAAAAAACGTATAGCTGTTTGGAACAACTTCATTTTTGGAGCAGATATGACTAGTCCATTTTTTATAATGAGATGTCTAAAAACATTTAAATGTTTAAAATGTTGATCAATGTTCTCAGAATAAATAAGCACATCATCTATATATGAAAGAATGAAGTTAGTATAAGGATTAAATATTGAATTCATAATATTTTGAAATTCAGATGGCGCATTCTTTAATCCGAACGGCATAACGTTCCATTCAAAATGCCCAAAAGGTACTGCAAAAGCAGTTTTATATTTATCAGATTCATGAATCTGAATTTGCCAATAGCCTGATTTTAAATCAAACTTAGAAAATATTTTGGCCTTGCTTATTCTATTAAGCAGATCCCTTTTATTAGGGAGAGGATATCTTATCCATTTCAGTACTTTGTTTAAAGGTTTATAATTTATAACAAGGCGTGGTACCCCCCGCTCTTGTTCAGCAGCATTATTTACATAAAATGCTGTACAACTCCATGGAGAAGTTGATTTTCTTATTAGCCTTTTGTCTATAAGACCGCTAATTTCTTTTTTACAAAGTTCAAGATATTCTTGATTCATTTGGCAAGGTCTTGCCTTCGTAGGAATATTTTCCTCTGAAAAACCATCTATATAAGGAAGATTGACAATATGCTGTTTTCTTTCCCAAAATGCATTAGGAAAGTTACTACAAGTTTGAGTTATAAACTCATTTTCTAAATTTTTAATTCTAGTTTTTATTATACTAGAATCAAGTTGTTTGTTTATTTGCAAAGAAGTTATTTCTTCTTTAATAAAATTTATTTGATTTTCTTTCAGGTAAATATTTTTTACCTCATTTATGATTTTCATCATAGGATCAGTTATAAACTGAAACATAACCTCTTTTCCTTTGTAAGAGCTAGAAATGCTTTGTGAGTCTATTTTATTTATAGGCATTATCTTAGTAAGGAAGGGTGTTCCGAGTATCACATGTTGTGATATTTCCTTTACTATAATCAAAGGAGAGGGAATACAAATGTCGTTATTACAAATATTTGCATTTGACACTTTATAAGGTGTAGTAAGAGTACTATTATCAGCTGTACTCAAGGTTTGTGTAGTTCTTTCACAATACCTTATAGGAATAATTACTTCTTTTATGCAGTTTAAATCTGCTCCACTATCAACTAGTGCAATAAGATCGGGTATAACCAAATCATTATTTATTATAAGGGTAATTCTAATATACCATTTTTGATTTAATACTAAATCAATAGTTTGTAGGAATTTATCTGGGACAATTTCCTCAGTAAATTCATCTTCATTATTTGTAGATTCACCTTGTATATTGGTGTTTCCTTCAATAATAGATATTCTTTGCAAAATATCTTTATTTTGAACTTTCAGTTCTATAATTTCTGTTTTGAGGTTATTAACTTCTTTCTGTAAGGCTGCAATTGTTACAGGCTTACCTTCTCTTGATTGTTGTCTTTTAAAGACTTCTGATAATGTATAAACATTATCAATAACAGGAGATTTCTCCTTTTCTTCTTTAAGAAGAACTTCAACCAACTTAGATTTAAGTTCTGGCTGAATGTGTTCATCTTGAATGATTTTGAGAATGGTCTTTTTGTCATCTTTAGTTATGACATTAATATTGTGACCGTTCATCTCAACTATAGATTTCCAGTAATCTTCTTTATTGTTGATATTACAACATTTATTGGAACAATTATTATTACAAATTTTTTATTTATAAAAGGCTCTTGTGCAGGATACCAACAACAACAGGATCAATATTGACAGCAAATTAATAAAAGAGCAAGAAAGGAAAAACTTACAAAGTTTTATTTATTTATAATCTTCCAACGAAACGAAGTACAGTAGCTAGAAGAGATAATATTACAAGAGAGAATGGAGAGATATCAGAGTACAAGAGGTAAAGAAAGGGATTTATTTTTTGATGCCCTCTGAAATGAGAAGGCTCTCCCTTATATAGAGGTAAAGCTGAGGTCTTGAGGACTATGAGTGCCTCTCTGATTGGGGTGTGAGCTGTCCTCCATGATTGAGATGCTCTATAATTGAGAGTGAGCTGTCTGTCTTCGATAATTAAGATGCTCTATCATTGCACTGGTGTACTTTACAGCTGTAAATGCTCAGTTGTCTTTTGTGCGCAATCGTCATTGCATGCGTCACTGGTTCTGGTTTTATGAAAACCATGGGCCAAAGATACCTTTTACCAAATACCGTGTGCTAGATTCTTCTGCAGTCGTTCGTTTTGATAAAAAGTCTTTTTCTTCTTTATCTTATTTCATGAGGCCCTTGCCTTTGTCCTGACTCAATCTTGAGCCCATGAGATCCTCCCAAAGCTGATCTGCTGTCTTTAAATCTTCCTCTGGATCTTGAGAGTGTCCTTGAAAATATTCTTTCATTTCTACCGATTTGGTAGTTTTCTCAGACGTAGAAGAATTGGTGTCTGAATTATCAAATGTTTGCTCAAACTGCCTTTTCATATGTTCTAGGCAGCGTTTCATTAATTCTTCTTCAGAGATATTAGGATATTTTCTCTGAAACGATAATTTTAATTTTAGCATTGGATTTTCCTTTGCTAATTCCTCATTAATCTTATTATCCAGAGCATTATTATTGCTCTTAATAGCTGCTTTTATGCCAGCTACCTTTTCTTCTTCAATAATCCCATTCCACCATTTAATAAGGAATTTTCTCGAAAGAATAGGAATATTTTTATTATTAAACTCAGAAATAATTGTCCATCTAAATATAAATGGCATCTCATTTTCTATAAAATAGTGGAGGGTGCTTTCTCCTTCTATAATGGAGTCATCACTGGTATCATGAAATCTTGGATGTGACTCTATCCAAGGAACAAATAGATCAAAAATTGATTTTGGCAGTATGGCTAACTCTGCCCCAATTTTTTGCCATAGTTGGATAAACCAAACTGGTATACCTGCTTTTATAACGTCAGGTCTTATAATTATAAACCAGAATGTTTTTTCGCTGGATTTTCATAGTATAAAAACTTTTCAAAAGCTTGGATATAATCCCAATAATTGCTTTCTTGTCGTTCTTCTCCTAATTTGAACGACCTAGCCCTATTAGGGTGTAAGGCCCATTCATGAGGGCTAAAAATCTTTTTAATAATGGCTTTGGAGAAGTTTATAATTTCTCCACCTTCTTTCCCGTTTGGATAGTAGTGTTTTATTTCTACTGATCCAGAAACTATTAACAAGGCTTCATATACTTGCCTTGTTTTTCCTGCTGATGCAGCAAAAGAAATGGTCTCAATATATTTTTCTTTCAAGGACCATGGATCATTCATCTTAGGAATATCATTCCTTTCTAAACATATAATTTGTTCAGAGTTATCTTTTGAGGTATAACTGTCATTAGCATCTTCAATTGCTTTTTTAAATGATTGTCCAGGAATATTTCCTGTTGAAGATGTCTCAGCCTCACTTTGAGGACTGTAAATACTTATATTAGAAATATTTTTATTTGCCTTTTTATGAGGCATTTTCCATTCTGATTGGGCGTATGACGCCTCAGATTCCATGTCTATTTGCATGGATTTTGGCTTTTGCATTTTAAGCCAGTTCGCATAAGGGGAGTTGTTAGGAGTATTACTCCTTCCCCTTCCTCGCCCTCTGTCTGGGCCTCGTCCCCTCATCGGGGTTTGCATCTGCAGTATCCTGCAGAAATTTCCTGGTCAAAAAATCAGGAAGACGATTATTAGTACCTTTTATATAATCAATATCAAAATCAAAAACAGATAATTCTGCTTGCCATCTAGAAAATATTTGCTTTGATGTTAAATTTTTAACGTCTTTTTGTAACACAGATTTAGCTGCACTACAATCAATTTTTAATAAGAATTTCTGGTTTAATAAATCATCTTGGAATTTATAAATGCATTTGATAATAGAAAGAATTTCTTTCTTAATAGTTGAATAATTCAACTGCGCTGGATTCCATTTTCCAGAAGTAAATCTTACAAGAATTTCCTTATTATTAGTAGGATCCACTTGTTTTAAGATGCCTCCGTATCCTATGTTTGAAGCATCGGTCTCAACAATTTTCTTCCAATTAGGATTAGCAATATGGAGACATGGTAAAATTTTTACTGTCTCTTTAATTTTTTGAACAGCTTTAGTATGGTCATCTGTCCAAGGTGATGGATTTTTTCTTAGCCTAGTATATAAAATGGCTGCATCTGTAGCTAAATTTTTATAATAATCTGCTACATAATTTAAAGCACCCAAAAATCTTTGGAGCTGCTTAACATTAGGAATATAGTCAGGAAATTTAGAAGCAAATTCTATACTTCTTTCAATTGGAACAATAATTCCATTATTAATATTATGTCCCAAAAAACGTATAGCTGTTTGGAACAACTTCATTTTTGGAGCAGATATGACTAGTCCATTTTTTATAATGAGATGTCTAAAAACATTTAAATGTTTAAAATGTTGATCAATGTTCTCAGAATAAATAAGCACATCATCTATATATGAAAGAATGAAGTTAGTATAAGGATTAAATATTGAATTCATAATATTTTGAAATTCAGATGGCGCATTCTTTAATCCGAACGGCATAACGTTCCATTCAAAATGCCCAAAAGGTACTGCAAAAGCAGTTTTATATTTATCAGATTCATGAATCTGAATTTGCCAATAGCCTGATTTTAAATCAAACTTAGAAAATATTTTGGCCTTGCTTATTCTATTAAGCAGATCCCTTTTATTAGGGAGAGGATATCTTATCCATTTCAGTACTTTGTTTAAAGGTTTATAATTTATAACAAGGCGTGGTACCCCCCGCTCTTGTTCAGCAGCATTATTTACATAAAATGCTGTACAACTCCATGGAGAAGTTGATTTTCTTATTAGCCTTTTGTCTATAAGACCGCTAATTTCTTTTTTACAAAGTTCAAGATATTCTTGATTCATTTGGCAAGGTCTTGCCTTCGTAGGAATATTTTCCTCTGAAAAACCATCTATATAAGGAAGATTGACAATATGCTGTTTTCTTTCCCAAAATGCATTAGGAAAGTTACTACAAGTTTGAGTTATAAACTCATTTTCTAAATTTTTAATTCTAGTTTTTATTATACTAGAATCAAGTTGTTTGTTTATTTGTAAAGAAGTTATTTCTTCTTTAATAAAATTTATTTGATTTTCTTTCAGGTAAATATTTTTTACTTCATTTATGATTTTCATCATAGGATCAGTTATAAACTGAAACATAACCTCTTTTCCTTTGTAAGAGCTAGAAATGCTTTGTGAGTCTATTTTATTTATAGGCATTATCTTAGTAAGGAAGGGTGTTCCGAGTATCACATGTTGTGATATTTCCTTTACTATAATCAAAGGAGAGGGAATACAAATGTCGTTATTACAAATATTTGCATTAGACACTTTATAAGGTGTAGTAAGAGTACTATTATCAGCTGTACTCAAGGTTTGTGTAGTTCTTTCACAATACCTTATAGGAATAATTACTTCTTTTATGCAGTTTAAATCTGCACCACTATCAACTAGTGCAATAAGATCGGGTATAACCAAATCATTATTTATTATAAGGGTAATTCTAATATACCATTTTTGATTTAATACTAAATCAATAGTTTGTAGGAATTTATCTGGGACAATTTCCTCAGTAAATTCATCTTCATTATTTGAAGATTCACCTTGTATAATGGTGTTTCCTTCAATAATAGATATTCTTTGCAAAATATCTTTATTTTGAACTTTCAGTTCTATAATTTCTGTTTTGAGGTTATTAACTTCTTTCTGTAAGGCTGCAATTGTTACAGGCTTACCTTCTCTTGATTGTTGTCTTTTAAAGACTTCTGATAATGTATAAACATTATCAATAACAGGAGATTTCTCCTTTTCTTCTTTAAGAAGAACTTCAACCAACTTAGATTTATGTTCTGGCTGAATGTGTTCATCTTGAATGATTTTGAGAATGGTCTTTTTGTCATCTTTAGTTATGACATTAATACTGAGACCGTTCATCTCAACTATAGATTTCCAGTAATCTTCTTTATTGTTGATATTACAACATTTACTGGAACAATTATTATTACAATTTTTTTTATTTATAAAAGGCTCTTGTGCAGGATACCAACAACAACAGGATCAATATTGACAACAAATTAATAAAAGAGCAAGATAGGAAAAACTTACAAAGTTTTATTTATTTATAATCTTCCAACGAAACGAAGTACAGTAGCTAGAAGAGATAATATTACAAGAGAGAATGGAGAGATATCAGAGTACAAGAGGTAAAGAGAGGGATTTATTTTTTGATGCCCTCTGAAATGAGAAGGCTCTCCCTTATATAGAGGTAAAGCTGAGGTCTTGAGGACTATGAGTGCCTCTCTGATTGGGGTGTGAGCTGTCCTCCATGATTGAGATGCTCTATAATTGAGAGTGAGCTGTCTATCTTCGATAATTAAGATGCTCTATCATTGCACTGGTGTACTTTACAGCTGTAAATGCTCAGTTGTCTTTTGTGCGCAATCGTCATTGCATGCGTCACCGGTTCTGGTTTTATGAAAACCATGGGCCAAAGATACCTTTTACCAAATACCGTGTGCTAGATTCTTCCGCAGTCGTTCGTTTTGATAAAAAGTCTTTTTCTTCTTTATCTTATTTCATGAGGCCCTTGCCTTTGTCCTGACTCAATCTTGAGCCCATGAGATCCTCCAAAAGCTGATCTGCTGTCTTTAAATCTTCCTCTGGATCTTGGGAGTGTCCTTGAAAACATTCTTTCATTTCTACCGATTTGGTAGTTTTCTCAGACGTAGAAGAATTGGTGTCTGAATTATCAAATGTTTGCTCAAACTGCCTTTTCATATGTTCTAGGCAGCGTTTCATTAATTCTTCTTCAGAGATATTAGGATATTTTCTCTGAAACGATAATTTTAATTTTAGCATTGGATTTTCCTTTGCTAATTCCTCATTAATCTTATTATCCAGAGCATTATTATTGCTCTTAATAGCTGCTTTTATGCCAGCTACCTTTTCTTCTTCAATAATCCCATTCCACCATTTAATAAGGAATTTTCTCGAAAGAATAGGAATATTTTTATTATTAAACTCAGAAATAATTGTCCATCTAAATATAAATGGCATCTCATTTTCTATAAAATAGTGGAGGGTGCTTTCTCCTTCTATAATGGAGTCATCACTGGTATCATGAAATCTTGGATGTGACTCTATCCAAGGAACAAATAGATCAAAAATTGATTTTGGCAGTATGGCTAACTCTGCCCCAATTTTTTGCCATAGTTGGATAAACCAAACTGATATACCTGCTTTTATAACGTCAGGTCTTATAATTATAAACCAGGAATGTTTTTTCGCTGGATTTTCATAGTATAAAAACTTTTCAAAAGCTTGGATATAATCCCAATAATTGCTTTCTTGTCGTTCTTCTCCTAATTTGAACGACCTAGCCCTATTAGGGTGTAAGGCCCATTCATGAGGGCTAAAAATCTTTTTAATAATGGCTTTGGAGAAGTTTATAATTTCTCCACCTTCTTTCCCGTTTGGATAGTAGTGTTTTATTTCTACTGATCCAGAAACTATTAACAAGGCTTCATATACTTGCCTTGTTTTTCCTGCTGATGCAGCAAAAGAAATGGTCTCAATATATTTTTCTTTCAAGGACCATGGATCATTCATCTTAGGAATATCATTCCTTTCTAAACATATAATTTGTTCAGAGTTATCTTTTGAGGTATAACTGTCATTAGCATCTTCAATTGCTTTTTTAAATGATTGTCCAGGAATATTTCCTGTTGAAGATGTCTCAGCCTCACTTTGAGGACTGTAAATACTTATATTAGAAATATTTTTATTTGCCTTTTTATGAGGCATTTTCCATTCTGATTGGGCGTATGACGCCTCAGATTCCATGTCTATTTGCATGGATTTTGGATTTTGCATTTTAAGCCAGTTCGCATAAGGGGAGTTGTTTGGAGTATTACTCCTTCCCCTTCCTCGCCCTCTGTCTGGGCCTCGTCCCCTCATCGGGGTTTGCATCTGCAGTATCCTGCAGAAATTCCCTGGTCAAAAAATCAGGAAGACAATTATTAGTACCTTTTATATAATCAATATCAAAATCAAAAACAGATAATTCTGCTTGCCATCTAGCAAATATTTGCTTTGATGTTAAATTTTTAACGTCTTTTTGTAACACAGATTTAGCTGCACTACAATCAATTTTTAATAAGAATTTCTGGTTTAATAAATCATCTTGGAATTTATAAATGCATTTGATAATAGAAAGAATTTCTTTCTTAATAGTTGAATAATTCAACTGGGCTGGATTCCATTTTCCAGAAGTAAATCTTACAAGAATTTCCTTATTATTAGTAGGATCCACTTGTTTTAAGATGCCTCCGTATCCTATGTTTGAAGCATCGGTCTCAACAATTTTCTTCCAATTAGGATTAGCAATATGGAGACATAGTAAATTTTTTACTGTCTCTTTAATTTTTTGAACAGCTTTAGTATGGTCATCTGTCCAAGGTGATGGATTTTTTCTTAGCCTAGTATATAAAATGGCTGCATCTGTAGCTAAATTTTTATAATAATCTGCTACATAATTTAAAGCACCAAAAAATCTTTGGAGCTGCTTAACATTAGGAATATAGTCAGGAAATTTAGAAGCAAATTCTATACTTCTTTCAATTGGAACAATAGTTCCATTATTAATATTATGTCCCAAAAAACGTATAGCTGTTTGGAACAACTTCATTTTTGGAGCAGATATGACTAGTCCATTTTTTATAATGAGATGTCTAAAAACATTTAAATGTTTAAAATGTTGATCAATGTTCTCAGAATAAATAAGCACATCATCTATATATGAAAGAATGAAGTTAGTATAAGGATTAAATATTGAATTCATAATATTTTGAAATTCAGATGGCGCATTCTTTAATCCGAACGGCATAACGTTCCATTCAAAATGCCCAAAAGGTACTGCAAAAGCAGTTTTATATTTATCAGATTCATGAATCTGAATTTGCCAATAGCCTGATTTTAAATCAAACTTAGAAAATATTTTGGCCTTGCTTATTCTATTAAGCAGATCCCTTTTATTAGGGAGAGGATATCTTATCCATTTCAGTACTTTGTTTAAAGGTTTATAATTTATAACAAGGCGTGGTACCCCCCGCTCTTGTTCAGCAGCATTATTTACATAAAATGCTGTACAACTCCATGGAGAAGTTGATTTTCTTATTAGCCTTTTGTTTATAAGACCGCTAATTTCTTTTTTACAAAGTTCAAGATATTCTTGATTCATTTGGCAAGGTCTTGCCTTCGTAGGAATATTTTCCTCTGAAAAACCATCTATATAAGGAAGATTGACGATATGCTGTTTTCTTTCCCAAAATGTATTAGGAAAGTTACTACAAGTTTGAGTTATAAACTCATTTTCTAAATTTTTAATTCTAGTTTTTATTATACTAGAATCAAGTTGTTTGTTTATTTGTAAAGAATTTATTTCTTCTTTAATAAAATTTATTTGATTTTCTTTCAGGTAAATATTTTTTACCTCATTTATGATTTTCATCATAGGATCAGTTATAAACTGAAACATAACCTCTTTTCCTTTGTAAGAGCTAGAAATGCCTTGTGAGTCTATTTTATTTATAGGCATTATCTTAGTAAGGAAGGGTGTTCCGAGTATCACATGTTGTGATATTTCCTTTACTATAATCAAAGGAGAGGGAATACAAATGTCATTATTACAAATATTTGCATTAGACACTTTATAAGGTGTAGTAAGAGTACTATTATCAGCTGTACTCAAGGTTTGTGTAGTTCTTTCACAATACCTTATAGGAATAATTGCTTCTTTTATGCAGTTTAAATCTGCACCACTATCAACTAGTGCAATAAGATCGGGTATAACCAAATCATTATTTATTATAAGGGTAATTCTAATATACCATTTTTGATTTAATACTAAATCAATAGTTTGTAGGAATTTATCTGGGACAATTTCCTCAGTAAATTCATCTTCATTATTTGAAGATTCACCTTGTATAATGGTGTTTCCTTCAATAATAGATATTCTTTGCAAAATATCTTTATTTTGAACTTTCAGTTCTATAATTTCTGTTTTGAGGTTATTAACTTCTTTCTATATGGCTGCAATTGTTACAGGCTTACCTTTTCTTGATTGTTGTCTTTTAAAGACTTCTGATAATCTATAAACATTATCAATAACAGAAGATTTCTCCTTTTCTTCTTTAAGAAGAACTTCAACCAACTTAGATTTAAGTTCTGGCTGAATGTGTTCATCTTGAATGATTTTGAGAATGGTCTTTTTGTCATCTTTAGTTATGACATTAATACTGAGACCGTTCATCTCAACTATAGATTTCCAGTAATCTTCTTTATTGTTGATATTACAACATTTACTGGAACAATTATTATTACAAATTTTTTATTTATAAAAGGCTCTTGTGCAGGATACCAACAACAACAGGATCAATATTGACAACAAATTAATAAAAGAGCAAGAGAGCAAAAACTTACAAAGTTTTATTTATTTATAATCTTCCAACGAAACGAAGTACAGTAGCTAGAAGAGATAATATTACAAGAGAGAATGGAGAGATATCAGAGTACAAGAGGTAAAGAGAGGGATTTATTTTTTGATGCCCTCTGAAATGAGAAGGCTCTCCCTTATATAGAGGTAAAGCTGAGGTCTTGAGGACTATGAGTGCCTCTCTGATTGGGGTGTGAGCTGTCCTCCATGATTGAGATGCTCTATAATTGAGAGTGAGCTGTCTGTCTTCGATAATTAAGATGCTCTATCATTGCACTGGTGTACTTTACAGCTGTAAATGCTCAATTGTCTTTTGTGCGCAATCGTCATTGCATGCGTCACTGGTTCTGGTTTTATGAAAACCATGGGCCAAAGATACCTTTTACCAAATACCGTGTGCTAGATTCTTCTGCAGTCGTTCGTTTTGATAAAAAGTCTTTTTCTTCTTTATCTTATTTCATGAGGCCCTTGCCTTTGTCCTGACTCAATCTTGAGCCCATGAGATCCTCCCAAAGCTGATCTGCTGTCTTTGAATCTTCCTCTGGATCTTGGGAGTGTCCTTGAAAACATTCTTTCATTTCTACCGATTTGGTAGTTTTCTCAGACGTAGAAGAATTGGTGTCTGAATTATCAAATGTTTGCTCAAACTGCCTTTTCATATGTTCTAGGCAGCGTTTCATTAATTATTCTTCAGAGATATTAGGATATTTTCTCTGAAACGATAATTTTAATTTTAGCATTGGATTTTTCTTTGCTAATTCCTCATTAATCTTATTATCCAGAATATTATTATTGCTCTTAATAGCTGCTTTTATGCCAGCTACCTTTTCTTCTTCAATAATCCCATTCCACCATTTAATAAGGAATTTTCTCGAAAGAATAGGAATATTTTTATTATTAAACTCAGAAATAATTGTCCATCTAAATATAAATGGCATCTCATTTTCTATAAAATAGTGGAGGGTGCTTTCTCATTCTATAATGGAGTCATCACTGGTATCATGAAATCTTGGATGTGACTCTATCCAAGGAACAAATAGATCAAAAATTGATTTTGGCAGTATGGCTAACTCTGCCCCAATTTTTTGCCATAGTTGGATAAACCAAACTGATATACCTGCTTTTATAACATCAGGTCTTATAATTATAAACCAGGAATGTTTTTTCGCTGGATTTTCATAGTATAAAAACTTTTCAAAAGCTTGGATATAATCCCAATAATTGCTTTCTTGTCGTTCTTCTCCTAATTTGAACGACCTAGCCCTATTAGGGTGTAAGGCCCATTCATGAGGGCTAAAAATCTTTTTAATAATGGCTTTGGAGAAGTTTATAATTTCTCCACCTTCTTTCCCGTTTGGATAGTAGTGTTTTATTTCTACTGATCCAGAAACTATTAACAAGGCTTCATATACTTGCCTTGTTTTTCCTGCTGATGCAGCAAAAGAAATGGTCTCAATATATTTTTCTTTCAAGGACCATGGATCATTCATCTTAGGAATATCATTCCTTTCTAAACATATAATTTGTTCAGAGTTATCTTTTGAGGTATAACTGTCATTAGCATCTTCAATTGCTTTTTTAAATGATTGTCCAGGAATATTTCCTGTTGAAGATGTCTCAGCCACACTTTGAGGACTGTAAATACTTATATTAGAAATATTTTTATTTGCCTTTTTATGAGGCATTTTCCATTCTGATTGGGCGTATGACGCCTCAGATTCCATGTCTATTTGCATGGATTTTGGCTTTTGCATTTTAAGCCAGTTCGCATAAGGGGAGTTGTTAGGAGTATTACTCCTTCCCCTTCCTCGCCCTCTGTCTGGGCCTCGTCCCCTCATCGGGGTTTGCATCTGCAGTATCCTGCAGAAATTCCCTGGTCAAAAAATCAGGAAGACAATTATTAGTACCTTTTATATAATCAATATCAAAATCAAAAACAGATAATTCTGCTTGCCATCTAGCAAATATTTGCTTTGATGTTAAATTTTTATCGTCTTTTTGTAACACAGATTTAGCTGCACTACAATCAATTTTTAATAAGAATTTCTGGTTTAATAAATCATCTTGGAATTTATAAATGCATTTGATAATAGAAAGAATTTCTTTCTTAATAGTTGAATAATTCAACTGGGCTGGATTCCATTTTCCAGAAGTAAATCTTACAAGAATTTCCTTATTATTAGTAGGATCCATTTGTTTTAAGATGCCTCCGTATCCTATGTTTGAAGAATCGGTCTCAACAATTTTCTTCCAATTAGGATTAGCAATATGGAGACATGGTAAATTTTTTACTGTCTCTTTAATTTTTTGAACAGCTTTAGTATGGTCATCTGTCCAAGGTGATGGATTTTTTCTTAGCCTAGTATATAAAATGGCTGCATCTGTAGCTAAATTTTTATAATAATCTGCTGCATAATTTAAAGCACCCAAAAATCTTTGGAGCTGCTTAACATTAGGAATATAGTCAGGAAATTTAGAAGCAAATTCTATACTTCTTTCAATTGGAACAATAGTTCCATTATTAATATTATGTCCCAAAAAACGTATAGCTGTTTGGAACAACTTCATTTTTGGAGCAGATATGACTAGTCCATTTTTTATAATGAGATGTCTAAAAACATTTAAATGTTTAAAATGTTGATCAATGTTCTCAGAATAAATAAGCACATCATCTATATATGAAAGAATGAAGTTAGTATAAGGATTAAATATTGAATTCATAATATTTTGAAATTCAGATGGCGCATTCTTTAATCCGAACAGCATAACGTTCCATTCAAAATGCCCAAAAGGTACTGCAAAAGCAGTTTTATATTTATCAGATTCATGAATCTGAATTTGCCAATTGCCTGATTTTAAATCAAACTTAGAAAATATTTTGGCCTTGCTTATTCTATTAAGCAGATCCCTTTTATTAGGGAGAGGATATCTTATCCATTTCAGTACTTTGTTTAAAGGTTTATAATTTATAACAAAGCGTGGTACCCCCCGCTCTTGTTCAGCAGCATTATTTACATAAAATGCTGTACAACTCCATGGAGAAGTTGATTTTCTTATTAGCCTTTTGTCTATAAGACCGCTAATTTCTTTTTTATAAAGTTCAAGATATTCTTGATTCATTTGGCAAGGTCTTGCCTTCGTAGGAATATTTTCCTCTGAAAAACCATCTATATAAGAAAGATTGACAATATGCTGTTTTCTTTCCCAAAATGCATTAGGAAAGTTACTACAAGTTTGAGTTATAAACTCATTTTCTAAATTTTTAATTCTAGTTTTTATTATACTAGAATCAAGTTGTTTGTTTATTTGTAAAGAAGTTATTTCTTCTTTAATAAAATTTATTTGATTTTCTTTCAGGTAAATATTTTTTACCTCATTTATGATTTTCATCATAGGATCAGTTATAAACTGAAACATAACCTCTTTTCCTTTGTAAGAGCTAGAAATGCCTTGTGAGTCTATTTTATTTATAGGCATTATCTTAGTAAGGAAGGGTGTTCCGAGTATCACATGTTGTGATATTTCCTTTACTATAATCAAAGGAGAGGGAATACAAATGTCGTTATTACAAATATTTGCATTAGACACTTTATAAGGTGTAGTAAGAGTACTATTATCAGCTGTACTCAAGGTTTGTGTATCTTTTTCACAATACCTTATAGGAATAATTCCTTCTTTTATGCAGTTTAAATCTGCACCACTATCAACTAGTGCAATAAGATCGGGTATAACCAAATCATTATTTATTATAAGGGTAATTCTAATATACCATTTTTGATTTAATACTAAATCAATAGTTTGTAGGAATTTATCTGGGACAATTTCCTCAGTAAATTCATCTTCATTATTTGAAGGTTCACCTTGTATAATGGTGTTTTCTTCAATAATAGATATTCTTTGCAAAATATCTTTATTTTGAACTTTCAGTTCTATAATTTCTGTTTTGAGGTTATTAACTTCTTTCTGTAAGGCTGCAATTGTTACAGGCTTACCTTCTCTTGATTGTTGTCTTTTAAAGACTTCTGATAATCTATAAACATTATCAATAACAGAAGATTTCTCCTTTTCTTCTTTAAGAAGAACTTCAACCAACTTAGATTTAAGTTCTGGCTGAATGTGTTCATCTTGAATGATTTTGAGAATGGTCTTTTTGTCATCTTTAGTTATGACATTAATACTGAGACCGTTCATCTCAACTATAGATTTCCAGTAATCTTCTTTATTGTTGATATTACAACATTTACTGGAACAATTATTATTACAATTTTTTTCATCATCTGATGAGGAATCTGTTGATTCAGATTCTGGGGATTCAGAAGATTCTGAAGAATTAATCATTATTTTATATAATGATTTTCTTAATTCTTCATCTTCTATTTCATTAATCTTCTTTTTTGTATAACACTTGTTGGCAAAATGACCAATTTTTCCACACTTGTAACAAGTGGCTGAAGAAGTAGATTTCTTCTTAAACTTATAAGGTTTTTTCTTCTTATCCCCTTCTTCTTTTTGTATAGAAGGTTTATATGGCCTTTTATATCTCCTTTTATAATGAGGCTGTTTAGACTCCATTTTATTGGTCTTTCTTTTATCTTTTCGATCCATATAATGATCTTCCATTGCGAATTAGCTACAAAATTCTCCTAATTCGTGTTTACCAGTCAATCTCTGGCTTTTCAATTGGTTTTTTAACTTTATGTCATTACATAAAAATAAACCTTCTTCAACACAGATGCTTATTAAGCGACCATATGTAAAGATATTGTAGGGTATGACCCCATCATTTTGAGTTCTAAGATTTGTTCGAACTCTTTCAGCAAATAGGTTGGGTAAGCCGTCTATAAATTTGGCTTTCCAATGAGAGTTATTTGCATCATCTAGTTGTATAACTCTACTAAGAAAGGTATCTTTGTACCATCTAAAATGTGTTAAAGTAGGACATCTTAGATTTTGTAACAAAGTTCTAACTTTCTCAGCTTGATTACTTACATCCCCTGTGAAATGATCGAGGATTGTGAGTATTAGAGTATAAACAGCATCAGATACAGGAGTATTATTCTCCATTTTTGCTGCGTTCCAAATTTCAACCTTTTGTGCTGGGGATAAACAATGATCCCACCAGCCTTTCAGGATCCCAGTAAATCCACATGATATAAATCTTGCAACATCAGTATCTGAGTTCCCTTGCTGTTTTGATACTGTTGCATACATCATCATACGATGTAATGTATCATGGATTTGCTTATCAGATAATCCATCAATATTCCATTCATAAATGGCTCGTCCCAAATACGAATTTGTTGTAAGAGCTTCGCTTTCTTCATGCAGGACATCTAAAGGAGTTGGCCTTTTATAATAATGCTTGTCCAACGTTCTTAAAGGATATTTTATCGTATTTACGATATTATTGTCAGACATATTAATCTGATCTTCTGATGACTCATTTATTTCTAAGTCTTCTTCTGATATTTCAGAAGGTTCTCCATCAATAACATTTAATTTTGCACTGTTAAACTTTTTCTCCAGAGCATTTATAATATCTGAAGATATATTTTTATCTTTGGATAATTTATATCCTGAAATTTCTAAAGCTGGTTTTATTGGAATATAATTTTTTTCGTTTACAGCTTTAACAACAGGAGTTTCAATTATTCCCATAGCCTGTAATTTATTATTCAAGCTTTCCAAAGTAGATTCTACTCTGGTTAACTGTTGACCAATTACTTGAATGTAAATATTAGAAAAATTATTCTGTTTGAAAACCTTTTGAAGTTCTTTCAAAGTGTTTTCCATTTTATCATCAATAAGAGGCTTTATAAAAGCGGTTGCCTCTAAATTAGAGGTAGAAACACCAGATAACCTTAAAGGTTCTGTTAATGGATAAATTGATCTCACAGTTTTTCCAGTTTGGGTGGTCCACTGTTTATAATGTTCTTCTAAAACATTAATTTTTCTTTCTTGTTCATTAAGAAAGTATTCAACAAACCAGTCTATAAAATATTTTAGACATTGGTTTTCTTCAAGATGTTTATAATATTGATTTTTATAATTCTATTTGTAGCAACACCAGAGGTTAAAAGATTGGTTTCAATAATTATGGTTTTACCATTTTCAGTTTTGACTTTTACCTTGGGTGCCATTGTAGATAAAACTTTATAATGGATTCTATAAATTATAACTATAGTTTCAGATCCTTTCATGAAGTTATAACCATGAGTTTTCAGATTCAAGGTTACTGCCTCAAGTATATTGGGGTCAGTTAAAGATAAGGTTATAACTTACAAGGAATAAATGTTCTTCTATTACATGCAATTCTGTATATTCTTCTTTTAGGTTGTTACTCAAGAGATACCTGATTGCTCGTAATAAGAGCAAACACATTAAAAACTCAAATTTACTTGAGTATCCTTCAGATGAAGAACAGCTGAACAAATGGACAATTCCAAATGTTCCAGCTAAAGAAATTTATAATATTGGGACGTTTGATCTATCGTCCAGACTTTCCATCAAAAGTATGGAAAAGACCATCTCTGTGGATAGCACAGAACAGACTATTCAACTCCTTGCAGAATAACGACATTAGAAAACGTATACCTTTTCTAATGTCATGAAATTCTCTAATTTATTAATTTGTTGTCAATATTGCATGCCTTGTGGAGCCTAGAGGGTTATGTAAAAAAAGCCTCTGGGTCGACCTGCGGTCTGGATGCGTCTGCAGTGTCCTGGAGGCCCCGTTTACCCATTAATTAATGTCTCTAGATTATTGGGGGTAAAAGAGGATTAAAATAGTAGTTCTTCACCTCTCATTGAGATGCTCCGCTCCATGGCATAACCTATATATTCAATACCGACCACAAGAGAAAAATCAAAAATGGAAATTTTTATTTCAAAGGAGTAAAGATTTAATTTGCAAAATATCAAATTTCAAAGGAAATGAAAATTTGTATAGCGTGGCTCTCAAATAAATATTCTTATGGTAAGCCTAGATGCATTACATATATATATTTGATCAATTTAGCTCATGAAATTCTCTAATTTATACAACAATGATCATGTTATTAGGAATATACAAAATAGATATTTAAGGCTTTTAATCATGTCGTAATTTCTATTATAATTTATTTAATCATGTGTCACGAGGCAGTGGAGATGCTTGGCACCAGATATGCAGCAACATTTTTGCAATAGTACCCCTTTATCTAAGATCTGGGAACACGAGAGAGCGAGCGAGAGACCACAGATTAAATTCACAGTTTGCCACAAAATGTTCTAACCTTCTCATATTTGCAGTCTAGTCTAGATTATTTTCATGTTGGGCACAGACCATTCTCAATGTTTACTATAAGTTGTATAACAATATGTAATAAAACATGCAGCACTGACCGCATAGCGCAGTGGATTAGCGCGTCTGACTTCGGATCAGAAGGTCGTGGGTTCGACTCCCACTGTGGTCGTCGTCTTTTTGGTGATTCTTGAGTTCTTTTTAGCAAAAAATTTAATAAGAGAGTGTGAAATGGAAAAAAATAAAATTCCGTTGCCGGGACTTGAACCCGGGTCTCTCGGGTGAGAGCCGAGTATCCTAACCAACTAGACTACAACGGATTTTGTGTTGCTCTGACCATAAATTCTTTACTGTTCTTTCTACAATGTAAATAATTGACTTACTTTATTCTTTTGTTACAATTTTTCACCCATCAAACTTTTACTTCAGGGCTCTCTTGGTACTTGCTAATCTAGAAAGAAACCTTAAATTCCCATAAAATATCTCAATGCTTGTTTTAATAAAAACAATTTTCCCTGTAATTTTATGATCCCTGTAGAATCATATTCTCACGAATCATAGCAATCATATTCCTTTTGAATACGTGTCTATATCTACGTATTTCTATGAAATATTCTAGCTCATTAGGTTACCACAACCACTTCATAACTGTCGCCCATTGCCGTCCGTCCTCGCTGCCACATGCTCAAGTGTTCACCGGAGTTGTCCTCTCGTCACCACACATTTTTACTTTACCGTCTTGCTCGCCATCGTCATCACAATCACTGCCGTCCTCGCCGCCGGTCAATGTCGGCCACCGTTGCTGTCCCCACCACCGTCATGGTTGCCACCTTCTCTCATCACTACAACCAAGACAGTCCGTCGACGTTGCATAAGTATATTTTCGAGAATGATCAATTCGATGTAATATTTCTTGCAATTAGATACCTAAGAATCACGTTTCCTTGAAATATGTAGATTGCGGGTATTATTACATTCCATGTATCAAGTGGGAATTGAATCAACAAATAAATAGCTATTTAAAATATGAACACTCACCTGAATCGCTTGGCAAGTTAATAGTTTTTTCTTCAATAGTTCAGGTAATTCCAGAGGTGCGGTTCCTAATATTTCGCAAAATATCTTACAAATCACAAACCTATTCCTGCTATTGATGCTTTTGCTATAGACCGACTTAACTTATACTGCTACACTACTTTCGAAGATTTCTTTTCTTTTTTTTATCTTTTGCGTTTTCTGTTAGGATTACGATTAGTTCCGAAGTTGTTGTTTCAATGAACTAGAATGATTTTCAATAAATAAATACTAGTTTGAAAAAGGCTAATACAAAACACTGAGTACACTCATGTTCATGATACATGAACAGCAATATCATCATCCCAAAATTTTTTGAGGTCAGATAAGAATTTGAACCGAAATTATAATTCATACGATTGTCACGCTCCGCTTCCCAATATACGGAATACGAGGGGTTGACAATGCCAGTCATGCTCCTACGGTTGAGAAAACATTCTGCCGTAGTCACACTTCGGTTTCTAGCTTTACGTGGTAATCAGTAATCAATGCACAGGTAATGAGAAATGCAGTCCCTAAATTAAAACAGATACAAAAACTAACCAGATGAGATCAAGGAAAGATAGTGCTGACGTCGCTGATCTAGACGTCCGCAATATTCTCGAGGTATGTCAGGCGCTGATCCGAGCTAAGTCCACTTCTCACTCTGAGCATGCATACTCAGATCGTCAGAGCGACACAATAGCAAAATATATAAATGCAAAAGTAAACACGTGCAATGATGAAGAACATGTAGCAGTAAATATAGAGTGAAAACGCACATGAAATAATCGGTACAGGTAAACAGTAAAGCAGGTATATCAAAGCAGTAAGTAATGCATGTCAATGTCACTAACCCTATCAGTTTCTAAGTCTCACTGTCCAGGTCGCTAAACCTATCGTCGGTCCAAATGTGAGAGTCAACCACGCAGGAGTATCCCCAACCCAAGGATAGGGCCCCAGGAGCAAGAGAACACGGGCCCGAAACACTCGCTAATAATCAGTAATATCACCCATATGACTTCCAGAATCGCTGTATATGCCGGCAATGGGACTCCCGAGATTCCGTTGAACTCACACTCAAACCACCCTACACCACGTGGTCTACATCAAACACCGACCATAAACTCAAATACTAGTCACTACATGACAAGTCTACGCAAGAACTGGAGACAGGATCTCCATCAAGCATGTCTCGACTGGTACCCAAGATAAATGGATAGTCTTTGGTGCCTTACCTATGAAACTAATATAAGTGTTCCATAACCGTCCCATTTCAGTTATAGTTACACTTATATATGTCCCATAGACGTCGACAATACAATAAATTAACTGGGTCCGCTGATTGTGTACAAGTACGTGTCACTTTCACTACTCAATCACGCTTTAACACTAACGTACTTGCCACAATCCAAACACTAATATCTACCACTGGGTAATGTACACGATCACTAGGTTACCAATGTATATGATATGATGAGAATGCAATAATTACGATATGAATAAAATATCAGCAACCAGTGTCCTACCACTTGCATAATTTACTATAAATCATATATGCAGAATTAAGCAAAACAATACAAAAGGGGTAAGCAACATGTTTAATTATCTATCCATCAAAATTTGTTTCACGTCAATCAGATTTCAGGTTCGCTAGTTATGGCCATTTCATTTTAAATGTTCACTGCTGGAAATCCAATTTCTGAACTGGAAGTCCGTTTCGTAACACATTTTACTCCTAGTTGGGAGCAGAACTAAGCGATGCTACAGTTCAACTAATTGTATATTTTTCTGTTATGTTTCCAACGCCTCAAAAGGATCATCAATAGCAGTTATTTATTAATAGTTATGTTGTGTTTAAGGTGCTGGTGTAAGAGAGGTCACTGCAGAAACTGCAGAACACCACGGTATTCTAAAATACAAATTAAATATTAAATGACGGTGAAACGACACGGGACCAGATTCAGCGGTTAGATAACTAAATTATCTACGTAATAATATTGGGTTCCGTGCATTTTAAGTTTAAGGAATGGGTATACAGGTGTTCCCAAGCCAGGTATCCAAAACTAAACGCTGCCCCGGACTGCAGTTCAGGGCCGCGAATTGCCTCAGTATTCATTGTTATAATTTGTAAAAATGCAAAGATAAACTATGTGGTGATGTAGGTTTATCCGTTGGCTTCGATACGAGCCATAGAACGCTAAGATCTGATATATAAATGATTTATTAGGATTTTAAAGGTCTAACATGTCCGGGAAAATTCAGATTTCGTAAGGGTTATCAGGATGTCATTTCATAGTGATAATCTCGATATTTTGCGTCCAAACTTCTACACGATATTCATTAACAGTAAAGTGGTTCATTTGTATCAAATTAAGGTGTTTTAAAATAGATTATGGTTTAGGGTTTAACATCGAACATGTAGCACGTATATGCATAGGTTCACCTTCATCCAATATACTAACTCATGATTAACCAATTATACTATATTTAGCATGATTATAGCAAGTGAAAGGGGGTTCACTTGCCTGGTGGCGATCGATGGCACGACAGCGACGATGACGACAATTTGCATAGGCACAGCACACAGCAGCCACAAGGGATTCGATCTTGTCTCAAGCTTGGGCTCGATGTTGCGGTGAGCTGACGATGGGACAGTGGGGGTGGCCGAGGTTGGCGAGACGACGGTGACTGCAATGACAACACAGGAAGCAGCAACACGGGAAGCCGCGGCAATAGTGATGAGCTTGACTGCTCGATGAAATGCTGGGCTCGGTTTGGCTTGAAGCTTGGCTCATCTGTGCAGTGGAGATGATGGTGTTGGCAGCGGGAATTGTGGATGTGGGTGGAAACAACGGCAATGAACTCAGGAAAAGGTGCAGGCAGTGAAGAGAAGGGAGTTAAGAGATTTGGAAGGAGGTAGAGATCGAAGGTGGTAGTGATGAGGGTGATGAGGTGTTGGTGGGGTTGAGGGTGATGGGAGAGGAGCTCGATGGAGTAGCGAATAGATGGAGCTCGTCGGAGTTGTCTCAGCGGTCGGCCGATGATGCAGGTGTGCAGTGGGGCTCGATGAGTGGAGCTTGGAGTTTGGGTTGAGATGGGTTGCGGTGGCCGTGTAGGGTGTTTTTCGTCACCCCATTGAGATGGGAATACGCGCGCACTTGTCAGGCGCATTACAGATTCCCCCTGCCTAGGGTAGGCCGGGGTTTATTGATTGTGGGGATCCGAATCTCCGGCAACCGCGGACTAAGCTGCCGTTAATTACCCCTCGTATTTGGAGTGAAGGAACCTCCGATTAACGGGTTAAACTATTCATGCGAACTCAATGTGCAGTACCGTGTTTTAAAGGGGTTATAAAAAAATCGGGGCCCCGCAGAGTTTTTACGGGGGTCCCGCTACCCGGATAGCGGGCTGGGGGTCAAGGGGGCTAGCAGCCCCCTTGCGGGGTGCGGGGCAGCGCCCCGTTAGAAATTTTTTTTCTAACGGAAGACAGTGTCGTGGGGTCTGTGTATGTTTTCCTACCCCCCCCCCTCTTTTTTTTTAAAAAGATGGAGCTTAATTTCAAAAGGGATTTTATTGTGGAGTTAAACTCCAAAGAATTTTAAATGGAGTTAAACTCCTAAAAGAATTTTATGCGGAATTAAATTCCTAAAAATAGAACTTTATTGTGGAGTTAAACTCCAAAGAATATGTATATGTATATATTTTAAAAAGGGTGTAAACTCCAGAAGGGATTTTGTTGGGGAGTACACGTAAAACGAGGGGAAAAGAAAACAAGATGACGTCTAAAGGACGCTCGCACAGCAGGTGGGCGCTTTAATGCCCGGGGTCACGTGCGCGCACGTGACCGATGGGCGCCTTGGCGCCCCGGGGTCACGTGGGCACACGTGACCGATGGGCGCCTTGGCGCCCCGGGGTCACGTGGGTACACGTGACCGATGGGCGCCTTGGAGCCTCAAGGGTCACGTGCGCACACGTGACCGATGGGCGCCTTGGCGCCCCAAGGGTCACATGCGCACACGTGACCGATGGGCGCCTTGGCGCCCCGGGGTCACGTGCGCTCACGTGACCGATGGGCGCCTTGGCGCCCCGGGGTCACGTGCGCACACGTGACCGATGGGCGCCTTCGCGCCCCGGGGTCACGTGCGCACACGTGACCGATGGACGCCTTAGCGCCCTGGAGTCACGTGGGCACACGTGACCGCAGGAAAGACCCGCGGAAAGGGGAGCCTAGCCCCTAGGCTGGGGAGTTGAACTCCCAAGGGAACTTTTGGAGTTGAACTCCCAACAGAAACAAAATTATGGAGTTAAACTCCAACAGAAATTAATTTATGGAGTTAAACTCCAGCAACTTTAGAAAGGAGTTAAACTCCTGGGGATTTATTGCTCTTCTTTTGAGCCTTGGGTCTGTCCAAAGTTAGATTTTTGGAGATGGGTCTCCTTCTTCTTACTCTTGACCGGCGGGATCTTGGAGAAAAGGGGATGAGTCTTAAAAGCCTCCCCTTTTCGAGATCTGGTTGGAGATCCGAGCTCCCCTTCGTAGGTTTTGTGGTGGAAATCTACTTATTTTTTTAGAAAAGGAAGAGTTAAACTCTTGATTTAATTCAAAAGGAAAAAGAAGGTTTTAGAACCTTGAGAAAGGAGGAAGAGATCTCAGATCTAGAAAATTTCTGGAGAGAGAAAAAGTTGTTAGATATTTTCATTATCTTTGCCTTTATAGGCCATACATTTTACACATAGCCCCCTTGGGCTTCACCAAATGGCATTTTGCCTATCCCATGGCTCATGTGCCATTTCTTTTTGCACATAAGCCATGGGCTTTACAAAAATTTGGCTTTATGCCTGTTTTTCTTACATTTATCCAAAAATAAAATAAAAGAAATACAACAAAATTATTTATTACAAAATTTTTATCTTGGCACGGGGGGAGGCCGGCCGCTTCATGTTCGGGCTCGACCCGGGCATGGGCCCACTGGATCTGGGCTTGGGCCCACTTGGCTTGGGGTTGACTTTGATTTTGACTTGGTCAACCGTGGTGTAAATTTTTACCCCAACAAATTGCCCCCCATCAATAAATGCACACCACATATGTGGGTCGTGTGCATGAAATTGATGGATCTTCTTTCACGTGGAGGCGACTTGATTTGGTTCCCGCTTTTGGGGAATCTGGCACTGCCTTTTTTTACGACATGGACGGTCGTTGCTTGACATGTCTCCGAGACGGAGTGTCCGTGATAGACGTTTTCCCTGGACCGGAGTTATCTGGTTCCCGCTTTGTGGGAATCCTGCGTTGCCCTTTTTGCGACTTAGACGGTCGGTGCTGCCCTTTTAGCGACTTGGACGGTCGTTGCTGCCCTTTTAGCGACGTGGACGGTCGGTGATGCCCTTTTTGCGACTTGGACGGTCGGTGCTGCCCTTTTAGCGACGTGGACGGTCGGTGCTGCCCTTTTAGCGACGTGGACGGTCGATGCTGCCCTTTTTGCGACGTGGACGGTCGGTGCTGCCCTTTTAGCGACTTGGACGGTCGTTGCTGCCCTTTTAGCGACGTGGACGGTCAATGCTGCCCTTTTTGGGACTTGGACGGTCGGTGCTGCCCTTTTAGCGACGTGGACGGTCGGTGCTGCCCTTTTAGCGACGTGGACGGTCGGTGCTGCCCTTTTTGCGACGTGGACGGTCGGTGCTGCCCTTTTTGCGACTTGGACGGTCGGTGCTGCCCTTTTAGCGACTTGGACGGTCGGTGCTGCCCTTTTAGCGACGTGGACGGTCGGTGCTGCCCTTTTTGCGACTTGGACGGTCGGTGCTGCCCTTTTAGCGACTTGGACGGTCGGTGCTGCCCTTTTAGCGACGTGGACGGTCGGTGCTGCCCTTTTAGCGACGTGGACGGTCGGTGCTGCCCTTTTTGCGACTTGGACGGTCGGTGCTGCCCTTTTTGCGACTTGGACGGTCGGTTCTGCCCTTTTTGCGACTTGGACGG
This sequence comes from Agapanthus africanus, assembly GCA_030015575.1. NCBI lineage: Eukaryota > Viridiplantae > Streptophyta > Magnoliopsida > Asparagales > Amaryllidaceae > Agapanthus > Agapanthus africanus. The sequence continues at coordinate 188,381,416 of JASDDO010000028.1, forward strand.
TCGGTGCTGCCATTTTAGCGACGTGGACGGTCGGTGCTGCCATTTTAGCGACGTGGACGGTCGATGCTTCCCTTTTAGCGACGTGGACGGTCGATGCTTGATTTGACTTGCTCTGCTTCTTGCAGTGTCAGGGGTAGACTTGAGTTGCTCCGCTTCTTGCGGTGTCGAGATTGGATTCTGACCCGCCGCGCTTTCTGCGGTGTCGGAGTGGAAGTTGACTTGTTGATTTTGATTTGGGTTGACATCAGCATCGCTACATTGGGATATGGTACCAGGAGCGAATCGTCATCTGTCTTTGAGAGGATTTGGGAATTGGGGTTCTGTTTGGCATCTGCATTGCTGCACTAGAATAATGCCAGGAGCAACTCATCATTTGCCTCGAGATTATTTGGGAGAAATTGGGATTGTTTTACGCCCGTGGATTGTATACGGTTTTGCAGGATGTATGATCCAGACCGTAGGGCCAAAAATATTTCGGGACTTTGTTGGCGTCTGCATCGCTACACTGGAATATGGTACCGGTGCGACTCATCATTCGCCGTTGGGGTATGTGTAACGACTCTAAAATTCCTATATCTTCGTATTAATAAAATTCTGTATTTGTACATTTGGTATATTTTTATTTCAATGTTATTAGTTATATTTAATCCCTTCATCTATTTTTCTCATCTAAGTATTTTCTAAAACTCATTTCTTTTTACCCAAACTTATTCTTTAAGCCCAATTTCTTTCTTTTCATTCACATTCTCTACAGCCCATCTAAAAAGCCCATTTTCTTTTTAAGCAATATAATATATTTAATTCTAATTAAATATGTGCATGAACAAGCTTGTAGCTCATTGGTTAAGTCATTGCATTGTTATTCCATAAGTCATATGTTCAAATCTTCATTCTTGCAATTATTTTTATCAATTTTTTTATTCTTCTCATAACCTACAAATGAGACCTTTCATTTCCAAAATGAATGGTGACCTTTCATTTCTCTTTTAATTCTCATGTTAAATGCATATATTATAATTCACCATTACACCATCTTTATTGTCCTCCTCTATCTTTTCATTCCTCACATTTTTCTATCTCTCACTTCTCCCTCTTCACCTAAAGTTCAAGAAGAAGAACATGAAGAAGTCTTCAAGAAGGTCTCGCTAGTAACGCGAGGCTATCGGCGGATAGACAAGCCCGGTGACAATACCGGCTTGTGTATGTAAGTCCCTTCTCTCTCCTTTTCCCACACCTCTTATTTTTCTCTTGTCATGCATCGTGAACCCTCTATTCTTTTCATATCATAATCCATAAGAGAAGATACGCATAAACATATATATATACATATACATAAGTTTAGATATATATGATTCTATATGGTTTAATAATATCTTATTATCTCTTGTTCAAATTAAAGTATTTTTAATTCTTTCTTCATGATTATGAATGTTTATTACAAGTTGTGAGAATATAGATTTCAATCCATAATATATCTACGATATCTCATGGAATCGGTTTGGTTATTAAAAGAATGGATAAAGCTTGCATAAAAATACTAGTTAATCTTTTTGCCGATTTTAGTATACACATCAATACCTTTAGGTTTAAAATAATTTTTAGACATTAATTTTTACTTCTGAAAATTTCATGGAATTTACATATGATAGATTATATTATTTTATACATGCTGTAAAAATTTTAGATCGATCCGCATAACGGTTTGTGAATTACATCGTATTTATTCACTGATCGTAAAACAGAAAACTGCAGCTGTCGGTCAATTTCTAGGACACATAACTTGGTATACCGGTATCCAAATTGAGCAAACTCAGGTGTTTTTGATATCTACATCGAATGAAATAGATTTTATTAGTTTTATATTTTAACTGAAAACCGACGTAAAATATAGAAAACTGTGTTACAATATTAAGTGACGGATCTGGACAGAATCTGTTCCGATTCGCACACTGTTTTTAAATTGGACATAACTCAAACACCCGATGTCCGTTTGTGACAAAATTTAGATGTGTAGATGCACCATTGATAGAACTATAATTTTCTGTATATTATATTACTTAGGAATGCATGAAACAACCTGATATAGGCTTTGCAATAGAATATATAGTTGCTGTCCAGAAATCTGAATTTTTGTTTTAAATGCTGATATTAAAATGATCATAACTAGAGCTTCAGAAATCCAAATCATATGAATCTTAGTGTTTTCGATAAGTACATCGAAATACCTACAATTTTCTAATAATTTTCGTAACCTGAAACCTGATACAAATTAACTCAAACTGCGTTTTAAAAATATGTGACGGTGCCGAATAGATTCTGATCTGTTTTGCGCGACGATACGAAAACATATATATCTCTCAAACCGGTAGTCATATTTAGGTAAAACTGGAACTCACGCATGCAAAACATTTAGAGCCATATTTCTGTTTATATTTCGCATTCGTTCAACTTGATTAATTAGTCGTACATAATATTTCTTTACAGCATTGTTTATGGTAGTTACTCGAATAATATACTTGACTCATTTCATGCTATTCGAACATGTATACATATTTATCTTGATCATTAAATTATTGTATGTACTTAAAGACGATAATTAAATACTTGAGTTATATTTTGAAAACTATACAAAAATATTTTTACATAAAACCCCCTCAAGTTTATAAATCACCCTAAGGACCCTAGCAATTATAAGACTTCAATTTACATCCCTGATAGTCTGACTCGGGTTTGAGTCTGATTAATTTGACTTGAATATGATTCAAGTCAACCTATAATCTACAAGATTCCAATTCAAAATGAACACATGAATCCATGAATACAATTATCAATTTATACAATTTGGCTGAACCGAACCATGGATATATTCCTTTTACATGATTCTCAGTATTCCATTTACATGACTCTACGGTTATAACCGTTTCCTGATATCATGGTTTCGGTCAGTCAATCAAGTCAATCAAGCAATCATTACAAGTTTACAAGATAACAATACAAACATGACATCGCGGGGTTTAAAGAGGTAGATTGGTACGGAAGATGTTAAAAGTGGAATGAGGTGGTCAGATTAAGACACCTAACCTATATTCCGTTGCTGTTGTACCGTGGCATAAACGGTTCCTTGTACTATACGTGCCCTTAGTCTCTGGCATATAGAGACTCCCCTCGTATACACTGGCATCCTCCTGTACCAAGCTACAAACAATTACGTTAAACAATATTTCATAATATTCTACAATACAATACTTTAGAAAATACTATACTCTGTCACTCTCATTCTTCATTCTTCTTTGGGACTTACCGAGCGACCTGTTCGCTGACGACATTCTATTTCTCTCTTCTTTGAATGTCGTCAGGTGCGTTGGACCAAGTTGAGACCGAGCCCACAAGTGAAGATTTGGAGCAGTTCCAGGAAGACCCAGAGCTCTAGACATTGTATCTTGTTCTTTCCAGTATTTCCTTTTATTGTTATGCCACTGTTTAGGCATTGCTTTTTTCATTTCAGATGTATTTTCATTTCATGCATTGTATAAAGAATGTTATTAATAAAAGTTGCTGTTATTTCTATTATTCGTCTCTTGTGATTCATTTTATATTGCTTAGTTACGCTTAGCGTATGTACTTCTGAGTACATACGTAGCGGGCCTTGTCGCGTCCACTTCGTCGTACACTGGGAAGCGGGGCGTGACAGGTTTTGTTGGTGGCCCATGCAGGTCTGAGCTGTATGGAACCTAAGCAATATAACACAAGAACCAGCAACTAAAACATTCTTTACAATTCATATTCCTCGAATCTTATTATTTCAAATTCTTTGAATCATATTCCTTGAACCTTATTCTTTGAATCTATCCTAACCCTATTCTTATTTTTCCTCAATTCTTTTCAAATCTATCGCATTCTTTCGTTCTTTCACATATTTTTCATGCATTATCAATAGTTCTATCACCAAAATTTTCTTGAATCCGTTACACTTTCCTTTTACAAATTTCGAGGACGAAATTTTTATAAGGAGCGTAGAATGTAACGACTCTAAAATTCCTATATCTTCGTATTAATAAAATTCTGTATTTGTACATTTGGTATATTTTTATTTCAATGTTATTAGTTATATTTAATCCCTTCATCTATTTTTCTCATCTAAGTATTTTCTAAAACTCATTTCTTTTTACCCAAACTTATTCTTTAAGCCTAATTCCTTTCTTTTCATTCACATTCTCTACAGCCCATCTAAAAAGCCCATTTTCTTTTTAAGCAATATAATATATTTAATTCTAATTAAATATGTGCATGAACAAGCTTGTAGCTCATTGGTTAAGTCATTGCATTGTTATTCCATAAGTCATATGTTCAAATCTTCATTCTTGCAATTATTTTTATCAATTTTTTTATTCTTCTCATAACCTACAAATGAGACCTTTCATTTCCAAAATGAATGGTGACCTTTCATTTCTCTTTTAATTCTCATGTTAAATGCATATATTATAATTCACCATTACACCATCTTTATTGTCCTCCTCTATCTTTTCATTCCTCACATTTTTCTATCTCTCACTTCTCCCTCTTCACCTAAAGTTCAAGAAGAAGAACATGAAGAAGTCTTCAAGAAGGTCTCGCTAGTAACGCGAGGCTATCGGCGGATAGACAAGCCCGATGACAATACCGGCTTGTGTATGTAAGTCCCTTCTCTCTCCTTTTCCCACACCTCTTATTTTCCTCTTGTCATGCATCGTGAACCCTCTATTCTTTTCATATCATAATCCATAAGAGAAGATACACATAAACATATATATATACATATACATAAGTTTAGATATATATGATTCTATATGGTTTAATAATATCTTATTATCTCTTGTTCAAATTAAAGTATTTTTAATTCTTTCTTCATGATTATGAATGTTTATTACAAGTTGTGAGAACATAGATTTCAATCCATAATATATCTACGATATCTCATGGAATCGGTTTGGTTATTAAAAGAATGGATAAAGCTTGCATAAAAATACTAGTTAATCTTTTTGCCGATTTTAGTATACACATCAATACCTTTAGGTTTAAAATAATTTTTAGACATTAATTTTTACTTCTGAAAATTTCATGGAATTTACATATGATATATTATATTATTTTATACATGCTGTAAAAATTTTAGATCGATCCGCATAACGGTTTGTGAATTACATCGTATTTATTCACTGATCGTAAAACAGAAAACTGCAGCTGTCGGTCAATTTCTAGGACACATAACTTGGTATACCGGTATCCAAATTGAGTAAACTCAGGTATTTTTGATATCTACATCGAATGAACTAGATTTTATTAGTTTTATATTTTAACTGAAAACCGACGTAAAATATAGAAAACTGTGTTACAATATTAAGTGACGGATCTGGACAGAATCTGTTCCGATTCGCACACTGTTTTTAAATTGGACATAACTCGAACACCCGATGTCCGTTTGTGACAAAATTTAGATGTGTAGATGCACCATTGATAGAACTATAATTTTCTGTATATTATATTACTTAGGAATGCATGAAACAACCTGATATAGGCTTTGCAATAGAATATATAGTTGCTGTCCAGAAATCTGAATTTTTGTTTTAAATGCTGATATTAAAATGATCATAACTAGAGCTTCAGAAATCCAAATCATATGAATCTTGGTGTTTTCGATAAGTACATCGAAATACCTACAATTTTCTAATAATTTTCGTAACCTGAAACCTGATACAAATTAACTCAAACTGCGTTTTAAAAATATGTGACGGTGCCGAATAGATTCTGATCTGTTTTGCGCGACGATACGAAAACATATATATCTCTCAAACCGGTAGTCATATTTAGGTAAAACTGGAACTCACGCATGCAAAACATTTAGAGCCATATTTCTGTTTATATTTCGCATTCGTTCAACTTGATTAATTAGTCGTACATAATATTTCTTTACAGTATTGTTTATGGTAGTTACTCGAATAATATACTTGACTCATTTCATGCTATTCGAACATGTATACATATTTATCTTGATCATTAAATTGTTGTATGTACTTAAAGACGATAATTAAATACTTGAGTTATATTTTGAAAACTATACAAAAATATTTTTACATAAAACCCCCTCAAGTTTATAAATCACCCTAAGGACCCTAGCAATTATAAGACTTCAATTTACATCCCTGATAGTCTGACTCGGGTTTGAGTCTGATTAATTTGACTTGAATATGATTCAAGTCAACCTATAATCTACAAGATTCCAATTCAAAATGAACACATGAATCCATGAATACAATTATCAATTTATACAATTTGGCTGAACCGAACCATGGATATATTCCTTTTACATGATTCTCAGTATTCCATTTACATGACTCTACGGTTATAACCGTTTCCTGATATCATGGTTTCGGTCAGTCAATCAAGTCAATCAAGCAATCATTACAAGTTTACAAGATAACAATACAAACATGACATCGCGGGGTTTAAAGGGGTAGATTGGTACGGAAGATGTTAAAAGTGGAATGAGGTGGTCAGATTAAGACACCTAACCTATATTCCGTTGCTGTTGTACCGTGGCATAAACGGTTCCTTGTACTATACGTGCCCTTAGTCTCTGGCATATAGAGACTCCCCTCGTATACACTGGCATCCTCCTGTACCAAGCTACAAACAATTACGTTAAACAATATTTCATAATATTCTACAATACAATACTTTAGAAAATACTATACTCTGTCACTCTCATTCTTCATTCTTCTTTGGGACTTACCGAGCGACCTGTTCGCTGACGACATTCTATTTCTCTCTTCTTTGAATGTCGTCAGGTGCGTTGGACCAAGTTGAGACCGAGCCCACAAGTGAAGATTTGGAGCAGTTCCAGGAAGACCCAGAGCTCTAGACATTGTATCTTGTTCTTTCCAGTATTTCCTTTTATTGTTATGCCACTGTTTAGGCATTGCTTTTTCATTTCAGATGTATTTTCATTTCATGCATTGTATAAAGAATGTTATTAATAAAAGTTGCTGTTATTTCTATTATTCGTCTCTTGTGATTCATTTTATATTGCTTAGTTACGCTTAGCGTATGTACTTCTGAGTACATACGTAGCGGGCCTTGTCACGTCCACTTCGCCGTACACTGGGAAGCGGGGCGTGACAGTATGGGAGTTGGAATTTGGTTGGTGTCTGCATCGCTGCACTGGAATATGGTACCAGGAGCGACTCATCATTCGCCATTTGGGGATTAGGGAGCGATGGCTTAGGAGACAGGTTTAGACCCCTATCGCCTAAGGCTTTTCAATTTTATGGGCCGTGAGGGTCCCATAAATGCATTTCCTCCCTACGAGTCGTAAGGATCCCGCAGGTGTATTTTCTCCTTAAGAGTCGTGAGGACTCCTAAGTGTGTTTTTCCTTTATGAGTCGTAAGGATCCCACAAAGGTTTGTTCTCCTCATGTATCGTGAGGACACATGAGCGGGTCTTCTTAATGGAGCATAATTCCAAAGGCGGAGACCAGCCGCGTAACTGGTAATTGTGGTGGGGCATGGGTATGAAGAGAATTATTTGAGCCCGTGGATTGTATACGGTAGTCAACTTGGGGACCAACCGTAGGGCTGGGAGAATTTTGAGAAATTGGATTTTGGTTGGCGTCTGCATCGCTGCACTGGAATATGGTACCAGGAGCGACTCATCATTCGCCATTTGGGGACTTGGAATTTGGATCTTGTTTGGCATCAGCATTGCTGCACTGGAATAACGCCAGGAGCAACTCATCATTTGCCTTGGGAGGACTTGGGATTTGGGTTTTTGGTCGGCATCAGCACCGCTAACACTGAAGCGAAATGCCAGGAGCGACTCATCATTTGCCGTTGCCCGTTGGGGAACGATGGCTTAGGAGACAGGTTTGGGTCCCCATCACCTAAGGCTTTTCAATTTTATGGGCCGTGAGGGTCCCATAAAAGCATTTTCTCCCTACGAGTCGTAAGGATCCCGCAGGTGTATTTTCTCCTTAGGAATCGGGAGGATTCCTAAGTGTGTTGCTCCTTTGTGAGTCGTAAGGATCTCACGCAGGGGTTTTCTCCTCGCAAGGTCGAGAGGGCTTTGCGAGTGTATTTTATCTCTTTCCATGAGTTTGTGCCCTTTCGGGTTTTCACAGACTCGCCGGTAGTCCTGCTGTTTTTACTCACGGAGCCCTTTCGGGTTTTCATCCGTACCCGTTTCGCTTGTGGACATACCGTTTTTTTTTTCGCTTGTGGGACTTTAACGTAGTCTCACCGGCAGGATTTAGGAGAAATAGGGGTCATTTACGCCCGTGGATTGTATACGGTTTTGCAGGATGTCTGATCCAGACCGTAGGGCTGATGTGCTCAATTCGCCTGCGACTTGGAGCATTCATGTGTAGTATTTCTTGAGATATCGGCCATTGATGGGTGGCATGGGCCTTTCTCCCTCGGCACTTATTAGTTGGTAGGATCCTCCGTCGAACACTTTCTCGATGACGTATGGTCCTTCCCAGTTCGGCTCGAATTTTCCCTTGGCATGTCGATTGGGGACGATCGGTCTTTTGAGGACCAACACCAATTCACCTTTCTTGAAAGCGCGGAGACGAGTTATCTTGTCGTAGGCCCGTGACATTTGGGCTCGGTATAGCTCTAGATTTTGCTGCACCGCGAGCCTCTTTTCTTCGAGGGCATCGAGTTCTTCAAGTCGAAGGAGCACGTTTTCCTCTTCTGTCAACTCATGCTGAACGGCCATTCTTAAGCTTAGAACTTCGACTTCGAGGGGGAGGACCGCCTCCACTCCGAAGAGCAATGAGTATGGAGTGGACTGAGTTGGAGTACGGTGCGTGGTACGATATGCCCATAATGCCTCGTGAAGCTTGAGATTCCAGTCTCTCTTATTGGCTGAAGCATTTTTCCTCAGGAGTTTGCATAGAGTCTTATTGAAGGCTTCGGCTAGCCCATTGGCTCTTGGATTATAGATGGAGGAATATCTCCAGTCTATCTTGTGCTGAGTAGCGAACCTTGAGACATTGAAGCTCTTGAAAGAAGGCCCGTTGTCAGAAATAATTCTTCTTGGTGTACCGAAGCGGTATAGAATATTATGCTGGAAGAATGTCAGAATATCCTTTGTTTTAACTTCTTTTAGCGGGACAGCTTCAGCCCATCTGGAGAAGTAGTCTGTCATGGCCAGTATAAACCGGTGGCCTTTAGATGACGGAGGATCAATTGGGCCAACAATGTCGGTGCCCCAAACTTCAAAGGGCCACGATGCCACCGTAGGATGCAATGGATTGGGATGCTTGTGAATAAAATCACCGTGAATTTGGCAGATATAACATTTCTTTGCATGCTCTTCGCAATCTCGTATCATGGTGGGCCAGTAATACCCAAGCCGTTTGATTTGAAGTCGCATCTTGGGGCCAGATTGGTGAGCACCGCAAACGCCCGAGTGGACATCTTTCATGACCTTTTGGGCCTCGGCCAATGACAGACACCTGAGCCAGAGTTGGTCATATGACCTGCGGTATAACGTGTCATTTACAAACACGTATCGGAGAGCTCTTTTCTTCAGCTGAATCCTTGAAGATTTTTCTTCGGGCAGCTTGTCGTATCGGAGGTACTCTATGAAGGGTTCTCTCCAATCGGGCTCGTCTTGGATGATCGAAGCTTCTTCGGCAGGACTGCTCTCCTGTTCCGTGCTTTCCTCTTCTCGTAGAGAGACTGGGGGTAGAATTTGTCGGCTCCTGACTGTGATCAGAATTTCGTCCAAGTCAGGATCGGCCAGCTCCTTGGATAGGCGAGCGAGTATGTCGGCTTTTCCGTTCAATGCTCTAGGGACTCTTGTTAGTTCAATATGAGTGAACCGTTTCATGAGTTCCACCACCCGGCTTCTGTACCGAGCTAACTCGGGTTTGTATATCTTATAGTCGCCGCTTACTTGGTTGACTACAAGCTGGGAGTCACCGTAAACCCGTAGCCGAAGGATTTCCATTTCTATGGCGAGCTCCAAACCAGCTATCAGAGCTTCATACTCGGCCTCATTGTTTGTGCGAGGCTCGGTGAGAGCGAAAGAGCGCCGTAGGGTTCCCATCGTCGGTGTGATGAACACCAACCCTATCCCTGCTTTTATCTCCGGGATGCTTGATTTACTGGAGGTCCTTATTGATGAGGCTCCATCGAAGTAGAGCTCCCAACATGGCTCATCTTCCTCGAGGTGCAGCACATGTTCGTCGGGTAACTCACAATCTAGCGGCGATCCTTCTGGTATAGGATGAGCGGCGAGAAAGTCTGCAAGAGCTTGCCCTTTTACTGCTTTCTAAGGAGTATAAACTATGTCAAACTCAAGTAGCATGACAGCCCATCTTGCCATTCTGCCGGCTAGGCTTGCTTTGGTCATCAAGTGTTTGAGCGGGTCGACCTTGGAGATCAGCATAACCCGATGAGCGAGCAAATAGTGCCTCAGCTTCTTCACAGCAAATATTAGAGCCAGGCATTGCTTTTCGATTGGGGAGTAGTTGTGTTCCGCCCCGACTAGAGTTCGACTGAGGTAGTAGAGGGCATTTTCTTTTCCTTCCTCGTTATTCTGGGCAAGGAGCGCACCGAGTGACTCGTCCAGTGCGGCAGTGTAGAGAATCAGCGGTTTATTTGGAATGGGAGCGGCCAGCACTGAAGGGTGCAACAAGTATTCTTTGATGCTTTCGAACGCTGCTTGACATTCGGCATCCCAGATAAAAGGAGCTCCTTTCTTCATGAGCTTTGAGAAGGGCCTACATCTCCCCGATAAATTTGAGATAAACCTCCGTATATAAGCAAGCTTGCCTTGAAAAGATCTTAGCTGCGTCAGACTCTTCGGAGTGGGCATCTCTATGATGGCCTTTATCTTTGATGGGTCAACTTCGATCCCTCGATGTCGGACTATGAAGCCTAGGAATTTTCCCGATGACACGCCAAAAGCGCACTTCAGAGGATTCATCTTCAGATCGTATTCCCTCAGTCTGGTGAGAACGGTCCTGAGATCTTGGATATGATCGGCCTTGGCTTTAGTCTTGACGACCAGATCATCAACATAGCATTCGATGACTTTATGGATTAGGTCATCAAAGATATTAGTCATCGCCCTTTGATATGTAGCACCTGCGTTCTTCAGCCCGAATGGCATTACCTTGTAGCAATATATTCCGATCGGGGTTCGAAATGCTGTGTGCTTCTCGTCTTCAGGCGACATCTTGATTTGATTGTATCCAGACGAGCCGTCCATAAAGGTGAACAGTTCATAATTTGAGGTGTCATCGACCATCATTTCCATGACCGGTAGCGGGAAGTCGTCTTTAGGACATGCCTTGTTGAGGTCCCTGAAATCGACACAAACTCGGATCTGCCCATTTTTCTTCTTCACTGGGACTATGCATGCGATCCAGTCTGCATATTTCTCTTCCCTGATGAAGCCGGCATCGATGAGCTTCTTGGTTTCCTCGGTGACCTTTTCTTCCAACTCCCTTCTCATTCTTCGAGGAGCTTGTTTGACCGGCTTACCATCAGGAGATACAGCCAACTTATGTACGGCTACTTCAGGGGAAAGGCCAGGCATTTCTTTGTATGTCCACGCGAAGCAGTCGACGAACTCACGTAGCAGGGCAATTAGCTGCTCTTTCATTTCCTCCGGCAAGAGGGAGCTGATGTAGGTCGGCCTTGGATTATCGGACGTTCCTAAGTCAATCTCGGTTAGCTCGTCAAAGGTTGCTTGTCCGCCATCTTCGAGCTCTTGAGGAGCTTCTTCTGGCTCGGCTATCTCGTAATCATCATTTGATCTTTCGCTGGCCTCACCAACATGGATCATGTAGCACGCTTTGGAATCAGGTTGAATGTAACCTATGCCCCGTCTATCTGGAATTCGTCCATCGATGAGTGCTCGGACCTGGGGCGGATACCATAGCCCTTCGTAAAACTTTGCTTCGGACTCCGTTTGATATAACCGGCATCCGCACTTCTTAAAGTATTCCCGTATCTCGGGCGCATAGTATCTGGAATTGAGGACGGCTCTTATGCCTCTCTCATAGGGAAGGCATGCGACAGAAAGGTCGTCTGGGTGCACAACGGGGTTTGACCTGTAAAACAGGATGCCCTTCTGCCTATTTTTCCTCCCGGGCACGTAGAAAGTTTTCAGCTGGTCCACGGTAGAGACTGACAATGCGTCAAGCTCTTTGCACATCTGTTCCGGCACCCTTGTGATGGCCAGGGACCCTTCTGCGACTTCGAAGGTCTCTCGTAGTTTCGCTTGCTGCATGGGGGGCCAATCTGCACAGGTGTTGCATGGCAGGTCCTCTTCTTCCGACTCTTCAGTGTCGCTGCCAAGATGAGGGCGGGCTTTGCCGCTAGGTGGATCTTCAGTAACAGATTCGTCCGTATCGCTGCCAAAATGAGGGCGAGTTTTGCGGAAGGACGGGCTTCCAGCATCGGACTCATCAGTGTCGCTGCCAAAATGCGGGCGCACTTGGGTATTTTTGCTTTTGAAAGTGACAGCCGGCGCAGATTTGCTTTTGAGTCTTGGGGCAGGTCTGTCCTCAGTCAGTTGTGGCTTAGCATTTTGGTGGTCCATAAAGTACCGAGAATCTTCATAGCGGACTTCATGCACACCGAACGGCTGGATGTCTCCATCAATGCGTCTTTCTTCGCCATTTTTAGTATACTTCATACACTGATGGAGAGTTGATGGAATGATGCCGTAATCGTGGAGCCACGGCCGCCCTAAGAGAATCTTATAAGACGTGTCTGCGTCGATCACGTATATCTTAGCTTCGGTTTGCAGATCCCCGAATTTGATTGGCAAAGCTATAGACCCCAGAACTTGCTGGCAATTTTGGTTGAAGCCTTGAATGACAATCCTTTCCCTTGACAGGTGTCGGACGTCCATTGACAAACTCTTCAGGGTTCGCAAGTTCATGATGTTCACTGAGGACCCCGGATCAATCAATATACGATTAATTCGATCTCCGTCGCTGTACCCGGTCACGTAAAGCGGCCGATTATGCTCAGCCGTTCCCAGTAGCAAGTCTTCATCCTTAAATGTGACTGCGGCGGCATGCAAAGCGTGCTGGGCTTCTTGCATATTAATTTCCGCAAAGTGAGCCTGATACCGCTCGGGGTTTTGTAGAGCATGGATGAGAACATCTCTAAGCTCTTTAGATAGGACCAAGGCGTCGTAGATGTTCAGGAGAGACGGAAGCTTCCGGAGATGTGCCAAGACATTATAGTCCACCGAGGAAGGACTTATGTTTTCATCAGCCGGTTCTCTGCCCTCTTCTTCATTAGCGACTTGTTTTTCCTTCCCTTTTGGGGCGTTGCCCTGATTTGGCGGTAGAGCCTTGCCGCTTCTGAGTTGGATTTGATTGGTCATTATGGAGAGCTCTTCTTCCTCTTCGGGAAAACAAAGCTCCTCTTCCGAGTCGCTACCAAGATGGATGGCGTAGCAGGTCACTACTGGGATCTCTTCATTGGAGTCTTCTTCTAACTCCTCCAGAATTTCAGCCGCTTGTACAGGGAAGAACTCATTCAATTGAATCAATGTTCTTTCCTTTTGTTCATATTCTTCAAGGGAATTGATATATTTTTGAATGGTCGATCTCCCTGCAGACTCTTTTTCGCGCCGAGCTGCACTTTTCTTCTTCTTGAGCTTCTTGGATTTTGAGCCTGATGGAGCCGCATTGGCAGCTGGACTGGTAGGCCTCTTCTGTCCTTCCCATTCCATCCTGGGCTCTTTCTGAAGCATCTTTAGCATCTTCTTCGTCTTATGAGATATGTGTGTACTCCACGGAGGCCGCGATGAGTCGGTTTCGTTTGTCAGGGCAGCGGGTTCGGCTGTCTGCTCCTAGAAGGCTTCAGCTTCTGTCTGTATAAAGTTGGCGGTTGCAACTTGATTGTTTACCAACACGCTTTTGGATAGCTCGATCTCTCCAGCTTTGTACTGCTTCTCGACCCAGTCCTTGAAGATATAGCAATCCTCGATCGCATGGCTCACTACTCGGTGGTACGGGCAATACAGGGGATTGTCGGTCATTTTTGCTTCTTGGGGTCTTTTCGACTCCGGCAATTGTAGGCCGTTATTCAAGGCATCTTTAAATATCTTGCGGATCTTGTCCCTTCTGAAAGAGTAAACCTTGTTCTTTTTCTCCTCTAGGATGGGCCCATCTCCTCCCAGCATTGGCTTTCGAGACCGGTTAGTTTTGGATTCGGACGCCCTTCGCTTTTCTTTATTGTCGGACGCATTGAAGACACTTGTACTACTGGAACTCCCGCTTCTACGGTTGTCGTCCCGCTTGCTTTTCCAAGTTTTGTCTCTCTGAGGATCCGACGGGGACTCCTGCTTTGAGCGTTCCAGCATTTGGACTTTCTTGGTTAGCTCCTGAAATGTCTTAAGGCCCGCTGTACACAAGAATGGGACCATCCAATTGCTGAGGTTCCCAATGAGAAGGCTGACGGACTGGTCCTGCTCCAGCGGCGGTTCGCACTTGACTGTGAGATTACGCCATCGAGCGATAAAGTCGGTATTGCTTTCATTCTTCCCCGGCTTGGTCCTCACAAGGTCGGCAATGGAGATTTTATCACTGACACTCATGAATCTTTGCCGAAACAGGGACTCCATTTGGGCAAAGGTAATGACGGACCCGTCCGGTATACTCGCATACCAGTCGAAGGCGACGCCGGTCAGGCTGTTGACAAACTGACGAAGAAGGAGCGCGTCATTGCCCCCTGTATTTCCGCACGATGCTTTGAAGTGGGCAACGTGCTGATTTGCATTCCCCGTTCCATCAAATCTTCCGAACTTAGGAATGACGTAGCCGCTCGGGAACTCAATCAGATCGTACTGCACAGGATATGGCCGCCCACTACTGCCGATTTCTTTCTGAGCTTCAGCTTCGGCCACCAATGTTTTAACCTTGCTGGTGACCAAATCCATTATCCGATCCTGTGTTAGCGGGATAGTGCTATCTGGGGCCAAGGCATCCCCAGAAGCGGAGTGTGGCCGGCTTTCGTGTGGCTCGACCAGTCTTGGACCCGAAGGAACAGGCATTGGCTGCCTCGGGTTGTCATCACCCGGCTGATTAGTAGCGGCTTATGCTTGATTAGGAGGCGCTCGAGCAATTTGAGCCGTAAGCTGCATCACCACGTTCGTTAAGTCGTCAATCTTCGAATAGAGCCTGGCCATCTCTTTGTCTTTGCTCCTGAGCTGTTTTCGAAGCTCTTGAAGCAGCTCTTGCTCCGCAGTCCTGGGGCGGAAAGTTGGCTCTTCCTCGCTGTCCGAGCTTGACTCTGCATGGACCGAGGGGTCTTTCTGCCTATCATCCTCATCGAGAGGGTTTTCTTCATCTAGCGGGGGCGGTTGTTCTTGGGCGGCGGCAACCACATTCAGGCTAGATTGGGCTTGGGATGTAGTGGCCCCATCCTTGCTTTTGCTGCGAAGGTTATCGCTGGGGCGACCGCCTGCCATATAGACCGTATGGATGATATATCCGGTCGTCTTTCTATCATTGGCGGCTGATTTCACTGATCGCTGTCTTGACCCCTTGCTTCGGTAGCTGGTAGTCGATTAGAGGCGGCTGGCCTAACCAGGTTCTTAAATGGTGCTGGCGCTTCTTTCCTGGGTCTGCCCCGCTGCTTTCGTGCGACACAGAGTGCTTGATAGACTCTTGATGAGACAGTGTCATACTTTTTCCGTTGGGGCCGGGACACGTCTCTTTGTGGCACTGCTCGGACCGCTGTCTTCTTGATTCTGGCGGTCATGGCGTTTTTCTGAACCCACCTCAGAGGCTCGAAGGAATTGCTGATTCTTACGTCCGACTCAGCTGTCATCGCGGGGCAACCCTGCACTTGGAACTTCACACAATTCCATTTGGCCGAAGCCTTGGCCCTCTTGTTGGCTCGATACCTGAGACGCTTCTGCCTTAACTTTTCTGTTCTAAGCACATGGCAGACTTCGGCTCTTTGGGAAGACGCCGCAGACCGGGCGATGAAAGGCCTTGGAGATACGCTCGATTGTGCATTTGTTGGAGTCATCTCCTGAGCTCGTTCGCAACATTTGATGTTGCCCTTTGTACCGAAGTTCTTGCCCTCCGCTGGAGCACCAGAGAATCGTTCAGATACCGTCTTAAGTTTCGGTTGTGGTGCCTTGGCGATCACAACATTTGGCCTCTTACCCCTTGAGACCAGCTTGGCCACCTGTTCTGCCGGGATCTCCGCCAGATGAGCGCTTCCGGCAGGGTAGATGATGACGGAGCCAAACTGGCGGGACGGCTCCTCCCACTGTCGACTGAGGCTTGCGGGGAGAACCACGCGGGCATTGATCTTGACTACATACGAGATCGGGATCGCGTCGTAAGCCGAATTCATCTTGGGAGACATCGTCATTGAAAGTTGATTGCTGCACGAAAGAAAGAAATTATTTCAGTACAAATATCGGCGTATATGTTAAATGAGTTCGCATGAACGCTTAACCCGAGATATGGGAGGAGAGATTGGTCCCACCGGGCGTGCCAGAACCTGTAGGGTGTTTTTCGTCACCCCATTGAGATGGGAATACGCGCGCTCTTGTCAGGCGCATTACAGATTCCCCCTGCCTAGGGTAGGCCGGGGTTTATTGATTGTGGGGATCCGAATCTCCGGCGACCGCGGACTAAGCTGCCGTTAATTACCCCTCGCATTTGGAGTGAAGGAACCTCCGATTAACGGGTTAAACTGTTCATGCGAACTCAATGTGCAGTACCGTGTTTTAAAGGGGTTATAAAAAAATCGGGGCCCCGCAGAGTTTTTACGGGGGTCCCGCTACCCGGATAGCGGGCTGGGGGTCAAGGGGGCTAGCAGCCCCCTTGCGGGGTGCGGGGCAGCGCTTCTAACGGAAGACAGTGTCGTGGGGTCTGTGTATGTTTTCCTACCCCCCTTTTTTTAAAAAGGTGGAGCTTAATTTCAAAAGGGATTTTATTGTGGAGTTAAACTCCAAAGAATTTTAAATGGAGTTAAACTCCTAAAAGAATTTTATGCGGAATTAAATTCCTAAAAATAGAACTTTATTGTGGAGTTAAACTCCAAAGAATATGTATATGTATATATTTTAAAAAGGGTTTAAACTCCAGAAGGGATTTTGTTGGGGAGTACACGTAAAACGAGGGGAAAAGAAAACAAGATGACGTCTAAAGGACGCTCGCACAGCAGGTGGGCGCTTTAATGCCCGGGGTCACGTGCGCGCACGTGACCGATGGGTGCCTTGGCGCCCCGGGGTCACGTGGGCATACGTGACCGATGGGCGCCTTGGCGCCCCAGGGGTCACGTGGGCACACGTGACCGATGGGCGCCTTGGAGCCCCAAGGGTCACGTGCGCACACGTGACCGATGGGCGCCTTGGCGCCCCAAGGGTCACGTGCGCACACGTGACCGATGGGCGCCTTGGCGCCCCAAGGGTCACGTGCGCACACGTGACCGATGGGCGCCTTGGCGCCCCAAGGGTCACGTGCGCACACGTGACCGATGGGCGCCTTAGCGCCCCGGGGTCACGTGCGCACACGTGACCGATGGACGCCTTAGCGCCCTAGAGTCACGTGGGCACACGTGACCACAGGAAAGACCCGCGGAAAGGGGAGCCTAGCCCCTAGGCTGGGGAGTTGAACTCCCAAGGGAACTTTTGGAGTTGAACTCCCAACAGAAACAAAATTATGGAGTTAAACTCCAACAGAAATTAATTTATGGAGTTAAACTCCAGCAACTTTAGAAAGGAGTTAAACTCCTGGGGATTTATTGCTCTTCTTTTGAGCCTTGGGTCTGTCCAAAGTTAGATTTTTGGAGATGGGTCTCCTTCTTCTTGCTCTTGACCGGCGGGATCTTGGAGAAAAGGGGATGAGTCTTAAAAGCCTCCCCTTTTCGAGATCTGGTTGGAGATCCGAGCTCCCCTTCGTAGGTTTTGTGGTGGAAATCTACTTATTTTTTTAGAAAAGGAAGAGTTAAACTCTTGATTTAATTCAAAAGGAAAAAGAAGGTTTTAGAACCTTGAGGAAGGAGGAAGAGATCTCAGATCTAGAAAATTTCTGGAGAGAGAAAAAGTTGTTAGATATTTTCATTATCTTTGCCTTTATAGGCCATACATTTTACACATAGCCCCCTTGGGCTTCACCAAATGGCATTTTGCCTATCCCATGGCTCATGTGCCATTTCCTTTTGCACATAAGCCATGGGCTTTACAAAAATTTGGCTTTATGCCTGTTTTTCTTACATTTATCCAAAAATAAAATAAAAGAAATAAAACAAAATTATTTATTACAAAATTTTTATCTTGGCACGGGGGGAGGCCGGCCGCTTCATGTTCGGGCTCGACCCGGGCATGGGCCCACTGGATCTGGGCTTGGGCCCACTTGGCTTGGGGTTGACTTTGATTTTGACTTGGTCAACCGTGGTGTAAATTTTTACCCCAACAGGCCGGAGCTGTAGTGGTGGAGGGTGGTCGAGATTAATTATAGAGGAAGGAAGCGGGAGATTGGATACAAACGGAGCTCGGGGCAGGCGATGGAGGGAGGCAGCCGGTGAAACTATAGTGGAGACGGTGGTAGGTGTAGGGGCGATGGGCCAAAATATTTTAGAAAGAATATCGATCAAGCAATTTAAAATAACTTGAGCAAACCCATATGGTGAAATTTGAAAAATAAAGCAAAATAGTATGTGCGACGTATATTTGCGTTATTGAAAATGTAATGAATAGTATGGTATTCAGAATAAGTAAAACGGAAGTAGTTAATAACACGCAAAAAAATTTTTTTTGATAAACACAAAGTAACGAAAACTAAATCTCGATTAGCAATGTCACTGAATGTGATCATAGTAATAAGAGATAGCACTAATGATGTATAAAGGCTAGTCAGGGTATGGATTACAATGGAGTATGGCCCATTCAAAAAGGTCGGAATGCGGTACTTTAATCTAAAAGTTGAAGAGGCTGGGGTCAGGTCAGCACAAGGTGCAAGGATGAATAGTAATGAATCTCAGGAGGGAAGGAAATTTATTGGGGAGGGAAAATAGTCAATGCATCTTACGAATCAATACTCAAAAGATGTGCGCACTCAGAAATTTTATTATTATTTATTTTCCCAGAAAAATTTTAAACAAGGCAAACTCGAAAGATAAAAGTGGCCCTAAACTATATATGGATTTATTTAGCTAGAAGGAACAAAGATAAGTCGCGTCAATCGCGATTATGGAAGTTCAATAGGTTACGGTAAGCTCGCGTGCTAAGATAGGGGCGTCCATTTCCATAGCGTCTCGCAGGGATTGCCACTGGAGGTTCTTCCGCCTCGATTTCCTGCTCACTCGAAGTTTCATGCTCCGAATTTTCCGCGGCTGGGGCCTCGTTTTCGGGTTCTTCCCCCATGGGGTTTTCTTCTCCTGGACCTTCTTCCTCGGCTGGAGCTTCTTCATCGTGGTCTGCTTCCACGTGATTCACCCCTTTTGGATCTTCTTCCACTGGATTCTCCTCGGGGTCTTCCTTTCCTGGATTTTCTTCTACCGCGTCTTCCTCGGGATCTTCCTCTATCGGATCCTCTTCGGGGTCCTCTTCCTCCTCATCGGAGTCACTGATCATGTCGACTTCTGGGGCTGAGACTCCCTCGTCCTCAGAATCGCTATGGCCGAAAATAACCTGTGGGCTATCGATCTCGTAATCTGAACTCACCAGCATGCAGTCCAAGGAAACGCAGGACCGAGTGTCCTCATCGATAGGCGGCGCTGCTCCATGATTGGCCGTGGCCTGAAAAGAGAGAGTCATGATCAGATAGTGGAACACACAGGGAAAATAACCAAAGATGTTGAGCATATGGGAAATATACGGCAGGTAAGGACTGAAAATCAAAATTCTGAATGATGATGCAGCAAGCAGTATAAGGGAAATGAGTGGCAAGGGGACGACACATAAATCACAACTCACAATTTTATTGCATTCAAACTACGAAGTTCAACGGATACAAGATTTTAAACGAAAGAAAACATTTACTAAAGAGTGACAATATTTTTATTGAAAGTAGAAAAGGTGATCATTCTTCGTTGATATCTATCTCTGCAATCTCGTAAGACAAGTCTGAATCTTGTGCTGGGTCCATATCATTCTCGAACTCGAACTACGAAACAACCAAGTCGCTCAAGTAGATGTGGAAGGTGTTGACGAGTCTCCTCCTTGTAGCTCTTTCCTTCGAGGGCAACCATTGATAAGATGCTCGTTGGATCCAAAAATCAGGCATTGCCCTTTAGCGCTGCGACAGTCTCTCTGAAGGTGTCCTGGTCTCTTTTAGTATCCACAACGTTGTGTTCTCTGCTGCTTCCGTTGCTGAGAAACAAATGGGCGCTTCATCTTCACATCTCTTCTTTGCTTATCAGGGATTCTCTTATGATGGGAGGCTTCCGCTGGTGCCTGAGCCATTTGCCTTCTTAATCCTTCAGCTAAGAGGTCGTTTGTTCGCTCCTGGGCTCCCTTCAAGCCTTGCAGTACACTCAAAATCCCGACGGTCTGACTCTGGGGAGTAGAGTTGGAAGAAGAGTCATTGGAAGCCATGGTCCTGAAACAACAAATTTGAGGATGATATAAGGTACAAGGAATACGAATCAGAATATGATATAGAATAGACAACGAAACAAGAATATCGGGTGAGATGAAACTCAAACGAGTCGAAATCAAATATAGAACTCCAAGTCACTCAAGCAGAGTGCTGCCTTATAACTATGCTGTAGTTCATAGTTACAATCACATAACTCTACTAAGTCACCCAAACTTCTAATGGATGGAGTCAAAATATGGCATGGCGAACAATAGGGATTCAAGTCAAAGATAACAGTTCACAATCTGGATCGAAAGAGCAACTTAAATTGTCAACCTCTACTCGGAAACTACAATCCCAATCATAGCAAACCTGGATTTGATACCAACAAAACCATGGCACGCCCCGCTTCCCAATATACAGAATACGAGGGGTTGACAAGGCCAGCCATACTCCTACGGTCGAGAAAACACCCTGCCGTAGTCACACTTCGGCTTTGTCACGACCCAAAGTTTGGATGTGACCGGCACTTAGATTGTATAATATCTAAAGATATTTACACAGCCCGAGTAAGCCGAAAAACCAAGATCAAAATCCTTTTTGCGGAATTTTTATAAAAATTTAGTTTTTAAGTAAAAATCACAGTTTTATGTAATTAAGATCTTAACAGTAACTCACTAGTGAATTCATAATCAAAACAATTATAAAGTGTTAAGTTTGGTTGCATCCCTAGTTGGGATCAACAATATCGACAGCGGAAACAAATATCCAAGTATAATGACATCAATAAGAATCTCAGACATAAGTAAAAGAAATAACAATTAATAGAACTAAACGATCTCATCTGTCAAATAATATACATACAACCACTTCTCGTACTAAATCAATATACAAGATCTGATGAAGATTTTCTAGATTCAAAATACAATACCCAAAAGAGAAAGTTACTATATATGTAACCCGCCTAGCAAAATATATGAAGAAAGCTAATAAGTGGATCTGCACTGCTGCTATCCGTCCACTCTACTCCTGCAAGGAACTGTGGCACAACGGGGGTGAGTTGCCAACTCAGTGAATAAAACTTAACATATAACGGCTGATAATTTAAATATGACGAACTATAACTAACTGCAAATTATGATGCATGATAACATGTGGAAGACATGAATCCGTACTACTAATCACACAACCAAAACTGAAATCTCATCATTTATTTCCAAATAAAGTTCATCTTTCCGTGTCCATCATCGACACAAATCTTCCATTTCCCTCAGGCATCATTCCTCGAATGATCCTATAATCAATAACACCGGTCGGCATCATCTAGATATCCGCCGTGTTTCACAACTATCTCCGGTATCGAGTATCCTCACTAGGCTCCCCGCCTCAAATGCGGCTATCCTGTCCCTCGGTCTCGACCGGGTTCTACAAATTCGCGACCGTATAGCTCCCCCACTCAGTCTAGATAACGTACAAATTCGCGACCGTATAGCTCCCCCACTCGGTCCGGAATAAAACTAAATCATAAAAACAACATCTCATGGTGGACATCTCGCATCAATATGAAAATCACTAAATTTATGCAATATTATAGGAAAACTCAAAACCGTAAATTCTCAATAATACAATTGCCTCTTATATCAACTTAGAATACTCAAATACTAAACATGATGTCATTGATGCAAATTACTACTTTTATTAATATTTAAGGTATGATAGGAATTATATTTTTAACAAGATAACTGTTAAGTGTAAAAGTGACATGGCAATATCGACGGGGTGTAGTGTAACATGTAAATAAGTGCATGTGCGGCATAACTCGTCGATAATTGTACAGTATTCTAATAACTATTAACATAGTGATGTATATGTATATATATAGGAATGCATACTATCAACTTAACATACAAAAGTCAAATCTTTCAATTTAACAAAATACGGGCGTATTACACCATCTTTACACAATCCCCCGGTAGATATTTAGTCTACTCACCAGAATACGTCGTAACTATTCAGAAATCGTCAATCCTTTCCCTTTCCTTGCGGCCTCCGAAGTTCCCGTTTTTGAGTCTAACATAGAAATTAACTTGCATAAGGAAACGGCTAACTTCGATACGGCGAAATATGAAAATACGAGTTTCACGTACTGACTATACTACGTACGACTAATTTAGACTATCTAACACCTATACTAACTGAGTTTTAAACCCTCGCTGTTTACAACAGAAAACTTAAACGCATTACGAATTAACCGTGTCGTATCTTAGATTTTTGATTCTTTTTCCGATATCAGTTTCCAGATTTCAAATACAATTAAACTAACTTAATTAAAAAAAATCAAAATATCCCAAAATCTATACAGAGACCTACCCTAAAACCAAAAACCCCAAAACCTACCATAAATCCGGCGACGCCGAAATTATCCTCTATGTCGCCGGCCTAAATCCGAGCCCCTTGGTTCATGCTTCTAGGGTTTGTTCTAAGTCTAACATACAATATTTAGGCACTGTTTGGTTAAGTTGATTTTTATCTAAATTATAGCAGATTACTATAGAGTTCAGTTTTACATTAAATACGATATTATAGACATTGGATTTCTAATTTAAACTAATTACATAACTAAATTCTACAGCGATCCAAGATTTTACCTACAAGGGATTGCTTGGAAGAACTCCCTCCAAGATGCACATGCTCCTAGTCCTCAGCTTGATGGTGAACCCTTAGCTTGGTTCTTCTTCTCTTTTCTTTTCTTTTTCCTCTTCTTTGTTCTAAGTGTTTTCTTTCATTTGAATTTTTGTTTCAGAATTTTAAGTTTGTTAATATGATCTGAACACATGATATATATGATAAAGGGAAGAGTGAGGTGAAGGAGAAGGTGTCAACTAAGGAATAGTGGTGGTTTCATGCAAGTAGGAGGTGTTGAGTGTGTAGTGTGCATGAAAGGAGGATGTGTCACGCATTTTCATTTTAATTTATTTATCTTGTGATTAAAATTCTGAACCTAAACCTTAATTAACGCCTTTTTTACTTACACCCTTAATCAATTCCCATTTGAACAAATTGTCTAAACTTTACTTAAAAACCCCTCACTACCTATGTTATTATATAACACCATTTTAATTAAAATGAAGCTAAATTTCACATTAAAACCCTTATAATTTATTTATGTCACATATTAAAATTTTAATTTAATTTGTTTTACATACTATTTATGAAAATGTCTTATTTGGTTTTAATAACTTTTTAATTTATCATTTTATTATTTAATTAATTAATTTTATTTATTTCTAAATTTTCCAAATGTTACAGGCTTCTAGCTTTACGTGGTAATCAGTAATCAATGCACAGGTAATGAGAAACGCAGTCACTAAATCAAAACAGATACAAAAACTAACCAGATAGAGATCAAGGAAAGATAGCGCTAACGTCGCTGATATAGACGTCCGCAATATCCTTGAGGTACGTTAGGTGCTGATCCGAGCTAAGTCCACTTCTCACTCTGAGCATGCATACTTAGGTCGTCAGAGCGACACAATAGCAAAATATATAAATGCAAAAGTAAACATGTGCAATGATGATGAACATGTAGCGGTAAATATAGAGTGAAGACGCACATGAAATAATCGGTACGGGTAAACAGTAAAGTAGGTATATCAAATCAGTAAGCAATGCATGTCAATGTCACTAACCCTATCAATCTCTAAGTCTCATTGTCCAGGTCGCTAAACCCATCGTCGGTCCAAGTGTGAGAGTTAACTACGCAGGAGTATCCCCAACCCAAGGATAGGGCCCCAGGGGCAAGGGAACACGGGCCCGAAATGCTCGCTAATAATCAGTAATTTCCACCCACTCCCAGAATCGCTGTATATGCCGGCAATGGGACTCCCGAGATTCCATTGAACTCACACTCAAACTACCCCACACCCCGTGGTCTACATCAAACACCGATTATAAACTCAAATACTAGTCAGTCCATGATAAATCTACGCTAGAACTGGAGACATGATCTCCATCAAGCATGTCTCGACTGGTACGCAAGATAAATGGACAGTGTTTGGTGTCTTACCTATGAAACTAATATAAGTGCTCCATAACCATCCCATTTCAGTTATAGTTACACTTATATATGTCCTATAGACGTCGACAATGCAATAAATTAACTGGGTCCGCTGATTGTGTACAAGTACGTGTCACTTTCACTACTCAATCACACTTTAACACTAACGTACTTGCCACAATCCAAATACTAATATCTACTACTGGGTAATGTACACGATCACTAGGTTACCAATATATATGATATGATGAGAATACAATAATTATAATATGAATAAAATATAAGCAACCAGTGTCCTACCACTTGCATAATTTACTATAAATCATATATGCAGAATTAAGCAAAACAATACAAAAGGGGTAAGAAGCATGTTTAATTATCTATCCATCAAAAAAAAATTCACGTCAATCAGATTTCAGGTCGGTAGTTATGGCCATTTCATTTTAAGTGTTCACTGCTGGAAATCCAATTTCTGAACTGGAAGTCCGTTTTGTAACACATTTTACTCCCAGTTGGGAGCTGAATTAGGCGGTGCTACAGTTCAACTAATTGTAGATTTTTCTGTTATGTTTCCAACGCCTCAAACGGATCATCAATAGCAGTTATTTATTAAAATTTATGTTGTGTTCAACGTGCTGGTGTAAGAGAGGTCACTACAGAAACTGCGGAACGCCACGGTATTCTAAAATACAAATTAAATATTAAATGGCAGTGAAACGAAACGGGACCAGATTCAGGGGTTATCTAAATAAATTATCTACATCGTATGGGGTTCCATGCATTTTCAGTTTAAGGAATGGGTATACAGGTGTTCCCAAGCCAGGTATCCAAAACTAAACGCTGCCCCGGACTGCAGTTCAGGACCGCGAATTGCCTCAGTATTCATTATTATAATTTATCAAAATGCAAAGATGAACTATGGGGTGATGTAGGTTTATCCGTTGGCTTCGATAATAGCCATAGAACGCTAAGATCTAATATGTAAATGATTTATTAGGATTTTAACGGTCTAACATGTCCGGGAAAATTCAGATTTCGTAAGGGTTATCAGGATGTCATTTCATAGTGATAATCTCAATATTTTGCGTCCAAACATCTACATGATATCCATTAATAGTAAAGTGGTTCATTTATCTCAAATTAAGGTGTTTTAAAATAGGTTATGGTTTAGGGTTTAACATCGAACATGTAGCACGTATATGCATAGGTTCACCTTCATCTAATATACTAACTCATAATTAACCAATTATACTATATTTAGCATGATTATAGAAAGTGAAAGGGGGTTCACTTGCCTGGCGGCGATCGATGGCACAACAGCGACAGTGACGACAATTTGCACGGGCACAGCACACAGCAGCCACAAGGGATTCGATCTTGTCTCAAGCTTGGGCTCGATGTTGCGGTGAGCCGACGATGGGACAGTGGGGGTGGCCGAGATTAGCGAGACGACGGTGACTGCAATGACGACACAGGAAGCAGCAACACGGGCAGCCGCGACAATAGTGACGAGCTTGACTTCTCGATGAAATGCCGGGCTCGGTTTGGCTTGAAGCTTGGCTCGTCTGTGCAGTGGAGATGATGGTGTTGGCAGCGGGAATTGTGGGTGTAGATGGCAACAACGACAATGAACTCAGGAAGAGGTGCAGGCAGTGAAGAGAAGGGAGTTAAGAGATGTGAAAGGAGGTGGAGATTGAAGGTGGTAATGATGAGGTTGATGAGGTGCTGGTGGGGTTGGGGTGATGGGAGAGGAGCTCGATAGAGTAGCGAATAGATGGAGCTCGTCGGAGTTGTCTCAGGGGTCAGCCGATGATGCAGGTTTGCAGTGGGGCTCGATGAGTGGAGCTTGGAGTTTGGGTTGAGATGGGTTGCGGTGGCCGGAGCTGTAGTGGTGGAGGGTGGTCGGGATTAATTAGAGAGGAGGGAAGCGGGAGGTTGGATACAAACGGAGCTCGGGGTAGGCGATGGAGAGAGGCAGCCGGCGAGACTATGGTAGAGACGGTGATAGGTGTAGGGGCGATGGATGTAACAGGCGGTGAGTCTCGGCAGGGAGGTTGCAGGGTGCTCGTCGGGGAGGCAGGGATAAAGGGGTCGTCGGTGTTTGGGGACTCCGGCGAGGAGGTCGGTGCAGTGGAGGAGGTGAGACAATGGTGAAGGTGAAGACGACGGCAATGAGTGAAGCGAGGGCAGAGGCGTGGGCTCGCGCTCGTGGAGGTGGGAAGAGAAGAAAGATGAGGGAGGAGAGAGAGTGTGTGAGGCAATGAGTGAGGGGGATTGAGAGGAGAGAGGAGGAGAATCCGAGAGGGGTCGGTGGGTTGAGCACAGGTCGGGGGAGAGCGGACCCGGCCGTTGGGGTGAGGCGTGGGTCGTGGGGGAGTGAACGAGAGAAGTGGAGGACGTTGAGGTTGGGCGAGAGAAGCGCGCAAGGAACGAGTGAACGAGTCGTGGGCGCGAGGAGCAGGTGAAGCGTGGGAAAAATTTGAGTGGGAAATAGGAATGAAGAAAGGAAGAAGAAGGGAGTGGGGAAGTAGGTGAGGTTGAGGGAGTTGGGCCTATGCTGGGGTGGGCTTGGTTTAGGAATTAGGGATTGGGAAAAATAGAGAGGGAGATGTAGGAATTAAATAAAAATGAAAGGGAAAGAAAACAAAGTAGTAATTGGGAAAAGTAGATATACAAATATTTATATATATATATATATATATATATATATATATATATATGTAAAAATTTAGGAGGGGATATTATAGAAGAAAAATAATAAAGAATAAAGAAATAAATTTATTCAATACGGGAAAAGGGTACAAATGAAACTGGGTATTACAACAATCAAGTGAATAAATATCGGGCTCAAATCCAGAAAACTACCAAATAGTTTTTCTTTTTTGCAAGCAACTATCAAATAGTTTCAAAATTACGAATAACTATCAAAACTAACGGTCAACTCGCGTCAATAGTTAAAATTGTTAATTGGGCGCCCTTTTAATAATTTAATTATTTAGTTAATAATTATTTTTTAAAACCGTTTTCTTAATAATTAAGAGAGCTGCAGTTCGAGGAGAGGAGGTGGCCAACGGTGAGGGGTAAAGGCAAGGAAAGTGGCCGGAAGTGGATTTGCCGTCGGCGACAATAGGAAGTTGTCGAAGAAGGCTGGATTGAGGTTTTAGGAAAAATTAGGAAATAAAAGAAAGAAGATGATGAAGATGAGGTTGTTAATGAAAATGAATAAGATGAAGATGAAGAAAAAGGAAAGCATGGGGAGAGGAGGTGGCGTCAACCGGACGGGTAGTAGGATTAGGGTTAGAATTACGATCAGGGTTTGGATTGGCTTATGGAGGAAGATGACGGTGAGATGGCAAGGGAACCGAGGGTGGCTAGAGAAGAGGCGGCAACAACGATGGGGAAGCGGAGGCGGTGGAGCGGGAGGGCAGCGATGATGACGCGGGCGAAGGGGAGAGGAGTCTTGAGGGAGAAGTCAGTATTGAGGGAGGAGGAGGAGGCACGACTAGGGATTGCCAAAGGGGTTTCCAAAGGATGTAGCGTCTGTAGGGACGCCGGACGAGGCCGCTGATGGATAGTGGTTAGGGTTACAAATTGAGGAAGAAGGGTATTTTTGGAAAAATTTAAAATTTTAATGGCATGGCAAATCTGCTACGCATACGTGGCATTAATAGTGCTGATGTGGCGCATACATGGCATTAACGGTGCTGATGCGTCTCCGTTAAGTTTGGTAGTTATTCATAGTTTTAAAACTATTTGATAATGTCATGACCCGAAAAGTACGGAACATGACCGACATTTAAACTACGAAACGTCTCGAGGCGTACGTAATCTAAGTAAGCCAAAACCCAGAAATCCAAACCAAGTAAACCAGTAGAGTGAAGGAAAAACCAATTTTAAAGCAAGAAGTTTAACAACATAAGCCGAAATATGCATTTTTAAAATCTCGAGTCTTTTCTGAAAAATTCGGCAGAGTTTCCTTTGTAAAAACTGACCCCAAACGGGCACAAACCTGATAAAGCATATATAATGAATAAAGGCATCCCCAAGCGGGAGCTAACTCTTCGTCAATTGACGGTCACAACCACGCAAGCAATATAATATACAACGCCGAAGGGCGAGGATCAAAACTCAAAAGAAAGCCCGTATCCACCAGAAAACCATAATAATACAAGCGCGACTCTAACGTCGAAAGAATATACACTGGTCTTCTAGTTCTATCAAATAAACAAGTCTGGTTGATGGAGTTTTACTAGATACTACTGAAATAACAAATATACAATGGTGGTCACGATGCAAGTGAACCCACCTACCAAAGCAATCACCCGGAAGGAACAGCGTGCCAGCAAAGCCGCAACGAAACCTGTACGGCAAAACCTGCAAGGAACTGTGGTACAACGGGAGTGGGTTGCTAACTCGTGAGTAGAAAACTTCACAGAGCAGAAATCGCATGTACGACGCATCCTAGGTCATATCAAGTAATATCCTCAAATAATATCCTGATCCATCTACATATAAGTGCAATACTACGTGCTCGTGTCAGTGCCTCGGATAGCAACATATCAGATATATGATGTATGAATGCATTATGAATGGAAATAGAATACATCATGAGTGAGAAAACTGTTTTCTTTATTTAATGAGATTCCTGTATGTATATAAATCGAATATCATCAATGAAATCAACAGAGAAATCAGTGTCAAGCATCGACACAAAACATGAATCTCAATATCTCAGGCTCCGGCTATCCGGACTGGCCTGTATCATCAAATCTCAATATCTCAATGTCTCAAATCTCAATATCTCAATACCTCTGGCTCCGTCAGTCCGGATCAGCCCATACCATCAATCACACGACCACGAATGGTATCCTCTGGATATCCACCGTGCCAAACAATCACCGTAGGCAGTCTGCCCCTGTCGGGCTCATCGTCTACAACTCGAGCTTCTTGTCCCGGGGTACCATACCGGGTCCACCATGTACCCACAGACGGTTCATCCAACTCCTCGAATCGGGTCTCGAAAACCATCTCAGAACCGAGAAAATATCATGGTGGACAATACTCATCATATCAAGGAAAACCGCATTTTTCTCTTTAAAATAAATCATCAGTTTATAAAACTTTCATATGTGGTTTCTAAATCTAGAAAATCTCAAGAAAGATCCGAAATCATCAAAATCATGATATCAACAAACAGTGAATACCGGCACAAATCTCCATAATACTGCATGACCAATGAATATATGAATGCATCTAATATCATACAATAAATGCAATAATTAAACTAGCATATGAAAGCTATAACATATTGCAACTATCAACTAGCAAGCTATATCAATGAATAGTATTCTCTAAGGTGTACGTGACATGGTAATTATCGATGATGATGTGTGTGAGCCGGCAAGCAAGTGTACGTGGAACATACGCATCATCGGTAATGGTGCTAGTGTCCTGACAGCAGGGTTTCATAATAAATACAGATAACATATGTACGAGCATGCAATGCGATAAAACATCATGAATATACAGAAAGTGATGTAGTAAAAGCAACACCGAAAATATACCTACCCAATATACGAGTCATACAGTTTGGTATTTAAATTACTCACAATTCTCCATTTTTGAAAACTAGTATGACTCGAGCCCAGTCAAAAGGGTAAGGAAATCCACCTAAGTCTGAGTCGATCTATATATATACCTAGTAGTCGGTGATCTCGCCTCAATAGTATCACGTACAATACAATATATATATATATATATATATATATATATGACATCCTCGAGTCAAGAGTGCGGATCTAACATCATAATTATATCTCGTACGGTAAATCTATCGCAGGGCATCCCAAATCTGGGTACGGGTCAAATATCATATTTATCTCATTACTCATCTGATATCTTTATCATCACATATCGTGAACAGGGGGGTACTGATCTAAGTCTAGTACAATACTAATATCATCAACATATAAGTACGTGTGTGTGTGAATACACATCGTCCATCAATCCGCTAATATCATGTCGTATCTCATAATACGAACCAAATCACATCACCGATCTCACGGCATCAAGCCCAATCACATCGACTCATCTCCAAGTACCATATACTATCATCTATCATCCGTGTACCCGTATATGTATATATATAAACCCACGCATCCACATCTATCCACATACATATAACATGTACATCCAAAACCATATCTCATGCGTGCATGTGTATGGGTAACAACCTCACTCTAGGGTTCGCGACTAAGAAACCAACTAAACCACTTTCCTCAATTCTCGTTAACATTAACCCATGATCTCCTAAAGCTTTTCCTGCTAAGTGTTTATATCCCTCAATAACACATCTAAGTATATCTAAATCACATCATATCATTTCTTACAACAATGCTGGAATGCTATACGCCATCTACTCGACTTCCCCCGTAGATATAAATCTACTCACCTTGATCTTCGCTTGCCGATGTCGATGTCGCCACGCGCTTCCTTGTCGTCTCGAAGTCCTCGTGAGGTACCTACATATCACATATAGCATTGTAAACGAAATCACGCATGAAAACCAAATGTCGCACGAAACACCGATAGGTTAAAACCTATAGTCTCACATGCAAAACACAACCAATAACCCTAGTCGTTGGCGTTCAAACGCCACACGACGGAATACAATGACAAATACCAAAACTTAAATTCAAAAACATCGCGAAATACAAAGCAGCAACTCAAGAAAATGGTCCCAGATTTTACCCTAGGTCAAATTAGCCAATTTTGCACATATGGAGGGTCTAATTTACTGATATAGGAGCTACAGAACAAGCACTGGTCAATTTGGAAGTACCAAGGCCGCAACTTGCGGCCCAAATGATTAAATCTACGGCCTGGATAGGGGGTTTGGGGCTCTGGTCTTCAGGGTAGTTTCTAGGTTACCTGCATGTGTCACTGTATTCGCTAAATAATTTTCCAGGTCCCCGAGTGTTAGCAGATTCCAAAATACCCTCACAATTCACACAATTATTCGATGTCGGGGTTTCTAAGTCCGTGTTTTGGGTTCTATTCTCTGTTCTTGGTCAGTAAAAACCTCACTCAAGTCTTGTTAACGGCAACTATATCACCACAACACCACTCAGACCCTAATTCTTCTCTAAAAATTTTCTAATCTCACTAATCAATACCAATTTAACTCTAAACTACTATATGGTGCTATTAAACTTTAAATTAAACTAGATGGAAGAATTTATATCTCATTTGGGCAACCCAAGAAAAACCCTAGCTCCCCAATATTGTCAAAATCCTACTTTGCTTGGTCCATTATGTAAGGGGTGAAGAGGGGATCACTTTTAATGAAAGGGGTTTAGGATTTTGATGGAAATTTGGAGTGGGATGAAGGTGGAGAGAGATGAGGTTGAAAGAGAAGAAGAAAATGATGTAAAAATGGTGGAGGAAGAGAATGTGGCGGCCCTCTCTCTCTCCTCTCTTATTCTCACACTCTCTCACTAATTACCCTTTTGCCATTCCTCTTTTCTTTTCTTTTTTAAAATCAAATCACAATAATACCCACAAAACAACACAAATTCAACATGTAACCAAATGCAACACGACATGGTGCACTAGCCATGAAAAACTGTAAAAATACGGATTTGACTTAATCGCGATTAGCAGTGCACTAATCGGATTTTCATTTAAACTGCATATAATAAATCTTAAAAATACCAAATCCTTTAAATATATTTTTAAATGAATAAATCATTTTAATTCCCAATTATTTCATAATTATTGGTATATATTTATACCCTTTTTCGAAAACCCCAATTTAGCAAATCGGCAGTTTTCGAGAAAGATATTATTTTAATATTAAATTCCGAAAATAATATTTTATATTTTCTGAAATGTTACAGAAAATTACTTACAAAACAAACCATTTGATAGTTTTCCGGATTTAATCCTAAATATTATGATTATTCTATTAGCCACTGAACACATTGAAGGATATAACACAGATAGATGGAGAAGTAAATTTGTACGATAAACCAACAAAATAACTACATTTATTAAACATACGAACCATAACAAGCTCTATCCTCCAGCAAATCAAATATATCGATTACCCAGAAAAGTGAAATCAAAATAATAAATCAGAACACAAAACCTACACGTGTATACTCAACCGGTTTAAGCACATGGAACACGTATGCCTAGTTTATGCACGTGGAACACGTATGCATGCATATACGCATACGAGTAATGTTGCAAAAAGGAAAACTCAATTACTGACAATAATAATTTAACTCAAAATTCCACTTCAGCCTACTCAAAAAGCTTAAAATGCAAAGAAAGTAATATCCTGGTACAAGTTCCACAACAACATACTGAAATACACTAAGCATGATCTCAAATTGACAAAATAAACTCAAATTGATAGTAGCAATCAGCAAAGAAAAGTAAACTCAACCTAAACTGATATACTACGCCTTGATGGCATACTTCCTCTTTGGAAAGTACATCTCCCTCTTCTTCTCCCGCTCCGTCTTCAATGATTCCTGTAAATCAACAAACATATGCAAATAAGCGAAAATAATTGAGATAAGGGTGCAAAAAAGCTCAAGGTTTCTATCAGAGAGTTTCAAAAGATAAAAACCAAGTTAAGTACCCTCTTGAAGAATCTTTTACCCCTATATCAATCATTAAGCAATCTGAATTATAATCAGTGAAAGGAAAGGATTTATGCAACAGCCATACAAAAGCTCGTGATACCAACTCTAGTTATATTAAATTGTCAAATAAATCAGGAAAGAAGAATGGAAGGCAAAGGAGTTGGCCTAAATCACAGACATAACACAACTTAAGGCAATGAAAACATACTTTCAAGGTAATAGAAACATATTCTGCTAACATATATGCATGAGTCCTTGCAACAAGGCAATTCATACGCCATAAAGGGCTAAACTTCTCCAAGCTACCCTTAACTATGATTGTTTTTTAGTTAACTACCTTAGAGCTTTTCATTACAATAATCTCATCCTCAATGCTGCATTTAATGGTATTTAAGTGGAAAAAACCTACCTGATCAAATTCTAAGAGAGTTGACTGTTCATAAAACCTTTAAAGCATTTAACTGAAAAGAGCTCATTGTTAAGGGTATTTTGATGAAATTTAACGTAAGGAAAGTAACCACTGCAGAACATTCTCCAAGTTAAAATGAATAAAAAATCGATGAATACTTCATATGAAACCCTACTACAACAAGAACGAGAGTCAACAAGAACGGGAGATTGCAGAGCATGCAAGGGAACCAGATACAGGATGGTTCAGATCTCTTGTCCCCCCCCCCCCCAAAAAAATCTCTCTTCTCTCCTCCAAAACCAACTAGAAGCTAAACCTAGCCGCTTGCCTGTAACTTTCTTCCATAAATCCACAGAATAAATACTATGATTAAAGAATAAAAGAGAATTACGAAACATTGCCAGCTTCATAGTAATACACTTATACTTTAATAGTGAAAAGTGCATGTTTTATGGAGCATGATCCACCATTCATTATGGAAAGGTGAGCCTATCTGATGACAACTAGTCTATCTTCTACTTGTTCTCTTATTGCAGTTCACAAATGACAAGCTCCAGATTAACAAGAAAAATGAATAAATTGTAAAAAACATTAAACTAGAAATTAGAAAAATCAGTAGCCCGATAAATGCTAACTAAAACTAAATGATTGGACTTTGTTTGCTGTTATTCTCCAGTTTAGTCTTTGGTTGCATTGTCATCGGATTGAAGGTCACAAGGGCCTTATCTGGCGATAACTAGTCTATCTTGTCATCGGATTTGAGCTAGTGATTAATCCAGAATTTAAATTATTCCTTTGATATTTAGCAATATATACAATAGTTATGGGAGGCAAGTCAAGTGATGCTAAACGCTTAAACATAGGGACACATCACATATGGTATTATATATCCACGTCAAACCATTTTTTGAACTAAACCGTAATATTCCAACATTACACGAATACAAACAATTATGACACTAATACTACTGCAAGACCCAGAAAACCTCTACAAGTCAAGTTAGAAAGGAAAATTATCTTAAAATTAAAATTTGTAGCTTTGATGAAGGAATGAAAAGAGTTGTTACAACATGAAAATTGTGACTAGTGGGTTACAAATTAAAGGCATGAAACCTACATTAGGAATGGACCAAGTTATTATAATTTAAGTGATAACAGGGTCCTATACGGTAACATTTCTAGCCTCAAAATTTGTGTAGACAGTTTCTAAATATCAAGCAATCTCAAAATTCGATTGTCCTATCCACATCTATTGCAAATTTTCTAATTCAACGGTGAGATTGTGCGGTTTCTACCTACTACTTGACTGGAAGAGTACAAGAACAAAAAGCATAAATACTTAAATAGATTTTTGGTTTAGGCAGGTGGACAAAAACAAAGCTTTTTACACTCCTACTAGAGAAGAGGGATACAACTCTTAAAATGTTGAGTGAACATTTTAAATGTGGGAAAAAAGCCAAGTGTAGCAGATATATTGACGGCTCAATTTCACTAAACTACCATATAACTTGTAACTTCCAACAAACGACTTAAATGTTTCATATTAAAAATACCCATTTTTCAGTGCATTATACTAGTCTTTTACTAAACATATGGCATCATCTGAGTCAATAAACAATTGTCATGCTAGTTTCGTGCACAACATGCATTGTTTGAATGAACTTTTAAATCTCAATCACCTGATGCTTGGTGAGCTTTCTCCGAATGGCGCGAGTCTTCTTCGGCCTGAGATCCAACGGCAACAGTTTCTTCTTCTTGTAAACCTCTCTCAGCGCCGCCTTCTGCTTCTGCGAGATCACGGTCAAAACTTGCGCGATCCCAAGCCTCACAACCTTTCTGCAATCAAAATCAAAACTTTCACTTCTCAAACAAAAAAATCAACAAAAAAAAGGCAAAAGTTAGATCTCGAAATCGAGATCCGTACATCTTGGAGAGCTTGTTAGGGGCGCCGCCGGTAACTTTCGCGACGCGAAGCAGGGCGAGCTCCCCCTTGAGCTCATTGAGTTGTGTCAAGAGCTCAGCTTTGGACTTCGATCGCAGCTCATGGACCTTGATTCTTGCTGAAGATAAAGAGAAACAGATGATGAGATCGAATGCAAAGATGAAAGTTTTGACAGAGATTTAGATCAAAAATTTTACCCATTGCAATCGAATCGAGGGACTTCGCCGCTTCCTTTCTCGATGGAATGAAAGGAGGCGGAGAATAGATATAGAGGGTTCTATAAAAACCCTAGCGACTATGAAGCCCTAATTTTTATCGGGTCTGTTTTTGTTTGGATCCAATAAGCTCGGATCCGAAACTTGGGCTGGGTATTTTCCACTTTAAATCTAAGGGTAAATTAACAAAAAGCCTCTGGCATGCTGGGAAGTTGTCTAGAAACCCCTTGTAATTTTTGAAATTATTGGGAAGGGCCTACTGTTCAGAATCTTTGTGAAAAAACCCTAGTTTGTTTTTCATTTGCCCCTTGTATACCCTCAATTGCTTAGATATTATAAACAACTGCTTAGATATTACAGGCAACTAGTATACATGGGGTTTTGATTGGGCCCAGGGTTTTTTAACTGGAGCAAAAATGCTAGGGTTTTTTACACAAGTTTGAAGTGGGACGGAGGCTTTTTGACAATTTGCCCTAAATCTAATTATTTACACAAAAAATACTATTTAATCAATCGAGAGTGTTTAATGTCCATATGCATGGCCTCAATCGAGATGTGCAGTAAATATTGCTCGTCTCTATTTACGTGAGAATCCACAAATGTTTCTTTGCCCTATCCTTTTGGCTTCAATCTGAGCCAAGTTTTTGGTTGTTTGTGCTCATTCGATTACTTAAAAACTAATTCGAGCTTAGCTTGTTTATTTGAAGAAAAAAACCCAAACCGTGCCGAATGAACCTAAGCTTTTCAGAGCCTATTTAAAATCTAAAAGACTGGCAACAAAATGATTGCAAGAGCATGAAATAATCATATCACTGTTCAATATCATATTTGACATAAAGAGTAACAGGAAAACATAATTGTCAAACTCTGAAAACAAGTTCAAAGCTTGTTTAGAATCTCACTAGCTAAATTCCGATATTAATTATCTAAATTCTTCAATATCATAACGTAACATTACTTGAATTAATATTTATCATGATTTACTCTAATTAAACGGTTCAATAATTATGATATAAATTGAAGATGCATGATTATGTTACTATGACCATTGCCTATTAAATAAGGTACAAAACATCCAAGCCTACAAATCTCTCATGTAATAGAAAATCAATTACATTGATGTAAATAACTCTATATCAATGCCTGAACTATAAAATTGCACAATCATCCACAAACAGTCTACACAATTATTCTGTATTTACCTCTAAACCTATTACACACATGTTTAGAGAATAATGGAGGAAAGAGATCATAGGAGGGAATTTCCTCCCACGACGTCGAGAAAATACATTCTCTCTCATTTTTTCCGATGATTGACACCCATTATCTTCATCGTTATCATCTAAGACGTGGGCACACCAAATTTGATGTGATTATACAACCTTTTCACCGTTGATTTAGTGGGTTCAAAATTAACGGTTTACCGACAACAGAACTTTTTACATTGCTAAATCAATGGCAAAAAAGTTGTAGAATCACATGAAATTTGGTGTGCCCAAATCTAAGATGATAACGATGAAAATGATGGGCGCCGATTGTTGGAAAAAATGAGGGATGGTGTATTTTTTCGACGCCATAGGAGTAAATTCCCTCCCATGCCCTCTTTCCTCCGTTATATATATGAGAATAATGGAGGAAAGATGCCATGGGAGGGAATTTCCTCCTATGGCGTTGAAAAAATACGCCCTCCGTCGTATTTTCCGACAATCGGAATCCACCATCTTCATCGTTATCATCTAAGATGTGGGTACACCAAATTTCATGTGATTCTACAACTTTTTCACCCTTGATTTAGTGGGTTCAAAATTAACTGTTTACCGACAATAGAACTTTTTACATTGCTAAATCAACGGTGAAAAAATTATAGAATCACATGAAATTTGGCATATCCACATCTTAGATGATAACGATGAAGATGATGGATTCCGATCGTCGGAAAACACGATGGAGAGCGTATTTTTTCGACGCCATAGGAGGAAATTCCCTCCTATGCTCTCTTTCCTCTATTATTCTCTCTCTCTCTCTCTCTCTCTATATATATATATATATATATATATATATATATATATATATATATATATATATATATATATATGAGAGAAGAATGGCGGAAGTGAAAAAGAAATAAAATACGAACTTGAGCGTGGAAATGGAGTGAATAAATTAGTACAATTTGTAATGGCCGATATGTAAAAAGCGATTGTACCAATCTATCAACCCGTTGAGAAATGGGGTCAAACCTCTCAAGATTCGTGAGAAAACATGGGTAGACCGAACTTA
The DNA here is from genome assembly GCA_030015575.1 of Agapanthus africanus. NCBI lineage: Eukaryota > Viridiplantae > Streptophyta > Magnoliopsida > Asparagales > Amaryllidaceae > Agapanthus > Agapanthus africanus. The sequence goes on from JASDDO010000028.1 coordinate 188,419,531, forward strand.
GTAAACCAGACACAGTAAATGAAAGTGATACGGTGTCTTGTGAGGTAGGAACGATGGAAATGATGGAGGGAAGTGATCGAGGAATGGGATCGGTTAAACGTTCAGGAGGGTGAACACGGTCTATGAAAGGGACATGATGACTTGGAAAATCCGACTCATCAAGTAAAACTGTTTCATCCTCAATATTATCCTCAAAATTCTTCTTAAAAATCTGCCCATCCATTCATTCATCATCAATTTCCAGACGCATATGGGGTTCGGGAAAAACAGTTAATGACTCAGGATGATGTCCACACGGAAGTGAAAAGACATGATGAATTGGTGACAAAAACTCATCCGAAACTGTGAGTTCATCATCCAAAATATTCCCAGCGTCGATATCCTCAATCAAGTGTGACGGATGTCGAATCACGTCAAGATGTTACCTTCCGTAGATCTGCTGTTGACGACGATGGACGGCTGAGATTGGGTTGGAGGTTGACTCCTGAAATGTGTGGATCTCAATGGGTTTGAGGTGGTTGAGGCCGAGCTACTTGCAAGGAAGTCCCGGGGTGGTTGTACCACCGGGGACCCTCCGACGATCAAGTTAGACCGGATATTTGAGCAGAGTAACGGCCTAGTGGGGAGAAAAATGACTTACTTGAACCGTCTGAAAGAGGGGTTTATATAGTGGTGGCAACAGGCAGGCAGGCGTGAGAATCACGCCGGCCGTTAAGCTCCTGGTGTCACGCCCGCGTGATAGGCGGGATCCCGCATTAATGACGAGACAGGCTCGTTAATGGGGGATCGTGATGGCGTGGAACGCGGGTCGTGGCCGGCGGATATCTCGCGCATGGCGAGATTCGCGGAGGTGAGGCGGTTGCGCCTGTGATTGGTGCCGTTGGTTGATCGATGAGACCGAGGAAAGTGAGCTCGGCGGGAGGCTCGGGGACGAGCGGGAGGCCGAGATATCTTGGTTCTGTGGTCGCCCGGAGACGAGCTGAGAGGGCCGAGGAGGCCGATTGTGCAGGGGCTCGGAGGTGAGCCAACGGTTGTTTGCAAGGCGGGCACAGGAAAGGTGTGGACGGTCGCAGGAGGTCGGCTACATCCATGGGTCGTAGACCCGGGGTATTTTACCGACGTACGGTCCCTGGTCCTTTCTTGCTGGCTTCGGGAAACGTCATCTGCCACGTGTCACGATCTGGGAGATCGCCTATATCGAGCATCATCATTAGCCCCCCACTCTCGTCCCGACTTGTTCACGGGTCGGGTCGAGAGTGGTCTGCCGGGTCACCCGAGGTGAGCTCATTTTCGTAGATATCGTAAGCGTGCTTTCCCGGGCAATCAGCTGTATTTTCTGGATGATGTCAGCAGGTCAGGGGTCAGATCTTGCATTAAAGAGGATGCGCCGGATCGTGCGTACGTTCAACGAAGCGACAGCCCACGTGTCTGGCGCTGGTTGGTTGACGCGACGGGTCGCAGATTTCTGGTGTCCGATGGGGTACGACCAATGCGCGTGCGACAGGTGGAACGATGGAGGCCGTCGAATGTGATGAGTCCTTCTGGCGGGAGATGACTGTCGCCGTTGTATTTGTACGCAGTAGCTATAAGTAGAGGTTGGGTCCCTATTAGGGCCCATACCTCTTCATAATTTCCTCGTCCAGAGTCTCGTTAGCTCGGCACTCTCCTTTTTAGGTCGGATCTCTGCGTTTCCTCGTCCGAGGACTCCTCTCCATCAGGTTAGATGTCTTCTTCTGAGGAGTCTGTAGATGTCGTCCGGGTAGAGTCTAGGGAGTCTTCTGGAGCTTCCTCTTCCTCTCCTAAGTCGGAGTCCTCCCGGGATGCTAGGGTTGGTAATGCTTCCCGGGGTCGTACGACGGGGGCGGTCCCCAGAGCACAGGCCTCAGGTGTTCTTGGCGTACGGTCCTTGCTGAGGCGTGTGGAGGAGCTTGTCAACATCAAGACTCATTTCCTTATTCCTCCCGGCTATTCGCTTCGGCTGGCCGAGAAAGGGGAGAGGGCAAACCAGGTACGGGGCAATGAGATTGCCCTGTACCTGGAGGCCTTTTGGGCCGGGTTACGTCTGCCCTTCGCCCCTAAGGTGATTGCAGCGTTGAACTGTTTTGGGTTAGCCCCGGGCCAGCTGGTACCAAACTCCTGGAGGATCCTCCTCGGGTTTCTGGTCCGGTTGAGATTGAGTCAGATCCCTTTCGCCCTGAGCCTCCTTGTTTCCTCCCTTTGCTACAAAAACAACCCCAGCGCTCGTAAGGGCGAGCCGAGCTGGGTATATATTTCCTTTAGAAAACAATGGGGTGACGCTGCCGGGTCGGGGATTATCATAGTACCTTCTTCCATCCATGAATGGAAGAGGAAGTTTTTCTTTATCGCGCCGCCCGAGGGTGAGGATTGGCCTATGCCCACCCTGTGGAAAAGGGCCAGCTGTCCATGGGTGGGGCGGTCGAATGATCCCGACGCGGTGGTGGTGTCAAAGTGGGAGCCCCTCCCTCGGGTTGACGTGCTGCTGTCTGACCGGGCCCTCAGTTGGGCTGGGCTCAGCCCCGCCGAGTACACGAGTAAGTTGGGAGCTCTCAGGCAACCTGTTTAGACTTGTGCATTTTTCTATTTTTCCTGGCATCGCTGACTCCTCGTATTTTTGTCTTATGCAGGACCCATGGATATGAGCAAGTTCCGCGTGGTAGTGACCGACGCGAAGAGGGGGAAGAAGTACAAAGGTGCTGGCCCTTCTCGCCCGCCGTCCTTTCCGGCCCCGCCGGTGGCCCTTTCACCCAGGTGCCCAAGTGAGCCCCGGGCTCCCGAGTCTATTCGTGCGCCGGTTCGAAAGTGTGCTCGGGCGTAACAGCCTCGGGCCCCTGAGGTGGGAGAAGAGGATGGTTCTCCCGTGCCGTCCCTCCAGAGGTCTCACAAGAGGGCGCCCCGCTCCTCGGCTTCCCCGATCCTTGTGGACGATGGGGAGCTTCGCTTCGAGGTGCCCTCGGGACTTTCTGTCACCGACAGCCTGCTCTCGGATATGGAGAGGTCGGCCGGAGGCAGGGTCTCTCCGGGCCCAAATGGCAGCGATAGCTCAAGTGGCCATGCAGGTTAGTGTTCGCACTTCACTTGGTTCTCCATCCAACATTTTGTTCGCGTGGTAGGGTGCTTTCCTCCCCCTTTTGACCCTCTTTCCTTTTTCAGGTCCTCCAGCACGTTGCCCTCGTCGTCCACATGGAGGACGAGGAGATTGTTCTGGCGATGCGGGTCGCAGGCGAGTTCTCCTTGCAGGAGGAGAGCATAAGGTAGGAGCTGGGGGCAGCGACGGAGAGGGCTGCCGCCCTTGAGGACCGGGTGGAGGCCGGGAACAGGGAGGTCGCTCGGTACCGAGAGGCCGCCCAAACCGCCGAGTCCCAGTTAGAGAACTCTTGGGTGCTCGTTGCTACCATGAAGAAGATGGTGAGCACTCTCCGGAAGGAGAACGAGGCGGCAAAAGACCGGGTACGGAAGGTGGTGGAGAGCTACAAAAATTCGGATCAGTTCTACGTTGACCTTGCCAGTGCCGGGGGCGACATTTGGCACGACGCCCTCGACTCTGTTGTTTCCCCCAATCTGAGCAAAGCTCTGTTCAAAATAAAATTTTTAAAATGAAGCAATGCTTCAGATCCAGCGCCCAGTGCGCTGCGCCTTAGGAAGCGCACCACGTGCAAAGCACGTGTACGCTAGGGCCAAGTGCGCTGCACTCTGAGCAGCGCACCACGTGCTAAGTACACTGCACTCTAAGCAGCGCACCACGTGCAAAGCGCGGGTACGCTAGCGCTGGAACTAAAGGCTTCCCACCGTCAGATCAAAGATCTAATAATAAATGATAAATCATTAATTAATCAGAATTAAATTCTGTTGAGAAAAGATTTCTCAAAATCTTTCCAAATAACAAAATTGTGCTCTGTAAATCAGAGCACCGTTGGATCAATGATCCAATGGTGATTAAAAAATCACCAAAATACAGAATAAATTCTGTTTGGAAAGATTTCCCAATCTTATTAATAAGAAGAAGACCACCTTCTGTAAATCAGAAGCCCTTGGATCAAAATCCAACGATGTGAAATTCCCCAAATCAATTGGAGAAATGATCTCCTTAACTGATTCAACAAATCAGCCTCCCATATATAAAGGACCCAAGACTTCAAGTCTTGTAGAGAAGAACCCCCCATAAGCTTTGAGATTTCAGGAAGAGAAGTATAGCTCTCAAAAAAAGAAGATTTTTTCTTCAAGGTAAAAAGAATGGTGATGAACAAAGAGATGAAATCATCTCATAATTACAAAGAAGAATTCTGTTCTTAAAAGATCATAGATCTACAAAGACCAAGGTCTTTTATAAAAAGATCAAAAGATCTCATCATAAAACAAAGAAGTACATATTTCTTTCACAGATCATAGATCTATAAGACAAATTGTCTTTCTGAGATCATGAACATCTCATTATAAATGGGGAGAGAATTATTAAATTCTCTTAAGGATCATAGATCCATAAAGGCAAAGCCTTTCATTAATACAAGAGATTGAAGCATCTCCTATAAAGTAAGAACTTTTGTTCTTTCGATCTTGAGACAAGTCTCTTTTAGGGGAAAATTTATTTCCCAGATCATAAAATTGATCAAATGCACTTCTGTGCTCTTGGACTGGCGCTCAACGCCGAGCGCACCATGTGTCATTCATGTGTGCGCCATTGAATTATTAGCGCATTGTGCTCATCATCTGGCGCTTGGTGCCAAGCGCGCCACGTGTCACTCACGTGTGCGCTACTCAGCAGAAGCGCACTGCGCTCTTTGAATGGCGCAAAGCGCCAAGCGCACCATGTGTCCCTCACGTGGGCGCTGACAGAACATAAATTGTTCTTTAATAAGCCTCAGAGCTATTATGAGTGCTCAGCACTAAAAGACAGAAATACTGTCAAAATCCAAATCAATGCCCAGCATTGTTAAAAGGGCCAAACCCAAATAAAGGCTCCATAGCCCAAAATAAATGTTAAACATTTTAACTTGAATGGACTTAGCCCAGGATTGGCCATAAGTCCTCAACTCAGATTAATTAAGCCCATACGCTCATAAATCTTTTACAGATCTTAGTTCCAATTGCACTACAGATCTACCAACCAAAATCGGTTCAAGAGTACATCTCTGAACCCCTCTGATACATGTCGTTGTAATTCTTCGACGTCTTCAGAGAGGCGACGGGTCCCGACAACCATACATTCCATAGACTATGACGTCTTTAAACTGGACTGTGGGGTCCTTAAACCCATGAACTATGATGTCTTTAACCCCGGACTGTGGGGTCCTTTTAAACCCACGGACTACGATGTCCTTAACCTCGGACTGTGGGGTCCCTTTAAACCCACAGACTACGATGTCCTTAACCTTGGACCACTATGTCCTTAAACTGGTATTGGACCACCATGTCCTTAAACTGGTAATCGACCGCAATGTCCCTAAACTAAACAATTGAGCCCAAATGCTCTTTTGTTGGATCTAAACGATCCCGTTAAGTTGATCTTAGTCAAAAATTAGACTAACGTATCCTTAACATACGTTTAAGTTGAGCTTAGTCTCAAATAAGACTAACGTATCCTTAAACCAACCCCCAAACCCAAATCTAAGAAAATACGGATTTGGACTAATCCACGCCCTAAGGGCGGCAACATAAATTAGTCTCCGTATACAATCCACGGGCAACCAAAAACAAAACAAACACACACGACACGAAGTGACCATCTGGAGAAGGAGAAAGTGGTTATCGCGATGCGGCAGCGTAATTAACTGCAGGGGCTTACGCCAGCAGGGAAGAGCGTCCCCACAATCAAAAACCCCTCAACGAGGAGGAATCTGACGAAGTCTGCTACATCGGCCGCATCCGTTTAAACCTTCGATATATGGTGCCATAAATCAACTTGGCATTTTCGGAGAGGTGGACGGATAGCACCAATTAGCATCTGCCCCCAAATCCAGGCAAGACGAACCTACGCGGTTCCGTCTCTGTATTCGGCGGAGAACAGATTCTGGCACGCCCGGTGGGACCTTTTCCTCTTTCCACTCCACACTTCGTGTGTCGTGTTCGCGAACGAATCGCGGTTTGATATGGTTTCTCCTGGATTCGAGGTACTAAGATTTGGTGTCTTGCTCCGTGTAGAAAACAGAAGATCAATGGCTTCAACCTGCACCAACTGCAACTACAACTCCCGTTCCGCCCTATCTGGGGGTGTAACCTACGCCCCCTAAGCGGCCTCCCTTTTCATAATACCGGTGGAGCAAGTAACTCAAGCCACCACGGGGCTATTCTTCGGGACCATGATCCCGCCGATGAGCTTCAACGCCCCTTTACCGTCGGAAGCTCCTAAGAAGTCGGTCTTTGATCGGCTCACTACTACTGCGGCAACTCTCAATGGGTCGCCCAATTCCACTGCCTCAGTTTTTAACAGACTGGGCCAGAGCTCCAACGGGCCCATGAAGAAGCCCGTAATACCAGAAAGGGTTATTCCAAAGAGGATAGCCATCCCTACTCCCGAAGTCGTCAAAGCGGCTTCACCTGCCAAGGAGTCCGTCTTCGCTAGATTGACTGTTTCGACTTTCGCCCCAAACGAAGTCGTCAGAACTTCTCCCCCTGCGTGAAAGTCTGCTTTTGATAGGTTGGTTTTCTCTATTCAACGGACGTCGGTCTTCAAGAGGCCGATACCAGCAGCGCCTGACCAGAACAGGGGGCATGACGAAGCCATCCCCATAGCTGAACCAACACCATCCGCGCTACATGCTCGCCATCGTCACTGGCGCCGAGTAAGGATGGCTGGGGGCAGCTCTCCGTCTGGACTCACTCCACCAGCTCCAACGGTGGAAATCGATGCTGCTGTTCTAACCGGGAACAGTTTTGAACTGCTTAACAAGGTGCGCAGGAACTCTCCTACTGCAGTGCTAAAAAGATCTCCTCCACCTGTGGAGAATGCTACAGAAACGAAACCAGAGCAGCCCCCTCAACGGTTGTCCTCTAAAATTTACAAGGTCTGGCGTCAAGTCCAAGACTCGGTGATTGATCAAGATTACTCTCGCCGACAGAAAAAGGTGAAAGTGCAGCGAGAAGACGACCATCCTGTCAAGCCACAAAAGGGGACAGCCGTCTAGGTGCCCGCTGCAACGGCCCCCTCGACTTCAACTGCTCATAAGAGAAGGAGGCCAGAGAAGGCCCCCGTGTCCGCAATGAACCGCAACGACGCTGAATCTAAACGCCCTAAGTCTAGGGGCATGGTGGTCCACACTGTTTATATGGCTTCCGGAAAAGAGGAAAGCCGTGCTTCTACAGGTCATCGACTGCTTACCTGGTCGGTAACGAAGGCTCAGGAACAACAGCAGCAGAAACTTCAGGAGATGCTGACTGCAATGGCTGCATTCACTGGGCCGAAAGAAAGTCCAGAGACCTCAGAGCAGTCGCGTCTTGAGCAAGAAACCGATGTTGAATTCCTTCGGAGAATGCTTGAGAAAAAGGACAAAGAGGTCGCGGAACAAGCGGCCAACATAAAACAAATGGCCCTTCTATTCCAAGATATGGTGGGCATGATGATCCAGCCAGACCCTCCAGCCGAAGATCCTCCAGTAATAATTGAAGATGATAGAGGAGAGACATCAAATTCTCTGCCGGCTCTGTCAACAGCCAAGGAGGAGACTATCTCCAAAGCCACGCTCGATGATTATATAGCTCAACAAATACGAGCTCATCAAGCAAATGAAGCGGCTGGCCAAGTCGTTAGAACTGGGCGGCCCTATCCGGGCTGGTATGATTAAATAAAGTACCCCCCAGGATACACGATTCCCAAATTCCATGTATATAAGGGGACGGGGAATCCACATCAGCACGTTGCTCAATTCAGAGCCTTATGCGGCAACACTGGAGGCGACGACAAACTGTTGCTTCGCCAATTCGTTGGTAGCTTGTCAGAGACAGCATTTGAGTGGTATTCGGAGCTTCCCGACGACTCCGTCAAAACGTTTACAGAAATAGAGTTGCTATTCACTCAGCGGTTCACAAGCGCCGGCGAACGCACCCCGATCACGGCATTGATCAACGCCAGAGTGAAGCCGGGAGAGACATGGGTGCAGTATGCAATCCGGTGGCGGAACCTATGGTCGAGATGCGAACAACGCATAGAAGAAGCTCCTGCCGTGGGCATGTTCATGTGGACCTTTGACCCTCAATCGACTATCTCCCAATTCATGATGTTCTTCAAGCCGACCACCTTCCAGGCCTTGATCGAAAAGCTGGCCCAAATGGACCAGATGGGCCATTGGCCTTTCCCTTCAAAAGTGGGTTTTCGGAATGAAAAAGGCAACGTGAAAGCGATCTTTATCGCCAACGCTCAGCAACAACCGAGTAACCTAAGACCGTTTGTTCGTCAAAGCAACAAGCCGCGATCCCTCGATGAGAAGTTGAAACGTCATTACTCATTTCCCAGGGATAAAATAATGAGACTGTTCGAACTGGCAGTGTGCAACGGGCTCATCACTCTGCCAGATCCAAAACATCCGTCGCAACTGGGTGACGTTAACCATCCTAACTATTGTCCCTACCATAGAGTAATGGGTCACCCACTCGAAGATTGCTACGTCTTCAAAGGCTGGATTGAGGATGAATACAAACAGGGCAAATTCGCGTTGTCTGACAACTGGAAGGTGAACTCGCCACAACCACATGCTATGAAAAAGATGGACACACCGGAGGCATCATGCTCTTTTATAGGGGAGGCTCCATGAGAAATTGTTCTTTCGGCAAAAACTAAAAGAATGCTGAAAGATCTTCAAACACGTCCGACCTATGAACAAGTGACCTAAACGTCGTTAAACTACTACAAACCCACGGCATCCTCAGGCTGACGTGGTTAAAAAACAAAAAAAACGGTACGCTCACAAGCAAGATGGGCACGGATGAAAACCCGAAAGGGCTCCGTGAGTAAAAACAGCAGGACTATCGGCGAGTTTTGTGAAAACCCGAAAGGGCGCAATCTCGTTAAAAGACACTTGCAAGGTCCTCTCGACCTTGTGAGGAGAAAATACCTGCGTGAGATCCTTACGACTCACAAGGGAGCAATACACTTAGGAATCCTCACGATTCCTAAGGAGAAGTTACACTTACGAGATCCTCACGACTCGTAAGGAGAATTCCCCTTTGAGACCCTCACGGCTCATAGGGTTCAAAAGCCTTAAGCTACATGGATCTGAACCTGTTCTTAAGCCATCACAATCTCCAGCGTTGCCCTACAAGCGTTTCAATATTGACCTTTGTATACAATCCATGGGCACGAATGAACATTTCCCTAACAGAGTCCCACCAGCGACTAGAGATATGCTCACACGGTGAACAAACATTTGTAGGTCCTCTCGACTTACAAGGAGAAAACATTCTTGTAAGATCCTTACGACTTATAAGAGAACACACACTTAGGAATCCTCACGATTCCTAAGGAGAAAACGTACCTACGAGATCTTCACGACTCGTAGGGAGAAACACCTTTATGAGACCCTTACGGCTCATGAAGTCAAAAGCCTTAGTCGACGGGATCCTAACCCTGTTTGCTAAGCCACCTTTGTTCGATATCGACAGAGACAAATGATGATTCTCTCCTCGTAATATCCCAGTTGTAGTGATGTTGATGCCTAAATCGGTATCAAATTCCAAGTCCTTTCATGGCAAAAGATGATTCACTCCTGGCAATATTCCAGTCGCAGCGATGCTGATGCTAAGATTGGCACCAGAGCCCAAGTTCCATACTCGTGGCGAAAAGTCGACGAGCCAAAAATGCATATGAAATAGCCGAAATGATAGGGCAACTTGCAACGAAATCAGCAAGTAAAAATATATGCATACAAAATAGCCGAAATGGTTGGGCAACTCGCAATAAAAAGCAGCGAGTAAAAAGAAAAAAAAATAGCCGAAATGATTGGGCACCGCGAAAAATAGCCGAAATGATTGGGCAATCGCGAACTTCACGATATAAAAGCTGAAATGATAGAGCATCGCGGAAATAAAAAAAATGAAAGAATAAAACTTTTGCCCTGCAGGTAAGTCCATACTGACCCCTGTATACAATCCATGGGCATAAACGAAAGGGAATCACATGTCCCAAACAAACTCTGTCAAAAGGGAAGGTCACATCTTGATAGCAACATCTATATCCTAGAAGAACAACAATGGCGTTCCTCCTCATTCCGGCAGGATTCAGATGCGACATCAACCACGGAGCCACGTCAAAGTCCCGAGTTCCAAGACTCCACGGTTCACAGACAATCTAGCGTCATCAAATGACCCCGTCTCGGATATACGTTAGCAAATGACCCCGTCTCGGATACACGTCAGCAAATGACCCCGTCGCGGAAACACGTCATCAAATGACCCCGTCTCGGAAATACGTCATCCAACGACTCTATCTCGGAAACAAGTCAACCAACCCCAGGGAAATTAGTGTCCTTGGCAAAAACCTCGATTCAGGGAAATCAGCGTCCTTGACGAGAGCATCTTGATTCGCGTCGACCCGTAGAGAAATCGGCGTCTTTGCAGGAATACCTCGATTCGTCTCAACTCCGAGGAAATCAGTGTCTTTGGCAAACACCTCGATTCAGGGAAATCAGCGTCCTTGGCGAGAGCATCTCGATTCGCGTCGACCCGTAGAGAAATCAGTGTCCTTGGCAAAAACCTCGATTCAGGGAAATCAGCGTCCTTGACGAGAGCGTTTCGATTCGCGTCGACCTACAGAGAAATCAGTGTCTTTGCAGGAATACCTCGATTCGTCTCAACTCCGGGGAAATCAGTGTCCTTGGCAAAAACCTCGATTCAGGGAAATCAGCGTCCTTAACGAGAGCATCTCAATTCGCGTTGACCCGTAGAGAAATCAGTGTCTCTGCAGGAATATACGATGTCAACAACGGAGCCATGGCAAAGTCCCTAGTTCCAAGCCTCGACGGTTCACCAACAACCTAGAGACAAACCGCGACATTCGTCTCGATACAGCAGACGCAATGCCAGCAAACGAAGCGAAGGCAATATTCCCAGCTTCAGGGGCTTGACGGCAACTCATATAAAACCTGAAAGACTATCGGAGATCATCCCACACCAGCGCGGAGTGGTTATGACTCATCGGGGCTCCCAAACTGAGCCTAACCTCAAGTAAAAAGCGATATGGAACATCCCTAACGCTTGCTCTTTCGACGGTAATATCACCTGGAAGATTGCTTGAAGACATCTTGTTCAGCCCCCGAAGGGATCAGAGACACGACAGTCGCGGGGCTACTCGAACAGCAAGATTATGCATCGAGGAATACACCAGCCAACACGACGGTGCGACGGGTAAAAAACCCTAGTACCACAGACCCTAACGAACTTCTATTAGCAGGAGTTAACTGTGACGTTAGGAAACCCTTACGAGAACTTCTCAATTCGTCTTGACTCGTGAGGAAATTAGTGTCCTTGCGAGAACTTCTCGATTCGTCTCGACTCGTGGGAAAAGCCTTAGGTAATGGGGATAAAGACCTGTTTCCTAAGCACCGGGGTCCTGCAAGTTGGTCCGAGATGGACTCTTGCATACTAGTCAAGGACCACACTCTCCACAGTCGAATCTCGATAAGGAGGGAGACAACCACTTACGAGTCCTCTTGATTGGTAAGCGGGAAAATTCTCTTGTGAGATCCTTACGACTCTCAAGCGAAAAATCACTTAGGAATCCTCACGATTCTTAAGGAAAAATTACACCTACGGGATCCTCTCGACCTGTAGGGAGAAAATTCTTTATGAGACCCTCACGGCTCATAAAGTTGAAAAGTCTTAGGAAACAGATCCTAACTCTATCTCCCAAGCCATCGTTGCTTCGCAGAGAGGTCAAGGTAGATTTTCTACAGGCCACACTCTCCAATAAGAAAAGAAATAATCACTTACGGGTCCTCTCGACTCGTAAGGAAGAAAATTCTCTTGTGAGATCCTTACGACTCTCAAGCGAAAACACACTTAGGGATCCTCACGATTCCTAAGGAGGAAATACACCTACGAGATCCTCTCGACTCGTAGGGAGAAAAGTCTTTATGAGACCCTCACGGCCCATAAAGTCGAAAAGCCTTAGGCAGCAGATCTGAACTTGCTTCCTAAAGCCATCACTACCTTTCGAAGAATTCAAGACAGAATGTTCTCTATCATTTACAGGTTACGCTTACTAAAGGTAACATGCCGACAACAAAGAAAAGAAGAAAGCAAAAAGATGACACAAGACATTGTGAAAGAAATGCATCTTTTATTCATAAATTCAATTGGATACAAAATACATCTTATGAAAGAATAAAAAAATGGATACATGTTATAAAAGATTACAAATGGTACAAAAACAATTATTGAGAGGGAAGCGTTTTCAATAGACCAATTAACCGCTCGCGCACATCCCTCAGCCCTTTCTCATGGCCAGCTGCCACGGCCAACTCTGCTTCAACCTGAGCTCGTTGCTGCAGATAAGATGAAAGTTGCTCGTCAACGACCCGCTGAGCCACCTCACGACCTTGTGCATCTCGTTCAACGAGGTCGAGTTTCTGCCTCAGCGTTAGCCCGTCAGAAATACATCGTAGAAGGCTTTCAAAGATGACTTTCAGCTGTGCAGCGTTCGCATCAACTTGGGCATGCAAACGAGCAGATTCACTTAAAGTCTCCTCGCGCTCCTTATGCCTCAAAGCCGCTTTTTGTTCAAGATGACGGAAGTAAGGGGTGCTCTCCTCGACCCATGTAGCCCGCTGGTCGTTCATAACCAAGACCTCGGGGGTAGGACGTCTAACCTCGAGCTCATGCAGACAAGCCTCAATTTTCCTGCAGTGATTAACCCAAGACTCAACGACGCCCTCGCTATGAAAGTGCACGAGCGTCGCCAGCATGGGATTAACCTCAGCAGCAAAATCTACAGCAAGGGCAGGGGTCTCCGCGTCAAGCTCCTTGAGGTGATCGCTCAACATGCGCAGACTATTTGCAGCGCCTTTCGAAGATAGACGTCTGGAAAAGGGGCCCGCTGGCATTATGATTTGAGACTCGAACAAAGCTGAAGTTGGTGTCGCAGCTACAAAGCAAATTACTGTCAAATAACGGTTCAAGAAGTAAAAGAGGTTCATGAACAATGGAGTTTACTATACCGGCTGCAGCAGGAGGCAAGACCGGGAGTACCAGTGGTGCAACTGTTCTTTCATCTCCTCCTTCGATCTGTAGAGCTACATTTAAAGCAAAGAAGAGTTAGAGATGATTTGACTGCCCGTAAAGGAGAAGAAAAGACAGTAGCTAAAAGCTGTACTCACCAGCTTCGCTAGAAGAAGCAATCTCTAACTGAAAAGAGAAGTGTGGGTGTAACACCTGATAAAGGTGATCAAAAAGGACTCCTGCAAGGATATAATAATGCAATGTCAGTTCATGAAGCATACTGCCTAGAATGAAGCCGATGGGTCACAAATCCGCACCTTCCAGCATTTGAGAGGGTACAAGAGAAGGTAAAGGGGCGGCCACTGTCAAAGTAGCAACTGGCGATACTACCTCGGGTGGCACAATCTCAACGCTCACCACGCCTGCATTAGAAATGAAAGAAATACTGTCAGGAGAGATCGAAAGGGATTGCATAACGAAAAGGAAAGCAACGACCCAAAATCTACCTGGTAGGTCGCCGATCGAGACCGTAACAGGGACATCATCGGATACAACGATTGCCTCACCCTCCTCCAACGGAATAGTCTCGCCTCCCGTCGCCTCATCCCCTGACTCTACAAGAGTCGCCGTAACGCTTGCGATGCCGGGAGATGGCAGAGAACCGCAGGAGGAAAGAGTGACGATTGGAGCAGTGCCAGACTCTTGAGAAAGAGTGGCTACCTCGGGCTCAGCGATTGTGGCTGTCTCACCTGCCGCTACCTCAGGCTTGGTGGTTGCCGTCAAGTCACCTACCACTTCCTCGGCAAGACCCGGCCCTGCAGGATAGGATATATGAGAACCTGAAAATTAAAACTTTGACAAAAGAACCCAATGTCACTGTAGGGTGTTTTTCGTCACCCCAGTGAGATGGGAATACGCGCGCGCTTGTCAGGCGTACTACAGATTCCCCCTGTCTGGGGTAGGCCGGGGTGTAATGATTGTGGGGACCCGAATCTCCGGCAGCCGCGGACTAAGCTGCCGTTAATTACCCCCTCGCCTTTGGGGCGAGAGAACCTCCGATTAACGGGTTAAACTGGTCATGCGAACCCAATGTGCGGTGTGCGTGTGTTCTGTTTTGAAAAGGGGGGTTTTGGATATATCGGGAGCCACGCAGAGTTTTTACTGGGGTCCCGCTACCCGGATAGCGGGCTGGGGGTAAAGGGGGCTAGCAGCCCCCTTGCGGGGTTCGGGGCAGCATCCCGGCCCGAAAATTTTTTGGAGGGGGAGAATTTTGCGGAGTATGTGTATGTGTACATTTGTATACAAATGTATATATATACCTATATTTATAAATAAAGGGGAAAATGCATCCAAAGGATGCGTGGGGCAGCACTTTGGGCGCTGTGCGCATAGGTGCTGTGCGCTCAGGCGCAAGCGCGCCACGTGGGCGTTTTGCGCATGAGCGCTGCGCGCAAGCGCGCGCGCCACGTGTCGGCACGTGGTCGCTTTGCGCACGAGCGCTGCGCGCGGGAGCGCAAGCGTGCTGGTGCGCAAGTGCGCGCGCCACGTGTCGGCACGTGGACGCTTTGCGCATCGCGCTGGTGCGCAAGCGCGCGCGACACGTGTCGGCACGTGGTCGCTTTGCGCACGAGCGCTGCGCGCTGGAGGAAAAGAGGGCTTTTAGCCCCAAAAACTCTCGAAAGAGAAATTGGTGGAGTTGAACTCCTGAAAAAAGAAAAATGTTTTGGTTGGGGAAATGGGTTCTTCTTCTTCCTCCTCTGTTGGCTGGATCTTGAAGATCAAGAGATATGGAATTTAAAAAAATCACTCCTTTTTGAGATCTAATGGAAGATCTGAGTTCCCCTTGATGGGTTTTGTGGTGAAAAACTAATTTATTTTATGAAAAGAAGAGTAGAACTCTTGATTTAATTCAAAAGAAAGAAGAAGGTTTTGGAACCTTGAAGAAGAAAGAAAGATCTTAGATCTGAAACTTTTTTTTTTCTTTCGAGAGAGAAAAAGTTGTTGGGATATTTCCATTATCTTTTGCCTTTATAGGCTATACACTTTGCACATAGCCCCTTGGGCTTCACAAAATGGCATTTTGCCTATCTCATGGCTCATGTGCCATTTCTTTTTGCACATAAGCTATGGGCTTTACAAAAATTTGGCTTTATGCCTATTTTTCTTACATTTATCCATAAAATAAACTAAAAGAAAATGCAACAAAATTATTTATTACAAAATTTTTATCTTAGCATGGGGGGAGGCCGGCCGCTTTATGTTCTGGCTCGACCCGGGCATGGGCCCACTGGATCTGGGCTTGGGCCCACTTGGCTTGGGGTTGACTTTGATTTTGAGTTGGTCAACCGAGGTGTAAATTTTTACCCCAACAAATTGCCCCCCATCAATAAATGCACACTACATATGTGGGTCATGTGCATGAAATTGATGGATCTTCTTTCACGTGGAGGCGACTTGATTTGGTTCCCGCTTTTTGGGAAGCTGGCACTGCCCTTTTTATGACATGGACGGTCGTTACTTGACATGTCTCCGAGACGGAGTGTCCGTGATAGACGTTTTCTCTGGCCCGGAGTGATCTGGTTCCCGCTTGTAGGAATCCTGCGCTGCCCTTTTTGCGACTTGGACGGTCGGTGCTGCCCTTTTAGAGACGTGGACGGTCGGTTCTGCCCTTTTTGCGACTTGGACGGTCGGTGCTGCCATTTTAGCGACGTGGACGGTCGATGCTGCCCTTTTAGCGACGTGGACGGTCGGTTCTGCCCTTTTTGCGACTTGGACGGTCGGTGCTGCCATTTTAGCGACGTGGACGGTCGGTTCTGCCCTTTTTGCGACTTGGACGGTCGGTGCTGCCATTTTAGCGACGTGGACGGTCGATGCTGCCCTTTTAGTGACGTGGACGGTCGGTGCTGCCCTTTTTGCGACTTGGACGGTCGATGCTGCCCTTTTAGCGACGTGGATGGTCGGTTCTGCCCTTTTTGCGACTTAGACGGTCGATGCTGCCCTTTTAGCGACGTGGACGGTCGGTTCTACCCTTTTTGCGACTTGGACGGTCGGTGCTGCCCTTTTTGCGACTTGGACGGTCGATGCTGCCCTTTTAGCGACGTGGACGGTCGGTGCTGCCCTTTTTGCGACTTGGACGGTCGGTGCTGCCATTTTAGCGACGTGGACGGTCGATGCTGCCCTTTTAGCGACTTGGACGGTCGATGCTTGATTTAACTTGCTCTGCTTCTTGCAATGTCAGGGGTAGACTTGACTTGCTCCGCTTCTTGCAATGTCAGGGGTAGACTTGACTTGCTCTGCTTCTTGTGGTGTCGGAGTGGAAGTTGACTTGTTGATTTTGATTTGGGTTGACATCGACATCGCTATACTGGAATATGGTACCAGGAGCGAATCATCATCTGTCATGGAGAGGATTTTGGGATTTTGGTTTTTGTTTGGCATCTGCATTGCTGCACTGGAATAATGCCAGGAGCAACTCATCATTTGCCCCGAGAGGATTTGGGAGAAATTGGGATTGTTTTACGCCCGTGGATTGTATACGGTTTTGCAGGATGTATGATCCAGACCGTAGGGCCGGAAAAATTTCGGGACTTTGTCGGCGTCTGCATCGCTGCACTGGAATATGGAACCAGGAGCGACTCATCATTCGCCGTTGGGGTATGGAATTTGGAATTTGGTTGGCGTCTGCATCGCTGCATTGGAATATGGTACCAGGAGCGACTCATCATTCGCCATTTGGGGATTGGGGAGCGATGGCTTAGGAGACAGGCTTAGATCCCTATTGCCTAAGGCTTTTCAATTTTATGGGCCGTGAGGGTCCCATAAAAGCATTTCCTCCCTACGAGTCGTAAGGATCCCGCAGGTGTATTTTCTCCTTAAGAGTCGTGAGGACTCCTAAGTGTGTTTTTCCTTTATGAGTCGTAAGGATCCCACAAAGGTTTGTTCTCCTCATGTATCGTGAGGACACATGAGTGGGTCTTCTCAATGGAGCATAATTCCAAAGGCGGAGACCAACCGCGTAACTGGTAATTGTGGTGGGGCATGGGTATGACGAGAATTATTTGAGCCCGTGGATTGTATACGGTAGTCAACTTGGGGACCAACCGTAGGGCTGGGAGAATTTTGAGAAATTGGATTTTGGTTGGCGTCTGCATCGCTGCACTGGAATGTGGTACCAGGAGCGACTCATCATTCACCGTTTGGGGACTTGGAATTTGGATCTTGTTTGGCATCAACATTGCTGCACTGGAATAATGCCAGGAGCAACTCATCATTTGCCTCGGGAGGACTTGGGATTTGGGTTTTTGGTCGGCATCAGCACCGCTAACACTAAAGCGAAATGCCAGGAGCGACTCATCATTTGCCGTTGCCCGTTGGGGAACGATGGCTTAGGAGACAGGTTTGGGTCCCTATCACCTAAGGCTTTTCAATTTTATGGGCCGTGAGGGTCCCATAAAAGCATTTTCTCCCTACGAGTCGTAAGGATCCCGCAGGTGTATTTTCTCCATAGGAATCGTGAGGATTCCTAAGTGTGTTGCTCCTCTGTGAGTCGTAAGGATCTCACGCAGGGGGTTTCTCCTCACAAGGTCGAGAGGACTTTGCGAGTGTATTTTATCTCTTTTGACGAGTTTGCGCCCTTTCGGGTTTTCACAGACTCGCCGGTAGTCCTGCTGTTTTTACTCACGGAGCCCTTTCGGGTTTTCATCCGTGCCCATTTTGCTTGTGGACATACCGTTTATTTCTTCTTCTTCTTTTTTTCGTTTTCTTTTTTTTTTTTTCTTTTTTTCTTTTTTTTTGGCCACTGGTGGGACTTTAAAGTAGTCTCACCGGCAGGATTTGGGAGAAATAGGGGTCATTTACGCCCGTGGATTGTATACGGTTTTGCAGGATGTCTGATCCAGACCGTAGGGCTGATGTGCTCAATTCGCCTGCGACTTGGAGCATTCATGTGTAGTACTTCTTGAGATATCGGCCATTGATGGGTGGCATGGGCCCTTCTCCCTCGGCACTTATTAGTTGGTAGGATCCTCCGTCGAACACTTTCTCGATGACGTATGGTCCTTCCCAGTTCGGCTCGAATTTTCCCTTGGCATGTCGATTGGGGATGATCGGTCTTTTGAGGACCAGCACCAATTCACCTTTCTTGAAAGCGCGGAGACGGGTTATCATGTCGTAGGACCGTGACATTTGGGCTCGGTATAGCTCCAGATTTTGCTGCACCGCGAGCCTTTTTTCTTCGAGGGCATCGAGTTCTTCAAGTCGAAGGAGCACGTTTTCCTCTTCTGTCAACTCATGCTGAACGGCCATTCTTAAGCTTGGAACTTCGACTTCGAGGGGGAGGACCGCCTCCACTCCGAAGAGTAATGAGTATGGAGTGGACTGAGTTGGAGTACGGTGCGTGGTACGATATGCCCACAATGCCTCGTGAAGCTTGAGATTCCAGTCTCTCTTGTTGGCTGAAGCATTTTTCCTCAGGAGCTTGCATAGAGTCTTATTGAAGACTTCGGCTAGCCCATTGGCTCTTGGATTATAGATGGAGGAATATCTCCAGTCTATCTTGTGCTGAGTAGCGAACCTCGAGACATTGAAGCTCTTGAAAGAAGGCCCGTTGTCAGAAATGATTCTTCTTGGTGTACCGAAGCGGTATAGGATATTATGCTGGAAGAATGTCAGAATATCTTTTGTTTTGACTTCTTTTAGCGGGACAGCTTCAGCCCATCTGGAGAAGTAGTCTGTCGCGGCCAGTATGAACCGGTGGCCTTTAGATGACGGAGGATCAATTGGGCCAACAATGTCGGTGCCCCAGACTTCGAAGGGCCACGACGCCACCGTAGGATGCAATGGATTGGGATGCTTGTGAATAAAATCACCATCAATTTGGCAGATATAACATTTCTTTGCATGCTCTCCGCAATCCCGTATCATGGTGGGCCAGTAATACCCAAGCCGTTTGATTTGAAGCCGCATCTTAGGGCCAGATTGGTGAGCACCGCAAACGCCCGAGTGGACATCTTTCATGACCTTTTGGGCTTCGGCCAATGACAGACACCTGAGCCATAGTTAGTCGTATGACCTGCGGTATAACGTGTCATTTACAAACACGTATCGGAGAGCTCTTTTCTTCAGCTGAATCCTCGCAGATTTTTCTTCGGGCAGCTTGTCGTATCGGAGGTACTCTATGAAGGGTTCTCTCCAATCGGGCTCGTCTTGGATGATCGAAGCTTCTTCCGCAGGACCGCTCTTCTGTTCCGCGCTTTCCTCTTCTCGTAGAGAGACTGGGGGTAGAATTTTCCGGCTCCTGACTGTGATCAGAATTTCGTCCATGTCAGGATCAGCCAGCTCCTTGGCCAAGCGAGCGAGTACATCAGCCTTTCCGTTCAACGCTCTAGGGACTCTCGTTAGTTCAATATGAGTGAACCGTTTCATGAGTTCCACCACTCGACCTCTGTACCGAGCTAACTCGGGTTTGTATATCTTATAGTCGCCGCTTACTTGGTTGACGACAAGCTGGGAGTCACCGTAAACCCGTAGCCGAAGGATTTCCATTTCTATGGCGAGCTCCAAACCAGCTATCAGAGCTTCATACTCAGCTTCATTGTTTGTCCGAGGTTCGGTGAGAGCAAAAGAACGCCGTAGGGTTCCCATTGATGGTGTGATGAACACTAATCCTATCCTTGCTTTTATCTCAGGGACGCTTGATTTACTGGAGGTCCTTATTGACGAGGCTCCATCGAAGTAGAGCTCCCAACATGGCTCATCTTCCTCGAGGTGCAGCACTTGTTCATCGGGTAACTCACAATTTAGCGGCGACCCTTCTGGTATGGGATGAGCGGCGAGAAAGTCTGCAATAGCTCGCCCTTTTACTGCTTTCTGAGGGGTATAAACTATGTCAAACTCAAGTAGCATGACAGCCCATCTTGCCATCCTGCCGGCTAGGCTTGCTTTGGTCATCAAGTGTTTGAGCGGGTCGACCTTGGAGATCAGCATAACCCGATGAGCAAGCAGATAGTGCCTCAGCTTCTTCACAGCAAATATCAGAGCCAGGCATTGCTTTTCGATTGGGGAATAGTTGTGTTCCGCCCCGACTAGAGTTCGACTGAGGTAGTAGAGGGCATTTTCCTTTCCCTCCTCATTATTCTAGGCGAGGAGCGCACCGAGTGACTCATATAGCGCGGCAGTGTAGAGAATCAACGGTTTATTTGGAATGGGAGCAGCCAGCACTGGAGGGTGCAACAAGTATTGTTTGATGCTTTCGAACGCTGCTTGACATTCGGCATCCCAGATAAAAGGAGCTCCTTTCTTCATGAGCTTTGAGAAGGGCCTACATCTCCCCGATAAATTTGAGATAAACCTCCGTATATAAGCAAGCTTGCCTTGAAAAGATCTTAGCTGCGTCAGACTCTTCGGAGGGGGCATCTCCATGATGGCCTTTATCTTTGATGGGTCAACTTCGATCCCTCGATGTCGGACTATGAAGCCAAGGAATTTTCCCGATGACACGCCAAAAGCGCACTTCAGAGGATTCATCTTCAGATCGTATTCCCTCAGTCTAGTGAGAACGGTCCTGAGATCTTGGATATGATCGGCCTTGGCTTTAGTCTTGACGACCAGATCATCAACATAACATTCGACGACTTTATGGATTAGGTCATCAAAGATATTAGTCATTGCCCTTTGATATGTAGCACCTGCGTTCTTCAGTCCGAATGGCATTACCTTGTAGCAATATATTCCGATCGGGGTTCGAAATGCTGTGTGCTTCTCATCCTCAGGCGACATCTTGATCTGATTATATCCAGACGAGCCGTCCATAAAGGTGAACAGTTCGTAATTTGAGGTGTCATCGACCATCATTTCCATGACAGGCAGCGGGAAGTCGTCTTTAGGACATGCCTTGTTGAGGTCCATGAAGTCGACACAAACTCGGATCTGCCCATTTTTCTTCTTCACTGGGACTATGCATGCAATCCAGTCTGCATATTTCTCCTCCCTGATGAAGCCGGCATCGATGAGTTTCTTGGTTTCCTCGATGACCTTTTCTTCCAACTCCCTTCTCATTCTTCGAGGAGCTTGTTTGACTGGCTTAGCATCAGAAGATATAGCCAGCTTATGCACGGCTACCTCAGGGGAAAGGCCAGGCATTTCTTTGTACGTCCACGCGAAGCAATCGACGAACTCACGCAGCAGGGCAATTATCTGCTCTTTCATTTCCTCCGACAAGAGTGAGCTGATGTAGGTCGGCCTTGGATTATCGGACGTTCCTAAGTCAATCTCGGTTAGCTCATCAAAGGTTGCTTGTCCGCCATCTTCGAGTTCTTGAGGAACTTCTTCTGGCTCGGCTATCTCGTCGTCATCATTTGATCTTTCGCTGGCCTCACCAACATAGATCATGTAGCATGCTTTGGAATCAGGTTGAATGTAGCCTATGCCCCGTCTATCTGGAATTCGTCCATCGATGAGTGCTCGGACCTGGGGCGGATACCATAGCCCTTCGTAAAACTTTGCTTCGGACTCCGTTTGATATAACCGGCATCCGCACTTCTTAAAGTATTCCCGCATCTCGGGTGCATAGTATCTGGGATTGAGGACGGCTCTTATGCCTCTCTTATAGGGAAGGCACGCGACAGAAAGATCGTCCGGGTGCACAACGGGGTTTGACCTGTAAAACAGGATGCCCTTCTGTCCATTTTTCCTCTCGGGCACATAGAAAGTTTTCAGCTTGTCCACGGTAGAGACTGACAATGCGTCGAGCTCTTTGCACATCTGTTCCGGCACCCTTGTGATGGCCAGGGACCCTTCAGCGACTTCGAAGGTCTCTCGTAGTTTCGCTTGCTGCATGGGGGGGCCGATCTGCACAGCTGTTGCACGGCAGGTCCTCTTCTTCTGACTCTTCAGTGTCACTGCCAAGATGAGGGCGGGCTTTGCTGCTAGATGGGCCTTCAGTAACAGATTCGTCCGTATCGCTGCCGAAATGAGGGCGAGTTTTGCGGGAGGACGGGCTTCCAGCGTCGGACTCATCAGTGTCGCTACCGAAATGTGGGCGCACTTGGGCGTTTTTACTTTTGAAAGTGACAACCGGCGCAGATTTGCTTTTGAGTCTTGGGGCCGGTCTATCCTCAGTCAGTTGTGGCTTAGCATTTTGGTGGTTCATAAAGTACCGAGAATCTTTATATCGGACTTCATGCACACCGAACGGCTGGATGTCTCCGTCAATGCGTCTTTCTTCGCCATTTTTAGTATACTTCATGCATTGATGGAGAGTTGACGGAATGATGCCGTAATCGTGGAGCCACGGCCGCCCTAAGAGAATCTTATAAGACGTGTTGGCGTCGATCACGTATATCTTTGCTTCAGTTTGCAGATCCCCAAATTTGATTGGCAAAGCTATAGACCCCAGAACTTGCTGGCAATTTTGGTTGAAGCCTTGAATGACAATCCTTTCCCTTGACAGGTGTCGGACGTCCATTGACAAACTCTTCAGTGTTCGCAAGTTCATGATGTTCACTGAGGACCCCGGATCAATCAATATGCGATTAATTCGATCTCCGTCATTGTACCCGGTCACGTAAAGCGGCCGATTATGCTCTGCCGTTCCCAGTAGCAAGTCTTCATCCTTAAATGTGACTGCGGCGACATGCAAAGCGTGCTGGGCTTCTTTCATATTAATTTCCGCAAAGTGAGCCTGATACCGCTCGGGGTTTTGTAGAGCGTGAATGAGAACATCTCTAAGCTCCTTAGATAGGACCAAGGCGTCGTAGATGTTCAGGAGAGACGGAAGCTTCCGGAGATGCGCCAAGACATTATAGTCCACCGAGGAAGGACTTATGTTTTCATCAGCCGGTTCTCTGCCATCTTCTTCATTAGCGACTTGTCTTTCCTTCCTTTTTGGGGCGTTGCCCTGATTTTGCGGTAGAGCCCTGCTGCTTCTGAGCTGGATTTGATTGGCCTTTGTGGTGAGCTCCTCGTCCTCTTCGGGAAAACAGAGATCATCCTCGGAGTCGCTGCCAAGATGGATGGCGTAGCAGGTCACTACTGGGATCTCTTCATTGGAGTCTTCTTCTAACTCCTCCAGAATTCCAGCCGCTTGTACAGGGAAGAACTCCTTCAATTGAATCAATGTTCTTTCCTTTTGTTCATATTCTTCGAGGGAATCGATATATTTTTGAATGGTCGATCTCCCTGCAGACTCTTTTTCGCGCCGAGCTGCACTTTTCTTCTTCTTGGGCTTCTTAGATTTTGAGCCTGATGGAGCCGCATTGGCAGCTGGACTGGTAGGCTTCTTTTGTCCTTCCCATTCCATCCTGGGCTCTTTCTGAAGTAGCTTTAGCATCTTCTTCATCTTATTAGACATGTGCGTACTCCACGGAGGCCGCGATGAGTCAGTTTCTTTTTTCAGGGCAGCAGGTTCAGCTGTCTGCTCCCAGAAGGCTTCAATTTCTGTCTGTATAAAGTTGGTGGTTGCAACTTGATTGTTCACCAACACGCTTTTGGACAGCTCGATCTCTCCAGCCTTGTACTGCTTCGACCCAGTCTTTGAAGATATAGCAATCCTCGATCGCATGGCTCACTACTCGGTGGTACGGGCAATACAGGGGATTGTCGGTCATTTTTGCTTCTTGGGGTCTTTTCGACTCCGGCAATTGTAGGCCATTGTTCAAGGCATCTTTAAATATCTTGCGGACCTTGTCCCTTCTGAAAGAGTAAACCTTGTTCTTTTTCTCCTCTAGGGAAGGCCCATCCCCTCCCAATAATGGCTTTCGAGACCGGTTAGTTTTGGATTCGGCCGCCCTTCGCTTTTCTTCATTGTCGGAGGTAATGAAGACATTGGTACTACTGGAACTCCCGCTTCTACGGTTGTCGTCCTGTTTGCTTTTCCAAGTTTTGTCTCTCTGAGTGTCCGGCGGGGACTCTTGCTTCGAGCGTTCCAGCATTTGGACTTTCTTGGTTAGCTCCTGAAATGTTTTGAGGCCCGCTGTACACAAGAATGGGACCATCCAATTGCTGAGGTTCCCAATGAGAAGGCTGACGGACTGGTCCTGCTCCAGCGGCGGTTCGCACTTGACCGTGAGATTACGCCATCGGGCGATAAAGTCAGTGTTGCTTTCGTTCTTCCCCGGCTTGGTCCTCACAAGGTCAGTAATGGAGATTTTATCACTGACGCTCATGAACCTTTGCCGAAACAGGGACTCCATTTGGGCAAAGGTAATGACGGACCCGTCCGGTATACTCGCATACCAGTCGAAGGCGACGCCGGTCAGGCTGTTGACAAACTGACGAAGAAGGAGCGCATCATTGCCCCCTGTATTTCCGCACGATGCTTTGAAGTGGGCAACGTGCTGGTTTGCATTCCCCGTTCCATCAAATCTTCCAAACTTAGGAATGACGTAGCCGCTTGGGAACTCAATCAGATCGTACTGCGCGGGATATGGCCGTCCACTACTGCCGATTTCTTTCTGAGCTTCGGCTTCGGCCACCAATGTTTTAACCTTGCTGGTGACCAAATCCATTATTCGATCCTGTGTTAGCGGGATGGTGCTATCTGGGGCCAAGGCGTCCCCAGAAGCGGAATGCAGCCGACTTTCATGCGGCTCGACCAGTCTTGGTCCCAAAGGAACAGGCATTGGCTGCCTTGGATTGTCATCACCCGGCTGATTAGTAGCTGCTTGTGCCTGATTGGGAGGCGCTCGAGCAATTTGAGCCGTAAGCTGCATCACCACGTTCGTTAAATCATCAATTTTTGAATAGAGCTTGGCCATCTCTTTGTCTTTGCTCCTGAGCTGTTTTCGAAGCTCTTGAAGCAGCTCTTGCTCCGCAGTCCTGGGGCGGAAAGTCGGCTCTTCCTCGCTGTCCGAGCTTGACTCTGCATGGACCAAGGGGTCTTTTTGCCTATCATCCTCATCGAGAGGGTTTTCTTCATCTAGCGGGGGCGGCTGTTCTTGGGCGGCGGCAACCACATTCAAGCTAGATTGGGCTTGGGATGTGGTGGCCCCGTCCTTGCTTTTGCTTCGTAGGTTATCGCTAGGGCGCCCGCCCGCCATATAGACCGTATGGATGGTATATCCGGACGTCTTTCTATCATTGGCAGCTGATTTCATGGGTCGCTGTCTTGACCCCCTTGTTTCGGTAGCTGGTAGTCGATTGAAGGCGGCTGGCCTAACCAGGTTCTTAAATGGTGCCGGCGCATCTTTTCTGGGTTTGCCCCGCTGCTTTCGTGCGGCACAGAGCGCTTGATAGACTCTTGAAGAGATAGTGTCGTACTTTTTCTGTTGGGGCCGGGACACGTCTCTTTGTAGCACTGTTCGGACCGCTGTCTTCTTGATTCTGGCGGTCATGGCATTTTTCTGAACCCACTTCAGAGGCTCGAAGGAATTGCTGATTCTTACGTCCGACTCAGCCGTCGTCGCAGGGCAACCCTGCACTTGGAACTTCACACGATTCCATTTGGCCGAAGCCTTGGCCCTTTTGTTGGCTCGATACCTGAGCCGCTTCTGCCTTAACTTTTCTGTTCTAAGCGCCTGGCAGACTTCAACTCTTTGGGAGGACGCCACAGACCGGGCGATGGAGGGCCTTGGAGATACGCTCGATTGTGCATTTGTTGGAGTCGTCGTCTGAGCTCGTCCGCAACATTTGATTTTGCCCTTCACATCGGAAGTCTTGCCCCCAGCTAGAGCACCAGGGAATCGTTCAGATACCGTCTTCAGTTTCGGTTGTGGTGCCTTGGCGATCACGACATTTGGCCTCTTACCCCTTGAGACCGGCTTGGCCACCTGTTCCGCCAGGATCTCTGTCAGATAAGCGCTTCCGGCAGGGTAGATGATGACGGAGCCGAACTGGCGGGGCGGTTCCTCCCACTGTCGACTGAGGCTTGCAGGGAGAACCACACGAGCGTTGATCTTGACCACGTACGGAATCGGGGTCATGTTGGAAGTTGAATTCGTCTGGGAAGACATTGTCGTCGAAGGTTGATTGCTGCACGGAAAAAAAGAACATCATTTCAGCATAGGCAATCGATATATGTATTGATTGAGTTCACATGAACGTTTAACCCGAAATATGGGAGGAGAGATTAGTCCCACCGGGCGTGCCAGAATCTGTAGGGTGTTTTTCGTCACCCCAGTGAGATGGGAATACGCGCGCGCTTGTCAGGCGTACTACAGATTCCCCCTGCCTGGGGTAGGCCGGGGTGTAATGATTGTGGGGACCCGAATCTCCGGCAGCCGCGGACTAAGCTGCCGTTAATTACCCCCTCGCCTTTGGGGCGAGGGAAGCTCCGATTAACGGGTTAAACTGGTCATGCGAACCCAATGTGCGGTGTGCGTGTGTTCTATTTTGAAAAGGGGGTTTTGGATATATCGGGAGCCACGCAGAGTTTTTACGGGGGTCCCGCTACCCGGATAGCGGGCTGGGGGTAAAGGGGGCTAGCAGCCCCCTTGCGGGGTTCGGGGCAGCGCCCCGGCCCGAAAATTTTTTGGAGGGGGAGAATTTTGCGGAGTATGTGTATGTGTACATTTGTATACAAATGTATATATATACCTATATATATAAATAAAGGGAAAAAGGCATCCAAAGGATGCATGGGGCAGCACCTTGGGCGCTGTGCGCATAGGTGCTGTGCGCTCAGGCGCAAGCGCGCCACGTGTCGGCACGTGGGCGTTTTGCGCATGAGCGCTGCGCGCAAGCGCGCGCGCCACGTGTCGGCACGTGGGCGCTTTGCGCTGAGCGCTGCACGCTGGAGCGCAAGCGCGCGCGCGCCACGTGTCGGCACGTGGGCGCTTTGCTCATGAGCGCTGCGCGCTGGAGCGCAAGCGTGCTGGTGCGCAAGTGCGCGTGCCACGTGTCGGCACGTGGGCACTTTGCGCATCGTGCTGGTGCGCAAGCGCGCGCTACGTGTCGGCACGTGGGCGCTTTGCGCACGAGCGCTGCGCGCGGGAGCGCAAGCGTGCTGGTGCGCAAGTGCGCGCGCCACGTGTCGGCACGTGGGCGCTTTGCGCACGAGCGCTGCGCGCGGGAGCGCACGACACGTGTCGGCACGTGGTCGCTTTGCGCACGAGCGCTGCGCGCTGGAGGAAAAGAGGGATTTTAGCCCCAAAAACTCTCGAAAGAGAAATTGGTGGAGTTGAACTCCTGAAAAAGAAAAATGTTTTGGTTGGGAAAATGGGTTCTTCTTCTTCCTCCTCTGTTGGCTGGATCTTGAAGATCAAGAGATATGGAATTTAAAAAAATCACTCCTTTTTGAGATCTAATGGAAGATCTGAGTTCCCCTTGATGGGTTTTGTGGTGAAAAACTAATTTATTTTATGAAAAGGAGAGTAGAACTCTTGATTTAATTCAAAAGAAAGAAGAAGGTTTTGGAACCTTGAAGAAGGAAGAAAGATCTTAGATCTGAAACTTTTTTTTTCTTTCGAGAGAGAAAAATTTGTTGGGATATTTCCATTATCTTTTGCCTTTATAGGCTATACACTTTGCACATAGCCCCTTGGGCTTCACAAAATGGCATTTTGCCTATCCCATGGCTCATGTGCCATTTCTTTTTGCACATAAGCCATGGGCTTTACAAAAATTTGGCTTTATGCCTATTTTTCTTACATTTATCCATAAAATAAACTAAAAGAAAATGCAACAAAATTATTTATTACAAAATTTTTATCTTAGCATGGGGGGAGGCCGGCCGCTTCATGTTCTGGCTCGACCCGGGCATGGGCCCACTGGATCTGGGCTTGGGCCCACTTGGCTTGGGGTTGACTTTGATTTTGAGTTGGTCAACCGAGGTGTAAATTTTTACCCCAACAGTCACGTTACCTTGGGTCGGATTTTCGATTGCCTCCCGAGCCGCATGTGCTGCCCGTCTATGAGCGGTAGTCAAGGCAGCCGAAGTATCCTCTGAAGGAGTATGGGCGGGGGTAGCAGCGCTCGAACCTGCACCCACGGCTAAGGTGGCATTATGCTCCCTTGCTGCACGCATTCTGCGCTTCCTTTCCGCCCGAGCCGTAAGAGCGAATCTTCTTAAAACCTCCGTCAACGGACGTTATCATCCACACCAATAATTACCTCTGGAGCCGTTATGGCATCCGTCATCGGTCGTTTAAGTAAAGCCTCTTTCGGCAGTACTGAGGAGGCCGGGATTTCGATAGCTGACCCTGGAAGCATCTCCACGTCACCCGGCGGGATCGGCACTGTACTGGGCATGACCCGAGTCAAGGTAGTCCCTGCGATAATATAAAAAGAGAGGGGTCAGATTATCCATAAGAAAGGCGAATGAAGGCACAATGAGCCGAAATATACCAAGGCCCAGCGAAGCACGAATCCTCTCCTCCTCCTCAAAAGTCTTGAGGGAAGCCGCAAGAGCCTCTTCAGTGGAAAGACCTGTTAAAGAAGGAAAAGCGTCAGTTACAACATGATAATAAAAATATAATGAATTGACGAAAGGTACGATTGATATTTACTTGATTGCGCGAGGATGGCCAGTCCCGCTTTGTGGCTTGCTAATCGCTCGGAAGCTGCAATAGCAGCCTCGAGATTGGTATCGTCCGACGCTATGAATAGACCCTCGTTGGTCCCATATTCGCCCAAGCCCTCACTGTAAAGAGCTTGAGGCTCCTGACCAAATACAACGTCGGCAGCAAGAATCGACTTCTTCTTCTTCTTCTGCGAACGAGTACCAGTCGCCGCCAACACAAGCTTACACTTGACAGGCACCTTAGGACGACGAGTCCCGATATCTGAACCCATGCCAGACTCGGGAGATGCCACAGTTACTGTTTCTACGGGAGCACGGGGTATCGGCAGCTCAGGCCTATCATGCGGGACCTCGACCGCAACAGCTTCTCTTAAGGGAGGACGGACAATGGTCCGTCGCTTCAGAGGAACACTTGGATTACCAGCTGGAGCGGTGCCTTTGCGATCAAGCAACAATCGCTTCTCCTCTCTAATAACGGCGCCCATCGCATGTTGATACCATGCCACATACACATTCAGGGCCTTAGGAACACAACTCGGTTCGCTGATAAAGAAGTTGGACCTTGTGTTCAGGTGCATAAAATGATGCAGCACGCACCGCATCCCCTCTTCGGTAGCAGCAGGATCTGCCAAGAAAGCCTCAAGCGGGACTCCCTGATTATAACTTAGCTGCTGGGCAAAACAATGCGGGTTGTACCTCATGAATAACGCCGCATCATTTTGCCTAAATACGAGAAAGCCCGGCCGGATGGAGTACAGATGAAGAATCTCCTGAGCTTTCAGCACAGAGGCCCCGTCCTTAAAGATGTCCCGTAATGACAGCACCGTCTTCGCAGATTCCTGGACGATGGTTAAAATTTTGTCGGTGAAGAACATGCCGTCTCCAACCGTGCGTAGACGAAGGAGCAAACCCCTAGCTTCCCGCGGTGACGGACTTACAATGGACGCGTCGACTAACCGCATTATCCGAGGAAACTTGCATCTGTCATAAAAAGAAGGTCTTCTGTGGATGCCGAAGACCCCGAGCGCAGTAGGTGAAATAATGCATTGAAAAGTTGGCAGGCTGCACCCCCGGCTCAGTAGTGTCTGCTGCCAAGCTGAGGCCGTGATACAGGTAGGCTAGCCCAGCAATCCCAACGGCCACTTGTATCCCGGCATCCATTCGATGCGCAGGGTAGAAGACAGAAGGCCTCATGTAGCGAAGGTGCATAGGAAGCGCAAACCAGCTTAACTATAAACCCAGGAACCCTAGAAAGAACGACTCCTCATCAATGCCCGGAGCGGCAATCTCTGAAAAGGGAACGATCGTGGCGTTGGGAAGAAAGAAATCCTTTTGATCGGCTTCCAATATTGGCCGTTGATCTAAGCCAAAGCCGAAAGGATCATCAACTTTGGCAAATTTTTCACCTTGCCGCGACAAAATTTCCGGGCAAAGAAAATGGGCAATGAAGTCCGCAAAGCTGAACCCCCGGCCTCCGGATTCGAGGAAGAGACTCTCATACATATTTAACACCCTTATCAAACTTGGGAACTTGTGTTGAATGGCGTTCTCTGTAGTAAGGCCCATTACCCCCGATTTGGTGCAAAAATATACTCATCCGTAGGAAGCAGCTCCTCATAATGCTCTCCCCTGACGGGTAAACCAGAAACCTCGGCAAATTCTTCTAAGGAGATGGAGGCTTCTCGATCCAAGAAGAGAAAGGTGTGGGTTGGAATGTTCCACTGCTCTAAAAACTCCTTGATCCACTATGTGGGAGGTGCAGAATATTGGAACAAGAAACTGTAGATCGCAGGATACAATCCGAGCTTTAGTCGCTGCAGCCTCTTCGCCGACAAAATATAGCGGGCCCATTGTAAGTATCCGACCGGGTGACGGGGAGCTAGTCCTATGTTATAGGGCTGTCCCCAAGGGCTCGATTCATCCTGACATATGCGCCGCCCTAGGGTGTCCAAAGCCACCGGCGGTTGCACGGGAACTGCGGCAATAGAAGGCCGAAAGAGCCCTTCTGAAGTCCAATTTACCTCCTCATCTGCATAAGGGATCGCAGAGATAGGCTCCGAGGGCGTCGCATAAGAAAAGGTCCGGCGGTCTTTGATAATTTGATCATACCATCTACCCTATAGATGAAGATTCTTACATTCCGGGTCATGATCCTTAATCAGCGCAATAACCTCTCGGTCCACGGGCGCTTCAGGAAACCCGCCTTCCGAGCGGACGAACGGGAAAAGGTGTCAGAAGACATAGCACCTCCATGGGAAAAGAACAAATTGTCAGCCGCCAGTGCTATAATTTAAAATTCTGACACTTGGTATTTTAAAATTCGTACCGCACTGCAATGCAGTAAAAAGGGACCAAAGGGGACCCATATAATCCAGATGACAGTTCATCATTAATAAAACAGTCTCATCATTTGATGAGACTGTCCTTAAATGAGGAAATCCTCAATTGATTCTCATTTAATGAGAAATCCCTCGGGCTAAGGAGTAAATCTCCCCTTGAGAGCAGTGCTCTGTGACAGAATGACACTTGTCAAATCCTAATGATGAAGGAATAAAAATTCCTCAAGAGCCTTGCTCTGTAGAAATGATGGAATAACCATCAGAACATTTAAAATAAAGGTTTTAATGAAATAAATTCTAAAATTTATGAACAAACTCTAAGAGTTCTTCATGAGCAAAGCTCTGTTCATTCATAGGCTAAGAAACCCCAGGAAAGATCTCCTTAGATCTATAGGTTCAAGAGAGTAAAGCTCTGTTAATGGAACCCTAAAAGAGTTTTCTTTAGATCAAAGATCTATAGAGAGCAAAGCTCTGGTAATGAAACCCTAAAAGGGTGTCCTTTAGATCAAAGATCTATGAAGATCAAGGCTCTATTAATAGGTGAAACCCTAGATTCTTAAATAATCTTTTAAAAGATTTAATCTTTACCTAGATTTTAGCAGAGTTTTGACTCTTGAAAATTTCTTAAGCAAAAGAGCTATGATCTGAATAAAAATTCTCAAAAGAAGAAGATGAACAGAATCACCTAAGGGGCCAAGGGTCCTATTTATAGGCATAAATAGCCGTTTCAACTTCTGAGTTGATCCAACGGCAGAGATTCTGCCACCACTGCACACACGTGTGGTCCACATGAGCGCAACGGCGGGGGGGGGGGGGGGAATTTATTTCCCCCAATCAGAGCAAAGCTCTGTTCAAAATTCGAAATTTAAAATGAAGCAACGCTTTAGATCCAGCGCCCAGTGCGCTGCGCCCTAGGCAGCACACCACATGCAAAGCACGTGTGTGCTAGCGCCAAGTGCGCTACGCTCTTAGAAGCGCACCACGTGCAAAGCACGTGTGTGCTAGGGCCAAGTGCGATGCGCTCTGAGCAGCGCACCACGTGCTAAGTACGCTGCACTCTAAGCAGCGCACCACGTGCAAAGTGCGGGTACGCTAGCACTGGAACTAAAATCTCCCCATCGTCAGATCAAAGATTTAATAATAAATGATAAATTATTAATTAATCAGAATTAAATTCTGTTGAGGAAAGATTTCTCAAAATCTTTCTAAATAACAAAATTGTGCTCTGTAAATCAGAGCACCGTTGGATCAATGATCCAATGGTGATTAAAAAATCACCAAAATACAGAATAAATTCTGTTTGGAAAGATTTCCCAATCTTATTAATAAGAAGAAGACTACCTTCTGTAAATCAGAAGCCCTTGGATCAAAGATCCAACGATGGGAAATTCCCCAAATCAATTGGAGAAATGATCTCCTTAACTGATTCAACAAATCAGCCTCCCCGATATAAAGGACCCAAGACTTCAAGTCTTGTAGAGAAGAACCCCCCATAAGCTTTGAGATTTCAGGAAGAGAAGCATAGCTCTCAAAAAAAGAAGATTTTTTCTTCAAGGTAAAAAGAATGGTGATGAACAAAGAGATGAAATCATCTCATAATTAAAAAGAAGAATTCTCTTCTTAAAAGATCATAGATCTACAAAGACCAAGGTCTTTTATAAAAAGATCAAAAGATCTCATCATAAAACAAAGAAGTACTTACTTCTTTCACAGATCATAGATCTATAAGACAAATTGTCTTTCTGAGATCATGAACATCTCATTATAAATGGGGAGAGAATTATTAAATTCTCTTAAGGATCATAGATCCATAAAGGAAAAGCCTTTCATTAATACAAGAGATTGAAGCATCTCCTATAAAGTAAGAACTTTTGTTCTTTCGATCTTGAGACAAGTCTCTTTTAGGGGAAAATTTATTTCCCAGATCATAAAATTGATCAAATGCGCTTCTGCGCTCTTGGACTGGCGCTCAACGCCGAGCGCACCACGTGTCATTCATGTGTGCGCCATTGAATTATTAGCCCAATGCGCTCATCATCTGGCGCTTGGCGCCGAGCGCGCCACGTGTCACTCATGTCTGCGCTACTCAGCAGAAGCACACTGCGCTCTTTGACTGGCGCAAAGCGCCAAGCGCACCACGTGTCCCTCACGTGGGCGCTGACAGAACATAAATTGTTCTTTAATAAGCCTCAGAGCTATTATGAGTGCTCAGCACTAAAAGACAGAAATACTGTCAAAATCCAAATCAATGCTCAGCATTGTTAAAAGGGCCAAGCCCAAATAAAGGCTCCATAGCCTAAAATAAATGTTAAACATTTTAACTTGAATGGACTTAGCCCAGGATTGGCCATAAGTCCTCAACTCAGATTAATTGAGCCCATACGCTCATAAATCTTTTACAGATCTTAGTTCCAATTGCACTATAGATCTACCAACCAAAATCGGTTCAAGAGTACATCTCTAAACCCCTCTGATACATGTCGTTGTAATTCTTCAACGTCTTCAGAGAGGCGACGGGTCCCGACAACCATACATTCCATAGACTATGACGTCTTTAAACTGGACTGTGGGGTCCTTAAACCCATGAACTACGATTTCCTTAACCCCGGACTATGGGGTCCCTTTAAACCCACAGACTACGATGTCCTTAACCTCGGACTGTGGGGTCCCTTTAGACCCATGGACTACGATGTCCTTAACCTTGGACCACTATGTCCTTAAACTGGTATTGGACCACCATGTCCTTAAATTGGTAATCGACCGCAATGTCCATAAACTAAACAATTGAGCCCAAATGCTCTTTTGTTGGATCTAAACAATCCCGTTAAGTTGATCTTAGTCTAAAATTAGACTAATGCATCCTTAACATACGTTTAAGTTGATCTTAGTCTCAAATGAGACTAACGTATCCTTAAACCAACCCCCAAACCCAAATCTAAGAAAATACGGATTTGGACTAATCCACGCCCTATGGGCGACAACATAAATTAGTCTCCGTATACAATCCACGGGGAACCAAAACCAAAACAAACACACACGACACGAAGTGACCATCTGGAGAAGGAGAAAGTGGTTACCGCAATGCGGTAGCATAATTAACTGCAGGGGCTTGCGCCTGCAGGGAAGAGCGTCCCCACAATCAAAAACCCCTCAACGAGGGGGAATCTGATGAAGTCTGCTACATCGGCCGCATCCGTTTAAACCTTCGATATATGGTGCCATAAATCAACTTGGCATCTTCGGAGAGGTGGACAGATAGCACCAATTAGCATCTGCCCCCAAATCCAGGCTAGACGAACCTACGCGGTTCCTTCTCTGTATTCGGTGGAGAACATCTATCATGGCTCAGATGCCGGAGTTCCCTGACGCCGAGCTCCGGGCCTTGTACCCTCTCGAAGACGGCGCGCAGGGGATCGCCCCCCGGCTTGATGCAGGGAAAGTGGCCCCCGGTGGGAGTGCAAGGGGTAAGTCGGTCGCCCCGGATGCCGGTGCCGAAGTTCCCGCCGGTGGTGCCGACCCTGAAGATGCCGCCCCGGTGGTCATAGGGGAGGCGCCGCCCGCCGAGGTCGTCCCCGCCCCTGAGGCTTGAAGCCCTACGTCTTGGTGAGGGCTTTGATCCTTAGCGCGGGAGGGGCCGTAATGGGCCTGCTAAGGATAGGCCGAGCAGGGTTACTGCCCGGTGCCTCTTGGTGAGGGCTTTGATCCCTGGTGTCTTGGGGTAGGGAACTACCAGCCAGGGATAACCGAGCAAGGGCGAGCCCGGTTGCCTCTTGGTGAGGGCTTTGATCCTTAGCACAGGAGGGGACGTAAAGGGCCTGCTAAGGATGGGCCGAGCAGGGTTACTGCCCGGTGCCTCTTGGCGAGGGCTTTCATCTTTAAGGACAGGCTGAGCAGGGTTACTGCCCGGTGTCTCTTCGCGAAGGCTTAGATCCCTGGCGTCATGGGGTAGAGAACTACCAACCAGGGATAACCGAGCAAGGGCGGGCCCGGTTGCCTCTTGATGAGGGCTTCGATCCCTGGCGTTGCAGGGTAGGGAACTACCAGCCAGAGATAGCCAAGCAGGATGGCTGCTCGGCTGCCTCTTGATGAGGGCTTCGATCCCTGGCGTTGCGGTGTAAGGAACTACCAGCCAGGGATAACCGAGCAAGGGCGAGCCCGGTTGCCTCTCGATGAGGGCTTCGATCCCTGGCATTGTGGGGTAGGGAACTACCATCCATGGATAACCGAGCAAGGGCGAGCCCGATTGCATAGCCAAGCAAGGTAGCTGCTCGGCTGCCTCTTGATGAGGGCTTCAATCCCAGGCGTTGCGGGGTAGGGAACTACCAGCCGGGGATAACCGAGCAAGGGCGAGCCCAGTTGCCTCTTGATGAGGGCTTCGATCCCTGGCGTTGCGGGGTAGGGAACTACCAGCCAGGGATAACCGAGCAGGGTAGCTGCTCGGTTGCCTCTTGATGAGGGCTTCGATCCTTAGCGCGGGAGGGGCCGTAAGAGGCCTGCTAAGGATGGACCAAGTAGGGTTGTTGCCTGGTCACGCAAGGATTCGCCCGACCCTTCTGACGTGTGAGCATCGGGAAGAGGGACAGTCGTGGGTGACACACGTCATGAACGCGTGGGGGATGCAAAGCGTCGGAGCCGTGTCATTTCGATTTCGCCGAGAAAGGCTCGGTTTCTGCCGCGTGGCGGTACAGTTATGGGTGAAACGAGCGACTGTTGGACTCCTGGGCGTTGTGGGCTATAAAATGGAGGGAGCGTTGGTCGCCCCTTCCTTCGCATCCAAAACGTGAGAATGCAGGACATCCCTTTTTACCATCCCCGACATCGTAAACTTCGAGAACGTGTACCTCTATGATCAGCACTGCACCGAGGATATGGTGCCGTTAGTAATAGGCCGCATTGAGGATCATTTTGGCTGACTGCTTCCCCGGCGCTCCCCCCTGCTCCAGCTATTGATGTACTCCATTTGGAGGGCATCGCCGGGGCTCTACAACCCCTTGTCCGAAAAGCTGAAGGACGAGGCGGTTGTTAAGCTAAAGTTTCTGCGGCGCTTCGACATGATCTCCGCGGGTCGGCGGGATCGCTCGGTGGCGCTCATCCTTGAGTGCCACCAATTGAGGCATGACGTCGATGTTCACGGGCAGGATCAGAGGCAGACGTCTGAGACCGCGAGGGCTCGGCTGGCGAAAATATCCTCGGGGTACCACGAGCAATGTTCTTTGCACTCCCTTCCCCCACTACTGTAATTTTTATTTTTCGGTGTACGGCTGAGGAACCTATAGTACCCTTTTGAATAAACAAAACTCTTCTTTTTGTAATGTTTTGTTGATCCCTTCTTATTATTATATAAGCAGAGAGATCTTGAGAAAAGTTTACATTGCCTTAGTAAAAGAAGTACATGCTAGTAGATATTCTTTTTATTGGTACGGTTTGAGCTTCTTAGCAGTGTAAGGCCGTCAAAAACGATCGTCTTGGTCTCCCTGGCCTTCATCCTCGGATGGCTGTTGGCCTCCATGGCCGGCGTGAGGTGTCGAGCCTCGTAGGTAGTCGACGTACCCCCTGCCGACATGACCATAATTTGGCCGATTGTCAGCTCGCCGGGAGGGGGACGCTGCTCCTGCTCGCGGTCAGCTTGCCGCTTTTCCCGCAAGTACGCTGCCAGGTGTCCCGAACGGATGAGCTCCTCGATGTAGTCTCGGAGCTGCTTACAGCTCTCTGTGGCATGGCCTTGCGACCTGTGGAAACCGCACTAGGGGCCCCGGGTGCGCTTTGCCACCATGCGCGAGATCGGGGGGAGCTTGAAGAACCCCTTGCCCTTAGCCTCCTCTAGCAGTACCGTCTGGGAGACGTTGAGCGGGGTGTACTCCTGAAACTTCGGGGAGTAGGGCTTTGGCCGCTCAAGTCTCTTTATGTCTTCCCTCGCCCTTTTCCTTTGGTCAGTTTGCTCAACCCCGAGAAGATTTGCGTTCACCTCGGACTCGAGATGGATCTCACGCTCGGTTTAGGCCTTTACCTCGGCCATGGTCGTAGGTTGCGCTAATGCAAAGGAGCGTAACCACTCCTTGTGCCTAAGACCGGACCTAAGTGCTGTAATGACCGTCTTATCCCGGTGTTCTGGGACCTCGAGAAGGGCGTTGTAGAAGCGGGTGATGTACCCTTTGAACGTTTCTTTGTCCCCGCTCTTGATTGTGAAAAGATGGTCGACGGTCCGTTTCTGCCGTCTGTTCCCGACGAAGTGGCCGAGGAATTGGGTGGCCAGCTCGTCGAAGGTTGAGATCGAGCGTGGCGCAAGTCTTAGGAACCAGTCTCGTCTGGAGCAGATGAGAGTGGCCGGGAAAGCTCGGCATTGGACGGCGTTAGAATTGTCTTGGAAGCTCATTCCTGCGGTGAATGCATCCAAATGGTCCTTCGGGTCAGGCTTACCGTCGAAGAGAGTGACCTTTGAGGGCTTGTTCCGGGAGGAGACATGGACAGCGAGTAGCTCCTTGGTGAAGGGTTTTGTAAGCGAGTTGGCGGCGTACTTAGCCCCGTCGCTCAAATGATGACATTCCCGATGCATACCTTCGATCTTCTTTTCGAAGGCGTCGAGTCAGCCGTGGTATCCCGACGATTCAACACACTCTGATCTTTGGCCTCTGCTGTTGGAGACCTGTGTCTGGCTGCAGCCCCGGTTCCTCTCGACGAGATTCCTTAGGTCCCCTGGCGGCAAGGTAGTCTTTGAGTTGCCGTGACGAGTCCCGTTCGCGTGACCCCGTCGAGGGAGGGGGTGTCGGTTATGCCTGGAAGCAGGCGAGCTGAATGACATCTCCTCAGGAGGGACGGGGGAGCGAAGGATCTCGGGGAGAGGCGCTCTGGCGACGGACCTCGGTGTTGAACTGTGGGACGCCCAGCGGGTCATAGAATATATTGGCCCGGGAGATCTGCGGCCATGGGAGGCAGAGAGGCGGTGGTCGGCAGCGCCGACGCGAGCAGAGTCTTCTCTCCTTATGTAGGGGTCCCGGTCCTAAGGTGGGGAAGCGGCAACCTGGGGAGCTTGCCCTGCCGTTTGGACATGGACGAGCGCATCCATGACGGACGCGAGTCGATCTATCCGGACCGCTAGGGCATTGATAGAGTTCGAGGGAGGAGATTCGTCCGCGCCTCCGTTGTGAGGGAGGTTGCGGCCAGTGCTTAGATCGTCGCGTTGATCGCTCATCATTGAGTCGAGATCGGAAGATGAACTTTGTTCAGTGGAATCAAGAATTTCCCACAGACGGCGCTAGCTGACGGATGTCGGATCACATCAAGATGTTACCTTCCGTAGATCTGCTGTTGGCGACGATGGACGGCTGAGATTGGGATGGAGGTTGACTCCTGAAGCGTGTGGATCTCAATGGGTTTGAGGTGGTTGAGGCCGAGCTACCTGCAATGAAGTCCCGGGGTAGTTATACCACCGGGGACCCTCCGACGATCAAGTTAGACTGGATATTTGAGCAGAGTAACGGCCTAGTGGGGAGAAAAATGACTTACTTGAACCGTCTGAAAGTGGGGTTTATATAGTGGTGGCAACAGGCAGGCAGGCATGAGAATCATGCCGGCCGTTACGCTCCCGGCATCACGCCCGCGTGATAGGCGGGATCCCGCATTAATGACGAGACATGCTCATTAATGGGGGATCGTGATGGTGTGGAACGCGGGTCGTGGCCGGCGGATATCTCGCGCATGGCGAGATTCGTGAAGGTGAGGTGGTTGCGCCTGTGATTGGTGCCGTTGGTCAGTCAATGAGACCGAGGAAGGTGAGCTCGGCGGGAGGCTCGGGGACGAGCAGGAGGTCGAGGTATCTTGGTTCTGCGGTCGCCCGGAGACGAGCTGAGAGGGCCGAGGAGGCCGATTGTGCAGGGGGCTCGGAGGTGAGCCAACGGTTGTTTGCAAGGCGGGCATAGGAAAGGTGTGGACGGTCACAAGAAGTCGGCTACGTCCATGGGTCGCAGACCCGGGGTATTTTACCGACGTACGGTCCCTGGTCCTTTCTTGCTGGCTTCGGGACACGTCATCTGCCACGTGTCACGATCTTGGAGATCGCCGATATCGAGCATCATCAAAGTGAAAATCAAAATTCTCAGACACCTCATCAAAAGCATGGATTTTAATCAATTGTGGTTCTAGGATGGAGGTGTAGAGGTCAAAGGGATTGGGTGTGGTTTCACTTGACAGGGTCCCTTCACAATCCGGTAAATCAAACATTACAAAGTCGCACAACTCATTAAACATTCTATCTTCAATGGGTGAATCATTTGAGACACTCGATAGACATTCAAAACCAGAGTTGTAGAATTCAATTTGCAATAGGTAGGTTTGATTTAGAAGAGTGTACCACTCACTTTCACTACTCAAATCCTCAATCTGTCCTATCGCCTCATCATATATTGGAAAATTTGAAGCGAGTTGGAAACTAGCTTCCGGTTTGTTAGATTGTATGAGGGCGGCCATGGGCGCATTTAAATCCATCATCTGTTGGCATGATGCTACCCGAAATTCTTCCAATGATTGTTACAGACTAGACATGGGTTGTGAAGGGGTTTCAGTAAAAGATTCAAAATCGTTTGGATACTTGAAACTCCCAAAAGGCTGTTCAGAAGCAATGTCTAGGGAAGGTGTAAAAGGCGGGCAGGATTGATAGAAATCGAATGGTTGGACATAATAAAGATCAACGTTATGATAAGGAAGTGATTGGAATTGTTGATCAAAAGAATTAGAAGTGGTGAAAGGAGTGAAAGATCGGTTACGGGATTGTTCAATTCTGTCGGCAATGGACATGGGTCTCGGAGTCGGAACATGACTCTCAAAAGGGGTATCAACGTAAGAGGGTGGGGGAGGTTGAAACGGTTGATACAAAGTGGATTGCGGAGTCTAGTTGTTTGTTATAGATGCGTCTATCCGATATTTCAAAGAGATTTTTGGTATGGATGAATCGTTTGATATTCTACCAAAATAAGAACCGTATAAAGTAATGTCTGGTTATGGGTATCATAGTTCGGCAAGAGTTGGTCTATGAGGGGTACCCATGATATGAAGAGAAGAAAAAGAAGAAAATGATAGGAAAAATAATGTGAGTGTTTTTTTTATATATGTTAGTTATCAATAAAAGTATGATATATACACACAAAAGAAAAGAAGAAAAATAATCACGACACAATACCGCACACCTAATCGGTCTAGGGTTTACCTAGGTCAACTAGACCTGCTCAAGAACTTGATTGTCGAAGTAAAACTGTAACACCCTAGTTCATTTATACCAGTTCTGTTTTGGGTATTTCTTTATCTATAGATATTTCTTGATTTATTACTGTTATGGGTACGAATAATGTAATTGGTATCCGTGTTTGCATCCGACCCGACCCGCATACTGGAAACCCGTCTTGATTCCTGTTTTGGATCTATCCCTGCTAGTGCGGAGGATCCGTACACTTTCATGTTGTATATTATGTATACCTGCATTATATCTGGTATCTGCATTTTCAATAAAATATTTATAATCAAATAATATATTTTAAAAATATCTAGCATGGCCTGCATCATACCCCTAACTCTATGGTAGCATTCATGCATCGTGTTCTCGTCCCGTTCAGTGAAACAGACTCGTTTGGATCGCTACGTGCACGCTACGTGTATCCGTTTTTAGGGTATGCATTTTCGTTACCCGGATATCCTATTTTGGTTTTGGTTAACACGTATATTATCCGTATTTTCAAACCAAAATTTTAGACCCGACCCGGGCATGTTTTGGACTATTTTTGTATTAGTCGAAAACTCAAATTTATTCAATATTATATTCTTAATATTCTAAAAAGTACAATCTATACCTTTTAACTAAAATATATATATTAAATATTTCGTTTATATTTTAAATAATAAATCCTAACCTCTCAATCTCCACTGTCTCTCTCTCTTCCAATATATATATATTCTTTTAAACCTAATAATTTTTAAAACATACAGTTTCTCTCTTCCTCACCTCTCACTTTCCTTGCCTCGCGAGAACCCACGCTCGCTCCCGTCTCGTCGCCGTCGCCACCGCCGCCGCCGACCTCCCTCACCTCTTCTCATTGCCCTCGTCCCTGCGAAATCTCGACACCACCCTCACCTCCTCCCCTGCAACCCATCGCAAACCGACACGAACCCATCACCAGGCCGCCTTGCCTCGCCGTCGCCGCCTACACCCTCGTCGATACTCGCCGTCAGCCTAAACCCTCACCACAATCTTCTATTCCTCCTTTCCCGCTCTCCTTCCCCGACAGCTTCAACCCACCGCGATGAACCCTAGAACCCACATCTCGCCGGAAAACTTCACCGTTCCCATCACCCCGCCATCACCAAGCTCACCTCGACCACCTCATCTTCCTCCTCTCCCCTCTCTCCAACCCCGACAACCCATCACCTGAGAACCCACACACGACAGCCGACACCCAACTCCTGCAGAAGCCCCTGCACACCCTCACCACCGGCGATCCCGACACCATCACCTCGTCTTTGCCTCTGCCCCGAGCACCACACCAGAGAACCAGAGAGGGCATCCCTTCTTCTTCTTCTTCTTCTTCCTCCTCCTTCTCTTTTCTTTTCTTGGTTTCTTAGTTTTTCGGTGATCGCCGGAGTCATGCCACCCAGCCAGCGTGATCGTGTTCTTGCTTTGCCTGATTCAGTTCTGTACGCCCGCGTGTGCATCGCAATATTTACCGACATCGTACGCAGCGTACGCATCCCGTCGTGAGATCCGATCAGGCAAGTTTATCTTGCTACATGCCATGTTATTATATTTGCATCTATATGAATAAAAATATCACATGTTTACTGCACCGTGCATCCTATGTTACGTTTTTACAGTTTTGATACCCATCCATACCGTTATTTACGTATCTAGTCGTATGCAAGTTTATCTTGCTACATGCTATGTTATTATATTTGCATCCATATGAATAAAAATATCACATGTTTACTGCACCATGCATCCTATGTTACAGTTTTACAGTTTTGATACCCGTACGTATCCATATCGTTATTTACGTATCTAGTCGCATGCAAGTTTATCTTGCTACATGCTATGATACATATTTTGCATCCATATTAATAATAATATTACATGTTTAGTGCATTGTGCATCCCCTGTTACCGTTTTACTGTTTTACGATGTCCGTTTGCATACGTACAATTTATTACATATCTAGTCTCATGCAATTTTATCCCGTTACAGGCTAAGCAACGTATTTTACATCTATAAGTATAGAATTATTACATGTTCATTGCATTTCACATCCATGTTACAGTTTTATCGTTTCTCCGATATCCGTTCGTATCCGTGTTATTTATTATATATCTAGTTGCATGTCATATCATATTATAACATGTTACCTTTATATTAGCACCCCATGCTTGATAATGTGCATCATACGTAGTCATGGAGTTGTATATGTGATCCCTGATAGATATTGTGCATCCGTACTTTTACCGTTCTTCGATACCTGCTACAGTTTTACTTTTGAGCATCTGTGTGATGCATATGCACTACCTGACATGACTTGATACACCACTGCTTGACCTGTTACCTGATCCTGTTCCTAATACCGACAATCCTGACTTGTCGTCCTGACGGACGTATCTTGTTGTCTACATAGACAAAACTTGTACCTGCTTGATCATGTGTTGGTATTAGCTCCAGATTATCAATACCTGACTTGAACACATAACTTTGAGGGTAAGGGAAAATCAATGATGAAACCTGACTTGTAACTCTGTAAGTCCACGTTGCCCACCCCGGTGCTTGCGGAAGGCGGAAACGTTATGAAAAATCTGATTTTTACAACACTAGGCAACATGGACTATGTAAAGGAGGGATCTTTGCTAAACAAAGCTAACTACAAAGCTAAAGAGAGTTAGCTACTCGGAAAGGGGGTTATACCTAGGTCTTCAAGTCCTTCTCTTCTTGCTCATTGGAGTGAAAGAACGGGTTCTCCTTGTTGCCTTTTCTTGCCGAAGAAAGATCCATCCGAGGGCCTCAACCTTTAGCTCCAACCTCAAACTAGAAGTAACTAAGGTGCTTGGTGTGCTATACCTAGGACCTTAGAAAGAGTAGAGAGTGTTTTTGAAGGGATTATCTCAAGCTCAAATGGTTCTCAACTCATGAGAGGGGAGAGCTAGAGAGAGAGGAAGAGGATGAGAGAGAATGAAAATGAACAAGTGAGTAGAATAATGCAACCCTTCTCACATAGATGTGATTTATGAAAAATAGATAATTAGCTAAGATAATTGTCATGGTTAATCAAGAAATGACCATTATCATTTCACATTAAATGCTTTTGCAAGGATCAAAGAGCATCTTTCATATGGAATGATGATGGTCAACTTGTCAACCTAGGTCAACAAGTCAAGTATAGTCAAATGGTCAACAACCCTAACCATGCACAATTATAATTAACTAATTATTAATAAATCATAATTCACACATAAACATTAGGGTTAAGAAAATGACAATGGTCATCAACCCTAATGAAAGTCCTCTGCCTCTGTCTCAGTCAACTGTGCATACAAACCCATATCTGTGTTCCGAGGAATACGAATACAATGAGATAAAACCAATTCCAAATCATATACTAGGATCCGGCTTAAACCAAAGCCCGCTAGTATAAGCTGTCCGGACACCAAACGTGCACAAGTGCGCGGATGTGAACGAACCCTGTCGCAAAACCATGCGACCTCTACTCATTTTGCCTAAAGGCGAATAACCCTCTGTGTGGGACTCTAAAGACTTGACACTACGCTGGCAGTAGGTTTAACCACAGACCGCAAGCGGCACTAGCTGTACGTAACGGTCCCCAGGTAGATGCCGATAAGAAGACTGACGAGGTAAACCCGTTTGAACTCCTACTGAGCCTGTATGTGACAGTCTCCGTACAGTCCGGTCTGTTCATCTAAGAACATCGCATGACGGGCCTAGGGGGCGGTAAACGTCAGTCCCCTACTAGCGGTACAAGTCGTGTCGGAGTGTAGCCCAGAACACCTGAGATAACACTGGAAACCTACCAGTCTATCTCGCTTGCTCTGGCCAGGGACTTTGTGTAATGGCTCTCCTAGACACAGCGCGATATCAACCCCCAATACCGGGAGAGACGAATCCTATCTAACCGTCACTGCCTCCAAGTGCTTCGGGACTGCACCCAAAAACTACCTGTTTGCACGACTCCTTTGAGCCGTGGTAGGGTAGTAATCAAAGTACAGTGGGAACACACTCGAGGCGAAGTGACAACGTCAAGTCAACGGACTAAGCTGTACTCATGTCACCTGAGAACTGAGAACTGATGATAGGTATAATGCCAACCAATAGTTCCCGACGAGTCCTGTCCAGTGTACTCGTAACCTAACGAGCACCCACATACTATCTCAAGTACGACGTACTGACGGCTGTGGGACATACCGTCTCCCAAGCTGGGATAAGAAGCGCATACGCTAGTCTACTCCGGAGTATCGATGCCCTGTCTCGATAGTCCTGCGACTAGGGACCTGCATAAGGATGTGCTTATGGATTACCCAGCCCCCACGAGTTTGACTGCCATCACAACACTGGTAATCAAGCAAAGATCCTAAGGGCTCCACTAATGTGTAAAGGCGATATGCTAAAAGAAACACATGCACACATTAAAGCAGAAACAAACCAAGTAGCATACTACCATTTTGAGCAAGATTGTCAATACAAGGTGAATATCCCAAGCTTCCATCAAGTAATATACAATCTAGTATGATACAGTAATGGCCTCTAGGGCATATACACTAACAATCTCCCACTTGCACTAAGGCCATGTACTGGCGTATCGAAGACCTATCATCTCGATCAGCC
This sequence comes from Agapanthus africanus, assembly GCA_030015575.1. Taxonomy (NCBI): domain Eukaryota; kingdom Viridiplantae; phylum Streptophyta; class Magnoliopsida; order Asparagales; family Amaryllidaceae; genus Agapanthus; species Agapanthus africanus. The sequence goes on from JASDDO010000028.1 coordinate 188,464,343, forward strand.
GCTCGAATTGAGTCTGGGGTAAGGCCTTCATGAATGGATCAGCAGTGTTATCTTCCGTAGAAACTCTCCGAATCTCGATCTCCTGGCGACCCACGATCTTCCTGATCAGGTGATACCGCCTCAAGATGTGCCTGGACTTCTGATGGGACCTGGGTTCCTTCGCTAAAGCTATAGCTCCGTTGTTGTCACAATACAGTGGTATTGGTCAACAATGGTAGGAACCACCTGAAGCTCCGTGAGGAACTTCTTCATCCAGACAGCTTCCTTTGCGGTATCTACAGCAGCGATATATTCCGCTTCCATCGTCGAGTCAGCAACGGTTTCCTGTTTGGAACTCTTCCAACACACCGCCCCTCCATAGAGGGTAAAGACATAACCCGACATGGACTTCGAATCATCCTTGTCACTCTGGAAGCTGGAGTCAGCAAAGGCCTCGATCTGGAGGTCTTTTCCTCCATACACCAAGAACATCTCCTTAGTCCTTCTCAGGTACTTGAGAATGTTCTTTACCGCTATCCAGTATTTCTCCCCAGGGTTTGACTGATACCGGCTTACCACACTCAGTGCATAAGCTACATCTGGTCTGGTACACAATATCGCATACATTATAGAGCCTACCGCAGAAGCGTAGGGTATAATAGACATGCGATCCCTCTCCAAATCAGTCTTGGGAGACATCTCTTTGGAGAGGGTGATCCCGTGACAAGCCGGTAGATTACCGCGCTTGGAATCTTCCATACTGAATCTTTTCAGTGTGGTGTCGATGTACCTGGACTGTGGGAGTCCTAATATCCTCTTAGATTTGTCACGATAGATCCGGATCCCCAGAATGTATGAGGCATCACCCAGGTCTTTCATGGAGAACCTGTGTGACAAGAACCCTTTGACAGATTATAGCATAGGAATGTCATTTCCTATCAAGAGAATGTCATCCACGTATAAAACGAGGAATACAACAGTTCTTGCTACAAATCTACTATAGATGCATGGTTCATCTGGATTTTTGATAAAGCCAAATTCTTTGACCGTCTCATCAAAATAGATGTTCCAACTCCGTGATGTCTGCTTTAGTCCATAGATGGACTTAAGCAACTTTCACACCTTTCAGCTGCTCCCACTCTGAATGAAACCCTCTGGCTGATCCATATAGACACACTCCTCTAAATTTCCATTTAGAAAAGCGGTCTTTACGTCCATCTGCCAGATCTCATAATCGTGGCAGGCAGCAATGGCAAGAAGGATCCGAATGGATTTCAGCATAGCCACTGGAGAAAAGGTTTCGTCGTAGTCCAAGGCAGGTCTTTGACGGAAACCCTTTGCAATAAGTCTAGCTTTATAGGTCTCGACCTGTCCATCTACACCAATCTTTCTTTTGAAGATCCACTTGCATCCTACGGGTTTTACCCCATCTGGAGCAATGTCCAACGTCCATACTTTGTTGGTGTACATGGACTCCATTTCGGTCCGCATTGCATCCAGCCATTTTACCGAGTCAACGCTCTGAATGGCCTGCTGGAAGCAAGTCGGCTCATCACTATCAATGATGCAATCCTCTCTATCCCCGTCTATAAGAAAACCGTAGTATCTCTCGGGCGGATGAGACTGCCTACTACTTCTGCGGAGTGGCGTAGGAATGTCCTGATCTTTCGAACCCTCTGGTTCTACTAAGCTTTCAGTAATAGCTCATGGTTCTGGAATTTCTTCCAGTTCTATTGCGCTCCCACTTATCTGATTTTCCAAAAACTCAGTTTCCAAGAAGTGGGCATGACGAGAAACAAAAACCTTTTGTTCCTCTTCGCAATAGAAGAAATATCCCTTGGAGTTCTTTGGATATCCCACAAACTTGCACTGTACTAAGCGTGCCTCAAGCTTGTCCGCATGCTGCTTTTTGACAAAAGCTGGACATACCCATGTCTTAATGTGATTAAGATAGGGTCTCTTCCCACACCACATCTGATATGGTGTAGTAGGCACAGTCTTAGTTAGAACTCGGTTCAAAAGGTATGCAGCTAATTCTAGCGCATATCCCCAGAATGATCGCTGTAACTCAACGTTACTCATCATGGACCGTACCATATCCAATAGGGTTCGGTTCCGTCTCTCTGATACACCGTTGTGTTGCGGGGTGTATGGAGGAGTAAGCTGACAGAGAATTCCATTCTCTTTTAAGTAATCCAGGAACTCGGCACTCAAGTATTCACCAGCTCGATCAGATCTTAGTGTCTTAATACTTTTGCCTGTTTGTTTTTCTACTTCATTCTTATATTCCTGGAATTTTCCAAAGGCCTCGGATTTATGTTTCATCAAGAAGACATAATCGTACCTTGAAAAGTCATCCGTAAAAGTAATGAAGTAAGAATAACCGCTTCGTGCATTCGTAGACATTGGACCGCACACGTCGCTGTGTACGAGTCCCAAGAGCTCGCTCGCTCTCACTCCGTGTCCAGTGAACGGAGACTTTGTCATCTTTCCTTTGAGACAGGATTGACAAGTTGCATATGATTGATATTTGAACGGATCCAAATATCCTTCTGTATGTAACTTCGTCAACCTTCTCTCATTGATGTGACCCAGTCTACAATGCCATAAGAAAGTCTGATTTGTTTCCGAAGACTTTCTTTTGTGTGTATTCTGAACATTGAAAATCTGTGGTTGGTTTAATATATATATACCATTGCTTAATGTACCTGCCCAATCTGAACTTGATTAAGGTGAATGTTTATAACATTACTCACAAACTCAAATTCATAACCTTCTTTAGAAATCAAAGATACAGAAATGATATTACAAGTTGCATTGGGTACAAAAAAGCAATTATGTAAAACCAAAACATGTCCATCTGACATTCCCAGGTGATAGTCCCCCACGGCCTCAGCATCCATGCTAGCTCCGTTTGCAACTTTGAGGGTCATGTCACCTGCTTTCAAAAACCTACGCTTTCTCAACGCCTGCAAAGAATTACAAATATGAGATCCTGATCCGGTATCCAATACCCAGGACGTAGAGTTTATTGATAGACAGTTTTCAATAACATACACACCTGAAGCTGAAGCCGCAACCTCCTTCAGATCCTGTGTTCTGGCTTTCCAAGCCCTGCAATCTTTCTTCCAGTGTCCACTCTTGTGACAGTAAAAGCATTCTTCCTTATCCACAAGCTTCCCCGCTACCTTTGTTGCTTTTGCCTTTCCCTTTGTATCCACCTTACTAACACCGCCTCTTGGTTTGGCGGGGGTTTTCTTCTTCTTTCCCTTGGCTTTCGCCTTGGACCTAGAAGAGGAAGATCCTCCTACAAACAAAGTGGATGTTTCCCTACCTTTCTGTAGGGTGCCCTCTGCACTCCTCAGCATGTTGAGGAGTTCTGAAAGTTCAACTTCCTTTTCCTGCAAGTTGAAGTTCAGGATGAACTGGGCGTAAGTGGAAGGACGGGACTGAAGAATCAAGTCCGTATAGAGCTCATTCTCCAACGTGGTCCCAAGGTCCGCGAGCTCCTCTATGTAGCCAATCATCTTAAGCACGTGTTCCGCTACCGATGATCCGACGGCCAATCTTGCCGAAAACAACTTCTTCAACACTTCGTATCTGGCGATACGAGATTGCTCTCCATACAGTTCTTTTGTATGGAGAAATATGAATTCGAGGTCCATATTCTCGTGCCTCCTCTGATGTTCGTTGTCCATAGAGGCAAGCACGAGGCACTTGGCCTTCGCGCAGTCGATTTCCCAGGTCTTGCGGATTTTCCTATCCGCGATGCTAGTTTTGGGACCTGGGACAGGGGGAGCTTTGGTGGTAAGAAGATACCCAACTTGTCATAAGTGATTGCCATTTTGACATTCCTGAGCCAATCTTTGTAGTTTGGCCCTGTCAGTATGTTTTTATCTAGAAGTAACTTAAGTCCAGTCATGATAAATGGTCGCTGCAATTAGGAGAGAGAGAAGAAACACTTTAGCATGATGCTCTTGCAAGTTTAGAGTGGTTTTTAATTTGTCTAAACAGGATGGCTCCCACTGTCTCTCGAATCCCTCCTCAAACCATAAAGGAAGAATTAGTCGGGATCAATCTCACCGTACAATTCTTGCTTAACCGTTCAGCCAGGCCAGTGTCGGTACTTCGAGGGAGGTTTTCCAACGCTTTCGCGAAGTTACTTAATTAAATAATCTCTTTTCCCTGTGGGCGTAGCCCCGCTAACACCTTTCTAGACACCTACTTGGTTTATAGCATTGATCGTTAAGTGAGAAAGTTCCGGAGGAGTAACATATACTCACACTAGGATCGGGATCCAAATATCATCGCGTGACAAAACTGAAGGAATCCTACCAGAATCATCATACTCCAAATGGTATGCAGCGCTAGCAAATTTCAGTTCTTTTGAAACTCCCGATGTGGATTTTTGCCCCATGCTCTTATGACCTTGATTTTGGCCAACAAATCATAAGTCACATGTCAAGTTCTACCCGTCATTCTCCAGGTTAATTTGAGCCCACCCGCACATACCTTTGACTTTGGCCAACAAGGTAGAACGACTGCCCCAAACCAACACATCTATCTATACTGCACATGAATACCCAATAGCTACCAATCACTATGCCTTGACTTTGGCCAACAAACATAGCTTGAATACTTATTGACCATTCATGTGAAACGACGGAGGGCTACGAATGGTTTTGGCGAATACGTGAACGTAGTGAACTTGATATAATCGAAGGAACGAGATAGCTTTCAAAAGGAGTGGCTCAAGCTCCGTATTTAAAAGTTTGGTTTTGAAAAGAACCGAGTGGTTTTCAAAGTGTTCCAACGACTTTTACTTGGTTTATTTTTTCTTGCATTAATTCCAATGCGTCCCATCATTTAATCCTACCATTGCAGAAAACAACGAAAATATGACATACGCTTATACCATCCGCATTCGCCACGGGGTCCCGTCATCACCCGTTAGGTTACTTAACTAACGACAGAGCGGGGACTGGACTAGCGCGGATGCAAAACATAAGCAACGCCTAAATAGATATCATATAGATATATATAAACATTCGTCACATGCAATGATAGCCATTCCAGATCACAGATGAATACATTGGATATACTAGGAATCCGCATTTCGTACGAGCCTGTAACGAAGAGCGGATTACACGGTCGTGATGAATAGCCAAACCCCACCCTAGACCCCAACGGGTGCGACAAACCTCCCGCCAAGTATCCGAAGTGAAGCTACCTCCCTCAACGACGTGAGTAGGCCACTCGGCACTTCGAGATACCCGGTAGTTTGTGCACCCCACCTTGGGTCTATCCTAGGAGCAAAAACAGTAAAAAGAAATTATACAATAACGGCTACAACCCCGACCCTGTTGTGCGGCCATACAAATAATATTACATCAATTTACATATTACAAGAATTGAAAGAATAAGAAAACTCTCATCTCACAACCCCCCGGCTATTCATCCGCGAAAATCCAACGAATTCATATACACAAACCATCAATATTACAGATCACAGATATGTATAACCCCCACTAATCGACGTATAGCGATTAGCAAACGTTCAATACATATATCACATCACAGATATAACCCATTAGTCAAAGTGTAAAGAAGTTCGATCAAAAATACGGATTTGTGACCACCCCAAAAACCAACTTGTTCTCTGGAAAATCTGGGTGGAAACAAACTATATCAAAAATCACAAAACAGCCCCAGAAGTAAACTGCAGGAAAAACAACCATGGCCGAGTCAACTCGGCCGCGGAACCGCGGCGAGTTGGTCGGTTCAGTGGGTCATTTTTCTTGCCTGTACTTAAAAAAGCCAGAGCCGATTTTTAAGATATGATTTATTATTTTTAAAGAAGGTTTAAAAATCGGCAGAAAGTTAGGGTTTTGAAAAAATGTTTTGCGATTTTTTTGCGATCGAAGTTCTATATACTTTGCTAACTAGTTAGTTTGTGTTTAGCTAGTCTCTGATACCACTGTAAGTCCGCGTTGCCCATCCCGGTGCTTGCGGAGAGGCGGAAACGTTATGAAAAATCTGATTTTTACAACACTAGGCAACATGGACTATGTAAAGGAGGGATCTTTGCTAAACAAAGCTAACTACAAAGCTAAAGAGAGTTAGCTACTCGGAAAGGGGGTTATACCTAGGTCTTCTAGTCCTTCTCTTCTTGCTCATTGGAGTGAAAGAACGGGTTCTCCTTGTCGCCTTCTCTTGCCGAAGAAAGATCCACCCGAGGGCCTCAACCTTTGGCTCCAAGCTCAAACTAGAAGTAACTAAGGTGCTTGGTGTGCTAGACCTAGGACCTTAGAAAGAGTAGAGAGTGTTTTTGAAGGGATTATCTCAAGCTCAAATGGTTCTCAACTCATGAGAGGGGAGAGCTAGAGAGAGAGGAAGAGGAGGAGAGAGAATGAAAATGAATAAGTGAGTAGAATAATGCAACCCTTCTCACATATATGTGATTTATGAAAAATAGATAATTAGCTAAGATAATTGTCATGGTCAATCAAGAAATGACCATTATCATTTCACATTAAATGCTTTTGCAAGGATCAAAGAGCATCTTTCATATGGAATGATGATGGTCAACTTGTCAACCTAGGTCAACAAGTCAAGTATAGTCAAATGGTCAAAAACCCTAACCATGCACAATTATAATTAACTAATTATTAATAAATCATAATTCACACATAAACATTAGGGTTAAGAAAATGACAATGGTCATCAACCCTAATGAAAGTCCTCTGCCTCTGTCTCAGTCAACTGTGCATACACACCCGTATCCGTGTTCCGAGGAACACGAATACAATGAGATAAAACCAATCCCAAATCATATACTAGGATCCGGCTTAAACCAAAGCCCGCTAGTATAAGCTGTCCGGACACCAAACGTGCACAAGTGCGCGGATGTGAACGAACCCTGTCGCAAAACCATGCGACCTCTACTCATTTTGCCTAAAGGTGAATAACCCTCTGTGTGGGACTCTAAAGACTCGACACTACGCTGGCAGTAGGTTTAACCACAGACCGCAAGCGGCACTAGCTGTACATAACAGTCCCCAGGTAGATGCCGATAAGAAGACTGACGAGGTAAACCCGTTTGAACTCCTACTGAGCCTGTATGTGACAGTCTCCGTACAGTCCGGTCTGTTCATCTAAGAACATCGCATGACGGGCCTAGGGGGCGGTAAACGTCAGTCCCCTACTAGCGGTACAAGTCGTGTCGGAGTGTAGCCCAGAACACCTGAGATAACACTGGAAACCTACCAGTCTATCTCGCTTGCCCTGGCCCGGGACTTTGTGTAATGGCTCTCCTAGACACAGCGCGATATCAACCCCCAATACCGGGAGAGACGAATCATGTCTAACTATCACTGCCTCCAAGTGCTTCGGGACTGCACCCAAAAACTACCTGTTTGCACGACTCCTTTGAGCCGTCGTAGGGTAGTAATCAAAGTACAGTAGGAACACACTCGAGGCGAAGTGACAGTATCAAGTCAACGGACTAAGCTGTACTCATGTCACCTGGGAAATGATAACTGACGATAGGTATAATACCAACCAACAGTTCCCGATGAGTCCTGTCCAGTGTACTCGTAACCTAACGAGCACCCGCATACTATCTCAAGTACGACGTACTAACGGCAGTGGGACAGACCGTCTCCCAAGCTGGGATAAGAAGCGCATACGCTAGTCTACTCTGGAGTATCGATGCCCTGTCTCGATAGTCCTGCGACTAGGGACCTGCATAAGGATGTGCTTATGGATTACCTAGCCCCCACGAGTGTGACTGCCATCACAACGCTGGTAATCAAGAAAAGATCCTAAGGGCTCCACTAATGTGTAAAGGCGATATGCTAAAAGAAATACATGCACACATTAAAGCAGAAACAAACCAAGTAGCATACTACCATTTTGTGCAAGATTGTCAATACAAGGTGAATATCCCAAGCTTCCATCAAGTAATATACAATCCAGTATGATACAGTAATGGCCTCTAGGGCATATACACTAACAAACTCAACAGTTCGACGCTTATACTGATCAGTTTTACTGGCTAGGCCAGCCCCGGGATGATGCTGCTGACATCATTCATCTGTACATGTTCCTGTTTACTGCCTAGCGGCACGTCTCGGATTTCAGCCCGAGAATCTGGACCGTGGTCCTGGGCATGCACGGGATACTATTGAGTTACATCGACGATTCATTAAATTGATTTCAAAGATTTGAGAGTAATTAACCCATTGATATAGTCTAGATTACCCACCGCACTTCACCTGCGCGTATACACTTCACAATTCTATATACATGGTAACCTGATTATATACATGTTACTGTTTACATTCTTGCTTGCATATCTTGTGTATCCTGGTTATTTATTATTGTCGATATTATGACGCACTGACGTCTGAGTTTTGCATGGCCCAGTTCCTCAATCTCTTTTGCAGGCTGACCGGGAGCATTTCAGCCGATAGGTCGAACAGTGAGGAGCATGTTAGTGCTTAGTTTAGTTTTCTTTTCATACTTTCATTTCCTGATGTGATCCCGCATTTGGGACGTACTTCCAGATGTTACTGTTTATTGCATTTTATTGCTTCCGCATATTTATATTTCTTGACTCGTTTATTCTGGCATATGGACATGTACTAGTTAGTTTTATGTTTTACTGTTCTTGATATCTTTATAGACAGCCGTAATTTGAGTGTGGAGGGATGTTTTCTAGCCACAGGTTGCATGATTGGCTCAGTCACGTGCCGATCTTAGCGCACTCTGGGAAGCGGGGCGTGACAAAATCTGTATCGAGAAACGGGCTCAAGATATAATGATCACGAGACCAGGTAAGTGCAGAGATAAGGGGAGGTTTTCCAACGCTTTCGCGAAGTTTCTTAATTAGAATAACCTTTTCTCTTTTGGCGGTTTCACCATGTACACTTTCAAAGACACTCCGTGAACGATATACCATTAAGCGGTGTTCTAAACACAGTTAACTTCTCCTAATGAGCGTGAAGTCCTTAAAGGCTTAAAGTCTAGTTTCATTTAATATCTGTGCGGGTAAACATTATGCTCAATTTCGTGATTTATGGGCCACCGAAAAGGTGATGAAATCATTTACCGTATGTTGTGGGGTTCGCTTGCCCTTAAGTCCGTATTAATGGATGCAATGCGCAATTTTATGAAAAGTTATTCAAAGTATCAAATTACCGTTTTTTATGTTTAGGCACGACATTGCAACAAATACGGGTTAGTCACTTTTAGAGTTTGACAGAGATCTTTCGAAAAATCCTGCAAAGATAATATATTGGATGCATCGGATTTGAGAAGAAGGTGTTAGTAAAATACGTACCGATAAATTTTTGGGTTGAGAAACCCCCGTTGAAGTGAATCCGGTTAGCTTGAAAAGTTCGCTTGCGCGGGTCAAACTACACGGATTTTTGGCACTGTACTTCGCAATCACCTTAATTTTGAATGTACACACCCCGCCGAAAGACGCGACCGGGACGTTGGGACGTCAAGGCCTGAATTCCGAGGGCAGATGCTAATTGGTGCTATCCGTCCACCTCTCCGAAGATGCCAAGCTGATTTATGGCACCGTATATCGAAGGTTTAAATGGATGCGGCCGATATAGCAGACTTCGTCAGATTCCCCTCATTTTAGGGGGTTTTGATTGTGGGGACGCTCTTCCTTGCAGACGCAAGCCCCTGCAGTTAATTACGCTACCGCATCGCGGTAACCACTTTCTCCTTCTCCAGATGGTCACTTCATGTCGTGTGTGTTTGTTTTGTTTTTGGTTGCCCGTGATTGTATACGGAGACTAATTTATGTTGTCGCCCGTAGGGCGTGGATTAGTCCAAATCCGTATTTTCTTAGATTTGGGTTTGGGGGTTGGTTTAAGGATACGTTGGTCTCATTTAAGACTAAGATCAACTTAAACATTTGTTAAGGATAAGTTAGTCTAATTTTAAACTAAGATCAACTTAACGGGATCGTTTAGATCTAACAAGAGAGCATTCGGGCTCAATTGTTTAGTTTAGGGACATTGCGGTCGATTACCGGTTTAAGGACATGGTGGTCCAATACCAGTTTAAGGACATGGTGGTCCAATGTTAGTTTAAGGACATTACGGTCCATTTTAAGGACATCGTAGTCCATGGGCTTAAGGACCCCACATTCCAGGTTAAGGACATCGTAGTCCATGCGTTTAAGGACCCCACAGTCCGGGTTAAGGACATTGTAATCCTTAGGCTTAAGGACCCCACAGTCCGGTTTAAAGACGGCATAGTCTGTGAAATGTGTGGTTGTTGGGACCCGTTAACTCTCTGAAGACGTTGAAGGATTACAACGACATGTATCAGAGGGGTTCAGAGATGTACCCATGAACCGGTGTGAATTGGTTGAAAAGATCTGTAGTCCAATTTGGGATTAAGATTTGTTGAAATATTCATGAGCAGGTGTGCTCAATTAAATATAAGTTGAGGACTTATGACCAATATTGGGCTAAGTCCAATAAACATTTGGTTTATTCTAGCTATTGAGCCTTTATTTAAGCTTGGTCCTTTTAATAATGCTGAGCATTAGATCTTGACACCTTTTTTGTCTTGTATTGAATGCAGAGCATTCATCAGAACAATTTATGTTCTGTCAGCGCAACACGTGGCGCTCCAGGTGCTTTGCGCTAGTTAAAGAGCGCAGTGCGCTTCTGCCACGTAGCGCACACGAGAAGGACACGTGTCGCGCTTGGCGCTAAGCGCCAGATGATGGGCGCATTGCGCCAGTTTGTGAGCGCTAAGCGCTAGTCCATGAGCGCATTGCGCTATCAATTTAGAGGCGCACACGTGAGTGACACGTGGAGCACTTGGCGCTGAGCGCCAGCCCATGAGCGCAGTGCGCTATTTCAGAAGCGCAAAGCGCAAGTTGCATACGTGGTTGACACGTGGCGCATTTTGGCGCAGAGCGCTGGTCCAGAGAGCGCAGAAGCGCAGTTTAAGAGTGCAAGGCACATTTCAATAGCATAAAGCGCATTTCAATAGCGCAAAGCGCATTTGATCAATTTTTATGATCTGTAAACAAATTTATGTTCTTTTAAAAGAGACTTTGTCTCAAGATTCAAGAACAACAGTTCTTATTTTTGAAAGGCTTTGCCTTTATAGATCAATGATCTGTGAATGAAGTAAGTACTTCTTTGTTTTTATAATGAGATCTTTTGATCTTTTTTTTTTATGAAAGACCTTAGTCTTTGTAGATCTATGATCTTTTAAGAAGATAATTCTTCTTTTTATGATATGATTTCATCTCTGTATTCATCCTTCATGATCTTTACCTTGAAGAAATAATCTTCTTTTGCTGAGAGCTTGCTCTTCTTTCTTTGAATTTCTTAAAGTTTATAGGGGGGTTTCTCTATCTCAGACTTGAAGTCTTGGGGCCTTTATATAGGAAAAATTGATTTGTTAAATCAGTTGAAGAGATCTTTCTCTGATTGATTTGGGGATGTTTCCCCACCGTTGGATCTTTGATCCTAGGGCTTCTGTTTTACAGAATGCAATCTTCTTGTTTTTCACAAGATTGGAAAGATCTTTCCATAACAGAATTTTATTCTGATTAATTAATAATTTATCATTATTAGATCTTTTGATCTAACGGTGGGGAATTTTTAATTACAACGCTGGCGCACCCATGCTTTGCACGTGGTGCGCTGCTCAGAGCGCAGCGCACTTTGCGCTAGCGCACCTACGTTTGACACGTGGTGCACAGCGCAGAGTGCAGCGCAACCTGCGCTAGCGCACCCGTGTTTGATACGTGGCGCGCAGCGCGCCTAGCGCTAGCGCACACATGGTGCACTGCCTAGGGCACAGCGCACCTGGCGCTAGCGCATCCGTGTTTGACACGTGGCGCGCAGCGCACCTAGCGCTGGATCTGAAGCATTACTTCAACTTTTGAATTTTGAATTTTAAAACAAAACTTTGCTCTGATTGGGGGTGCGCTGCCTAGGGCGCAGCGCACCTGGCGTTAGCGCATCCGTGTTTGACACGTGGCGCGCAGCGCACCTAGCGCTAGATCTGAAGCGTTGCTTCAACTTTTGAATTTTGAATTTCAAAACAGAGCTTTGCTCTGATTGGGGAAAACAAATTCCCCCCCACCGTTGCACTCACGTGGCGCACACGTGAGTGCAGCGGTGGCAGCATCTGAGCCCTTGGATCAACTCAGAAGTTGAAGAGGCGGTTCAATGCCTATAAATAGGACCTTTGGTCCTTTAGATGATTTTCATCTTCTTCTTGAGAATTTTCATTCAGAGCATTGCTCTTTAGTTTAAGAACTTTTCAAGAGTCAGAACTCTATTAAAACTTAGGTAAAGTTTAAAAAAATTAATAAATTAGGGTTTTACCCATTAACAGAGCCTTGCTCTTCATGATCATTGATCTAAATAAAACCCATTTAGGGTTTCATTAAGAGAGCTTTGCTCTCATGAACCCATAGATCTAAAGAAATCTTTTCTTGGGGTTTCTTAGCCCATGAATCAGAGCTCTGCTCTTTTGAATCATGTTGATTTATTAATCTTTGATGAAGAACTCTTTAGAATTTTTTAATTAATTCATAGAAATTAATTTTAATTAATTCTTTTATGATGGATTTTTCCATCATCATTACAAAGCCAGGCTCTTAAGGAATTTTATTCCTTCATGATCAGAGTTTGACAAGTGTCACTCTGTCATAGAGCATTGCTCTCAAAGGGAGATTTTCTCCTTTTCCCGAGTGATCTCTCATTTAATGAGAATTTTCCTAAGGATTTCCTCATTTAACTAACAGTTTCATCCAATGATGAGGATGTTTTATTAATTGACGCCTTGTCATCTAGATTTCGTGGGTCCCCCTTTGATCCCCTTTCCACTGTATTGCAGTGTGGTACAAATTTTAAAGTACCGAGTGTCAAAAATTTAAAATTAAATTATAGCACTGACCGTTGACTTCTGTCCCCCCCTTTTTTGCAGGCGACATGTCTTTCGATCTCTCTTTCCCGTTTTTTCGTTCAGAAGGCGGGTTTCCTGAGGCGCCTGTGGACCGGGAGGTTCTCACGCTCATCAAAGACCATGACCCGGAACACAAAAATCTTCACTTGTGGGGTAGATGGTATGACCAGATTATCAGAGGTCAACGAAGCTTCTCTTGTGCGACGCCTTCGGAGCCTATCTCGGCGATCCCGTATGCAGATGCACCCCCGGTGAACTATGCCGTGGAGGTTGTCAATTGGACTTCGGAGGGTCTTTTTCAACCTTCGATCGCCGCCGTACCCATGTAGCCGCCGGCGGGTTTGGATACCCTGGGGCGGCGCATATGTCAGGGTGAGTCGCGCCCTTGGGGACAGCCCTATAACATCGGGTTAACTCCCCGTCATCCGGCCGGGTACTTGCAATGGGCCCGGTATATCTTGTCGGCGAAGAAATCACAGCTGTTGAGGCTTGGGGTATACCCTACGGTCTACGCTTTGTTGTTCCAATATTCTGCACCTCCCACGTGATGGATTAAGGCGTTCTTGGAGCAGTGGAACATCCTGACCCATACCTTCCTTCTACTTAACAGAGAGGTCTCCATTTCCTTGCAAGAATTCGCCGAGGTTTCTGGTATACCGGTCAGGGGGGAGCACTATGAGGAGCTTCTTTCTACGGATGAATACGTTTTTTCCACTAAGCCAGTGGTGATGGGCCTCATGCCAGAGAACGCCATTCAGCACCAGTTCCCCAGCCTGATAAAGTTGTTGAACCTGTACGAGAGCCTCTTCCGTGAATCCGGAGGCCGAGGGGTCAGTTTTGCGGACTTCATTGCCCGGTTTCTTCGCCCGGAGATTTTGTCGCGACGAGGCAAAAAGTTTGCTAAGCTCGATGATCCCTTCGGCTTAGGCCTGGACCGTCGGCCGGTACTGGAAGCTGATCAGAAGGGCTTCTTTCTTCCTGACGCTGCGATCATCCCTCTGTCAGAAATCCCCGCCCCGGGCATTGACGAGGAGGCGTTCTTTCTTGGGTTTCTTGGGCTATGGATGAGTTGGTTCGCGCTCCCTTTGCATCCTCGTTACATGAGGGCTTCCGTCTTCTACCCCGCGCATCGCATGGTTGTCGGAATACAAGTGGCCATCAGGATCGCCGGGTTAGCCCATTTATACTATGGTCTTAACGTAGCGGCGGATACCACTGAACCGGGTGTGCATCCTGCCAATTTCCTGATGCATTACTTCAATTCATGGATGGAGATGCACGTGCTTGGGGGTTTTGGCATTCATAAGAGACCTTCGTTTTACGAGAGATGCAAGTTCCCTCGGATTATACGGCTGGTTGACGCCTCCATCGCGAGTCCGTCACAGCGGGAAGCTAAGGGCTTGCTCCTTCGTCCGCGCACGGTCGGAGATGGTATGTCTTTCACAGACAAAGTCTTGACCATCGGCCAGGAAACTTCAAAGGCGGTGCTGTCACTGCAAGACATTTTTAAGGACGGGGCCTCCGTGTTGCAAGCCCGGAAGATTCTTCAATTATACTCCATCAGGCCGGGATTTCTTGTATTGAGGCAGAATGATGCGGCGCTATTCATGAGATACAACCCCCATCATTTCTTGTATTGAGTCCTGCTGGAGGCTTTCTTAGTAGAACCCGCTGCCACTGAAGAGGGAACACGGGGCGCGCTGCATCATTTCATGCGCTTGAATACGGGGTCTCACTTCTTTATTAGCGAACCAAGTTGTGTCCCGAGGGCCCTTAATGTGTACGTGGTCTGGTATCAACATGCAATGGGTGCTGTTATCAGGGAAGAGAAGCGGCTGCTACTTGACCGCAAGGGTGCACCCCCTGCTAGTGACCGAAACCTCCCCTTGAAGCGACGGACCATTGTCATTCCTCCGCTAAGAGAAGCTGCCGTGATCGAAGTCCCCGGCGATAGGCCTGAGCTACCGGTGCTCCGTGCTCCCTTGGAGATGGTGGATGTACCACAGGTGCCCCGTGCTCCCACGGAGATGATAAATGTAGCTTCCCCCAAATCTGGCGTGGGCTCAGATATCGGGACTCATCGCCCCAAAGTGCCCACCAAGAGCAAGCTTGTGCTGGCTGCGACTGGAGCTCGCTCGCAGAAGAGGAAGAAGAAGTCGGTCCTCTCTCTGGACGCTGTACTAAGCCTGGAGCCTCAGACTCCTTATAATGAAGGCCTGAGCGAATATGGGACCAATGAAGGTCTCTTCATAGCACTGGAAGATACTGATCTCAAGGCCTCTATTGCAGCTTCTGTGCGATCCATAAGCCACCAAGCGGAAATGGCCACCCTCACGCAATCAAGTAAGCATAAGTCGTAACTTCTGTTATTGCCTTATGTTTTTTATTTTTATTATCATGTCTTGACTGACATTTTTCTTTCTGTAACAGGCTTTACCACTGAAGAGGCTCTGGCGGCTTCCCTCAGGACCTTCGAGGAGGAGGAGAGGAATCGCGCTTTACTGGGCATTGGTATGTCTCGGCTCATTGCATCTTCATTCTCCTTTCTTATGGACAATCTAACCCCTTCTTTATCTTATCGCAGGGACTACAATGCCAATCCCGCAAGGTGATGCGGAGATTCTTCCCGGGCCAGCCACCGAAGTCCCGGCCTCTTCGGACCACCGAAAGAGGCCTTACTTAAACGACCGATGACGGATGTTATAACGGCTCCAGAGGTAACCCTTGGCACGGACGATGACGTCCTATTGATGGAGGCATCTAGAAGATCCGCTTTGACGGCCCGAGCGGAAAGGAAGCACCGAATGCACGCGGCGAGGGAGCGTAGTGCTGCCTTGGCCGTGAGTGCGGGTTCGAGCACCGCTACCCCTGCCTATACTCCTTTAGAGGAATCCCTGGCCGCCCTGTCCACTGCCTATAGACGGGCAGCACGTGCGGCTCGGGAAACGGTCGGAAGACCAACTCAAGGTAATATGACACGGGGTTCCGTTGTCAAAGTTTTAAATATCAATTCTCATATATCTTACCTTGCAGGGCCAAGTCTTACCGAAGAAGTGGCGACGACCGCTGAGCCTAGGGTAGCGGTAGAGGAGGTAGTCGTGATTGCCGAACCCAAGGCGGTGGTAGGCGAGATGGCTGCGATCGCCGAGCTCGAGGTAGCGGCGGGCGAGATAGTCACTCGATCACCGAGCCTGAGATGGCGGTAGGTGAGATGACCACCATTGCCGAGCCCGAGGTAGCGATGGGTGAGATGGATACAGCCGCCGAGCCTGAGGTGACGATGGATGAGACAGGTACAGCCGCCGAACCCGAGGTAGTCACTCTTTCCCAAGAGTCGGGCACTGCCCCGATCGTCACTTTTTCCACCTGCGGCTCTTTGCCATCTCCTGGCGTCGCAAGCATTACGACGGCTCTCGTAGAGTCAGGGGATGAGGCGACGGGAGGTGAGACCATCCCGATGGAAGAGGACGAAGCGGTTGCTGTATCAAGTGACGCCCTCGTCACGGTTCCGACTGGCGACCCATCAGGTAGATTTTAGGTCATTGCTTTTCTTTTTATTCTGCAATCTTTTTCAATCTTTCCTGACAGTATTTATCTTGTTACTAATGCAGGTGTGGCGAGCGTTGAGGTTGCGCTACCCGAGGCAGTGCCATCAGCTACTGCTTTGACGGTGACACCTCCTCTACCCTCTCTCGTACCATCTCAGATGTTGGAAGGTGTGGATTCGTGACCCGTCGGTCTTATTTTTAGGCTGTATTACTTATGTACTGACGTTGCATTACTGCGTCCTTGCAGGAGTCCTTTTTGACCACCTGTATCAGGTGTTGTACCCACACTTCTCCTTCCTGTCAGAGATTAGTCCGCCTGGTGGTGTCGGTGAGTATCTTTTCTAAACGACGTCCTTTCTTTAACGGGCAGTCACATTATTGCTAATCCCTCTTTGTATTGCTTGTAGCCTTACAAATCGAAGGCGGGGACGAGGCTATCGTTGCGCCACCAGTACTCCCAGCTCTGCCCCCTGTTGCAGCTGGTATGGTAGACTCTATTTTTCGTGTATTTTCTTTATTTCTTGAGCCGACATCTGATTGTGATTTGTTTTGTAGCGGTCACATCGACTCCAGCCCCGTTCGAGTCTCGCATTATAATGCCGGCAGGGCCCTTTTCCAGACGCCCATCCTCAAAAGGTGCTGTGACCAGTCTGCGTATGCTGAGCGAATGCGTCGAGGAGCTTGACGCGAAGGCTCCTACATCTGCCGCAGATTTCGCGGCCGATGTCAATCCGATGCTGGCGATGCTTGTGAAGTTCCATAATAAAGGCGTCTTCGAGTCTTGGGTTAATCATTGCAGGAAGATTGAAGCCTGCCTGCATGAGCTTCAGCTTATGCGTCCTGCCCCTGAGATTCAGGCTTTGAACTCCCAGCGGTCTGCATGGGTTGAGCAGAGCTTGTCCTTCCTCCGCTATTTCGAACAAGAAGCGACCTTGAGGCGGAAGGAACGCGATGAGGCTTCCGCTGAGTCTGTCTAATTACGTGCCCAGGTCGAAGTGAACGCCGCACAACTGAGAGCTGTCTTTGACACCTTGCAGCAATGTATCTTGGACGGGCTTGTATTGAGATGGAAGCTCGACTCTATCGAGCGGGTTACACAGAGTCGCAAAGCTGCCCAATAGGGAATCGATGAGAAGATTTCATCATGCTTGCGACAAAGGACTTGAATCGAAGCGGAGCTGGCCACAGCGGCTGATCAAGAAGAGGGGCTGAAGGAAGTGCGTGAGCGGCTGATCGGATTATTGAAAGCGCTTCCCTCTCAATAATTGTTTTTTGTACCATTTGTAATTTTGAATAAAATGTATTCATTCTTTTATTCATTCATATGATGTATTTTGTACCCCACTGAATTCATGAATAAAAGATACATTTCTTTTCGCAATGTCTTGTGTCATCTCTCTGCTTTCTTTTTTCTTTTGTTATCAGCATGTCACCTTAGCAAGCAGAGCCAGCAGATGATAGAGTGAGCATCTCGTTTTGGCTTCTTCGAGGAGTAGTGATGGCTTAGGAAGCAGGTTCGGATCTGCTACCTAAGACTTTTCAACTTTATGAGCCGTGAGGGTCTCATAAAGACTTTTCTCCCTACGAGTCGTGAGGATCTCGTAGGTGTTTTTTTTTCTCCTTAGGAGTCGTGAGGATTCCTAAGTGTGTTTTCCCTTATAAGTCGTAGGGATCTTATAAGAGAGTTTTCTTCCTTACGAATCGAGAGGACCCTTAAGTGTTTAATGAAATTGACATTATCCGCATTTCACGGCGTCATTGGGTGACGTATTTCCGAGGCGGGGTCATGTAGATGACGTATTTCTGCGACTGGGTCGTGTGGATGACGTATTTCCAAACGGGGTCATGTGGATGACGTATTTCCGAGACGGGGTCATGTGGATGACGTATTTCTGCGACGGGGTCATGTGGATGACGTATTTCCGCGACGGGGTCATTTGGATGACGTATTTCCGCGACGGGGTCATTTGGATGACGTATTTCCGCGACGGGATCATTTGGATGATGTATTTTTGAGACGGGGTCATTTGGATGATGTATTTCCACGACGGGGTCATTTGGATGACGTATTTTTGAGACGGGGTTATGTAGATGATGTATTTCCGCGACGGGGTCATTTGGATGACGTATTTCCGAGACGGGGTCATATAGATGACGTATTTCCACGACGGGTCATATGGATGACGTATTTCCGAGACACGGGGTCATTTGGATGACGTATTTCCGAGACGGGGTCATTTGGATGACGTATTTCCGCGGCGGGGTCATTTGGATGACGTATTTCCATGACGGGGTCATTTGGATGACGTATTTCCGAGACGGGGTCATGTAGATGACGTATTTCCGCGACGGGGTCATGTGGATGACGTATTTCCGAGACGGGATCATGTAGATGACGTATTTCCGCGACAGGGTCATATAGATGACGTATTTCCACGATGGGGTCATTTGGATGACGTATTTCCGCGACGGGGTCATTTAGATGACGTATTTCCGAGAGTCATATAGATGACGTATTTCCACGATGGGGTCATTTGGATGACGTATTTCCGCGACGGGGTCATTTAGATGACGTATTTCCGAGATGGGGTCATTTGGACAAGGTCATTTGGATGACGTATTTCCGCGACGGGGTCATTTGGATGACGTATTTCCGAGACACGGGGTCATTTGGATGACGTATTTCCGCGACGGGGTCATTTGGATGACGTATTTCCGCGACGGGGTCATTTGGATGACGTATTTCCGAGACGGGGTCATGTAGATGGCGTATTTCCGAGACAGGGTCATGTGGATGACGTATTTCCGCGACGGGGTCATGTAGATGACGTATTTCCGCGACAGGGTCATTAAGATGACGTATTTCCACGACGGGGTCATTTGGATGACGTATTTCCGCGACGGGGTCATTTGGATGACGTATTTCCGAGACGGGGTCATTTGGATGAGGTCATTTGGATGACGTATTTCCGTGATGGGGTCATTTGGATGACGTATTTCCGAGACGGGATCATATAGATGACGTATTTCTGCGACGGGGTCATGTGGATGACGTATTTCCGAGACGGGGTCATTTGGGTGACGTATTTCCGCGACGGGGTCATATGGATGACGTATTTCCGAGACGCGGTCATGTAGATGGCGTATTTCCGCGACGGGGTCATGTGGATGACGTATTTCCGAGATGGGGTCATTTGGGTGACGTATTTCCGAGACGGGGTCATGTGGATGACGTATTTCCGCGACGGGGTCATGTGGATGACGTATTTCCGAGACGGGGTCATTTGGATGACGTATTTCCGCGACGGGGTCATTTGGGTGACGTATTGTCTGTTGTAATGAGACGAATACCGAAGTGGTCTCTAGGTTGTCTGGAAACCATGGAAATTTGGAGTAGGGGCTTTGTCGTAGCTCCAGGGTTGATTGCAGCATCTGGATCCTGCTTGAATGGGGGGAACGTTGTTGATGATCTCTAGGCTACCCCTAAACCGTCGAGATTTGGCTCTGTTTTTCTGATGGAGCCGGGGGGGGGAAGGTGTGGATTCCTTCTTTGTTTGCGCCCCTGGATTGTATACAGGGATTGACATGATATCACCTGTAGGGCATAAATTTCATTTTTCTTTATTTCTTTCCTCGATGCTCTATCATTTCAGCTTTTATATCGCGAAGGTCGCGATTGCCCAATCATTTCGGCTATTTTTTGCGGTGCCCAATCATTTCGGCTATTTATTTTATTTTTACTCGCTGCTTTTTATTGCGAGATGCCCAATCATTTCGGCTATTTGCATGCATATATTTTTACTTGCTGATTTTGTTTGCAAGTTGCCACATCATTTCGGCTATTTCGTATGCATGTGTGGCTCGCTGGCTTCTTTGCTGCAAGCTTGGAGTTAGACACCGATTTCGGCATCAACACCGCTACAACTGGAATATTGCCAGGAGCAAATCATCATTTGCCTCTGTCGATGTCGAACAAAGGTGGCTTAGTGAACAGAGTTAGGATCCTGTCGACTAAGGCTTTCGACTTCATGAGCCGTAAGGGTCTCATAAAGGTTTTTCTCCCTGCGAGTCGTGAGGATCTCGTAGGTGCGTTTTCTCCTTAGGAATCGTGAGGATTCCTAAGTGCATGGTCTCTTATAAGTCGTAAGGAACTTACAAGAGTGTTTTTTTCTTATAAGTCGAGAGGACTTACAAGGGCTGTTCACCGTGTAGACATATCCCTAGTCACGGATGGGACTTTGTTAGGGAAATATTTATTCGTGCCCGTGAATTGTATACAAGGGTCAATATTGAACCACTTGTAGGGCAGAATTGGAGATTGTGATGGCTTAAGAACAGGTTCAGATCCCTGTAGCTTAAGACTTTTGAATCTTATGAGCCGTGAGGGTCTCATAAGAGGGTTCTCCTTACGAGTCATGAGGATCTCGCAAGTGTAATTTCTCCTTAGGATCGTGAGGATCCCTAAGTGTTTTGCTCCCTTGTGAGTCGAAAGGATCTCACGCAGGTGGTTTCTCCTTACAAAGTCGAGAGGACTTTGCAAGTGTCTTTTAACGAGATTGTGCCCTTTCGGGTTTTCACAAAACTCGCCGGTAGCCCTGCTGTTTTTACACACGGAGCCCTTTCGGGTTTTCATCCGTGCCCTTTTTGCTTGTGGACATACCGTTTTTCTTTTTCTTTCTTTTCTTTTCTTTTTTTTTAATTGTTTATTCTTTTCTTTCTCTTTTTTTTGTATCAGCCTTGGGATGCTGTAATCTACAGTAGTTTATCGACGTCTCGGTCAACAGCTAGTTTTAAGACATAGTGGTCCATTGTTAGTTTACGGACGTTTCGGTCCGTCGTTAGTTTAAGGACGTTTCGGTCCGTTATTAGTTTAAGGACGTTTCGGTCCGTCGCCAGTTTTAGGACATAGTGGTCTATTGCTAGTTTTAGGACATTTCGGTCCGTTGATAGTTTAAGGACGTTTCGGTCTATTAGCCGGCTACTACTTATAGAGTTTGGGCTTAGGAAGATAGCGAGCGGACATAGTCTTCGTCATTTTTCATTGACCTAGGCCGTGACTCGTCAGGCGTAGTACTTTTTCAGGAAGCGACCATTTATTGGCCTGAAGGGCCTTTCGCCATGCATGTCCATGAGTAAATAGGCCCCACCCTGTTAGACCTTGTCTATGATATACGGGCCTTTATAGTTCGGCTTGAATTTCACTCGTTTGGCACGATTGGGGATCATAGGTCTTTTGACCACTAGCATGAGTTCGCATTGGCGGAATGTCCTCGGCCTAGTCAATCTTTCGTATGAGCGTGTCATCTTTGCTTTGTAAGCCTCCAGGTTTTATTGCGCCATGAGCTGGGTTTCATCAAGGGCATCGAGCTCCTCAAGCTGAAGGTTAGCATTCTCTTCGTCCGTTAGCTCGTAATGAACTGCCACTCGTAGAGAGGGAAACTCTATCTCGAGGGGGAGTACCACTTCTGTACTGAATACCAACGTGTACTGTCGGGACCCGGTTCTTGCTCATGGAGCAGAGTGCCACACGGAACAAAGTGCCACGCCAAGTGTCGTGTTAAGTGGGCGGGGGCCACCTCTTGAATCCGTAGGGGCCACCTCTTGAGTCCGTGGGACCCACTGTAGAACAATGGGGACTTTTCGGAATACATTCCGAAAGAGGGCAGATCTGTACTATATATGGAATGATACCACTCTTCAATACAGATGCGCCTTTTAAGTGAACCGGCACTACAGGAGCTTGAGAACTCCGTAGTTACGCGTGCTCGAGCCAGGAAAGTTCTGGGATGGGTGACCTCCTGGGAAGTGGCCGCTGGTCGGGTCCGGTTCGCCCGGAAGGATAAAACCATGCGGTTTCGGCCAGAGCGGACAATACTCTCTGTATTAGGGATGGGGTGTGACAGAATGGTATCAGAGTTGGTCCCTCAATAGTAGGTCTGTGGTTCGAGGACGAACCATTGTTCAAAGGTGGGGAGAATGTCGGGACCCGGTTCTTGCTCACGGAGCAAAGTGCCATACGGAACAAAGTGTCACGCCAAGTGTCGTGTTAAGTGGGCGGGGGCCACCTCTTGAATCCGTAGGGGCCACCTCTTGAGTCCGTGGGACCCACTGTAGAACAATGGGGACTTTTCGGAATACATTCCGTAAGAGGGCAGATCTGTACTATATATGGAATGATACCACTCTTCAATACAGAGGCGCCTTTTAAGTGAACCGGCACTACAGGAGTTTGAGAACTCTGTAGTTAAGCGTGCTCGAGCCAGGGAAGTTCTGGGATGGGTGACCTCCTGGGAAGTGGCCGCTGGTCGGGTCCGGTTCGCCCGGAAGGATAAAACCGTGCGGTTTCGGCCAGAGCGGACAATACTCTCTGTATTGAGGGTGGGGCGTGACAGAATGGTCTGATGTAAATCCCCATTTCCATATTAATAAAGGTTTCTTTTTCTCTGAATCCCAGTGGCTTCTTTTCTTTTTCCTTCATATTTTTGAATTGGTTGTTTAAGCGTAATATGTATATCTGTCCAAACCCTCAAAGCCTAAACCCAGGATTTAAATCAAGGCCAGAGTAAATTTAAAACCAAAATTTTATCAATAAAATCCTAACCCAATATTTAAAACCCTAAGTCTTACTCAGCCCACATTTTTTTTATAAATCCATTAATAAATTTAACCCTCAGCCCATTCCCTTTTCCCTCAGCCCACTCTTGATTTTTTTAAATAAATCCCTTATAATTTTTCCCGGCCTGTTTATCTCAGCCCACTCAATTTTTTCTTTGATTAAATCCTTACTAAAATCCCCGGCCCGTTCAACTCTCCAAGCCCACATCTCATTTTAATTCTTCAATTATTTTTATATCCCCGGCCCGTTCAATTCTCCAGCCGACATCTCATTTTAATTCTTCAATTATTTTTATATCCCCGGCCCGTTCAATTCTCCAGCCGACATCTCATTTTAATTCTTCAATTATTTTTATATTCCCGGCCCACTCCCTGCGGCCCGTGTCCAAATCCCCGCTCTCCCGACCCCATCACTGTTCCTCTTCTTAAATCCCAACGGTAGCATCCACTGTTCACAGCGCGTGATCCCCCTTCCTCCCCCGCGCCTCGCGCCCACGACCACGCCCCCGCTCCTGCCGTTACCCCCACGATTTCAACCTCGTCTCCAACTCCTCTCATCACTCTCCCTCTCCAACTCACTCCTCATCTCTCTCGCTACACCCACCGAGCCCCAACCTCGAACAGCCCACTGCAACCTCCACCTCCGACGACGACGACAATCCCTCGGCAACCTTCGATCACTCCTCCTCCACCAACCTTCTCCCTCCACGACTTCGCCATTCATCAACCCGAGCCCCTGCCAAATATCCCCTGCACACCCAAACCCATTTTTTCACCTAACCACGGCCATCCCTGGCACTCAACGCCAGCGAGCCCCTCTGACCTGAACCACCCTTGCGACCCTCTACATCTTTAGCACCATCAAACCCGACCCCACTGCTCCCCCTCTCTTTCCAAAACCCATCTGCAAACTTTTTCCCCTCACTGTGAACGGCACTGTTGCACTTCGCTGGAGCGCCGCCGCCGACCATCGTCAATCTCAGCACTACTCAAGAGATCCACAGAGCCTACTCCACACTTCCAGCGCGCACAAGACGACTCCGAGAAACTCCGACGTAAAACCCGTGTTTCGAAGCGAGCTCGCGAGAATCCGTTACACGGCGTACATCACGCGTCCGTGACGCCACTGCTGCCGTGCGACCCCGAGACATTTTCCAGGCAAGTGTTTACTTGCTTCATGCTAAAATATTAGTGGTACAAATCTAAATCGTATAGTTTATGAATTTACCGGTTACCGATATACATTATGACCTAAGTGTTCGATGCTAGATCCCAATGGAAATAATAGTTTATTTTGACGAAAACTGATATTTTCTGGTGGCCCATTTGATGAAAAATATTGTGTATGAATATCGCTGGAAAATACGATTGTTTGTGACAAGAATTGATACCCCCAAATATGCCGTTAAAACTAGAATTCTCTCGTACCTGAAAACGAATAAAATCACCATAAATCATATTCAAACTGGAATACTGCGTTCGAGGGCTTATATCGAAGCCGACTCGACGAACTTTAACCCTATGTAAAATTCTAATGATTTCTGTTCTGTAACTGTGAAGATAATTGGATCGGAATGCGACTCTGGACTGCAGTCCAGAGCGTTTCTGGTTATTGTGTACTGTCCCAATACCTGTGCCACTGTGTTTCTTGAAGTCGTATGTTACGGAACCCTTCAGTATATGAAATATAACTCTGTTAGCTAAATAAACCAAGTTGTTCCATTCCGTTTCATCGCCGTTTGCTATTTTAAACTGTATTTAAAATGGCAGAACGTATAACTGTCCAGAACAGATTCTGAAGTGACACCCTGAGGTTAAACTGTGTATAACTTTCAACATACAGATGCGATTGAGGATCCGTCTGTTACGTTGAATACTTTATCAAAAACCCTAGATCTCTTTTAACTGTGACATCGCTAAATTCTGAGCCCAACTGGGAGCAATTCGTGTCGCGAAACGGACGTTCAGTTCTGAAACTGTATTTCCAGCCGCGAGCACTTAAAACGAAACAGCTATATCTTGAAAACTGGAATCCCTATTGAACTGAAACGAATTTGGATGAATTGCTGACTAAGTGTTCTATTTACCTTACTTGTATCATTTTGCTGAATTCCGAACATATTAATTTATGTAAATTATTTTAGTTAAGGATATGCAAGTTGATTCATAACATACAGAGTTATTGGTAGCATACAATACATATATCATACCCTTGCCATATACTCAGTGTTAGTGCGCGTGGACATTGCATTATCGTGCATGATAGATGTTGGTGTAGGAGTGATGAGTACACCAATGGAAAGTGAATATTCGTGACAGTGATTGATACAGTGAACAGTGATAAAACCGTGCCATTGGTATACTTGTACACAACTAGATCAAGATCATAAATAGTGTAAACATGGGGAAAAGGGGGAAATCAAAGTGGAAAGAGTATCGTATTTAGCGGGACCGTGTTTAGAGGATGATCATTCGAACCGTGATACTGATACGTGTAGGGTAGGATCTAGCGATCCGGCCGACAGGGTTATGTCCCGGGCATGTGGGCCGTTGTCTCGGGTATGTACGAGACTCCTATTAAACATGATCCTCCTTCCACTATGTGATTTCAAACTTGACCTAGAGACCGATAGGGACACATAACATATTCTGCATCATATAGTGACATAGTGATTACTTGCATTGTTCTTATACAAGAATTACCTCATTTACCTATTTCATCTTATTATAATAATATTGTTATTGTGTCGCTCTGACGACCTGAGTATGCATGCTCAGATTCCGCGGGAGGACCAGCACAGGAGACTGATCTACCCTTCGAGTTCACAGAGATATAGTCTGGTGTACTCCCTACCTTTACTGCTTTCCATAGAGTGATCGTGAGATTGAACTTGGTTAGTTATTGTTCTTATTACCTGTAATTTGTGAACAATGGAATTTTAATGTAATAAATTAGTGATGTGATTCCTTTAATACTGTGCTGTATTACTGATTACCATGTAGTGCTAGAAGCCGAAGTGTGACTACGGCGGGATGATCCCTTGACCGTAGGAGCATGGCTGACCTAGTCATACCTCGTATTCCGTATTTTGGGAAGCGGGGCGTGACACGTACGGCATTGTGTTCGTGGCCGTTTTGAACGTAGTTTGATACGCCCAAAGTTCTTCATGCAGTCTCTCGTGCCAGTCCTTCTTATTTCGGGACACCGTCTTTTTCACGATCTTCGTCAAGGTCTTGTTGAAAGCCTCAGCTAGACCATTAGCTCAGGGATTATAGACTGAAGAGTATCTCCAGTCTATGTTATGCCGTTGTGCAAAGCGGCTGATCTTGTGGCTTCTATAGGATGGCCCGTTATCGGAGATGATCCGTCCCGGAGTGCCAAACCGATAAATGACGTGTGTTTTGAAGAAATGGAGGACATTCTCCGTCTTCACTTCCCTCAGCGGTACTGCTTCTATCCATTTGGAGAAGTAATCATTTTTCGCCAAAATGAATCGATGTCCTCTGGACGATGCTGGTTCGATAGGGCCGATTATGTCAGTTCCCCACATTTCGAATGGCCAGCTAGCCACCGTCGCGTGTAGCGGATTGGGATGTTGATGGATACAGTCCCCGTGAATTTGGCACGAGTGGCACTGCTTTGCATATTTGAGGCAGTCTTGAATCATCGTAGGCCAATAATAACCCATCTGTTTGATCTTTAGTTTCATCTTCGGCCCGGCTTGATGAGAACCGCAGAGTCCGTCGTGAGTTTCTTGGACGATCCTCCTTGCCTCTTCAGGTCCCAGGCATCTTAGCCATAAAGAGTCAAATGACCTCTTATACAGAGTATCATTGACGAATGCAAAAGAAAGAGCTCGTTTCATGAGCTGATGTCTCGAGGACGCATCTTCAGGTGTCCGACGGGATTTGAAGTAGTCTATAAAGATTTCCCTCCAATCCTTAGCCTTTTCCTGGTCTTTTATCTGTAGAGTTGTTTGCTCGGTTGCTCCCTTTTCTTCGGACGACTCCGGAGATATTTCTGCCGATGCGAGAACCCGACGGCTTTGCACAACGATCCTCACGTTATCGAGGTTTTCGTCAGCCGGTTCTTTAGCGAGCTTAGCTAATGCATCCGCTTTGCTATTTTCCGCACGCGGTATGCTTTCTAAGGTGTGGAAAGGAATTTGAGTCAGCAGTCACTGTACTCTCTCGCCGTATTTCACCAACTCAGACTTGCACGTCTGATAGTCGCCGTTTACTTGACTAACGACCAGCTGGGAGTCTCCGTACATGAGGAGGTTTTGAATTCCCATGTTGAGGGCGATCTCGAGACCTGCTATCAAAGCTTCATACTCGGCTTCATTGTTCGTCCTCGGCTCTGTTAAGGAGAAGGCAAAGCGCATTATCCCTCTTTGTGGAGTCACGAAGATGAGGCCTACCCCGGATTTGATTATAGAGGTGCTTTGTTTTCGCTTCTTCATGGAAGACGCTCCATCTAAATAAAGTTCCCATCGGGTATCACTCCCTCTTTTCTCCCTGTCAATTGTGTCAAACGCGTGCTCATCTGGCAATTCGCAGTTCAAAGAAGAATCGGCAGGAATCAGATGCTCAGCGAGGAAGTCAGCGATGGATTGGCCTTTCACTGCCTTGAGGGGACGATAAGTTATCGAGAACTCCATCAAGAGGAGGGCCTATTTAACGAGTCGCCCCGTTAATATAGCCTTTGACATAAAATATTTGAGAGGATCCACTTTCGATATGAGATGGATCTCATGTGCTAACACGTAGTGTCTGAGCTTCGTTATCGCAAAGATCAATGCCAAGTAGTATTTTTCGATGGGGGAGTAATTGCTTTCTGCACCCAGTAGAACTCGATTCAAGTAGTGGAGAGCTCTCTCTTTCCCTTGGTCGTTTTCTTGTGCCCACAGCGCTTAAAGAACCTTCGAGGGCTGTTGTGTACAGGACGAGAGGTTTTCCTTTAACGGGAGCGGCTAGTACTGGCGGATTCTGCAGGTATTGCTTGATTTCGTCCAATGCGCTTTGGCATTTGCGATCCCAGACGAAAAGGGTCCCCTTCTTCATTAGGTGACTATAAGGATGGCATTTACCGGAGAGATTGGCTATGAATCGCCGGATATACGTGAGCTTCCCATGGAGAGACCACAGTTGCTTGAGAGTTCTTGGCAGAGGCATTTCCATGATCGCCTTGATCTTTGACGGGTCTACCTCAATGCCTCGGTGTTGGACGATAAATCCTAGGAATTTGCCTGAGGATACTCCGAACACGCATTTGAGAGGGTTCATCTTCAACTTGTATTCCGAAGGCGTTGAAATACGATCTTCAGATGCTCTAAATGTTCCTCGTATGATTTTCTTTTAACTAGGAGGTCGCCGATATAGCATTCGACGATTTCATGTATGAGGTCACCAGAAATCTTCGTCATGGCCCTCTGATAGGTAGCGCTGGCGTTCTTCAGACCGAAAGGCATCACCTTGTAGCAGAATATGCCCAAAGGGGTCCGAAAAGCGGTGTGCTTCTGGTCATCGGGATGCATCTTTATCTGATTGTATCCCGACGATCCGTCCATGAAGGAGAAAACTTCATGAGTGGACGTATTGTCTATCATCAGCTCGATGACCGGTACTGGGAAGTTGTCCTTCGAGCATGCTTTATTGAGATCCCGAAAGTTCGCACATATGCGCACCGTTCCATTTTTCTTCATCACTGGGACGATGTTGGCGATCCAGTCAGGGTACTGAACTTCTTGGATGAAGCTGGAGTCGATTAGCTTCTTGACCTCGGCATTGATGCTCACCTCAAGCTCGAGCCGCATTCTTCTCGGTGCTTGTTTGACTGGTTTGATGTTCGGAGATATCGCCAATTTGTGGACGGCTATTTCTGGATCGAGTCCCAGCATCTCTGAATAGTTCCATGCAAAGCAATCTTTATACTGCATGAGCACGTCTTTAAGCGTAGCCACCTTTTCTTCAGACAAAAGCTCACCGACGAACGTCAGTCATGGGTCATTTGTCGTCCCCAAGTCAATTTTCTTGAGATTATCCACAATAGTATGGATTCCATCTTCCAGCTCTTTTGGCGCCGGTGGAAACTCGGAGATCACCTCGTCATCATCGTTTTCGAAGCACCAGGGGAGGTCATCCATATTCTCGGGCTTTTCTTCTGACAGCGTTATCACATGACAGGTTCAAGCTCGCTTCCAAGATCGATGTTGATCTGGTTCTACTCTCACGGCTTTGGGTTCATGTTTCTGCGGCGGGGTTACCCTCCAGCTGCTGGATAGAGCGAACCTGCCTTACTGATACTCGTCTTCTGCCCAGTCTTTAAATGTGAAGCAGTCTTCGAGAGGATGTCCTATTGCCCTGTGATAGGAGCAATAGTCCAGGTGAGAGACTTCTCCTGCTTGCTCAGGGTGCTTGGACTCCGGGAGTGCCATCATCTGATGTTTTATGACAAGATCGAATATCTTTCTTGTCTTGTCTTGGGGAAAAGAGTATGCTCAACTCATCTTTGTTATAAGAGACGAATCCGGACTGCTCGATTCCTGATCACGTGGCTTCTTGGATCCGCTTTGTCGCTATCAAACGCCTTTCCCGTTCTTTGGTTTGTTTCTGCCTCTGCGTCGGGCCTTTTGTACAACGGGCTGACGAGGAGGGGCATTTTCATTTTTCACAGCCTGTTGAAGGAGGCGTTGCGTCCTGGCTTTCTCGTAGATGGTCATTTCGCGATTATGGTCATCTCGAACCTTTTGACCGGCTTCCCTTATAAGCTTGTCCATTTGTTCTTCGAACGACAGACTGGGCATTTTCACGGCGGGAGCTCGTTCTGGTTCATGATTAGCATCTTCCCACAGAGCATCTCCTTCTTCATCAAAGTCATGTATGACGTTGCTGCCATGGACTCGCTCCCGTTTCTTGGATCGAATATACCCAAGCCCGATCGTTTCCATTTTTCCGTTGGGCAATTTTCGCCGAGTTCCGGGAACGTTCCAGACCCTGTTGTAAAATTGAGCCTGTCGAGTAGTTTGTTTGAAGGGCGTGCCTTGGCGCCTCAACAGTCTTTTCAATCCGCCTGTGTAGTATCTGGGCAAACGGATGGGCTGAAATCTATCAAGTGTAGAATCAGCACCATGCCAAATTTCTTTCTCCACTTTGGTTTCCCTGGATCGGTGGAATAGGATTTCCTTTTCACCCTTTCGCCTGGGAGGGACGTAGAATGTCTGCAGTTCTTCCACACTGTAGGTATCAAGCGTGTCTAGCTCTTTATGATACTTTGGCGGAACCAGGGCAACTTGCAAACTTTGATCTTCATCAGCGAAGGTTTTATTAATGGCCGAGCAGAGAATACGGCATTAACCTCATCTTCCGAGTCGCTGCCGAAGATCAAAATAGGGGCGGACGGTCCCGGCTTGTTGTATTGGGGTGGCCCTGAATAACCTATCTCCTCTTCCTCTTCAGTATCGCTCCCGAAGATCGGAATGGTGGTGATAGCTTTTTGCTTGTCCTCCGGTTTGTGACATCTTTCCGTGTCTTCAAAATCTGGGAGGAAATACTTGGCATCCTCATATTTGCGGACTTCGTTCACGGAGAATGGGTTTAGCTCCCCCGTCACAGTGTACTCAAGACCATCTTTGAAATACTTCATACACTGATGTTGTGTAGAAGGGATGAAATTGTACTCGTGTAACCAGGGCCGGCCGAGCAAAGCATTGTAGCATGTCTTGGCGTCAATGACATGAAACTTAATGTCCGTGACAAGCAGCCCAAAGCGTAGTGTCAATATTACAGACCCAAACATCCGTGATGACTGGGAGTCAAATCCGGAGATGGTGATTTTATCACGAGCGAGGTATTGAACGCTCATGCAGATTTCCTTAAACACCCTTACGTTAAGGAGCTTGACGGAGGACCCATTGTCGACCAGGATTTTGCCTATCTTGATATCATGACAGTATCCGGAGACATAAAGGGGACGGTTATGCTCGCACGTCCCGAGGAAGAGATCTTCATCGCCGAAGGTGATATCGACCGTATGTACTTCTTCCCACTCGTATTTCATATTTTCTTCGGGGAGGAAAGCTTGGAATTGCTCGGGCTCCTGCAGTGCCTTGATCAAAGAATCTCTTACTTCTTTTGATAGCAGAAGGACGTCGAGAATGCTGAGCTGCGAGGGTATCTTCCTCGGGTGTGTGAGAACATTGTAATCCACCTTATTTTTCTTGGGCGGGACCTTGGCTGTCAGCTCATTGACGACTTGATCATCTAAGGCGATGTCCTCAGGGACTTTTTCTTTTCCCTTATCTTTTCTATTTGACCCACTGTTCGAGGGCCCAAGATTCTTTTCGGGCAGCGTACGATTACGCAGCTGAATATTTTCACAGGTCTTCGGTTCTTCCTCTTTCTCGAGGCGGATTCTTTAAAGAGAGGGACAAGAGTCATTTCTTCGTCAGAGTCGCTCCCGAAGGTGAGAACTTACGATCCCCCAGCGTTGACCATACGACAGTTGCCGGCGGTCCTTTTGCTCTCCTCGGTCGTATTTCTTTGCTCCCGACGAGTTTTGCGTTTCATCCGCTTGAAGTGTTGTCGGTGAGCAACATATCCCTGCCACCATCTTTTAAAAGCGTTGCACTCTTCGATGGGATGCGCAATCTTTCAATGATATAAGCAGTAGCTAGGATGTATTTCCGCTTCACCAAGAATGTTTCCTTCGAAGGGTGGCAGCTTCATTCCCATCGATATGGCTTTTTCGAACCTTTTCCTCGTCTTGAACCCGTTTTTATTTGCGACGGATGTACTTTGATCTGGCGGGAGTGTTTCAACCCTTTCGTCCAGTCGCCGGCGTATGGATTTTTCAAATATGGCCGTCTCACGCTCCCGATCAGCTTTGCTTTTCAAAAGAGCTTCGTTTAGGAATGCATCAATCATTTCGTCTGATGGTCCTAGAAGTTTCGGCTCGGGATTTGCCCCCAGTTTCTCGGTGCAAGGAGCTTCTTCATCATCTATCGATGAGTGAGAGATCACGTAGGAACTTGCCACATAATCTTCGAATTCATCCGACGAGTCTTCTCCATCATCTCCGTCCTCAAGGACGTGGTTGAGAAACTCTTGGAGTATGACTGGAGTCCGCGCCTTCTGGTTATACTCTTCCAGCGCGTCAATCTGCTTTTGCAGGTCCGTACGCTTGTCACCAGGCTTCACGGGCTTCCTGGATTTCTTCTTCTTTTTCGAAGATTTCGACGGCTGGGTGTGAGTGCTTTGGCTATCACCACCGATCTTTGGAGTTGGACGGGGTTTTAACATTCCTTTGATGATCTAGGGTTCGAGTGGATTTTTCCACCTGATTGCCGGGCATGTTTGGAGATCCTTCAGCATTCTTTTCGTCTTGGCTGAAAGAGTGACCTCCTATGGAGCTTCTTCTACGAAAGAGCATGATGCCCCCGGTGTATCCGTCTTCTTGGGAGTGTGTGGCCGAGGCGGGTTCACCTTCCAATTCTCGGATAATACGAATTTGCCCTGCTGGTACCGATCTTCTATCCAGCTTTTCAAGATGTAACAATCCTCGATTGGATGGCCCAACATTCGGTGATAAGGGCAATAGTTAGGATTGCTAATGTCGCCTGGTTGCGCCTGGCGTCTTGGCTCCGGCAGAGTGATGAGCCTGTTGCGCAGTGCAAGCTCGAATAACCTCTTCGTCTTGTCTCGAGGGAACGAGTAAGGGCATCTCATTTTATCTTCGAGAGAT
Organism: Agapanthus africanus; assembly: GCA_030015575.1. Taxonomy (NCBI): domain Eukaryota; kingdom Viridiplantae; phylum Streptophyta; class Magnoliopsida; order Asparagales; family Amaryllidaceae; genus Agapanthus; species Agapanthus africanus. Next base: position 188,497,190 of record JASDDO010000028.1, read on the forward strand.
CGAGTTCTATTATTTTGGCGATCAACTGGTCTTAGACCACTAAGCTGCTGTTGAGTGTTAGCGACGACGGTCGCTTCCCCCTTTCCCTTCTCGTTTCGAGGCTCTGGCTTTGGAGGAGACGGTCTATGACCCATCTGGTCCATTTGGGCCAGTTTGTCGATCAAGGCTTGGAACGTGGTCGGCTTGAAGAACATCATGAATTGGGAAATAGTTGCATGAGGGTCCAGAGTGCCTACGAACATGCCCACCGCCGGCGCTTCTTCGATGCGCTGTTCGCATTTCGACCATAAATTCTGCCATCGTATTGCATATTGAACCCACGTTTCACCTGGCTTCACCCTGGCATTGATCAATGCCGTTATTGGGGTGCGTTCACTAGCACTTGCGAATCGCTGGGTGAATAATAGCTCCATCTCCGCAAATGTCTTGACAGAATCGTTCAAGAGTTCGGAGTCCCATTCGAACGCTGTTTCTGACAAGCTGCCAACAAACTGACGGAGCAAAAGTTTATCATCGCCCCCGGTGTTGCCGCAAAGAGCTCTGAACTGGGCGACATGCTGGTGAGGATTGCCCGTCCCTTTGTATACATGAAATTTAGTGATCGTTTATCCCGGCGGGTACCTTATTTGGTCATACCAGCCTGGATATGGTCGCCCAGTTTTAACGACTTGGCCGGCCGCTTCATTCGCCTGGTGAGCTCGTATTTGCTGAGCAATGTAGTCATCCAGAGCGGCCTTGAAAATGGTCTCTTTGGCTGTTGAAAGCGCCGGAGGAGGGTTCGATGTCTCCCCTCTGTCGTCTTCAATGATGGTCGGAGGGTCTTCAGCTGGAGGTTCTGGCTGTAACATAATCCCGACCATGTCTTGGAAGAAAAGTGCCATTCGTTTTATATTAGCCGCTTGTTCTGCTGCTTCTCTGTTCTTCTTTTCGAGGACCCTGCGGAGGAAGTCAGCATCGGTTTCTTGTTCGTGACGTTGCTCTGATGACGCCTCCGGGCTTTCTTTTGACCCGATGAGGGCGGCCATTTGCGTTAGCATTTCCTGAAGCTTCTGTTGCTGCTCATGGGCTTTTGTTACGGATCGGGTGAGCGGTCGGTGACCCGTCGAAGCACGGCTTTCCTCTTTTCCGGAAGCCATGTAAACAGTATGCACCATTATGCCCCCAGACATAAGGCGTTTGGGCTCAGCGTCTTTGCGGTTTGCTGTAGTCACAGGGGCATTCTCTGGCCTCCTTCTTTTTTGAGCAGTTGAAGTCGAGGGGGCTATTGCAGCGGGCACCCAAACAGATGTTGCTTTTTGTGGCTTGGCAAGATGGTTCTCTTCTTGCTGAACTTTCACTTTCTTTTGTCGGTGAGGGTAATTTTGATCAATCACCGACTCCTGGACCTGTTGCCAGACTTTGTAAAGTTTGGAGGACAGCCGCCGAGGGGGCAGCTCCGACTTCGCTTCTGTAACATTCTCCACGGGTGGAGGAGATCTTTTCAGCACGGCGGTAGGAGAGTTCATGCGCACCTTGTTCAGCAATTCAAAGCTGTTCCCGGTTGGAACAGCAGTATTGATCTCCACCGTTGGAGCTGATGGAGTAAACCTAGACAGAGAGCTGCTCCCAGCCTTCCGTACTCGGCGCCAGTGATGACGGCGAGCATGTCGCGCAGATGGTGTTGGTTTGGCTATAGGGATGGCTTTGTCATGCCCTCTGTTCTGGTGAGGGCTGCTGGTACCAGCCTCTTGAAGACCGACGTCCGTCGAGCAGCAGTATCCAATCTGTCAAAGACAGACCTTTGAGCAGGAACGGAAGCCGGGGTGGCCAGCCTCGTAAAGACTGATCCTTTGACTGGGGAAGCTTCTTTAGTGGCCTCGAGAGCAGGAATGGCTATCCGCTTTGGGATGGCCGCTTCAGGTATCGTGGGCTTTGTTCCCCTCCGAAAGACGCGGACGAAGACGCGGCGGACGTCTTGCCTGAATTTCGAGGGCAGATGCTATTTGGTTTTATCTGTCCACCTCTCCGAAAATGCCAAGTTGATTTATGGCACCGTGTATCGGAGGTTTGGACAGATGCGGCCGTTGTAGCAGACTACGTCAGATTCCCCTTCGTTTACGAGGGGTCTTTGATTGTGGGGACGCTCTTCCCTGCAGGCGTAAGCCCCTGCAGTTAATTATGCTACCACATAGCGGTAACCACTTTCTCCTTCTCCAGATGGTCACTTCGTGTCGTGTTTGTTTGTTTTATTTTTGGTTGCCTGTGGATTGTATACGGAGACTAATTTATGTTGTCGCCCGTAGGGTGTGGATTAGTCCTGTTCCCTTCCGAAAGACGCGGACGAAGACGTAGCGGACATCTTGCCTGAATTTCGGGGGAAGATGCTAATTGGTGCTATCCGTCCACCTCTCCGAAGATGCCAAGCTGATTTATGGCACCATGTATCGAAGGTTTAAACGGATGCGGCTGATGTAGCAGACTTCATCAGATTCCCACTCATTTGAGGGGGTTTTGATTGTGGGGACGCTTTTCCCTGCAGGCGCAAGCCCCTGCAGTTAATTACGCTACCGCATCGCGGTAACCACTTTCTCCTTCTCCAGATGCTCACTTTATGTCATGTGTGTTTGTTTTGTTTTTGGTTTCCCGTGGATTGTATACGGAGACTAATTTATGTGGTCGCCCATAGGGCGTGGATTAGTCCAAATTCGTATCTTCTTAGATTTAGGTTTAGGGGTTGGTTTAAGGCTACGTTAGTCTCATTTGAGACTAAGATCAACTTAAACATTCGTTAAGGACACGTTAGTCTAATTTTAGACTAAGATCAACTCAACGGGATCATTTAGATCCAACAAAAGAGTATTTAAACTCTATTGTTTAGTTTAGGGACATTGCGGTCGATTACCAATTTAAGGACATAGTGGTCCAATACCAGTTTAAAGATATAGTGGTCCATTGTTAGTTTAAAGACATCACGGTCGAGGTTAAGGACATCATAGTCCGTGAGTTTAAAGACCTCACAGTCAAGGTTAAGGACATCATAGTCCGTGAGTTTAAAGACCCCGCAGTCAAGGTTAAGGACATCATAGTCCATGAGTTTAAAGACCTCACAGTCAAGGTTAAGGACATCATAGTCCGTGAGTTTAAAGACCTCACAGTCAAGGTTAAGGACATCATAGTCCATGGGTTTAAGGACCCCACAGTCCAGTTTAAAGACGTCATAGTCTATGAAGTGTATGGTTATCGGGACCCATCACCTCTCTAAAGACATTGAAGGATTACAACGACAAATATCAGAGGAATGAAGAGATGTACCCTTGAACCAAAGTTGATTGGGAGATCTATAGTCCAATTTAGGACTAAGATCAATTAATTAGATTATGAGCACATGGGCTCAGTTAAATCTGAATTGAGGACTTATGGCCAATTTTGGGCTAAGTCAAATTAAGTTTGAAATGTTGGCCCTTTGTTGGCCTGTTGAACATTTATCTGGATTCACCCTCCATTATTTAGCAATACTAAACAGGAGTTTGAAGGCTCTGACAATATTTTGTCTTTTACTAAGCACTGAACATTCATCATGGCTTTGGGATTTTATTTTGAATGTCATATGAAATGATCAAATTTAGAAGAATGTAGTTTGGATTCAACCAAAGGAGAGATTTTGTCTCTGGAAAGCTTAGCTGATTTGGGCTAAGGTTGGTTTGAAAATAGTGTTAAACACTAAAGCATATTTGGCTATCACGTGCTCCCATGTGATGCATAAAATATAGTGTTAAACACTAAGACTGGAGTGCTCACGTGGGGTCACGTGAGGTGCCTAAAGATTGGGCCTTGCCTCTGTTTATTTTGTTCCCAGAATATAAGTGTTAAACACTTTAAGTCTTCAGGCCATCACGTGTGGGCACGTGATGGGCATCCATGCACTGGATATTAAAGGGATTTGCTAGGGGTCACGTGGAGACACGTGACCCCTAGCAAATCCCTTTAATATCCAGTGCATGGATTCCCATCACGTGGGGACACGTGAGGGCGCCCAAAATCAGTACTGCCTTTGGCTTTGTTCTCTTCATTTATGAGGGTCACGTGTGAGCACGTGAGACATTGCCTCCAAGCTTTTCTTTCTCATTTTTGAGGGATCTGTTCTAGGGGTCACGTGGGAGCACGTGACCCAGTCTCGTTCTTTCTTTTCTATTCATTGGGGATGGGGGTCACGTGTCACCACGTGACCAATTTCCTTACGTGCATGGAGAGATTTAAGTCTCTTGTTTTAAGAATTAAAATCTATGTAGGGTTAAACCCTAATTATGCTTTTGGAGGAATTAAATTCCTATTGTGAAAGAATTAAATTCTTATTTAAGGTAAAACCCTAATTTCTTTTTAGAGGAAGTAAATTCCCAGATATGTAAAAGAATTAAATTCTTGTACAGGGTAAAACCCTAATTTCTTTTAGGAGGAATTAAATTCCTGTAAATTTGAGAGAATTAAATTCTCAATTAGGGTTAAACCATAGTTCTGTCCATCTTGAAGGAATTAAATTCCTGTATTTTCAGGAGAATTAAATTCTCTAAACTCAATTCCCCCTCTAAGTTTTGGATCTGCATGGCAGGATCTCAACCCAATGAGAACTAAATTCTCAACCTATGGGAAGATGTGCTTCTGCAGATCTTCAACTAAAGGATGAACTATGTTTTTTTGCAGAAGAGTTAAACTCTTAGATTTTGAGAATTAAATTCTCTTTTTGAAGTTTTGCTCCCCTTTCTTTTTATCACCTAGGGTTTTCTTCGTTGAGAATTAAATTCTCCTTTTTTTTCTCTCTGAAATTTCAAGATTCCAAAATTCTCTATCTCCTAAAAACAATTCTCCCCCTTTTTCTTCTCTTCTTGGCTCCTATTTATAAGAGAGGGAAAAGAATCAATTTGTTTAATGAATCTTTCATTGAAAGATTTTGTTTGTTTTCATAATTAATCTGAGCCTTTAGATCATTCAGTGAATTTTATTCACCATTGGATTTTTCAATCCAAAGATATTCTGTTTGTTATTTCTGGTGAGATTTTTAGGGAAATCTTTCCTTGTCTAAAATCTTTCCATAAATTGGTGACTTTTAATCACCCTTGGATCTTTTAATCCAACGGTCTCCATAATCCTTTTCTATTTGGAAAGATTTAGAAGCTCTTAGAATTTAATTCTATTAACTGTAAGGCTTTCGAAGCCAGTCACGTGCTGACACGTGACCCTTGGTCACGTATGAGCATGTGACCCCCAATTGAGTCCTTTTCTCAGCATTTATTTATGCTTCAGTTTTAACCATTACGTGTCAATACGTGACCATTGGTCACGTGTGAGCACGTGATACCTCTTTGAGGTATTTCCTTCAGCCGTTTTGTTTTTATTTCTGTTTGATGAGATTTTAACCATCACGTGTCATCACGTGACCATTGGTCACGTGTGAACACGTGATACCTCCTGGATGTAATTCCTGATTTTTAGAATTAAATTCTATTAAGTCGTAAGGCTTTCAAAGCCTATCACGTGCTGGCACGTGACCCTCGATCACGTGTGAGCACGTGGCCCCCAATTGAGTCATCTTTCAGCCGCTTGTTTATGTTGCTGTTTGATGAGATTTTAACCATCACGCGTCATCACGTGACCATTGGTCACGTGTGAACACGTGATACCTCATTGAGGTAATTCCTGATTTTTAATCATGAAACAAATGCCCCCACAGCGTTGCTCTCATGTGTCTGCACGTAAGTGCAACGCTGTCACTTTTATGACCGTTGGATCCATCTAGGGAATCGGGGAGATGAAGTGTTTCCGTCACATCCTATAAATATCGGGGTCTCTTCAGAAGCGCCTCCACCCTTGCTTATCTTCTTCCTTGTAACTTTTTCATTTCTGAGAATTTAATTCTCCTTTCCAGAGCTTAGTTCTCTGCTTCAAGAATTTTCCAGAGTTTAACTCTGTTGACAGATTCCTTTTCCTCAGGTAATAATCTTGAACGAACGAAGAACTTTCACAGAAATCACCACTGGATTTCAAATCCACACCAAGGGTTTTCCCTTTTGATCAAGAACCCATCTAAAAACAAACAGAAAACTATTTAATCTTCAAATAATAGATCTCTTAGGATTTCCTTGATCTTCAGGGGGCTAATGGCGGCGGTTGTCTTTTCCTTGGAATTTAATTCCATCTCAAAAAGCTTTGGCTCTGAAAAATGTCTCTGGGAATTTAATTCCCCCTTTTTAACAAGGAATTTAATTCTTGGGTTTTCTTGCCCTGAGATGTCTTCTTCACAACTAAGAAGAAGAAGTTTGCAATGTTGCTTTCTGGGAATTTAATTCCCTTGATTCTGTTTGATTTGTCACAGAGTCCAAGATGGGTTTCTTTTAGGGTAATGTATAGGGTCATTTGAAATCCACTGCTTATTTAATGAGAATCTTCCTTTTGTCTCATTATAATTGGTTTGCCTCATCATTAGCCAGCCGTCATCTTAATTCTGTGGGACCCATGTGTTTTGTAACCAATGGTCCTGTAAAATGAGTCATCTGTCGCTGTCTTTATATATATATATATATATATATATATATATATATATATATATAATCACTGTTGACCTTGCTTTAACAGTTTCCCCTTTCTTTATTTCAGGTACAATGGCGTCTGTTCCGTACTTCCCTTTCACTCGCTCGAAAGCCGCTTTTCCCCAATCGCCATCTGACGGGGAAGTGATGGAAATGATCAGGGCTCACGACCCGAATTGCACCAACCTACTTCTGTGGGGGACCTGGTACAGTCACATCATTCGGGGTCGCTGGAGTTTTCTTTGCGAAGTGCCGATGGAGCCTACCCTTCCGTTCCTGCCGATGGATCCTCCAGGGATAGTCTTTGCTATAGAGATGCCTAATTGGACTCCGATGGGACGACTTGAGCCTTCGACGACGGGCATCCCAAATCATCCTATCCCAGCCATAGACATTCTGGGATGCCGTATTTGCCAAGGCGAGGCCCAACTATGGGGGTAGATCTACAAAATAGGGCTCACCCCTTGACACCCCACGGGCTACCTTCTTTGGGCTCGCTGCATCCTATCCGCCCACCGCGTGCCACTGCAGAAGGTTGGGCTTTATCAGGAAATCTATGCGTCCCTCTTCCACTACCCTTCTCCTCACGTCTGGTGGGTTAAGGCCTTCCTGAACCAGTGGAATCTCCCCACCAACACTTTCCTCCTAGGGGACCGCGAAGTTTCGATTTCTTTGGAAGAATTTCGCGAGATCTCGGGGCTGCCGATCAGGGGGACACTTTATGAGGAATTGCTGCCTTCTGATGAGTACGTCTTCGAGACTGAGCCCGCAATGCTCGACGGCTTGTCCGCTGAGAATGCTGTCTGCCACAAGCGCCCGAGTTTGATCAAGGCCCTGGGCATATTTGACAAACTGTTCACAGAGTCGGAGGAGCAGGGCGTCACTTTTAAGAGCTTCATCGCTTGCTTCCTTTGCGAGGATGTCTTGTCGAAGACGGCTCCGAAGTTTGCAAACATCAATGACCCCTTTGGGTTTAGTTTGAACAGGCGGCCGACTAAGGAATCAGATTTACCGCAGTATTATATTCCCATTATGTCGCCGGTATCTTTCGAATCGATTGCAACTCCCGGCATGGACGAGGAGACATTCTTTATGGGTTTTATCAGTGTCTGGCTTAGCTGGTTCGCCATCCCCATGCATCGCCGCTTCATGAGAGTCTCGGTTATCTATCCGGCTCATCGTATCGCTGAGGGGACATGGCTGGACATAGGCATCCCGGTGCTAGCGCATCTCTATCATGGATTAGGCGCCGCAGCCAATACCTCAACTCCCGGTGTGGATATAGTAAACTTCTCCCTTCATTACTTCACATCTTGGATTGAGATGCACATGTTGGGGGCTTTTGCTGCACACCAGAGACCTGCATTTTACGACGCCTATACTTTCCCGCGGCTCATGCGGCTAGTGGATGCTTCTGCCCCTGACCTGACTCAATTTGGGGCCTTTCGTGCATTGATTGCTCCTTACGCTACCATAGGCGGATTGGTATTCGTTGATCGGGTCTTATTCTCTCCTTCAGGTCCAATCCAACAACTCCATGACTTGTCGAAAGAGGGGGCACCTTCTCTGAAGCCCCGGGAGGCCACGCACTTGTACACGATCAGGCCAGGTTATCTGGTATTCCGTCAGAACAGTGCAGCCCTCTTTATGCGGTACAATCCGCATCGCTTCGCCCGGCAGCTTGGATATGATCAGGGCATCCCGTTTGAAGCTTTTACAGTCGCGACGGTTCCTTCACCTGAAGCTGTTCGCGATGCTGCTCACCACTTTGTGAGGCTGAACAATGGTTCCCGCTTCATGATCCCGGAAGCTGACGATATTCCCCGTTGCGTGGGGTCCTTTACGGGCTGGTACCTTCATCGGGTCAGTCTGATTATTGCTGAGGAGAAGAGAGCGCTCCTTGGATACGGTACTCCTGCTCAAGTTCAGGCCACGGGAGTTCCGTCGCGACCGCGCGCACCAGTCCGCTTTCCCCTGAAGGATACCAGTGTCGCGCTCATTCCGGAGGAGTCGGAGGTGGACCTCACTCCTACAATTGGTATGCCATTAGATACCCGGGCTCAGTCGAGGGGTAAAAGAGCTCCGGTAGCAGTACCACCGCCCGTGGCATCGACAATGGCCGTGTCGTCCTCAGTCGCAGCACCAAGCGAGGGCTTTGAGGGTGAAGTGGGTCAGCGTCGGACAAAGGCTCCTCGAGGGAGGAAACGGTCGTCTTCGGCGGTCGGTTCTGGATCCAAACGGTGGAGGAAGGTGGCTATCAACCTGCTCGACTCTTTAATAGAGTCTGAGCCCATTCTTCAGGACGAACCCTTGGCTCTGCAAGAATCGGACGCTGGCTTACCTTTCCCAGTTCAACTGCCGAGGAAGCCGCACAGTTGACTGAGGCTATAAGACGTTCTCAAGACGAGTCAGCGAACGTAAGAATTCCGAAGAAGCCCTACCCGGCCGTCATTTTTTATGAAGTCCCTTCGTGGATCCAGCGACGATTCATCGGTCCTTTGGAGTAATAGGGTGAGAGGGCCCTTAAACAGGCTGCTTTGGAGGACGCTGCAGATGCGCTTTCATTGTGGACTGGTGGCCACGAGTCCACCCTTGAACCTCAGTGAGCACACCTCCTCGAGAAGGAGCGTCGGCTTGAATAAGCCCTATTGAAAGCTTCCTTACGCATCGGTATGTTCCTGTTATTTCTTTGTAATATTTTATATTGTTTGCACTTGTATATATGTATTTTTATCCATGTGTGGACTGTGCAGAGACTTCGGCGATGGGGGAGGTTCCCACGGGTTTACTGACTGTAGAGCCTGCTGATACCCCTAGTGAAACACGGCTTAGTGTGAAGGGGGTTGATGAAACTATTCCTCATGCGATAGAGCTTCCTGCGGTGGCTCCTGCTCCTGAAGCACTTGTTCCCTCAGGGGAGGCACCTTTGGTGGTTGCCGTTCCAATGGATCTTTCTGAGGGCGGCCCAGAGGTTAGGCTGGAGGTAGTCGAGGCTACCCCCTCTTGTTGGAGCCCAAGGTTGCGGCGGAGGCCATTGAAGCTGTTATCCCTCTTGCTCAGAATGGGAGGAGCATTAAAGGTAACCTTCTACATCTTAAATTAATAATCTTTTCGTTATCTGAACTCTTTTTGTCTTTTCAGAATTGCGCGGACTGGCGGCCTCTATTGCCGATTTGTCTCCCAGGCAGTCTTTTCAGCACCTGTTGGAGATGGCTGCTCCACAAGCAATATCTCCTCAGCGCATCGTCCTTTCTTCTGGGCAAGGTTAGTGTTGCTTATCCCCTTTTTTCTGTATTGTTACTATTCCATAAAATGATATTGATGTCTTTTACAGTTCTGGAAGCCGACGACGAGGTTGAGATACTTGAGGGACCAGGGGAGCCTTCAGCTCCTTCTTGCATGACTGTGGGTAAGTAAAGTCTCAACATTGTTCCATTTTTCTTTTGCTTACACATTCAGCTGACTGTTTATAAATCTGAATAGCTCTTCCAGTTCTTACTGTGCTGGAGTCGCGCATCGCCATGCCGCCCGGTCCTTACGCGCTGCGTGCTTCGGAACAGATGGCCAATCTAAGCCTCGCCTCTCTGTCATCTTTGATCGAGGAGTTTCGTGCCGGCAGTGTAATTATGGCCGAAGCATTTGCTGCCGAAGCTAACGGCTCTCTTCCCTTTCTTTCCACCTATCATAGCGAAGCGGTGGTGCAAGTCTGGGTTGAGTTCTGCCGGCAGGTGGAGGCTTGCTTTCATGTGCTTGAGTATACCCGCCTTTCTTCGGAGGCTGTGGCTACAAAGGCGAGCTTGCGGGGTATGATAGAGCTGTACGCAGTGAACATGGTGTCGTGCGAGAAGAGGCTCAGCCGCAAATTCTCGGAGAGGGAGCTGGCTTCTAAGACGCTGAACGAGCTCTAAGCCAACCTTACGACCAAAGCCAACAAAGCGTATGAACTCTGGCGAGTACTTCAAGAGGCCATCAAGGAGGTGGTGGCCATCGATAAAGCCGCCGTGTTCACTCGTGAAAGGGTTGAGGCTCACAAGGCTACTGAGAAAGAGCTCGAAGGCCGGCTTGCCTCATATCAGGCGCAGCAGGCTCAGGCGGAGGCTCGTCTTTTGGCGATATTGAACCAGGAAGGTGAGGCCCAGCGAAAGAAGGACAAACTAGCTAATCTGCTAAATTGCCCGCTGACTTGAAGCCTTATAGATATATATTTTTTTTATCCTTGTACATACTCCTGAATAAGAGTATATTTCTTTGTTCTTCCACGAATTATGCTATGTATTTTGATTCATGAATAAAAGACGTATTTTTTCTTCACAATGGTGTCTCCTTTTTTATTGAATGTATTCTTTGGATAGTCTATCTTGATCTCTTTGCAGGACAACGATGCCTTAGGATTCAGGGTTAAGGTCTGCCTTCTAAGACTTTTCAACTTTATGAGCCGTGAGGGTCTCATAAAGAATTTTCTCCCTACCGGTCGAGAGGATCCCGTAGGTGTGGTTTCTCCTTAAGAATCGTGAGGATTCCTAAGTGCATGTTTTCTCTTGAAAGTCGTAAGGATCTCACAAGAGAATTTACTCCCTTACGAGTCGTGAGGACCCACAAGTGATGGGTGAAGTTGCCCTTATCCGCATTTCGCGGAGTTAGGGGTTGCTCTGGATGCTTCCCACGGGTTCATTGCCGTGTTCTGTGATGACCAGGCTCCGCTCTGGATGTTTTCCAGGATACCGTAGTTTAAAGATATCGCGGTCGAGGTTAAGGACATCATACTCCGTGGATTTAAGGACCTCACAGTCCGTCGTTGTTAGTTTTAAGGCATCACGGTCGAGATTATGGACATCATAGTCCATGAGTTTAAGGACCTCACAGTCCAATATTAGTTTTAAGACATCACGGTCGAGGTTAAGGACATCATAGTCCGTGAGTTTAAGGACCCCACAGTCCAATTTTTGCTCTGGATGCTTCCCACGGGTTCACTGCCGTGTTTGGCGAGGACCAGGCTCCGCTCTGGATGCTTCACACGGGTTCACTGCCGTGCTCTGCGAGGACCAGGATCCGCTCTGGACGTTTTCCACGGGGTCAGAAGTGACATAATCCGCGTTCCACGTAGCCAGGAATTTTTGCTCTAGATGCTTCCCACGGGTTCACTGCTGTGTTCGGCGAGGACTAGGCTCCGCTCTGGATGCTTCACACAGGTTCACTGCCGTGCTCTGCGAGGACCAGGATCCGCTCTGGACGTTTTCCACGGGGTCAGAAGTGACATAATCCGTGTTCCACGTAGCCAGGAATTTTGCTCTAGATGCTTTCCACGGGTTCATTGCCGTGTTCGGCAAGGACTAGGCTCCGCTCTAGATGCTTCACACGGGTTCACTTCCGTGCTCTGCAAAGACCAGGATTCGCTCTGGACGTTTTCCACGGGGTCAGAAGTGACATAATCCGCGTTCCACGTAGCCAGGAATTTTGCTCTAGATGCTTCCCACGGGTTTATTGCCATGTTCGGCGAGGACTAGGCACCGCTCTAGATGCTTCACACGGGTTCACTGCCGTGCTCTGCGAGGACCAGGATCCGCTCTTGACATTTTCCACGAGGTCAGAAGTGACATAATCCACGTTCCACATAACCAGGAATTTTGCTCTAGATGCTTCCCACGGGTTCATTGCCGTGTTCAACGAGGACTAGGATCCGCTCTGGATGCTTCACACGGGTTCACTGCCGTGCTCTGCGAGGACCAGGATTCGCTCTGGACATTTTCCATAGGGTCAGAAGTGACATAATCCGCGTTCCACGTAGCCAGGAATTTTTCTCTAGATGCTTCCCACTGGTTTATTGCCGTGTTCGGCGAGGATTAGGCTCCGCTCTGGATGCTTCACACGGGTTCACTGCCGTGCTCTGCGTGGACCAGGATCCGCTCTGGACGTTTTCCACGGGGTCAGAAGTGACATAATCGGCGTTCCACGTAACCAGGAATTTTTGACTTCTTCCGCGTTTCACGAAGTCGGAGTTTGACTCTCGGTCATTCGTGCACCACCGAGTCATGGAACTGGGAGTTGCCGCCGTTCCGCTTTGCTTGATGTTGTGTCCGTTGTAATAAGACAAGTGTTGAGATGATCTCCAGGCTGTCTATGAACCATTGAGATTTGGCATCTCTTTCTGATGAAGTTTGGGGAGGAAGGGTGTGATTCGCTCTTTGTTTGCGCTCCTGGATTGTATACAGGGATTGATGTAATATCACCTGTAGGGCATAAATTTCATTCATTCATCATTTTTTTATTTCTTTCCGCGATGCTCTATTATTTCAGCTTTTATATCGCGAAGGTCGCGATTGCCCCATCATTTCGGCTATTTTTCGCGGTGCCCAATCATTTCGGCTATTTTTTATTTTTACTCGCTGCTTTTTTATTGCGAGTTGCCCAATCATTTCGGCTATTTTTCATGCATATATTTTTACTTGCTGATTTTGTCTGCAAGTTACCCCATCATTTCGGCTATTTCGTATGCATGTGTGGCTTGCTGGCTTTTCGCTGCAAGCACGGAATTAGACACCGATTTCGGCATCAGCACCGCTACTACTGGGATATTGCCAGGAGCGAATCATCATTTGCCTTTGTCGGTTTGAACAAAGGTAGCTTAGTAAACAGGGTTAGGATCCTGTCGGCTAAGGCTTTTGACTTCATGAGCCGTAAGGGTCTCATGAAGGTACTTCTCCCTGCGAGTCATGAGGATCTCATAGATGCGTTTTTCTCCTTAGGAATCGTAATGACTCCTAAGTGTATGTTCTCTTATAAGTCATAAGGATCTTACAAGAGGGCTTTCTCCTTATAAGTCGAGAGGGCTTACAATGGGGTTCGCCGTGTAGACATATCCCTAGTCGCAGATGGGACTTTATTAGGGAAATGTTTATTCGCGCCCATGAATTGTATACAAGGGTCAGTATTGAGCCGCTTGTAGGGCAGTATTGGAGGTTGTGGGGGGGTTGCTTAAGAACAGGTTCAAAGCCCTGTAGCTTAAGATTTTCAAATCTTATGAGCCGTGAGGGTCCCATAAGAGGATTCTCCTTACGAGTCGTGAGGATCTCGCAAGTGTAATTTCTCCTTAGGAATCGTGGGGATCCCTAGGTGTGTTGCTCCCTTGTGAGTCGTAAGGATCTCACGCAGGTGGTTTCTCCTTACAAAGTCAAGAGGACCTTGCAAGTGTCTTTTAATGAGATTGTGCCCTTTCGGGTTTTCACAAAACTCGCCGGCAGCCCTGCCGTTTTTACTCACGGAGCCCTTTCGGGTTTTCATCCGTGCCCATTTTGCTTATGGACATACCGTTTTCTTTTTTCTCTTCTTTTTTTCCTTCTTTTTTTTTATATATCAGCTTTGGGACGCTGCAATCCACCGTAGTTTATCGGCATCTCGGTCAACGGCTAGTTTTAGGACATGGTGGTCCATTGTTAGTTTAAGGACGTTTCAGTCCGCTGTTAGTTTAAGGACGTTTCGGTCCGTTGTAAAGGAAGCCGGTCACTACTTATAGAGTTTGGGCTTAGGAAGATAGCGAGCGGACATAGTCGTCGTCATCTATCATTGACCTAGGCCGTGACTCGTCAAGCGTAGTACTTCTTCAGGAAGCGACCGTTTATTGGCCTAAAGGGCCTTTCGCCATGCATGTCCATGAGTAGATAGGCTCCACCCTGGTAGACCTTGTCTATGATGTACGGGCCTTCATAGTTTGGCTCGAATTTCCCCCGTTTAGCACGATTGGGGATCATAGGTCTTTTGACCACTAGCACGAGTTCGCCTTGGCGGAATGTTCTCGGCCTAGCCAATCTCTCATATGAACGTGTCATCTTTGCTTTATAAGCCTCCAGATTTTGTTGTGCCATGAGCCGGGTTTCCTCAAGGGCGCCGAGCTCTTCAAGACGAAGGTGAGCATTCTCTTCGTCCGTTAGCTCATAATGAACTACCACTCGTAGAAAGGGTAACTCTATCTCGAGAGGGAGTACTGCTTCTGTACCGAATACCAACGCGTACGGCGTTGTGTTCGTGGCCGTCTTGAACGTAGTTCGATACGCCCAGAGAGCTTCTTGCAGTCTCTCGTGCCAGTCCTTCTTATTTCGGGACACCGTCTTTTTCACGATCTTTGTCAAGGTTTTGTTGAAAGCTTCAGCTAGACCGTTAGCTCGGGGATTATAGACTGATGAATATCTCTAGTCTATGTTATGTTGTTGTGCTAAGCGACTAATTTTGTAGCTTCTGTAGGCTGACCCATTATCGGATATGATCCGTCTCGGAGTTCCAAACCGATAAATGACGTGCGTTTTGAAGAAAAAGAGGATATTCTCCGTCTTCACTTCCCTTAGCGGTACTGCTTCTGCCCATTTGGAGAAGTAATCAGTCGTCGCCAAAATGAATCTATGTCATCAGGACGATGCTGGTTCGATTGGGCCAATTATGTCAGTTCCCCATATTTCGAATGGCCAGCTAGCCACCGTTAGATGTAGTAGATTTGGATGCTGATGGATGAAGTCCCCATGAATCTGGCACGAGTGGCACTGCTTCGCATATTCGAGGCAGTCTTGAATCATCGTGGGCCAATAATAACCCATCCGTTTGATCTTCAACTTCATCTTCGGTCCTGCTTGGTGAGAACCGCAGACTCCGTCGTGAACTTCTTGGACGACTCTTTTTGCCTCTTCAGGTCCCAGGCATCTTAGCTATAAAAAATCAAATGACCTCTTGTACAGAGTATCGTTGACGAAAGCGAAAGACAGAGCTCGTTTCATAAGCTGATGTCTTGAGGACGCATCTTCAGGTGTTCGACGGGATTTGAAGTAGTCTATAAAGACTTCTCTCCAATCCCTAGCCTTGTCCTGGTCCTTTATTTGTAGGGTCGTTTGCTCGGTCACTCCCTTTTCTTCGGACGACTCCGGAGATATCTTTGCCGGTGCGAGAACCCGATGGCTTTGCATAACGATCCTCACGTCATCGAGGTTCTCGTCAGCCAGTTCTTTAGCGAGCTTGGCCAATGCATCAGCCTTGCTATTTTCTGCACGCGGTATGCTTTCTAGGGTGTAAGAAGGAATTTGGGTCAGCAGTTGTTCCACCCTCTCACCGTACTTCACCAATTCCGGTTTGCACGTTTGATAGTCGCCGTTTACTTGACTAACAACCAGTTGGGAGTCTCCATATATGAGGAGGTTTTTAATTCCTATGTCGATAGCGATTTCAAGACCTGTTATCAAAGCTTCATATTCGGCTTTATTGTTTATCCTCGGCTCTGTTAAGGAGAAGGCAAAGCGCATTATTCCTCCTTGTGGAGTCACGAAGATGAGGCCTACCCCTGATTTGATTATGGGGGTGTTTTGTTTGCGCTTCTTCATGGAAGATGCTTCATCAAAGTAAAGTTCCCATCGGGTGCCATTACCGTCGATCGTGTCAAGCGCATGTTCGTCCGGCAGTTCGCAATTCAAGGGAGAATCGGCAGGTATCGGATGCTCAGCGAGGAAGTCGGCGATGGCCTGGCCTTTCACTGCCTTAAGAGGCTGATAGGTTATTGAGAACTCCATCAAGAGCAGGGCCCATTTAGCGAGTCGCCCCGTCAGTATGGCCTTCGACATCAAATATTTGAGGGGATCCACCTTCGATATGAGACGGACTTCATGTGACAATGCATAGTGCCTGAGCTTCGTTATCGCGAAGATCAAAGCCAGGCAGTGTTTTTCGATGGGAGAGTAATTGCTTTCTGCCCCCAGTAGAACTCGACTCAAGTAATAGAGAGCTCTTTTTTTTCCTTGGTCGTTCTCTTGTGCCCATAATGTGCCTAAGGAACCTTCAAGGGCGGTTGTATACAGAATGAGAGGTTTTCCCTTGACCGGAGTGGCCAGCACTGGCGGATTCTGTAGGTACTGCTTAATTTCGTCCAGCGCGCCTTGGCATTTGCGATCCCAGATGAAAGGGGTTCCCTTCTTCATCAGGTGGCTGTAAGGACGGCACTTGCCTGAGAGATTGGCTATAAATCGCCGGATATACTCGAGCTTCCCTTGGAGAGACCGCAACTGTTTGAGAGTCTTTGGCGGGGGCATTTCCATGATCGTCTTAATCTTCGACGGATCTATCTCGATGCCTCGGTGTCGGACAATGAATCCTAGGAATTTGCCCGAGGAAACTCCGAATGCGCATTTGAGAGGGTTCATCTTCAAATTGTATTACTGAAGGCGTTGAAATACGATCTTCAGATACTCGAGATGTTCCTCATATGATTTGCTTTTAACCACGAGGTCGTCGATATAGCATTCGACGATTTCATGTATGAGGTCATCGAAGATCTTCGTCATGGCCCTCTGATAGGTGGCACCGGCGTTTTTTAGACCGAAAGGCATCACCTTGTAGCAGAATATGCCCAAAGGGGTCCGAAAAGCGGTGTGCTTCTGGTCCCCGGGATGCATCTTTATCTGATTGTATCCTGACGATCCTTCCATGAAGGAGAAGACTTAATGAGTGGATGTGTTATCTATCATCAGCTCAGTGACTGGTACTGGAAAGTCATCCTTTGGACAGGCTTTATTGAGATCCCGAAAGTCCACACATATGCGCACTGTCCCATTTTTTTTCATCACCGGGACGATGTTGGCGATCTAGTCAGGATACTGCACTTCTTGGATGAAGCCAGAGTCGATTAGCTTCTTGACCACGGCGTTGACGCTCATCTCAAGCTCGAGCCGCATTCTTCTCGGTGCTTGTTTAATCGGCTTGACGTCCGGAGATATTGCCAATTTATGGACAGCAATCTCTGGGTCTAGTCCCGGCATCTCGGAATAACTCCATGCGAAACAGTCTCTATGCTGCATAATCACGTCCTTTAGTGTAGCCACCCTTTCTTCAGACAGCGGCTCACTGACGAATGTCGGTCGCGGGTCACTTGCTGTTCCCAAATTAATTTTCTTGAGGTTATCTGCAGTAGCATGTATTCCATCTTCCAGCTCTTTTGGCGCCGGTGGAAACTCCGAGATCACCTCGTCATCACTATTTTCGAAGCACCAGGGGAGGTCATCAATATTCTTGGTCCCTTCTTTTGATAGTGTTATCGTATGACAGGTATGAGCTCGCTTCCAAGACCGATGTTGATCTGGTTCTACTCTCGATGTATGCGCGGCTTTTGGTTCGTGCCTCTGCGGCGGAGTTATCCACCAACTGCTGGATAGAGCGAACTTACCGAGCTGACATTGGTCTTCAACCCAGTTCTTGAAGGTGAAGCAGTCTTCGATAGGACGTCCTATCGCTTGGTGATAAGAACAATAGTCTGGGTGAGAGACCTCGTTGGCTTGCTCGGGGTGTTTAGACTCCGGAAGTGTAATCATTTGATGTCTTATGGCAAGATCAAGTATCTTCTTTGTCTTGTCTTGAGGAAAAGAGTATGCTCGACTCATCTTCTTCATAAGGGACAAATCCGGACCGCTCGATTCCCGATCGCGTGACTTCTTGGTCCCGCTTTGTTGCTGTCGAACGCCTTTTCCGCTCTTTGATTTGTTTCTGCCTCTGCGTCGGGCCTTTTGTATGACAGGTTGACAAGGAGGAGCATTTTCATCTTTCGCACCCTGTTGAAGAAGGCATTGCGTCCTGGCTTTCTCGTAGATGGCCATTTCGCGATTGTGGTCATCTCGAACCTTTTGACTCGCTTCCCTTATAAGCTTGTCCATCTGTTCTTCAAACGACAGACTGGGCATTTTTATGTCGGGAGCTCTTTCTGGTTCAGGGTTAGCATTTTCCCAAAAAGCATCTCCTTCTTCATCAAAGTCATGTATGACGTAGCAGTCGCGGAGTAGCTCCCGTTTCTTGGATTGAACATACCCAAGCCCGGTCGTTTCCATTTTCCCGTTGGGCAATTTCCGCTGAGTTCCAGGGACGTTCCAGATCCTGTTATAGAACCGTGCATGTCGCGCAGTTTGCTTAAGGGGTACACCTTGGCGTTTCAATAGCCTTTTCAAGCCTTCCGTGTAATATCTAGGCAGACGGATAGGCTGAAGCCTATCAAGTGTAGAATCCGCGCCGTGCCAGATTTCTTTGTCCACTTTGGTTTCCCCGGATCGGTAGAATAGGATCGCCTTTCCGTCTTCTCGCCTGGGAGGGACATAGAACGTCTGCAGCTCTTCCACACTGTAGGTATCAAGCGCGTCTAGTTCTTTATGATGCTTGAGTGGCACCAGGGCAACTTGCAGACTTTGCTCTTCATCAGCGAATGTTTGTATTGAAGGCCGAGCAGAGAATATAGCATGGACCTCATCTTCCGAGTCACTGCCAAAGATCAACATAGGAGTGGACGGTCCCGGCTTGTTGTACTGGGGTGGACCTGAATAAACTATCTCTTCCTCTTCTTCAGTATCACTCCCGAAGACCGGAATGGTGGTGATAGCTTTGTTCTCCGGTTTGTGACATCTCTCTGTGTCCTCGAAATCTGGCAAAAGTATTTTGCATCTTCGTACTTGCGGACTTCGTTCATGGAGAATGGGTTCAGCTCTCCTGTTACGGTATACTCGAGACCATCCTTAAAGTATTTCATACACTGATGTTGTGTAGAAGGGATGATGTTGTACTCGTGTAACCAAGGCCGGCCGAGCAAAGCGTTATAGCATGTCTTGGCGTCAATGACATGAAATTTAATATCTGTGACAAGTAGCCCGAATTGTAATGTCAATATCACAGACCCGAGAGTCCGCGATGACTGGGAGTCAAAACCGGAGATGGTGATTTTATCACGAGCGAGATGCTGGACGCTCATGCAGATTTTCTTCAACACTCGCACGTTGAGGAGATTAACGGAAGACCTATTGTCGACCAGGATTTTGCCTATCTTTATATCGTGGCAGTACCCTGAGACATAGAGGGGACGGTTGTGCTCGCACATCCTAAGAAAGAGGTCTTCGTCACCGAAGGTGATATCGGCTGTGTGTACTTCCTCCAGCTCATCCTTCATCTTTTCTTCGGCGAGAAAAGCTTGTAATTGCTCTGGCTCTTATAGCGCCTTGATCAATGAATCTCTTGCTTCTTTTGATAGTAAAAAGGCGTCGAGAATGCTGAGCTGTGAGGGTAACTTTCTCAAGTGCGCCAGAACGTTGTAGTTCACCTTGCTTTTCCTTGGCGAGTCCTTGGCGGTCAGCTCTTTCGTGACTTGGTCATCTAGGGCGATATCTTCAGAGACCTTCTCTTTTCTCTTATCTTTTCTGTTCGCGGGTCCGAGATTCTTTTCGGACAGCGTACGATTACGCGGCTGGATATTTCCACAGGCCTTCGGTTCTTCCTCTTTCCCCAAGGTGGGTTCTTTAAAAAGAGGGACAAGAGCCATCTCCTCGTCAGAGTCTCTCCCGAAGGTGAGAACATGCGATTCCCCGGCGTTAACCATGCGACAGCTGCCGGTGGTTCTTTTATGCTCCCTGGTCGTATTCCCTTGCTCCCGACGAGTCTTGCGTTTCATCCGCTTGAAATGTTGCCGGTGAGCGGCATACCCCTGCCACCATCTTTTAAAAGCATTGCACTCTTCGGTGGGTATGCCATCTTTTGGTGATATAGACAGTAGCTAGGATGTATCTCTGCTTCACCGAGAGTGTTTCCTTCGGAGGGTGGTAGTTTCATTCCCATTGATATGGCTTTAGCAAACCTTTTTCTCGTCTTAAACTTGTTTTTATCCGCGACAGATGTCCCTTGATTCTGCGGGAGTGTCTCGACTCTTTCGACTAGTCGCCGGCGTTTGGCCCTTTCAAAAATGTCCATCTCACGCTCTTGGTCGGCTTTACTTTTCAGTAGAGCTTCGTTTAGGTATGCGTCTATCATTTCATCTGTCGGCCATAGAAGTTCCGGCTTAGGACCTGCCCCCGGTATCTCTGTGCAAGGAGCTTCTTCATCGTCTGTAGACGAGTGAGAGATCACATGACAACTTGCTACATAATCCTCAGATCCATCCGACAAGTCTTCTCCATCATCTTCGTCCTTAAGGACGTGGCTGAGGAACTCTTGGAGCGTGATTGGAGTCCGCGCCTTCTGGTTATACTCTTCCAGCGCATCAACCTGTTTCTGCAGGTCCGTGCGCTTGTCGCCAGGCTTCACTGACTTCTTGGATTTCTTCTTCTTTTTCAAAGATTTCGACGGCTGGGTGTGAGCACTTTGGCTATCACTACCAATCTTTGGAGTTGGGCACGGCTTCAGCATCCCTTCGATGATCTGGGGTTCCAGCGGATTCTTCCACCTGATTGCCGGGCATGTCTGGAGCTCATTCAGCATCCTTTTGGTTTTGGTCGAAAGAGCCACCTCCCATGGAGCTTCCTCAACAAAATATCACGTTGCCCCCGGTGTGTCCGTCTTCTTAGGAGTGTGCGGTTGTGGCGGGTTTACTTTCCACTTCTCAGACATCGCAAACTTGCCTTGTAGGTACTGATCCTCGATCCATCCCTTAAAGACAAAGCAATCTTCGATAGGATGGCTTACTGTTTGGTGGTAAGGGAAATAATTGGGATTATTCACTTCGCTGGGTTGCGATGGTCGCCTTGGATTCGGCAAATTGATAAGCCTGTTGCACATCGCCAGCTCGAACAGCCTTTTCGTTTTATCCCGCAGGAATGAGTAAGGACGCTTCATCTTCTCATTATAGTAGCGTCGTCTCTCTTCCAGTTGATCCGTCAATCTTGGAGCACTAGGCTGCTGTTGGGTGTTTGCAACGAAGGTCGCATTCCCCTTACCTTTTTCGTTCCGCGGCTCCGGCTTCGGAGGAGACGGTCTATGCCCCATCTGGTCCATCTGGGCTAGCTTGTCGATTAAATCCTGGAACGTGGTCGGCTTGAAAAACGTCATGAACTGTGAAATAGTTGCATGAGGGTCTAGAGTGCCTACGAACATGCCCACCGCTGGTGCTTCTTCGATACGCTGTTCGCATTTCGACCACAGGTTCCGCCATCGGATTGCGTACTGAACCCATGTCTCGCCCGGCTTCACCCTAGCATTGATTAATGCCATTATTGGAGTACGTTCACTAGCTCTTGCGAATCGTTGGGTGAACAATAACTCCATTTCCGCGAAAGTTTTGACTGAGTCATTTGGGAGTTCGGAGTACCACTCAAATGCCGTCTCCGATAAGCTGCCGACAAATTGGCGGAGCAAAAGTTTATCATCGCCACCAGTATTGCCACAGAGGGCCCTGAACTGAGCAACATGTTGATGGGGATTGCCTGTCCCCTTGTACACATGGAATTTCGGGATCGTGTAACCCGGCGGGTACTTTATCTGATCATACCAGCCTGGATACGATCGCCCAGTTCTAACAATTTGCCTAGCCGCTTCATTCGCCTGGTGAACTCGTACCTGCTGAGCGATGTAGTCGTCCAGGGCGGCCTTAGAAATTGTCTCCTCCTTGGCTGTTGACAGAGCCGGCAAAGGGTTCGATGTTTCTCCTCTATCATCTTCAATTATCATCGGAGGATCTTCAGCTGGAGGGTCCGGCTGGAACATCATGCCCACCATATCTTGGAATAGAAGGGCCATTCGCTTTATATTGGCTGCTTGTTCCGTAGCCTCCTTGTCCTTCTTCTCAAGTATTCTCCGAAGGAATTCGGCATCAGTTTCTTGCTCATGGCGTTGCTCTGAGGATGCCTCTGGGCTTCCTTTTAGCCTGGTGAGTGCAGCCATCGCAGTCATCATCTCCTGAAGCTTCTGCTGCTACTCTTGAGCTTTTGTCACGGATCGCGTAAGTGGTCGATGACCTGTGGAGATACAGCTATCCTCTTTTCCGGATGCCATGTAGACGGTATGCACCACCATGCCCTCAGACTTAGGGCATTTAGGCTCAGTGCCTTTGACATTTGTCGAAGGCACAGGCATTTTCTCTGGCCTTCTCCTCTTATGAGCGGTCGAAGTTGAGGGGGCCACTGTAGTGGGCACCCAAGTAGCCGTCGTCTTTTATGGCTTAACAGGACGGTTTTCTTCCTGTCGAACCTTCGGCTTCTTCTACCGGCGGGGATAGTCATGATCAACCACCGACTCTCGGACTTGTCGCCAGATTTTGTAGACTTTAGAAGACAGTCGTTGAAGGGACTGTTCCGGCTTCATTTCTATGACGGTCTCCACCGGCGGCGGAGATCTTTTTTGTATGGCGGTAGAAGAATTCCGGCACACCTTGTTCAGCAACTCAAAGCTGTTCCCGGTTGGAACAGCAGCGTTAATTTCCACCGTTGGAGCCGGTGGAGTTAGCCCAGAGGGGGAGTTGCCCCCGGCCTTCCTTACTCAGCGCCAGTGGCGATGTCGAGCGCGTCGAGCTGTTGGGGTTGGTTCGGCGATGGGAATGGCTTTGTCTTTCCCCCTATCCAGATGAGGAGCTGTTGCCGGCGTCAGCCTCTTAAAAACTGATGTTCGTTGAAAAGCGGTATCCAGCCGGTCAAAAATGGACTTCTGAGCAGGGACGGGAACCATAGTGGGAGCCGGAACGGTCAGTCTTGTAAAGACCGATCCTTTGATAGGAAAAGCCGCCTCGACGACTTCGGGAGCAGGAATGGCTATCTTCTTCGGGATAACCTTTTCTGGGATCGCAGGCTTCATCATAGGCCCACAGGAATTTTGGCCCAGTCTGACGAAGACCGAGGAGTTGGAGCTGGACGACCCTTTGAGAGGGGCCGCAGTAGTAGCAAGCCGATCAAAGACCGACTTCTTGGGGGCTTCCGGCGTTGGCACAAGAGTGGTGAAGCTTGTTGGCGGGAGCATGGTCCCGAAAAACAATCCAGTAGTAGCCTGGGTGACCTGTTCCACTGGCATCGTGAATAAGGAAGCCGCTTGAGGCCCGTAAGCTACACCTCCAGGTGAGGCAGAGCGTAAGTTGCTGTTGCAGTTAGAACATCTTGCACAAGTGGACGCTATTGATTCTTTGCTTTCTGCAACAAGCAAACGCCAAATCTTAGTACCTTGAAACCCAAGGGCGACCATTAGCAAACCGCGATTGGTTCGCGAACACGACACACGAAGTGTGGAGTGGAAAGAGGAAAAGGTCCCACCGGGTATGCCAGAATCTGTTCCCCTCCGAAAGACGCGGACGAAGACGCGGCGGACGTCTTGCCTGAATTTCGGGGGCAGATGCTATTTGGTTTTATCTGTCCACCTCTCCGAAAATGCCAAATTGATTTATGGCACCGTGTATCGGAGGTTTGGACAGATGCGGCCGTTGTAGCAGATTTCGTCAGATTCCCCCTCGTTTACGAGGGGTCTTTGATTGTGGGGACGCTCTTCCCTGTAGGCGCAAGCCCCTGCAGTTAATTACGCTACCGCATAGCGGTAACCACTTTCTCCTTCTCCAGATGGTCACTTCGTGTCGTGTGTGTTTGTTTTATTTTTGGTTGCCCGTGGATTGTAGACGGAGACTGATTTATGTTGTCACCCGTAGGGCGTGGATTAGTCATGTTCCCCTCCGAAAGACGCGGCGGACGTCTTGCCTGAATTTCGGGGGCAGATGCTAATTGGTGTTATCCGTCTACCTCTCCGAAGATGCCAAGCTGATTTATGGCACTATGTTTCGAAGGTTTAAACGGATGCGGCCGATATAGCAGACTTCGTCAGATTCCCCCTCATTTGAGGGGTTTTTGATTGTGGGGACGCTCTTCCCTGCAGGCGCAAGCCCCTGCAGTTAATTACTCTACCGCATCGCGGTAACCACTTTCTCCTTCTCCAGATGGTCACTTCGTGTCGTGTGTGTTTGTTTTGTTTTTGGTTGCCCGTGGATTGTATACGGAGACTAATTTATGTGGTCGCCCGTAGGGCGTGGATTAGTCCAAATCCGTATCTTCTTAGATTTGGGTTTGGGGGTTGGTTTAAGGATACGTTAGTCTCATTTGAGGCTAAGATCAACTTAAACGTTCGTTAAGGACACGTTAGTTTAATTTTAGACTAAGATCAACTCAACGGGATCATTTAGATCCAATAAAAGAGTATTTGAATTTTATTGTTTAGTTTAGGGACATTGCGGTCGATTACCAGTTTAAGGACATAGTGGTCCAATACCAGTTTAAGGACATAGTGGTCCATTGTTAGTTTAAAGACATCACAGTCGAGGTTAAGGACATCATAGTCCGTGAGTTTAAAGACCTCACAGTCAAGGTTAAGGACATCATAGTCCGTGAGTTTATAGTCCGTGAGTTTAAAGACCTCACAGTCAAGGTTAAGGACATCATAGTCTGTGAGTTTATAGTCCGTGAGTTTAAAGACCCCAGAGTCAAGGTTAAGGACATCATAGTCCAACAAAAGAGTATTTGAACTCTATTGTTTAGTTTAGGGACATTTCGGTCGATTACCAGTTTAAGGACATGGTGGTCCAATACCAGTTTAAGGACATGGTGGTCCAATGTTAGTTTAAGGACATTACGGTCCATGTTAAGGACATCGTAGTCCATGGACTTAAGGACCCCACAGTCCAGGTTAAGGACATCGTAGTCCATGAGTTTAAGGACCCCACAGTCCGGGTTAAGGACATCGCAGTCCGTGGGCTTAAGGACCCCACAGTCCGGTTTAAAGACGTCATAGTCTGTGAAATGTGTGGTTTTTGGGACCCGTTACCTCTCTGAAGACGTTGAAGGATTACAACGACATGTATCAGAGGGGTTCGGAGATGTACACTTGAACCGGTGTGAATTGGTTGAAAAGATCTGTAGTCCAATTTGGGACTAAGATCTGTTGAAATATTCATGAGCAAGTATGCTCAATTAAATATAAGTTGAGGACTTATGGCCAATATTGGGCTAAGTCCAATAAACAATTGGTTTATTCTGACTATTGAGCCTTTATTTAGGCTTGGCCTTTTTAATAATGCTGAGCATTAGATCTTGACACCTTTTTTGTCTTGTATTGAATGCAGAGCATTCATCAGAACAATTTATGTTCTGTCAGCGCAACACGTGGCGCTCCAGGCGCTTTGTGCTAGTTAAAGAGCGCAGTGCGCTTCTGCCACGTAGCGTACACGAGAAGGACACGTGTCGCGCTTGACGCTAAGCGCCAGATGATGGGCGCATTGCGCCGGTTTGTGAGCGCTAAACGCTCGTCCATGAGCACATTGCGCTATCAATTTAAAGGCGCACACGTGAGTGACACGTGGCGCGCTTGGCGCTGAGCGCCAGCCCATGAGCGCAGTGCGCTATTTCAGAAGCGCAAAGCGCAAGTTGCATATGTGGTTGATACGTGGCGCATTTTGGCGCAGAGCGCCGGTCCAGAGAGCGCAGAAGCGCAGTTTAAGAGCGCAAAGCGCATTTCAATAGCGCAAAGCGCATTTGATCAATTTTTATGATCTTTGAACAAATTTATGTTCTTTTAAAAGAGATTTTGTCTCAAGATTCAAGAACAACGGTTCTTATTTTTGAAAGGCCTTTATAGATCAATGATCTGTGAATGAAGTAAGTACTTCTTTGTTTTTATAATGAGATCTTTTGATCTTTTTTTTTATGAAAGACCTTGGTCTTTTTAGATCTATGATCTTTTAAGAAAATAATTCTTCTTTTTATGAGATGATTTCATCTTTGTATTCATCCTTCATGATCTTTACCTTGAAGAAATAATCTTCTTTTGCTGAGAGCTTGCTCTTCTTTCTTTGAATTTCTCAAAGTTTATAGGGAGGTTTCTCTATCTCAGACTTGAAGTCTTGGGGCCTTTATATATGGCAAATTGATTTGTTAAATCAGTTGAAGAGATATTTCTCTGATTGATTTGGGGATATTTCCCTACCGTTGGATTTTTGATCCTAGGGCTTCTGTTTTACAAAAAACAATCTTCCTGTTTTTAACAAGATTAGAAAAATATTTCCATAACAGAATTTTATTCTGATTAATTAATGATTTATCATTATTAGATCTTTTGATCTAACGGTGGGGAATTTTTAATTCCAGCGCTGGCGCACCCGTGCTTTGCACGTGGTGTGCTGCTCAGAGCGCAGCGCACTTTGCGCTAGCGCACCTACGTTTGACACGTGGCGCGCAGCGCAACCTGCGCTAGCGCACCCTTGTTTGACACTAGGCGCGTAGCGCACCTAGCGCTAGCGCACTCATGGTGCACTGCCTAGGGCGCAGCGCACCTAGCGCTAGCGCATCCGTGTTTGACACGTGGCGTGCAGCGCACCTGGCACTGGATCTGAAGCGTTGCATCAACTTTTAAATTTTGAATTTTAAAACAGAGTTTTGCTCTGATTGGGGGTGTGCTGCCTAGGGCGCAGCGCACCTGGCGTTAGCGCATCCGTGTTTGACACGTGGCGCGCAGCGCACCTAGCGCTGGATCTGAAGCGTTGCTTCAACTTTTGAATTTCAAAACAGAGCTTTGCTCTGATTGGGGGAAACATACACTTTGCTCCACACGATCGCAGTTCGTAAATCCGTCAAAATCTGCAAATGTCAGAAAAACGGATTTTTAGTGTGAAAAAGCGATATGAATGCCCAAACTCCTGCACACATATAATTAAAAAATCAAACAATAAAATTTGGATGATAATAGAACATGGAGCACAGGAAAAAAATTTGGGAGCAAATGGAGATGATTAGACCGGCGGCGCCGTACTTTAGGGGGAAGTCGCCGGGCTACTTGGTGAATTTGGGCTCCAAATTTTTTCAGGTATTCTACTGTTCTACTAGTGTCTCAACATTATTGTTTAACTTTTCTTATTAGTCCCAAAATGGTAGCAGGTCAAATTCCAGTAAGCAAAAAGTTAGAAATATCAAATTTTTGTTTTGGTTTTGAAAATTTTTGATTTTTTTAGTTTTGTTTTTTAGAATGGTGTTAGAATTATAAACAGGATATACAGAGATTAACCCGAAATAACAAGAATAAAAACGTTACCATCTCGCCGGCAACGGCATCATTTGATTGGTGCGCGCTTTCCGCATGCCATTTTTAATTCTAAAGTTAACCTCAATTAAGACGGCATCGCGTGTAGCTAGCCGCAATGAGTACGGGTCGTCCGCAGGGAGATGGTGCGTTTTACGTTCTTATTATCACGAGTTAATGCAAGGGTCGGAATGGTTCGTTTCTAACCTATGTGTTTGTATATGCAAAGTCTAAGTTTGTTAGGGATAGAGATAGGTTAGTGTAAGTTAGGGAAGTCTGTACTCAATCCTTTGTGCCGAGCTTGACTATTGAAGCTAGAGTAATCGGCAACAACGTGGATTAGGGTGCTTAAGCCAGGTATTAGTGAAATCCGGCTTATTGACCCTTGTCCGTCCGTTCTTGTCTCTTGACTTTCGCCTCCGGCCAAACCGAACACAACCGGTCACGGTCAGGGGTCACCGATATCTTGGTAGGGTAGGATGCCTAACGGAGTGCTTGCGTAAGGTTTGGACGGAGTTCAATTAGCAAATATCGGGCAAAGGAAATGAGCAAAGAAAACCTTAACTTACACAACCACTCTCTTTTCCTAACAAAGCCATTATTCACAAACCATCAAAACAACAAAAGAAAGCGCAAATGAAATGAAATAAAAGGAATAACACAATATTGCAAGTAAGTAAATGGTAAGAAATAAAATTGCAAGTAAGTAAAAGAGATAGAAA
This sequence comes from Agapanthus africanus, assembly GCA_030015575.1. Lineage (NCBI taxonomy): Eukaryota > Viridiplantae > Streptophyta > Magnoliopsida > Asparagales > Amaryllidaceae > Agapanthus > Agapanthus africanus. The sequence continues at coordinate 188,525,271 of JASDDO010000028.1, forward strand.
AGGAATACTAAGAACCCAAGTGCAAGATGAAAGCTTTATTAACTTCAAGTGATGATACAAACCATGAGTTCAATAACCAAAACTTAAATTTGCAAGCTCAATGAAGATATTGTAAGATCAAGAGAAGGTAAAGAACTCAAGGCAAACTATTATGTACAAGAACTAAAACAAAACAGAAAATGAAAAAGAGTTGAACTAGCTCAAAAGTGTATCCAAGTCTTCCTTTCCCTTGCTCACTGATCTGGCATTTATAGGCACAAAATAAGATTAAACAAACAATATAATATGGATGATGTGACAACAAGGGAAAGCCAGAAGAAAAATGGAGCTTATTGGACAAGTTGGGACCGGCGGTGCCGGACTTTTGGACATGTCGCCGGTCTACTTGATGAGTTTGGAGCTCGTGTTGGTTCTGTGATGATGTGTTCTCTCCACAATTCCACCGGTGCTATTTGATTTGTCTATATGAACCTGGTTTGCATTCAGGGATTTGGAGGGAAACTTGTAGCTTTATATCATATCATAGCCTTTTGCATTTATCATTCATGTCCCCCATATGTGCCTACCACTTGCACAAGTCATTATTTGTGTGTGCCAACTTGTGTAAGGCAGCCCCCTACGTTCATGCATCACAAAAGGTGTTCACACTTGTATGTGTTGGACCATTTTTGATAAAAAGTGTGTACACATGCATGTTGTCAAAAGAAACTCTTTAAATATAGATCGGTTTGCAGTTCCGGTTGCAGTGTCGGTTCACAAATGTCATATCCGTGTATTTGAGTTTGTTTCTAGTGCTTTGCTATGAATACATGTAATCTGTATTTATTGAGCAGACACGGGTTAATATTACTGATACTATACAAAATTGATAATGAGTGAGCGGTATTGAAATACAGTTTTCTGTGATGAACAGCATACATATTCCTAACATTGACCCTAGTCCTAGATGTCGCACACAGAGAGCACCACGGTGGTTGGAAGAGAGGCCGGGGACTTGGTCCTAGCAGGGCCCATATGAAGTTGGTCTCCATTTTGGTGGTTAATTCCCCCACCCCTATAAGCGACGTTTGGAGTATGATGTTGCCGCATTGAATACCACCGTCCAGAAGTTGAAGGAGATGTTAGTACATATATTACTTATTAGAAAAATATTATATCGCATTATAGATAGTAGCATATGCAATATTAGTAGCCTGAGCTTATTTGGTTTTAGACAAAAATTTGATTCATCAGATTTACATAAAACTATCTATACTGAACTCTATAATTCTATCCATCCCATATCTTTCTTCATTTTGGAGTTTAAAAAGTTATGATTATCCAAACTCAAAACTTGAGAAGAAAACATTGTTTTGGAAATTAGACAACTACAAAACCAAGTATCCCATCAAAGCTAAACAATTAAGGAGAGATACGGGCTTACAAGTTAGAGTTAGCATTATTTTTACCTCCACTTAAAATAAACTACGGTTTTCCAAACTAGATACACAAACTAGGCCTAAGACCCTAAGTATTCTTAGATTGGGGGAAAAAAGTGAAGCCCTGAATGTGTAGAATTTCAACATGTATAAATTCTCATACATAACATATGAATTTCAAAAGAATGTGTAGAATCTCAACAATGCATATATAAATTCGCGGTTCCTCAATAATCCAATATTGATACGAATTCGACTAAATCTAGTACACTGTTCTTGCTTGTTTATTACACAAACACAAAATTTTACAGATTCGGCAGGCTATTTCAGCTTCGGCTCCACATGCCACTCCTTCGGCTGTGGCTCTGCAAGCCACAACTTCGGCTGCGGCTGCGCAGGCCACTCTTATGGCTCAACAGCCGACACAGAATCCTGCACATACCACTCAGACTCATATACAGACCACTCCTTCATTAGTCGATTTTTTATCGACCCAGGACTGCATCGAGGAGTAGATGCGCTAGATTTCGGCGTTTATTATAGGTGGAAAAGCTGGACCGAGTTAGGATATGTTTATTTATATTTTTGAGAATGTATGTATTTATTTAATACATATTGTATGTTTTGGACGATATCGGTTATTGTTTGGATGATTGCGATGATTTTAGATTGATTTCGTAATCTGTTTGTTTATTTCTTTATATATTATGTGTGCGATATTGTTTATGAATATTTCTGTATTTGGCTATATGATATATATATTATCGTGCACAGAGCGGGGGAAAAACAGGAATCTCCTTTTTTTTTTAAATCCTGATGTATTATTGTGCACAGGGCCGGGGAAAAAACAGGAATCTACCCTTTAAGCCGTACGGCCAACGTTTACTCCGTAGGGGCATGTTCAGAATAAAGACTTGCATCAGCGGCTTTTGGACCTACGGAGGCATTTTAAGTCCCTACGGATTAATCCGTAGGGGCTGCTGGTTGCCCATGCGGCTAAATCCGTGGGGGAATGTAGATACTGTAGGAGTGTTCACATGGTCAGTTATATGTGCTTTCTCACAGGCAAGTAGTAAAGACGATTAAAAAATTAATTGGAGAACAAGGTGATGTTCTATCTCATTGCACAGCTAACATGGCGTACAAAAAGGTGCTTCAAGAAGTTATGCAACAAATAGTTTCACCTATACCAACCCCTATCTACAACCAATCATCTAATCTCTTTTGACATGTGCAATCAAATATGAAACCACCCGTTTGCTCATGATCAAATTCCATTCAGTACTAAAGCTAATTGCATAACTCTCGATTACTTTTTTTCATTCTTATATCAATATTTTGTGAATCGTATAAATGTGATATCAATTCTTTGCAATGTTTATAAAAATTTTATGAATTATTAATAATCCTGCACACCCCGCAGGGTTTCACCCTCTAGTTAGGGAGTATAAAGCCACACATTACAATATATACTTAAGAGTTATCATGCTACTTGAGGATTTTAGCTGCTCCGTTACACTGTAGAGTTCGGTAATGTGATACCATTAATAATTTAAATTTGCTATTACAATATGAGAAAACGGTGTTGCAGGTTCCCTACAGGCCCAAAACTGTAGTGGCCTCTCACATGGACCAGAAAGGTTCAGAGGCCTAAGTGCAAAATAGCTAGCGGGCCTCATTGACCCATATAAGAGCTATAGTCCCCGTTTCCGTCTAGAAGAGTTTTGTGTCCCCAATAAATTTTTTTAACAAAAGGGACCAGGTTGGGGACGGTCTTTATTGAATCAATGTGGCCGGTTTAAACCATCTCTAAAAAATGGGGATGGGACCAAAAGGATCGGCCGGGTTTTATTTGGGATCCGTTAAAATCATCCCATAAATAGCAACGGAGACAGGTTTATGTGTCCCTATTGCCATATTTGTAGTCGTGGCTTAAAGACGGTAAATTAGAGATTAAGCTCACCTCTTTTATAATTGATACGAATTCTCCATTCTTACCAAAGTATCAATTATTTCAGGTGAAACTAATTCCTCGTATGAACGCGGAATTTATACCGCGTATTAAAGAAAATACGAGCTTAATCTCTAATTTACAGTTTGTAAGTCATTACTAAAACATTGTCAATAGGGATAGTTAAGCCTATCTGCGTAACTGTCTGATAATGCAATGGAATTTATTCTGTTGTTGGTTCATCATATCTGCATTGAGTTTTTCCTATTTTAAACTCTTAACGTATGATTCACTCGTTTCGCGTACAAAGTTGTGAACATAATCTAGTCGAAAGTAAAAACATAAAAATTTCTATACTCTAATTGTTATATAAAAACATTTAATATAGCTTACTAAATAATAAACGAGTATAACTTCTTTATATGATTCACGTTCACCATTTGATTGTTTCTTTTTCTTCCGCACATAAAGTCAAAACTCGACCTAGGTACAAATTTTCAGAAATTTTCTCTGAACATATAATTTATAAAAGTTAAAAGCCCTATTGATGGAGGCTGAAATCTCCTTCAGATGTTGACTTCCGTTGATCTGCTGATGGCGGCGATGGGTGGCTGAGATTGGATCTGGAGGCCGCCGCTCCTGAGGTGTGTGGATCTCAATGGGTTTGAGGGTGTGGTTGCCGAGCTACCTGCAAGGAAGTCTCGGGATGGTTGTACCACCGAGGACCCTCCGACGATCAAGTTAGACTGGAGATCCGAACAGAGTAACGGTTTAGTGGAGTTAAAAATGGCTTACTTGAACCGTCTGAAGAAGGGGTTTATATAGCGGTGGCAGCAGGCGAGGCAAACGCGAGAATCACGCCGGCCGTTACGCTCCCGACGTCACGTCCGCATGATGAGCGGGACCTCCCATTAACGACGAGACAGGCTTGTTAATGGGGGATCGTGATGGCGTGGAACGTGGGATGTGGCTGGCAGAGATCTCGCGCATGGCGAGATTCACGGGATGGCGGTTACGCCTGCAAGCGGTGCTGTTGATCGGTTGATGAGATCGAGGAAGATGACCTCGGCGGGAGAGCTCGCGGACGAGCGGGAGAGCCGAGATATCTTGGTTCTACGGTAGCTCGAAGACGAGTTGTGAGGCCGAGGAGGCCAGTTGTGCAGGGGGCACGGAGGTGGGCCAGCGTTTGCTCGGCAGGACGAGCGTAGGTGTGATCTGGTCGGCCACTGTAAGTCCTTTCTTGCATGCTCTGGGACACGTCATCTACCACGTGCCTTGATCTGGGAGACCACCGATATAGAGCATCATCATTAGCCCCCCACTCTCGTCCCGACCGGCTGACAGGTCGGGTCGAGAGTGGTTTTGCCGGATCATCCGAGGTGAGCTCCTTTCCGAAGATATCGTCGGGCGTGTCTCTGGGCAGTTGGTTGTCTTTTCTAGATGAGGCCAGCGAATCAAGGCGAGATCTTTTGCATTAAAGAGGGTGCACCGGATCGTGTGCTCTTTGGTGAAGCGACGAGCTACGTGTCGGGTGCCGGTTGGCTGATGTGACGTGCCGCAGGCTTCTGGCATCCGATAGGACGCTGCCAATGTGTTTGCGACAGGTGGAGCGATCGTGGCCGTTGAGTGCAGCGAACCATTTTGGCGGGAGTCGACCGTCGCCGTTGGATGAGGACGCTGGCTGTATAAATCGAGGGGAGGCATGTTTAAGGATCTCTCTCTTCCCATTTTCCTGATTCTGAGTCTTGTTAGCTCGGCGCTCTCCCCTTTAGGTCAGATCTCAGCGTTTTCTCTTTCTGCTTCTCCTTCTGAGTCGAGCCCCTTCTCCCTTTTGGCAGGACTGATGGTTCGATCCCAGACTCTTGGTGCCTTCGGCGCTCTGTCCTGGAGGGGGGACGGTGGTATGACCGTGTCTCCGGCCGACTCGAGCCTTGCGTCGGATGTGCCCCCGACGGCGGGGCCGCCAGCCCCGTCACGAGCTCCTGATGATTATTCTGGCATCGCCAAAGGCGTACACGGGTTCCCGAATCTCAGAAGAGGGATGCAGGATAGGGTGAAGACGGGGTTCCTCTTAAGCGAAAGAGGACGGTCTCTCGTGCGCTGCCGACAGAGATTCCGGAAGGGACTCCTGTGCAGGAGGGGGACGTCCAGTTCATGGTCCCGTCGGGGCTTTCCGTTGCCGCCAGCCTTCTTGCTGGTATGGAGGAGTCGGCCAGAGGCCGGATGCCACGGAGGACCTTGAGGGCCCAACTGGCGGCTATCGCACAGGAGGCGGTTCAGGTATGTACTCCCTCATGTGTTATTTCGAACGACCTTTCCTTAGTTTGGGTGTCCTTAAGTTTCTCTGCAATTTTTCGCCAGGTCCTTCAGCACTGCGCCCTTGTTACTTGTATGGAAGCCGAGGGGGATATTCGGGCTGCGAGGTCAGCAGAAGAGTCTTCTTCGAAGACCGAGGGTCTGCGACTCGAGCTGCGTCTGGAGAGGGAGAGGTCGCTCGCCCTCAGAGCCCGGTCAGAAGCCGCGGATCTCACCGTTTCAAAGTGCCAGGAGTCCTATCGCCGCCTAAGTGAGTCCCACCGAGTCATTGAGGCGAAGTTGATGGAACTGGCCGATCGCTTTGCAGCCATGAGGAGGGCGAGGGATGCCAGCAGGCGGGATGCCGAGGCGGCGCTTCAGGCGGCGGGGGCCGCCGAGACCCGGGCTAGGAAGGCGATGGCGGATTACAAAGAGTCGGACCAGTTTTACGCCGACCTCGACAAGGCCTTCGCCACTGCATGGAATAAGGCTCTTGATGCCGTCAAGGAGCAGCTTCCGGAGTTCGCCGACGGTGAGCTCCGTGCTCGGGTCCCACTCTCGGTGGTCCCGCCTCCGGCCAATAGCGATGAGGGGAGTGAGGTCTAGGCGGGGCTTGCTGCCCGACCTTTTTGGTTTTTCCTCATTTCTCTTTTGTAAGCCTCCGGGAAATTTTGATAAGGCTGGAAAGTCCACAATACCCTTGTAAAGATTTTTGGCTTTGTGAATAAAAACTTTTTTTTTGCAGTAATGTTTGTGCTTGTACTTCTTTTGGTTGGTAGACACTTGAATCTGCACAGTACTGTTTTTATGGTCGGCATGTTCCTCGTCTAGTGATTACTCGTCGACTTGAATCTGATTATTTACCGAGTGTGCGAGGACCGGCGGGAAGACGGTATCTCCATGGCCCCGAAGTCGAAGTGCAGATCGCTAAGACATTGATAAACCGGATGCCTCTTATTGAGTCCATGTCCTTAGTTTTTGGAGGTGTCGTAATTAGCCAACTAAGGACGGGGCCGAGCAGGGCAGCTGCTCGGTGCCTCTTGGCGAGGGCTTTGATCCCTTGTTTGTTAGGGTAGGGAGCTACCAGCCAGAGATAACCGAGCAAGGGCGGGTCCGGTTGTCTTTTGCGAGGGATTTGATCCTTAACGTGGGAGGGGCTGTGAGTGGCCTACTAAGGACGGGGCCGAGCAGGGCAGCTGCTCGGTGACTCTTGGCGAGGGCTTTGATCCCTGGTTTGTTGGGGGTAGGGAGTTACCAGCCAGGGATAACCGAGCAAGGGCGGACCCGGTTACCTCTTGCGAGGGCTTTGATCCTTAAGGTCGGGCCGGGCAGGGTTGCTGTCCGGTGCCTCTTAGTGAGGGCTTTGATCCCTGGTTTGGTAGGGAGCTACCAGCTAGGGATAACCGAACAAAGGTGAGTCCAGTTGCCTTTGTGAAGACTTTGATCCCTGGTTTGTTGGGGTAGGGAGCTATCAGCCAGGGATAACCGAACAATGGCGGGTTCGGTTGCCTCTTGCGAGGGCTTTTCATCCTTAGCGCGGGAGGGGCCGTAATTGGCCTACTAAGGATGGCCGAGCAGGGTCGCTGTTCGGTGCCTCTTGGCGAGGGCTTTTGGTCCTTAAGGATGGCCGAGCAGGGTTGCTGCCCGGTGCCTCTTGGCGAGGGCTTTGATCCCTGGCGTTGTGTGGTAGGGGAGCTACCAACCAGGGATAGCTGTAACAACCCTAATTTTCCTATACACTTTTCTATACAATTTTTTTTCAAAATCCATAAAAGAGTATTTTAACCTGAGCACAATATATAAGTAATTATTTTGTTTTTAAATAACTCCATCGTTTTTAGTGTACATAAAATTGTTTTAAAATTAAAGTATAGTTAGGGTATTTAATATTGTTGTTACCACTTTAAGTAATTATTTCACACCATAATTACAAGAAGGAGCTTGTAGCTCATTGGTATCACCTTGCACTGCTGAACCAAGCCACCAGAGTTCAAATCTCATACCCCACATTATTTTTAATATTGATTTTTTTTAAAACCTTTAGAATACCAAGAGTTTACACGTGCATATCTCACAAAAAACCCCACTACACCCAAAGATGTAACACTTCCATGAGTTAGATGAACCGTCGGGGGGGATCCTGGCCGCCGGAATCGGCCGGGGAATCGTCCAACTCGGCCTCGACTCGGCCGACTCAGTGCTCCGACCGAGTCACAGCCGAGTCACCCCCGAGTCGGCCGATTCCAGCGACGACCACAACATGAAAGTTGTGTCTTTTCATATTCCCTATGCATCTGCAAAATTTCAGCCTCATACCACTTCCATAGCTCTTTAAAAACCCAAATGACTCCACTTTTAATATATTTTTATTACATTTTATCACATTTTTATTTTTAACTTTTCATCTACCCTAACTCTAACCTAACCCTATAAATACCAACCCTACACACTACCCTCTCAACCCCAAAATCTTGAGCCACTCTCTCAAAATTTTTCCACGAGTTGTGTACTTTGAAAAAAAGCTCGAGGCGAAGCTTCGACGAAATTCCGGCGGAAATTCCGGCGAACGTTTTAGGAGCTATCGGCGACGACGCAACACACCAACGATTCCTCTAGTTCCTCCTCACTCTCTTGAGTAATCAAAACCCGTAAGTCCCATTCTAACCCCCTTTCTATTTCTCTAAAATACGAAATTATGAAACCCGACGGAATCGGAACAAATCCGATTTCCGATTCGATTTTCTATAAAAGTTCACTTCTCACCAATACATTCATGTTCAAATATCTTTATCTTAACTATTAAACTTTTAAAAATCAATTTGAACAAGTTTTCTCACATGAAATGATAACCTTTCCAATCTATCGTATTTTTCACTTTAATACCATCATATTTCGATTTCATATTTAACCCCTAAACTTTGCTATACATTTAAAGTAGAGCACGAGGTAATTACCTACCTCCATACACACGCAAATACAACCCTAAACGAAATCATCAAAGAACTTAGAATACGATAAAACAAAATTTTCATTCAAATACCATTTTCTTAATAAAATCAATTCTAAAAGTTTAGCTTTGATACACTTTTAAATAAATACCTCTTATTAGAAAACACGATAAGTTGTGGATATCGATCGTTTATCTAAACTTGACTTTGTGGTGTCTAGGCTAGGCAAGTGAGCAAAGGTAACTTTAAAAGGCCCGTCTCACGATTCGTGAGCGGATCCCTCCTTCCTCACTTGTACTTACCTGGCCACAATTGGCGGTGAAGAGGCGATTTGAGACTTCTAACGACTTGTCGTTTAGACCATTTAGAAATAGGCTAGTTGGTTTAGGAAACCCTAGAATCTAAAATACGGAAACTTACACCTTTGCAAATAAATATCTTTTTCTTTATAAAACCGTTTTCTAAAGGATTAGTATTTTACAATCTTTGCAAAGCGCCGCTACAACCCACCTTTGGGGAACCCGTTAGGGATAGTATGGTTTATCGTGCACCATCGGGCTTAGTAGTGCGAGATTCAGACCTCCGCAAGGAGCATTCGGTCTCGAAAGGTTTAAAATACAACATCTTAAGAAAATGAGATTTTTGGAATATAAAATATTTATTAAAATTACTTTTGTATAAACATATGTATATTTATCATTTAAATATCTATTTTATTATAATATAAATTTTCCACATTTTTCTAAAAATCACAAGAATATATTTTACTCTAAAATACCATGAACTTCCAATAAATCAATATTACAGATAAATACATTTATCTATAAAACCAGGACATTTTCACTAGAAATGTCACAACATAAAATCCACCCTCATTACAACCCTAAATACGAACAATAAATACTTGAGGTGTATTTTAAAAAGTATATAAAAGTATTTTTATATAAAGCCCCCTCAAGTTTTATAAATTACCCTAAGGACCCTAGCAATTATAAGACTTCGATTCACATTTCTGATTGTCTGACTCGGGTTTGAGTCTGATTAATCTGATTTGAATATGATTCAAGTCAATCTATAAACTACAAGATTCCAATTCAAAATGAACACATGAATTCATGAATACAATTATCAATTTATACAATTTGACCGAACCGAACCATGGATATATATTCCTTTTACATGATTCTCAGTATTCCATTTACATGACTCTACGGTTACAACCGTTTCCTGATATCATGGTTTCGGTCAGTCAGTCAATCAATCTTACAATCAATACAATTTACAAGATAACAATACAAACAAGACATCGCGGGGTTTAAGGGGTAGATTGGTATGGAAGATGTTAAAAGTGGCACGAGACGGTCAGATTTAAGACACCTAAAATGAATCCAATTGCCGTTGTTTCGGGCCTTCTAACGGAGTCTTGTACTCTATATTCCGTTTGCCCTGGTCTCTAGCATATAGAGACCCCTCTCGTATACACTGGCATTCTTCTGTACCAAGTTACAAACAACAGCGTTAATACAATATTACAACAATACAATACAACATTAAAATATACTCTCTCTCTCTCCTACTCTTTGTCTATTTCTCCCCTACCTTTGGGACTTACCGAGCGACCTGTTCGCTGACGACATTCTATTTCTTTCTTCTTTGAATGTCGTCAGGTGGTTTGGACCCGGCAGAAATCGAGCTATCTGCAGAAGACTTGGAGCGGTTTGCCGAAGATCCAGTACTGTAGTTTCATTGTACACTTTTCCATTCAGTACTTTTCATTTCCTGTTATGCCACTGTTTAGGCATCTTTTATTTCAGTTGTATTTCTTTTTCATATATTGTATAACAGAATGTTAATAAATAAAAGTTGCTGTTTTTATTATCTCTTGTCTCTTGTGTATTTATTTTATATTGCTTAGATACGCTTAGCGTATGTACTTCTGAGTATATACGTAGCGGACCTCGTCGCATCTCTTTCGCCATACACTGGGAAGCGGAGCGTGAAAATAGCTGAGCAGGGTAGCTGCTCAGCTGCCTCTTGGGGAGGGCTTTGATCCGTGGCGTTGCGAGGTAGGGAAGACACCGACCAGGGACAACCGAGCAGGGTAGCCGCTCGGATGCCTCTTGGTGAAGGCTTCGATCCTTAGCGCTGGAGGGGCCGTGGAAGGCCCGCTAAGGATGGACCGAGCAGTGGAGCTGCTCAGTTGCCTCTTAGTGAGGGCTTAGGTCATAAAGACAGAACTCTTCTTTTCGCAATTTTCTAACATTCCCTTCTTGTTTTTCGGATGAAAAGGACTTTTTAGAAAAAATTACATTGTCTTTGTGAAAAGAGAGGTGCACACTTGTGGGTGGTGATTTCACTGGTACAGCTTGAGCTTCTCGGCGTTGTAAGGCCGCGGAAACCTGCGCCCGTCCGCGTCCTGCAAACGGTAGCTCCACCGGAAAGTACCTCGGCGACGAGGAAAGGACCGTCCCATTTTGGAGAAAACTTGTGCAGCCTGCCTTGATCGACGAACTCATTTCGCCGTAGGATTAGATCCCCGCTCCTGAAGGAGCGACGCTTGACCCGCGCATTGTAGTATCGGGCAGTTTGTTGCTGATAGGCGGCAGCCCTGATCTGAGCCCGGTCTCGTTTCTCCAACAAGATGTCCAGGTTGGTTCGTAGTGCCGTGGTGTTTGCTTCGTCGTCGAAGTGTTCAACCCGATGACTGGGTAGCCCGATCTCCGCCGGGACCATTGCCTCGGTCTCGTAGCAGAGGCTGAAAGGGGTATCCCCGGTGGGGGTCTTCTTTGACATGCGTAGGGCCCATAGGATCCGGGGCAATTTCTCGACCCAGCTGCCTTAGCGTCCCTCCAAGTGGGTCCGGAGACTCCGGAGGACATCTCGATTAGCGACTTCGGCCTGCCCGTTGCATTGGGGATGTGCGACCGCGGCGAACCTCATGAGAATATGATATTCGTTGCAGAAATCCTTCACTTTTTCGTTTTCGAAGTTCGTCCCGTGGTCGGTGATGATGCATCTCGGGATGCCGAACCGGAGTATCAGGTTATTCTGCAGGAACTTGATGGTCGTGGCGACATCTGTGTAACAACTCCATTTTTAGTGTACAAAAATTTACTTAAAAATTAATATATACTTGGAGTATTTACTTTTACTGTGACTACTTTAAGTATTTAATTAGCTCTTTAATTACAAGAAAGAGCTTGTAGCTCATTGGTAATATATTGCACTGCTGAACCAAACCACCAGAGTTCAAATCCTATACCCCACATTATTTTTAATATTATTTTGTTTTGAATTTTTAGAATACCAAAAGTTTACACGTGCAAAAACCCCACTACCCATGAAAAGTTAAATACGCCAGTGAGTAGATGGACCGTCGGGGGACCCAACGGTGGCTTGACTCGGCCGTACTCAGCCGAGTTGGCCGGCGGACCGGCCGACTCGGGCCGGCGCCGCCGGCCGGACTCGGCCGGACCGCCGAGTCCCCAACACCAAAGTGGTGCCTCTTGGCATCCCCTATCCCCCTGCACACTTCAATTACCCAGATCGGTTCCAGAGACACAGTAAAACCCCATTTACTCCACTTTTAAAACATTTTAATATATATTATTACATTTTTTTTTCAATTAAACTCTTCATCTATCCTAACCCTATAAATACCACCCCTAAACACTACCTCTTCACCCAAAATTCTGAGCCAAGTCTCAAGAAATTCCTAGAAACCCTAGTGTACTTTGGAAGAAGTAAAGAGGCGAAGCCCCGGCAAATTTTCCGGCGATAACCCTAGAAGATCCCGGCGACGAAACGACTCACCGTCGACTCCTCTCGTCTCCCCTTCCTCTCCTTTAAGCTTGAAACCCGTAAGTTCCAATTTCCCTTCTCTAAACCTTTCTAAAAATACGAAATTCCAAAACCCGATGGAAACGGAGTAAATCCGGTTTCCGATTCGGTTCTTTCTCAAAATCCGACATTTTCTTAATACAATCTTGTTAAAGCACTTCATGTTGACTACTAAACACTAATCATATTGAACAAGTTCTATATCAAAAGAAATTGCTATTTCCATTTTACCGTATTTTTTTCACTAAAATACCATGTAGTTTCATTTTGGCATTTAAAACATTAAACTTGCTATACCTGTAAGTAGATCACGAGGTAATGACCTACCTCCTCACACACTTATATGCAACATAGCACAATACCTTCGGGAACATAGAATACGGGAAAACGACATCTTTTCAAATAAATACCATTACTAATAAAACCATTTTTTTCTTAATGATTAGTATTTTACACAAATCTTTGGAAAGCGCCGCTACAACCCATTTGGGGAACTCGTTCAGGATGGTGCGTATTATTGCACATCCTCGGGCTTAGTAGTGCGAGATACAGACCTCCGCAAGGAGCATTCGGTCTCGAAAAATTTAAAATACGACATCTTAAGAAAATGAGATTTTTAGAAATATAAAATATATATTAAAATTATTTTTATATAATTATATATATGTAACATTAAAATATCTATTTTGAAATAATATAAATATTACAACTCTTTTCAAAAATCACAAGAATCATTTTACGTTAAAATACCATGAATTCCATACAAAGTCAATATTACAAATAAATACCTTTTATTATAAATTTAGGATATTTTCACTAGAAAAATCACAATTATAAAATCCACACCTATGATAACTCTAAAGACGATAACTAATACTTGGGGTGTATTTTGAAAACTATACAAAAATATTTTTACATAAACCCCCCTCAAGTTCTATAAATTATCCTAAGGACCCTAATAAACATAGGTTTAAGAGGGACCAATCTCTTGAGCCTCAGGGAGCCGGAGAAGTGGGTGCTTGCCTATTTAAGGTAGACAATTTAACAACGGTGTTATCAATACGGTAATCGTCTTTGAAAAAGACACAAATCCTGCCGCCCATGTGCAGCGGTTACCGATAACATCAAAACAATCAGGACTTCAATTTACTTTTCTAATTGTCTGACTCAGACTGAGTCTCATTAATAATCTGACTTGAATATGATTCAAGTACAATTTACAATCTACAATTTACAATATTCCAATTCAACATGAATCCCTATATTCAAGTTGTTCAATAGATTCAATCTATATTGACCGAACCGAACCATGGATATACTTCCATTTACATGATTCTATAGTTACATCCATGATCTTACAGTTACATCCGTTTACTGATATCATGGTTTCGGTAAGTCATCCAATTATACAATCTATACAGTTTACAATATAAGTCAATACAATACAACAATAAAATCAAAACACTATGGGGTTTAAGGGGTAGATTGGTACGGAAGGTGTTAGAAGTGGCACGAGACAGTAAGATTAAGACACCTAACCTATATTCCGTTGCTGTTGTACCGTAGCCCAACGGTTCCTTGTACATTCCGTTTGCCCTTGTCTCTAGCATATAGAGACCCCTCTCGTATACATTGGCATCCTTCTGTACCAAGCTACAAACAACAGCGTTAACAAAACATTACAACAATATAATACAACTTTAAAAGCTACCTCCTTATTCTATCTATTCTATTTCCCTCTTATCTTTGGGACTTACCGAGTGATTTGTTCGCCGACGACATTCTCTTTCTTTCTTCTTTGAATATCGTCAGGTGATCTGGACATCCCTGAGATAGAGCCCACTGCTGAAGACTTGGACCACTTTGTTGAAGATCCAGGGCTTTAGTTCATTGTACATTTTCATTTCAGTACTTTTCCTTTTCTGTTATGCCACTGTTTAGGCATCGCTTTATTCCATGTATTTACTTTTTCATGTATTGTAAAAAGGAATGTGAATAAATAAAGTTGCTGTTTTATTATATCTTTTCTCTTGTGCATTTATTTTTATATTGCTTAGATACGCTTAGCGTATTTACTTCACAGTAAATACGTAGTGGACTCATCGCGCCCCCTTCGCCGTACACCGGGAAGCGGGGCGTGACAGTCTGGCTTCCTGATGGGGACTGCCTCGATCCACTTCATGAAGTAATCTACCGCGACGAGAACATATTTATGCCCGCCCGTGCCGGTAGGGAGCTGGCCTATCATGTCTAATCCCCACTGGGCGAACGGCCATAGGGAGGTCAGCGCGGTCAGCTCGGTATTCAGGAGGCGGGGTATGTTTCCGTGTAGTTGGCATCTTTTGTATCTCCTGACGAACTTCTGGGCGTCCTCGTGATAGTCAGCCAGTAGTACCTCTGGAGCAATGCCTTCTGGATTAAGGTTCGGGCCCCTTGGTGTGCGCCGCCGACCCCTTCATGGATTTCATGGAGGATGTAGTCGGCTTTGTGGGCGTGACACACCGGAGCAGGGGCAGAGTGAAGGATTTCTTGTAAAGGTTCCCATTGCTCCAGACGAAGTGACGGGTTTTGGCCCGGAGACAGCGGGCTGCTCCCCGATCTCCTTGGAGCGTTCCATCCCTTAGGAATCCCACGAGGGGCTTCCTCCAGTCTTTGTCGTATTCCTGTGATGTGTACACATAAAGTATTGTCGCCCCGTCTTCCACGCTGGGCTGCGGCAAGGTCTCGAAGAGGATAGATCGCTTTTTGTTGGCCGAGTAGGATGAAGCCAGCTTGCTCAGGGCGTCAGCTTGGGCATTGAGCTGCCTGGGTATCTGCTCTATCTGGACTTCGTCGAAGTTCCTCTGAAGTTTTCTTACCTTGGCCAGGTACTTTGCCATTAGAGGTTCCCGAGCCTTGAAGTGGCCGGTCACTTGTCCAACGACTAGGGCTGAGTCACTGCGGATTCGAATTGTTTTCAGCCCCAGTCTGGAGGCCATGCGCAGTCCGGCCAGCAGGGCCTCATACTCTGCCGCGTTGTTTGAGGCCCTGAATCCGAGCTTTAGAGAATACTCCATTTCTGCTTCGTTTGGGCCCCGAATGATAAGGCCGGCGCCACAGCCGTCCTCGGTTGGGACCCATCTGTAAATGCACGGCGGCGCCCCGGCCGTCAATCCGACGGCCAAATGCGGAAGCGGTGATAAACTTTAATTTTGCGAACTTAGCAAACCGGCACCACCGCGCACTAAACACCCGGATCGGACCATTAAACTAGTTCTAGCATACAACAAGATGGGGAAGAGATATACCGAGTGATCCGAGTCCTCCGGTCTTCTCGTCGTCGTCCCGATCTCCCGCGGAAACTCCGGTTGTCGCCTTCTCGCCGGAAGGGCACCACATCGCCTGCATCTTTTACGGGCTCCCACCTCAATGCCGAGGCAACTCGAGCGCGAAGTTGGCTGGCCGACGCGTCCAAGATTTGATGTAGAATGTGTAGGGTTGAGGCTATGTCTCATTTGGGGTTTGTTGCCTTTGAAGATGATGGAGGAATCAAGATAAGAAAAATGGTGCTTGCATTTTTCTAGCATGAAATGAGATCAAGAATGCCACACTCTCAAGAATGAAACTCTCTTCTTCTCTTTTCTCAAGTGAAGCCTTACCATATGAGAATGGTGGAGGAAAGAATACATAATGCAAGAGGGAGGTGAGGGTAGTAAAAGTGAAAGGGTGACCATAACCTAAACATCATCATAACAAATTCACATCAACCTCTAATCATCTCAAATCACCAAAAAGCAAGTGATGATGATAGAAAAAGAATGGTATCAAAAGATACTTTCATAATCTCTCATCTCACAAATAAACCCTCCACAAAATGTTATTTGCAAACTTGCAAATAACACCCTCCATCGAAAAAGTCCGGCCGGGAAAGAACAAAGGAAAACCGGCCGGAACGGAATGCAAACTGGCAACTCCAGAAAACTGGTCCCATAATAAATTACAGGAAAACCCCCATACTGTGCATACACACCCGCATCTGTATTCCGTCCGGATACAAATGCAATGAGACAAAATCTACACTGTACTAAACTAGGATCCGGCTTAAACCAAAGCCGGCTAGTAATATCCGTCCGATCCTGATCCGTGCAATACCGCACGTATCTGATCGAACCCTGCCATATAACCATACGGCCACTAGTACTAACCGTCCGATCCTGATCCGTGCAATACCGCACGTATCTGATCGGACCCTGCCATATCTCCATACGGCCTCTATAGCGTTTCGCCCGAAAGCTTGAGTAACTGTAAGTGTGGTGGACTCTAAAGACTCATCAATACTATGGCTGTGGATTTAACCACTAGCACATCAGAGGTATAAGCCAATACGTGACGGGCCACCAGCTATTGACCAAAAGGGACGTCGATGAGCGAACTCATCCTGACACCCTACTGAGCCTGTCAGTGACAATATCCGTACAGTCCGGTCCGTTCGTCTATGAGCATCGCAGGTCGGGCCTAGGGGGTTGGTAAAAGTCAGACCCCCAAAAGCGGTACAAGTCGTGTCGGAGTGTAGCCCAGAACACCCTGAGATACTACTGGAATACCTACCAGTAAATCTCCTGCCTTGGCCAAGGACTTCGTGTAATGGCTCTCCTAGACACGGCACGACCTCACCCCCAATACCGGGAGAGACGAACCCCTGAAGATCCGCTCACTGCCTCCATGTGGCTCGGGACTGTACCCAACTAAAACCTGTTTGCACGACTCCTTTGAGCCGTGGTAGGGTAGTAATCAAAGCACAGTGGGAACTCACACGAGACAAATGACGATCCCCAGGTCGATGAACTAACCTGTACACATGTCACCTGGGAACTGCTATCTGACGTCAGGTATAAGACCAACTGGCATGTTCCCGGCGAGTCCTGTCCGGTGTACTCATAACGCAATGAGCACCTGTATACATCTTAGGTGAACCAACTGACACCAGTGGCTTGTGAGACCGGCCACCGCCCCTCGTCGGGGTCTCGATTGTATACACTAGTCTACTCTGGAGAATCGATGCCCTGTCTCGAAACTCCTACGACTAGGGACCTTTTAAGGATGTGCTTATAGACTCCAGCTCTCACTTATATGATCGCCCTCATACTGCTGGCAGTCAAGCAAGAATCCTAGGGGCTCTATCAACGTTCAATAGCGACATGTCAGGTCACCTAAAGCAGTACACGATGATAAAGGTAAACCAGATAGCATACTATCATCTCGAGTAAGACTGTCCTACCGGGATAGGTCCTCCCTCAATCATTGCAATCACGTGCCTGTGATCCAATAATTGACTCTGAGGGCACTATCTCCAACAATCTCCCACTTGCACTCAAGGCTAATTATTGCGATGTCGCATACTCACAGCCCGTGTGATACCGAACACCCAACTCCCCTACTAGTCAGTTTCACAAAACTCGTTTGCGAAACTATTGCGTTCGAGGAATAGCCTCAGTGAGTGGATCCGCCTTGATGTTTCTTTCTATGTCTCTCTCTATCTCAAGTTCGCGGAGAAAGCCATCTCCCGAAATGAGCAATACCTGTCTTAGAATGTTTGGATGTCTGATGGGACCTAGCTCATAAATGAACTCCAAATCCAAACTTCTTGGACTGTATCGTCAACTGAACTTAATCAGTATCCTGCGCCATGCCACCCTCAGTATTGCCTTGGACCACCTGTCCAAAATACTACCCCTCGTCAGAAGGAAAACTATAACTCTGACGATCACCCTGTCGTCCATGTCACCTTGGAAGCCTGGAATGATAACTGTCTCCTTAATGTGGCTGTCGTTATCATATCCCTTAGAACATCCACTTATGTTCTAAAACTGCTTCCGACTGTTTCTCCAGGATTGGATCAATGTCAACTTATTGCATCTAGTGCAAGAACAACATCTGGTGTGGTACTTGACATCTCATGATTGACTCAATTGCCAGAGCAAGTGATCTGCCAATCATGCACATCCCTCTCCCCTTTAGTCTGTAAGACACCTTTAGAGAGGGTGACTCCATTACCTGCAGGTACACTACCATGCCAGGAGTCGTCCATTCTAAATACTCTTAGAATACTGTCTAAGTACCCAGATTGGGAAACCACCCAAATCTAGATCTAAAACTATAGATCTAGTAACCAGTATGTCTGATACAAAATCCATTTCCTTTGTGGAGAAAACACTGTGTGACGACCAAAGTATAACCGATCGTAGTATAGGAATATCACTTCCTACTTTGTGTATGTCATCCAAATACCAGGATATCACACCCTACTACCTTCTCAACAGATCCATCCCCTATTCTGATGAAGTCAAACCTATGACTGTCACGTCAGAAATAGATGATCTATCTCCGCTATATCTACTTTAGTCTATAAGTAGACATAAGCTATCTGTCCACCAATGCTTCCGCTGCTCCCACTGACTACGACAACCCTCTGCCAGAGTCATATAGACGTGCACTTCTAAAGCTAGTTCAGAACGACGCTATACTCATCCTCCTGCCGGGTCTCGCAGCCTGGAACAACAGCAATGGCAAGTGTGGGTAGACAAGAACTTCCCTCTCACCGTCCTTGAGGCTACCGGAGCACCTCTCGGGTGCCTGAAGTTACCCACCTTATCTGCGGAGTGGCCAATAGAATGTCAATCCAGATTGAATCTTTAGGTTCCTGTCAAATCTTCAGTAATCGTTTGTGGTTCTGGAATGACTTCCAGTTCTACCATACTCCCACTACTGTTTTTAAAAAAATCCATTTTTAATAAAACTGTGGCGAGTCTAGAACAATATTTCTATTGATCTGCCAGATGGTAAAAAGTCAACCCTCGTCATAGCCTGGGTCAACCCACAAACAGCCATTACAGAAACGTACCTTGAGTTGTCCAGTGTCTGGTTTTAATCATAAGCCGGACAACTCCCCGTACCTTAACAACGTTAAGATATGAACTGTTCTATATCCAATATAGAACCAGAGGCACTGATTTAATTTAACCAGATTCAAATCATGCAGCTGTCTCCAGTGCATGTCAACTAAATGGAGAGAGGTCGATCAGCGTTACTCAACTTAGGAATGCTTCCAATTATGAGTAACCTGAAAGAGAAGCAATTTCTCTTTATCATTACTATCAACTGAATACCATACACAAGTATCTACATCTTCGATCACTTTGAAGAATCCCGATACTTGCTACACCTGGTTCTCTACTCTATTCAAATACCTATAACTCCTCAAAACTTAGACCCTGTGTTTCCACGAAACACATGTCTAAGAACTAGAGAAGTTAAAAGTAAACAGAATATAGTATGAGGACCAACCCCTCTGTCCTAATGGACACCGGACAACATACAATACTCTGTATAAGTCCGCTGAGTCTAACAACTCTTTCACTGTGTGTCGCAGGTTGAAAACTGTACTTATGGTTAAGAAGAATTACACCGCTGTTTAATGTTCCTTACCTAACCATCCACTGATATAGGTAAATGTCATCGACATAATATCAAAAGGTATATCTCACTCTATTAAAATAGACGTACAAATATATCAACTTGAAATTGGTGCACAACAGCGGATATTCAAAACCAAATATTTGCTGACCGGCAAACAGCCCAGGTGATCTCCGATTACAACGAATCCCGATATTATGAGGATGATCACCCTATTCCCAACAACTTACTCCCACTCATCATCTGTAAAACCATACAGATGTGAGAATCAAACCTGGTAAATACATACCCTGGAGCAAGTGTCTAATCGGGAGATCAGTTTTCTTTTAACAGTACACAGTTGAACTGAAACATTGAAATGTTTCGATGGGGTATCCTGGTATTCCTAGTAATGCCTCTACCATTATCCAGATTCACAACTATAACCGTATAATTCTTTGCCACCTCTCCAAATCCCTTTATATGTCTTTAGTCATTACCTTCTGCACACCCCTTAGGCCAAATGGTTTTCTTCCTTCCCTACCGTTCGGCACCAGCCTATGGTTTGGAAGAAGACTATCCAATAAGCATAATGGGTGTACTGTCCTAATCCTAGGAGTACTCGCAATGCGAGAGAAGGTGAGGATAAAAGACAACCGAATAAACCTTATTCCTATTTCTCCTGAATCAGGATCCATCCCCGAACTGGAACAAGTTCCTTTCGAGTTCGTATATAACCATACGATGGAGTATCCAATAAACTGTGGATCTTCGTAGTGATACGGAGTGTCCTGGAGAAATACAAAGGTGATTTAGGATTGGCGAAGAAATACTTGGTTTGGTCGTGAATATCAGTCGCAATTTACTTTGCCCTCTTACTAATCCCTTGCTTTGTCTTAATCTTAATACCTTCTGCACACCATCGTTATGCTAATTGGTTTTCTTCATTCCCCGCTGTTCGGCACCAGCCTAAAGTTTGGAAGAAGACTATCCAATTTGCGTAATAGGTGTACTATCTCCTAAACTAAGGAGTACTCACAACTTGAGAGAAGGCAAAAAGGAAAAGACAACTGAATAGATCTTATCCGTTTTCTCCAGAACCGGAAACCATCCTCGAATAAATTCCTTCGAGTTCGTATCTAACCATACGATGGTTTTGTCCAATGGAAGTGGACGTTCGTAGTAATACGGGGTGTTCTGGAGAAAAGGGTAAAAGTAGGAGTGGCAATGAGGTCTGCAACTCTGACAATCCAAAAGCCAGTGTTAAGAAGGTTCGGTCAACTTGGTCACTGAGTCATAGTCTAGGGTCGGGTCAATGGTCGCTGCTAGAGAGAGAGAGAAAAGAAACACTCAGCGTGCACTCTATCCTAGATCAGAATGGTTGCCAATTTATCTAATCTGGAAACCTCCCACTGTACCTCAAATTCTCCTCCAAACCTGAAATAAGAATTAGTCGGGGTTACCCGAGGAGTAAACCAACTCATCAGTGGGAATCGGGATCCAACTATCATCGCATGATAACGTGACGGAATCCGCTCACGGTATCACACTCCAGAAGGTATGCGCATATCTGGCAAGTTTCAGTTCTTTTGAAACTCCCGATGTGGATTTTTACCCCATGCTCTTATGACCTTGACTTTGGCCAACAAATCATAAGTCACATGTCAAGTTCTGCCCGTCATTCTCCAGGTTAATTTGAGCCCACCCGTACAAGCCCTTGACTTTGGCCAACAAGGCTATACGACTGCCCCAAACCAACGCATCTATCCATGCTGCATATGAATAACCAACAGCTACCAAACACTGTGCCTTGACTTTGGCCAACAAACACAGCTTGAATACTATTGACTACCCATATGAAACGACGGAGGGCTACGAATGGTTTCTGGCGAAAACCTTTAACGTAATGAACTTGATATCGTTGAAGGAACTGATAGCTTTTTAGAAAATATAGTGACGAAAACCTTTACTAAAGAGGTCACTCCCGGTGAAAGGATCTCGGCTCTTTCCCCGTAGAATGGGGTGCAGGATATTCCAAATGAATACCACGATGCAAAGCAAAAGTAATCGGCTATAGTGAAGTTAATGCCCTGACGCAAACTTCTGTCCAAGGGGTCACTCCCGGTGAAGGGATCTCGGCCCTTGCCTCGTCGACTGAGGAGCAGGATATTCCAAATGAATACCACGATGCAAAACAAAAGTGAACGTCCTTGCAATAACAGCTTTTTGAAAAGTGTTCCAACAACATCAGAATAGGTTTGTTTTAACTTGCATTGATCCGAATCAACGCAGTCCCATCAGTTGATCACACCACAAAGAACGAAAATATACTGATGTACGTATATGCCATCCGCATTCGCCACTGGGTCCCGTCATTACCCGTTAGGTTAGCTAACTAACGACAGAGCGGGGACTGGACTAGTGCGGATGTAAAACATATACAACATCTACTAATATATATACCAATATATTATATTCGCTCAAGGCGTGCTAAAAAAGCAACATCACAGAAATGTACAGCATCACAGAACAATACAGATATCTGGGATCCCCGGGTTTCACAGAGCCACTACTGAAACCCGACGTTCCCCTGGTCATGTGGATAGCCTGTGCAATGAAATCCTAGACCCCTACGGACGCGGCAAGTTACCCGCCAAAACCTGAAGCGAGGCAACCCCCTTCAGCACCGTGAATGGACCACCCAGCACTTCACGAAATCCGGTAACTTGGGCACCCCTCCTGGGTCAACCTGTACCCCCTACGAGTGCGGCGAATAGCCCGCCAATTCTAGAGTGAAGCCCCTTTCCGTCCCAATGCCATGAGATGCGGGCTTGTTGCCCTCCAGAACCCGGCTATCCGTGCACCCCACCGCGGGGTAATCCTAGTACAGAAAGTAAAATATACATACAACGGGTACATCGACCGCAACCAGGTCGTGCCCCAAAAGAATAATACAATCAGGCAGTGACGGCGGTCCACATGTCGGACGCTCGCCCCGCAATATCAAATGTACATAATACAACAGAAACTGTACTAGCATTGCATCCAGTATCCCCACGACCGATCCGCAACATCACAGCAAAATCACAGAACATCAACGTGAAAGTCACGTTCGCAAATCCGTCTAACCGGGCTATAGCAGTTAGACTGGATTTACCGATCAAGTGACATTCACGGTCGCAGATATAATGTAAATACTGTGAAATAATGTGTTTAAAATATCCAATCGATCAAAAATTAACAAGTGGGCCCCCAAGCAATACTGTAGCACTCACAGAAATTCTGGACCCAATTTTAATATT
Source organism: Agapanthus africanus (assembly GCA_030015575.1). NCBI lineage: Eukaryota > Viridiplantae > Streptophyta > Magnoliopsida > Asparagales > Amaryllidaceae > Agapanthus > Agapanthus africanus. The sequence continues at coordinate 188,548,456 of JASDDO010000028.1, forward strand.
CTAAAACCTCTAAAATCAGCCCACAAGCCCACTGAAAAAAAACGATGACATGATCCCTCATTCCTGCGGCGGAACCGCGGCCAAAGAGGGGTTATGGCCGCGGTTCCGCGGTCGTACGGAGGGATCGTGTTGTCGAATTTTTCCAGTGTTCTTGGAAATCCCTGCACATCATTCTGAGACAACCTGAAAAATTTTTGGACTTCAAAAAATTTCGACAGAAAACTGATGTAAAGAAAAACGCAGGTTTTTGGAATTTTGGTCGATCGGAAATGCAAACATATCAAACAAAGCTAGACGAAGTTAATGGCGAGGCTCTGATACCACTGTAAGTGCACGGCGGCGCCCCGGCCGTCAATCCGACGGCCAAATGCGGAAGCGGTGATAAACTTTAATTTTGCGAACTTAGCAAACTGGCACCACCGCGCACTAAACACCCGGATCGGACCATTAAACTAGTTCTAGCATACAACAAGATGGGGAAGAGATATACCGAGTGATCCGAGTCCTCCGGTCTTCTCGTCGTCGTCCCGATCTCCCGCGGAAACTCCGGTTGTCGCCTCCTCGCCGGAAGGGCACCACATCGCCTGCATCTTTTACGGGCTCCCACCTCAATGCCGAGGCAACTCGAGCTCGAAGTTGGCTGGCCGTCGCGTCCAAGATTTGCTGTAGAATGTGTAGGGTTGAGGCTATGTCTCATTTGGGGTTTGTTGCCTTTGAAGATGATGGAGGAATCAAGATAAGAAAAATGGTGCTTGCATTTTTCTAGCATAAAATGAGATCAAGAATGCCACACTCTCAAGAATGAAACTCTCTTCTTCTCTTTTCTCAAGTGAAGCCTTACCATATGAGAATGGTGGAGGAAAGAATACATAATGCAAGAGGGAGGTGAGGGTAGTAAAAGTGAAAGGGTGAACATAACCTAAACATCATCATAACAAATTCACATCAACCTCTAATCATCTCAAATCACCAAAAAGCAAGTGATGATGATAGAAAAAGAATGGTATCAAAAGATGCTTTCATAATCTCTCATCTCACAAATAAACCCTCCACAAAATGTTATTTGCAAACTTGCAAATAACACCCTCCATCGAAAAAGTCCGGCCGGGAAAGAACAAAGGAAAACCGGCCGGAACGGAATGCAAACTGGCAACTCCAGAAAACTGGTCCCATAATAAATTACAGGAAAACCCCCATACTGTGTATACACACCCGCATCTGTATTCCGTCCGGATACAAATGCAATGAGACAAAATCTACACTGTACTAAACTAGGATCCGGCTTAAACCAAAGCCGGCTAGTAATATCCGTCCGATCCTGATCCATGCAATACCGCACGTATCTGATCGAACCCTGCCATATAACCATACGGCCACTAGTACTAACCGTCCGATCCTGATCCGTGCAATACCGCATGTATCTGATCGGACCCAGCCATATCTCCATATGGCCTCTACAGCGTTTCGCCCGAAAGCTTGAGTAACTGTAAGTGTGGTGGACTCTAAAGACTCGTCAATACTATGGCTGTGGATTTAACCACTAGCACGTCAGAGGTATAAGTCAATACGTGACGGGCCACCAGCTATTGACCAAAAGGGACGTCGATGAGCGAACTCATCCTGACACCCTACTAAGCCTGTCAGTGACAATATCCGTACAGTCCGGTCCGTTCGTCTATGAGCATCGCAGGTCGGGCCTAGGGGGTTGGTAAAAGTCAGACCCCCAAAAGCGGTACAAGTCGTGTCGGAGTGTAGCCCAGAACACCCTGAGATACTACTGGAATACCTACCAGTAAATCTCCTGCCTTGGCCAAGGACTTCGTGTAATGGCTCTCCTAGACACGGCGCGACCTCACCCCCAATACCGGGAGAGACGAACCCCTGAAGATCCGCTCACTGCCTCCATGTGGCTCGGGACTGTACCCAACTAAAACCTGTTTGCACGACTCCTTTGAGCCGTGGTAGGGTAGTAATCAAAGCACAGTGGGAACTCACACGTGACAAATGACGATCCCCAGGTCGATGAACTAACCTGTACACATGTCACCTGGGAACTGCTATCTGACGTCAGGTATAAGACCAACTGGCATGTTCCCGGCGAGTCCTGTCCGGTGTACTCATAACCCAATGAGCACCTGTATACATCTTAGGTGAACCAACTGACACCAGTGGCTTGTGAGACCGGCCACCGCCCCTCGTCGGGGTCTCGACTGTATACACTAGTCTACTCTGGAGAATCGATGCCCTGTCTCGAAACTCCTACGACTAGGGACCTTTTAAGGATGTGCTTATAGACTCCAGCTCTCACTTATATGATCGCCCTCATACTGCTGGCAGTCAAGCAAGAATCCTATGGGCTCTATCAACGTGCAATAGCGACATGTCAGGTCACCTAAAGCAGTACACGATGATAAAGGTAAACCAGATAGCATACTATCATCTCGAGTAAGACTGTCCTACCGGGATAGGTCCTCCCTCAATCATTGCAATCACGTGCCTGTGATCCAATAATTGACTCTGAGGGCACTATCTCCAACACCATCGACGTAGATGACCCACTCAGGGACCGAGTCGGGTTTCCCCACGATTAGGTGTTGATACGCGGGGGTCGGAGCGGGCTCCGATTCCTTGCTGGGGATGGTACACTCGACAATAAAGTCGACCAGGGCTTGCACTTTGATAGCCTGCCTCAGGCGGTATTTTATGTCGAACTGGGACAGCTCCCACCTCCACTTCTCTAAGCGGCCTGAGGATTCGGGTGAGGCGAGGATAGCCCCCAGTGGGCGCTCGGTGAGGACGAGGATAGTGTGCGCCTGGAAGTAGTGTCGTAGCTTTCTTGAGGCCGCTATGAGGGCCAGGACGATCTTCTCTATGGCCGGATACCTCGTTTCTGAGTCTTTGAAGATGTGGCTCACATAGTATACCGGCTTCTACACTCCGTTGACCTCCCGGACGAGCACTGAGCCTGCCGCTTTGTCGGATACCGCCAGGTATAGTGATAACTCGTCTCCTTCAACTGGTCGAGTGAGCTGCGGCGGCGTTTCCAGGTGCCTCTTTAACTGGTCGAAGGCGGTCTAACACTCCTCCGACCACTCGAACCTCGGGATTTTCCTTAGAGCTTTGAAGAAAGGGAGGCATTTTTCCCCAGACCTCAACATGAAGCGGCTCAGAGCGGCCACCCGCCCGGTTAGCCGCATGATCTCGACATTGGTCTTGGGTGCGGTCATGTTGAGGATAGCGTCGATTTTTTCCGGGTTGGCCTCGATCCCACGGTGGGTGACCATGAAACCGAGGAACTTTCCCTCGGTGACCCCGAATGCGCACTTGGCAGGATTTAGCTTCATCTTAAACTTGCGGAGTACCTTGAAGGCCTCGCCCAGGTCCTTGGAGTGGTCGGTCGACGAGACCAATTTAACGAGCTTATCGTCGACGTAAACTTCTATGTTCTTGCTGATCTGTGGCTTGAACATGCGGTTGACCAACCGTTGGTACGTAGCTCCAGCGTTCTTAAGGCCGAAGGGCATCACCTTGTAGCAGTATACCCCCCGGTCCGTTGTGAATGCGGTAAGATCTTTGTCTGCCGGACTCATACAAATCTGATTGTAGCCGGAGAAGACGTCTGTGAAGCTCAATAACTCTTGACCTGCCAAGCCGATCTATCTGAGGTAGGGGATAGTTGTCTTTGGGGCAGGCCTTGTTGAGGTCGGTGAAGTCGACGCACATGCACCACTTCCCGCTTGATTTCTTGACTAGGACTACGTTTGCTAGCCACTCCGAATAGGGCATGTTCCGGATGAAGTTGGCGGCGAGGAGCCGATCTACCTCGTCCTCGATAGCCTTCTGTTTGACCGGGGCGAAGCTTCGCTTTTTCTGCCCGACGGGTCGGGCCGTAGGATCAATCCTGAGCTTGTGAGATATAATTTTGGGTCGATCCCAGGCATGTCAGCAGGCGCCCAGGCAAACACATCGGAGTTGTTTATGAGGAAGTGGACCAAGTCATCTCCCTGAGTTCCTGTCAGAAGCGACCCGATCTGAACGAGTTTTTCATTGTCCACTTCTACGAGGGGGACCTCTGTCAGAGGCTCCACCGGGGTCCCTCAGACCTCTGTTTGCTCGTCTCAAGTGTCTAGAGAACCCCTGATGTCACCCTTACCTTCGACATCGTCGACCGGTCTCTCCGACGAAGATGTTGGGTGAAGCAAACCTTTGCAATTCGCTGGTCTCCATAGACCCGACCTATCCCGCTCTGGTCGAGAGGGGACTTCATCGCCAGGTGATAGGGCGATATCTGGGCCCGGAGGGAGTTCAGCGTGGGGCGGCCGAGGAGGATGCTGTAGGCCGATGGGATTCTTGCCACAATGAATTCCACCGGCAGTGTTCGCGTACGGTTGGTTTCCCCGACATTGAACTGTAGAGTGATTACCCTTTCCGCCGGGATGGAGTTGTCATGACCCGAAGGTACGGAACATGACAAAGTTGGTATCAGAGCGATCGGTTTTACCTTTCTGAGTGTAGGATGAACTCTGGTAGATGGAGTAGGTGACTTAAGCAGAGTGGCGTAGCGTGTGTATGATCTGTGGCATACTTACGATACGGTACTCCGCCTAAGTGACCTTAGGATATATATATATTGTTGTATCTCCTTCCTTGACTCCGGAAATCCTTTGATTCGATCGCAATGTTCCTATCAATCCTGTTTCTTGTTCCAGCCACTATGCCGCCGGAGTCTACGAGGGCCAGAGGGCTGCCGCCAGAGATGAGTTTGGAGCAGGCTCGTTTGAGGCGAGGACCGACCAGGGCGGTATGCCTACCCTTCAGGGACAAGTGATCCGCTTTCTCCAGGACGGATGGTTAGGCTGGAGTCGAGTATTCAGGATGTGTGAAAGATGGTTGGATTATTAGTTGTGGCTAGCCAAGCTCCGAGAGCCGATGATGTCCCTCCTATTTTAAGGACTGCGATTGTACCTGCTGCACAGGCAGCTGTTTCTGTTGTTACCAAGATTAATTCTGTATCCTTATAGGAGTTCTTGAGACTGAAGCCTCCATTTTTTACTGGCACAGATGCAGCGGAAGATTCGTAGATAACCCTCGACAAGATGGCTAAGATTCGTCATTCACAAAGATATTCTGACGAGATATGGGTTGAGCTTGCGAGTTTTCGTCTAGAGAGGTCTTGCTCAGACGTGGTGCAAGTCGGTTGAGAGAAGCCGAACTGCAGATCTACTTCTTATGATTTGGGATGAGTTCATAACTATAATTCTTGCTCGTTTTCTCCCGGTGAGCGTTCGAGATGTCCGAGCTCGTAGTTTCGATCCTTTGTATAAGATTTCAGGGATGACAGTGTCCAAGTATGACATTTAGTTTATTCAACGGTCCGATTAGCTCCTTATCTGGTGAACACTGAAGAGGAACGGATAAAGAGGTTCGTGTGGAAATTGGACATACAATTATTGCTTGCTATAGGCACTTAGCATTTTGACACTTATGCTGCCGCGATGGATGCACCTTTACTGTTGGAAGAGCACTTCTCCGAGACTTCAGTCATTTCTGGACCAAAGCAGATTTGTACCAGTACGCCAGCTCAGAAGCGGTTAGATAGACGCCATTGTGATAGGCTAATTTTTTAGTCACTCGATATGTTGTTCGTTCGTGGTTTGTTCGCATCAGAGATAAAGATTCTTTTGTCGATTTGATTCTTCCCGATATGTTGGACTTCGAAGTTTTCTTGGCATGGATTGGTTGGCCACGTATTGTGCGTCCAGGGACTGCCGTATGAAGGCAGTCAGGTTTAGTTGTCTGAGTAAGCCAGTTCTTGTTTTCGGGGAGACCATAGCGTCTCCTTTCCCAGTTTGAGTTCTCTTTGGCGTTAGTCGGCTCTTGAAGAAGGGATGTTAGGAATTCTGGACGCATGTCTGTGATGTTGGAGCCGTAGGAGTCCTATTGGACCAGGTTCCGTTTGCGAGGGAATTTCAAGGTGTTTTTCCTGACGAGTTGTTTGGTTGGTCGCCAGAGCGCGATATTGTGTTATGCCTTTAATTTGATTTCTGGCGAAGCGTAAAGAACTGAAGAATTAGTTGCAAGATTTATTGGATAAAGGGCTTGTTCGTCCGAGTGCGTCCCTTTGAGGAGCTCATGTTCTGTTCGTCAAGGAGAAAGACGGCAGTTGTGTTGGTGTATTGATTTTTGTCAGTTGAATTGGGCTACTGTGGGAACAGATATCCCTTACCTCGTACTGAAGATTCATTTGATTTGCTCCAGGGTGCGGGACATTCTCGAAGATTAACTTGCGAGTGGGTTACTACCAGTTGTGGGTTCGAGAGGATGATATTCCGAAGATTTTTTTTTCACACAAGTTACGGGCGTTATGAGTTTTGGTGATGTCGTTCGAGCGCACCAATGCCACAACAGCGTTTATGGACTTGATGAATCGAATATCCAGGTCGTTCTTGATCAGTTTATCATCGTGTTCATTGAGGACGTCATAGTGTACTTTTGGAGCCGACTGGAGCTTGGACAGTAATTGAGGATTTCGTTGCAGACTTTGAGGGAGTGCCGGTTATTCATAAAATTATCCAAGTTTTTTTCTTGCAAGTTGAATTCTTAGGTCACGTAGTTATGAAAGATGGTACGTATAGAGCCGAATGAGATCGAGGCCATTCAGCACAAGCCCAGACCTATATCAGTGACGGAGGTTCACATGCATTTTGGGTTTGGACGGATGCTATTGACGTTCGTACAGAATTTTTCATAGATAGCTACGAGTTGACCGGGATGGCCTAGAAAGGAGTTTCACATCTTTGGACTGAAGTATGCAAGCCGAGCTTTTAACAGTTAAAGTTTCGTTGACTACGGTGCTAGTATTGTCTTGCCTTCAGGATCAGGTGGTGTTGTTGATTATGGCAATGTTTCTCAGCAGTTGAAGAAGCGTGAGTAAAACTATTTCATGCATGATTTAGAGATAGCCGCAGTGATTTTTACACTTAAGATTTGGAGACGAGTCGTGCCAGATATTCACGGGCCATAAGAATTTAAGGTACATTTTCTTCAGAAGTGAGATCTGAAATTTAAGATAGCACAGTTGAATGGAGCTAATGAAAAACTATGATGTCAAGATAAATTATCATTCGGGCAAGGAGAATGTTGTGGCAGATGTTTTGAGTAGGAAGCCGGAGGTAACTTTTTTCATGTAGCACAATTCAGAGACAGTCAACGGCAGATTGGAAAATTCTATATGACGGCCGAGTACAGTTCGAGTCTACATTGACCGAGGGACAACTCGTCCGTGTCCGTGCACATCCTCCGTTATTTGATCGTATCGGTGAGGCATATTCCGATGACGTTTGTTGGTCGGAAATCATGGAGCAGGTTCAATGGGGCAGAGATTCAGAGTTCGTGATTGATGATCAAGTAATGCTAAGATTTGGGATTCGACCATGCGTACCAGATTCCGAGGGACCATGATGTGAAAGTTTAGAGGAGGCATACCAATCAACATATAGTGTTTATCCAGTTTCCACCAAGATGTATCATGACTTAAAAGATGTCTACCAGTGTGAAAGGATGAAGAGAGACGTCACAGATTTTGTTTCAGGATGCTGACTTGTCACCAAGTCAAGGCCGAGTATCAGAGGCCAACAGGAGAATTACAACCTTGCCCGTTCTGGAGTGGAAATGGGAACAGACTTCTATAGATCTTATTGTGGGTCTACTTAGGACCAGTCAAGAATATGACTCTAATTAGGTGACGGTAAGCCGATCGACAAAAACAGCTCACATTTTACCAGATAAGACCACTTTCGAACTCGTTCAGTATGTTCAGATGTATGTTGATAAGATGGTGCGACTGCATGGAGTTTCGACTTGCATTTTGTCCGATAGAGGCACTCAGTTAACCAGCCGACTATGACAGAAACTTCAGGAGGCTTTGAACACCAATTGAGATTCAGTGCGGTTTTCTATCCGCAGACCGACGGTCAATCAGAGAAGACCATTCAGATTCTTGAGGACATGCTCCAAGCTTGCGTTCTAGATTTTGTGGCAGTTGGGATCGCCACTTACCATTGATAGAGTTTTCCAATAATAACAGCTTCCAGGAGAAAATTCAGACGGCACCCTTCAAGGTATTTATATAGGAGGAAACGTCGATTACCCGTAAGTTTAGCAGTATGTTGGACAGAGCTCAGTGAAAGCAGTATTTTGGGGCCACGGATGGTGTAAGAAACGACCGAATCAGTGATTCAATATAGGTTGAGAGTGGCCCTGAGCGGGCAGAAATCTTATCTAGACCGGCGTCGGCATAGACTTAAGTTTACTGTTGGCGATCATGTTTTTCTTAAAGGTTTCTTCGATGAATGAAGTGTTGAGATTCAGGAGGAAAGGAAAGCTTAGTTCCAGATATGTGGGTCCCTCAGAGATTCTCAAGCGTGTTGGTGCAGTGTTTATTGTGTGGCACTTTTACCTAGTTTTCCATATTGTTCGTCCTGTATTTTATGTATCGATACTCCGCAAGTACCTTCATGACCCTCTTACGCGATGTACCACTAGACGTTTCAGCTGGAGCGCAATCTTTCTCTCACAGTGCTGCCGATAATCATTCTAGATCGGCAAATGATGAAACCCGTTTTGATTCCTTGGCATGGCTGAGCGGCGAAGAGGTCACGTAGGAAGCTGAGGTCGAGATACGGAAGCAAGGTTCCCATCTCTTCGATGGTACGTGTAGTTAGATTTTAAATTCGGGGACCGGATTTCTTTAAGGGGGAAGATTGAAATGTTTTAAAAATAAATAAATAAGTAAATGAGTAAATAAATCCTTTAGGTAATTTTCCGATAACCGGTAATATAAATTACATTTTCCGTAAAATTTAACTATAATTATTTTTCAATATAGACTTAAAAACACCTATTTTAACTATGTAATTTCTAGTATTTGGTATTTATTTAGTCACTTTTAAATTGTTAGTTTACTTAAATATTTTTTTCTTAATTAATTATTTTAAATAATATTTTAAGCTGTCATTTATACATTAAATTAGTGTAAATTACAAATTAGAATGTGTTAATTATATGTTAGTGAAGCATGACTACTTACCACTAGGATTTTAATATGTTCCCTCTCTTTCATTTTGTCTCCCCCAAATCTAGAAAATTCTAGTAGATGAAATTAAACAAAATAAAATTAAAATTAAATAAACTCATGAAAAGACTTAATTGATATATTAAATTGGGATGTTTCTACAATAATCCACACATTTCTCACTCTCTCTCTTTCTCTTGGAATCCTGGCCGAGCCCACCTTGAGCCATTCCCCACTTATATTATTCCCACTTCAATTAAGAAAAAAAAAAGATTAATTAAAAAAGGAATTAACATGTGACATAATGAAGGAAACTTCTACACTCACCTACACAAATCTCACACTCTCCTTTTCCCTTCCAAAGTGGCCGAGCTTCCTAGCTGCAGCCCCCACTTTCCCCACTATTTTTTTTCACTTCAAAAAAAATAAATTCTTCAAATTCCATAAAAAAATCAATACAAACTCTCATTTATTCTTCATTAAACCTTTAATCAATTTCCTTTGGCTAAACTAGTAAGGATCTTGGAACAAAATTACCATCTTGGAGGTCAAGATGCAAGTGTGATCTCAAATTTTAGAGGTATAAATCCTAAACCCATATTTATTTGGTTGCTAGTTATTTCAATCTAGCTTATTAAGTGATTAATTTTTGTTTTAAATTGCAAGTTTAGAAAATTCATGAGAAGGGATTTGAATAAAGTTGGGGTTTTTTATTAATTGAGTAGGGTTATAATAAGTGGTTTAACATTTTAAGAAATGAAAAATCTAGTGTAGTTGTTGTATTGTAAATTGTTGTTTCCAAAATTATTTAAATTAAACAATTTTGAAAACTAGGTTTTTATAATTAATATCAAGAGGTGAGATAAAAAATTTGGTTATGGTTTGTATGACTTAATTAGGATATTTAATGAGCATTATAGCCACTAGAATTTGCTAAAACATTTAGATCGGTTAAAACATCAAGTTTTAAACTAAAATGGAAAATTTAAGCTTACTAGGTTTTTGGAATAATGGGGTTTTATGTAAGTTGAGATTTAATTAAACTACAACCTATTTCATTTAATATCTAGTGAGTTGTGAATGGGTGATTGGAATGAGTGAGTTTTAGACTCGGTAATTATCACGTATAGTGACCTTAGTTATGGTTGTAGCGTGGTCGCGAGCGCATTTGTGCGTCAAGTGCGGGCGCGTTTAATTAGCGTGCGTTTTTTACTTGTGTCATTTGTGTCCGCAACTATTTGTATTTTATCCTCATATTCGCTTGCGTGTGATCCTAAGGTCGGGTGCAGAGGTGTCGAATGCGGTGCGGAAAGACAGACGGAGATCGGAACGGTTTGGCCGAGGCATCCCGGTGAGTAGATATATACATCTATGGGAAAATCGTCTGGATGGCACGAGGCGCCCCATAGTTTAGGATTATTTATTACTTGCATTTCATTTGCGTAGTTACTAGCTAAACATCCCATTGTACCGTACCATCTCACACATATGCAAATAGGCGACATCATCTTATAGGACACTTGCACCATTACCATTGATTCATGCTGCACGTGCACTATTCATGTGAACACACACGCCTTTGGTAATTGTTATGCCACGAACACTTAGAAACTTATTAGACCAGCATCAAAACAGTTGCATCATACATGGTACTTAAACTGATAGTCGCATATATATATATATCATATTTCATCATCATTCATATATAGATTTTCAGTCATAATTTGCATCTCATGTTATAGATATAGTAGACAGTATCATTTTACCACATGTTCTTGTATTATGATACTTCTTGAGGATTTCTGTATTGATGAGATTTCTGGATTTTGGGGAAAACCGTAAGAATTATCCAAACTCATTATGTTTTAAAATGCAAGTTGCGGTTTTCTCGTGATGTATGTGTCGTCCACCATAAGTTTTCATGTTTTCTGTTGGATTTCGAGACTCGATTCGAGAAGTGGATGAACCGTCTCGAGTACATGGTAGGCCCGGTATGGTACCTCGGGGCAAGAAGCTCGAGTTGTAGACGATGAGCCTGGCAGGGAAAGACTACCTACCGGTGATGTCTAGCGCGGCGAATATCTGGAGGATACCGATCGTTGTCGTAAGATTTGATGATATGGGCCGATCCGGACTGACGGAGCCCGAGATATTGAGACTTTGAGATATCGAGACATTTGGATATATATGTTTTGTATCGATAGTTGACACGGATTTCTATGGATGTCTTTGACGATACTTCAGCCACTTCACAGAAGTTTTTCTAAGAAAAAAAATCATAATTTTCTCATACCAAACATATTTAGGATTCATGTTGATTATGCATTCACATTGCATACAGGTTAGTGCATTGCATCACATTAGCATATGCGTAGGTTGTGACGCATTTGCGTGTATGCTTACGATAGCCTTATTAGATATTACTTACTACTCACGAGTTGGCAACTCACCCCGTTATGCCACAGTATCTTGCAGGTTTGACCGTTAGCACAGTAACGGGGTGTACTTTCTATTCCACTTGTTTGCATCGACTTACAGCTTACTCACATGTGGGTTTGGAGGATTTGATTTTATTTCCACCGTGTATTTTTATTTTGTATCTAGTATACTCCATCCACCCTTGTATATTGGACTAGACGGTGAGATTTGTGAGACTTGTACTTGTGGTTTGGTGTCGATGCTCACTTGAGCCGATGTCACGCCCCGCTTCCCAGTGTACGGCGAAGTGGACGCGACGAGATCCGCTACGTATGTACTCAGAGGTACATACGCTAAGCGTAGCTAAGCAATATAAAATAAATACACAAGAGACAAGAGTATAAAAAGAACAGCAACTTTTATTTATTAACATTCTTTGTACAATACATGGAAAGGAAAATACAACTGAAATAAAGATACCTAAACAGTGGCATATCAGGAAAAGGAAAGTACTGAAAAGAAAAGTGTACAATGAAATTATACTGCTGGGTTTTCGGCAAATTGCTCCAAGTCTTCTTGGGTTGGCTCAACTTCTGCCGGGTCCAGGTCACCTGACGACATTCAAAGAAGAGAGAAACAGAATGTCGTCAGCGAACAGATCGTTCGGTAAGTCCCAAAGGTAAGAGGGAAGTAGAGAAGACAGAATAAGAAAATACATTTTTAAAGTGTAAACTATTGCTGTAATGTTATGTTAACGCTGTTATTTGTAACTTGATACAGAAGAATGCCAGTCTATACGAGGGGAGTCTCACTTGCCAAAGACTAGGGCACGTGTAGTACAAGGAACCGTTATGCCACGGTACAACAGCAATAGGATTCAGGTTAGGTGTATTAATCTGACCACCTCGTGCCACTTTTAACACCTTCCGTACCAATCTACCCCTTAAACCCCGCGATGTCTTGTTTGTATTGTTATCTTATAAAATTGTATTGATTGTAAGATTGATTAACTGACTGACCGAAACCATGATATCAGGAAACGGTTATAACCGTAGAGTTATGTAAATGGAATACTGGGAAACATGTAAAAGGAATATCCATGGTTCGGTTCAGTCAAGTAGATTGTTAACTGGATTCTGGAATTCATGTATTCATCTTGAGTTGAAATATAAAGAATATAGATTGACGTGAATCATTTTCAAGTCAGAAATAGTCAGACTCTAACCCGAGTCAGACTAAAAGAAAGTGAGTTGAAGTTCAATAATTGTTAGGGGCCTTATTGTAATTTATAAAACTTGAGGGGGTTTATTGTAAAAATACTATTGTATATTTTTCAAAATACAACTCAAGTATTTAATTATCGTCTTTATGTACATACAACAATTTAATGATCAAGATAAATATGTATACATGTTCGAATAATATGAAATGAGTCAAGTATATTATTCGAGTAACTACCATAAACAATGCTGTAAAGAAATATTATGTACGACTAATTAATCAAGTTGAACGAATGCGGAATATAAACAGAGATATGTCTCTAAATGTTTTGCATGCGTAAGTTCCAGTTTCACCTAAATACGACTACCGGTTTGAGAGATATATATGTTTTCGTATCGTCGCGCAAAACAGATCAGAATCTATTTGGCACCGTCACATATTTTTAAAACGCAGTTTGAGTTAATTTTTATCGGGTTTCAGGTTACGAAAATTATTAGAAAATTGTATGTATTTTGAAGTACTTATATAAAACACTAAGATTCACATGATTTAGATTTCTGAAGCTCTAGTTATGATCATTTTAATATCAGCGTTTAAAACATAAATTCAGATTTCTGGACAGCAACTATATATTCTATTGCACAGCCTATATCAGATTGTTTCATGCATTCCAAAGTAATATAATATACAGAAAATTATAGTTCTATCAATTTTCCATCTACACATCTAAATTTTGTCACGAACGGATATCGGGAGTTTGAGTTATGCCAAATTTAAAAACAGTGTGCGAATCAGAACAGATTCTGTCCAGATCCGTCACTTAATATTGTAACGCAGTTTTCTTTATGTTAGGTAGGTTTTCAGTAAAATTATAAAACTAATAAAATCTATATCATTCGATGTAGATATCAAAAACACCTGAGTTTACTCAATTTGGATACCGGTATACCAAGTTATGTGTCCTAAAAGTTGACCGATAACTGCAGTTTTCTGTTTCACGATCAGTGAATAAATACGATGTAATTCCTAAACCGTTATGCGGATCGATCTAAAATTTTTACAGAGTGTATAAAATAATATATTCTATTATATGTAAATTTCATGAAATTTTCAGAATTAAAAATTTATTTATAAAATTTATTTTAAAACAAAAAGTATTGATATGTCATATGTGAGAAATGAGAAAACTAAGGTATTTATTCATAACTTCATTTTTTTTTTTACAAACTTTAAATAAAGTGATTTAAAATAAAACAAAAAACATACAATCCTAATTGGTCACGATGAAATCTTAACATGTGAATTGAGAGTAATGAAAAAGACTTTACAAACTATATATGTGTGTATGTTTGTGTGTTCATTATTTATATATGTATCCATTTAATTAATTATTTAGAAACTATGATATGTCAAGTGAAGTTTTTCATGGCAATATAAAACAAGAGAAATATAAAGAGAAAAAGAAAGAGATGGAGGAAGGAAAAAGTGAAGGGACTTACATGCACAAGCCGGTATTGTCACCGGGCTTGTCTATCCGCCGATAGCCTCGCGTTAGTAGCGAGACCTTCTTGAAGACTTCTTCATGTTCTTTTTCTTGGACTCTAAGTGAAGAGGAAGAAGTGAGAGATAGAAAACTCTAGGTGAAGAGGAAAAAGTGAGAGATAGAAAAATGTGAGGAAGGAAAAGATAGAGGAGGACAATAAAGATTGTGTAATGGTGAATTATGTATAATAATATATGCATTCAACATGAGAATTAAAAGAGAAATGAAAGGTCACCATTCATTTCGGAAATGAAAGGTCTCATTTGTAGGTTATGAGAAGAATAAAAAATGATAAAACATAATTGCAAGAATGGGGATTTGAACATGTGACTTATGAAATAACAATGCAAGGACTTAACCAATGAGCTATAAAGTTATTCATGCATATATTTAATTAGAATTAAATATATGATGTTGCTTAAAAAGAAAATGGGATTTTTAGATGGGCTGTAGAGAATAAGAATAATGGATTTGGGTTAAATATTTATGAAAGGAAAAATAAGAATGAGAAGTTAAAAACTTAAATATAAGAAAAAGAAATTGTACCTAGAAAAAAAATACATAATACATTGAGTAATAAAATAATAATAAATTTAATAGAAAAAGGAAAATACCAAGTACAAATAAATACGGTATATTATTGAAGAGGGATAATACAAATGTATAAAGATTTTGGGGTCATTACATTATTGTAACAACTCCAATTTTTGTATACATAAATTTGAGTTAAATTTGAAGTATACTTGGAGTATTGATGTTGCTGAAAACACTTTAAGTATCTATTTCCCCACAATAATTACAAGAAGGAGCTTGTAGCTCATTGGTAATACCTTGCACTGCTGAACCAAGCCACCAGAGTTCAAATCCCATACCCCACATTATTTTTAATATTGATTTTTTTAAAAACCTTTAGAATACCAAGAGTTTACATGTGCATATCTCACAAAAACCCCACTACACCCAAAGATGTAACACTTGCAGAGGGTAGATGAACCGTCGGGGGAGATCCAGGCCACCGGACTCGGCCGGGAATCGGCCAACTCGGCCTTGACTCGGCCGACTCAGTGCTCCGACCGAGTCACGGCCGAGTCACCCCAGATTCGGCCGATTCCGGTGATGGTCACAACATGAAAGTTGTGTCTTTTCATATTCCCTATGCACCTGCAAAATTTCAGCTTCATACAACTTCCAGAACTCTTTAAAAACCCCAATTACTCCACTTTTAATACATTTTTTATTACATTTTATCACATTTTTATTTTTTAACTTTTCATCTACCCTAACCCTAGCCTAGCCCTATATAAAGACCCCTACCCTCTACTATTTCACCTCACAACTCTAAGTCCACTCTCCCAAATTCTCGAGAACTCGGTACAAAGAGCGAGAAGCGAAGCGCTGCCGAAACCGACGACGGATTCCGGCGATCGTAGTAGAACCTTCGCGACGTTTTCGACGCACTGAAAATCACCACCTACCTTAGCCTCCTTAGTTTGTCCAAAACCGTAAGTCCCATCTCTTCTATCTCTCTTTTCTTTTAATAGAAAATACGACTTTTTGGAACCCGACGGAAATCGGAACAAACCGATTTCCGATTCGTTTTTCTACAAATTTCCACTTGTCACCTAATACATAATACCCAAACCTATCTATGATGACTATTAATCACCTAGAAACCAATTCAAATAAATTTTCTCACATGAAATGATAGCTTTCTTGTAAAACCGTATTCGT
The DNA here is from genome assembly GCA_030015575.1 of Agapanthus africanus. Classification (NCBI taxonomy): domain Eukaryota; kingdom Viridiplantae; phylum Streptophyta; class Magnoliopsida; order Asparagales; family Amaryllidaceae; genus Agapanthus; species Agapanthus africanus. The sequence continues at coordinate 188,564,442 of JASDDO010000028.1, forward strand.
TTCATAAAAATACCATAAAGTTTGTTTTTATTGTTCTAAATAAATCCCTCACTCCTAAATATGTTTATCTTGATCACTAAACTTGTAGAAATCAATTTCAATGAAATTTCACACATAAAATGATAACGTTTTCAAATACCGTATTCTTGCGCTTTAATACCTTTAAGTTTAATATATCATGTTTTACCTCTAGTATTGATATGTCATATGTGAGAAATGAGAAAAATAAGGTATTTATTCGTAACTTCATTTTTTTTTTTACAAACTTTAAATAAAGTGATTTAAAATAAAACAAAAAACATACAATCCTAATTGGTCACGATGAAATCTTAACATGTGAATTGAGAGTAATGAAAAAGACTTTACAAACTATATATGTGTGTATGTTTGTGTGTTCATTATTTATATATGTATCCATTTAATTAATTATTTAGGAACTATGATATGTCAAGTGAAGTTTTTCATGGCAATATAAAACAAGAGAAATATAAAGAGAAAAAGAAAGAGATGGAGGAAGGAAAAAGTGAAGGGACTTACATGCACAAGCCGGTATTGTCACCGGGCTTGTCTATCCGCCGATAGCCTCGCGTTAGTAGCGAGACCTTCTTGAAGACTTCTTCATGTTCTTCTTCTTGGACTCTAGGTGAAGAGGAAGAAGTGAGAGATAGAAAACTCTAGGTGAAGAGGAAGAAGTGAGAGATAGAAAAATGTGAGGAAGGAAAAGATAGAGGAGGACAATAAAGATGGTGTAATGGTGAATTATGTATAATAATATATGCATTCAACATGAGAATTAAAAGAGAAATGAAAGGTCACCATTCATTTCGGAAATGAAAGGTCTCATTTGTAGGTTATGAGAAGAATAAAAAATGATAAAACATAATTGCAAGAATGGGGATTTGAACATGTGACTTATGGAATAACAATGCAAGGACTTAACCAATGAGCTATAAGGTTATTCATGCGAATTAAATATATGATGTTGCTTAAAAAAAAATGGGCTTTTTAGATGGGCTGTAGAGAATAAGAATAATGGATTTGGGTTAAATATTTATGAAAGGAAAAATAAGAATGAGAAGTTAAAAACTTAAATATAAGAAAAAGAAATTGTACATAGAAAAAATACATAATACATTGAGTAATAAAATAATAATAAATTTAATAGAAAAAGGAAAATACCAAGTACAAATAAATACGGTATATTATTGAAGAGGGATAATACAAATGTATAAAGATTTTGGGGTCATTACATTATTGTAACAACTCCAATTTTTGTATACATAAATTTGAGTTAAATTTAAAGTATACTTGGAGTATTGATGTTGCTGAAAATACTTTAAGTATCTATTTCCCCACAATAATTACAAGAAGGAGCTTGTAGCTCATTGGTAATACCTTGCACTGCTGAACCAAGCCACCAGAGTTCAAATCCCATACCCCACATTATTTTTAATATTGATTTTTTTAAAAACCTTTAGAATACCAAGAGTTTACACGTGCATATCTCACAAAAACCCCACTACACCCAAAGATGTAACACTTGCAGAGGGTAGATGAACCGTCGGGGGAGATCCAGGCCACCGGACTCGGCCGGGAATCGGCCAACTCGGCCTTGACTCGGCCGACTCAGTGCTCCGACCAAGTCACGGCCGAGTCTCCCCCGATTCGGCCGATTCCGGTGATGGTCACAACATGAAAGTTGTGTCTTTTCATATTCCCTATGCACCTGCAAAATTTCAGCTTCATACAACTTCCAGAACTCTTTAAAAACCCCAATTACTCCACTTTTAATACATTTTTTATTACATTTTATCACATTTTTATTTTTTAACTTTTCATCTACCCTAACCCTAGCCTAGCCCTATATAAAGACCCCTACCCTCTACTATTTCACCTCACAACTCTAAGTCCACTCTCCTAAATTCTCGAGAACTCGGTACAAAGAGCGAGAAGCGAAGCGCTGCCGAAACCGACGACGGATTCCGGCGATCGTAGTAGAACCTTCGCGACGTTTTCGACGCACTGACAATCACCACCTCCCTTAGCCTCCTTAGTTTGTCCAAAACCGTAAGTCCCATCTCTTCTATCTCTCTTTTCTTTTAATAGAAAATACGACTTTTTGGAACCCGACGGAAATCGGAACAAACCGATTTCCGATTCGTTTTTCTACAAATTTCCACTTGTCACCTAATACATAATACCCAAACCTATCTATGATGACTATTAATCACCTAGAAACCAATTCAAATAAATTTTCTCACATGAAATGATAGCTTTCTTGTAAAACCGTATTCTTTTCATAAAAATACCATAAAGTTTGTTTTTATTGTTCTAAATAAATCCCTCACTCCTAAATATGTTTATCTTGATCACTAAACTTGTAGAAATCAATTTCAATGAAATTTCACACATAAAATGATAACGTTTTCAAATACCGTATTCTTGCGCTTTAATACCTTTAAGTTTAATATATCATGTTTTACCTCTAGTATTGATATGTCATATGTGAGAAATGAGAAAACTAAGGTATTTATTCGTAACTTCATTTTTTTTTTACAAACTTTAAATAAAGTGATTTAAAATAAAACAAAAAACATACAATCCTAATTGGTCACGATGAAATCTTAACATGTGAATTGAGAGTAATGAAAAAGACTTTACAAACTATATATGTGTGTATATTTGTGTGTTCATTATTTATATATGTATCCATTTAATTAATTATTTAGGAACTATGATATGTCAAGTGAAGTTTTTCATGGCAATATAAAACAAGAGAAATATAAAGAGAAAAAGAAAGAGATGGAGGAAGGAAAAAGTGAAGGGACTTACATGCACAAGCCGGTATTGTCACCGGGCTTGTCTATCCGCCGATAGCCTCGCGTTAGTAGCGAGACCTTCTTGAAGACTTCTTCATGTTCTTCTTCTTGGACTCTAGGTGAAGAGGAAGAAGTGAGAGATAGAAAACTCTAGGTGAAGAGAAAGAAGTGAGAGATAGAAAAATATGAGGAAGGAAAAGATAGAGGAGGACAATAAACATGGTGTAATGGTGAATTATGTATAATAATATATGCATTCAACATGAGAATTAAAAGAGAAATGAAAGGTCACCATTCATTTCGGAAATGAAAGGTCTCATTTGTAGGTTATGAGAAGAATAAAAAATGATAAAACATAATTGCAAGAATGGGGATTTGAACATGTGACTTATGGAATAACAATGCAAGGACTTAACCAATGAGCTATAAGGTTATTCATGCATATATTTAATTAGAATTAAATATATGATATTGCTTAAAAAGAAAATGGGCTTTTTAGATGGGCTGTAGAGAATAAGAATAATGGATTTGGGTTAAATATTTATGAAAGGAAAAATAAGAATGAGAAGTTAAAAACTTAAATATAAGAAAAAGAAATTGTACCTAGAAAAAAAATACATAATACATTGAGTAATAAAATAATAATAAATTTAATAGAAAAAGGAAAATACCAAGTACAAATAAATACGGTATATTATTGAAGAGAGATAATACAAATGTATAAAGATTTTTGGGTCATTACATTATTGTAACAACTCCAATTTTTGTATACATAAATTTGAGTTAAATTTGAAGTATACTTGGAGTATTGATGTTGCTGAAAACACTTTAAGTATCTATTTCCCCACAATAATTACAAGAAGGAGCTTGTAGCTCATTGGTAATACCTTGCACTGCTGAACCAAGCCACCAGAGTTCAAATCCCATACCCCACATTATTTTTAATATTGATTTTTTTAAAAACCTTTAGAATACCAAGAGTTTACACGTGCATATCTCACAAAAACCCCACTACACCCAAAGATGTAACACTTGCAGAGGGTAGATGAACCGTCGGGGGAGATCCAGGCCACCGGACTCGGCCGGGAATCGGCCAACTTGGCCTTGACTCGGCCGACTCGGTGAACCGACCGAGTCACGGCCGAGTCACCCCCGATTCGGCCGATTCCGGTGATGGTCACAACATGAAAGTTGTGTCTTTTCATATTCCCTATGCACCTGCAAAATTTCAGCTTCATACAACTTCCAGAACTCTTTAAAAACCCCAATTACTCCACTTTTAATACATTTTTATTACATTTTATCACATTTTTATTTTTTAACTTTTCATCTACCCTAACCCTAGCCTAGCCCTATATAAAGACCCCTACCCTCTACTATTTCACCTCACAACTCTAAGTCCACTCTCCCAAATTCTCGAGAACTCGGTACAAAGAGCGAGAAGCGAAGCGCTGCCGAAACCGACGACGGATTCCGGCGATCGTAGTAGAACCTTCGCGACGTTTTCGACGCACTGACAATCACCACCTCCCTTAGCCTCCTTAGTTTGTCCAAAACCGTAAGTCCCATCTCTTCTATCTCTCTTTTCTTTTAATAGAAAATACGACTTTTTGGAACCCGACGGAAATCGGAACAAACTGATTTCCGATTCGTTTTTCTACAAATTTCCACTTGTCACCTAATACATAATACCCAAACCTATCTATGATGACTATTAATCACCTAGAAACCAATTCAAATAAATTTTCTCACATGAAATGATAGCTTTCTTGTAAAACCGTATTCTTTTCATAAAAATACCATAAAGTTTGTTTTTATTGTTCTAAATAAATCCCTCACTCCTAAATATGTTTATCTTGATCACTAAACTTGTAGAAATCAATTTCAATGAAATTTCACACATAAAATGATAACGTTTTCAAATACCGTATTCTTGCGCTTTAATACCTTTAAGTTTAATATATCATGTTTTACCTCTAGTATTGATATGTCATATGTGAGAAATGAGAAAACTAAGGTATTTATTCGTAACTTCATTTTTTTTTACAAACTTTAAATAAAGTGATTTAAAATAAAACAAAAAACATACAATCCTAATTGGTCACGATGAAATCTTAACATGTGAATTGAGAGTAATGAAAAAGACTTTACAAACTATATATGTGTGTATGTTTGTGTGTTCATTATTTATATATGTATCCATTTAATTAATTATTTAGGAACTATGATATGTCAAGTGAAGTTTTTCATGGCAATATAAAACAAGAGAAATATAAAGAGAAAAAGAAAGAGATGGAGGAAGGAAAAAGTGAAGGGACTTACATGCACAAGCCGGTATTGTCACCGGGCTTGTCTATCCGCCGATAGCCTCGCGTTAGTAGCGAGACCTTCTTGAAGACTTCTTCATGTTCTTCTTCTTGGACTCTAGGTGAAGAGGAAGAAGTGAGAGATAGAAAACTCTAGGTGAAGAGGAAGAAGTGAGAGATAGAAAAATGCGAGGAAGGAAAAGATAGAGGAGGACAATAAAGATGGTGTAATGGTGAATTATGTATAATAATATATGCATTCAACATGAGAATTAAAAGAGAAATGAAAGGTCACCATTCATTTCGGAAATGAAAGGTCTCATTTGTAGGTTATGAGAAGAATAAAAAATGATAAAACATAATTGCAAGAATAGGGATTTGAACATGTGACTTATGGAATAACAATGCAAGGACTTAACCAATGAGCTATAAGGTTATTCATGCATATATTTAATTAGAATTAAATATATGATGTTGCTTAAAAAGAAAATGGGCTTTTTAGATGGGCTGTAGAGAATAAGAATAATGGATTTGGGTTAAATATTTATGAAAGGAAAAATAAGAATGAGAAGTTAAAAACTTAAATATAAGAAAAATAAATTGTACCTAGAAAAAAAATACATAATACATTGAGTAATAAAATAATAATAAATTTAATAGAAAAAGGAAAATACCAAGTACAAATAAATACGGTATATTATTGAAGAGGGATAATACAAATGTATAAAGATTTTGGGGTCATTACATTATTGTAACAACTCCAATTTTTGTATACATAAATTTGAGTTAAATTTGAAGTATACTTGGAGTATTGATGTTGCTGAAAACACTTTAAGTATCTATTTCCCCACAATAATTACAAGAAGGAGCTTGTAGCTCATTGGTAATACCTTGCACTGCTGAACCAAGCCACCAGAGTTCAAATCCCATACCCCACATTATTTTTAATATTGATTTTTTTAAAAACTTTTAGAATACCAAGAGTTTACACGTGCATATCTCACAAAAACCCCACTACACCAAAAGATGTAACACTTGCAGAGGGTAGATGAACCGTCGGGGGAGATCCAGGCCACCGGACTCGGCCGGGAATCGGCCAACTCGGCCTTGACTCGGCCGACTCAGTGCTCCGACCGAGTCACGGCCGAGTCACCCCCGATTCGGCCGATTCCGGTGATGGTCACAACATGAAAGTTGTGTCTTTTCATATTCCCTATGCACCTGCAAAATTTCAGCTTCATACAACTTCCAGAACTCTTTAAAAACCCCAATTACTCCACTTTTAATACATTTTTTATTACATTTTATCACATTTTTATTTTTTAACTTTTCATCTACCCTAACCCTAGCCTAGCCCTATATAAAGACCCCTACCTTCTACTATTTCACCTCACAACTCTAAGTCCACTCTCCTAAATTCTCGAGAACTCGGTACAAAGAGCGAGAAGCGAAGCGCTGCCGAAACCGACGACGGATTCCGGCGATCGTAGTAGAACCTTCGCGACGTTTTCGACGCACTGACAATCACCACCTCCCTTAGCCTCCTTAGTTTGTCCAAAACCGTAAGTCCCATCTCTTCTATCTCTCTTTTCTTTTAATAGAAAATACGACTTTTTGGAACCCGACGGAAATCGGAACAAACCGATTTCCGATTCGTTTTTCTACAAATTTCCACTTGTCACCTAATACATAATACCCAAACCTATCTATGATGACTATTAATCACCTAGAAACCAATTCAAATAAATTTTCTCACATGAAATGATAGCTTTCTTGTAAAATCGTATTCTTTTCATAAAAATACCATAAAGTTTGTTTTTATTGTTCTAAATAAATCCCTCACTCCTAAATATGTTTATCTTGATCACTAAACTTGTAGAAATCAATTTCAATGAAATTTCACACATAAAATGATAACGTTTTCAAATACCGTATTCTTGCGCTTTAATATCTTTAAGTTTAATATATCATGTTTTACCTCTAGTATTGATATGTCATATGTGAGAAATGAGAAAACTAAGGTATTTATTCGTAACTTCATTTTTTTTTTACAAACTTTAAATAAAGTGATTTAAAATAAAACAAAAAACATACAATCCTAATTGGTCACTATGAAATCTTAACATGTGAATTGAGAGTAATGAAAAAGACTTTACAAACTATATATGTGTGTATGTTTGTGTGTTCATTATTTATATATGTATCCAGTTAATTAATTATTTAGGAACTATGATATGTCAAGTGAAGTTTTTCATGGCAATATAAAACAAGAGAAATATAAAGAGAAAAAGAAAGAGATGGAGGAAGGAAAAAGTGAAGGGACTTACATGCAAAAGCCGGTATTGTCACCGGGCTTGTCTATCCGCCGATAGCCTCGCGTTAGTAGCGAGACCTTCTTGAAGACTTCTTCATGTTCTTCTTCTTGGATTCTAGGTGAAGAGGAAGAAGTGAGAGATAGAAAACTCTAGATGAAGAGGAAGAAGTGAGAGATAGAAAAATGTGAGGAAGGAAAAGATAGAGGAGGACAATAAAAATGGTGTAATAGTGAATTATGTATAATAATATATGCATTCAACGTGAGAATTAAAAGAGAAATGAAAGGTCACCATTCATTTCGGAAATGAAAGGTCTCATTTGTAGGTTATGAGAAGAATAAAAAATGATAAAACATAATTGCAAGAATGGGGATTTGAACATGTGACTTATGGAATAACAATGCAAGGACTTAACCAATGAGCTATAAAGTTATTCATGCATATATTTAATTAGAATTAAATATATGATGTTGCTTAAAAAGAAAATGGGATTTTTAGATGGGCTGTAGAGAATAAGAATAATGGATTTGGGTTAAATATTTATGAAAGGAAAAATAAGAATGAGAAGTTAAAAACTTAAATATAAGAAAAAGAAATTGTACCTAGAAAAAAAAATACATAATAGATTGAGGAATAAAATAATAATAAATTTAATAGAAAAAGGAAAATACCAAGTACAAATAAATACGGTATATTATTGAAGAGGGATAATACAAATGTATAAAGATTTTGAGGTCATTACAGCCGACGTGTTGTTTTCTTACTTTCGTGCTTTTACATGTTTATTTTAGTATTGATGATATATATTGTATGTGGTTGTGATCCGCCTTTGGCGAAGAGCTAGCTCCCGTTTGGGGATGCCTTATTCATGATATATATGTATTTCTTTTGTTTGTACCCGTTTCGGGGCTAGTATTTACAAAGGAGACTCTGCCGAAATTTTCGGGAAAATTTGTTGTTTTAATAAAATGTTTAATGTGATTTGTTTTGGTTAAAATCGCTTTCTTTTAACAAGTTTTCCTTCACTCTACTTCTAATTTTGGTTTAGATTTATGGGCTTTGGCTTACTTAGGTTACATTTCGCCTTTAGACATTTCGTAATTTAAGTGCCAGTCACGTTCCGTACCTTCGGGTCGTGACAGGAGTGGTTGGTGAATCCTGAGAGGACGTGGGAGGTCAGCCTTAAGTCTGTCGAGGCGAGCCCTATACGCAGGAAGCAGTCGTGGAAGATAATGTCTGCCGAGCTTTCCGAGTCGATCAGGATCCTGTGCACCTCGTATTGATGGACTCGAGCCATGATCACCAGGGGATCGTTGTGGGGAAAGGATATGCTGTGGAGGTCCCCGTCGTCAAAAGTGATCGGCTCAGTCTCCCTTGACCTCTTCGTTAGTCGGCTGTCGGCCTACGTGGCTGGGGCGGGGTGCTGAGTTGCGTATGTACCCGACGCACCCCCGGTCGTCATGACCATGACTTTCGCCGAGCCTTGGTTCCCTTGAGTGAGGTTCCTTACGCCCCACGGTAGGGTTTTTTTTTTAGCTGCCGTGGGGAGTCTCGCGTGTGCGACCCCGTCGAGGGAGGAGGTGCCGGTCGTGCCTGTAAATAGGCGAGTTGACCGCCACCGTCTCGGGAGGAACAAGGGTGCAACGAGACTCGGGGCGAAACTCTCTAGCGTAAGACATCGGAGCCGAACTTAGCGGTGCCCATCGGGTTTTCGAGTACGTCGGCCGGAGGAAATCGTGGTTGCCGGAAATGATGAGGCGACGGTCGGCAGTGCCTACGCGGACGGAGTCTTCCTTCCCCATGTAGGGGTCCTAGTCCCGAGGCGGGGGAGCTGCAACTTGGTGATCTTGCCCCACCGTTTGGACGCGGACGAGCGCTTCCACGATGGACGCGAGTCGGTCTATCCAGCCGGCGAGGACGTTGATGGCATTCGGTGGAGGAGTTTCGTCCGCGCCTCCGTTGAGGGGGAGGCGGCGGCTGGTGCTTGGATCATCGCGATGATCGCTCGCCATTAAGTTGAGATCTGAAGGCAAACTTTTGTTTTTGTGGAATCAAGAACTTGGTTCCCACAAACGGCGCCAGCTGATGGAGGCTGAAATCTCCTTTAGATGTTGCCTTCCGTTGATCTGCTGATGGCGGCGATGGGTGGCTGAGATTGGATCTGGAGGCTGTCGCTCCTGAGGCGTGTGGATCTCAATAGGTTTGAGATTGTGGTTGCCGAGCTACCTGCAAGGAAGTCCCGGGGTGGTTGTACCACCGAGGACTCTCCGACGATCAAGTTAGACTGGAGATCTGAGCAGAGTAATGGCTTAGTGGAGTTAAAAATGGCTTACTTGAACCGTCTGAAGAAGGGGTTTATATAGCGGTGGCAGCAGGCGAGGCAGGCACGAGAATCACACCGGCCGTTACGCTCCCGACGTCACGCCTGCGTGATGAGAGGGACCTCCCATTAATGACGAGACATGCTCGTTAATGGGGGATCGTGGTGGCGTGGAATGTGGGATGTGGCTGGCGGAGATCTCGCGCATGACGAGATTCGCGGGGTGGCGGTTACGCCTGCAAGCGGTGCTGTTGGTCAGTTGATGAGACCGAGGAAGATGACCTCGACGGGAGAGCTCGCGGACAAGCGGGAAAGCCGAGGTATCTTGGTTCTGCGGTAGCTCGGAGACGAGTTGTGAAGCCGAGGAGGCCAGTTGTGCAGGGGGCTCGGAGGTGAGCCAGGACGAGCGTAGGTGTGGTCTGGTCGGCCACTGTAAGTCTTTTCTTGCATGCTTTGGGACACGTCATGTGCCACGTGCCTTGATCTGGGAGACCACCGATATCGAGCATCATCACCTATTAATTAGCCATTATACAGTTGATTTGCTTTTAAGGCAAGCACGTGTCTACTAAAAATGATGAAAATTGACACTTCGGACCTAATTTAGCAGCAGCAAGGTTTTCGAAACCCTGTTTTGTTTATGTTAAAAGAAAACTACGACTTGCTTGAAAGCAAACATAGTTCCATGAAAACAACATGGTTTTAAAAATTAGGATTCATTTAGCAGTAGGGTTTAAAGAAAAGAAAGTCTTGAAACTTTGCGAGACTTCATTATATTTTCGAGTTTAAGAAAGGCCGCGGATCAAGTCAAAGCAAGCGTTGAAGTTTTTCTGTCAAAACTGATTATCCACAGTTCATGGTGTAATATAAGGACGTCTGAGATTAAAATAAAATACACATCCTATTTTTAAAGATATATATAATTTTCTTACTAAATCTTAATCGTCCGTGTATTACACAAAAGATGATGGATAATAAGCTTTTGACAAAAAAATGCTTCAAAGCAAGCTTTGATCAGATCCACGCTCAGATATTGGGGTTTCGTGCTCTCAAATTTTTTTGAAACGGTGGTTTGAGAAACTTTATTGTGGTTATCAAACGTGTATCGGGTCCTTACAAAATCGAAAACGTAACCCTATTACCGATCAAGGCCTGATTGGTCCCATGTTAAAGTCCAAGTAATTCTTAACAAAAAATATTATTGCTGGATAAATCAAACAATACAAATTCATTTAATAATTAATGACTGAGACTTAAAATAGATATTATATCGGAGAAAAAGAAAGAAAGAAAAGAAACGCTACTCACTACAAGACAAATGAATAAGCCTCTCTTAAAGAATTGTATTTAACAACTCTAACTCCTGTTCTATGGGAAGGATTTTTCAAGTATTGAAACATCTTTATTAAATATGCTTTATTTATACCCTCTTAATCTATCCATTTTTTAGTGTTTTTCTAATATTTGGATCATCTTTCTCTTTGCATCATGTTTGGATACATGTGTCGAAACCATTAGAATTAAAACTCCAGAAATCAACAAGTTGCGTCAGAATTTATATACCTTTTCATTAATTTCTTAGATGGACAACATGTTTATTTTAATCAACCTCCATGGTACAGTCAGGAAATAAACAATGAGGGAGCCGGAATAATTCCATATTCAAATATAAGAATTAGTAAAATCTCACAATCTCGAAGGGAAAAGGAAATTTTGGCACTGATGGGGGTCCTTTTCGGGTCTCCGTCAGATGTTGTCTTCCGTCGATCTCCCGGTGGATTTTGGAGGTGATCTCCTGTTGCGCACGGGTCTCAATGGGTTTTGAGGAGATTGGTGATTTGAGGAGTTTAGCGCCGGGTACCTGCAAGGAAGTCCCGGGATGGTTTGGTACCACCGAGGACCCTCCGACGATCAAGTTAGCACGAGATCCGAGCAGAGTAACGGCTAAGTGGGGTGAAAAAAGCCTACTTGACCCCTCTGTGATGGAGGTTTATATAGTGGCGGCAGCACACGGCAGCAGGCACGAGAATCCCGCCGGCAGTTACACCCCCGACGTCACGCCCGCGCAATGAGCGGATCGCCCGTTAATGGGGATCATGATGGCGTGGAACATGGGATGTTGCTGGCGGAGAATCTGCGCATGGCGAGATTTGCGGAGTGCCGGTTACGCTTGTGAGTGGTGGATTTGGTCGGTTGGAGGGACCAAGGAAGATGGCCTCGGCAGGGGAGCTCGGGAACTAGCAGGAGGGCCAAGAAGTCTTGGTCCTATGGCAGCTCGGGGCGAGTTGAGAGGCCGAGGAGGCCAATTTGCAGGGCGTCTTGAGGAGAACCGGCTTGTGCTTGCAGCTCGAGTACATGGATGGCCAGGTCGGCCCCTGTGGGCCCTTTCTTCTGAGTTCTGGGACACGTCATTTGCCACGTGTCCTGATCTAGATAGATCGCCAATATAGAGCATCATCATTATCCCCCCACTCTTGTCCCGACCAGCTGGCGGGTCGGGTCAAGAGTGGACTACCGGGCCGTCTGGGTGAGCTCCCTCTCAAGACTTCGTCGGGACACGTTCCCGGGCTGTCGGCTGTCTTCTCTGCCAGCGAATCAGGGCGAGATCTCTGCATTTAAGGAAGGTGCACCGGTTCATGCATCCTGTCATGAAAGCGACGGTCCGCGTGTCAAGTGTCGGTTGGCCGACGCGACGTGTGTAGACCTGCGTCTGATGGGATGCGGACCAGTGTGGGAACGACAAGTGGAGCGATCGGAGCCATTGGACGCGAGGAGACGCTTTGGCGGGAGATGGAAGGCGCCGTTGGATGAGAGTGATTGTGGTGATAAATAGGGGTGGGGCCCACTCCAGAGACTCTACTCCTTCGCAAGCCAATTTCTTTTAAGTCTTGGCTGCTCGGCGCTCTTCCTCTTTTGGGTTGGATACATGGTTCGTTCCCACTTTGGGTTTTTCGTTCCGGAGGGAGGCCGGTGGCGCGGCCGCGCCCCCAGCTGGCTCACGCCCTGCGCCGAATGTTCCGCCGGCGATAGGGTCGTCCGCCTCGTTGATGGCTCCTGGTGATCATTCCGGCGGCGGCCAGATACGTCCACGGTCATCCGAGCCCCAAACGAGAGATGTAGGGGAGGGCGAGCACGGGGTCCCCTTTAAGAGGAAAAGGAAAATCTCTCGTGCGCCGCCGTCGAGGGTTCCTGAGAGGATTCCCGTGCAGGAGGGTGATGCCGTCTTTATGGATCCATCTGGGCTTTCCGTCACTACTGGCCTGCTCGCCAGGATAGAAGAGTCGGCCGGGGGGAGGCTTCCGCATGGCTCCCTGAGGGTCCAAATGGAGGCCATAGCCCAAGGGGCGGTCCAGGTATGAACTCTTCTACGCGTTGTTTTTTGACCTTCCTTTCTTTGGCTCGAGCGTCTCCAAGTTTCTCATCCGTTTCCCGTCAGGTCCTTCAACACCGCGCCCTCGCTATTCGTATGGAGGCCGAGGGGGCGTTCCACGCGCCGAGGCAGGTAGAAGCGTTTCCTTCAGAGGTCGAGGTCCTGCGGCATGACCTACGTCTGGAGAGGGCGAGGGCCGATGTCCTGGCAGCCCGAGCAGAGGTTGCGGAGCTCGCCAATTCAGCGAACCGGGGTGCCTATCGTCGCCTGAGTGCATCCCACCGAGTTGCCGAGAGGAAGCTGGCGGATCTGGCCGATCGTTTCACGGCCATGGAGAAGGAGAGAGACGCCAGCAGGGGGGCTGCCGAGGCAGCGCTTCTGGCGGCCAAGACTGCCGAGGTTCGGGCTAGGAAAGCTGTGGCCGATTACAAAATGTCAGAGCAATTTTACGTCGAGCTTGGCGAGCATTCCGCCGTCGCATGGAATAAGGCTCTGGATGCCGTGAAGGAGCATCTTCCCGAGTTCGCCGATGGCGAGCTCCGTGCTTGGGTCCCACTCCCAGTGGCAAGGCCTCCAGCAGACAACGATGAGGGAAGCGAGGCGCACCCCTGATGGCAAAACCTCCGGTGGTGAATCCTTCGGCAGACTGCGATGACAGTGATGAGGGGAGCGAGGCGCGGGGAGGGGGTGTTGCGACTTAGGCCTTTTTGATATTTCCTCGTCCCTCTTTTGTAAGTGTTTGGAACATTGTAAGGCGGGGGAGCCCCCAATACCCTTGTAAAAACGTTTTACTTGTGCGAATAAAACTCTTGCTGTTTCATCGCTTTACACTTTATCTTTGGGATGTGAAGAGTATTCGTAGAATATCCTTGCTTGCTTTGTTGGGCTTCCATGCCAGGCGATCGTACGTCGAGTCGATCTCGATCACTTGTCAAGTGTGCCGAGTGCTGCTGAGAAGGAGGTATCCCCGTGGCTCCGAAGTCGAGGGGGGATCGCCCAGACATGAACAGATCTGATGTCTCTCATTAGGGTTTCGGGTCTGCGGCATTTGATGAGCAGCCCGCTGCCCGCCGCAGATTTGCCAAGCAGAAGGGAGCTAGGTGGCCTCGTTATGAGGGCTTCAAACCAGCAGCGTCTGGTTGGCAGGAGGATGCCCCAAGGTAGGCGCCATCTGGGCAGTGAAGCTGCGCGGTTGCCTCTTGGCGAGGGCCTTGATCCCTGGCGCCGCGAGTAGGGAAATTACCGGCCAGGGATGACCGAGCAGGATAGCCGCTCGGTTGCTTCTTGCGAGGGCTTTGATCCTTAGTGGTGGAAGGACTGTAAGAAGCCTTCTAAGGATAACCGGGCAGTGAAGCTACGCGGTTGCCTCTTGGCAAGGGCTTTGGTCTCTGGCGTCGTGGGTAGGCAACCACCAGCCGGGGATGACCGAGCAGGGTAGCCGCTCAGATGCCTCTTGGCGAGGGCCTTGATCCCTGGCATCATGGGTGGGGAGCTACCGGCCGGAGATGACCGAGCAGGGTTGCCGCTCGGTTGCCTCTTGCGAGGGCTTTGATCCTTCAGGACGGGGACCGAGCAGGGTTACTTCCCAGTGCCTCTTGGCGAGGACTTTGATCCCTGTCGGTTGTGGTAGGAAGCTACCAGCCGGGGATAGCCGAGCAAAGGTCGGGCTCGACTGCCTCTGGGAGAAATTTGGTCCTTAGCGCGGGAGGGGCTGTAAGAAGCCTACCAAGGCCCCTTGGCCGGACAGGGTTACTTCCCGGTGCCTCTTGGCGAGGGCTTTTGTCCTGAAGGATAGCCGAGTGAGGGTTTGGCTCGACTGCCTCTGGGAGGGATTTTGATCCCTGTCGGTTGTGGTAGGAAGCTACCAACCGAGGATAGCCGAGCGAGGGTCGAGCTCGATTGCCTCCGGGAGGACTTTTTGATACCTGTCGGTTGTGGTAAGAAGCTACTAGCCAGGGATAGCCGAGCAGGGTAGCTGCTGAGCTGCCTCTGAGGAGGACTTTGATCCTCAGCGTTGGAGGGGCCGTAGGAGGCTTGCTGAGGATAACCGGGCAGTGAAGCTGCGCGGTTGCCTCTTAGCGAGGGCTTCGATCCCTGGCGTTGCGCGTAGGGAATCTACCGGCCGGGGATAGCCGAGCAGGGTAGCTGCTGAGCTGCCTCTAGGGAGGACTTTGACCCTTAGCGTTGGAGGGCCGTAGGAGGCCTGCTAGGGGTAACCGGGCGACGAAGCCGCGCGGTTGCCTCTTTGGAGAGGGCTTTGGATCGCAAAGACAGGACCCTGTTTGCAATGTTCCGGCGTTTCTTTATTCGAATGGAAAGGATTTTTAGAAAACATTTACTTCGTCTTTGCGAAAGGAGGGGTACACACTTGTTGGCCTGGCCTTACTGGTATAGCTTGAGCTTCTCGGCGTTATAAGGCCACGGGAACTTGCGTCCGTCCGCGTCTTGTAAGCGATAGGCTCCGCCAGGGAGCACCTCAGAGACGAGGAAAGGACCGTCCCACTTTGGGGAGAACTTGTGTAGCCTGCCTTGATCAATGAACTCGTTTCGCCGTAGGACCAGATCTCCGGTCTGGAAGGAGCGACACTTGACCCGAGCATTGTAGTATCGGGCAGTTTGTTGTTGATAAGCGGCAGTCCTGATCTGAGCCCGGTCTCTCTTCTCGAACAAGATTTCCAGATTGGTCTGTAGCGCCGAGGTGTTCACATCATCGTCGAAGTGCTTGACCCGATGACTGGGAAGCCCGATCTCCGCTGGGACCATTGCCTCGGTCCCGTAGCAGAGGCTGAAGGGGCTTTTCCCGGTGGAGGTCTTCTTTGACGTGCGCAGGGCCCATAAGACCCGGGGCAGTTCTTCGACCCAACTGCCTTGTCGCCCTTCTAGGCGGGCCCGGAGACCTCGGAGGACGTCTCGGTTAGCGACTTCGGCCTGCCCGTTGCATTGGGGATGCGCGACTGCGGTGAACTTCATGAGGATATGGTATTCTTTGCAGAAGTTCTTCACTTTATCGTTCTCGAAGTTCGTCCCGTGGTTGGTGATGATACATCTCAGGATGCCGAACCAGAGTATCAGATTGTTTTGCAGGAACTTGATGGTCGTGGCGGCGTCCGGTTTCCTGATGGGGACGGCCTCGATCCACTTGGTGAAGTAGTCTACTGCGACGAGGACGTATTTGTGCCCGCCTGTACCAGTAGGGAACTGACCGATCATGTCCAATCCCCACTGGGCGAACGGCCATGGGGATGTTAGGGCAGTCAACTCGGTAGCGGAGAGGCGAGGGATGCTGCCGTGGAGCTGGCAACTCTTGCATCTTCTGACTAGTTTCTGGGCGTCCTCATGAACAGTGGGCCAGTAGTACCCCTGGAGCAACGCCTTTTGGATCAAGGTTCGTGTCCCTTGGTGCGCACCGCCAACCCCCTCATGGATTTCCTGGAGGACGTAGTCGGCTTCGTGGGGGTCGATGCACCGGAGCAGGGGCTGAGTGAAGGATGTAGGGTGTTTTTCGTCACCCCATTGAGATGGGAATACGCGCGCGCTTGTCAGGCATACTACAGATTCCCCCTGCCTAGGGTAGTCCGAGGTTTAATGATTGTGGGGATCCGAATCTCCGGCAGCCGCGAACTAAGCTGCCGTTAATTACCCCTCGCCTTTGGAGCGAGGGAACCTCCAATTGACGGGTTAAACTGGTCATGCGAACTCAATGTGCAGTGTGCGTGTGATGTGTTTTGAAAGGGGGTTTTAGATATGTCGGGAGCCACGCAGAGTTTTCACGGGGGTCCCGCTACCCGGATAGCGGGCTGGGGGTCAAGGGGGCTGCTAGCCCCCTTGTGGGTTGCGGGGTGCGGGGCAGCGCCCCGTTAGAAATTTTTTTCTAACAGGGACAGTGTCGTGGAGTATGTGTGTATGTACATATGTATAGATATACATGTATATATATAAAAAGGGGAAAAGACATCCAAAGGATACGTGGGGCAGCACCTTGGGCGCTGTGCGCCTAGGTGCTGTGCGCTCAGGCGTTAGAGTGCCACGTGTCGGCACGTGGGCGCTCTGCGCTTGAGCGCTTGGCGCTTGAGCGCAAGCGCGCCACGTGTCGGCACGGGGGCGACTTGCGCTCGAGCGCTTGCGCTGGAGCGCAAGCGCGCCATGTGTCGGCACGGGGTGACTTGCGCTCGAGCGCAAGCGCGCCACGTGTCGGCACGTAGGCGCTTTGCGCTCGAGCGCTGAGCGCTTGAGCGCAAGCGCGCTACGTGTCGGCACGCGGGCGCTCTGCGCTTGAGCCCCGGCGAGAAAAGGAGGCCTTTAGCCTAAGAAACCGAAGCTATGCTTCAGAAAGGAAATATTTATTATGTATATATGTATAGAGTTAAACTCCTATGATGTTTTGAAGCTGATGAAGGGGGGGTTCTTCTTCTTCCTCCTGTTGTTTGGCCGGATCTTTAAGATCAAGAGATGTGAGATCTCAAAATCTCTCCTTTTCGAGATCTGATGGGAGATCTGAGTTCCCCTTTGCGGGTTTTGAGGTGGAAAACTACTTAGTTTTGGAAAAGATAGAGTAAAACTCTTGATTTAATTCAAAAGAAATGAGAAGGTTTAGAACCTTGGAGAAGGAGCATGAGGCACAAGGAACCCTAGTTTTTGGGGGAATGAAAAGTGTATGCTTTATTCATCATCATGTTGCCTTTTATAGACTCACATATTTGCATATAGCCCCTTGGGCTTCACAAAATGGCATTTTAGCCATCCCATGGCTCATGTGTCATTTTTTTTTGCACATAAGCCATGGGCTTACAAAATATTGGCTTTATGCCCATTTTGCATGCATTCATGTATAAAAAATTACATAAAAATTATTTATTATATGATCTATATTTTGGCATGGAGGAGGCTGGCCGCGGGCTCGACTTGGGCATGGGCCCGCTTGACCTGGGCTTGGGCCCACCTAGCTTGGAGTTGACTTTGATTTTGACCTGGTCAACCGGGGTGTAAATTTTTACCCCAACAAATTTCCCCTTATCAATAAATGTACACAGCATATGTGGGTTGTGTGCATGAACTTGATGGATCTTCTTTCATGTGGAGGCGACTTGCTTTGGTTCCCATTTTTGGGATGCACTGCCCTTTTTACGACATGGACGGTCGGCGCTTGACGCGTCTCCGAGATGGAGTGTCTATGATAGACTTTTCTATGGACCAGAGTGATTTGGTAGATGTGCCCCCTGCACGGAGTCTCGCTGGTCGATGTTTTCCCGAGACGGAGTGTCTGTTTGATGTTTCCCCAGCACGGAGTGTCGCTGATCGACTTTTCCCCGGCGCGGAGTGTCGCTGGTTGACTTTTCCCCGGCACGGAGTGTCGCTGATCGACTTTTCCCCGGCGCGGAGTGTCGCTGGTTGAATTTTCCCCGGCACGGAGTGTCGCTGATCGACTTTTCCCCGGCGCGGAGTGTCGGGTTGACTTTTCACCGGCGCAGAGTGTCGCTGATCGACTTTTCCCCGGCGCGGAGTGTCGCTGGTTGACTTTTCCCCGGCACGGAGTGTCGCTGATCGAATTTTCCCCGGCGCGGAGTGTCAGGTTGACTTTTCCCCGGCACGAAGTGTCGCTGATCGACTTTTTCCCGGCGCGGAGTGTCGGGTTGACTTTTCCCCGGCACGGAGTGTCGCTAATCGACTTTTCCCCAGCACGGAGTGTCGGGTTGACTTTTCCCCGGCACGGAGTGTCGCTGATCGACTTTTCTCCGGCGCGGAGTGTCGGGTTGACTTTTCCCCGGCACAGAGTGTCGCTGATCGATTTTTCCCCGGCGCGGAGTGTCGGGTTGACTTTTCCTGGCACGGAGTATCGCTGATCGACTTTTCCCCGGGTCGGAGTGTCTGTGGGTTGACGTATCCCCGAGACGGAGTGTCGCTGGTTGACGTGTCCCCGAGACGGAGTGTCTTCTGTTGGACGTTTCCCCGAGACGGAGTGCCTGTTGTTGGACGTTTCCCCCGTACGGAGTGTCTGTGTTGGACGTTTCCTCGATGCGGAGTGTCGTTAGTTTGACGCAGAGGTCGATGTTGGAATTGGTTGGTTTGATTTGTTTGATTTGAGTCGACATCAGCATCGCTAAACTGGAATATAGTACCAGGAGCGAATCATCATTTGTCATGAGAGAATTTTGGGATTGGTATTTTTGTCGGCATCTGCATTGCTGCACTGGAATAATGCCAGGAGCAACTCATCATTTGCCCCGGGAGGATTTGGATTTGTTTTTTTTTTGTTTGGCATCTGCATTGCTGCACTGGAATAATGCCAGGAGCAACTCATCATGTGCCCTGAGAGGATTTGGATTTGGTTTGTTTGGCATCTGCATTGCTGCACTGGAATAATGCCAGGAGCAACTCATCATGTGCCCCGAGAGGATTTGGATTTGGTTTGTTTGGCATCTGCATTGCTGCACTGGAATAATACCAGGAGCAACTCATCATGTGCCCCGAGAGGATTTGGGAATTGGTGGCTTAGGAGACAGGTTTAGATCCATGTCACCTAAGGCTTTCCCATTTTTGTGAGCCGTAAGGGTTTCACAAAGCATTTTCTCCCTACGAGTCGTAAGGATCCCGTAAGTGTATTTTCTCCTTGGGAGTCGTAGGGACTCCCAAGTGTGTTGCTCCTTTGTGAGTCGTAAGGATCTCACGCGGGAATTTTCTCCTCACAAAGTCGAGAGGACCTTGTGAGTGCATTTTATCTCTTTCTCATGAGTTTGCGCCCTTTCGGGTTTTCACAAACTCGCCGGCAGTCCTGCTGTTTTTACTCACGGAGCCCTTTCGGATTTTCATCCGTGCCCATTTTGCTTGTGGACATACCGTTCTTTTTTTTCTTTTTTTTGAGAGATCGGGATTGTTTTACGCCCGTAGATTGTATACGGTTTTGCAGGATGTATGATCCAGACCGTAGGGCCAGAAAAATTTCAGGACTTTGTTGGCGTCTGCATCGCTGCACTGGAATAAGGTACCAGGAGCGACTCATCATTCGCCACTTTGGGGTTGGGGAGCGATGGCTTAGGAGACAGGTTTAGATCCCTGTCATCTAAGACTTTTCAATTTTATGGGCCGTGAGGGTCCCATAAAAGCATTTTCTCCCTGCGAGTCATAAGGATCCCGCATGTGTATTTTCTCCTTAGGAGTCGTGAGGATTCCTAAGAGTGTTTTTCCTTTGTGAGTCGTAAGGATCCCACAAAGGTTTGTTCTCCTCATGTATCGTGAGGACACATAAGTGGATTTTCCTCGTTCCCAGTTTAATGACTTAGAGGTCGACTGTTTCCAGTTTAACGACTTAGAGGTCATCTGTTTCCAGTTTAACGACGTGGTGGTCATCTGTTTCCATTTTAACGACGTGGTGGTCATCTGTTTCCAGTTTTAAAGACGTGGAGGTCGATTGTTTCCAGTTTAACGACTTAGAGGTCATCTGTTTCCAGTTTAAAGACTTAGAGGTCATCTGTTTCCAGTTTAACGACGTGGTGGTCATCTGTTTCCAGTTTAACGACGTGGTGGTCATCTGTTTCCAGTTTTAAAGACGTGGAGGTCGATTGTTTCCAGTTTAACGACTTAGAGGTCATCTGATTCCAGTTTAAGAATGTAGAGGTCATCTGTTTCCAGTTTAACGACGTAGAGGTCATCTGTTTCCAGTTTAACGACGTAGAAGTCATCTGTTTCCAGTTTTAACGACGTAGAGGTCATCTGTTTCCAGTTTAACGACGTAGAGGTCATCTGTTTCCAGTTTAACGACGTATAGGCCATCTTTTTCCAATTTAACGACTTGGAGGTCATTTGTTTCCAGTTTAACGACTTGGAGGTCATCTGTTTCTAGTTTAAAGACTTAGGGGTCTGCTGTTTCCAGTTTAACGACATAGAGGTCATCTGTTTCCAGTTTAACGACTTGTTGGTCATCTGTTTCCAGTTTAACGACTTGGTGGTCATCTGTTTCCAGTTTAACGACTTGGTGGTCATCTGTTTCCAGTTTAACGACTTGGTGGTCTACTGTTTCCAGTTTAAAGACTTAGAGGTCATCTGTTTCCAGTTTAAAGACTTAGAGGTCTATTGATGGCGAGCTTGGAATTTTAGGGTAGGGGCCGGCATCAGCGTTGCTAACACTGAAGCGGAGGTGCCAGGAGCAATTCATCATTTGCCTACTCTTGTTGGTGGAGCGATGGCTTAGGAGACGGGTTTAGGTCCCTATCGTCTAAGGCTTTTCAATTTTATGGGCCGTGAGGGTCCTATAAAAGCATTTTCTCCCTGCGAGTCGTGAGGATCCCGCAGGTGTATTTTCTCCTTAGGAGTCGTGAGGACTCCTAAGTGTGTTTTTCCTTTGTGAGTCGTAAGGATCCCACAAAGTTTTGTTCTCCTCATGTATCGTGAGGACACATGTGTGGGTCTTCTCAATGGAGCATAACTCCAAAGGCGGAGACCAGCCGCGTAACTGGTGATTACGGTGGGGCATGGGTATGATGAGAATTATTTGAGCCCGTGGATTGTATACGGCAGTCAATTTGGGGACTGGCCGTAGGGCCGGAAGAATTTTGAAAAAATGGATTTTTGTTGGCGTCTGCATCGCTGCACTGGAATATGGTACCAGGAGCAACTCATCATTCGCCATTTTTTTTTGTTTTACCGCGATTGCTCTATCATTTCAGCTTTTCTTATCGCGAAGATCGCGATTGCCCTATCATTTCGTCTATTTATTCGCGGTTGCCCCATCATTTCGGCTTTATTCTCATTTTTATTTTCACTCGCTGATTTTTATTGCGAGTTGTCCAATCATTTCGACTTTATTTTTTTTTTTACACATTTTTTTTTGTTTATTCACATATTTCTTTTTACATTCCCAGTTTAACGACTTAGAGGTCGATGGTTCCTAGTTTAACGACGTGGGGGTCATCTTTGCTTATCCCAGCTCCTTGAACTTTGATCTTAGCGGAGCTGTGTTGATGACCTAGCTCTGTGGCTTGCTGATACATCCGAGGATTGTGAAGTTTTTCCAAGATTATATTGGTCCTGTGCCCAATCTTTGAAAATATAGCAGTCTTCGATGGTATGACCCACCACTCTATGATATGGGCAGTATATGGGATTGCCGGTCATGTTCATTTCCTGTGGCCTCTTTGGAACAGGCAATTGCAGACCGTTGTTCAAGACGTCCATGAATATTTTGCGGACTTCCTCCCTCTTGAAGGAGTATACCTTCTTCTTTCTCTCCATTGGAGTAGGTGCCTTTACTGATGCTGGTCCTCGAGGCACATGTCTGGGAGGATTAAGTTCCCGAAAGGCTTCGGTCTCTATTTGCATGAAATCGGCGATCGTAGCTTGACTGTTTATTAACACGTCTTTGGACAGTTCTATCTCTCCCGTCTTGTATTGCCTTTCGACCCAATCTTTGAAGACGAAGCAGTCCTCAATGGCATGACCTATCACCCTGTGATAGGGGCAATATTTTGGGTCGTCGGTCATATTCTCTTCTTGCGGTCTCTTTGATTCTGGCAGTTGTAGACCGTTTCTTAGGGCGTCCCTAAATATCTTGTGGACCTTTTCCCTTTTGAAGAAATAGACCTTTTCCAGCTTCTCTTTCAGAGGCGATTCCCCCCCCCCCCGGCGTATGTATCGGAGGGACTGGAGGCTGATTGTGGCCGTTTTTCGCGAAGGCGCTCCGCTTTTAGGTTGAAAGGGATATCAGTTGGCTGCCCTCGGGTATCAATCCCTGGCTCATGAGCCAAGATTTGATTCTGCTGTAATTGCAATCGGGCGACTTGGGTCGCGAGATCTGCCACGACGTTTTCCAGCTCGTCGACTTTGGAATAGACCTCGGTCATCTTCTCCTCCCTGTCCTGAAATTGCCTTTGAAGCCATTGGAATAATGCTTGTTCTGTAGTTCCGACTATGACAATCGGGTAATCTTTATTGCCTGAACTCAATTCCGTAGGAACCACGGGCTCCTCTGGCTTATCGGTCTGAGCGGGCTCTTCATCATTTAGATTGAGCCGATGCTGGATAGCGTCAACCATATCATCATCATGGCTGTGAAGCGTAGGCGGGTTCGTTTCTTCATGTCCGACCATATAGACAGTGCGGAACACATACCCAGCCATTTCTTTGTCTTTGGCGGCTGATTTCGCGGAGCGGTCCGGGCTTTGGAAATTCATAAATTTTAACATGGCCAGAGCCCTAGCCCTTTTGTTGGCTCTGTATCTGAGCCGTTTCTGCCTCAGCTTCTCTGCCTTGAGCGCTTGACAGGCTTCTGCCCTTCGGAAAGCCGCCATAGGCTGAGTGATGGGGAGCCTAGAGAAGATACCCAATTGAGCAGTTGTCGAGGGCACCGCTGGAGCTTGCTTAAGATGCGCTGTAGCTTTATTAGTGTTGATGGCCTTGCCCCCAGCTGGGGCCAAGGAAAGTCGTTCAGACACCGACTTGCGTTTGGGTTGGGGCGTCCTTGAGATCACCACATTTGGTCTCTTTCCTTTCAAGACCGGTCTGTCTGCCACCGGCGTGTCGGCACGTGGGCGCTCTGCGCTTGAGCGCTGGGAGCTTGAGCGCAAGCGCGCCACGTGTCGGCACAGGGGCGACTTGTTCTCGAGCGCAAGCGCGCCACGTGTCGGCACCGGGGCGACTTGCGATCGAGCGCTTGAGCGCAAGCGCGCCACGTGTCGGCACGCGGGCGCTCTGCGCTTGAGCCCCGGTGAGAAAAGGAGGCTTTTAGCCTAAGAAACAGAAGCTATGCTTCAGAAAGGAAATATTTATTATGTATATATGTATGGAGTTAAACTCCTTGGATGTTTTGAAGCTGATGAAGGGAGGTTCTTCTTCTTCCTCCTGTTATTTGGCCGGTGTTTCCTGATTTAAAATCAGGAAAGCCTACGGAAAAGGCTTCAGAAAAGGGTCACGTGCTTACATGTGACCAGCAGTCACGTGTTGGCACGTGACATCTAAAAGTATCGGCAAGGCAAATTCAGTTTCCCAACTATATCAAAGAAAAGGGCTTCAGAAAGGGTCACGTGCTCCCACGTGACCAGGGTCACGTGTTGGCACGTGACACTCAAAAGCGGCAGACTCAATTCCCTGATTGAATCAAGAAAAAGGCTCCAGACGAGGGTCACGTGCTCACACGTGACCAGGGGTCACGTGGTGGCACGTGACAGCTAAGCAGCGACCAGAAAGCAGAGCGCAGAAGGAAAGAAGAGGGCTCGTTCCAAGGAGGTCACGTGCCCACACGTGACCAAGGGTCACGTGGTCACACGTGACTGGCTTTCAAAGCCTATCTGTTAACAGAAATTAAATTCTGAGAAAAGACCTCTTAAATCTTTCCAAATCAATCGATTAAATTAAATATTTAAAGGCGATTAAATATCATCTATCTATGGGAAAATCTCAAATTTGGAAAGATTTCCCCTTTAAATCTAACCGAAATAACAAAGGAGAATCTCTGGATTTAAAATCCAATGGTGAATAAAATTCACCTAATAATCCAAAGGTCCAAAACGAATGGTGAATACAAATCAAATCTCCCAAGGAAAGATTCACCAAAACTAATTGATTCGGCTGCTTCTCCTATAAATAGGAGCCAAGAGACACAGATAGAAAAGGAGAGATAGAGAGAGATAGAGGCAGAAAGGAATCGAGACAAAAAAAAGAGGAGAGCCTTGATACTTTGGAGAAATTTGGATCTTATGCAAAAGAAAACCCTAGGTAAGAAAGGGAAGGCCTTTTGAAAGGAAAAGAAAATTTAATTCTCAACAGAGTTTAACTCTGATATAAAAACAGAAGAACATAGTTCTCTCTTTGGTGGAGGATCTGTAAAGTGCACATCTCCCTTTGAGTTGAGAATTTAATTCTCAATGGGTTGAGATCCTGCCATGCAGATTTAAAGCCTAGAAAGGGAATGGAAGCACGAGAATTTAATTCTCACAGAACTATAGGAATTTAATTCCTTTAAAATAAAATTAGGGTTTGACCCTGTATTATAGGAATTTAATTCCTTCAGAATGAACAGAATCAGAGTTTAACCCTAATTAAGAACTTAGTTCTGTTAAAACAATAGGAATTTAATTCCCTTAATCTCATTCCCCAGAATAATTCTTTAACAGAGAGTGGGAGTTTAATTCCTTAAAGCTTTTATTAGGGTTTAACCCTATTCAGTTCTTCACATATATGAGGAATTTAATTCCTACAGAAAATTCAGAGTTCAACTCTATCCCAGAATATAAATCTTCAAAAGGAAGTAGGAATTTAATTCCTCTAAAATTATTGTCAGGGTTCAACCCTACGAGGAATTTAATTCCTGAAAGGGATTAACAGATCTTCTAAAAAACATACATAGAGGCAGGGTCACGTGTCACCACGTGACCCCCAAAAAGATCTACAGAAAAGCCCCTTTGAGGCAGTGCCTCACGTGACCCACGTGACCCTTGGCAGAGGCTTTAACATATTCCATTTAAACACCCGTCATGTGATGGCACGTGATGCTCCAAAAGATGCGATATTCTCAGCAGAACAAATGAAGGGAGGGCGCCCTCACGTGCTACCACGTGACCCCTCTTGCCTTAGCGTCTAACGCTAAATTGGAACCCCTGAATCTAGTATTAAAACACTGTTTGGCCTTAGTGTTCAACACTAATCAAAGAACTTTATTTGCAGTGTTCAACACTGATTACCTTAGTGTTTAACACTAATTTGAGATCTCTGTTGCCAGTATTTAACACTGATCTGTTTTAGTGTTTAACACTAATTTGAAAGCCTTGTTGCTGGTGTTTAACACCAACTATCTTTTAGTGTTAAACACTAACTTATCAATCTCATTCCCAGTGTTCAACACTGATTGGTCTTTAGTGTTTAACACTAGGCATTGGCCTAATTGGCTAAATGGCCACAGGCAAAGCCTCTCCTTCAATGGACCAACATGAAGCCAATATTCCAGACATGATTAGACTTATCCCAAGATGGCCATAAGTCCTCAATTCAGACTTAACTGGGCTAATGGGCTCATAACATAATTAATTGGTCTTGATCCTAAATTGGACCAAAGACTATTTAATCCACCCCGGCTCAAGGGTACATCTCTTCACTCCTTTGATACTTGGCGTTGTAATTCCTCAACGTCTTCAAAGAGGTGACGGGTCCCGATGACCACACATTGACATGGACTGTGGGGTCCTTAAACTCATGGACTATGAGGTCCTTAACCTTGACCGAGATATCTTAAAACTAACTATGGACTGTGGGGTCCTTAAACTCATGGACTATGAGGTCCCTAACCTTGACCGAGATGTCTTAAAACTAACTGTGGACTGTGGAGTCCTTAAACCCATGGACTATGACGTCCTTAACCTTGACCGAGATGTCTTAAAACTAACTTTGGACTGTGGAGTCCTTAAATCCACGGACTATGAGGTCCTTAACCTTGACCGCAACGTCTTAAAACTAACATTGGACCGCAATGTCCTTAAACTACCCATGGACCGCAATGTCCTTAAACTACCTATTGACCGCAACATCATTAAATTAAACAACAGGGCTCCCATAATTGCTCTATTGTTGGATCTAAACGATCCTGTTGAGTCGATCTTAGTCTAAAAACTAGACTAACGTATCCTTAACAAACGTTTAAGTTGATCTTAGTCTCAAATGAGGCTAACGTATCCTTAAACCCAAACCCAAACCCAAATCTAAGATAATACGGATTTAGACTAGTCCACGCCCTACGGGCGACAACAGAACTCAGTCTCTGTATACAATCCACGGGCAACAAAACACAAAACAAACACACACGACACGAAGTGACCATCTGGAGAAGGAGAAAGTTGTTACCGTGATGCGGTAGTGTAATTAACTGCAGGGGCTTGCGCCTGCAAGGAAAAGCGTCCCCACAATCAAAAAACCCCTCAAGCGAGGGGGAATCTGACGAAGTCTGCTACATCGGACGCATCCGTTCAAACTTTCGATACAGGGTGCCATAAATCAACTTGGCATCTTCGGAGAGGTGGACGGATAGCACCAATTAACATCTGCCCCGAATTTCAGGCGAGACGTCCAGTCGCGCCGTCCTTCGGAGGGGAACAGATTCTAGGGAGGGCGCCCTCACGTGCTACCACGTGACCCCTCTTGCCTTAGCGTCTAACGCTAAATTGGAACCCCTGAATCCAGTATTAAAACACTGTTTGGCCTTAGTGTTCAACACTAATCAAAGAACTTTATTTGCAGTGTTCAACACTGATTACCTTAGTGTTTAACACTAATTTGAGATCTCTGTTGCCAGTATTTAACACTGATCTGTTTTAGTGTTTAACACTAATTTGAAAGCCTTGTTGCCGGTGTTTAACACCAACTATCTTTTAGTGTTAAACACTAACTTATCAATCTCATTCCCAGTGTTCAACACTGATTGGTCTTTAGTGTTTAACACTAGGCATTGGCCCAATTGGCTAAATGGCCAGAGGCAAAGCCTCTACTTCAATGGACCAACAGGAAGCCAATATTCCAGACATGATTGTACTTAGCCCAAGATGGCCATAAGTCCTCAATTCAGACTTAACTGGGCTAATGGGCTCATAATATAATTAATTGGTCTTGATCCCAAATTGGACCAAAGACTATTTAATCCACCCAGACTCAAGGGTACATCTCTTCACTTCTTTGATACTTGGCGTTGTAATTCCTCAACGTCTTCAAAGAGGTGACGGGTCCCGATGACCACACATTGACATGGACTGTGGGGTCCTTAAACTCATGGACTATGAGGTCCTTAACCTTGACCGGGATGTCTTAAAACTAACTATGGACTGTGGGATCCTTAAACTCATGGAGTATGAGGTCCCTAACCTTGACCGAGATGTCTTAAAACTAACTGTGGACTGTGGAGTCCTTAAACCCATGGACTATGACGTCCTTAACCTTGACCGAGATGTCTTAAAACTAACTTTGGACTGTGGAGTCCTTAAATCCACGGACTATGAGGTCCTTAACCTTGACCGCAACGTCTTAAAACTAACATTGGACCGCAATGTCCTTAAACTACCTATGGACCGCAATGTCCTTAAACTACCTATTGACCGCAACATCATTAAACTAAACAACAGAGCTCCCATAATTGCTCTATTGTTGGATCTAAACGATCCTGTTGAGTCGATCTTAGTCTAAAAACTAGACTAACGTATCCTTAACAAACGTTTAAGTTGATCTTAGTCTCAAATGAGGCTAACGTATCCTTAAACCCAAACCCCCAAACCCAAATCTAAGATAATACGGATTTGGACTAGTCCAAGCCCTACGGGCGACGACATAACTCAGTCTCCGTATACAATCCACGGGAAAAAAAACAAAAAACAAACACACACGACACGAAGTGACCATCTGGAGAAGGAGAAAGTTGTTACCGCGATGCAGTAGCATAATTAACTTCAAGGGCTTGCGCCTGCAGGGAAGAGCGTCCCCACAATCAAAAAACCCCTCAAGCGAGGGGGAATCTGACGAAGTCTGCTACATCAGACGCATCCGTTCAAACCTTCGATACAGGGTGCCATAAATCAACTTGGCATCTTCGGAGAGGTGGACGGATAGCACCAATTAGCATCTGCCCCGAATTTCAGGCGAGACATCCAGTCGCGCCGTCCTTCGGAGGGGAACAGATTCTGGCACGCCCGGTGGGACCTTTTCCTATTTCCACTCCACACTTAGTGTGTCGTGATTCGCGAACCAATCGCGGTTCGCTAATGGTTGCCCTTGGGTTTCAAGATACTAAGACTTGGCATCTTGCTTATTGCAGAAAGCAAAGAACCGATGGCTTCTGCGAAATGCTCCAACTGCTCGGACTATGATTGCAACCAACGCTCTGCCTCGCCAGGAGGTATAGCCTACGGACCCCAAGCTGCTTCGCTATTCACAATGCCCGTGGAACAAGTCACTCGAGCCACCACAGGATTGTTCTTTGGGAATATGCTCCCATCGCCAAGCTTCACCGCTCCGGTGCTGACAAAGGAAGCTCCCAAGAAGTCGGTCTTTGATCATCTTACCCTTGACGCGGCCCTTCTCAACGGGTCGCCTAACATCAGCGCCTCAGTCTTCTCTAGATTGGGCCAGAACTCCTGTGGACCCACCATGGGGCCTACAATTCCAGAGAAGGCTGCTTCTAAGAAAGTGACCGGTCCTGCTCCCGAAATTACCAAGGCGGCCAAAAAGTCGGTCTTTACAAGATTGACGGCTTCAGCTCCCGCTCCTGCTACCCAAAGGACATCGGTCTTTGACAGGCTAACACCAGCAACGACCCCCCACCTACGCAGGGGCAAGACGAAGCCATCCTCACCGCTGAACCAACACCGTCCGCTCGGCACGCTCGACGTCGCCACTGGCACCGAGTAAGGAAGGCTGGAGGCAACTCCCCCTCTGGGTTAACTCCACCAGCCCCGTTGGCAGAAGTTAATGCTGCTGTTCCAATTGGAAACAGCTTTGAGATGCTAAATAAGGTGCGTAGGAATTCTCCTACCGCGATGCTAAAGAGGTCTCCTCCTCCACTAAAAAAGGTTGCGGAAATAAAGCCAGAACAGCCTCGATCCCCGCAACGGCTGTCTTCCAAAATCTATAAGGTTTGGCGGCAGGCCCGAGACTCAATGATCGATCCAAACTTCTCCCGCCAATACAAGAAGCTGAAAATCCAACAGGAAGCCAGCCACCAGGCTAAACCACGAAAGACTGTCTGGGTGCCCGCCTCAACGGCCCCCTCAACTTCCACTGCTCATAAAAGGAGGAAGCCAGAGAAGATCCCCCAGCCTGCAACGACAGCTAAAGGCACTAAGCCCAGACGCCCTAAGTTTGGGGGCATGATGGTCCATACCGTATACATGGCGTCAGGAAAGGAAGACAGCCGTGCGTCTACAGGTCATAGACCGCTTACACGGTCGGTGACCAAAGCTCAGGGACAACAGCAAAAGCTCCAGGAAATGATGAACGCTATGGCCGCACTTACCAGGCCAAAAGAAAACCCAGAAACGTCCTCAGACGAACGCCAGGAGGAAGAAACCGACGCTGAGTTCCTTCGCCGAATATTGGAGAAGAAGGACAAAGAGGCTGCTGAACAAGCAGCCAACATACAGCGTATGAGCCTTCTCTTCCAAGATATGATAGGAATGATGATCCAACAAGACCCACCCGCTGAAGATCCCCCGATCGTCCTTGAAGACGATAGGGGAGAAACGTCAAATCCACCACCGGCCCTCTCATCGGCCAAGGAGGAGACAATCTCTAAGGCTGATTTGGTCGACTATATAGCCCAGCAAATCCGGGTTCATCACGCGACTGAGGCAGCTGGTCAAGTCGTAAAAACGGGCTGGCCGTATCCAAGCTGGTACGACCAAATCAAATACCCGCCGGGCTATACAATACCAAAATTCCACGTGTATAAGGGGACCGGCAATCCCCATCAACATGTTGCCCAGTTCAGGGCCTTTTGCGGTAATACCGGCGGTGATGATAAACTGTTACTTCACCAATTCGTGGGTAGCTTATCAGAAACAACGTTCGAATGGTATTCGGAACTCCCGAACGATTCTATCAAGACGTTCGCTGAAATGGAGTTGCTATTCACTCAGCGGTTCGCGAGCGCCAGCGAACGCACTCCAATAACGGCGTTGATTAATGCCAGGGTGAAACCAGGCAAAACGTGGATCCATTATGCTATACGCTGGCAAAATTTGTGGTCGAAATGCGAGCAACGCATTGAGGAAGCGCCCACGGTGGGCATGTTCGTGGGAACCTTATACCCTCACGCGACTATCTCCCAGTTTATGATGTTCTTCAAGCCAACCACATTTCAGGCTTTAATCGACAAGTTGGCTCAGATGGACCAGATGGGTCATAGACCACCTCCCCCGAAGTCGGAACCTCGGAATGACAAGGGTAAAGGAAGGGCAACCTTCGTCGCGAATGCCCAGCAGCAACCCAACGCCCCGAAGCTGGCGGATCAATTGGAAAAAAGACGCCGGTATTATAATGAGAAGATGAAGCGTCCCTACTCGTTCCCACGAGACAAGACGAAACGGTTATTCGAGCTGGCAATACGCAACAGACTTATAAACCTACCAAATCCAAGGCGACTGCCACAACCCACTGAGGTGAATAACCCTAACTATTGCCCTTATCCTCAAATGGTAGGTCATCCGATTGAGGATTGCTTCATCTTCAAAGGATGGATTGAAGATCAATACCTACAGAAAAAGTTTGCACTGTCCGAAAAGTGGAAGGTGAACCCACCACAGCCGCATACTCCTAAGAAAGTAGATACACCGGGGGCAACCTGTTCATTTTTGGAAGAAGCTCCATGGGAGGTCGTGCTGTCAACTAAAACCAAGAGAATGCTGAGGGACCTTCGTGCGTGCCCTGCGGTCGAATGGAAAGACCCGCTTGAACCTCGAATTATCGAAGGGATGTTGAAGCCGCGCCCAACTACGAAGACTCGTGGTGATGGCCCAAATACTCACGCCCAACCGTCAAAATCTTCGAAGAAAAAAAGAAGAAATCGAAGAAGCCCGTGAAGCTTGGGGACGAGCACATGAACTTGCAGAAGCAAATCGACGCGCTGGAAGAGTACAATCAAAATGCGCGAACTCCTGTCACGCTGCAAGAGTTCCTCAACCACATCTTTCAAGAGGAAGATGGTGGAGAGAGCTCGTCGAACGAATCCGAGGGATATGTGGCAAGTTGTAACGTAATCTCCCACTCGTTTGCCGACGATAAGAAAACTCCTGGCACTAAGAAACTGTGGATAGAGCCTGAACCAGAGCATGTGTGGCCAACAGATGAAATGATCGACGCCTTTCTGGATGAGATTCGTCTAAAGAGTAAAGCGGATCAGGAGCATGAGATGGCCGCATCGGAAGGAGCCAAATGCAGGCGACTGAACGAAAGAGTTGAAGTACCCCCGCCAGATCGAAAGGCATCCAAGACAGACAAGAATATATTCAAGACGAGGAAAAGGTTTGCCAAAGCCATGTCAATGGGAATGAAGCTACCACCCTCGGAAGAAAACACGCTCAATGGGGCGGAGAGGCATCCTGATTATTGCGCATATCATCGGAAAATCTCACACCCCACGGAGGAGTGCGACGCCTTTAGGATATGGTGGCAAGGATATGTTGCTCATCGACAATATTTTAAGCGCATGAAACGCAAGATTCGTCGGGAACGAAGAAGTACTGCCGACGGGCACAACAGAACCACTGGCAACTGTTACATGGTTAACGCCGGAGGGTCACAAGTTCTCACCTTTGGGAGCAACTCTGATGAAGAAATGGCTCTGGGCCCTCTCTTTAAAGAATCTGTTTTAGGGAAAGAGAAGGAATCGGAGGCCTGCAAGAACATTCAGCTGCGCAATCGCACGCTCCCATAGAAGAATCTCGGGCCCGCAAATAGAAAAGATAAGGGAAAGGAAAAGGTCACCGAGGATATCACTTTAGATGACCAAGTCATGAAAGAGCTGGCCGCCAAAGACCCTCCCAGAAAGGGTAAGGTGGACTACAACATCTTAGCGCACCTAAGGAAGCTACCTTCTCAGCTTAGCATTCTCGATGCCCTCCTATTATCAAAAGAAGTGCGAGATTTACTAATTAAGGCGTTACAAGAACCTGAGCAATTCCAAGCCTTCCTCGCCACTGAAAGGATGAAGGATGAGCTGGAGGAAGTGCATATGGCCAACATCACTTTCGGTGACGAAGACCTCCTTCTCGGGACGTGCGACCATAACCGCCCCCTATATGTCTCTGGATACTACCATGATATCAAGATAGGCAAGATCCTAGTGGATAATGGATCCTCCGTCAATCTTTTTAATGTTCGGGTGTTAAAGGAAATTTGCATGAGAGTGCAACACCTTGCTCGTGACAAAATTACCATCTCCGGTTTCGATTCACAATCGTCACGGACTCTCGGATCCGTAATATTGACATTACGCTTCGGACTGCTCGTCACGGACATCAAGTTTCACGTCATTGACGCCAAGACCTGCTACAACGCCTTGCTCGGTCGCCCTTGGTTACACGAATACAACATCATCCCTTCGACACAACATCAGTGTATGAAGTACTTCAAGGATGGTTTCGAATATACCGTAACAGGTGAGCTGAACCCATTCTCCGTTAACGAAGTCCGCAAGTATGAAGATGCGAAGTACTTTTTGCCAGACTTCGAGGATACAGAAAAGTGTCGCAAGCCAGAGAACAAAGCCGCCGCCACCATCCCTGTTTTCGGGAGCGATACCGAAGGAGAAGAAGAGATAGTTTATGTTGGGCCATCTCAACGCAACAACCCGGGGACGTCCGCCCCCATGTTGGTCTTCGGAAGTGACTCGGAAGATGAGGTTAATGCCGTGTTCTCCAATCGGCCGTTAATACAAGCACCCCCTAGCGATGATCAGAGTTTGCAAATCACCATGGTGCCACGAGAACACTATAAGGATCTCGACACACTTCAAGCTTACAATGTGCAGGACCTGCAAACGTTTTATGTCCCTCCCAGGCAAAGGGGTGAGAAGGTGATCCTATTCTACCGATCCTCAGAGTCGAAAATAGAGAAAGAGATCTGGCATGGCGCGGATGCTATACTCGACAGGCTCCAGCCCATCCGTTTGCCCAGATATTACACAAATGGACTAAAGAGGATACTGAAGCGCCAAGGAGTATCCTTAAAACAGACTGTTCGACAAGCTCGGTTCTACAACAGGATTTGGGATGTCCCTGGGACTCAACGCAAATTGCCCAACGGGAAAATGGAAACACTTGGGCTTGGATACGTGAGAGCCGGAAAACGGGAACGGGCCCACAGTAGCTACGCCATATATACCTTTGATGAAGAAGAGGACGCCCTGTCAGGAAATGCCAACCCCTTATCAAAACTATATCCCGCGATTGAAGGGCCGAGTCCGTCATTTGAAGAACAAGTGGACAAGCTTATCAGGAAGGCAGGTCAAAAAGCTCGGGAAGGCCACAACCGCGAGATGGCCATCTACGAGAAGGCCAGGACGCAACGTCTGTTTCAACAGGCTGCAAAAGACGAAGATGCTCATCCCTGTCAACCCGTTGTACGAAAGGCCCGACGCAGAGGCAGAAATAAATCAAGAAGCAGAAAGAGGAGCCGACAACAATGACGCAGGATTAGAGAGTTACGTGATCGGGTATTGCGCGGCTCGGATTTGTCCCTCATGAAGAAGATGAGTCGAGCGTACTCCTTCACCCGAGACAAGACGGAAAGGTTACTCGAGCTTGCTATAAAACATCAAATGATCGAGCTTCCAGAGTCTAAGCACCCTGAGCAAGCTAACAAGGCGTCTCATCTGAGCTATTGCTCTTATCACCGAGCCATAGGACATCCTACCAAAGACTGCTTCACCTTTAAGAACTGGGTCGAGGACCAGTACCAACAGGGCATATTCACTTTATCCGACGGCTGGAGGGTAACGCCGCCACAAAAGCACGAACCTAAAGCCGCAAAAGCAGAACCAGATCCACCCCAGTCCTGGAAGCGGATTCGCACATGTTACATGATTACGATATTAAAAGAAGAGCCCGAGAACATGGATGACCTTCCCTGGTGCTTTGAGAACAGCAATGATGAGGTGGTCTCAGAATTTCCGCCAGCTCCAAAAGAACTGGAAGATAGCATACATACTACTGCAGATAACCTCAAGAAGATTGAGTTGGGATCGGCAGATGACCCGCGACCGACATTTGTCAGCGAGCTGCTATCTGAAGAAAGGGTGGCTGCGTTAAAGAACGTGCTTCTACAGCGTAAAGAATGCTTCGCGTGGAACTACTCCGAGATGCCAGGATTGGATCCGGAGATTGTTGTGCATAAATTGGCAATATCCCCAGATATCAAGCCAGTCAAGCAGGCGCCAAGAAGGATGCGACTCGAGCTTGAAATGAGCATCAACGCCGAAGTCAAGAAGCTGATCGATTATGGATTTATCCAAGAAGTCCAATATCCCAACTGGATCGCCAATATCGTCCCGGTAATGAAGAAAAATGGGACGTTACGCAAATGCTTGGATTTCAGGGATCTCAATAAAGCCTGTCCAAAGGACGATTTCCCAGTACCAGTAACCGAGCTAATGATAGATAACACGTCCACTCACGAGGTTTTCTCCTTTATGGACGGTTCATCAGGATACAATCAGATAAAGATGCATCCCGAAGACCGGAAGCACACTGCTTTCCGGACCCCTTTGGGTATATTCTGCTACAGGGTTATACCCTTCGGTCTAAAGAACGCCGGCGCTACCTACCAAAGGGCCATGACAAAGATCTTCAACGACCTCATACATGACATCGTCGAGTGCTATATCGATGACCTTGTAGTAAAGAGCATGTCATACGAAGAGCATTTAAAGCATCTGGAGACTGTATTTCAACGCCTTCGGCAATATAATTTGAAGATGAATCCCCTAAAATGCGCGTTTGGAGTCTCCTCGGGTAAATTCCTGGGATTCGTCATCCGACACCGAGGTATCAAAATAGATCCATCTAAGATCAAGGAGATCATGGAAATGCCTCCGCCAAGAACCCTCAAACAGTTGCGGTCCCTCCAAGGGAAGCACGCATACATCCGGCGGTTTATCGCCAATCTTTCAGGCAAATGCCGTCCTTACAGTCACCTCATGAAGAAGGGAACTCCATTCGTTTGGGATCACAAATGCCAAGGTGTAATAGACGAGATCAAGCAGTACCCCACCCTCCAGTGTTGGCTGCGCCGGTCAAGGGAAAACCCCTCATTCTTTATACAACCGCCCTCGAAGGTTCCTTAGGCGCATTATGGGCACAAGATAACGATCAAGGGAAAGAGAGAGCTCTTTACTACTTAAGTCGAGTTCTGCTGGGGGCAGAAAGCAACTACTCTCCCATTGAAAAACACTGCTTGGCGTTGATCTTCACGATAACAAAGCTCAGGCACTATGCGTTGGCACACGAAGTCCGTCTCATCTCGAAGGTGGACCCTCTTAAATATTTGATGTCTAAGGCTATGTTTACGGGTCGACTCGCTAAATGGGCGCTACTCCTGATGGAGTTCTCGATAACGTATCGACCTCTTAAGGAAGTGAAAGGCCAGGCCATTGCCGACTTCCTTGCTGAGCATCCAGTACCTGCCGGTTCTCCTCTGAACTGCGATTTGCCGGATGAACATGCATTCGATGCGATCGGCGGCGGTGATACCCAATGGGAACTCTATTTTGACGGGGCATCTTCCATGAAGAAGTGCAAACAATGTACCCCCATAATCAAATCGGGAGTAGGCCTCATCTTCGTAACCCCGTAAGGAGGGATAATGCGCTTCGCCTTCTCCTTAACGGAATCGAGGACGAACAATGAAGCCGAATACGAAGCTTTGATAGCGGGCCTCGAGATCGCCATTGACATTGGAATTGAAGACCTCCTTATATACGGGGATTCTCAACTGGTCGTTAGTCAAGTAAATGGTAACTACCAAACGTGCAAACCGGAGTTGGTGAAGTACGGCGAAAAGGTGAAACAACTATTGACCCAAATTCCCTCCTACACTTTGGAAAGTATACCACGTGTGGAAAATAGTAAAGCAGACGCGTTAGCTAAGCTCGCTAAAGAACTGGCTGACGAGAACCTCGATGACGTCAGAATCGTGGTACAAAGCCGTCGAGTGCTCGCCCCGGCAGAAATATATCCGGAATCATACGAAGAAAAGGGAGCGACTGAGCAAACGACCCTACAAATAAAAGACCATGAGAAGGCCGAGGACTGGAGGGAAGTCTTCATAGACTACTTTAAGTCCTACCGAATGCCCGAAGAAGCGTCCTCAAGACATCAGCTCATGAAACGAGCTCTATCTTTCGCTTTCGTCAACGACACTCTATACAAGAGATCGTTTGATTCTCTGTGGCTGAGATGCTTAGGACCTGACGAAGCAGAAAGAGTCGTTCAAGAGGTTCATGACGGAATCTGTGGTTCTCATCAAGCAGGCCCGAAGATGAAGTTAAAAATTAAACGGATGGGTTACTATTGGCCCACGATGGTCCAAGACTGCCTCGAGTATACGAAGCAATGCCACTCGTGCCAGATTCATGGGGACTTTATCCACCAACATCCAAATCCACTACATCCAACGGTGGCTAGCTGGCCATTCGAAATGTGGGGGACTGACATAGTCAGCCCCATCGAACCAGCATCGTCCCGGGGACATCGTTTCATCCTGGCAACAACTGATTACTTCTCCAAATGGGCAGAAGCAGTACCGCTGAGGGAAGTGAAGACGGAGAATATCCTCCACTTCTTCAAGACGCACGTCATCTATCGGTTTGGAACTCCACGGTGGATTATCTCCGATAACGGGCCAGCCTACAGAAGCCATAAAATTAGCCGTTTCGCGCAGCATCACAATATAGACTGGAGATATTCTTCAGTTTACAATCCGCGAGCTAATGGTCTAGCCGAGGCCTTCAATAAGACCTTGACAAAAATCATGAAAAAGACGGTGTCCCGAAATAAGAAAGACTGGCACGAGAGGCTGCAAGAGGCCCTTTGGGCCTATCGAACTACGTTCAAGACGGCCACGAACACAACGCCGTACGCGTTGGTATTTGGGACGGAAGCAGTGCTCCCCCTCGAGATAGAGCTTCCTTCTCTACGAGTGGCAGTCCACCATGAATTGACAAACGAAGAAAATGCTCACCTTCGGCTTGAGGAGCTTGACGCCCTCGATGAAACCCGGCTCATAGCGCAACAAAATCTAGAGGCCTACAAAGCAAAGATGACGCGCTCGTACGAAAGATTGACTGGGCCGAGAACATTCCGCCAAGGCGAACTCGTACTAGTGGTCAAAAGACCGATGATCCCCAATCGTGCCAAGCGGGGAAAATTTGAGCCGAACTATGAAGGCCCGTACGTCATAGATAAAGTCTACCAAGGTGGAGCCTATCTACTCATGGACATGCACGGTGAAAGGCCTTTCAGGCCAATAAACGGTCGCTTCCTAAAGAAATACTACGCTTAATGAGCCACAGCCTAGGTCAATGATAGATGACGACGACTATGTCCGTTCGCTATCTTCCTAAGCTCAGACTTTATAAGCAGTTCCGGCCTTCCCCTGAATGGACCGAAACGTCCTTAAACTAACGACGGACCGAAACGTCCTTAAACTAACGACGGACCGAAACGTCCCTAAACTAACGACGGACCGAAACGTCCTTAAACTACTACCGCAGCATTCTTAGGCTGACGAGATAAAAAAAATGAGAAAGAAAAAATATATAAATAAAAAATAAAATAAAATAAAATAAAAAACGGTATGTCCATAAGAAAAATGGGCACGGATGAAAACCCGTAAGGGCTCCGTGAGTAAAAACAGCAGGGCTACCGGCAAGTGTTCGTGAAAACCCGAAAGGGCGCGACCTTGTAAAAAAAAAGAGAAAAAGAATAAAAAAGAACGGTATGTCCATAAGCAAAATGGGCACGGATGAAAGCACGAAAGGGCTCCGTGAGTAAAAACAGCAGGACTACCGGCGAGTGTTTGTGAAAACCCGAAAGGGCGCAACCTCGTTAAAAGACACTTACAAGATCCTCTCGACCTTGTAAGGAGAAACCACCCGCGTGGGATCCTTACGACTCACAAGGGAAAGACACACTTAGGGATCCTCACGATTCCTAAGGAGAAAATACACTTGCGAGATCCTTACGACTCGTAAGGAGAATTCTCTTATGGGACCCTCACGGCTCATAAGACTTGAATGTCTTAAGTTACAGAAACCTAAACTTGTTCTTAAGCAAATCCCCTACAACCTTCGATATTGCCCTACAAGTGGCTCAATACTGACCCTTGTATACAATCCACGGGCGCGAATAAACATTTCCCCAGCAAAGTCATACCCGTGACTAGGGACATGTCCATATGGTGAACAACCCTTATAATTCCTCTCGACTTATAAGGAGAAAACCCTCTTGTAGGATCCTTACGACTTGCAGAGGAACATACACTTAGGAATCCTCACGATCCCTAGGGAGAAAATACACCTACAAGATCCTCATGACTTGTAGGGAGAAATACCTTTGTGAGACCCTTACGGCTCATAAAGTCAAAAGCCTTGGTCGACAGGTCCCTTAACCCTGTTTACTAAGCCACCTTTGTTCAACATCGACAGAGGCAAATGATGATTCGCTCCTGGCAACATCCCAGTTGTAGCGGTGCTGATGCTGAAATTGGTGTCTAAAATCCAAGCTTGCGGCGAAAAAGCTAGCAAGCCACGCATGCATACGAAATAGCCGAAATGATGGGGCGACTTGCAATAAAAAGCAACAAGTAAAAATGTATGCATGAAAAATAGCCGAAATGATGGGGCAACTCGCAATAAAAAGCAGCGAGCAGAAAATAAATAAATAGCCGAAATGATTGGGCACCGCGAAAAAATAGCCGAAATGATGGGGCAATCGCAACCTCCGCGATATAAAAGCTGAAATGATAGAGCATCGCGGAAAATGAAATAAAAGATAAAAAAAAGGGTTTCAATTTATGCCCTACAGGTGATGTTCCATCACACCCTGTACACAATCCAAGGACGTAAACAAAAAGGGATCATACGTCTCCCCCAGGTTTCATCAGAAGAAGAAGCCAAGTCTCGACGGGCCAAAGGAGACCTGGAGATAGTTTCAACACTCCTCTCGTAACAACGGACACAACTCTAAGCTAAGCGGAACAGCGCCAACTCCCAGTTCCATGGCTCGGTGGTATACATATCGCCAACAGTTAAACCTCCATCCCGTGAAATGCGGATACAATCAGCAAAATTCCTGGTTACATGGAACGCGGATAACGTCACTCTTCGACCCCGTGGAAAACGTCCAAAGCGGATCCTGGTCCTCGCAGAGCACGGCAGTGAACCCGTGTGAAGCATCCAGAGCGGAGCCTAGTCCTCGCCGAGTACGGCAGTGAACCCGTGTGAAGCATCTAGTGCAAAATTCCTGGTTACGCAGAACGCGGATAACGTCACTCTTTGACCCCATGGAAAACGTCTAGAGCGGATCCTGGTCCTCGCAGAGCACGGCAGTGAACCCGTGTGAAGCATCCAGAGCGGAGCCTAGTCCTCGCCGAGCCCGGCAGTGAACCCGTGTGAAGCATCTAGTGCAAAATTCCTGGTTACGCAGAACGCGGATAATGTCACTCTTTGACCCCGTGGAAAACGTCCAGAGTGGATCCTGGTCCTCGCAGAGCACGGTAGTGAACCCGTGTGAAGCATCCAGAGCGGAGCCTAGTCCTCGCCGAGCACGGCAGTGAACCCGTGTGAAGCATCTAGTGCAAAATTCCTGGTTACGCAGAACGCGGATAACGTCACTCTTTGACCCCGTGGAAAGCATCCAGAGCGGATCCTGGTCCTCACGGAGCACGGCAGTGAACCCGTGTGAAGCATTCAGAGCGGAGCCTAGTCCTCGCCGAGCACGGCAGTGAACCCGTGTGAAGCATCTAGTGCATAATTCCTGGTTTCGTGGAACGCGGATAACGTCACTCTTTGACTCCGTGGAAAACGTCCAGAGCGGATCCTGATCCTCGCAGAGCACGGCAGTGAACCCGTGTGAAGTATCCAGAGCGGAGCCTAGTCCTCGCCGAGCACGACAGTGAACCCGTGTGAAGCATCTAGTGCAAAATTCCTGGTTACGCAGAACGCGGATAACGTCACTCTTTGACCCCGTGGAAAGCGTCCAGAGCGGATCCTGGTCCTCACGGAGCACGGCAGTGAACCTGTGTGAAGCATCCAGAGCAGAGCCTGGTCCTCGCCGAGCACGGCAGTGAACCCGTGTGAAGCATCTAGTGCATAATTCCTGGTTACGTGGAACGCGGATAACGTCACTCTTTGACCCCGTGGAAAATGTCCAGAGCGGATCCTGGTCCTCGCAGAGCACGGCAGTGAACCCATGTGAAGCATCCAGAGCGGAGCCTAGTCCTCGCCGAGCACGGCAGTGAACCCGTGTGAAGCATCTAGTGCAAAATTCCTGGTTACGTGGAACGCGGATAACGTCACTCTTTGACCCCGCGGAAAATGCCCAGAGCGGAGCCTGGTCCTCGCCAAGCACGGCAGTGAACCCGTGTGAAGCATCCAGAGCAAATTCCAGACTGTGGAGTCCTTAAAATCCACGGACTATGATGTCCTTAACCTCGACCGTGATGTATTAAAACTAACGATCAACCACCCCGGTTCCCTACGGATTCTGCCTTGGTTTAAGGGTACATCTCTTCACTCCTTTGATGCTTGACGCTGTAATTCCTCAACGTCTTCAAAGAGGAGACGGGTCCCTGCAACCTAACATCGGACTGTGGAGTCCCTAAATCCACGGACTATGAGGTCCTTAACCTTGACCGTGATGTCTTAAAACTAACATTGGACCGTGGAGTCCTTAAATCCACGGACTATGAGGTCCTTAACCTTGACCGCGACGTCTTTAAACTACGATACCTGAAGCAGCCCCTGACCCCGCGAAACACGGATAAGGGTGACCACATCCAACACTTGCAGGTCCTCACGACCTGTAAGGAAGAAAAACTCTCTTGTGGGATCCTTACGACTCTCAGGGGAAAACCCGCTTAAGAATCCTCACGATTCTTAAGAAGAACTTACACCTATGGGATCCTCTCGACCTGTAGGGAGAAAAACTCTTTATGAGACCCTCGTGGCTCATAAAATGCAAAAGTCTTAGGAAGCAGATCTTAACCCTGAATTCTGAGTCATCGCTGTCCTGCAAGGAGATCAAGATAGAATATCCGCAGAATACATTCAATAAAAAGGGGACACACCATTGAGAAGAGAAATGTATCTTTTATTCATAAACCAAAATGGATACAAAGTACAATTCATGAAAGAAACAAAAAAGAAAGATACTATCATCCATGAGTACGTACAAAAAAGGGGAAAAGATACAAATCCTCAAGCTGGCGGGCGGTGTAGTAATTTTACCAGCTCATCATTTTTTTGCTGAGCCACGGCTTCATGACGCACTTCATGACGCAAGATCTCCATAAGACGAGCCTCCGCTTGAGCTTGCTGAGCCTGATATGAAGCAAGCCGAGCCTCGAGCTCTTTCTCGGTGGCTTTATGAGCCTCGACCCTCTCACGAGTGAACGTGGCAGCTTTATCGAGAGCCACCACCTATTTGATGGACTCCTGAAGCACCCGCCAGAGTTCATACGCTTTGTTGGCCTTGGCGGTAAGAGTGCGCGAAGCTCGCTCAGCGCCTTGGAAGCTAGCTCCCTCTCCGAAAAATTACGGCCGAGCCCTTTTCTCGCACAACAGTATGTTCGCTACGTGTCACTCTATTAGGCCACTTAAGCTCGCTTTCATGACCGCAGCCTTGGAAACAGGACATTTACAAGACCGTATAAATGGGCTTCCGGTCTACGGGAATAATCGATCTAAAACGCGCTCACATCACCTGATGTGAAAAGCAACAAGAAAGATTTCCGACGTATTTCAAACATGCATTCGCAATCATATGAGTATTCAAAAAATAATAATAGCATTTGCAATCGTATGAACATTCATAATGCTCAAAAAGAGGCTGATACGCATGAAAGTGATGAAAGCATTTGCAATTAAAGAAAGTTCTCATGAGAAGAATACAAAGTTTATTTATGCAAGTGGAAACATACATACTAGTACCAAGCCTACATGGAAGTTCGGCATAAAGCATAAAAAAGGAGGGACTAATTTAAAAATGTTCTACGCTAACGGTGTTGGGGTAAAAATTTACATCCCGGTTGACCAAGTCAAAATCAAAGTCAACCCCAAGCCAAGTGGGCCCAAGCCCAGATCCAGTGGGTCCATGTCCGGGTCGAGCCCGAACATGAAGCGGCCGGCCTCCCCCCATGCCAAGATAAAAATTTTGTAATAAATAATTTTGTTGTATTTCTTTTATTTTATCTTCGGTTAAATGTAAGAAAAATAGGCATAAAGCCAAATTTTTGTAAAGCCCATGGCTTATGTGCGGTAATGAAATATCTCAACAACTTTTTTCTCCCTCCAAAAAGGTTTCAGATCTGAGATCTTTCTTCCCTCTTCAAGGTTCCAAAACCTTCTTCTTTCCTTTGAATTAAATCAAGAGTTTTACTCTTCCTTTTTCAAACCTAAATAGTTTTCCACCACAAAACCCATAAAGGGGAACTCAGATCTTCCATTAGATCTCAAAAAGAAGAGATTTTTAGATCTCACATCCCTTGAGCCAGCCAACGGAGGAGGAAGAAGAAGAACCCATTTCCCCAACCAAAACATTTTCCCTTTTTTCAGGAGTTTAACTCCACCAATTTCTCTTTCGAGGGTTTCTGGGGCTAAAAACCCTCCTTTCCTTGCCGGCGCGCTAGCGCTCGAGCGCAAAGCGCCCACATGCCGACACGTGGCGCGCGCGCTTGCGCTCCTGCGCGCTTGCGCACCAGCGCGCAGCGCTCATGCGCAAAGCGCCCACGTGCTGACACGTGGCGCGCGCGCGCTTGCGCTCCTGCGCGCAGCGCTCATAAGCAAAGCGCCCACGTGCCGACACGTGGCGCGCTTGCGCCTGAGCGCACAGCACCTAAGCGCACAGCGTCCAAGGTGCTGCCCCACGCATCCTTTGGATGCCTTTTCTCCTTTATTTATATATATATATATGTATATATATACATATGTATACAAATTTATACACACACGTACTCCACGACACTGTCCCTGTTAGAAAAAAAATTTCTAACGGGGCGCTGCCCCGCACCCCGCACCCTGCAAGGGGGCTGCTAGCCCCCTTGACCCCCAGCCCGCTATCCGGGTAGCGGGACCCCCGTAAAAACTCTGCGTGGCTCCCGATATATCCAAAACCCCCCCTTTCAAAACAAAACACACGTACACTGCACATTGAGTTCGCATGACCAGTTTAACCCGTTAATCGGAGGTTCCCTCGCCCCAAAGGCGAGGGGTAATTAACGGCAGCTTAGTCCGCGGCTGCCAGAGATTCGGATCCCCACAATCATTAAACCCCGGCCTACCCTAGGCAGGGGGAATCTATAGTACGCCTGACAAGCGTGCGCGTATTCCCATCTCAATAGGGTGACGAAAAACACCCTACAGACTCTGGCACGCCCGGTGGGACCAATCTCTCCTCCCATATTTCGGGTTAAACGTTCATGCGAACTCAATTAATATACATATCGATTGCCTATACTGAAATGATGTTCTCTTTTCGTGCAGCAATCAACTTTCGACGACAATGTCTCCCAAGACGAACTCAGCTTCCAACGTGACCCCGATTCCGTACGTGGTCAAGATCAACGCTCGTGTGGTTCTCCTCGCGAGCCTCAGTCGACAGTGGGAGGAACCGCCCCGCCAGTTTGGCTCCGTCATCATCTACCCTGCCGGAAGTGCTCATCTGGCGGAGATCCCGGCGGAACAGGTGGCCAAGCCGGTCTCAAGGGGTAAGAGGCCGAATGTCGTGATCGCCAAGGCACCACAACCGAAACTTAAGACGGTGTCTGAACGACTCCCTGGCGCTCTAGCTGGGGCAAGAACTTCGGTACAAAGGGCAACATCAAATGTTGCGGACGAGCTCAGGCGATGACTCCAACAAATGCACAATCGAGCGTATCTCCAAGGCCCTCCATCGCCCGGTCTGCGGCATCTTCCCAAAGAGCCGAAGTCTGCCAGGAGCTTAGAACAGAAAAGTTAAGGCAGAAGCGGCTCAGGTATCGAGCTAACAAGAGGGCCAAGGCTTCGGCCAAATGGAATCATGTGAAGTGCCAAGTGCAGGGTTGCCCCGTGACGACGGCTGAGTCGGACGT
This sequence comes from Agapanthus africanus, assembly GCA_030015575.1. Lineage (NCBI taxonomy): Eukaryota > Viridiplantae > Streptophyta > Magnoliopsida > Asparagales > Amaryllidaceae > Agapanthus > Agapanthus africanus. The sequence continues at coordinate 188,609,372 of JASDDO010000028.1, forward strand.
AAGAATCAGCAATTCCTTCGAGCCTCTGAAGTGGGTTCAGAAAAACGCCATGACCGTCAGAATCAAGAAGACAGCGGTCCGAACAGTGCTACAAAGAGACGTGTCCCGGCCCCAACAGAAAAAGTGTGACACTGTCTCTTTAAGGGTCTATCAGGCGCTCTGTGCCGCACGAAAGCAGCGGGGCAAATCCAGAAAAGAAGTGCCAGCACCATTCAAGAACCTGGTTAGGCCAGTCGCCTTCAATCGACTACCAGCTACCGAAGTAAGGGGGTCAAGACAACGATCCGTGAAATCAGCCGCCAATGATAGAAAGACGGCTGGATATATCATCCATACGGTCTATATGGCGGGCGGGCGCCCCAGCGACAACCTTCGCAGCAAAAGAAAGGATGGGGCCACCACATCCCAAGCCCAATCTAGCCTGAATGTGGTTGCCGCCGCCCAAGAACAGCCGACCCCGCTAGATGAAGAAAACCCTCTCGATGAGGATGATAGGCAGAAAGACCCCTCGGTCCATGCAGAGTCAAGCTCGGACAGCGAGGAAGAGCCGACTTTCCGCCCCAGGACTGCGGAGCAAGAGCTGCTTCAAGAGCTTCGAAAACAGCTCAGGAGCAAAGATAAAGAGATGACCAAGCTCTATTCGAAGATTGACGACTTAACGAACGTGGTGATGCAGCTTACGGCTCAAATTGCTCGAGCGCCTCCCAATCAAGCGCAAGCCGCTACTAATCAGCCGGGTGAGGACAATCCGAGGCAGCCAATGCCTGTTCCTTCGGGTCCAAGACTGGTCGAGCCACATGAAAGCCGACCACACTCCGCTTCTGGGGACGCCTTGGCCCCAGATAGTACTATCCCGCTAACACAGGATCGGATAATGGATTTGGTCACCAGCAAGGTTAAAACATTGGTGGCCGAAGCTGAAGCTCATAAAGAAATCGGCAGTAGTGGGCGGCCATACCCCGCGCAGTACGATCTGATTGAGTTCCCAAGCGGCTACGTCATTCCTAAGTTCGGAAGATTTGATGGAACGGGGAATGCAAATCAGCACGTCGCCCACTTCAAAGCATCGTGCGGAAATACAGGGGGCAATGACGCGCTCCTTCTTCGTCAGTTTGTCAACAGCCTGACCGGTGTCGCTTTCGACTGGTACGCGAGCATACCAGACGGGTCCATCATTACCTTTGCCCAAATGGAGTCTCTGTTCCAGCAAAGATTCATGAGCGTCAGTGATAAAATCTCCATTGCCGACCTTGTGAGGACCAAGCCGGGGAAGAATGAAAGCAACACTGACTTTATCGCCCGATGGCGTAATCTCACGGTCAAGTGCGAACAACCGCTGGAGCAGGACCAGTCCGTCAGCCTTCTTATTGAGAACCTCAGCAATTGGATGGTCCCATTCTTGTGTACAGCGGGCCTCAAGACATTTCAGGAGCTAACCAAGAAAGTCCAGATGCTGGAACGCTCGAAGCAAGAGTCCCCGCCGGACTCTCAGAGAGACAAAACCTGGAAAAGCAAGCGGGACGACAACCGTAGAAGTGGGAGTTCCAGCAGTACCAATGTCTTCAATGCGTCCGAAAATGAAGAAAAGCGAAGGGCGGGCGAATCCAAAACCAACCGGTCTCGAAAGCCATTACTGGGAGGAGATGGGCCCTCCCTAGAGGAGAAAAAGAACAAGGTTTACTCTTTCAGAAGGGACAAGGTCCGCAAGATATTTAAAGATGCCTTGAACAACGGCCTACAATTGCCGGAGTCGAAAAGACCCCAAGAAGCAAAAATGACCGACAATCCCCTGTATTGCCCGTACCACCGAGTAGTGATCCATGCGATCGAGGATTGCTATATCTTCAAGGACTGGGTCGAGAAGCAGTACAAGGCTGGAGAGATCGAGCTGTCCAAAAGCGTGTTGGTGAACAATCAAGTTGCAACCACCAACTTTATACAGACAGAAACCGAAGCCTTCTGGGAGCAGACAGCCGAACCCGCTGCCCTGAGAAGTGAAACGGACTCATCGCGGCCTCCGTGGAGTACGCACATATCTAATAAGACGAAGAAGATGATAAAGCTACTTCGGAAGGAACCCGGGATGGAATGGGAAGGGCAGAAGAAGCCTCCCAGTCCAGCTGCCAATGCGGCTCCATCAGGCTCAAAATCCAAGAAGCTGAAGAAGAAGAAAAGTGCAGCTCGGCGCGAAAAAGAGTCTGCAGGGAGATCGACCATTCAAAAATATATCGATTCCCTCGAAGAATATGAACAAAAGGAAAGAACATTGATTCAATTGAAGGAGTTCTTCCCTGTACAAGCGGCTGAAATTCTGGAGGAGTTAGAAGAAGACTCCAATGAAGAGATCCCAGTAGTGACCTGCTATGCCATCCATCTTGGCAGCGACTCCGAGGATGAGCTCTGTTTTCCTGAAGAGGACGAGGAGCTCGCCACAACGGCCAATCAAATCCAGCTCAGAAGCGGCAGGGCTCTACCGCCAAATCAGGGCAACGCCCCAAAAGGGAAGGAAAAACAAGTCGCTAATGAAGAAGATGGCAGAGAACCGGCTGATGAAAACATAAGTCCTTCCTCGGTGGACTATAATGTCTTGGCGCATCTCCGGAAGCTTCCGTCTCTCCTGAGCATCTACGACGCCTTGGTCCTATCTAAGGAGCTTAGAGATGTTCTCATCCACGCTCTACAAAACCCCGAGCGGTATCAGGCCCACTTTGCGGAAATTAATATGAAAGAAGCCCAGCACGCTTTGCATGCCGCCGCAGTTACATTTAAGGATGAAGACTTGCTACTGGGAACGGCTGAGCATAATCGGCCGCTTTACGTGACCGGGTACAGCGACGGAGATCGAATTAATCGCATATTGATTGATCCGGGGTCCTCAGTGAACATCATGAACTTGCGAGCTCTGAAGAGTTTGTCAATGGACGTCCGACACCTGTCAAGGGAAAGAATTGTCATTCAAGGCTTCAACTAAAATTGCCAGCAAGTTCTGGGGTCTATAGCTTTGTCAATCAAATTCGGGGATCTGCAAACTGAAGCTAAGATATACGTGATCGACGCCGACACGTCTTATAAGATTCTCTTGGGGCGGCCGTGGCTCCACGATTACGGCATCATTCCGTCAACTCTCCATCAATGCATGAAGTATACTAAAAATGGCGAAGAAAGACGCATTGACGGAGATATCCAGCCGTTTGGTGTGCATGAAGTCCGATATGAAGATTCTCGGTACTTTATGAACCACCAAAATGCTAAGACACAACTGACTGAGGATAGACCGGCCCCAAGACTCAAAAGCAAATCTGCGCCGGCTATCACTTTCAAAAGCAAAAATGCCCAAGTGCGCCCGCATTTCGGTAGCGACACTGATGAGTCCGACGCTGGAAGCCCGTCCTTCCATAAAACTCGCCCTCGTTTCGGCAGCGATACGGATGAATCCGTCACTGAAGCCCCATCTTGCAGTAAAGTCCACCCTCATCTTGGCAGCGACACTGAAGAGTCAGAGGAGGAGGACCTGTCGTGCAACAGCGGTGCAGATTGGACCCCCACGCAACAAGCGAAATTACGAGAGACTTCGAAGTTGCAGAAGGATCCCTAGCCGTCACAAGGGTACCAGAGCAGATGCGCAAAGAGCTCGATGCGTTATCAGTCTCCACCGTGGACCAGCTAAAAACTTTCTACGTTCCCGGGAGGAAAAGTGGACAGAAGGGCATCCTGTTTTATGGGTCAAACCCCGTTGTGCACCCGGACGATCTTTCTGTCGCGTGCCTTCCCTATGAGAGAGGCATAAGAGCCGTTCTCAATCCCAGATACTATGCGCCCGAGATGCGGGAATACTTTAAAAAGTGCGGATGCCGGTTATATCAAACGGAGTCCGAAGCAAAGTTTTACGAAGGGCTATGGTATCCGCCCCAGGTCCGAGCACTCATCGATGGACGAATTCCAGATAGACGGGGCATAGGTTACATTCAACCTGATTCCAAAGCGTGCTACATGATCCATGTTGGTGAGGCCAGCGAAAGATCAAATGATGACGACGAGATAGCCGAGTCAGAAGAAGCTCCTCAAGAACTCGAAGATGGCGGACAAGCAACCTTTGATGAGCTAACCGAGATTGACTTAGGAACGTCCGATAATCCAAGGCCGACCTACATCAGCTCACTTTTGTCGGAGGAAATGAAAGAGCAGATAATTGCCTTGCTGCGTGAGTTCGTCGACTGCTTCGCGTGGACGTACAAAGAAATGCCTGGCCTTTCCCCTGAGGTAGCCGTGCATAAGCTGGCTATATATCATGATGCTAAGCCAGTCAAACAAGCTCCTCGAAGAATGAGAAGGGAGTTGGAAGAAAAGGTCATCGAGGAAACCAAGAAACTCATCGATGCCGGCTTCATCAGGGAAGAGAAATATGCAGACTGGATCGCATGCATAGTCCCAGTGAAGAAGAAAAATGGGCAGATCCGAGTTTGTGTCGATTTCAGGGACCTCAACAAGGCATGTCCTAAAGACGACTTCCCGCTACCGGTCATGGAAATGATGGTCGATGACACCTCAAATTATGAACTGTTCACCTTTATGGACGGCTCGTCTGGATATAATCAGATCAAGATGTCGCCTGAGGATGAGAAGCACACAGCATTTCGAACCCCGATCGGAATATATTGCTACAAGGTAATGCCATTCGGACTGAAGAACGCAGGTGCTACATATCAAAGGGCAATGACTAATATCTTTGATGACCTAATCCATAAAGTCGTCGAATGCTATGTTGATGATCTGGTCGTCAAGACTAAAGCCAAGGCCGATCCTATCCAAGATCTCAGGACCGTTCTCACCAGACTGAGGCAATACGATCTGAGGATGAATCCTTTAAAGTGCACTTTTGGCGTGTCATCGGGAAAATTCCTGGGCTTCATAGTTCGACATCGAGGGATCGAAGTTGACCCATCAAAGATAAAGGCCATCATGGAGATGCCCCCTCCGAAGAGTCTGACGCAGCTAAGATCTTTTCAAGGCAAGCCTGCGTATATACGGAGGTTTATCTCAAATTTATCGGGGAGATGTAGGCCCTTCTCAAAGCTCATGAAGAAAGGAGCTCCTTTTATCTGGGATGCCGAATGTCAAGCAGCGTTCGAAAGCATCAAACAATACTTGTTGCACCCTCCAGTGCTGGCTGCTCCCATTCCAAATAAACCGTTGATTCTCTACACTGCCGCGCTAGATGAGTCACTCGGTGCGCTCCTCGCCCAGAATAACGAGGAGGGAAAGGAAAATGCTCTCTACTACCTCAGTCGAACTCTAGTCGGGGCGGAACACAACTACTCCCCAATCGAAAAGCAATGCCTGACTCTGATATTTGCTGTGAAGAAGCTGAGGCACTATTTGCTCGCTCATCGGGTTATGCTGATCTCCAAGGTCGACCCGCTCAAACACTTGATGACCAAAGCAAGCCTAGCCGGCAGAATGGCAAGATGGGCTGTCATGCTACTTGAGTTTGACATAGTTTATACCCCTCAGAAAGCAGTAAAAGGGCAAGCTCTTGCAGACTTTCTCGCCGCTCATCCCATACCAGAAGGGTCGCCGCTAAATTGTGAGTTACCCGATGAACAAGTGCTGCACCTCGAGGAAGATGAGCCATGTTGGGAGCTCTACTTCGATGGAGCCTCGTCAATAAGGACCTCCAGTAAATCAAGCGTCCCGGAGATAAAAGCAGGGATGGGATTGGTGTTCATCACACCATCAATGGGAACCCTACGCCGTTCTTTTGCTCTCACCGAGCCTCGGACAAACAATAAAGCTGAGTATGAAGCTCTGATAGCTGGTTTGGAGCTTGCCGTAGAAATGGAAATCCGTCGGCTACGAGTCTACGGTGACTCCCAGCTTGTCGTCAACCAAGTAAGCGGAGACTATAAGATATACAAACCCGAGTTAGCTCGGTACAGAGGTCGAGTGGTGGAACTCATGAAACGGTTCACTCATATTGAACTAACGAGAGTCCCTAGAGCGTTGAACGGAAAGGCTGATGTACTCGCTCGCTTGGCCAAGGAGCTGGCTGATCCTGACATGGACGAAATTCTGATCACAGTCAGGAGCCGGCAAATTCTACCCCCAGTCTCTCTACGAGAAGAGGAAAGCGCGGAACAGAAGAGCAGTCCTGCGGAAGAAGCTTCAATCATCCAAGACGAGCCCGATTGGAGAGAACCCTTCATAGAGTACCTCCGATACGACAAGCTGCCCGAAGAAAAATCTGCGAGAATTCAGCTGAAGAAAAGAGCTCTCCGATACGTGTTTGTAAATGACACGTTATACCGCAGGTCATATGACCAACTCTGGCTCAGGTGTCTGTCATTGGCCGAAGCCCAAAAGGTCATGAAAGATGTCCACTCGGGCGTTTGCGGTGCTCACCAATCTGGCCCCAAGATGCGACTTCAAATCAAACGGCTTGGGTATTACTGGCCTACCATGATACGGGATTGCGGAGAGCATGCAAAGAAATGTTATATCTGCCAAATTCACGGTGATTTTATTCATAAGCATCCCAATCCATTGCATCCTATGGTGGCGTCGTGGCCCTTCGAAGTTTGGGGCACCGACATTGTTGGCCCAATTGATCCTCCGTCATCTAGAGGCCACCGGTTTATACTGGCCGCGACAGACTACTTCTCCAGATGGGCTGAAGCTGTCCCGCTAAAAGAAGTTAAGACAAAGGATATTCTGACATTCTTCCAGCATAATGTTCTATACCGCTTCGGTACACCAAGAAGAATCATTTCTGACAACGGGCCTTCTTTCAAGAGCTTCAATGTCTCAAGGTTTGCTACTCAACACAAGATAGACTGGAGATATTCCTCCATCTATAATCCAAGAGCCAATGGGCTAGCCGAAGCCTTCAATAAGACTCTATGCAAGCTCCTGAGGAAAAATGCTTCAGCCAACAAGAGAGACTGGAATCTCAAGCTTCACGAGGCATTGTGGGCATATCGTACCACGCACCGTACTCCAACTCAGTCCACTCCATACTCATTGCTCTTCGGAGTGGAGGCGGCCCTCCCCCTCGAAGTCGAAGTTCCAAGCTTAAGAATGGCCGTTCAGCATGAGTTTACAGAAGAGGAAAACGTGCTCCTTCGACTTGAAGAACTCGATGCCCTCGAAGAAAAGAGGCTCGCGGTGCAGCAAAATCTGGAGCTATACCGAGCCCAAATGTCACGGGCCTATGACAAGATAACTCGTCTCCGCGCTTTCAAGAAAGGTGAATTGGTGTTGGTCCTCAAAAGACCGATCATCCTCAATCGACATGCCAAGGGAAAATTCGAGCCAAACTGGGAAGGACCATACGTCATTGAGAAAGTGTTCGACGGAGGATCCTACCAACTAATAAGTGCAGAGGGAGAAAGGCCCATGCCACCCATCAATGGACGATATCTTAAGAAATACTACACATGAATGCTCCAAGTCGTAGGCGAATTGAGCACATCAGCCCTACGGTCTGGATCAGACATCCTGCAAAACCGTATACAATCCACGGGCGTAAATGACCCCTATTTCTCCCAAATCCTGCCGGTGAGACTACTTTTAAAGTCCCACCAGCGGCAAAAAAAAAAGAAAAAAAAAGAAGAAAAAAAAAGAAGAAGAAGAAATAAACGGTATGTCCACAAGCAAAACGGGCATGGATGAAAACCCGAAAGGGTTCCGTGAGTAAAAACAGCAGGACTACCGGCGAGTCTGTGAAAACCCGAAAGGGCGCAAACTCGTGAAAAGAGATGAAATACACTCGCAGAGTCCTCTCGACCTTGTGAGGAGAAAACCCCGACTCACGAAGGAGCAACACACTTAGGAATCCTCACGATTCCTAAGGAGAAAATACACCTGCGGGATCCTTATGACTCGTAGGGAGAAAATGCTTTTATGGGACCCTCACGGCCCATAAAATTGAAAAGCCTTAGGTGATAGGGACCCAAACCTGTCTCCTAAGCCATCGTTCCCCAACGGGCAACGGCAAATGATGAGTCGCTCCTGGCATTTCGCTTTAGTGTTAGCGGTGCTGATGCCGACCAAAAACCCAAATCCTAAGTCCTCCCGAGGCAAATGATGAGTTGCTCCTGGCATTATTCCAGTGCAGCAATGCTGATGCCAAACAAGATCCAAATTCCAAGTCCCCAAACGGCGAATGATGAGTCGCTCCTGGTACCACATTCCAGTGCAGCGATGCAGACGCCAACCAAAATCCAATTTCTCAAAATTCTCCCAGCCCTACGGTTGGTCCCCAAGTTGACTACCGTATACAATCCACGGGCTCAAATAATTCTCGTCATACCCATGCCCCACCACAATTACCAGTTACGCGGCTGGTCTCCGCCTTTGGAATTATGCTCCATTGAGAAGACCCACTCATGTGTCCTCACGATACATGAGGAGAACAAACCTTTGTGGGATCCTTACGACTCATAAAGGAAAAACACACTTAGGAGTCCTCAAGACTCTTAAGGAGAAAATACACCTGCGGGATCCTTACGACTCGTAGGGAGGAAATACTTTTATGGGACCCTCACGGCCCATAAAATTGAAAAGCCTTAGGCGATAGGGATCTAAGCCTGTCTCCTAAGCCATCGCTCCGCAATCCCCAAATGGCGAATGATGAGTCGCTCCTGGTACCATATTCCAGTGCAGCGATGCAGACGCCAACCAAATTCCAAATTCCATACCCCAACGGCGAATGATGAGTCGCTCCTGGTACCATATTCCAGTGCAGCGATGCAGACGCCGACAAAGTCCCGAAATTTTTCCGGCCCTACGGTCTGGATCATACATCCTGCAAAACCGTATACAATCTACGGGCGTAAAACAATCCCAATTTCTCCCAAATCCTCTCGGGGCAAATGATGAGTTGCTCCTGGTATTATTCCAGTGCAGCAATGCAGATGCCAAACAAAAACCAAAATCCCAAAATCCTCTCCATGACAGATGATGATTCGCTCCTGGTACCATATTCCAGTATAGCGATGTCGATGTCAACCCAAATCAAAATCAACAAGTCAACTTCCACTCCGACACCACAAGAAGCGGAGCAAGTCAAGTCTACCCCTGACATTGCAAGAAGCAGAGCAAGTCAAATCAAGCATCGACCGTCCACGTCGCTAAAAGGGCAGCACCGACCGTCCAAGTCGCTAAAATGGCAGCATCGACTGTCCAAGTCGTTAAAATGGCAGCACCGACCGTCCACGTCGCTAAAAGGGCAGCATCGACCGTCCAAGTCGCAAAAAGGGCAGAACCGACCGTCCAAGTCGCTAAAATGGCAGCATCGACCGTCCAAGTCGTTAAAATGGCAGCACCGACCGTCCACGTCGCTAAAAGGGCAGCATCGACCGTCCAAGTCGCAAAAAGGGCAGAACCGACCGTCCAAGTCGTTAAAATGGCAGCACCGACCGTCCAAGTCGCTAAAATGGCAGCATCGACCGTCCAAGTCGTTAAAATGGCAGCACCGACCGTCCAAGTCGCAAAAAGGGCAGAACCGACCGTCCACGTCGCTAAAAGGGCAGCACCGACCATCCACGTCGCTAAAAGGGCAGCACCGACCGTCCAAGTCGCAAAAAAGGCAGCGCAGGATTCCTACAAAGCGGGAACCAGATAGCTCCGGGCCAGGGAAATTGCCTATCACGGACACTCCGTCTCGGAGACATGTCAAGCAACGACCGTCCATGTCGTAAAAAGGGCAGTGCCAGCTTCCCAAAAGGCGGGAACCAAATCAAGTCGCCTCCACGTGAAAGAAGATCCATCAATTTCATGCACACGACCCACATATGTGGTGTGCATTTATTGATAGGGGGCAATTTGTTGGGGTAAAAATTTACACCCCGGTTGACCAAGTCAAAATCAAAGTCAACCCCAAACCAAGTGGGCCCAAGCCCAGATCCAGTGGGCCTATGTCCGGGTCGAGCCCGAACATGAAGCGGCCGGCCTCCCCCCATGCCAAGATAAAAATTTTGTAATAAATAATTTTGTTGTATTTCTTTTATTTTATCTTCGGATAAATGTAAGAAAAATATGCATAAAGCCAAATTTTTGTAAAGCCCATGGCTTATGTGCAAAAAGAAATGGCACATGAGCCATGGGACAGGCAAAATGCCATTTTGTGAAGCCCAAGGGGCTATGTGTAAAATGTATGGCCTATAAAGGCAAAGGTAATGAAATATCTCAACAACTTTTTTCTCTCTCCAAAAAAGTTTCAGATCTGAGATCTTTCTTCCCTCTTCAAGGTTCCAAAACCTTCTTCTTTCCTTTGAATTAAATCAAGAGTTTTACTCTTCCTTTTTCAAAACTAAATAGTTTTCCATCACAAAACCCATAAAGGGGAACTCAGATCTTCCATTAGATCTCAAAAAGAAGAGATTTTTAGATCTCACATCCCTTGAGCCAGCCAACGGAGGAGGAAGAAGAAGAACCCATTTCCCCAACCAAAACATTTTCCCTTTTTTCAGGAGTTTAACTCCACCAATTTCTCTTTCGAGGGTTTCTGGGGCTAAAAGCCCTTCTTTCCTTGCCGGCGCGCTTGCGCTCCTGCGCGCTTGCGCACCAGCGCGATGCGCAAAGCGCCCACGTGCCGACACGTGGCGCGCGCGCTTGCGCTCCTGCGCGCTTGCGCACCAGCGCGATGCGCAAAGCGCCCACGTGCCGACGCGTGGCACGCGCACTTGCGCACCTATACGCTTGCGCTCCAGCGCGCAGCGCTCATGCGCAAAGCGCCCACGTGCCGACACGTGGCGCGCGCGCGCTTGCGCTCCTGCGCGCAGCGCTCATGCGCAAAGCGCCCACGTGCCGACACGTGGCGCGCTTGCGCCTGAGCGCACAACACCTAAGTGCACAGCGCCCAAGGTGCTGCCCCACGCATCCTTTGGATGCCTTTTCTCCTTTATTTATATATATATGTATATATATACATATGTATACAAATTTATACACACACGTACTCCACGACACTGTCCCTGTTAGAAAAAAAATTTCTAACGGGGCGCTGCCCCGCACCCCGTAAGGGAGCTGCTAGCCCCCTTGACCTCCAGCCCGCTATCCGAGTAGCGGGACCCCCGTAAAAACTCTGCGTGGCTCCCGATATATCCAAAAACCCCCCTTTTCAAAACAAAACACACGTACACTGCACATTGAGTTCGCATGACCAGTTTAACCCGTTAATCGGAGGTTCCCTCGCCCCAAAGGCGAGGGGTAATTAACGGCAGCTTAGTCCGCGGCTGCCGGAGATTCGGATCCCCACAATCATTAAACCCCGGCCTACCCTAGACAGGGGGAATCTGTAGTACGCCTTACAAGCGTGCGTGTATTCCCATCTCAATGGGGTGACGAAAAACACCCTACAAACGGGAAAAGGTCACCAAACACGGGATCAACGGCACAGGGGTTAATGAAGCAGAGGACAAAATTCTCCATCTCTCTCCGCTTTCTCCAGCACATCAAAGCGACGGTTCTCACGAGGAGTCGCTCCCCATCGATTGGCGCCGTGTTCGTCCGCGAAAGCAGACATAATAGCTCGCCGGGCCTTTATCTGGCTCAGCAGATGAATTGAGCAATCCTTCAAAGCCTGAGTAATCAGGCGCGCTTCATGAAAGCCTTCGAGCTTTTCTTCAGCCGCGTCAAGCATCGCCAAGGTCATTTCTGCCGGGTGAGGAGGGATGTCAGCAAGCACGACCGTGAGAATCATCCGGAGCCAGAGGGAACCCATCGGGAGGGGGGACGCCCTATGAATCGAGAGTTCATACATTGCTGAATCGCAGTCGTCGTCGGTAAGAAGTGGATCCACCAACCGGGCAGTAAAGTGGGGGATCATCTCCTCGATAGGCACTTCCCATGGCTGTCGACGAGCGTGTGGACGGTTGCAGGCCATGGCACTCAGCTACTTCTCAAATTAAATCACGTCAATATGGGAATAAATTTCTCTGTGAAGAGGAAATAGGCTATGGCCTCAAGACTATAAAGGGAAGCATTAAACGCTGCGCGCGAAAGAAAATTGCATGATGGAACCCTTCCAAGGCCCAAAAAAGGGAAGACATTGGAAATCAGGAAAAGGAGCGATTTCCAAGGCGCCTTCTCTGCATCCAATGCCATGCACAGAAATATGGCATGAAAAATTGAATAGCCCCATAAAAGGCCCCTCACGTGTGGGGCACGTGAGCACCATGCTTGGTGCGTACTAAGAAGTGAAACAATGCCTTGCATGCTAAACACGTCAACAGCAACAAAAAAAATGAATGACAAAATTCCAAAAAAGAGGGGGGGCACGCAAACACAAAAGGACACGATAAGCTTATCATTCATGCTTTAAAAAGGTTCATACAAAATGAAAAGAAAACGATTACAACGGCAAGACCTCAGGCGCGGGGCACGGATTGAGAAACTCAAGCTTGACCTTGTCCAAGATCCTCCAAGCATTTCGAACCGCCCGAGTATGTTTTCTCTCGTGATCACAAGCGTCGGGGTCCTCGCGGATGTCCTCCACCCTCCGGTAGGCGGCAAGTATGGCCGACTGCTGAAACGCCTGGTGCAAAAGATCAATGAGGTTGCCACGCCTTCTCTTCGAGATCAGACTCATCAGATACACCGAATGTATCTTATCCTCGGCAACGTCCAATGCCCTGAGTGGCACACCGGCGCAGAAGAGAGGAAGCGCCTCCCAAATCGCTAGCACGATGAGCCTCAGAAGAGAAGAGCAACGGGGGAGTGGCCGATGGTTGTACTCGTCAAAGCGGCTCATAATCTCAGCACACTGAGCGTTGGTGAACTCCTGATTCTGACTACGGCCCAGGGCACGGATATTCCCGTAGGAAATGATTTCGTTGAGATTATACAAATGAGCGTCCATGACACCTGAAATAAAAATCAGGACGATTTATTACAAACCCTCTTCTTCTTCACTAATCACAGAATGACAACCTAGGGTAAGGAGACCCTAAGAAGCCCCTATGAGGAAGAACTTAGTTCTTCACAGGAATTGAATTCCTTTTAGAAAAAGGAATTAAATTCCCCAAAAAAGCCTTCTCTATGAACGGAGTTAAACTCCATGGATTCGAACTGCCATCATCATCTCCTTGGAAGATCAGATGAACCCTAAAAGAGATTCACTGCTGAAGATTAATGGGTTTCATGGGTTTATGTTTAAAGGGTAAAAACCCTTGTTTTGGATTTAAAATCCAAAGGAATGTGAAAATTAACTGTTTGTCCAAGAACATTACCTGAGGAAAAATGGTCACCTGAACAGAGTTAAACTTTGAAGATTGTTTCAAGACAGAGAACTAAGCTCTGGAAGCGAGAATTAAATTCTCAAGGGAAAAAGTTCTCAAAAGAAGAAGATGAGCAAAGTGAAGGCTCTTCTGAAGAAACATGGGTATTTATAGGAAGTGAAGGAAACGTTACATCTCCCCAAATCCCTAAAGGAATCCAACGGTCACAAAAGGTGACAGCGTTGCACTCACGTGCGGACACGTGAGAACAACGCTGTGGGGGCATTTGTTTCCTGATTTAAAATCAGGAAAGCCTACGGAAAAGGTTTCAGAAAAGGGTCACGTGCTTACACGTGACCAGCAGTCACGTGTTGGCACGCGACATCTAAAAGCTTTGGTAAGGAAAATTCAGTTTCCCAACTACATCAAAGAAAAGGGCTTCAGAAAGGGTCACGTGTTCCCACGTGACCAGGGTCACGTGTTGGCACGTGACACTCAAAAGCGGCAGACTCAATTCCCTGATTGAATCAAGAAAAAGGCTCCAGACGAGGGTCACGTGCTCACACGTGATCAGGGGTCACGTGGTGGCACGTGACAGCTAAGCAGCGACCAGAAACCAGAGCGCAGATGGAAAGAAGAGGGCTCGTTCCAAGGGGGTCACGTGGTCACACGTGACTGGCTTTCAAAGCCTATCTGTTAACAGAAATTAAATTATGAGAAAAGACCTCTTAAATCTTTCCAAAGCAACCGATTAAATTAAAGATTTAAAGGCGATTAAATATCATCTATCTATTGGAAAATCTCGAATTTGGAAAGATTTCCCCTTTAAATCTAACCGAAATAACAAAGGAGAATCTCTGGATTTAAAATCCAATGGTGAATAAAATTCACCTAATAATCCAAAAGTCCAAAACGAATGGTGAATACAAATCAAATCTCCTAAGGAAAGATTCACCAAAACTAATTGATTCGGCTGCTTCTCCTATAAATAGGAGCCAAGAGACACAGATAGAAAAGGAGAGATAGAGAGAGATAGAGGCAGAAAGGAATCGAGACAAAAAAAAGAGGAGAGCCTTGATACTTTGGAGAAATTTGGATCTTCTGCAAAAGAAAACCCTAGGTAAGAAAGGGAAGGCCTTTTGAAAGGAAAAGAAAATTTAATTCTCAACAGAGTTTAACTCTGATATAAAAACAGAAGAACATAGTTCTCTCTTTGGTGGAGGATCTGTAAAGTGCACATCTTCCCTTGAGTTGAGAATTTAATTCTCAATGGGTTGAGATCCTGCCATGCAGATTCAAAGCCTAGAAAGGGAATGGAAGCACGAGAATTTAATTCTCACAGAACTATAGGAATTTAATTCCTTTAAAATAAAATTAGGGTTTGACCCTGTGTTATAGGAATTTAATTCCTTCAGAATGAACAGAATCAGAGTTTAACCCTAGTTAAGAACTTAGTTCTGTTAAAACAACAGGAATTTAATTCCCTTAATCTCATTCCCCAGAATTATTCTTTAACAGAGAGTGGGAGTTTAATTCCTTAAAGCTTTTATTAGGGTTTAACCCTATTCAGTTCTTCACATATATGAGGAATTTAATTCCTACAGAAAATTCAGAGTTCAACTCTATCCCAGAATATAAATCTTCAAAAGGAAGTAGGAATTTAATTCCTCTGAAATTATTGTCAGGGTTCAACCCTACGAGGAATTTAATTCCTGAAAGGGATTAACAGATCTTCTAAAAAACATACATAGAGGTAGGGTCACGTGTCACCACGTGACCCCCAAAAAGATCCACAGAAAAGCCCCTTTGAGGCAGTGCCTCACGTGACCCACGTGACCCTTGGCAGAGGCTTTAACATACTCCATTTAAACACCCGTCACGTGATGGCACGTGATGCTCCAAAAGATGCGATATTCTCAGCAGAACAAATGAAGGAAGGGCGCCCTCACGTGCTACCACGTGACCCCTCTTGCCTTAGCGTCTAACGCTAAATTGGAACCCCTGAATCCAGTATTAAAACACTGTTTGGCCTTAGTGTTCAACACTAATCAAAGAACTTTATTTGCAGTGTTCAACACTGATTACCTTAGTGTTTAACACTAATTTGAGATCTCTGTTGCCAGTATTTAACACTGATCTGTTTTAGTGTTTAACACTAATTTGAAAGCCTTGTTGCTGGTGTTTAACACCAACTATCTTTTAGTGTTAAACACTAACTTATCAATCTCATTCCCAGTGTTCAACACTGATTGGTCTTTAGTGTTTAACACTAGGCATTGGCCCAATTGGCTAAATGGCCACAGGCAAAGCCTCTCCTTCAATGGACCAACATGAAGCCAATATTCCAGACATGATTAGACTTAGCCCAAGATGGCCATAAGTCCTCAATTCAGACTTAACTGGGCTAATGGGCTCATAACATAATTAATTGGTCTTGATCCCAAATTGGACCAAAGACTATTTAATCCACCCCGGCTCAAGGGTACATCTCTTCACTCCTTTGATACTTGGCGTTGTAATTCCTCAACGTCTTCAAAGAGGTGACGGGTCCCGATGACCACATTGACATGGACTGTGGGGTCCTTAAACTCATGGACTATGAGGTCCTTAACCTTGACCGAGATGTCTTAAAACTAACTATGGACTGTGGGGTCCTTAAACTCATGGACTATGAGGTCCCTAACCTTGACCGAGATGTCTTAAAACTAACTGTGGACCGTGGAGTCCTTAAACCCATGGACTATGACGTCCTTAACCTTGACCGAGATGTCTTAAAACTAACTTTGGACTGTGGAGTCCTTAAATCCACGGACTATGAGGTCCTTAACCTTGACCGCAACGTCTTAAAACTAACATTGGACCGCAATGTCCTTAAACTACCCATGGACCGCAATGTCCTTAAACCAGCCATGGACCGCAATGTCATTAAACTAAACAACAGGGCTCCCATAATTGCTCTATTGTTGGATCTAAACGATCCTGTTGAGTCGATCTTAGTCTAAAAACTAGACTAACGTATCCTTAACAAACGTTTAAGTTGATCTTAGTCTCAAATGAGGCTAACGTATCCTTAAACCCAAACCCCCAAACCCAAATCTAAGATAATACGGATTTGGACTAGTCCAAGCCCTACGGGCGACGACATAACTCAGTCTCCGTATACAATCCACGGGCAACAAAACACAAAACAAACACACACGACACGAAGTGACCATCTGGAGAAGGAGAAAGTTGTTACCGCGATGCGGTAGCGTAATTAACTGCAGGGGCTTGCGCCTGCAGGGAAGAGCGTCCCCACAATCAAAAAACCCCTCAAGCGAGGGGGAATCTGACGAAGTCTGCTATATCGGACGCATCCGTTCAAACCTTCGATACAGGGTGCCATAAATCAACTTGGCATCTTCGGAGAGGTGGACGGATAGCACCAACCCCGAATTTCAGGCGAGACATCCAGTCGCGCCGTCCTTCGGAGGGGAACAGCCCGATCTTGAAGATCAAGAGATGTGAGATCTTAAAATCTCTCATTTTTTAGATCGGATGGGAGATCTGAGTTCCCCTTTGCGGGTTTTGTGGTGGAAAACTACTTAATTTTGGAAAAGAAAGAGTAAAACTCTTGATTTAATTCAAAAGAAATGAGAAGGTTTAGAACCTTGGAGAAGGAGCAGGAGGCACAAAGAACCCTAGTTTTTGGGGGAATGAAAAGTGTATGCTTTATTCATCATCATGTTGCCTTTTATAGGCTCACATATTTGCATATAGCCCCTTGGACTTCACAAAATGGTATTTTAGCCATCCCATGGCTCATGTGTCATTTCTTTTTGCACATAAGCCATGGGCTTACAAAATATTGGCTTTATGCCCATTTTGCATGCATTCATGTATAAAAAATTACATAAAAATTATTTATTACATGATCTATATTTTGGCATGGAGGAGGCTGGCCGCGGGCTCGACTTGGGCATGGGCCTGCTTGACCTGGGCTTGGGCCCACCTGGATTGGGGTTGACTTTGATTTTGACCTGGTCAACCGGTGTGTAAATTTTTACCCCAACAAAGGATTTCTTGTAGAGGTTCCCATTGCTCCAGATGAAGTGGCGAGCTTTACCCCGGAGACGGCGGGCGGCTCCCCGATCTTCTGGGAGCGTACTGTCCTTCAAGAATTCCACGAGGGGCTTCCTCCAATCTCGGTCGCCTTCCTGCACTGCATATACGTGGAGTGTTGTCGCTCCGTCTTCCACGCTGGGCTAAGGCAAGGTTTCGAAGAGGATAGACCGCTTATTGTTGACCGAGTATGACGAAGCCAGCTTACTCAGGGCGTCGGCTTGGGCATTCAGCTGCCGGGTATTTGCTCTACTTAGATTTCGTCAAAGTTCCTCCGGAGTTTCCTCACCTCGTCCAGATACTTCATCATCAAAGGCTCCCGAGCTTCAAAGCGGCCGGTCACTAGACCGACAACAAGGGCCGAGTCGCTACGGATCCGAATTGTCTTCAGTCCCAGCCCGACGGCCATGCGCAGTCCAGCCAGGAGGGCCTCGTACTCTGCCGCGTTGTTCGAGGCTTTGAAACCAAGCTTCAAAGAGTACTCCATTTCAGCCTCGTTCGGGCCCCGGATAATGAGGCCGGCACCACAGCCTTTCTCGGTTGAAGACCCGTCGACGTAGATGACCCACTCAGAAACCGAGCCAGGTCTTTCCGTGATGGGACACTGAGTTGCGAGGGGCGGCGTGGACTCCGGCTCCTTGCTAGGGATGGTGCATTCAACGATGAAATCGTCCAGGGCCTGCGCTTTGATGGCCTGCCTCGGGCGATATTTTATGTCAAACTGAGATAGTTCCTACCTCCACTTTTCTAAGCGGCCCGAGGATTCTGGAGATGCAAGGATAGCCCCCAACGGGTGCTCGGTGAGGACGATGATGTTGTATGCTTGGAAGTAATGCCACAGCTTCCTTGAGGCCACCACGAGGGCTAAGACAATCTTCTCTATGGTCGGATATCTTGTTTCTGCGTCCTTAAATACATGGCTCACATAGTACACCGGCTTCTGCGCTCCA
Organism: Agapanthus africanus; assembly: GCA_030015575.1. Taxonomy (NCBI): domain Eukaryota; kingdom Viridiplantae; phylum Streptophyta; class Magnoliopsida; order Asparagales; family Amaryllidaceae; genus Agapanthus; species Agapanthus africanus. The sequence continues at coordinate 188,627,640 of JASDDO010000028.1, forward strand.
CCGACCTCTCGGACGAGCACCGAGCCTGCTGCTTGGTCGAATACCGCCAGATACAGCGACAACTTGTCTCCTTCAACTGGTCGAGTGAGCAGTGGTGGCGTCGCGAGGTGCTTCTTCAATTGGTCGAAGGCGGCCTGGCACTTCTCTGACCACTCGAACCTCGGGATTTTCCTCAGAGCTTTAAAGAACGGGAGGCATTTCTCCCTGACCTGAACATGAAGAGGCTCAGAGCTGCGACTCGTCCCGTGAGCCGCATGATCTCGACGTTGGTCTTAGGCACGGCCATGTTGAGGATGGCGTCGATTTTCTCTAGGTTAGCTTCGATTCCACGGTCACTGACCATGAAACCGAGGAACTTTCCCCCGGTGACTTCGAATGCGTATTTAGCGGGGTTTAGCTTCATCTTGAACTTGCGGAGCACTTCGAAGGCCTCGCCCAGATCCCTGGTATGGTCGGCCGACGAGACGGATTTGATGAGCATATCGTCAATGTAGACCTCCATATTCTTGCCGATCTGTGGCTTGAATATGCAATTGACCTACCGTTGGTACGTGGCTCCGGCGTTCTTGAGGCCGAAGGGTATCACCTTGTAGCAATATACCTCCCGGTCCGTTGTGAATGCGGTGAGATGTTCGTCTTCCGTATTCATACGGATCTGATTGTAGCCGGAGAAAACATCCATGAAGCTTAACAACTCGTGGCCAGCTGAGCTGTTGACGAGCTGATCTATCCGAGGGAGAGGGTAGATGTCCTTGGGGCAGGCCTTATTGAGGTCGGTGAAGTCGACGCACATGCGCGACTTTCCGCTTGACTTCTTGACCAGAACTATGTTCGCCAGCCACTCCGAATAGGGTACATTCCGGATGAAGTTGGCGGCGAGAAGTCGATCAACCTCATCTTCGATAACCTTCTGTTTGACCGGGGTGAAGCTTCGCTTTTTCTGTCTGACGGGTCGGACCGCGGGATCAACCCCGAGCTTGTGGGAAATGATTTTGGGGTCGATCCCAGGCATGTCAGCGGGCGCCCAGGCAAAGACGTCAGAGTTATTTCTGAGGAAACCGACCAGGTCATCTCGCTGAGTCCCTGTCAGGAGTGATCCGACCTGGACGGTTTTTTCATCGCCCCCTTCTGTCAGGGGCACCTCGGTCAGTGGTTCAACCGGCATCCCCTGGACCTCCTTCTGCTCATCTCGGGTGTCCAGAGAACCCTTGATGTCGTTATTTACCTCAGCGTCGTCGGCCGGCTGCTCGGACGAAGATGCTTCGGTAAGGCATACCTTCGCGACCCGCTGGTTCCCGTAGACTCGACCTATTCCGTCCTGATCGAGAGGGAACTTCATCGCCAGGTGGTAGGTCAATATCTGGTCCTGGAGGGAGTTCAGCGTCGGGCGGTCGAGGAGGACGTTGTAGGCCGAGGAGGACGTTGTAGGCCGATGGGATCTTTGCTACGATGAAGTCCACAGGCAACGTACAGGTGCGGCCAGGCTCCCCGATACTGAACTGCAGGGTGACTACCCCTTCCGCCGGGATGGAGTGGTTGGTGAACCCTGAAAGGACGTGGGAGGCCGGTTTCAAGTCTGCTGGGGTGAGCCCCATGCACAGAAAGCAGTCGTGGAAGAGGATGTCTGCCGAGCTGCCCGAGTCGACAAGTATCCGGTGGATCTCGTACCGATGGATTTGGGTCATGATCACCAGAGGGTTGTTGTGGGGCATGGATATGCCGTGGAGGTCCCCGTCGCCAAAGGTGATAGGCTCGTGGCCCCTGGCCTTTTGCTCGAACAGCCGTCGGCGTCCGTTGCCGGCGTGGGGTGCCGAGTCTCGCGGGAGCTCGACTGGCACCATGTCGTCATGACCATAGTTCTTGATGGGCCCCGGTTCCTTCCGGTGAGGTCCCTTAGGCCCCGCGGTAAGGTGGTCCTTGAGCTGCCTTGGCGGGCTTCGTGGGCACGACCCCGTCGAGGGGGGTGTCGGTCATGCCTAGAAGCAGGCGAGCTGACCGCCACTGCCTCGGTTGGGACAGGGGCGCAACAAGGTTCTAGGCGAGGCTCTCCGACGTGGGGCTTCGAGGTTGAATGGGACGGATCGAGGGGCCTACGACCGCCGGAGTCTGTGAGGCGGTGGCCGGCGGAGGAGTCGACGACATTCGGTGGAGGTTCACCCGCGCCTCCGTGGAGGGGGAGACGGTAGCGGGTGCTTGGATCTTCAGGGTGATCGGTTTCCATGTGGATGGAGATCGGAAGGCCAACTTTGTTTTTTTGTGGAGTTTCGTTTCCCACAGACGACGCCAACTGATGGAGGTCCTTTTCGGGTCTCCGTCAGATGTTGTCTTCCGTCGATCTCCCGGTGGGTTTTGGAGGTGATCTCCTGTTGCGTGAGGGTCTCAATGGGTTTTGAGGAGATTTGTGATTTGAGGAGTTTAGCGCCGAGTACTTGCAAGGAAGTCCCGGGGTGGTTTGGTACCACTGAGGACCCTCCGACGATCAAGTTAGCACGAGATCCGAGCAGAGTAACGGCTAAGTGGGGTGGAAAAAGCCTGACCCCTCTGTGATGGGGGTTTATATAGTGGCAGTAGCACGCGCGAGAATCCCGCCGGCAATTACGCCCCCGACGTCATGCCCGCGCAATGAGCGGATCGCCCGTTAATGGGGATCGTGATGGCGTAGAACGTGGGATGTTGCTGGCGGAGAATCTGCGCATGGCGAGATTTGTGAGCGTCGGTTACGCTTGTAAGCGGTGGATTTGGTCGGTTGGATGGACCGAGGAAGATGGCCTCGGCAGGGGAAGCTCGGAAACGAGCGGGAGGGCCGAGGAGTCTTGGTCCTGTGGCGGCTCGGGGCGAGTTGAGAGGCCGAGGAGGCCAAGTTGCAGGGGGTCCTGAAGAGAGCCGGCTTGTGCTTGCAGCTCGGGTACAGGGGTGGCCTGATCGGCCCGTGAGGAGAGTCGGCTTGTGCTTGCAGCTTGGGTACAGGGGTGGCCTGGTCGGCCCATGTGGGCTCTTTCTTCTGAGTTCTGGGACACGTCATCTGCCACGTATCTTGATCTAGATAGATCGCCAATATAGAGCATCGTCAGGCACAAACATGATTATATTATTCCGGCATATCCTATCTTATTTACATTTGTATTGTCTTTTTTCTAAAAGAAAAACCTTAGAATTAGAATGAGACCCTAAAGCTTAGTTTAACTTTAAAGATAGTGATCTCAAATCCAATAATAGAAAACAAAGTGTCCGATAAAAAACACAATGACTGTTCGGTATTGATGCTCTGGACAAGGGCAGTTTTTTTTATAAATATACATCTTCGACATCTTTGATGTTATCTTGCGTTTTTTTCAAGAAAAATCGTCAATGGGACAAAATTTCAATTTTCAAACTATTATTATTCTAGTAATCACAGTGTAGCTGTAACATCTTCACCTTCCCATAACAGTTCTTTAAAAATATAAATGAATGAGTCCATGACCCACAATATTTGCTCTTTAGCAACTAATTAATTAACAATCAAAACAGTCAGGGATTTTACTTATTTTTGTGTATGTGTATACTTTTGTTTGATTTTGGTAGTACCTATGATGGGAACTTCTATGCTATCTTTGGATGAATATTAAAGGAAGAAAAATCTCACCATCCAAACTATTCTTTTAACATAAATTTCAAATGCCATATTGTTATTATTTCTTTTACACTGTTTACTATTCTTGTAGAAAATATTTTTCTAACTTACAATAATCTTCTCTAGCCATGCTCTAGAAGAAAATTTTTTGCCTGTGAAAAAGGAATCAATATCAACATAAATGTTAAAAATAGTACAAGCGGCAGCATCAGATATTGTAACAAATATACAGCCATCCAAGATAAAAGAAAAATAAAACAAAACGAACTAATCGATAAGCTCATATAATGATATATACATAATCATACGGAACTATCCAAAATTTTATTTTCTCAATATTTGTGAACATTTCCTTACACTTCTTCCATGTTATTTAATTTACAAGTATGTGGATTTTTTTTAATTAATCCCCAAAGTATAATGAATTAGAGTGTATTATTAGACGACAAAGATGACTTGCTGCTGGACACAGAAATAACCGAACCCGAATCGGATCCGGACGACGAACCCGACCCGGACCCGCTAAAAACCTCCGCGATCCTCGCCCTCAAGTCCTCAGGCGCGTACCTCAAGACGGCCACGTCCAATATCGGCCGATAGGTCTCGTAAAACCCCCGATACGCCGGCACGATGAGATCCGCCACCGACGCCTTCACCTCTCTCCTCATGGCCTTATCAACGACCACCCAATCCCTCTGAGCCCTGACCGCCTCCTCGAACGCCGAGTAAAAAATCCTAACTTTCTCCGACGCCGCCGACGGAGGCTCAGCCTCCGGGATCGCCGCGGCCAACCTCGCCCAGCCGAGCCTCTCGTAGCTGGAGGCGTAGTGCCTCACCTTCGATTTGTGCTTCGTCACCCAATCCTCACCCAACAGCTGCCTCAATTTACAGTCCTTCACCTTCTTCACTATGTAATGGAGATTGTTCGCCAGGAACAGGTACGAGAGCGCCACGTCCTTGTAGCTCCCGGCCTTCGAGTCCAGCTTGCAGAGCAGCACCAGGATCAGCCACGCGAACCGGATCGAGAGGAGGCTCGAATTGTTCGAGCTCGATTCCGAGGACGAAGAAGACGGAGACGAGACCCTTGACGAATCGAAGAACGATTCGGGGAGCCGGGAAGGCGCCTGGAACGGGAAATCGAGGAACACGTCGGCGAGGGCGAGGTCGTAGTCGGCGAGTAATGAGAGGTAGTTCATCACGTACCGGGTCAGGGGATGGACCGCCCCGCCGCGGATGGGGCTCTTTGACGACTCCTTCTCGATGGCGGACCCGAACTCGGCCACCGTCGCCCTCGCGGCCTCGCCGAGATTCATGAATGTGGATAAACACTGAGAACGGACGGCCGCGGTCGATTCGAAGGAGAAGACGGACTCTATGTCGGTCCACAGATCCGACAGCGAGCTGTGCAGGTCCAGGATCCGGAACAGCTTCTCCGAGGACCGCTTCGTCCTCACGACGAGCTCGGGGAAAGCGAGCAGCTGCACGGCGGCTTCCTTCGTGATCTCCGCGAAGCAGGACTCTTTTATCGAATCGAATCCTTCGAACACGTGGTCGCATAAAATCCGCTCCCCCGATAGCAGAGTGCGGATGGCGACGCCGGAACCGGCGAGCCAGGACCTGATCTTGAGGTCGAGCACCTCCCAATCGAGCTTTTGAACCTGCGACGGCGTCAAGTTCTCGAAGCCCAGACGGTACAAACCCTCCTCCACGATCGATTTCCTCAGCTGATTGTATATCCTGACACACTCTCTGCCGTACCCGGCGGAGATCATGGTCTGCGCTATCGATCTCAGATCGGCCATGGCGACCGTAGAAGCCGCCTGCTCAACCTCATCGACAGAGTCCTTAACCGTTCGGATGTCGTCCTCAGAGTCCGGATCAGACAGGCTCGACCTCGGGGACCGGTGCGAGACCGAGTCGGACAGGCTCGACCTTGGAGACCGGTGTGAGACCGACTCAGGATCCAAGCGGTCGCGGTTCGACGACAGAATCTGATAAAATTCCTTCTCCAACCTCTTCATGGCCATCTGCATCAAAGTCTGCGCCCTGATCAAGTAGCTAGACCTAGACTTGGGGCTCTCTAAGCAGTCGTCCGACGAGAAGAACACCATGGCGCGTTGTAGGTCGTGTACGGCTCTGGAAAACCGAGCGGACTCGTCGCGGTCGCCGTAGAACAGCGGGGTGAGGTTCGATTGGGGGGAGTTCACGTCCCACTTGTTGACGATGGATTCGGCGCTGGAGATGTTGTCCTCCATTAGAGTGGTTGAAAAGGTTTTCGGGGGAGAGGGTTTGTAGAGGGCGCGGTCGTGGTGGTGGTTGCGGTGGCCGATGAAGAGCCCGAGCACGCCTTTTCGAGGCATTGTAAGATATATGATGCCTTTAAGTGTAGAATTTGGGAGAAAGAGAACGGAGATGAGAGTTGGCAGATGGGGGATATATATATATAGAGAGAGAGAGATTTAACATGTGGCCTGCTGAGTATACGAAGGGAGGGAATGGGGGTACACACAAGGGGGTTGATTTCTTCGTTGCTTAATTTCCAGTTATCTGGTGTCGCTTTATGAAGTTGATCTTTGGTTGGGCGTCAGCAATTATGTCAGTTAATTTGAGATTTGATGCGGGAATGTATCATTGGAGAGGCTGACTACTGTTTTGTTGCTTCGGTTAGGTTCAGATTTTTTTGGGAACCGGACTGTTTCGGTCCGTGTCCACCGGTTTACCACATAGAACATAACCGGATGTTTGGTTTTGATCAGGTGACGGATAAGATTTACTGTAGTTTTGCACTTGTCAAAAAATTAGAACAGAGAATCTTGACTCGTAAGAAGATGATGTAGAGCTAATGTGATGGTAACAAACTGTTAGGACAAGAGTTACGGCCAACGAATGACGATGCTTCCTCAGCGTCACTTTGGATGACCGACACCGGTGTTTGTAACCCTTGAATATACATAAAAAAAAATCATTTTGTGGTTAAATGCTTATAATCAAGCTTTATGTGTATCTCAGTCATCACCGCTTGTTATTCTTGAGCTGGTTCATTAGAAAATAGTATTGTTAGAGTTAATAGAGTGTCATATCCCAATAAAAAAAATCGAGAGGCAACGGGATGTAAAACTGAGGAAGTCATATGCGTGCAGTTAATCATAATCCGTTAATGAGCGTTGTGCACCGCCGTAGGCAATTACGGCTGTAGCACAAAGAAAGTAAAACAGGAGGGGTCACGTGGGCGTGGAGTCCAACCCTGCTTCCGGTTTTTCTTAAACCGAACCTGAACCGTACGCGCGCCTGCGTAAAGGACCAAAATATAAACTTGGTTTAAATCGAAGCATATGCTCACTCCCTATGTCATGCATCATAGAGGTGTCAAATTATTAAGATATAAAAGGAAAAAGCAGCTGTCGGTTTCGGTGGGCCATGCACGGGATCTGAGTGTGGGCCCCACTCTGTCCTTTTTGCCCCCTCGCAAAATAAAAAGGAGGCCAGCAAAGCGTGTTACATCTTAAGGTTGTCAACTGCAATGATGTATGTGCATAGCATCGCCCAAATGCATGCATGCCTGGCGCCCAAATTTCATTTTGCCCAAACTCTTGATTTTGGCTCTATTCTCCTCGGGACGGAACAATATACAGCGCTGGATAAATTGATATATCCAATAAATCTGAGCCGATAATGTTAACCGCTAGTTAAAGTGGCGGTTTAAATTGAATGGTTCAGATTTAACCGCTACTTGAAGTAGCGGTTCACATTTAATAAAAAAAATCCACCGTCCAATCAGCTTCAGCACAGCACAGTATCACGGTTTAAAGGTTAGAGATCGAAATAAATTGGGCAATTTTTGCTGTGATTTGAACTGCGATCATTCCTGGAATTCTCCTGATTCGTGGATTGATCTCATAATATTACTTTAATCCGTATAGGATTTGTTATTTTTGGGGGAATTTTTGTTAGGCTTTTCAGATGTAAATTGGAACTTTTTTCCTATTACTTGAAATGCGATTGTTCATGGGTATTCTCATCTTTCTTGGATCAATTTTATAACATAAATTAATGATTTTATCAGTTTAGAATTTGGTCTTATTTATGTATGGTATTTTGTTAATATATTTAGGATTTTTGATATTTATTATTTAGTTATAATGGCCGGAAAACGCAAACATACACCAAAAAAGGCTACACCGAAGAGGGTTACACAAAAGAGGGCTAAACCGACTTCTCCTCCTCCTCCTCCGCCAAAAAATCTCCTCCGCCAAAAAATATTCGTAAAGAACCCCTAGAATATAACAAAAAAAGGAAATTACAATCAAAAGTGAATAAGTCAATCCTACCTAGCTATCAGCATCACAGACATCATCTATTCAATACAAGCCTAGCCCCATGAAGAATATTGTATTGTATAATCAAGCAAATCACATTTCAGAAGCTATTTGTAGTAGTAAAAATAGAGGAAATCTACTTGCGCTCGAATCTACAAGCATGTCGGCGCAATGGTTTCTGACGAATCGGCAGATTGAATTATTAGACGAATGGGGCTTTGGTGAGTATCGTAAAGTTGGCCACAAACAACATGACATACCATCAATATCTGCATTAGTTGAGAGATTGTGACCCGAGAAGAACACTTTTCATTTACCCATTAGAGAGGTGTCGATCACTCTAGAAGACGTCTCATGAATTCTTGGTCTTTTGGTCACATGTTTCCCAATTGCTTATGAAGGATGTATGATTGCCTTCATACATTTTTACGACGTATTAGGAGTTGATCCTCTGAAGGAGAAGAGGAAAGACGGTGCCGTACTTACGACGTGGGTGCATAAGACCTTTAGTAGTCTCAGGACTAATGCCAATCGGGAGGAAATTGTTCAATGCACAAAAACTTATGTTTTGTACAACATTTGCATGGCAGTATTCCTTACACGCTTTAAGAACTTAGTTCATCCAAAATGACTTCAATTATTGTGTGACGATGAACTCATCTCCTCATACGCTTGGGGACGGGGATTTTGTCGTGTTTGATGAACGAATTGAACGCAGCGGCATTGTAAAATGCGAGAGCGATAAAATGTTGTCTTACAATTTTGCAGGTATCGTATTAGTTGTATAATTATTTTTTTTATTGTAAAAATAATTGTAACGAATCTAACAATTAATTTTTATTCAGTGTTGGGCATATATTTGGATCTCAGTCATTCGACCTATCTCTGATACTAGCATCAAGAAGATTAGACCCCTTACTAGACAATGGGGTGTACGCACACATCGATTTCCCCATCATCATAAAACTTTTTACCGGGAAACACTTGATAATTTAAATGAATTACAGGTAGTTACTATTTCTTTACTTCATTTAATGACATTTATTTAATTCTTTATGAATAATGATAAATATTTTCAACCGTTTCTTTAATGACAGTTCACATGGGATCCATATACACTGAGTATGTTGGTGCATTCGAAGACTTTTTCCTTCTCAGTAAGTACTCCGGACTGTTACGAGTTTCTCTCATTTGTTTCGATAGTGTCCAGTGGTAATATCCCAAAAGGATAATCTGAAAATTTGACGGTATTCAGAGTGTACCCATTGACGTTCAACGTATACAAACTGATAAGGAGAAGCCAACCAAAAAAAAACCAATATACAATGTGATTTCGGAGTACATCAATTTGTGGGACGAAGCCCAAATTGGTATCGAAGCAAAAGGAGTTGAATATGATGCTAGTACAGGAGAAGGTCAAGATGTGGTTGGCGATTAGTTCGCTTGGTACACTGCTATTATCAGAAAGAAAATACACCCCCAACAATCAACCAACTACGATATACAAGCCTAACATTGAGATTAGCTATCGGTTACTTCTCGATTATGTAAGTATTGTTTATATTTTGTTTTGTTTTATATCACCTTTCACATATTAGATCCAATTATTTATACTTATTACTTATTATTTGTAGGTAAACTTTGTTGAACTTAATAAATCTTTGTTAGATGACGACAATCTCAAAAAATTATATGAAGAGCTCAAACGAGTTCTAAAGGGTGAGATTGATGAGAAAGGGGACGAAGCCTCTAAAAGGGATGAAATTGTCGAGACTGAAGAACCCGAGATTGAAAAAGTTGAGAAGGTCGTTGAAACAAAGCAGGGGGAGGAGAGCATCAAAAAAAAGGCCGGGGGAGAAAATCTCGGGGCTGAAATTCCCAAAAATGAAAATGTTGATGAAACGGTTGGAAAAATGATGAAGGAGGAGACCGTTTTTTATGAATGTTTTGATGTTGATTTAAATGTTGCCGATGCAAATTTGAACATAGGTTTGGAAGTTATAACCCCTGAAGTTGAAATAGAAAAATCTATCGAAAAATTGAAGCGGCAGAGGGTAATCCCATGGAATTACCACTTGAACAACAGATTTGTTGTCCCCGGGCAGTCGGACAGACGTCGCAGAAGAAATAGAAGATGGTTCTTTAATGAAAGGACTCATTGAAGTGGGTATAGATCTGATCCCATGGGGCAAGAAATTTTAAGAGAAGCAATGGAAGATGCGATGAGACTAAAGAAACCAAGTTCTTTCTTGCTCTCTCCGTACAAAAATCCAAACAAGAAGAAAAAGAAAAAAAGAAGCCTGTATAAGAAATTAAATATCACATCTCGGACTCGGAAAAAAAGTATGTACGGGCGAAATTATGTATCGAACACTTTGACAAGAGTCAGAAATTAAGATGTGTCTACTTCTAATGAATTAATTTTAATTTCATAATTAAAAGTTAAATACTAAATATTCATGTTTTGATAACTTCCAGAGAAGTTGAATTCTTTCATACAAGAAAAGGAGCAGCTGTATATTTTTCTGATTTTCTCTCGCTGCGAATTGAAGGGCGTGTTAGAGGAGAAATGATATCGGCTTATATCAATTTCTTACGCAGACGCGAATCTTCCGCAAATAGTTTCTTCTTTTATCTTTAATTTTGTGTAAGTCATCGTTATTCAATACATTTTGTACATCAACTAAATAATATTCAATATCGTGTTATTTATTCTACTTTCTACTTTCTAAACGATGCTCCGTGATTGTTATCACGGATATAAAGCGGAGAGGGCAAAGAGCAAACACAAGTGCAGATCTAGCTTACTGGAATGGGTCAAATAGAAAAATAATTTCCAGAAGTCTGTACTAAAGTGTGACCCGGTAAGTTTGTACTTTATTTTTCTCATTTTTGTTTTATTTGCAACAAATATGATTTATAATGATAAATTAAAATTTTAGTCCCAGATTTATATTCCATGCATCACGGAGATCATTGGATTTTGTGTCTAGTACATTACAAAGGGAATTTTTGTGCTATATGATCCAATATTCAAAGATGTCATGAAATTATATAAGCTTGAATGTGAAGCACTGGTTAGTTCAATTTTTAAACAATTACTATTTTCATTTGCTTATAAGTTGTAATAATTTGTTTAACTCAATAATTTTTTTTACAGCAAAATCATTTTGTTAGGCATATGCTGAAGGATGTACCCAATCCTAGCAAAATTGTTTTAACAGAGGCTTAGAAATTTGGTGAGAATGAAGGTCATCCGAGATACGACACTGGATCAATCGATTACGGTGTATTTGTAATAAAATATATTGATTGTTTGTCGCAGGCACTTCCTCTGAACTCAGAAAAATAGGACACAGATACTATAGAAAATTTGAGATATAGGATGTATTATGAGATGGCTAATCGGAAACTATCCAAATTATGTAATAAATATGATATTTGTTTGAATTCTCCAATTATATATGTCACGATCCGGAAATGGCACGTGACCGACATTTGAATCACGTGATGTCTATAGGACCCCACCGTAACCCAAGTAAACCAAAAATCAGGAATCTAAACCATTTTAGAAAATAATGGAGGTGTAGTTTTGAAAAAGGATCATAAATTGAAATCAAGTTTGTTTATAAATAATATTTGATTGAAAACAATTTCGCCGTTTAAAAATCGGACAACACCTCCTTTATAATTTTTGAGTAAAAACAAGCAAAATAATATGCAATATAAAAAGCATTCCCAATAGGAGCTAACTTTCACGCCCAACGACGGAGCAACCACGCAGATAATGTTAGGAATATGTATGCCCTAGAGGCCATTATTGTATGATATAGTGGATGCTTGGACATATATATAGAGGTCTTTCTTGCTTGACATGATAGTATGCTATCTGGATGCTCTTTATCTTAACATGAACACTTGTATTATTATACTGTCTCTCTGATACATGTTGATAAAACCCTTAGGATGTTTGCTTGACTATCAGGACTATGATGCGGATCATACTAATGGGACTTGGATAGTCCATAAGCACATCCTTTAATTGTTCCTAGTCGATAGGATATCGAGACAGGGTATCGATATTCCAGAATAGACTAGTGTGTACGTTTCTTGACCTTGTAGGGAGCGATGGTTGATCCCATAAACATTGGTGTTTGACATCAAAGATTGTACACATGTGCTCATTAGAGAATGGGTACACCGAACAGGACTCGCCGAGAACTCCTAAATGGTACTATACCTATCGTCAGATAGCAGTTCTCTGGTGACACTGGTACATGTTAGTCTGTAGACCTGAGATCGTCATAGTGTCTTGTGTGGTTCCTATTGTGCATTGATTTCCTTCCTACTATGGCTCAAAGGAGTCGTGCAAACAGGTGGATTTTGGGTACAGTCCCGAGTCATATGGAGGCAGTGAGCGATAGGAGGGGTTTCATCTCTCCCGGTATTGGGAGTTGATGTTGCGCTATACTCGATTGGTTATAACAGTAACCCCCTGGCCAGGGCTGATGAGATTTACTGGTAAGTGTTATCAGTAGTTTCTCGAACCGTTATGAGCCACACATCGGCATGACTTATCAAATTACTGGGGTCTGACGATTCCACCCCTAAACTCGATATGCGACATATCAGACGAAGAGACTAGACTGTACGATAAGTGTTACTTATAGGGTTCATGGGAGTTTGGACAAGCTTGCTTGTTGATTTTCTAATCGCTCGATACCTGGGTAGCCGTTACGTCCAGCTAGTACCATTGACGGCTTGTGAGTAACTGATGTGATCATTACCTACTGCTGGTTTATTGAAGAGTCTTTAGAGTCCCAAACAGAGGTTTCCTAGTTCAAGCGAAACGAAGTAGGGCACATATGATGATATGTGCGGGAGCCTGATTAAATACGAGTATGTGATACCGTATTCTAATCTGGCGACATTAGATATCGGTCAGGTTATATGTGATATAATCGGATTATTGAATCAAATGTTGATTTGATAAAATAATATACAAATAAATGATATTAGTCGGTTATATATGATATAACCGGATTATTAAATCAAGTGTTGATTTAATAATTTGATATATATTTGATATAATTACATATTAACTAATATTATTACTCACTAATTATTTTCTTCTCTTAATATATATGTGTGTGTGTGTGTGATATATATATATATATATGGATTTTCTATTTTGAGAAAATAGAAAGAGAGGTGGAAAATTGGGAGATATTTTGGGCATGGGTGAAGCATAGCACAAATTATTTGTTTATTGGTTTGCAATCACTATTGAAGCATGGTTGTAATTTATTATTATATAATATTACAAGCTTTAATAAGTGAGGAGCAATTGAAAGCCATTCTTCACTTGATCATTTTGCCTTAGCCCATTTCTCTCCAGCTCTCTCTATTTTCATCTTCATCTTACTCCAAGCCCTAACCCTCACATGAGTTGTGAACCCTAGGGCTTGTGAGAATTCTTAGTGAGCTAAAACACCCACTTTATCATCCTACTCTAGATTAGCCATTTGGATTAGGGTGTTTCCTTCACTAATACTTGATTAGTGAAGAGGTAGCTTGAGTTAGAGAAGTTTCAAGGTGGATCATCATCGACACGAAGATCGCAAAGTAAGCTCGATCCCTTCTTTAAGTGGAGCCAAGAGGAGTCGTAGGGACTATTACTCGGAGCTTGAGAAGAGAAGGACTTGGTCTACAAAGGTTGTAGTTTCTTTCACTTAGCAGAGAACTTGCTTGTGTATCGTATAAACCCTAATAATCTAGTTATATCCTAGGTTAATATAGCTTAACACTAATTTTTTTTTAAAATAGCATGCTTGATACTTGTATTGACCTTGTGGTGGTGCTAAGAAACACTTTCATGGTATCAGAGCCAAGCTAGAACATTAGAGGAAGTCTTTACGATGTTAAAATGTTCGATCGAGTTTCGAAACACTCATTTTTGCTAAGTATCTGTCCATTTTTCAAAAGTTGAAATTTTCGAGATTAAAAATATGCAGAAAATCGTGCAGGGTATTTTATGGAGCCCCAAGAAAAACGAGGACCCAATTCCCACAAAGCGATGCGGAATCGCGGCCTAACTCCAAGTTTGGCCGCGGTTCCGCCGCATGTTTGTGGTATTATGGGATCGTTTTTCTTGTGCTGCTACATTTTCATATTTGGCACTTTCTGGGTGTTTTTAGTGATGCTCAAGTTGTTGAAGTCTCTGTGATTTGTGGGTGTTTGATAAATCAATCGAAATGTTTAACGTCGTCTAGATTATGATGATATGTGATACAATATTTGGAATCCACAATAACTAGTTTTATGAAAACTGATTAGTGTATGGTAAATCTAGCGTTTTAGTTTCGGTTCATCAATTGCCACGGAGTTTCGATTCGGATCAAAACACCGTCGCAAACGGGTATAGTACTCGAACACTCGCCGGGTAACACTACTAAATAACCACGCCCCATAGCCCTGACCAAGTGACTATAGGAGAACCCAGTTGTCAAAAGAATCCACTCAGGTGCTCGCGGCCACGGTATTCCGCCTAAGTGCACTTCGTCGATGGCATCGGGGGTGCGGCCATCTACTAAAGTTCCCGACGAGCATTCGATTAGGTAGTCGAGAATCTTGTTGAATTACCCGATTAAGTTATTGAAAAGTGTTTTCGATTTGAGACTAAAATGCAAGGTTTATAGGATTAGGCATGAAATTCGGAATATGAGATATTTCGGGTTTATGATGTCTAAGGATAATGCGGATTCTAAATATTGTAGTTTTTCATTTCTTTTCTGCGACCGTAAGTGTGATATGTAGGGTATCCCCTATCTCATTGCTATATGTCAACGCCATTCGGGATACGCATATTTACTTACGTTGATGACATGTGATGTTATGTGTTGCTGTGATATGTTATATTGGATCGTCGTGATTGAATAGCCGGGTTTTTTTTGCGTGAGATGAGAGTTTTTCAATTTTCATTCATGTAAAATTGTATGTAATATTGTTTTATTGGGACACTTCCGGGTTGAGGGTGATATCACCATTGATGTATATTATTTACTTTTCCGCATTAGGATAGACCCAAGACGGGGAGCACAAGTAACCGGGTTCTAGAGTCCAGTGGGAGACCATCTCGAGGAATCGAGACCGGATCTCCTAACTTTAGAATTGGCAGGGTTGCTTTTCGCTCTCATAGGGGTTTAGGGATTGGGTTTGGCTATTCATCACAACCATGGAATCCGTGTTTTTCATTACTGGCTGAATTTAAAACACGGACCTCCTAATATATCCAATATTTCATATGTTGATTTCTGCTGCTTGAGTTCTGTGCTGTGATCATATAACCGTGTGAGACGAATGCTATATATATATATATAATAAACGTTGCTTATGTTTTGCACCCACGCTAGTCCAACCCCCGTTCTACCGTTAGTTAAGTAACCTAACAGTGTATGACAGGGCCCCGTGGCGAATGTGGATGGCATAAGCGTACATTCTATTTTCGTTTCTTTTCCGTGATGTTTAGGGAAATATAAATGATGGGACTTCATTAATGAGATCAGTGAAAAGAAAAGAAACCTAAAGATGTTGTAGAATCAAAGTTTACAAAAAGGTAGCTTTAGTTCTTGCATTGCATAGTGGTATTCCTTGATGAATATCCAGCACCTCATTCGATGAGGAAAGAGCCAGGATCCCTTCATCGGGAGTGACCTCTTTAGCAAAACTAGCAAATGCTATAACCTACTCGGTTAGTTTTGATAGCTTCTCTAGTTCTTGTTTTGCATAGTGGTATTCCTTGATAAATATCCAGCACCTCATTCGATGAGGAAAGAGCCGAGATCCCTTCACCGGGAGTGACCTCTTTAGTAAAACTAGCAAATGCTAAAATCACAAGATTCTTCAACGATATCGAGTTCATTATGTTAAAAGATTTTCTTCAAAACCAAACTAGCCCTCCGTCATTTCAGATAAGAACTATTTAGTATTCATGCTGCGTTTGTTGACCTGTCAAGGTGTAGTGTGCGGTAGCTGATTAGTGCTTATCTGCAGCATGTGATGCGATTGGATTAGGGTAGTCGTACGGCTTTGTTGACCTTGTTAAGGGTCGTACGGGTGGGTTTAATTCAATCACGAAATGACGGGTTGAACTTGACTAGCGCTTATGATTTGTTGACCTTGTTAAGATCATAAGTTGATAGGAGTAAAAACAGATATTGGGAATTTCAAGTGTTGAAATTTGCAACGAGATTACATACCTTTTATGAGATAGATGGATCTTGATACCCACTGCGAGTAAGAGTTACTCCTGAGAGAATTTTCCACTTTACAATTAGTTGATCCAGTAGGTGTCTAAGAAAGGTGCTAACGGGGTTATGCCCCTGCGGAAACGAGCTTATTTAATTAGTTCTATGTGAAAGCATGGGGAGACTCTCTCGGAGTATCAATACCTGCTTGGCTGATCGAATGGCGAACTTGTAGGGTGTAATTAATCCCGGCTAATCTTACCTTTTAGGGTTTGAAGAAAGATTTGATAAAAATAGTAGGAGCCATCCTGATTAGATAAGATAATAACCAATCTAATCTTGCAAAGAGCGCACGCAAAAGTGTTATCCTCTCTCTCTCCTGGTAGCGACCATGACATGCCTTAATCAAGATAATAATATGGATGAATTGACTGAATCCACTTATTATATTGAGCTGTGGAACGTTGGTTCCGCTTTTTCTTATGATTTTCATAAGTCTGAGCAAGGAATAAAGGAATATCAGGATTCCCACGCAATCCGAACGAAGAAAGAGCGTGATGATGCATCTTCTTCGGGTGTGTTCATTACCGAGAACTGTTTCTCAGTATGCTCTACGTCCTACGTATTGAATACCGGATCAGGATCCCACGTATGTAATTTGTTAAATGGGTTAAAAAGAGATAGAGAACTGGGAAAATGTGATATGTCTCTCAAAGTAGAGATGGAGCAATTGTTGCAGCCAAAGCAGTTGGCGAATATCACCTAGTATTACCAAATGGTAATACACTGATTCTGAACGATTGTTATTACGTACAAAAAATGATGTGCAATATTATATCAGTTTTTTTATTACATAAAGAAGGATATAACTTTGTATTGGAGGAAAATGTTATGAACATTTTTCTAAATCAAATGTTAATTGGGTTTGGTACGTTATGTAATAGTATATACGTTCTAAATCAAACTACAGTTCTAAACATACAGAACACATACAAAAGGAAAAGTTCAGAAATGAATGAAGCCTTCTTGTGGCATTATAGACTAGGTCATATCAATGCGACAATACTAGCTAAGTTACATAAAGATGGATATTTGAATCAGTTCGAATTTACATCTTATGAAACTTGCGAGTCATGTCTCAAAGGCAAGATGACCAAACTCTGTTTACAGGACACGGAGAAAGAGCTACTGAACTCTTGGGACCGATACATAGTGATGTATGTGGTCATATGTCTACACATGTCAGGAATGGTTTCTCGTACTTCATTACATTCACCGATGATCTCTCAAGATACGGACATGTGTTCCTGATGAAACACAAATCTGAATCTTTTGAGAAATTCAAGAAATATAAGTGCAAAGTAGAGAACCAAACGAGTAAAAGTATTAAAATCCTTCGATCTGATCGGGAAGGAGAATACTTGAGCAAGAAATTCCGAGATTATTTAAAAGGGAATGGGATTCTCTCTCAGCTTACTCCTCCGTATACACCACAACACAACGGAGTATCGGAGTGGAGGAATTGCACTGTATTAGATATGGTGCGCTCTATAATGAGTACTGCTGAGTTACCTATTTCCTTTTGAGGTTATGCACTTGAGACAGCTGCATACCTATTGAATCAAGTTCCATCAAAATCGGTGCCTAAAACACCATATGAGATATGGAGTGGAAAGAGACCATATCTTAAAAGAGTTAAGATATGGGGTTGTCCGGCCTATGTTAAAAACAGAATCCAGACAAACTCGAGACACGATCAGTTCTTTGCAAGTTTGTGGGATATCCTAAAAATTCGCATAGATATATCTTCTACCACACTGAGGAACAAAAAGTGTTTGTTTCGCAATATGCCACCTTTTTAGAAAAGGAATTTCTTGTGAAAGAAATTAGTGGTAATGTGGTAGAGCTGGAAGAAGTTCCGGCTACACAAACTACAACTAATAATTTGATAGAACCGGAGGATCCAATAGTCTCCGACGAACCCCAGCCACTCCGCAGATCTAGTAGGGTTCCTCATCCACCTGAGAGATACTACGGTTTTCTCATAAACGATGGGAAAGAGGATTGCATCATGGAAGATGATGACCCAACTAGTTTTGAGCAGGCCATCACAAGTGGAGACTCTGTGAAATGGCTGGATACTATGCGATCTGAGATGGAATCCATGTACACCAACAAAGTATGGACTTTGGAAATTGCTCCTGAAGGGGTAAAACCCATCGGGAGTAAGTAGATCTTTAAGAAGAAAATTGGTGTAGATGGAAAGGTTGAGACCTTCAAAGCTAGACATGTAGCAAAAGGTTTTGTCAACGACCAGGTGTCGATTATGATGAAACCTTTTCTCCAATGGCTATGCTTAAGTCCATCAGGATCCTACTTGCCATTGCCGCATACCATGACTACGAAATCTGGCAGATAGACGTCAAGACCGCTTTTCTAAATAGTGATTTAGAAGAGAGCGTGTACATGACACAGCCAGAGGGCTTCATAGATAGTGAGAGCAGCGGAAAGGTGTGCAAACTGCTTAAATCAATGTACTGATTAAAGAAGGCATCGCGGAACTGGAATATCTGTTCTGATGTGGCGGTCAAAGAGTTTGACTTCATCAAAAACGTAGATGAACCTTGTATATACAAAAAGGTTGTAGAGAGTAAGGTTGTCTTCCTCGTATTGTACGTGGATGACATACTCTTGATAGGAAATGATATTTCTATACTACACTCGGTCAAGCTCTTCTTATCACAAAAGTTCTTCATGAAAGATCTAGGTGATGCCTCCTACATCCTGGAGATAAAGATCTATAGAGATAGATCTAAACGGATGTTAGAATTGTCCCAATCCAGGTATATAGACACCGTACTAAAGAGATTTAGTATGGAAGATTCTAATCGTGGTAATTTACGTGCTTGTTCAGGAATCACTCTCTCCAAAGAGATGTCTTCCAATACTGATTTGGAGAGGGCTCGCATGACAGTGATACCGTATGCTTCTGCAGTTGGGTTTATCATGTATGCGATGTTATGTACCAGACCGGATATAGCTTACGCACTAGGTGTAGTGAGTAGGTATCAATCAGATCCTGAGAAAAAACACTGGACAGCTGTGAAGATAAGTACTTAAGAAGGACTAAAGAAATGTTCTTGGTGTATGGTAACGGTGAACTCCAGGTGGAGTCCTTTACCGATTCGAGCTTCCAGAGTGATAAGGACGACAACAAGTCGGTCTCGGGTTTTGTCTTCACCCTCAATGAAGGGGCGGTATGTTGACTCGACGATAGAGGCTGAATACATCGTTTCCAAAGAGGCTGTCTGGATGAAGAAGTTCATAGCTGAACTTGGTGTAGTTCCATCCATTGACCATCCAATACCTTTGTATTGTGATAACAATGGACCTGTGGCTTTGGCCAAGGAACCCCGGTCCCATCAGAGATCCAGACATATTCTCAGGCGGTATCACCTGATCCGGGAGATAGTAGATCGCCGGGAGATCGAGGTCAAGAGAGTTGACACAAAGGAAAACACAGCGGATCCACTCACGAAGGCCCTCCCCAGACGCGGTTTGAGAGATTTTTTGGGATGTTGGATATGAGATACTATAACAACTGGCCTTAGTGCAAGTGGGAGATTGTTAGGAATATGTATGCCCTAGAGGCCATTATTGTATGATATAGTGGATGCTTGAATATATATATATATAGGGGACTTTCTTGCTCGACATGATCGTATGCTATCCGGTTGCTCTTTATCTTAACATGTACACTTGTATTATTATATTGTCTCTCTGATACATGTTGGACCCTTAGGATGTTTGCTTGACTACCAGGACTATGATGTGGATCATACTAATGGGACTTGGATAGTCCAAAAGCACATCCTTTAATTGTTCCTGGTCGAGAGGATATCGAGACAGGGCATCGATATTCCAGAGTAGACTAGTGTGTACGTTTCTTGACCCTGTAGGGGGCGATGGTTGATCCCATAACCATTGGTGTTTGACATCAAAGATTGTACACAGGTGCTCATTAGAGAATGGGTACACCGAACAAGACTCGCCGATAACTCCTAGATGGTACTATACCTATCGTCAGATAGCAGTTCTCTGGTGACACTGGTACAGCTTAGTCTGTAGACCCGAGATCGTCATAGTGTCATGTGTAGTTCCCACTGTGCTTTGATTTCCTCCCTACCATGGCTCAACGGAGTCGTGCAAACAGGTGGATTTTGGGTACAGTTCCGAGTCATAAGGAAGCAGTGAGCGATAGGAGGGGTTTCGTCAGTCCTGGTATTGGGAGTTGATGTTGCTCGATTGGCTATAACAGTAAGTCCTTGACCAGGGCTGATGAGATTTACTGGTAAGTGTTATCAGTAGTTTCTCGAACCGTTATGAGTCACACATCAGCATGACTTATCAAGTTACTGGGGTCTGAGGATTCCACCCCTAGACTCGATATCCGACATATCAGACGAAAAGACCGGACTGTACGATAAGTGTTACTTATAGGCTTCATGGGAGTTTAGACAAGCTTGCTTATTGATCTTCTAATCGCTCAATACTTGGTTATCCGTTACGTCCAACTAGTACCGCTGACGGCTTGTGGGTAACTGATATGATTATTACCTACTGCTGGCATATTGATGAGTCTCTAGAGTCCCACACAGAGGTTTCCTAGTTCAAGCAAAACGAAGTAGGGCACATATGATGATATGTGCGGGAGCCTGATTAAATACGAGTATTGATACAGTATTCTAATCTGGCGACATTTGATATTGGTCAGGTTATATGTGATATAACCGGATTATTGAATCAATTGTTGATTTGATAATATGATATACAGATAAATGATATTAGTCGGTTATATATAATATAACCGGATTATTAAATCAAGTGTTGATTTAATAATTTGATATATATTTATATTTGATATAATTATATATTAACTAATATCATTGCTCACTAATTATTTTCTTCTCTTAATATATATAAATATATATTTGAATTTTCTATTTTGAGAAAATAGAAAAATAGGTGGAAATGGGGAGATATTTTGGGCATGGGTGAAGCATGGCA
Source organism: Agapanthus africanus (assembly GCA_030015575.1). Taxonomy (NCBI): domain Eukaryota; kingdom Viridiplantae; phylum Streptophyta; class Magnoliopsida; order Asparagales; family Amaryllidaceae; genus Agapanthus; species Agapanthus africanus. Next base: position 188,648,882 of record JASDDO010000028.1, read on the forward strand.
CACATTATTTGTTTATTGGTTTGCTATCACTATTAAAGTATGGTTGTAATTTATTATTGGATAAGATTACATGCTTCAATAAGTGAGGAGCAATTGAGAGCCATTCTTCACTTGATTATTTTGCCTTAGCTCATTTCTCTTTAGCTCTCTCCATTTTCATTTTCATCTTCCTCCAAGCCCTAACCCTCACATGAGTTGTGAACCCTAGGTTTTGTGAGAATTCTTAGTGAGCTAAAACACCTAATTCATCATCCTACTCTAGATTAGCCATTTAGATTAGGATGTTTTCTTCACTAATACTTGATTAATGAAGATGTAGCTTGAGTTAGAGAAGTTTCAAGGTGGATCATTTTCGACACGAAGATCGCGAAACAAGCTCGATCCCTTCTTCAAGTGGAGCCAAGAGGAGTCGTAGGTACTACTACTCGGAGCTTGAGAAGAGAAGGACTTAGTCTACAAAGGTTGTAGTTTCTTTCACTTAGCATAGAACTTGCTTGTGTATCGTATAAACCCTAATAATCTAGTTATATCCTAGGTTAATGTTGCTTAGCACCCAAAAAATTTTAAAATAGCATGCTTGATGCTTGTATTGACCTTGTGGTGGTGCTAAGAAACACTTTCAGATAATATACGACACTCATGGCGAAGATCAACACAAGCAATAAAACAAAAGATATGTAAATAACAACTCAAGTCGACTCCAAACGAGTCCGACACTCAAAACAATACATATATAAGCCTCGTCTTTAAGTCATGGATAATACAAATATACAAGTGGTTGATAGAGTTTTAACTGGATGCAAGAATAATAATACAAGTACAAGAGGTGGTTACGATACAACTATATAACCCACCTAACAAAAGCAATCACTGAAGAAAGAAGATGTGCCAGCAAGCCGCTACGATCCGAGTGATCGATCCTGCAAGAAACTAAGGCACAACGGGGATGAATTACCAACTCATGAGTAAAAAGATATCACAATGTAGAAATCGAATACGTAACGATCTATCTAAGCCATAAGATATAGTATCATATCCTATTAATATATGTATAATACACAAGTACTATAAGCGCATCCTAATGGATCGCGTAATTAACTCATATATAGCATGTATCCAAATAAGCCTATAAAGTATCCGAAGATATATGTATGTAAATCATTTCAAAATAACTGTATGATATGTATATCAGGCACAAGTAACGGACATTGATTTAATAAGCAATATATGAAATTTGTTTAAAGTATACGTCACACATTTTGAAAATGATTTAAAGAGGGTTTTCTTTTGAAAGATTCTTGTGTCATCATAGACACGTGGAAAATAGGGAGGCTATAGCCCTTTAAAAATCTCCTTAATACATATCGATATATGAAAATGGTATTTCAGGTACTGTCCCTAGGATCAGTCCTGCTCGGCTATAATATAGCTTAAACAATCTCAATCTGTGAAGGACATCCATATCGATCCCTCGCATACATCATATCACGTCAATAAAGCGCATCATAATTAGAATCGCGCAAATAGAAACACATCACCAATAAAATCATCAGAAAACCGCGTCAATCATCGACACATAAATCTCAGGTGTTTTCTTAGGCATTGTCCATCGGATCAGTCCTCATCTCAATGTCAACATCGAACACCGACCATATCCACCGTGTTCATGACCATCACAGGTAGGTATCCTCCAGATATGCGCATAATCAGTCATGTATCTGTAATCAGCCTCGGCCACTTTCTCGATTCCTGGATACCACCAAAACATCGTCCACCCGATATCCGTATCAGCTTCGACCCCTTCCTCGAACTACCGAATATCATCAAAATCTCAAATACATAGAAAACTCAGGGTGGACGTATCATCGTCATCAATATCAAGAGAAAACCACCTTTTTGAAATCATACTCAATATTTTATAAATCATACCGCGGCTTCTCAAAATCTATGGAAAACATAAAATCCATAAGGACAAAATCCGTAATTCATTTTTTCCACAATTGGCAACAATCGTATACAAATATTCATGGTAATGGTATTTGTATATTGCAATAATCAAATATCATACTTACTAGCATGGATAACTAACACGAAAAAACTTGGCAGTTTCTACTGTGTTATGGCAATACTAATGATGTGTAGTATAGCATACGCGTCTGTGCTCGTGCAACATGACAATTATTAGTAATTGTACAAGTGTTCTATCAAGTGTACTCATACAGAAACAGCTCTCGATTCCCATCGGAGTCATTAATATTAAAATCGTCAACAATGCATCATGCATCTATCTTACTTGACGATTAAGCACACAGATAGACCAATCAATCACATTTATGTAACATCTATATCAACATTATAAAGTGTGACAATCCTATAGTGTCATAACGGTACCAATGATGTGTAGTGTAACATGCACGTATGTGATTTGTGCAATATAGCAATCATTGATAGTTGTGCAGTGTTCTATCAGCGTATTCATACAAGCATAGCAAACACAACTAGCATACGAAGCTAGTTAAAGCTAAAGGTATAAACATAGCCTATATACTAAGTATTCAAAACGCGAGCATAAAATAATCGTAACGTGAACAAGCGTTAAACCTAGTTACTTATCTACGAGCTATACGGTTATAGTTTAAAATAGAACAAAACGTTGTTTTGAAAATAAGAAAGCTGCGGTGTATTTAAAGTAGATATTCTTTGAAGTTAGCAACGCATTCTTGACATTATAATTTAAAAGTAAGAAACGAATCATTGGTTTTTAAAAGAGTATAGCTTAAACAATCATAATAATGTCCCAATCGGGATTGTTCACCGCCCGAGACAGAGACGAACTGGGATGGATCGTCTTGCCTGAATCTGGGGGCAGATACTATTTGAATTTATCCGTTAACCTCTCCGAAGATACCAAGTTGATTTATGGCACCATATATCAGAGGTTTGGATGGACGCGACCGTTGTAGCAGACATTATCAAATTCCCCCTCATTTTATGAGGGGTTTTTAATTGTGGGAACGCTCTTCCCTACAGGCGCAAGCCCCTACAGTTAATTACGTTACCGCATTGCGATAACCACTTTCTCCTGCTCCAGGAATTCACTTCGTGTCGTGTGTGTTTTTTTTGTTTTGATTGCTCGTGGATTGTATACGGAGACTGGTTTGTGTCGTCGCCCGTAGGGCACGGATCAGTCTAAATCTGTATATTTTAGATTTGGATTTGGGTCAAGGATTTGCTTGACAGGATTTTGAACTTAGGTTTTATACTCCTTCAGTTCAAAAATATTTTTGTTTTTTTTAAGAACCGTTAATCTAATTTGAGATTAAGATCAACTTAAATCTATAGGTAAGCATTTGGGCTCAGTTTGTTCTTCTAAGGATGCGTTAGTCTTATTTGAGACTAAAATCAACATAGAAACATTCTAAGATCATTTTTGCTTAAGATCCAGCAAAAGAGCATTTGGGATCAGCTGCAAGAGACTTGGCCAATTTGGGCTTATTCTACTTAGTCTTTTTTATTCAAAAGTGCTAAGCACTTATTTGGGCTCTGTTTGTTCAGCCCTTTTCTTTTTCATGTAAAAGTGCTAGGCACTTATTTGAGCTCTGACGCTCACATGTATATCATGTGAAGTATTCATTCATGGGCGCTGACCAATAAATGTTGAACGCTTTTAGTCATTTTGACTAAATGTGAAGTGCTAAGCACTTTTTATATGGCGTCCACGTAAAGGCACGTGCAGCGCTGGACGCTGCCCAATCAGTGCTAAGCACTCAGCCGTTTTAGCTATATATGAAGTACTCAGCACTTTTGTATGGCGCCCACGTGAGGAACACGTGCGGTGCTGGGCGCTGCCCAATCAATGCTAAGAACTTAGCTGTCTTCGGCTGTATATGGAGTGCTGAGCACTTTTATTCAGCGCCCACGTGTGTTTCACGTGAGGTGTTGGCCTTCTGTTTTGGACGCCCGCGTGTTTTTCACGTGAGGCGCTAGGTGCTGTTAAAAGGGGGTGTCCACGTGAGGAGCACGTGAGGCGCCAGTCTTTTTTCCTTTTTTAGAGATTAAATCTCTGTTAATGGTATTTTGACCATTAATGATCACCAAGATCTTCATTTTTTGAAGATCTGGGATCAAGTTTTTCTTTAAGAACTAAGTTCTTTTATAGGTTCTTTTTCCATTTGTTTTCTTTTGGACCTAATTCTTTTCTGAATCATTGATTCTCAAGAGCAAGATCCTCCCGATGAGAATTAAATTCTTAACTTGTGAAAGATTTGTCTTGTGAATCTCTGATCCAGAGAAAGAACTAAGTTCTTTGAGAAGGGTTAAACCTTTAAAATAGGTAAAAGGAGATATTTTGATCTCTGAATTTCTTTTACCTAGGTTTCTTTTGAAAGGGAAGTCTTCCTCTCTGAGGATTGAATTCTCTATTGTTTTTGGAAGCTTTCTGTATTTTCATAAGCTTATGAGGTTTTTTCTCTCTCTGAGACTTGAAGTCTCGGATCCTTTATATAGTGGAGGCAAGTTTGTTACTTAATTCTGAGAAAATATCTTATTGAGAGATTCCAATTGATTTAATTGGACTTAAAATTGAGTTGGGGAATTTTATTCACCATTGGATCTTTGATCCAAGGACTTCAGTTTTTATAGAATATGTTCGCTTGTCTTTTACAAGATTGGGGAAATATTTTCCCATGTACAGAATTTATTCTGTAAAATGGTAATTTTTTAATCACCATTGGATTTTTAATCCAAGAGTTCTCTGTTTTACAGAGAGCAATCTTTCTTGTTTAGAAAGTTTGAGAGAATATATTCCAAAATAGAATTTTATTGTATAATTGGATTTTTGATCCAACAAAGAGTATCTTTCTTATTTTAGAAAGATTTGGGAAATGTTTTCTCCCAACAGAATTTAATTCTTTATTTTGATGATTTATCATCTCCATTGGATCTTTGATCCAACGGCTCTGTTTAACAGAGAATATTGTAGAATTTAATTCTACCTGAACGCTGGCGCTCACGTGTTGTGCACGTGGGCACCACTTAAGAATTTAATTCCTAAGATAGGTATTCCCGTGTTTTGCACATTGGCGCCCGCGTGAGGTGCACGTGCAGCGCCATATAAGAGTTTAACTCTTATGTAATGAACTCTTCTGTGCTTTACACATTGGCGCCCGCGTGTGGAGCACGTAAGGCACCATAGGATTTAATCTTATAAGATTGGTGCTTGGCGCTGGCGCCCTCGTGGAGAGTACGTGAGGCGCTGCCTCATTAAATTCAACAGAGTTTTGCTCTTTTATTTGGTTTAAATATTGAGGAAACAAATGCCCCCCACCGTTGCGCTCACGTGGCTTACACGTGGGTGCAACAGTGACACTGTTTTCCACCGTTGGATCTTCTAGGGAGTTGAACCGTCTCTTCACATCCTATAAATAGGACCTTTAGCCCTTGAGATGACTGTTGTTTCGTCTTCCTCCTTCTTCTTCCTTGAGAATTTAATTCTTTACTAAGAGCTTAGATCTCTGCCCAAAGAAAAACTCAGAGTTTAACTCTGTTTAAGAAAATTGGTAAAGATTATGACCGTTTTTCTCTTAAAAGAGACTCTTTTTGTCTTGGATTTTTAACCCATTAACAGAGCTTGGCTCTTTTTCTTGAAATGATCTCTTAGAGATCTTTAAAAACTTTACTTTGGTAGACCGTTGGTTTCAGAGATCTTAGGGTTTTACCCTGTTAGTTTGATCTTTTAAGAGTTCTCTGGAATTTAATTCCAGTATATTTCCCATGGGGATTTCTGGGATTTAATCCCATTATAAGAGGAATTCAATTCCGGTTTGTTCTACAGAGCTTAGCTCTGAGAAAATTTCTTCTGAAATTTCTTTTGGGAATTTTATTCCCTTTTCCTATTTTCTTTTTAGGGTTTTTCTTACAGATTTCAAATCTGTTGTAGAACACGTTCTACAAGAACATTGGGAATCTTGGACTCCGCCACTTAATGAGATTTCTCATTTAATGAGAATTCTATTGGATTCTCACAATGTGTGCATGTCTCATCATTGATGAGGCGTCACCCTGATTTTGTGGGGCCCACTGTCCCTTTATTGGTTCAGATGTTAAGGCCCTTAGTTGTAATTAATTACGTTCCGCTGATAACTAACTCTCTACGGGTTTTTCTTTACAGGTACTATGGCTTCCGACTCCTCCTTTCCTTATGTCCGTTCGGAAAGCGCTTTTGCTGATGCGCCTACGGATCGGGAAGTTTTCGCGCTAATTCGGGACTACGACCCAGAGCGGAAGTCTCTTCATCTGTGCGAATCGTAGTATAATTCTATTGTCCGAGGTCGGCACAGCTTCACCTGTGCGGCACCGTCAGAACCCATCCCGTCAATCCATTACGCTGACCCTCCGCAAGTTACTTACGCAGTGGAAGAGGTCAACTGAACTTCGGAAGGTCGTCTCCAACCTTCCATGGCATCGATACCAGTGCAGCCGCCGATGGCCCTAAGCATTCTGGGGCGTCACATATGCCAAGGAGATGCGCGTCCTTGGGGCCAGGTTTATTCGATAGGAGTGACCCCCTGTCATCCGGCTGGTTATCTGCAGTGGGCTCGTTACATTATGTCGGCTAAGAAGTCGCTGCTGCTGAAAACCGGGTTATATCCAGCGATCTAGGCGTCCCTCTTTTATTACCACACTATTCATGTATGGTGGGTTAAATCCTTTCTGGAGTAATGAAATATCCCGACCTATACATTTCTCTTATCGGATCAGGAGGTGTCAATCTCGCTGGAGGAATTTGCGGAGATGTCTGGGTTACCCGTTAGAGAAGATCATTATGAGGAGATACTTCCTTCTGACGAGTATGTCTTCGCTACCGAATCAGTGGTTATTGGTCTTACCCCAAAGAATGTCGTTCGACACAAATTTCCGAGCTTGATCAAAGTGTTAAACATATATGAAAGATTATTCTTGGAGTCTGGGGGGCACGGAGTTAGCTTCACGGACTTCGTTGACCGCTTCCTTCGTCCAGAAGCTCTGTCTAAGAAAGCTGCGAAGTTTGCCAAGCTCGATGATGATCCATTCGGATCTGGTTTGGACAAACTGCCGACTACGGAGGCGGATTTAAAGAAGTTCTTTATTCCGGATACTCCAGTCGTCCCCTTCGCAGAGATTGCCGCTTCGGACATCGATGAGGAGACGTTCTTCATGGGGTTCATCGGCTTGTAGTTGAGCTGGCTTGCGCTACCAATGCACCCCCGTCATATGAGACCGTCCATCTTTTATCCAGCTCACCGTATTGTGGCGAGGACACGCATGGCTATTGGGGTTGCAGGACTGGCTCACTTATATCATGGTCCGAGTTTAGCGGCCGATACCACTCAGCCGGGCGTGAAGCCCGTAAATCTCCCATTGCACTACTTCACCTCGTAGATCGAGATGCACGTGCTGGGTGCTTTTGGTGTGCTTAAACAGCCCCGATTTTACGAAGGATACAATTTTCCTTGGGTTATGCACTTGGTTGATGCTTCTTTTCTAGACCCAACCCAGTGAGAGGCTCGGCGATTGCTTCGCCCATGTATGGTTGGGGACAGCATGACCTTTGTAGATAAAATTTTGACCATCGGTAAGGAGCCTTCCAAAGTGGTCCAGCCCTTCATGATATCTTCAAGGATGGAGCTTCTGCATTGAGGGCCCGGGAGATCATCCATTTGTACTCCATCGGGCCGGATTTCCTGGTATTCAGACAGAACGCCTCGGTTTTGTTTATGAGATATAACTCGCATCGTTTTGCTTAGCAATCGGGTTATAACCAAAGCGTTCCCCTCGAGGCGTTAATTGTTGATCCAATTACTACTGAGGAGGGTGTTCGCAATGCGGCACACCATTTCATGCGTCTGAATACGGGGTCTCATTTCCTGATCAGCGAGCCGAGTCATATTCCAAAGGCCTCGAATGCCTACGTTGCTTGGTATCAGCATGCAACGAGTGCCGTCGTCAAGGAGGAAAGGCGGATGCTTCTGGACCACAAGGATTCTGTCCAGCCAGCAATCCCGCGGTCTCACTAAGGCGGCGGGCAGTTGTCCGTCTTTCCTGGAGAGAAAGCAGTACGGTCGTAGTTCCGCGAGCTTTTCCGGATAAGCCTCGACCGGACGCTCCCGCGACTGTGGTAGCTGTGGCGTCTCCGGAGTCGGGCATTGGTTCGGAGATCGGGACCCACCGTCCGAAGAAGCCCGTTAAGAGAAAACTTTTATCATCGGGTGTTGGTGCCAGCTCACAGAAGAAGAAGAAATCCTTATTCTCAGCCGACGTTGTATTCGGTCAAGAGCGTCATGCTCCTTATAGCGAAGGCTTAGCTGAATACGGCACTAACGTTGGCCTGTTCGAAGCTTCTGTCTACGAGAATGCCGCTACTGATCTTCAAGACGCTATCGAGGCTTCTGAAAGATTAGCCCGCGAGCAGGCAGCGCTTGCTTCTCTTGCGGCATCCGGTATATTCCGCTTACATTCTTCCGTACACGCATTTTTTCTTTGAATTTATTATGTCTTATAAACGCTCTTTTTCTTAACAGGAATCTCCACTGAAGAGGCTCTCTTAGCGTCCCTCAAGACATTTGAGGAAGAGGAGAGGCTTCGCGCTTCCATGGGTCTCGGTAGGTTTTGCGACATATTTACATATTTAGTTCATTTTATTCATAACCTAACTCCCTTCTTCCTTCTATTACAGGAACCGCCGCTACTTGTGTTGTTCCGAATACAATGCCAACCTCGGGTGGTGGTGTAGAGGAGCCTTCAGAGCCACTGACTACGATTGAGGTCCTTCGAGGGCCGCCACGGGAGGCGTTATTGAAGCAGCCGATGATGGATGTTGCAGTAAATCTGGAGTCCGAGCCTGATTTGGATAAAGACGCTTCTCTGTCGGAGGTCCTGAGGAGATCTATTCATACGGCTAAAGCTGGGAGAAAGCGCAAAAAGCATGCAGCAAGGGAGCGTCAGGCTAACCTGGCTGCAGGAGCGGGTTCGAGTGATGCTCGACCCTCTGACGTTCCCATGATGGACGTTCCTTCTGCCCTATCCACCGCTCATAAGCAGGTTGCACGTGCGGCTCGGGAAGAGGCTGAATGATTACTTCAAGGTAGAACAGCGCATGGTCCCTTGTTGAAACCTAGTAACAACCTTTTTCTTGAATTATAACACTTTTGTTTTAATAGGGCCAAGTTTAGGTGGTGACGTGGCGGGCGAAGTGCCGATGCTTGAAGAGAATGGAGTGGCAGACCTTCTTTTGGAATCCGGGACTGTTCCAATTGCTGCTTCCTCTCCTTATGGATCCCTGATATCGGCGGGTGATGCGAGCATTACGAAGGCCCTTATCGATTCAGGGGACGAAGGTGTGGATGTTGAATCCACCTTCCCGATGGAAACCGAGGAAGCCGTCATAGCTGGTGATGCTCCGGACACTGTCATGGTTTCTGCCCTGTCAGGTATTCCTCGAGCTATTACTTTTGAGTTTTTTAATTCCGCTAGGCATCTCTACTGATATCTCCTTTATTCTAAATATAGGCATGGTAAGCCTCGACGCTGTGCTGACTAAAGAATAACTGCCAGCCGCTGCCGCGACTGTCATGGTTCCACCCTTCTCTTTTGTGTCCCCCGGAGTTCTCTCGAGCTTAATGATGGAAGGTAAAGATTTCTTATTTCTTTGTTCCAATGTAGACATTGTTTTCTTGGATTTATTTATTTACCATATATTGTTACAATCCTGCAGGAGTGCTTTTTGACCGCTTACACCAGATATTAAGCTCGCACTTCGCCTTCCAATCGGAATTCGTTCCTCCTTCAGACGTTGGTCAGTATATTCCCCACCTGTTATTTCATCTTTCTACGAGCAAATTTTCTATTGCTAAGCTTTTCTCTTATTGACGACAGTATTACGACTCGAGGGAGAGAACGAAGAAATAGCCGAGTCTCTTGCGCTTCCTAACTTGCCATTTTTGACCACTGGTATGGTTGATATCGTCCATCATCATTCTTCCTTATTTTTCGGGTTGAAATCTGACCCTTCTTTATGTGTACTTTATTCTGCAGCAGCTATACCGGCTTTGGCTCCCTTTGAATCCCGTATTAATATGCCCGCAGGGCCCTTTGCTAAGCGTCAATCTTCCAGGGGCGCGGCGAATAGCAGGCAGATGTTAAGTGAATTCATCGAAGATCTTAATGTTGAAGCCCTCACTTCTGCTGTGGATTTTGCTGACGAGGTCAACCCTATGCCGGTGACGCTTGTGAATTTCCACAATGAAGATTTCGTCGGCATTTGGGTTGACTATTGTAAGCGGATTCAAGTTTGTTTTCATGAGATCGAGCATAAACGTCTCACTCCTGAAGCATTAACCTTGAAGGCTCAACTGATCGCGTGGATCAAGCAAAGTGCTGATTCCATTCAATACTTCGAACGAAAGTTGGCCCTAAAGCAAAAGAAGCATGAGACAGCTTCTGGCGAATCTAGCCAATTGCGCGCCCAGGTCGAAACGAATGCCGCGAAGCTGCAAGTTATTTCTGAAAATCTCGAGCAATGTGTTTCTAATGGACTAGCGTTGAGGCAGAACCTCGACTTTACCGAGCGGGGCATGCGAGGTTGCTAAGCAGGAAATCACTGAGAAGCTTTCACCTTGCAATAATGGGTTCAAGTCGAAGCCAGACTGACTACAATAGTGGCGCGCGAGGAGGAATTGCGGGAAGAGAATGAGCAGGTTGCCAATTTACTGAAAGCCCCGCCTTCTTAACGGCTAGAATTGTATTTCCCATTTTTCTTTACATAAATGTTAACCGTATCTCTTAAACATTTTGATTTATGAATAAAGAATTCACATTTTTTTGTATATGCTCCTTTGTGTTTGATGTCTTAGTTTAGCGCTCATTAGTTTCTTTACTCGTTTCGAAGTTTGCATACGCTCCTCTGTGTTTGATGTCTTAGTTTAGCGCTCATTACTTTATTTACTCGTTTCGGAGTGTTTTTAGTTTACCTCGCTTGGATTTACAGGCAAATTTGTCCTAACATTATATGCAGATAACCCCCATTCTTTATGACAGGGGTCCGTTAGGTTTATGGTATTAGGGTTTTAGTCCGTGGTACCTTCGCGTTGGCTGATGTATTCTGTGATATGCGGTCTTTAGGCCGCTGTTCGAGTAGCCCAGCAACTGTCGTGTCTCTCATCCCTTCGGGGGCTGGACAAGACGTCTTCAAGTAATATCCTTAGCTTATATTACCATCGGAAGAGCAAACGTTAGGAATTTGCCATGACGCTTTTTACTTGAGGTTAGGCTCAATTTGGAGCCCCGATGAGTCATAACCACTCCGCTCTGGTGTAGGATGATCTCCGACAGTCTTTTAGGCTTTATATGAGTTGCTTTTATGACCCAAAGCTGGGAATATGTCGTTGCTTCATTTTTTATTTTGACGATATCGCGTCGTTCCTTTGCTGAAATAGGGTAGACATCTGTAGGAATTCTATGCTGTATGTATTGCAATTGAAGTCCGGAGCTGGGAATATGTCATTGCTCCAATTTCATTTGATAGCAGCGTCCGCATCCTGCTGAAATGAAGGGGAACGTAAAGATGGTCTCTGGGTTGTATATAAACCGTCAAGACTTGGAGTTAGGATTTTGTCGTGACTCCATTTCTGCTTTGACCCTTGGGTCTTTTGTTGACATTGCATTAGCATCCTGCTGGCATGAGAAGCACGTCGAGTTAGAGTTAGGATTTTGCTGTCACTCCTTTTTGATTTGGCTCCTTGAAGCCTTTGTTGACATCGCATCTGCATCCTGTTGGCATGAAAAGCACATCGAGCTGGAGTTAGGATTTTGCTGTCACTCCTTTTTGATTTGGCTCCTTGAAGCCTTTGTTGACATAGCATCTGCATTCTGTCGGCATGAAAAGCATATCGAGCTGGAGTTAGGATTTTTCTGTGACTCCATTTTTGCTTTGACCATTGGGTATTTTGTTGACGTTGCATCTGTATCTTGCTGGCATGAGAAGTACGTCGAGCTGGAGTTAGGATTTTGCCGTCACTCTTTTTTGATTGGGCTCCTTGGAGCTTTGCTGACGTCACGTCAGCACCCTGTTGGAATGAAGATAGCGTCGAGCCGATCTTTAGGCTGTAGATGTTGCCATCAAGATCTGGTTCTCCCTATGATGGAGCCTGGTGGGAAAATATAGTTCCCTTTTTATTTGTGCCCATGGATTGTATACAGGGGTCAGTGTAGACTCACCTGCAGGGCAAAAATGTTTCACTTCCATTTTTTTATTTTTTTCCGCGATGCTCTATCTTTTCAGCTTTTATGTCGTGAAAGTCGTGATTTCCCAATCATTTCGGCTATTTATCACGGTGCCCAATCATTTCGGCAATATATTTTTTATTTTTACTCGCTGTTTTTTTTATTGCGAGTTGCCCAATCATTTCGGCTTTCTCATACGCATTTTTTTTGCAACTCGCTGAGTTTTATTACGAGTTAGGAATCTGAGATCTGATACCAATCTTGGTATCAGTATCGCTACAACTGGAATATTGTCAGGAGCGAATCATCATTTGCCGTAAGAGAACTTGGAGTTTGACACCTGTTTAGGCATCAGCATCGCTACAACTGGAATGTTGCCAAGAGCGAATCATCATTTTCCTTTGTCAATTTGAACAAAGATGGCTTAGTAGACAGGGTTAGGATCCTGTCGACTAAGACTTTTGACTTTATGAGCCGTAAGGGTCTCACAAAGGTATTTCTCCCTACGAGTCGAGAGGATCTCCTAAGTGTATTTTCTCCTTAGGAATCGTGGGGATTCCTAAGTGATATATATTTTTTGTAAGTCGTAAGGATCTTCCAAGAGTGTTTTCTTCTTATAAGTCGAGAGGACTTACAAGTGTCGTTCACCATATGGAAACATTTCTTGCCATTGGTAGAACTTGGTAAGGGAATATTTATCTGTGCCCGTGGATTGTATACAGAGGTCAATATTAGACCGCCTGTAGGGCAACGTGGATATGACGGCTTAAGAAGAGCTTTAGATCCCTGTAGCTTAAGGCTTTTAAATACTATGAGCTATGGGGGTCTCATAGGGGGAAATTCTCTTTATGAGTCGTGAGGATCTCGCAAATGAAACTTCTCCTTAGGAATCGTGGGGATTCCTAAGTGTGTTGCTCCTTTGTAAGTCGTAAGGATCTCACGCAGGTATTTTCTTTTCACATGGTCAAAAGGACCTTGCAAGTGCAGATGGATTTTTTATTTTACGAGTTTGCGCACTATTCGGATTTTCACAAACTCGCCGTCAATCCTGTTGTTTTTGCTCACGGCGCCCTTTCGGGTTTTCATCCATGCCCATTTTGCTTGTGGACATTCCATCTTTTTTTTAAATGAGATTGTGCCCTTCCGGATTTTCACAAGCTCACCAGTAGCCATGCTGTTTTTACTCACGGTGCCCTTTTGGGTTTTCATCCGTGCCCATTTCGCTTGTGGACATACCTCTATTTTTTTAAATGGCGAAACTTTCGAAAGTAGTTTCGTCGCAGGTGACCCATCTGTTTGCCGGTGGATTTTGGGGGTGGCTTCATCGCTGGAGTAGCTATGTAGCCAGTGAAACTTGAGTTGCAACCTTCGCCGTTAGGAATTCGATTGCAATATAGATCTCAAGGGAGCATATCACCGCATTTGGGGACGATGTTCTACTTTAGGGACATTCCGATCCATTATCGCCATGTTTGAGGCGAAATTTTAGTTTAAGGACATCTCGGTCCATTGTTGCCATATTTGAGGCGACGCGGTAGTTTAGGAACATTCCGGTCCATTATTGCCATGTTTGAGGCGAAATTTTAGTTTAGGGACATCTCGGTCCATTGTTAGTTTAGGGACTTCTCGGTCTATTGTTGCCATATTTGAGGCGGATAATTAGTTTAAGGACTTCTCGGTCCTATATCGCCATATTTGAGGCGGGTAATTGTTTAAGGACTTCTCGGTCCGATATCGCCATATTTGAGGCGGGTAATTAGTTTAAGGACTTCTCGGTCGTTGTCGTCGTTTTTGGGACAACAGAGCTTTTTGTATACTATTCTCAGAGTTCTGACTCAGGAAGATAGCGAGCGGACACAAGCATCGTTATGTATCATTGACCTAAGTCGTGACTCGTCAAGCGTAGTATTTTTTGAGGAATCGGCCGTTTATTGGTCGGAAGGGTCTTCGTCATGCATATCCATGAGCAGGTAGGCTCCACCTTGGTAGATTTTGTCTATGATGTACGGGCCTTCATAGTTTGGCTCGAACTTCCAATGTTTTGCACGATTGGGGATCATTGGTCTTTTGACGACTAGTACAAGTTCGTCTTAGCAGAATATTCTCGGCCTGGTTAGTTTTTCGTATGACCGTGTCATTCTCGCCTTATAAACCTCCAGATTTTTCTATGCTACAAGACGAGTTTCGTTGAGGGCGTCGAGCTCCTCAAGTCGAAAATGAGCATTTTCTTCATCTGTTAGCTCGTACTGAATCGCTACTCATAGAGAGGGGGGTTCTATTTCCAGAGGAAGCATTGCTTCCATACCGAATACCAACATGTATGGTATTGTATTCGTAGTCGTTTTGAACGTTGTTCGGTATGCCCAGAGAGCTTCGTGCAACCTTTCGTGCCAGTCTTTTTTGTTTCTGAACACTGTTTTCTTTATAATTTTTATCAAGGTCTTGTTAAAAACTTCAGCTAAACCGTTGGCCCGAGGATTATAAACTGAAGAGTATCTCCAATCTATTTTATGCTGTTGAGCAAAGCGACTGATTTTATGACTTCTAAAAGCTGGCCCATTATCCGAGATAATTCATCGCGGAGTGCCGAACCGATAGATGACATGTGTCCTGAAGAAATGGAGGATATTCTCCGTCTTCACCTACCTTAGTGGCACTGCTTCTGCCCACTTAGAGAAGTAGTCGGTCGTTGCCAATATAAACCGATGTCCTTTGGACGCCGCCGGTTCAATGGGATCAATTATATCGGTTCCCCACATATCAAATGGTCAGCTAGCCACTGTTGGGTGTAGCGGATTTGGATGTTGGTGGATGAAGTCCCCATGGATTTGGCAAAAGTGACACTGCTTCGCATATTCGAGCCAGCCCTGAATCATTGTAGGCCAATAGTAACCCATTCTTTTGATCTTCAGTTTCATCTTTGTCCCAGCTTGGTGAGAACCGCAGAGTCTGTCGTGAATTTCTTGAACGACTTTCTTTGCTTCCTCCGGCCCCAGGCATCTTAGCCATAAACATTCGAATGATCTCTTATATAGAGTATCATTGACGAAGGTGAAAGACAAAGCTCGTTTCATGAGCTAATGTCTAAACGATGCATTTTTGGGCGTTCGTCGAGACTTAAAGTAGTCTATGAAGACTTATCTCCAGTCCTTAACCTTTTCTTCGTCCTTTATTTGAAGGGCTGCTTGTTCGGTCGTTTTTTTTCTTTCGGATGACTCTATCAGATCTTCCGAAGATATATCCATTGGCGCGAGAACCCTAGGGCTTTGTACAATGATCTTTACGTCATCGAGGTTGTCATCAGCCAGTTCCCTAGCCAATTTGGCCAACGCGTCCACCTTACTGTTTTCTGCACGCGGTATACTCTCCAGGATGTATGAAGGGATTTGTGTCAGCAGTTGCTGCACTCTTTCGCCATACTTTATCAGCTCTGGCTTGCACATCTGATAGTCGCCATTTACTTGGCTAACGATCAGTTAGGAGTCTCTATATATGAGGAGGTTTTTGAGTCCTATGTCGATAGCGATCTCGAGACTGGCTATCAAAGCTTCATATTCAGCTTCGTTATTAGTTCTTGGTTTCGTTAAGGAAAGGGCAAAACGCATTATCTCTCCTTATGGAGTCACGAAGATAAGGCCGACCCAAGCTTTGATTATGGGGACGTTTTGCTTTCGCCTTTTCATGGAAGATACTCCATCGAAGTAGAGCTCCCATTGGGAATCATTTTCTTCTTTCTCTTCTTTGATTGTGTTGAACGCATGTTCATCCGGCAACTCACAATTTAAGGAAGAGTAGGATGGTATCGGATGCTCCGCAAGAATGGCATTTCACTGCTTTAAGGAGTTGATAAGCTATCGAGAACTCGATCAAGAGGAGGGCCCATTTAGCAAGCCTTCCTGTTAGTATGTCCCTTGACATCAAATATTTGAGATTGATATGAGATGGACCTCATGTGCCAAGGTATAATGTCCGAGCTTCGTTATTGCAAAGATCAGAGCCAGGCAATACTTTTCGATGGGGGTAGTTGTTTTCTGCCCCCAAGAGAACTCGATTCAAATAGTACAAAACTCTCTCCTTTCCCTGATTGTTCTCTTATGTCCATAGCGCACCTAGAGAACCTTTAAGAGTTGTCGTATATAGGATAAGGGGTTTTCGCTCAACTGGAGTGGTCAACACTGGCGGATTTTGCAGGTATTGCTTGATTTCTTCTAGTGAATTTTGGCACTTTCGATCCCAGATGAACGGGATCCCCTTCTTCATCAGATGACTGTAGGGACGGTATTTTCCGGAGAGGTTGGCTATGAACCGCCGGATATATGCGAGCTTTCCTTAAAGAGATCGCAATTGTCTGAGAGTTCTTGGCGTGGGCATTTCCATAATCGTCTTAATCTTTGAGGAATCGATTTCGATACCCCGGTGCCATATGATGAATCCTAGGAATTTTCCTGAGGAGATTCCAAACGCGCATTTTAGAGGATTCATATTCAGATTATACTTCCGAAGACGTCGGAACATTATTTTTAGATGTTCTCAATGTTCCTCGTAAGACTTTCTTTTCACCACAAGGTCGTCGATGTAGCATTCGACAATCTCAAGGATGAGGTCATTGAAGATCTTTGTCATAGCCCTCTGGTAGGTAGCGCCGGCGTTCTTCAAGCCGAAGGGCATCACTTTATAGCAGAATATGCCCAGCGGGGTCCGGAAGACAGTATGATTTTGGTCTTCAGGATGCATTTTTATTTGATTGTATCCTGAAGATCCATCCATGAAGGAGAAGACCTTATGGGTAGACGTGTTATCGATCATCAGCTCGGTAACAGGTACTGGGAAATCATCCTTCGGACAAGCTTTGTTGAGGTCCCGAAAGTCCACGCAGATGCGCACCGTCCCATTTTTCTTCATTACTGGAATGATGTTAGCGATCCAGTCGGGATATTGAACTTCTTGGATGAAGCCGGAGTCGATTAGTTTCTTGACCTCAGCATTTATACGCATCTCAAGTTCGAGCCGCATTCTTCTTGGCCCCTGTTTGACGGGCTTTATGTCCGGTGATATAGCCAGCTTATATACCGCTACTTTTGGATCTAGACCCGGCATCTCGGAATAGTTCCATGCAAAGCAGTCTTTATTTTGCATGAGCATTTCTTTTAACGTGGCCACCTGTTTTCTAGATAGCGGCTCACTGACGAACGTTAGGCTCGGATCATTTTCCGACCCTAAGTCAATTTTCCTTAGGTTATCCGCCGTAATGTGTATCCCATCTTCCAGCTCTTTTGATGCTGGTGGAAACTCTGAGATCATCTCGTCCTCGTCTTCATTTGCGAAGCACATGAAGAGGTCATCCATAGTCTCGTGCCCTCCCTCCTTTGAAAGTGTTATCACATTGCAGGTACGAGTTCGCTTCCATTCTTGATATTGGGCTGGTCCTATCATCGCGGTATAGGTCCTCTTTAGCTCATGCTTTAGCAGTGGAGTTACCCACCAGCTGTCAGATAAAGCGAACATGTCTTGCTGATACTGGTCTTCTACCCAGTCTTTGAAGGTGAAGCAGTCTTCGAGGGGATGACATGTTACTCGGTGGTAGGAGCAATAATCCAAGTGATGGACCTCGTTTATTTGTTCGGGACGCCGGGACTCTGGAAGTGTCATCATTTGGTGTTTCGTTACAAGTTTGAATATTTTCCTCGTCTTATAATGGGGGAAAGAGTATTCCCGACCCATATTTTTTATAAAGGCAGGTTCCAATCGACCTTTTCTCGATTGTACGACCTCTTGGATCCGCTTCGTTGTTTTCAAACGTTGTTTGCGTTCCTTGCCCTATTTTTTCCTCTATTTTGGGATTTTCCCTTTTCACGAGGACATACAGCGAGCCGGGGATAAAAAACATTATAGTCTTCCTTCTCCGCGGATTGCTGATTGAGGCACTACATCTTGGCCTTTTTATAAATGGCCATTTCGCGGCTGTGATCGTCTCGGCTCTTTCGACAAGCTTCTTTTATTAGCTTGTCTATTTGTTCTTCGAGTGACGGACTTAACGTTTTTAGAGCGGGATTTCGCTCTGTTCCAACGTCACAGCCATTCAGAAGAGCGTTTTCCCCTTCGCTAGAGCTGTTTATAACACGGCAACTGTGGAACTGCTCCCGTGTCTT
Organism: Agapanthus africanus; assembly: GCA_030015575.1. Taxonomy (NCBI): domain Eukaryota; kingdom Viridiplantae; phylum Streptophyta; class Magnoliopsida; order Asparagales; family Amaryllidaceae; genus Agapanthus; species Agapanthus africanus. The sequence continues at coordinate 188,667,289 of JASDDO010000028.1, forward strand.
GGACCGAACGTATCCGAGCCCCATTGTCTCCATCTTCCCGTTGGACATCTTTCGCTGAGTCCCGGGAATATCCTAAATCTTTTTGTAAAATTGGGCTTGCCGAACAGTTTGTTCAAGGGGTACACCTTGGCGTCTTAACAGCCTTTTCAATCCCTCCGTGTAGTATCTTGGCAGATGAATTGGTTGAAACCTGTCGAGTACAAAATCGGCATCATGCCAGACTTCTTTTTTTACTTTCGTCTCCGTAGATTGGTAGAAGAGGATCGCTTTTTCATCTCTTTGCGTGGGAGGGACGTAGAAAGTCTGTAGCTCTTGTACGCTGTATGTATCGAGCGCATTAAGTTTCTTGTAATGCCGAGGCGGAGCCATTATGATTTGCAGACTCTGATCTGCTCCGGCGAGGGTTTGCACTGACGGGCGGAAAGAGAACACTGCGTTGGCCTCGTCCTCAGAGTCGCTGCCAAAGACCAGAATATGGGTAGATGGTCCGGACCTGTTTTTTTTTTTCTGGGGTTGCCCCGAGTAGACTATTTCTTCATCTTCCTTGAAATCGCTCCCAAACATCGGGATAGTGGCAGCGGACTTCTGCTTATCTTCTGGCTTATGACACCTTTCTGTATTTTCGAAGTCTAGTAGGAAGTACTTTGCATCTTCATATTTCCGGACCTCGTTTATGGAAAATGGATTTAGCTCCCCTGTGACGGTGCATTCCAAGCCGTCTTTGAACTACTTCATACACTGATGTTGTGTAGAAGGGATGACGTTGTACTCATGCAACCAGGGCCTGCCGAGCAAAGCGTTATAGCAAGTCTTGGCGTCAATGACGTGAAATTTGATGTCAGTGACGAGCAACCCGAAGCGTAACGTCAGTATTACAGACCTAAGCATCCGTAATGACTGTGAGTCGAACCCGGAGATTGTAATTTTGTCTTGGGCCAAGTGCTGAACGTTCATACAAATCTCCTTCAGCACCTTCACATTGAGAAGGTTGACAGAGGATCCGTTGCCGACAAGGATTTTGCCTATTTTAATGTCATGGCAGTACCCGGTGACGTATAACGGGAGGTTATGTTCGTACGTACAGAGGAGGAGATCTTCATCACTGAATGTAATGTCAGCCATGTGGGCCTCTGTCAGTTCATCTTTCATCTTCTCTTCTGCAAGGAAATCTTGGAACTGATCGGGCTCTTGTAATGCCTTGATCAGAGACTCTCGTGCCTCTTTGGACAAGAGAAGAGCATCTAATATGCTCAACTGTGAAGGTATTTTCCTCAGATGTGCTAGGACATTGCGATCCACCTTATTTTTCCAATACGGGTCCCTTACTGCGAGCTCTTTGACAACTCCACCGTCGAGGGCAATTTCCTCAGGGATTTTTTCTTTCCCTTTGTCTTTTTTGCTCGAACCTTTGTTTGTAGGTCCGAGGTTCTTTCAGGTAGCGTGCGGTTACGCAACTGAATATTCTCGCAGTTCTTCTTCTCCTCTTCTTATTTAGAGGTGAAGTCTTTGAAGAGAGGGCTGAGGGGTATTTCGTCCTCAGAATCGCTCCTGAAAGTTAGAACTTGGGGTTTTCCCTCTTCTGAACTGGCACCAATCATATAACAGCTGCCAGTCGTTTTTTCATATACATCTGTCGCACTCTTTTGCTATTGACAAGCTTTGCACTTCATCTTCTTGAAATGTTTTTAATGGGCAACGTATCCTTACCACCACTTCTTGAAGGTACTGCACTCTTCGGTGGGATAGGTAACCTTCCGATGATATTGGCAGTAGTTTGGATGTGAATCCTCTCCGTCGAGGCATATGACCCCGTCACGCCCCGCTTCCCAGTCTACGGGAAGAAGACACGGCGAGGCCCGCTACGTACTTACTCAGAAGTAAATACGCTAAGCATAACTAAGCAATATAAAGTAAGTACACAAGAGATAGAAATGTAAATGAACAGCAACTTTATTTATTAAACATTCTTTTATAGGTACAACTGAAATGAAAATACATGAATAGAAAGCGATGCCTAAACAATGGCATAACTGAAATGAAATAAATGTACAAGTGACTAAAACTCTGGGTCAAATGGTATGTGCTCCAAATCTTCAGCGCTGGGCTCGATCTCCAACGAGTCCGAATCACCTGACAACATTCCAAAGAAAGAAGAAAGGAATATCGTCAGCGAACAATCGCTCGGTAAGTCCCAAATGTGAGTAGAGATAGAATAGACAGAAAGATTATAACTTATAATGTTTGATTATATTGTTAACGCTGTTGTTCGTAGCTTGGTACAGAAAATGCCAGTGTATACGAAAGGAGTCCCACTATTCCGGAGACTAAGGTATACGGAGCACAAGGAACCGTTCAGCCACAGTACAACGGCAATGGATATTCAGGTTAGGCGTATTATGGTTACAGTCTTGTACCACTTCTAACACCTTCCGTACCAATCTACCCCTTATAAACCCCGCGATGTCTTTTATATTTATTTTATTATTTTGTTATATAGATGGATGACTTGCCGAAACCATGGTATCAGTAAATGGAATGGATATAAATGGAGAGTCATGTAGACGGAGTATATCCATGGTTCAGTTCAGTCAATATAGATTGAATAGACGGATTCATGTTTATACTTGAATCACATTCAAGTCAGATTGATTAGATTGAGACTCAGTCTGAGTCAGATACTTTAAAAAGAATTTTGAAATCCTAAATTAGTTTTGATATTATCGGTAACTGCTGCGCATGGACGGCAGGATTTGTGTCTTTTTCAAAAACAATTACCGTGTTGATAACACCGTTTGTTAGATTTTCTACCTTAGATAGGAAAGCACCCATATCTCCGACTCCCTGAGTCTCAAAAGACTGGTCCCGCTTAAACCTATGTTTACTAGGGTCCTTATTGTAATTTGGTATAACTTGAGGGGGTTTTATGTAAAAATAATTTTGGTATAATTTCAAAATACACCTCAAGCATTTAATTATCGTCTTTAGGGTTTTCATAGTTGTATATTTTATAAATGTGAAAATTCTAGTGAATAAAACCTAGTTTTCATAGTATAGGGTATTCTATTGAAATATCGGTATTGTTTTGTATTTGGATGATATTTTCATGTAATGGTGATTCCTTTTGAAAACATGGAATATTTATATAATAAAAATAAAGTAAACATTTTGATAATAGATATATATTTATATATTTAAAAATAAATTTTATTTATTTTCTTGTAGAAATCTCATTTTCTAAAAAAAATTGCATAAAAAATTCCAACGAGATCGAATGCTCCATTCGGAGGTCTGCATCTCGCTCTACTAGGCCCGAGGATGTACAATAATCCACACCATCCAAAATGGGGTCCCCAAAAGTGGGTTGTAGAGACGCAATTGTAAGGAATTGTTTGATATATCTTTTTATAGAAATGGTTTTATAAGTTGATGGTATTTATTTGTAAAGCCGTTTTATCCCATAACTATATTCCCAAATTTCCATCGTGCTATGTCAATGATGTGTGTTGTGATGAGGTAGGTCATTATCTCGTGAGTTATCTAAAGGTAATACAATTTTATGTTGTTTTATGTCGTAAATGAAGTATGTGGTATTTTACCGTAAAAGTACAATAAAAATTGCAATAAAGAATATTTTGAGATGAAACTTGTTTTAATAGATATGTTTATGTTTGTTAAACAATATGTGAGAGTATGGAATTTTATTAATTAAGAAAAATAACGTTTTAAAGAAAAACCGAATCGGAAGTCGGATTAATTCTGCTTCCGTCGTGTTTTAGAAATGAATGTTTTTAAAGTAGAAGAAAAAAGGGGGAGAGGGGGCTTACCGGTTTTTAAGGTAGAGGGGAGAAGAGGGAAGAGTAGGGAAGCGCCGGTGCATCGTTTCGTCGCCGGAAACTCCTTGGATCGTCGTCGGAACTTCGCCCTTCGCTAACTCCACTTGTACATTAAAGAGACTTGGGAATTCTTGAGAGTTTTGGCAGGGATTTCTGAGTGAGGATGTGTGAATTGGGGTGTGGTATTTACAGGAAAATCTAGGGTTTAGAGGTGATGAAGAATGCATTAAAATTGGTTTAAATGGGCATTTTATTGTTCTCTGGATAATTTCAGAGAAAATAAACAGTGTGGGGTTAGTGGGGTAGCTGAAGAGACGCAGGGGTGAAATATGGGGAGCATTGGGTACGGGGGGCCCGGCGGTGCCGATCGAGATGAAGATCTCCCCGGTCGAGGAGTGGGGTCGAGGTATGGGATGCTCGCCACGTGTTTGTGTCTGTTGGTATAAGCTAGTGCACATGTTTGTTTAATCTGTAACTTAACACTCTACGTGTAGTGCACGTGCAAACCCTTTGACTTCTAAAAGATTAAAAGAAAATAAAATAAAAAGATAATGTGGCTGGGGGGATTCGATCAATGGGCTACGTCACAGCAGTGCAAGGCTTTACCAATGTGCTACAAGTACTTTCTTGATGTTCTAAAATAAAACAAATACTTATAGTATGCACAGGATTGCAAATACCCCAATTGTACATTAACATTTAAACAATTTTCTGTACATTGAAATTGGAGTTATTACAGACCCCGGGAGTGTTTCTTACGAGAGGTGGCAGCTTCAATCCCATTGACAGGGCTTTGGCGAACAGCTTCTCTGCCTTGATCCTGCTCTTATTTGTGGCAGGTATGCTTTGGTTTGGTTGGAGTACTTTACGACTCATTCTTGCCACAGGTTTTTCATCCTGACGCTGACGTTTAGCCTTTCGTATATAGATATTTAGCGTTCTCGGTCAGTTTTGCTTTTTCAAAAGGCTTCGTTTAACAACCTATCGATCGGGTCTTCTGGTAGTTCCGGGGATTTTAGCGTCGATTCTGCCCCCAGTTCTTCTGCGTTGTTTTATGAGAATGAGAGTTTCTTCGTCATTTAACAACAAATGAGAGAACATGTGGCAACTTGCTAAATGGTTTTCGGTTTCTTATGATGAGTCATTTTACTCATCATTGTCACTATCTTCGTTCTCAAGAATATGCTTGAGGAACTCTTCGAGCGTGACTGGTTTCCACGCCTTCTGGTTGTACTCCTCCAGCATGTCAATGTACTTTTGTAGGTCTGTGCACTTATCGTCATACTCGGCCGGCTGCACAGGCTTCTTGGTCTTCTTCTTTTTCTTCGAAGACTTTAAAGGCTTGACTTGGGGATTTTGCCTTTTGTCAACAATTTTCGGTACGGGACGCGGTTTCAGCATCCCTTCGATGATTTCATGTTCGAGTGGGCTTTTCCACCTAACTGCCGGACATGCCTGTAGATCTTTCAGCATTTTTTAGGTTTTAGCTGAAAGAACGACTTCCCATGGAGTTTCTTCCACGCGCGAGCAAGATGCCCCCGGCGCATCCACCTTTTTAGGAGTGTGCTTCTGTGGTGGGTTCACCCTCCAGTTCTCAGATAGCGTGAACTTTCCCTGTTGATACCGGTCCTCGACCCAGTTCTTGAAGACGTAGTAATCCTCAATTAGGTGGCTCACCATTCTATGATAGACGCAGTAGTTGGGGTTGTTGACGTCGCCGGGATGCGGTGGATGCTATGGGTCTGGCAATGTGATGAGTTTGTTATGCATTGCTAACTCAAATAGTCTCCTCGTCTTATTGCGGGGAAACGAGTAAGCGCTCCTAGCTTTTCTTCTAGGGATAGGCGTAAGCATGCGTTGTTTTAGCGAGCAGCCGGTTTTGGGCCAATCGGTTTTCATTGAGCGTTGGCAACGAAGGCCGCTTTCCCTTTACCCCTGGCGTTTCGAGTGTCCTTACTTGAGGAGGAAGATCCATGGCCCATCTGTTCCATTTGGGCCAATTTATCGATCAGAGCCTAGAAGGTTGTTGGTTTGAAGAACTTCATGAACTGGGACACAGCCGTTTGAGGATCAAGGGTCCCGATGAACATGTGTAGGGTTACTAGGCACTGTCACAAGGGTCTATAAGGTATCAACCATGCCCGATTTAAAATTTAGACGTGCCGAACAACCTAAAGCGAGGATCTTTGCTTGATTATTAGGGTTAAACATGCAAGTAAACATCTTTACAACTAAGAGAGAGGGATTACAACCTTTGTAGTCCGCTCCTTCGCTTCATAAGTTCCGAGTAGTAGTCCCTTCGCCGCGATCCATGATCTCCCGGACTCAAAAGAAGCTCCATAACCCGAATGATCCATGCTTGCTTGAAGTCTTGCTCTTCTAAGATGATCTACCTTAAAATTTCTTTAACTCAAGCTCTCACTCACTAATCAAGTATTAATGAAGTGAACACCCTAATCTAATAGGCTAGATTAGATGAGGATGATGAAGTAGGATTTATGCTCTCTTTTGTTTTCATAATCTCATACTAAAACATCACAAAAGAAAAACCTAAAAAGCTTTTTAAGAGCTCAAGGAAGAAGAAGAAGAATTAATTATCCTTTTGTGATGAATAATGATTTTGTTATATTATTACAATTGCAACCATGGTTAAGTCAAGAAAGACTTAACTATTGTAGAGACCTAACTAGGGTTAAAGGGTGTGGGTTGGGTTAAGTAAATATCTCTAAAAATATCTACACAAAATATCTTTGTAAGGAACAAAACAAAAGCTTATAGAAGCTTCTAGAAATAATTAACCCAAATCAAACCCTAACCATGTTTAATCTCTACTAATCATGTTATATTTGTAATCATAACATGTTACAATATTATATATCACATATATAATATATATTTGTAACAAAAGAAAATAATACAATTAACATATATCGCATATATATCAATGTATTATCCGGTGAGAAAATGAATCAATAAAGTGAGCCAATATTAGATAATGTAATGTAATATATCACATATATAATTATACATTAAATTATCGAATCAACACTTGATCCGACAATCCGGCTATTTCTCAAATAACCGACTAATATAAACTGTATCATTTCATCGAATCAACACTTGATCCGATGACCCGGCTATATCACATATACCCGGCCGATATCAAATATCGCGAGAATAGAATACGGTATCTCATATCGTATTATCCTCGGTCCCGTACATATCACATATGTTCTCCTACTCCGTTTTGCCTGAGTCAAGAAACCTCTGTGTAGGACTCTAAAGAATCGTCAATACGCCGGTAGCAGGTGACAATCATATCAAACACCCACAAGCTGCAAGCGGTCAGCTAAACGTAACAGCCACCCAGGTATTGAGCGATCAGAAGATCAACAAGCAAGCCTGTACATTCTACTGTGAATCCAATCAGTAACACTACCGTACAGTCCGGTCTCTTCATCTGATATGTTGCATATCTAGTCTAGGGGTGGTAAACGTCAGACCCCAGTAACCGATAAGTCGTGTCGATGTGAGGCTCATAACAGGTCGAGAACCTACTGATAACACTTACCAGCAGTACTCAATATCCGCCCTAGTCAGGGACTTCCAGTTATAGCCAATCGAACACAGCATAACATCAACTCCCTATACCGGGAGAGACGAAACCCCTCCTATCGCTCATTGCCTCCATGTGATTCGGGACTGTACCCAAAAGCCACCGTTTTGCACGCCCTCTTGGACGTAGTATGATGGAAATCAAAGCACAGTGGGAATCACACAAGACTCTATGAGGATCTCGGGTCTACAGACTAACCTGTACAGTGTCACCAGAGAACTGCCATCTGACATGAGGTATAATACCATCGGGAGTTCTCGGCGAGTCCGTCCAGTGTACCCAGTCTCCACTGAGCACCCGTACACCATCTTTGATGTCAAACACCGATGGATATGAGATCATCCATCGCCCATCATATGGGTCAAGATGCGTATACGCTAGTCTACTCTGGTGTATCGATGCCCTGTCTCATCACACCCTCGACTAGGAACAGTTATAGGATGTACTCGTCGACTACCCTAGCCCCACTAGTATGATCTCATCATAGTCCCAATAGCAGAGTACATATCCTAAGGGCTTTATCAACATGTGAGAACAAGACAGTAAACTAATACAAGTCAACATGTTAAGATAAAGTGAAACCAAATAGCATACTATCATGACGAGTAAGAAAGTCCTCTCTATATATATCCAAGCATCCACTATAATATACTTCATATGTACAATAATGGCCTCTAGGGCATATATATAACTAACAACATGCCCATGGCGGGGGATTCTTCGATGCGCTGTTCGCACTTTGACCATAGGTTCCGCCACCGGATCGCATATTGGACCCAGGTTTCTCCTGACTTTACCCTTGCATTGATTAATGTTGTGATCAAGGTGCCCTCGCTTGCACTGGCGAACCGCTGTGTAAACAGCAGTTCCATCTCTGTGAATGTTCTCACGAAGTCATTTGGGAGCTCCGAATACCATTCAAAGGTCGTCTCTGACAAGCTGCCAACGAACTGCCGAAACAACAGTTTGTCGTCGCCTCCAGTGTTGCCGCACAGAGCTCTGAACTGTGCGACGTGCTAGTGTGGGTTGCCTGTCCCCCTTGTACAAATGGAACTTGGGGATCATATATCGCGTTGGGTATTTGATTTGGTCATACCAGCTTGGATACGGTCATCCGGTTCTGGCGATTTGGCCAGCAGTTTCACTAGCTTGATGAGCTCTTATTTGTTGAGGTATATAATCATCAAGAGCATCCTTGGAGATTGTTTTCTCTTTGGCTGTTGATAAAGCCGGAAGAGAATTTGATGTTTTCCCTCTGTCGTCCTCGATAATTATCGGCGGATTCTCGGCTGGGGGTTCTGGATGGATCATCATTCCAACCATGTCTAGGAACAAGAGCGTCATCTGCTTTATGTTAGCGTCTTGTTCAGCGGCCTCTTTATCTTTTCTTTCAAGCACCCTTCGCAGGAACTCTGTATCGGTCTCCTGCTTCTGGCGTTGTTCGGCTGTTGTGTCCGGGCTTTTTTTCTACGTGGTAAGTGCTGCCATTTTGGTCAGCATTTTCTGGAGCTTTTGTTGTTACTCCTGAGCTTTTGTCAGCTACCGAGTTTGCGGTCGGTAGCCCATGGAAGCACGACTTTCTTCTTTCCCGGAAGCTATGTAGACCATATGCATGATCATGCCCCCAGACTTGGGGCGTTTGGGTCCATCGCCTTTGGAATTTGCCACTGGCGGTGGGATTTTCTCCGGCCTCATTCTTTTGTGGGAGGTCAAAGTTGAAGGAGACGTTGTGACAGACACCTGTGTAGAAGAAGTCCCCCGCTGTATGACGGAGGGATGGATTTTCTCTTGTCGAGCCTTCGATTTTTTCGGTCGACGAGAGTAGTCTTTGTCGATCACAGAGTCTTGGACTTTCAGCCAGACTCTATGAATTTGGGAGGAGAGCCGCTGATGGGGGCGCTCCGGTTCTTCCTGCACAGTAACCTCTGCAGGTGGGGGCGATTTCTTTAGCACCGCCATTGGAGAGTTCTTGCGTACCCTCCTGAGTAGATCAAAGTTGTTCCCGGTTGGAACAGCAGCGTCAACTTCCACCATTAGAGCTGGTGGGGTAAGTCCAGAGAAGGAGTTGCCCCCAGCTTTTCTCACTCGGCGCCAGTGGCGACGTTGGGCATGTCTTGCAGACGGGACCGCCTCAGTTTTGGAAGCGGCTTCTTCGTGCCCCCGGCTTTGCTGAGGGGCTGCTGTTGGCGTCAACCTGTTGAAGACTGACGTCCTTAGCAGGGTTTGAGGAGGGCCGACCAATCTTTCAAAGACCGATTTTCTGGTAGGGGAAGCACCTTTGACGACTTTGCCTGTAATAGGAGTTGGGAGGGCTATCTGTTTTGGGGTAGCCCCTTCAGGTGTCACGAGCCTCTTTGCGGGCCCGTTTGGATTCTTGCCCAGCCCGTTGAAGACCGAGACGTCAGCTTTGGACGGCCCGTTGAGAAGGGCCGTTGTGGTCGCTAATCGATCGAAGACCGATCTCTTGGGAGCTTCCTCTTGCGGCGCTGAGGCACTGAAACTCATCGGTGGGAGCATGGTCCCAAAGAACAACCCAGTAGTGGCTTTCGTAACTTGCCCAACCGGCATTGCAAAGATAGAGGCCATGTTGGGCCCATAGGTTACTCCTCCAGCTGGGGTAGAACGAGTGTTGCTGTTGCAAGAAGTGCATTGGGAAGCCATCGATTTCTCTTCTTCTGCACAAGAGCAAGACACCAAATTTTAGTATCTCGAATTCAAGGGCAACCATAGCGAACCGCGATTTTGTTCGTGAAACACGACACACGAAGTGTGGAGTGGAAAGAGGAAAAAGTCCCATCGGACGTGCCAGAATCTGTTCACCGCCGGAGATAAATACGAACTGGGATGGATCGTCTTACCTAAATCTGGAGGCAGATGCTATTTGGATTTATTCGTCCACCTCACCGAAAATACCAAGTTGATTTATGGCACCATATATCGGAGGTTTGGACGGATGTGACCGTTGTAGCAGACTTTATCAGATTTCCCCTCATTTTATGAGGAGTTTTTATTGTGGGGACGCTCTTCCCTGCAGGCGCAAGCCCATGCAGTTAATTACGTTACCGCATTGCGATAACCACTTTCTTCTGCTCCAGGAATTCGCTTCGTGTCGTGTGTGTTTTTGTTTGTTTTGGTTACCCGTGGATTGTATACGGAGACTAGTTTGTGTCGTCACTCGTAGGGCGCGGATCAGTCCAAATCCGTATATTTTAGATTTGGATTTGGGTCAAGGATTTGCTTGACTGGGTTTTGAACTTAGGTTTTATACTCCTTCATTTCAGAAATATTTTTGTTTTCTTTAAGGGCCGTTAATCTAGTTTGAGATTAAGATCAACTTAAATCTATAGGTGAGCATTTGGGCTCAGTTTGTTCTTGCTAAGGACGCGTTAGTCTTATTTGAGACTAAGATCAACTTAACATTCTAGGATCATTTTTGCTTAAGATCCAGCGAGCATTTGGGCTCAGCTGCAAGAGACTTAGCCAATTTGGGCTTAGTATACTTGGTCTTTTTTATTCAAAAGTGCTAAGCACTTATTTGAGCTCTGTTTGTTCAACCCTTTTCTTTTCATGTAAAAATGATGAGCACTTATTTGAGCTCTGACGCTCACATATATGTCATGTGAAGTATTCAGTCATGGGCGCTGCCCAATAAATGTTGGACACTTTTAGTCATTTTGACTAAATGTGAAGTGCTAAGCACTTTTTATATGGCGTTCATGTGAGGTGCACGTGCAGCGCTGGGCGCTGCCCAATCAGTGCTAAGCACTCAGCCGTTTCGGCTACATATGAGTGCTCAACACTTTTGTATGGCGCCCACGTGAGAAGCACATGCGACGATGGGCGCTGTCCAATCAGTGCTAGACACTTAGCTGTCTTCGGCTGTATATGGAGTGTTGAGTACTTTTATTCAGCGCCCACCTGTGTTTCACGTGAGACGTTGGCCTTCTGTTTTTGGCACCCGTGTTTCTTTCACGTGAGGCGCTAGGCGCTGTTAAAAGGAGGCGCCCACATGAGGAGCACGTTAGGCACAAATCTTTTTTCCTTTTCTAGAGATTAAATCTCTGTTGATGGCATTTTGACCATTAATGATCACCAAGATCTTCGTTTTTTGAAGATCCGGGATCAAGTTTTTCTTTAAGAACAAAGTTCTTTTATAGGTTCTTTTTCTTTTGTTTTCTTTTGTTTTCTTTTGGACCTAATTCTTTTTCTCAATTTTTGATTCTCAAGTGCAAGATCCTCCTGATGAGAAATAAATTCTCAACTTGTGGAAGACTTGTCTTGTGGATCTCTGATCCAAAAAAAGAACTAAGTTTTTTGAGAAGGGTTAAACCCTTAAAATAAGTAAAAAATATATATTTTGATCTTTGAATTTTTTTTTTACTTAGTTTTCTTTTGAAAGGGAAGTCTTCCTCTCTGAAGATTGAATTCTCTATTATTTTTGGAAGCTTTCTGTATTTTTCAGAAGCTTATGGGGTTTTGTTTTCTCTCTGAGACTTGAAGTCTCGGGTGTTTTATATAGTGGAGGCAAGTTTGTTACTTAATTCTGAGAAAATCTCTCGTTGAGAGATTCCAATTGATATAATTAGACTCAAAATTGAGTTGGGGAATTTTACCTACCATTGGATTTTTGATCCAAGAACTTCGGTTTTTACAGAATATCTTCTCTTGTCTTTAACAAGATTGGGGAAATATTTTCCCATATACAGAATTTATTCTGTAAAATGGTGATTTCTTAATCACCATTGGATTTTTAATTCAAGAGTTCTCTATTTTACAGAAAGCAATCTTTCTTGTTTAGAAAAATTGAGAGAATATATTCCAAAATAGAATTTTATTCTATAATTGGATTTTTGATCCAACCGAGAGTATCTTTCTTATTTTTGAAAGATTTGGGAAATATTTTCTCCCAACAGAATTTAATTCTTTATTTTGATAATTTATCATCTCCATTGGATCTTTTGATCCAACGGCTCTATTTAACAGAGAATATTGTAGAATTTAATTATACCTGGACACTGGCGCTCATGTGTTGTGCACGTGGGCGCCACTTAAGAATTTAATTCCTAAAATGGGTATTCATGTGCTTTGCACATTGGCGCCCGCGTGAGGTGCACGTACGGCGCCATCTAAGAGTTTAACTCTTATGTAATGAACTCCTCTGTGCTTTGTATATTGGCGCCCGCATGAGGAGCACATGAGGCGCCACCATAGGATTTAATCCAATAAGATTGGTGCTGGCGCTGGCGTCCTCATGGAGAGCACGTGAGGCGCTGCCTCATTAAATCCAACATAGCTTTGCTCTTTTATTAGGTTTAAATATTGGGGAAACGGGGATTTAGTAAGACTCCACGAGTCAAATACATATCGACCGTAATCGGCAATCTATTTTCATCACATCTAGTACGGAATTCTCCATCGTACGATGTACATCCAATAACCAATCAATATCGTACGGATTTATAGCCGCGTACGCAAACACATTATTTATTATATAAATACATATATTTATAGCCTACTAGTTACGCATTATAAACTAACTACATAGCTATTGTCTAAGTCTTCGAGTTTTATGAATATAGTCTACGAATACCCTATATAACCAACATAACATTATAGCCTATGTAATAGTATATGTATTCTAGTAATTGGTTGCGGGGGTGATATACGCTATCCACCCGACTTCCCCCATAGATATAAATCTACTCACCGATATCTCGAGCTAGTCGAAACCTACGACCGTCTCACCCTTCCTCGCCGTCTTGGAAGATCTCGCAATCGTATCTACAATCGAAACCACAATGCAACCGCATGAAAATATAAATCAAAACGACGCAAACAAGCGCAGCGCACATATGTTAGAACATATGGCCAACGCGTGCTAAATACAATAAAATACCCCCGGCGTCGACGTACAAATGTCAAACGACCAGGTCATGACATAGAAATCCAAAAACCAAGTTTAAAACCCGCAAAATATAGTCTAAAACTAACCAAAACGTTTCTAGATTTTGACACAGGTAATCTGGGACAAAAAGAGGTATACTAGGGATTTTATTATCAAGTGTGTGCTACAGAACAAAACTCAAACTCTAATTTGATGGTTGGACCGTTAATTGCGGCCAGATGGATTAAACCGGTGGCCTGAGCATGAGAAGGGGGTCCCGGGCTTCGAGGGTAGTCTCATGTTGGTCTAAGCATCTCAAAAATATTGTTACTTTATTTTTCAGAGTGCCCAGTGAACCCCAGATTTTATTTAAACACCAAAAACCAAATGAAATCCTAGTTTTAAAACTTAAACACTTTGAAATCAACAATCTTAATATCTAAATACCCTTAACATCTCCCAAATCAAGTTGAAATCCTTAACCCTCTATTCTAATACCTCATTACAACCCATACCACATCAAAACTTATAAAAACTCCATTTTATCTAAAAATTATAACTTTTACATGTCCAATACTATAAAACTTGAAAAACTTGATGAAAAGTAAGAACTTTACCAATTTGAGTGGGGAAAAAGATGAGATCCAAGCTCTTAGTGAAGCTCCAAGATTTTGAGGTTGATGAAGCCTCCAATTGAAGCATCCAAATGGCTCTAGTTGCAAACTTAGCCCATAATTTGGATTTGATGAAGAAAACTTGGGTTTTTTGTGTGTCGGGGTTTAGGTGTTGGGAGTTAGAAATATTTTGTGAGAGGAAGATATTTTTGTGACGAGAGAGAAATGCAATAAGAATTATGCGAGGGGGAGAGAGGGTGAGGATAAGATGAGAGGTGTGGGGAGTGGGAAAAGCATGCCGCACACTCACACACTCTCTCTCTCTCATTCTATCAACCATGCTAAATAAACTCCACTTTATTTTCCATTTAAAACCATCAACTTACAAAAAAATCCCAAACCTTTTTCCTTAGAACAAAAATACTTGCCGTGACCAATATCTCACATTTTTAATTTCCTAAAATAAATATAGATATACGGATATCAATCCGAAAACCCGAAATCCATACATGATATTATTTCCGTAAACTCGTAATATCTATATTTAAATTATAAAATAATATTTAAAATTTTCAAAATGTTACAATATATAATGTGTGCTGATGTTTGTATATAATGTGTGTTGATATTTGTATCTAAATTCTGATATTTATTTGTTGTAAATGATGTACATTTATGAGAAAATGATGTACATTTTTGTGTAAATGATCTACATTTCTGTATATTTTGAACTTACTAACTATTTAACCGCTACTTAAAGAAGCAGTTATATTTTGAGCTGGTATTTCACCGCTGTTTTAACTAGCCGTTAAATTTGAGCTAGTAATATTTTGAGCTCTCTGGCTATTTAACCGCTACATAAAGTAGCTGTTGGATATAGGTGCCCTCAAAGCAATTATTGTAATTGTAAGGATGGACTATATGGATAGAACAATCTTGCTCGAGATAACAGTATACTATCTGATTTGTCTTTATCATTCGTGTGTATATGTTTTACTTGCTATTACGTATCGCTAATACACGACGATAAAACTTATAGGATCTTTGCTGAATTACCAGGATTATGATGGAGATCAGAATAGTGGGACCTGGATAATCCATAAGTACGTCTTTAAATGTCCCTAATCGTAAGAGTATCGAGACATGATATCGGCACTCCAGATTAGACTAGTGTATATATTTCCTGACTCGGTTGGAGGGCGATAGCTGGTCCCACATCTATTAATGTTCAACACCGAAGATTGTGTACAAGTGCTCATTGGAGGATGAGTTTCACTGAACGGACTCAACGAGAACTCCTCGATGGTATTAAACCTATTGTCAGATGGCAGTTCTCTGGTGACATGAGTACAAGGTAGTCTCTTGACCTGAGATCGCCATAGTGTCGTAGATAGCAGTTCTCCTAGATGGCGTTATCACTCCTCAAGGTACCAACAGTGATTCCAAATTGGGTCTAAACTTCAGAACAAAAGATTTGGAAATGAGAAAACACTTCATTTCTTGATTTCATCAAATATAACTATGAGACTCGAGAAAAATCATCAATAAAGATCACAAAGTAGCGAAAGTCTTCTTGGGCAACAATAAGAAATGGCTCCCAAACATCAGAATAAACTAAACCAAAAGATTTTTCAACTCTCTTATTGATACAAGTTGGGTAGCTAGAGCGATGATACTTACCCAACTTACAAGACTCATACTCTAAAGTAGACAAAATACCAAGAGAGGAATCAATCCTCTTCAAGGTCTGTAGAGAAGGGTGACCAAACCGACAATGGGCATCAAAGGCAGATGTGGATGCTGTTGGACATGCTATAAGAAGTGGATGCTCATCGAGACGGTACAACTTATCAACCTTAGTCCCTGTGTCAATCGTCCGCCTCGTCCCAAACTTCGGAAAAACACATCCACCAGAAAAGAAAGTTACGTTACAGTTCAAATATCAAGTCAGTTGACTAATAGAAAGTAAGTTGAAAGGAAAGCCAGGCAAGTATAAGACAGTAAAGAGAGGGAACTGTAATGTGTCATGAACAAACCCCACCCCCTCTAAAGCAATGGTGGCGTCGTTTGCTAAGGTTACTGGGATACACCTAGGCCTAAATCTATATGAAGACAATATGCCTCACTCGTGTCATATGATCTGTTGCTCCTGTATCGATCACCAGGAACGACATACAGAAGTCAAAATAATAAAAGCTGTATGGTTACCTCTCAAAATACCCAAAGTGGTCACAGCTAAAGCCCGAGATCTAGTCAATCCAGCCTGGTTACTATAAACAGACAAGGTCACAAGAAACCTCAATCGAGCAATCTTCTCTTCTATAGAAGTAGCTGAGAATGCCGAAGATGAAGTGCCAACATATGCCCGGGCAGCAGGACGAGGAGGCTGAGGCCTTCCATTCAACTTCCAGCAGGCACTGCAAATATGTCCCTCCTGATGACAGTAGTCACAAAAGTGAGGCTCTTAACGGCTTCTGCCTCCAGCTCTACCTCCCCCACTCCCTCTCTCCCTCTCTCCCTCGTGGAGAGTAATAAATGGGAGTACTCTCCGGCCTAATAAGAGCACTGTGCTTCCCAGATGCAGGCTGCTCATTGATAATCTCCGACTGAAATATCTGGTGGAGCGTATGATAAGTAGCCACAAGAGTAATATCCGCCTTCCCAAGCAAGGCCGGAAGTGCAAACTGCTATTCGGGCCACAGCCCACCAAGAAAAATGATCACCATAAGGGCCTCATGTCGCCTCCTCATCTCCATGACGCCACTAGTGATCGGGAACAGCTCCAAGACCAGTTGTGTTGACGTCGAAACTCTGAGCAATACTGATGCAGAGAACGAGTCCGTTGTTTGATTTTGTACAACTGATAAACCGAATCATAGGCCTTCGAGAGGCTCGGCTGTGAAAAATAAAGCTCATGGAGCTGATCCCAGATTGCATTCATGAATCCCAAGTGGACAAACCCATCCATGACCAGTCACTCCATCGAGCTAAGTATGAAGTGACTAAGATGAGCATCATCCGCCTCCCAATCGGCGGTGATCAAATCAGGGGAGGCTTCGTCAAGTGATCATATTTTCTCCTCCCCTTAATATAATGCCCCACCATGAGCTTCCACTATGAAAATTCTGATCATCAAATTTGAAATCCACCATCTTAGTGACTAAGACATCGGTGGAAGAAATCTGCTTGCTCTCGGATTTGCTCTCCATCTCCAAGAATCAAGAACCGCTCCTCAAGCAAGAACAAGCGAAGAACTACTCCTTTAATTCAACAAAGAAAAGAATCAACAATGATTCCACTCAACAAAATTGAGCGATCTTCAAGATTTGATCCACACCCAAACAAACGACGCCAATCAAGCCAACAACCGCCTCAATCGGTCTCCGATGACACTAAAAACACCGACAACCCAAGCAATAGAGCAATCCATAACAAAGGTAGATAGAAACAACATCAAATTCATTAAAAAATTCTCAGGTTACTATTCAAACAGCCACAAATCTACCAAACAGCACTAACAATTATCAGGTTACTGTTCAAAACAACCCTAAATTGACCAAAAAACCCCAAATCGAAGATCAAAGTCCAAGAAAACTCCAAGAAACAATGATCAACAACCAAAACACGAACACAAATCGAACCAAATCGACCAAGTTATCTTCAAATCCGCGCCAAATCAACCAAGTCGAGACTTCGAATCAGCAAGTCACGAATCGTCGACACCTATACTAACAGTTCGAGCACCAAATTGAGGTACTCATGTCTTCAATGCGAGATCAATGGATGTCATACCAAGATCAGCCATTGAGTAGTGGAGCTTCGAGTGAGCTCGAGTCGCCTCCGACCAGACCCCCGGAGGTCCGTCGAGCTCCTGAGAGGCTGCCGAAACTTCGGCGAGGCGAGATGAGGGTGAATGGCGGCTAGGGTTAGGGTTTGGTTGAGTGGTTAGGATTTGTTTGATGGATGAGTAGGATTAGATCTTGGAAAGAAATGAGTGGTTCAGATTAGAGGACTAATCCTAATCCTCCTCTTCATATAGGTAATGTCATTTTGCTATTACACCACTACTTAGCATCTAATTACAATATAAGAATCCCGTGTACAATACGTGTATTTTAACAATAACTATTATGACCTCTTGACATAAAAATAATATAATAAAAATAAAAAGTAACCAATCAGTTTAGTCAGGTTCAAGGATATAAACATCCAGTCGAATAAAGGTAGGGATGCAATGAGGTTAGAGCTATCACCTTCGTCATATTGCAAATCAAGATGAATTCTGAATCATTTCCAAACTAGGATATGTTTTAAATTTTTTTAAGAATTGCAATATCAACCGAATTGCGAGGCATGCTTAAGAATTATCATCTTTTTTATTCAGATTCCAGACTAGGATCCTTCAAATTCAGTTGATATTCTAATTCTGAATCTTTAACATGTCATCTCAGCATGGTAATTATGCAAAGAATATCATCTGGATAACATATTTTGAATGTAGTGATATTAAGCAGGCAGCTGTATGACACCTTTGTTTTTAATGTTGATGATGCTCAATATCGGTGATCTCCCAGATCATGACACGTGGCAGGTGACGTGTCCCAGAGCATACAAGAAAGGGCTTACAGTGACCGGCCAGGCCGCTCCTATGCCCGTCCTACAAACAAACGCTGGCTCACCTCCGAGCCCCCAACACAATTGGCCTCCTCGGCCTTCCAGCTCGTCTCCGGGCTACCGCAGAACCAAGATACCTCGGCTCTCCCACTCGTCCGCGAGCTCTCCCGCCGAGGTCATCTTCCTTGGTCTCATCGACCGACCAAGGGAACCGCTCACAGGCGCAACCGCCATCCCGCAAATCTCGCCATGCGCGAGATATCCGCCGGCCACATCCCACGTTCCACGCCATCACGATCCCCATTAACGAGCATGTCTCGCCATTAATAGAAGATCCCGCTCATCACGCGGGCGTGACGTCGGGAGCGTAACGGCCGGCGTGATTCTCGCGCCTGCCCTGCCTGCTGCCACCGCTATATAAACCCCTTCTTCAGACGGTACAAGTAAGTCATTTTTACTCCACTAAGCCGTTACTCTGCTCGGATTTCCTCTCTAACTTGATCGTCGAAGGGTCCTCGGTGGTACAACCATCCCGGGACTTCCTTGCAGGTAGCTCGGCGACAACCAACCTCAAACCCACTGAGATCCACACGCTCCAGCAACCGGCCTCCAGATCCAATCTTAACCGCCAATCGCCGCCATCAGCAGATCAACGGAAGGCAACATCTTGGTGCGATCTCGGTCGCGTCAGCTGGCGCCGTCTGTGGGAAGCCTTAATTCCACAAAAACAAAAGTTGATCTTCCGATCTCAATATAATGGCGAGCGACCATCACGACGATCCAAGCACTAGCCGCCGCCTCACCCTCAAAGGAGGCGCGGACGAACCTCCTCCGCCGAATGCCTTCGGCGTCCTTGCCGGCCGAATAGACCAACTCACGTCCTTCGTCGAAGCGCTCATCCGCGTCCAAACGGCAGGGTAAGGCCCCCAGGTCACCGTTCCCCCGCCTCGGGACAGGGACCCCTACCGGGAGAGAGAGAGAGGGCTCTGTTCGTGTCGGCGCTGCCGACCACCTCCTCCCTACCTCCCACGGCCGCAGATCTCCCGGGCCAATACGTTCTGAGACCCGTTGGGCGCCCCACAGTTCCATGCCGAGGTCCGTCGTCAGAGCACCTCGCCCCGAGATCCTTTGCGCACCTGTCCCTCCCGAGGAGATGTCGGTCAGCTCGCCTGTTACCAGCATGACCGACACCCCCTCCCTCGACGGGGTCATGCAGACGGGACTCGCCACGGCGGTTCGAAGACTACCTCGCCGGGGGATCTAAGGAACCTCATTGAGAGGAACCGGGGCCGCGGCCAGACGCAGGCCTCCAACAGCAGAGGCCAGGGATCGGAATGCGCCAAATCGTCGGGGTACCACGGCCGACTCGACGCCCTCGAAAAGAAGATCGAGGGTACGCATCGGGAGAGTCACCGCTCGACCGACAGGGCAAGGTACGCCGCCGACTCGCTCACCAAACCGTTCACCGAGGAGTTGCTCGCCGTACACATCTCCTCTCGTAACAAGCCCCCGAAGGTCTCCCTCTTCGACGGTAAATCTGACCTGAAGGACCACTTGGATGCATTCACCGCGGGAATGAGTTTCCAAGACAACTCCGATGCCGTCCAATGCCGAGCCTTCCCGACCACTCTCATCCGATCGGGACGAGACTGGTTCCGAGGACTCGAGCTACGCTCGATCTCAAACTTTGACGAGCTGGCCACCCAATTCCTCAGCCACTTCGTCGGGAACAGGAGGCAAAAACGCACAGTTGACCATCTCTTCACGATCAAGAGCGGGGATAAGGAGACGTTCAAAGCATATGTCACCCGCTTCTACAACGCCATTCTCGAGGTCCCAGAGCACCGGGACGAGACGGTCATCACGGCACTGAGGTCTGGTCTTAGGCACAAAGAGTGGTTATGCTCCTTTGCATTGGCGCAACCTAAGACCATGGCCGAGGTAAAGGCCTGGACCGAGCGCGAGGTTTAGCTCGAATCCGAGATGAACGCAAATCTCCCCCGGGCAGAGCAAGCTGACTAAAAGAAAAGGGCAAGAGAAGAGAGAAGGGGACCTGACCGGCCAAAGCCCTATCTCCCGAAGTTTCAGGAGTGTACCCCGCTCAACGTCTCCCAGACAGTGCTACTGGAAGAGACCAAGGGCGAGGGGTTCCTCAAGCTTCCCCCGATCTCGCGCATGGCCTCAAAGCGAACCCGGGGCCCCTACTGCGGTTTTCACAGGTCGCTAGGCCACTCCACGGAGAGCTGTAAGCTGCTTCGAGACTACATCGAGGAGCTCATCTGTTCGGGGCACCTCGCAGCGTACTTGAGGGACAAGTGGCAAGCTGACCGCGAGCCGGAGCAGCGTCCCCCACCTACCGAGCTGACCATCGGCCAAATCATGGTCGTGACAGCCGAGGACACGCCTGGTACCCATGAAGCTCGTACCCTATGCCGGGCATAAATGCCAACAGACATCCGAGGGGCTCAAGCTGCATGGATAAAAGCATCTACTAGCATGTATTTTCTTTTCAAAGCAATGTACCGTCTTCTTGAGATCTTTTCTTTATATATTTAAGGGGATCAATAAAGAATTGCAGGAAAGAAAAAGAATCGTATTCATTCAAAAGGTACTATAGGCTTCTCAGCCGTACATAAAAAAAGAAAAAAGGAAAAGGGGGGGATAATTACAACAGCGGGGGAATGGGGTGCAGAGAGCATTGCTCGTGGTACTCTGAGCATATTTCTTCCAGCCGAGCCCTCGCGGCGTCTAACCTCTGCCTCCGACTCCCTCCGCGAGCGTCGGCGTCGAGCCTCAACTGGTAGCACTCAAGGACGAGCGTCTCCGAGCGGTTTAGCCGACTCACAAAGATCAGGCCGAAACGCCTCAGAGACCTCAGCTTTCCAACGGCCTCGTCTTTCAGCAGTTCGGATAAGGGGTTGTAGAGCCTCGGCGACGACCTCCAGATGGAGTACATCAAGAGCTGAAGGAGAGGGGAGCGCCGGGGGAGCAATCGGCCGAAGTGATCCTCGATGCGGCCTATCACCAACTGCACCGTGTCATCAGTGCAGTACTGGTCGTAGAGGTACACATCCTCAAAGTTTATGATATCATCAATGGTGAAAGGGAAATCCTCCATTCTGGTGTTTCGGGTGTGAGGAAAGGGGTAATCAACACTCTCTCCATTTTATAGCCCACAACGCCTGGGAGTCCAACAGTCGCCCGTTTCACCCGCAACATAGGCGCCACGCGGCAAACGTCGCACCTCCCCATGCAAAACCGAAACGACGCTGCTCCGGCACTTCGCCTTCACCACGCCCACGTGACACGTGTCTCCCGCGACTGTCCCACTCCTCGGTACTCACCTTGGGAAGGTCGGACAGAACCTCGCCAAGAGGCAACCGAGCAGCCTCACTGCTCAGTCCTTCCTCATGGAGCTAAGCCTTCACTGAGAGGCAGCCCAGCAGCTACCCTGCCCGGCTATCCCTGGCTGGTAGCTTCCCTACCCCACAACGCCAGGGATTTAAGCCGTCACTAAGAAGCAGCCGAGCGGCTACCCTTCCCGGCTATCCCTGGCTGGTAGCTACCCTACCCCACAACGCCAGGGATCTAAGCCCTCACTAAGAGGCAGCCGAGCGGCTACCCTGCCCGGCTATCCCTGGCTGATAGCTACCTTACCCCACAACGCCAGGGATCTAAGCCCTCACTAAGAGGCAGTCGAGCGGCTACCCTGCCCGGCTATCCCTGGCTGGTAATTACCCTACCCCACAACGCCAGGGATCTAAGCCATCACTAAGAGGCGGCCGGGCCTGACCTTGCCCGGCTATCCCTGGCTGGTAGCTCCCTACCCCAACAACGCCAGGGACCTAAGCCCTCGCCAAGAGGCACAGGGCAGCAACCCTGCTCGGCCATCCTTAAGGATCAAAAGCCCTTGCCAAGAGGCACCGGGCAGTAACCCTGCTCGGCCTATCCTTAGTAGGCCACTTACGGCCCCTCCCACGCTAAGGATCAAAAGCCCTCGCAAGAGGCAGCCGGGCCGACCTTGCCCGGCTATTCCTGGCTGGTAGCTCCTTACCCCAACAACGCCAGGGACCTAAGCCCTCGCCAAGAGGCACAGGGCAGCAACCCTGCTCGGCCATCCTTAAGGATCAAAAGCTCTCGCCAAGAGGCACCGGGCAGCAACCCTGCTCGGCCTATCCTTAGTAGGCCACTTACGGCCCCTCCCGCGCTAAGGATCAAAAGCCCTGGCAAGAGGCAGCCGGGCCCGACCTTGCCCGGCTATCCCTGGCTGGTAGCTCCCTACCCCAACACACCAGGGATCAAAGCCTTCACCAAGAGGCACCGGGCAGCAACCCTGCTCGGCCATCCTTAAGGATCAAAAGCTCTCACCAAGAGGCACCGGGCAGTAACCCTGCGCGGCTTATCCTTAGTAGGCCATTTACGGCCCCTCCCGCGCTAAGGATCAAAAGCCCTCGCAAGAGGCAGCCGGGCCCGACCTTGCCCGGCTATCCCTGGCTGGTAGCTCCCTACCCCAACACACCAGGGATCAAATCCCTCAACAAGAGGCACCGGGCAGCAACCCTGCTCGGCTATCCTTAAGGATCAAAAACCCTCACCAAGAGGCACCGGGCAGTAACCCTGCTCGGCTTATCCTTAGTAGGCCACTTACTGCCCCTCCCGCGCTAAGGATCAAAAGCCCACGCAAGTGGCAGCCGGGCCCGACCTTGGCCGGCTATCCCTGGCTGGTAGCCACCTACCCCAACACACCAGGGATCGAAGCCCTCGCCAAGAGGCAACCGAGCAGCTTCACTGCTCCGTCCATCCCTGGCAGACCTTGTACGGCCCTTACAACGCCAGGGATCGAAGCCCTCGTCTAGAGGCACCGGACAGCTTCCCTGCTCGGTCCATCCTTAGCAGGCCTTGCGCGGCCCATCCAGCACTAAGGAACATGACCTCACCAAGAGGCATCCGGGCTATCTACGTCTGCGCGATCTCCACCTCGACTTCGGGGTCATGGAGATACTGTCTTCCCGCCGGTCTTTGCAAACTTGGCAAGTGAACAGATTCAACTCGACGCGTAGTCGCTAGACGAAGAAACGACACAACACAAAGGCAGTACTGTGCAAATACAAGTGTTTACCGACAAAGGAAAATACGACCACAAACACCACCGCAAAAAGTCTTTATTCACAAAATCAAAATCTTTACAAGGGTATTGTGGGCTCCCCAGCCTTACAAAATGCCCGGAAGCCTACAGAATTCCCGATGCAACGAAAAAAAGAGAAGAAATAAGAAGACAAGGGGATTCAGGCCTCAAGGCCAGGCGCAGCCCCAGGAAACTCAACGCCTACCATGACTCGGGAAGCGTTCGGGGGCTCATCACATTGACCTCGGCGTCGCCCTCGCCGGGAATCACTTCCACGGCATCGCCATCAGGGTCGTCCCCCTGCTCGTCATCCTCGCGAGGATATTCGGCTCGGAGCTCTTCATCAGCAAACTCCGGCATCCCAGCCTTGACGGCGTCGAGGGCCTCATGCAAGATGGCGGTAGTGGCCGAGGCTAGGACGGTGTAAAAACGTTCCGACTTCTGGAAGTTCTCCACCGCTTTCGCCGCTCTAAGGTCGGCTCGCTTCGCCGCCTCTACCGCCGCCCCCAACTCCTTCCGGAGGGTGCTCGCTGACTTCTTCATGGTGCCGAAGAGCACCTCGGAGTCCTGAAGCTTGGCCTCAGCAATCTGGGCGGCCTCGCGGAACCTGGCAACCTCCTGCTTCGCGGACGCCACCTCCTGCTTCCCGGCCGCAACCTCGCCCTCAAGGGCAGCGACCCTCGCTATCGCCGCCTCCAGCTCCTG
This sequence comes from Agapanthus africanus, assembly GCA_030015575.1. NCBI lineage: Eukaryota > Viridiplantae > Streptophyta > Magnoliopsida > Asparagales > Amaryllidaceae > Agapanthus > Agapanthus africanus. The sequence goes on from JASDDO010000028.1 coordinate 188,691,680, forward strand.
CTTTGAGCTCTCCCCCAGCAAGGAGAGCTCGTCCGCGGCTCGCATCACCGGGGTTATTTCATCCTCCTCCATCCGGACGACGAGAGCGACGTGCTGGAGGACCTGCAGAGATCAGAAGGGGGTCAGAAAGAAAAAGGGGTGCCAAGTCTCGTGAACGGCAAGACGCTGAGTGAAAAATCGAGTGAGATACGAGCACTAACCTGCACGGCCTCTTGGGCGATAGACGCCATCTGCGCCTTCAGAGTCCCCCTAGGGACCTTGCCCCCGGCCGACCTCTTCATGTCGAACAGCACGCTGTCGGCGACGAAGATCCCCGAGGGCACCTCAAAGTGGAGCCTCCTCGTCCACCAAGATCGGGGAGGCCGGGGTCCGTGGGACTGCACGGGGGAACCTCTTGAGGGCCGGCGGCGGAGGGCTGGTCTCTGCCTCCGAAGCCGGGGCCTCCTGCCCCCGAACCCGCTTTTGGTTCGGTGCCTTGCTGGGCCCCGGGGCACGATCCGCGCTCGAGCGCTAGGGCGGAACGGCTGCTGGGGGAGTCGGGATCGACGTCTGACGAGAAGAGCTGGCCCCCCTAGCCTTCGACCCCTTCTTCGGCTTGTGCATGGCCGCTCGGAGGTAGCTCAAGTCCATGGGTTCTGCACAAGGCAAGATACAATGAAGTTAGCAACATAAACAAAAATAAAAATAGACGCAAGCCCAACAGAACGCCTACGAGCTCCTAACATACCGACGAACTGGGCGGGACTGAGCCCGGCCCAACTAAGGACCCGCTCAGAAAGCAACATGTCAGCCCGGGGAATGGGCTCCCACTCCGCCATTCTCAACGCATCAAGGTCGTTGGACGGGCTTCCCCGCCAGCACCTATTCTTAGACCATTGGGTGGGCACGGGCCAATCCTCGCCTTCTGGCAGCCCAACAAAGAAAAACTTCTTCTTCCAATCGTGGATGGAAGAAGGCAAGACGACGACTCCCGACCCGGCTGCACTCCCCCGTCGTTTCCTACAGGAGAGGTAAACCCACCTCGGGTCGCCTGCGCGAGTGCCGGGGTGACCTTTGTAAATAAGAGTGGAGGCAAGGATGGACAAACCGAAGGGGATCATCTGCAACTTCAAGCGGACCAGGAACCCAAGGAGAATCCTCCATGAGTTCGGCACTAGCTGGCCCGGGGCCAGCCCGAAGTAATTTAGTGCTCTAACAACCTTGGTAGAGAAGGCAGGCGTATTCCGACCCAAAGGGATTCTAGGTACAGGGCAATCTCTTTACCCCGTACCTGATCTGCCTACTCTCATTCCTCGGACAAACGTAGGGTATAGCCGAAAGGAATATGGAAACGAGCCCGAGCGGTGGCAAGCTCGTCCTCGTGCCTCACCAAGGAAGGCACACCAGGGGCGTCCGCCACCTCCGCTCGGGGATCCGCCCCTGACACGCCACCCTGGGAAGAAGATCTGACCCTAACTTCCCGAGGAGACTCCGACTCGGTAGAGGAATCCCTAGAATCTACTACCCCGACGACATCTACAGACTTCTCAGAGGAAGACATTTAACCTGATGGAGAAGCCCTCAGGAGCGCAAAAATCCGACCTAAAGAGGAGAGCGCCGAGCTTACGAGTTCAAGAACGAGAAAGATATGAAGAGAGATGGGCCCTAAAGAGGACCCTAGCTCTATTTATAGCCACCGGCGTCCTCATGCAAAGGCGACGGTTGGCTCCCGCCAAAAACAACTCTTCGCATTCAACAGCCACGATCGCTCCACCTGCTGCACGCACATTAGCCGGATCCCAACAGACGCCAGAAGTCTGCAGTCCGTCACATCAGCCAACCATCGCCTGACACGTGGGCTGTCGCTTCAGCAAAAGTACGCAAGATCTGACGCACCCTCTTTAATGCAAAAGATCTCACCCTGATTTGCCAGGGCATCATCCAGAAGATGCAACTGATTACCGTGGGACACGCCCGACGATATCTTCGAAAAGGAGCTCACCTCGGATGACCCGGAAGACCACTCTCGACCCGACCCATTAGCTGGTCGGGACAAGAGTGGGGGGCTAATGATGATGTTCAATATCGGTGATCTCCCAGATCATGACACGTGGCAGGTGACGTGTCCAGAGCATGCAAGAAAAAGCCTACAGTGGCCGGCCAGGCCGCTCCTATGCCCGTCCTACAAACAAACGTTGGCTTACCTCCGAGCCCCCAGCACAATTAGCCTCCTCGGCCTCCCAGCTCATCTCCGGGCTACCGCAGAACCAAAATACCTCGGTACTCCCGCTCGTCCGCGAGCTCTCCCGCCGAGGTCATCTTCCTCGGTCTCATCGACCGACCAACGACACCGCTCACAGGCGCAACCGCCATCCCGCAAATCTCGCCATGCGCGAGATATCTGCTGGTCACATTCCACGTTCTACGCCATCACGATCCCCATTAACGAGCTTGTCTCGCCATTAATGGGAGATCCCGCTCATCACGCGGGCGTGACGTCGGGAGCGTAACGGCTGGCGTGATTCTCGCGCCTGCCCTGCCTGCTCCACCGCTATATAAACCCCTTCTTCAGACGGTACAAGTAAACCATTTTTACTCCACTAAACCGTTACTCTGCTCGGATTTCCTCTCTAATTTGATCGTCGGAAGGTCCTTGGTGGTACAACCACCCCGAGACTTCCTTGCAGGTAGCTCGGCGACAATCAACCTCAAACCCATTGAGATCCACATGCTCTAGCAGCCGGCCTCCAAATCCAATCTCAGCCGCCAATCGCCGCCATCAGCAGATCAACGGAAGGCAACATCTTGGCGCGATCCCGGTCGCGTCAAATGTACTAAAGGTAATTTAACATTTAAAAACCACAAATTGAATAAGAAACCAAGATAGATGTATCAAATTGTAGTTTAAATTCATTCTTATAACTTGTCATAAATATTCTAGCAAGTGATCATACGATGTCGATCCAATAACAGAAGAATAGTTATACATCAGCGACTGATTTCTCAAGCAGAAAAGAATTAGCATGTCATATGACCAAATTGGCAAATACCAACTCCTAGTCTCCTAACAGGTTTGCTTTTTTCAATCTCTGAGCTTTCAACATCCATTCATTAAATTGATACACTACCTGATGATGCTCAATATTGGCGATCTCAAAGATCAGGACACGTGGCAAGTGACGTGTCCCAGAACTCAGAAGAAAGGGCCCACAGGGGCCGACCAGGCCATCCTGTACCCGACCTGCAAACACAAGCTGGCCCTCCTCAGGCCCCCCTGCAAATTGGCCTCCTCGGCCCCGTAGCTCGCGCCGAGCTGCCACAAGACCTGGACTCCTCGGCCTCCTCGCTCGTCCCGAGCTCCAGGCCGAGGCCGTCTTCCTCGGCACTCCGACCAACTCCACCACTCACAGGCGTAACCGCCGCTCCGCGAATCTCGTCATGCGCAGATTCTACGCCAGCAACATCCCACGTTCCATGCCATCAAGATCTCCATTAATGGGCGATCCGCTCTATACGCGGGCGTGATGTCGGGAGCATAACTGCCGGAGAGATTCCCGCGTCTGCTGCTGCGTGCCACCACCGTTATATAAACCCCCATCACAGAGGGGTCAAGTAAGCCATTTTTGACTCTTCTAAGCCGTTACTCTGCTCGGATCTCGTCACTAACTTGATCGTCGGAGGGTCCTTGGTGGTACCAAACCACCCCGGGACTTCTTTGCAGGTACTCGGCACCGAACTCCTCATACCACCTCTTCCACCAAAACCCATTGAGACCCACACGCAACAGAAGATACCCATCTAAGTCTACCGGGAGATCAACGGAAGGCAACATCTGACGGAGACCCGAAAAGGACCTCCGTCAGTTGGCGCCGTCTGTGGGAACCAACTCCACAAAACACAAAGTTGGCATTCCAATCTCCGCCCAAATGGTAAGCAGCCACCCTGAAGATCCCGGTACCAGCCGCCGCCTTCCACTCACCGAAGGCGGGGATGAGCCTCCTCCAATGACCATCATCAACGCCCTCGCAGGCCGGATAGATCGGCTACAATCCCTTATGGAGGCCCTCGTCCGCGTCCAAACGGCCAGGCCTGGGCCCCATACCATCGCTCCACCGCCTCCAGAAGGCTTTGCCCCTGTCCGGACGGCTGACCACCAGCAGGCTGCGTCCCCTAGCCACCGATCTCTCGAGCCGGTACTCCCTGAGGCCCGCTGGGTGCCCCAGGGCTCCACGCCAAGACCCGCCGCCAAAACGCCTAGCCTCGAGCCTCCTCGCGACCCTTATCCCCCTGAGGAGATGTCAGTCACCTCGCCTATCCACAGGCATGGTCGACACCACCACCCTCGGCGGGGCCGCACAGAAGGGGTCCGCCTCGGCGACTCAAGAGCCACCTCACCCCGGGACCTGAGGCACCTCATCGAGAGGAACCGGGGCCGCTCCCAGACGCAGGTCACCCGCAGCGGAGGCCAAGGATCCCAAGGCGCGGATCCCTCGGGATACCACGGTCGGCTCGACGCCCTCGAGAAGAAAATCGAGGGCATGCGCCAAGAGGCTCACCTCTCGAGTGACGGAGCTAAGTACGTCTCCGACTCACTCACAAAGCCGTTCACCGAGGAGTTGCTCGTCGTCCACGTCTCCTAGCGCAACAAGCTCCCAAAGGTCTCTCTGTTCGACGGGAAAACCGACCCGAAGGACCATTTGGACGCTTCCACCGCGGGGATGAGCTTCCAGGACCACTCCGACGCCGCCCAGTGCAGGCCTTTCCGGCCACCATTATCCGTGTAGGTCGGGACTAGTTCCGGGGGCTCGAGCCTCGCTCGATTTCAACCTTCAACGAGCTGGCTACTCAGTTCCTCGGCCATTTCGTTGGGAACCGTCGACAGAAGCGCACGGTGGACTACCTCTTCACGGTTAAGAGTGGGAACAAGGAAACGTTCAAGGCCTACATTACCCGTTTCTATAACGCCCTTCTTGAGGTGCCCGAGCACCGGGACGAGACCGTCATCACGGCGCTTAGATCTGGTCTGAGGAACAAGGAATGGTTACGCTCCTTCGCGCTTGCGCAACCTAAGACCATGGCCGAGGTCAAGGCGTGGACCGAGCGCGAGGTTCAGCTGGAATCCGAGGTGAACGCTAACCTCCCCCGGGCAGAACGGTCCGACCAGAAGAAAAGGGCTCGGGAGGAGAGGCCGGAGCGTCAGCAGCCCTACCACCCGAAGTTCCAGGAGTATACCCCCCTCAACGTCTCCCTCGCAGTATTGCTAGAGGAGGCCCAGAACGAGGGGGTCTTCAAGTTTCCTCCGATCCTGCGTCAGGCCGCGAAGCGAACCCGGGGCCCTTACTGCGCTTTCCACCGGGTACTGGGCCACACCATAGAGGATTGCAAGCAACTCAGGGACTACACCGAAGAGCTCATCCGATCTGGGCACCTCGCCGCATACTTGAGAGACAAACGGCAGGCTGACCGCGAGCAAGAGCAGCATCGCCCTCCCGCCGACCTGACCATCGGTCAGATCATGCTCATTTCAGCGGACGGCCGGTCCGGAACTCAAGGAGCTCCATACCCTGTGCCGAGCGCGAGGGCCAACAATCCTACAAGGAGCTTGGGCCGAGCCAATAAAGTCATCTACTAACTTGTACTTTTCTTTTAAAGCGATGTAAACTCTTCCTAGGATCTATTGTTAATGTAATAAAGATCAAGGGAACATTGCGAGAAAGAAAGAAAAGCTTTGTTTATTCAAAAGGTATTATGGGCTCCTCAGCCATACACGCAAAAAGAAAAGGAAATTACAACAGTGGGGGAAGTGTAACAACCGAGTTCAATTATACCAATTCCAGTTCCCGTATTTTTATATCTGTAGTATTTTATTGATTTATCGTGTTTGGGTGCGGATGGTATGTTACATTTTACATTGCATTTGACCCGACCCGCTTGCTTGAAACTTGTTTGATTCATATTTATGAATCACCCTGACTTGTTAAGTAGACTTGTGCATTTTCAACTTTATCGCATACTGGCATTTTATCTAGCATGGCATCTTTTACCATATAACATTTTTAAGTCACGTAAAATATTTTAAAAATACATTTTATAGCCTGCATGATACCGCTAACCCCGTGGTAGCATCCGCGCATCTTGTTCTCGTCCCGTTCAGTGAAACGGACGTGTTTGGATGGCTACGCGCACGTACGTGCATCCGTTCTTGGGGGTATGCATTTTCGTTAACTGAGCATTCATTTTGAAATTTGGAAGTCGTATATATTTTTCATATTTTAAATCTAAATTTTTAGACCCGACCCGGACGCGTTTTGAAATATTTTGTATCCCGCCTAATTTCAAACTTATTTAATATTTAATATTTATTTTAAAGACCTCTACCTTTAAAATTTCATTAACTGGTAAACCTTTTAAAATCTTTTTAATTTTTTAAAATCTTAAATCCTAACGACTACAACTCTTTTCAGCTCTCTCTCCCTATTCCACTGGCTCGTGGCCCCCACAAATCTTTTCTCTCTTTCTTTTTCATTTCTCATTCTCCTTCTCTCTCCTTCTTTCAGCCACCGATCTCTCTCTCTCTCTCCCCATCTCACAACCTCTTCTCTCTTCTATCTTTCTCTCTCAGGCAGAAAAGACCAACTTTCTTTCTCCTCACTGTTCATCTCTTCCTCTCTCTCTCCTCTCGATCTCTCTATCTCTCTCCTCTCGCCTGCTCTCTCCCTATCTCTCTCTCTCTCTCTCTCTCTCTTTCTCTCTCAGTCTCTCTCTCCCCCTCTGAAATTTTAAATTCCCTTTCATTATTAATCACGTACCCTCTCTCCTCTCTCTTCTTCTTCTCCTTCTTTATTTTCTTCTCCTCCAAGCCTCGCGTCCGAACCTTCGCCTCGCCGTCTCCTCTCACCGTCGACTTCCTCCCCTCGACCTCGCCTCCATCATCTCATCGCCAACCTCCTCCTCTTCTTCCTCCTTCCCAACTATCCTTTCCCGACATGAACCCATTGCTTGCAACCCACGCCGCGTGTCGCGTTCGTCGTCGCCGGCCCTCGTCGCCGCCGTCGTCTAACCCTCGTCTTCATCTCCATATGTCTGACACCACCTGCATCATCTCCTTCTTCCCTTCAACCCATCGCAACCCCAAGCCAAACCCCTCACAGAACCCGATAACCCACTGCACGCCCTACCTCGCCGCCAGCAATCCCTGTCCTCGTGGCCACCCTCTCCTCTCTCTCTCCTCGACCTCTCTTCTCCCCTGCACACCCACTTCAACCTAACCCGACCACTTCACCCAAGAACCCGAGCATGCGCACACACGACCTCACCTGCTTCCTCGCTGGAGCCCCGGCCCCGTCGCCTCTTGTCATCACCACCACCTCCTCGCCTTCTCCTCTATCCCAGAAACCCTAGGGCAGCAAGTTCATCTCTTCTCTTTCTTCTTCTTCTTCTTCCTCTACCTCTTCTTCACTTTCTTTTGTTTTTTTTGGTTTTCCGACCATCGCCGGAAAACCCACGGCTCATCGTCGTTTCTCCCCATCCACTGTTCCAGTTACCCCGATCCACCTCCAGTACACTTCAACCACCACAGCCCTCTTTTCTTCTTTCTTTTCTTTTCTCTTTGCTTTCCCTTTTCTTAATCCTGTTCTTTTCCAGTGATCACCGCCGGAGCCGTGCCGCTACCGACGATCCGAGTAACCTTGTGGACGTTCCTAACCAGCATGGTCACTCTCTTACATTGCCTGGTCCTGTTTCGTTCACGCGAGCGTGCATAGCGACTTTTACCGACGTCCGACGTGCTGTATGCTTTCCGTTCTGGGGATCCCTGAGGAAAGTGAAACTTGCTACATGCTATTCATAATATTTTATACTTATTTGATTACATGTTAAACCTATAGATTTAATCCAATGTCTCATGTTATATTTTAACATTCGATGTCCATTTTATCATTTTAGATTTATAACTTGGAACATACCATGTTGCATTTTGATTTACTATACCTAGTTACCCACATCCGTATTTAAATCACATAATAGTTATTTACATAGCCCATAGTACCCTTTTAAATAGTTTATAACCGTTCAAACACCCGTTTGCATCCATCTTGTTTAATATACATATTATTGCATCCATAGATCACTTGAATATATAATATTACAATATTAACATTCCACACTTGATAAATTATAGTTTAATTAGTATTGGAACTTTAACTTAAACCCTAATCATAACTGTGCATCTATATGCCTTAATCTGTACCTGATTGCATATCACATTACAATGTTCCTTTTTATTGTTCCATTAGTACCCCATGCTTGTTTTGTATACCCATGTTTATGTTAGTTGATTATGAGCACCCACATGACATTTTGTGCACCCCTGACATGACTTGTTACACCTACTACTTGACACGACATGGTACCGTGCACCTCTCGACATGACATGATACATATATACTACCTGACTTGACCTGATGTACCATGGCTTTACCTGTTACCTGATCTTGTGACTAATGCCAACAAACCTGACCTGTTGTCCTTACGGACATTTCCTGTTGTCTATCCAGACAAACCTGTACCTGCCTGATCCTGTGTTGGCATTACCTCCAAATTATTTAATACCTGACTTGAGCACATATAACTTGGGGTTATGGGGAAATCAATGATGAAACCTGACTTGTAACTCGACAGTTCTATACCTTTTCTGATCAGTCTTACGGGCTAGGCCAGCCCCAGGGTGATGCTGCTGACATCACTCGTCATTACCTACCACCCTTTACTGCCTTGCGGCACGTCTCGGATTCAGCCCGAGAGTCATAGACCGTGATCCCGGGCACACACGGGATACTATTGAGTTACATCGATGATTCATCAAATTGATTTCAAATACTTGAGAGTAGTTAACACAGTAGACCAGTTTAAATTACTCACTGCACACTACCCTTCACTTTCTTGATTTATATTGCTATTACACATGTCTTGCCGTTTATACTCATACCCGCATGTCTTGCTACTTGATGTATTGTTGCTTGATATTATGACGCACTGACGTCTGGGTTTTGCATGGCCCAGATCCTCTACCTTTGTTGCAGACTGATCATGAGTACTGCCGCTGTTAGACCGAGCGGTGAGGATCCTGTTGATATCCAGTTTTACTTTCCAGGTGTTTTATTTATTGGATCTTTTGCTTCCGCATATTATTATTTCTTGACTCATTTATCCTGGTTCATGGACATGTACTAGATAGTTTAGTTTACTTTCCTGTTCTTGATATCTCTACAGCCGTAATGTGACTGTGGAAGGATATTTCCTATCCACAGGTAGCATGGTTGGCTATATCACGTGCCTATCTTAGCGTACTCTGGGAAGCGGGGCGTGACAGGAAGGGGGTGCAACAAGCACTGCTCGTGGTACTCAGTAAAGATCTCCGCTAGCCGGGGCCTCGCAAGGTCCAACCTTTGTCCCTGGTTCCCCCCGCGCGCGTCGATCCCAAACCTCAGCTCGTAGCATTCGCGGACGAGCGCCTCTGAGCGGGCCAGCCGGTTCGCGGAGATCAGGCCAAAGCGCCTCAAAGACCGCATCTTGCCCACGGCCTCCTCATAGAGTTGCTCAGACAGGGGGTTGTAAAGCCCCGGCGACGCCCTCCAGATGGAGTACATCAGCAGTTGCAGCAGGGAGGAGCGTCGGGGGAGTAGCCGGCCGAAGTGGCCCTCAATGCACCCATAGACCAGCTGCACTGTGTCCTCGGTGCAGTTCTTGTAGGTCTACGGTAGCGCCCCGGCCGTCTACAGACACCAAATGCGGAACAAGAACTTTTTAACTGGCGCTATCGTATACTTAAACCCGGATCTGCCATTATTGCTAAACTAACAAATTGTACAGAGAGTAGAAAAGATTATACCGAACGATCCGAGTCCTTCGTTCTTTGACCATCATCCCACGCTCCGTTGCGGCTGCTCCGATCTCGTCGATCTCTGATCTGCTCATCCAGGTGGCACCACGTCAACGATTCTTTAAACGGGCTCTCGCCTCTGACTCGAGGCAACTCGGTCGTCAAGTTTGCTAAAAAAGACGACCAAGAATGATGTAGAGAATGAGTAGAAGACTTTGTCTCACTTCGTCCAAAGCCGTGGACGATCGGTTAATGAAGTTGCCACTCGAATCGGGTGATGGAATGAAATGATATATGAAATTTCCATACACCCCAAAACTATCATATCTTTTAAAACAAATGAATCAATCAAGTGAGAGAGAGAGAGGAGGGGGCCGGCCATCTTATAGGAATGGGGGGGTGAGTGTAGGAGGGAAGAGGGTGACTACAAGAAAAGATCATGAAGAAATATCTAGTGTGAACACAAAGTGTGAACACAAAGTATGAACACATTAAATGCAACCAATGAAACATCAACACCATTCTAACCTAGTCACCTCTTCTAGAAACTTCTAGAACCTTCCACACTCATCTCAAGAAAAGATAAATCCGTCTTTAACCGAATGTTAAAAAACGGTTGATAGAAAACTGGAAACTGGCAACTTCCAAAAGTGATCCCGAAACGAATTTCAGGGTAACCCCGTAACTGTATAAATATACCCGCATTTGTATTACGACCGAATATAAATGCAACTGAGACAAAGATATTATATCTACTCAATATAATACTCGGATCCGGCTTAAACCAAAGCCGACCAGCATCATCTGTTCGAAATCTGACACGTGCGTAAACGCACGTGCATTTTCTGAACCCTGCCATAAAACCATACGGCCTCTACAACGTTTCGCCCGAACTTGGGAAACTGTCTGTGGGGAACTCTAATGACTCGTCAGTACCCTGGCAGTGGGTTTAACCACAAACCGTCAGAGGCACTAGCTATGCGTAACGGCTGCCCATGGACTGACCTCAAGGGAGGCCGATGAGCGATCTCACCCGGAAACCCTACTGAGCCTAACAGTGACAATGTATATACAGTCCGGTCCGTTCGTCTATGAGTATCGCATATCTGCCTAGGGGGCTAGTAACGTCAGACCCCCAATAGCAGTATAAGTCGTGTCGGAGTGTAGCCCAATAACACCCTGAGATACTACTGGAGTACCTACCAGTAAATCTCCTGCCACGGCTGTGGGCTTTGTGTAATGGCTCTCCTAGACACAGCACGATCTCGCCCCCAATACCGGGAGAGACGAATCCCCTGCCGATCCGCTCACGTGCCTCCATATGGCTCGGGACTGTACCCAAAAGCTACCTGTTTGCACGACTCCTTTGAGCCGTGGTAGGGTAGAAATCAAAGCACGGTGGGAACTCACACGAGACAAATGACGACCTCAGGTCGATGAACTAACCTGTACACATGTCACCAGGGAACTGCTATCTGACGATATGTATAATACCAACTAGCAGATTCCCGGCGAGTCCTGTCCGGTGTACTCATAACCCAATGAGCACCTGTATACATCTTAGGTGATCCAACTGACACCAGTGGCTTGTGAGACCGGCCACCGCCCCTCGTCGGGGTCTCGACTGTATACACTAGTCTACTCCGGAGTATCGATGCCCTGTCTTGAAACTCCCACGACTAGGGACCACAATTAAGGATATGCGTATAAACTACCCAACTCTCACGTATATGATCGCCATCATACTGTTGGTAGTAAAGCAAGATCCTAAGGGCTCTATCAAAGTGTAATATGTAATCAGTCATCTGAACATGTACACGACTGATAAAGGCAAACCAGATAGCATACTATCATCTCGAGTAAGATTGTCCTACCGGTATAGGTCCTCCGCAATCATAGCAATTACGTACCTGCGATCCAATAATTGACTCTGAGAGCACTATCTCCAACAGTTCTGGTCGTAAAGATACATGTCTTCAAAGTGAATGATGTCGGGGATGGTAAACGGGAAGTCTTCCATTTTCAACGACCTGTTTATGAAGGATGGAAGGACCAGTACTTCTTCGGCCTTAAATAGCCCACTTGTAATGACCCCAAAATCTTTATACATTTGTATTATCCCTCTTCAAAAATATACCGTATTTATTTGTACTTGGTATTTTCCTCTTTCTATTAAATTTATTATTATTTTATTCCTCAATCTATTATGTATTTTTTTCTAGGTACAATTTCTTTTTCTTATATTTAAGTTTTTAACTTCTCATTCTTATTTTTCCTTTCATAAATATTTAATCCAAATCCATTATTCTTATTCTCTACAGCCCATCTAAAAAGCCCATTTTCTTTTTAAGCAACATCATATATTTAATTCTACTTAAATATATGCATGAACAACCTTATAGCTCATTGGTTAAGTGCTTGCATTGTTATTCCATAAGTCACATGTTCAAATCCCCATTCTTGCAATTATTTTTTTATCATTTTTTATTCTTCTCATAACTTACAAATGAGACCTTTCATTTCCAAAATGAATGGTGACCTTTCATTTCTCTTTTAATTCTCATGTTGAATGCATATATTATTATACATAATTCACCATTATATCATCTTTATTGTCCTCCTCTATCTTTTCCTTCCTCACATTTTTCTATCTCTCATTTCTTCCTCTTCACCTAGAGTCTAAGAAAAAGAACATGAAGAAATCTTCAAGAAGGTCTCGTTAGTAATGCGAGGCTATCGGCGGATAGACAAGCCCGGTGACAATACCGGCTTGTGTATGTAAGTCCCTTCTCTCTCCTTTCCCCCCACCTCTTTTTCCTCTTGTCATGCATCGTGAACCCCTATTCTTTTCATATCATAATCCATAAGAGAAGATACACATAAACATATACATATACATATACATAAGTTTAGATATATATGATTCTATATGGTTTAATAATATCTTATTATCTCTTGTTCAAATTAAAGTATTTTTAATTCTTTCTTCATGATTATGAATGTTTATTACAAGTTGTGAGAACATAGATTTCAATCCATAATATATCTACGATATCTCATGGAATCGGTTTGGTTATTAAAAGAAAGGATAAAGCTTGCATAAAAATACTAGTTAATCTTTTTGCCGATTTTAGTATACACATCAATACCTTTAGGTTTAAAATAATTTTTAGACATTAATTTTTACTTCTGAAAATTTCATGGAATTTACATATGATAGATTATATTATTTTATACATGCTGTAAAAATTTTAGATCGATCCGCATAACGGTTTGTGAATTACATCGTATTTATTCACTGATCGTAAAACAGAAAACTGCAGCTATCGGTCAATTTCTAGGACACATAACTTGGTATACCGGTATCCAAATTGAGCAAACTCAGGTGTTTTTGATATCTACATCGAATGATATAGATTTTCTTAGTTTTATAGTTTTACTAAAAACCCATCTAAGATAAAGAAAACTGCATTACAATATTAAGTGACGGATCTGGACAGAATCTGTTCCGATTCGCACACTGTTTTTAAATTGGACATAACTCGAACACCCGATGTCCGTTTGTGACAAAATTTAGATGTGTAGATGCACCATTGATAGAACTATAATTTTCTGTATATTATATTACTTAGGAATGCATGAAACAACCTGATATAGGCTTTGCAATAGAATATATAGTTGCTGTCCAGAAATCTGAATTTCTGTTTTAAATGCTGATATTAAAATGATCATAACTAGAGCTTCAGAAATCCAAATCATGTGAATCTTGGTGTTTTCGATAAGTACATCGAAATACCTACAATTTTCTAATAATTTTCGTAACCTGAAACCTGATACAAATTAACTCAAACTGCGTTTTAAAAATATGTGACGGTGCCGAATAGATTCTGATCTGTTTTGCGCGACGATACGAAAACATATATATCTCTCAAACCGGTAGTCATATTTAGGTAAAACTGGAACTCACGCATGCAAAACATTTAGAGCCATATTTCTGTTTATATTTCGCATTCGTTCAACTTGATTAATTAGTCGTACATAATATTTCTTTACAGCATTGTTTATGGTAGTTACTCGAATAATATACTTGACTCATTTCATGCTATTCGAACATGTATACATATTTATCTTGATCATTAAATTGTTGTATGTACTTAAAGACGATAATTAAATACTTGAGTTATATTTTGAAAACTATACAAAAATATTTTTACATAAAACCCCCTCAAGTTTATAAATTACCCTAAGGACCCTAACAATTATAAGACCACGATTCATAATTCTGATTGTCTGACTCGGGTTTGAGTCTGATTAATTTGACTTGAATCTGATTCAAGTCAACCTATAATCTACAAGATTCCAATTCAAAATGAACACATGAATCCATGAATACAATTATCAATTTATACAATTTGGCTGAACCGAACCATAGATATATTCCTTTTACATGATTCTCAGTATTCCATTTACATGACTCTACGGTTACAACCGTTTCCTGATATCATGGTTTCGGTCAGTCAGTCAATCAATCTACAATTACTACAATTTACAAGATAACAATACAAATAAGACTTCGCGGGGTTTAAGGGGTAGACTGGTACGGAAGGTGTTAAAGGTGGCACGAGGTGGTCAGATTTAATACACCTAACATGAATCCAGTTGCTGTTGTACCGTGGCATAAACGGTTCCTTGTACTATACGTGCCCTTAGTCTCTGGCATATAGAGACTCCTCTCGTATACACTGGCATCCTTCTGTACCAAGCTACAAAACTTGAATATGTTTCAAGTCAATCTATATTCTTTTATATTCCAATTCAAGATGAATACATGAATTCCAGATTCCAGTTAACAATCTATATAACTTGACCGAACCGAACCATGGATATTCCTTTTACATGATTCCCAGTATTCCATTTACATGACTCTATGGTTATAACCGTTTCCTGATATCATGGTTTCGGTCAGTCAATCAGTCAATCAGTCAATCAGTCAATCAAAGTCAATCAAGCAATCATTACAAGTTTACAAGATAACAATACAAATATGACATCACGGGGTTTAAAGGGGTAGATTGGTACGGAAGATGTTAAAAGTGGAATGAGGTGGTCATATTAAGACACCTAACCTATATTCCGTTGCTGTTGTACCGTGGCATAAACGGTTCCTTGTACTATACGCGCCCTTAGTCTCTGGCATATAGAGACTCCCCTCGTATACACTGGCAGTTTTCTGTACCAAGCTACAAACAATATCGTTAAACAATATTCCATAATATACTACAATACAATACTTTAGAAAATACCATACTCTGTCACTCTCATTCTTCATTCTTCTTTGGGACTTACCGAGCGACCTGTTCGCTGACGACATTCTATTTCTCTCTTCTTTGAATGTCGTCAGCTGCGTTGGACCAAGTTGAGACCGAGCCTACAAGTGAAGATTTGGAGGAATTCCAGGAAGACCCAGAGCTCTAGACTTTGTACTTGCTCTTCTCAGTATTTCTTTTATTATGCCATTGTTTAGGCATTGCTTTTCAGTTCAGATGTATTTCCATTTCATGCATTGTAAAAGAAAGAATGTTATTAATAAAAGTTGCTGTTATTTTCCATCTTTTGTCTCTTGTGATTATTTTATATTGCTTAGTTACGCTTAGCGTATGTATTTCTGAGTACATACGTAGCGGGCCTCGTCGCGTCCACTTCGCCGTACACTGGGAAGCGGGGCGTGACACCACTGCGCCGCTCAACAGTTGCCCGCTTTCACCCAAAGGGTCGCTGCCACGCGGCGGGCGTCAAGCCTTCTCTGATGGAATCGAAGCGACGCGCCCCTAGCGCTTCGCCTCCCCCGCATTCAATGCACATGCTACGCGCACTATTGCCTCGACCGTTCCTATTCCCCTTGCTTACAGCTGGACGATCGGCCTACACCTCACCAAGATCCAACCCAGCAGCTTCCCTGCTCGGTCACCCCTGGCGGGTAGCTTCCCTACCACAACGCCAAGGATCAGAAAGCCCTCCCAAAGGCAGTCGATCCCAAGGATCCCTCGCTCGGCTATCCCCAGCAGGCAGCTTCCCTGCCACAACGCCGGGGATAAAAGAAGCCCTCCCAGAGGCAGTCGAGCCCGAGGATCCCTCGCTCGGCTATCCTTCAGGACAAAAGCCCTCGCCAAGAGGCACCGGACAGTAACCATGACCGGCCAAGGGTCCTTGGTAGGCTTCTACAGCCCCTCCCGCGCTAAGGACCAAAGTCCTCCCAGAGGCAGTCGAGTCCTTGCTCGGCTATCCCCGGCTGGTAGCTTCCTACCACAACCGACAGGGATCAAAGTCCTCTCCAATAGGCACTGGACAGTAACCTTGCTCGGTCTCCGTCCTGAAGGATCAAAGCCCTCGCAAGAGGCAACCGAGCAGCTACCCTGCTCGGTCATCTCCGGCTGGTTGCTCCCTACCCATGACGCCAGGGATCGAAACCCTCGCAAGAGGCATCCGAGCGGCACCCTGCTCGATCGTCCCAGGTGTGTAGTTGCCTACCCGTGACGCCAGGGATCAAAGCCCCCACCAGAGGCAACCGAACAGCTACCCTGCTCGGTCATCTCCGGCTGGTAGCTCCTTACCCATGACGCCAGGAATCGAAGCCTTCGCAAGAGGCATCAGAGCGGCTACCCCGCTCGGTCGTCCCAGGCTGGTAGTTGCCTACCCGTGACGCCAGAGATGAAAGCCCTCGCCAAGCGGCAACCGCGCAGCTCCACTGCCTGATCATCCTTAGCGGGCTTCTTACAGCCTCTCCACCGCTAAGGATCGAAGCCCTCGCAAGAGGCAACCGAGCAGCTACCCTGCTTGGTCAACTCCGGCTGGTAGTCGCCTACCCCCGACGCCAGAGGACAAAGCCCTCGCCACGAGGCGGCCGCGCAGCTGCCCTGCCCGGCCATCCTTAGTGGGCTTCTTACAGCACCCCCGGATAGTGCTCAACGCTCGAAATCAAAGATGCCCTGTGGCCCATGAAGGATCCGAGACCCCAGTAAGGGGCGTCGAGTCTATCCGAGTCTGAACGATCTCCCCTCGACTCCGGGGCCCATGGGGATACCTCCTCGGCAGCACTTGGCATGCTCGTCGGCCAGTGATTGAAGTCAACTCGACGGACGATCGCCAGGCAGATGGCCAACCTGACATGAAAGCACAACAGTACAAGCAAAGATATCTTACGGGCATTCTTCACTCACAGAAGATGAAATGCAAATCGATGAAAACAAGGATTTTCTTTAATTGCCAAAAAAGAAAGACTTTACAGAGGGTATTTTTCGGGGCTCCCCAGCCCTACAAAATTCAAAAAACAAAATAAAATGAGGAAAACGGGGGCTCTACACCTCGGGGCCAGGTACGACCTCCACCACGTGGCGCGCGGGTTCCTCGGCGACCTCCTCGCCAGGAACCTCTTCCCCCTGCTCGTCGGCGCCCACGAGGGGGAACTCGGCCCGGAGATCTGCGTCGGCGAACTCCGGCATCCGGGCCTTAACGGCATCGAGGGCGTCGTGCCAAATGCGGGTCGTGGCCACGACCAAGTCGTCGTAGAAGTCCTTCGACTTCTTATAGCCCTCCACCGCCCTCGATTCAGCCGACTTGGCCGCCTCGGCCGCCGCCCCCAGCTCCTTCCGGAGGGACTTCACCGTCCTCTTCAGGTTGCCGGCGAGCACCTGGGCGTCCTCGAGCTTGACCTCGGCAATCACCGTAGCCTCGCGGTGCCGGGCCACCTCCCGTTTCTCGGCCTCCACCTTGCCTTCCAAGACGGCAACCCTCGCCGACATCGCCTCCAGCTCCCACCTGGAGCTCTCTTGCAGCGAGGCGAGCTGATCCGCAGCCTCCAGCGCCGGGGCTACCACCTCGGCTTCCATGCGCGGGGCGAGGGCCACGTGCTGGAGAACCTGGGAGACACGGAAAAGATCAGAAAAACGAAGGGGGCACTGAATATCACAATGAACCAAAAAACTTACCTGCACGGACTCCTGGGCAATGGACGCCGGCTGAGCCCTGAAGGTCCCCCCGAGAACTCTACCCCCGGCCGAGATCTCTATTTCGTGCAGGAGGTTATCCGCAACGGACAGCCCCGACGGCACCGCGAACCGGAGGCCCCCTTCCTCCACCATGGTCGGTGAGGACCGACCCCGGGAGGGCCTCCGGGAGCTCCTCTTAAGCGACTCCGAGGGAGAGCCGATCTCCTCTTCCGAGGCCGGGTCCTCCTGGATCAGGGCCCGCTTCCGGCCGATACTCTGCTGGGACCCGAGGCGGGATCCGCCCCCGGGTGCTCGCGGGACACCGCCACCAGAGTGGTAGGAGCCGGGGCGGGCTTCGCACGAGAAGAACTGGCGCCCCTGGCCTTCGTAGGCTGCCTCGGCTGGCGCATTGAGGCTCTGAGGGAGACGAAGTCCATGGATCCTGCCCCAAAAAGCTTCCCAATACAGGGCGATTTCCCTACCCCATACTTGATCCGCCCTTTCTCCCTCCTTGGCCAGGCGGAGTGTATAGCGCGAGGGGATGTGGAAGCGAGCCCGAACATTGGCGAGCTCGTCCTCATGCCTCACCCAGCAAGAGGAGCCACGGGCCACACCTGCCCCCCCCCCCCGAGGCGGCCCCCGCCTCACGATCCGGGGAGAGGATCCAACCCCTGCTCCCCGAGGAGACTCAGACAAAGCTAAAGAGACCCTAGAACCTACTCTTACAACGTCTACCGATTCTACAAAGGAAGACATCTAACCTTGGAGAAGAGAATCTTCAGGGGCTGAAAGCGGGAGAAGGGAGACGAGCGCCGAGCAACCACGACTTAAGAGGGGGAAATATGAAGGAGTAAAGGCCCTAGGGCGGACCCTATCCCTGTTTATTGCTGCATACGGCCTCATCCAACGGCGCCCGTCATCTCCCGCCGAAACGACTCCTCTTGCCCAGCGGCTCTGAGCGCTCCACGTGTCGATCCTGCGCTGAACCGCGTCCCATCAAACGCCGCAGGCCTGCATACATCGCGTCAGCCAGTTGACGCTTGACACGTGGACCGTCGCTTCAGTTGCAGAGTGCACGAACCGGCGTACTTTCTTTAAATGCAGAGATCTCGCCTTGATTCGCTAGTGGAAAAGACAATCGACGGCCCGAGGACTCGTCCCGGCAAAGCCCTAGAAAGGAGCTCACCTCGGGAGGCCCGGCAGTCCACTCCTGACCCGGCCCGCTAGCTGGTCGGGACAAGAGTGGGGGGCTAATGATGATGCTCAATATTGGCGATCTCCAAGATCAGGACACGTGGCAGGTGGCGTGTCTCAGAACTCAGAAGAAAGGCCCCACAGGGGCCGACCAGGCCACCCTGTACCCAACCTGCAAACACAAGCTGGCCCTCCTCAGGGCCCCCTGCAAATTGGCCCCGTAGCTCGCGCCGAGCTGCCACAAGACCTGGACTCCTCGGCCTCCTCGCTCGTCCCGAGCTCCAGGCCGAGGCCGTCTTTCTCGGCTCTCCGACCAACTCCACCACTCACAGGCGTAACCGCCGCTCTGCGAATCTCGCCATGCGCAGATTCTACGCCAGCAACATTCCACGTTCCACGCCATCACGATCCCCATTAATGGGCGATCCGCTCTCTACACGGACGTGACGTCGGGAGCGTAACTGCCGGCGAGATTCCCGCGCCTGCTGCTGCGTGCCACCACCGTTATATAAACCCCCATCACAGAGGGGTCAAGTAAGCCATTTTTTACTCTTCTAAGCCGTTACTCTGCTCGGATCTCGTCACTAACTTGATCGTCGGAAGGTCCTTAGTGGTACCAAACCACCCCGGGACTTCTTTGCAGGTACTCGGCACCGAACTCCTCATACCAGCTCTTCCACCAAAACCCATTGAGGCCCACACGCAACAGAAGATAACCATCTAAGTCCACCGGAAGATCAACGGAAGACAACATCTGACGGAGACCCGAAAAGGTCCTCCGTCACTACCCATTTGGCTAAAATGAATCAAAACCGTGGCTGAATATTCACCAAGAGTTTATAGAAATTTCCCAGGATTTTTAACCAAGAAATGTCAGTATACATACGAGAAAATAACCAATTTGTGGACCCTCTATACCTCAATATTCAGACTGGACATTTCTTATTTTGATACTATTTTATTGTAAAGATTCAAACTTCTAGAATCTTGTATCAAGTTATCTCTGATTTTGATACTTTTTTATGGTAAAGATTCAAACTACTCGAATCTTGTAATTAAGTTTATCATGTACTTACACTACTGCAATTGGCTCTGGAGGACACCAAAGCTTTTCTTTTCTGGGAACGGTTTAACCAGTTCTCCTATATTTTTTTGTCGGGAAACAGTTTTAACCGTTCCTCCACTCCCTCCTTCCCAAAAAATAATTAAACAAAAAAAATGGGGCTATTGGGCAACGGTTATAACCATTTCCTCATTTCCCAACCCGTAAAAAAAATAAAAACCTCGGAACTAGGATGCGTCGCATAATAAAAACCCTAGCGTGCCTCCAAAAATGAAAACCTCGGAGGATCAACAAGATATCTCCACAAAATCCAATATTACTTAAACCCTGGGGCCTCCAAAAAAGATAAATTCGAAAGGAAAAAAAACATTGGATGTTGATGGACCCCTTTTGCTTCAAGCTTCCTCACGTTTCAATCTCGATAGTTCTCTGTTTCCCTCAGGCCCTGGCTCTCTATAGATCACTTTTTATCAAATTAATTTTTGAATATTTTTTCAATTTGTGGAGGAATCTACAAGGTACGCTAATACAACCTGTTGTTATTTGATTTTCAATATTCTATAAAACTCTCAGAAATAATTGGGCAAGATTTTTTTGCCAAAAAGAGAACTTGCATCTTTCAATGTTCATATAATGTAGATCCGATAAGTTTTATTAATATTTCCACATTGAAATATGTAAAGTACAGCAAAGTTTAGGCTTCTTTTAAAATAATAACACACCAGTTTTAAACTAGAATATAATTTAGTACCGTATTAACAAATTAATACAACAAAGTTTAGGCATCTTGTAAAATAATAGCACACCAGTTTTAAACTAGCATATAATTTAGTACCGTATGAACAAATTGCAACTAAATAAACATGATATTAAATTTAGGACATAATATTAATTGGAAAAATGCCTAAAGTTTATGGCATCCAGTGCAATTAATTATACCCTATGCAATTAATTATACCGTTTCCATTTGAAATATGCTGACAGCTCCTGGTATTTCAGTGAAATTTAGCCTAATCCTAAACAAAACGATTAGATGACATCATTTGCGAAGATTCAAAATAGAAATAATTTATGGGATTCTACGGTAGTAGAAACAACCCAGAGATAAAAACAAGCCTCATGTTAGACATGTCTCGCGGTTTTTTGTTCTACCGTTATAGATGAGCTACAATATATGTTAAAGAAAATTATTTTCAACTCGACAAAGAAAGCCAGGATAAAAATAAAATAGATCTCCAAAAGTTAATCATTATGATAGCCATGAAAAGATGATAAAGGCAATGGGGTTTTTTTTTGAAATATTATTATTTTAAAAATAAATTATTAAAAGAGGGAGGAATCTTTTAAAATTCGCAAAATAGGACGGTTTGCCCCCCATCCCCATCCCACCCCAGAGTAGGGGGCGGGTTCTTGGAACCCGCCCTCTATACAATAGTATAGAGGGCGGGTTCTTGGGCGGGTTCCAAGAACCCGTCCCCTTTGTTTTTTAATTATTATTTTTTATTTTTAAATTATTAATTATTAATTATGAATTATATAATAATAATTATAAATATAATTTTGATTTTGATTTTAATTATAATTATATAATGATAATTATAATTATTTTTAAAAAAATTTAAAAATAAATAAAAGAAAAAATTTTGAAAAAAATATTAAAATTTCATTATATCAATGTTTTTTACAGAATGAATCCGTCAAAATTTACAATACAAAAAAATCTTATCTGTTTGTAAAATGTAAATTCTATATCGACGGTCAAATTTATAATAACAAAATGAATCCGTCAAATTTATAATACAAAAAAATCTGAGTGCACTTATCACGATCCTGAAGGTCCCGCCCCTGATGACTGTCCTAGACATCTGGTCCTATAATAGCCTGGTTGTTTGCATAGGCTACATCTGGCTTGCCTTTGGTGAGGATCAGCATCCATTGTCATTCGATCTCGACCCACCTTAGATCTTCCGGGCCTTATATTTTTTTCCGGCGGTAGTACAGTCGGTGTTTGTCTGTTGGCAGTATAATAGTGCCAATAGCGACTGTCCGATATAGGATAAAATTTTGGATCGTATGCGCCTTGGTAATTGGAAACTGTATAGTAATGAGAAGCAAAATTGTAATGTGAGTTATGCATGCTGCTCGCAGCAGCAATTGCGTGGGCACAAGGTAAATGTTGTTGCTGGAAAAGACCGCATGTACACGAAGAGAGCCCTTCATCTCTAAAGTTCACGGTATATTGATTCCTATTACCGCCCGTTACCTGAAACTCCGCTGTGTCAAACCTTTCGGATCTGTAGTATTGTGCTCGACATTCTCTTTTCCGAAAGATATCTTCGTAATACGCGGTGAGCGGAGTCTCCATCGCCAAGGACTTTTCTCTTCTGTGCACAAAATAAGTATTCATCCGGAAAAATGTTCGAACAATCAACCCCTGTATCGGTAAGCCTCTAACCCCTTTAAGGAGCTCGTTGAAGCTTTCAGACATATTAGTCGTCATCAGTAGATATCTGCATCCATCATCATGTGCTTGTGACCACATGCGTACTGGATACTCATCTAACTACGCTTTCGCAGCTTGACTCATCTCCCCAATTTTCGTCATGTACATGCCGTGAACGTTAGGGTCAGGCGTTTCACCGGCTCTGTACATAAGCTTATGTAGATCTGAATTTTTAAATTTTCGATCAAAATTTTGCCTGAAGTGTCGTAGGCAAAACCTATGTGGGGTCGTCGGAAATACAGATCTCATTGCAGCAAGTATTCCCATATGTCTATCAGATATGATGCATAAATCTGTTCTATGAAGAACAGATGGGATATTTTTGAGTTGACGGAAAAACCATGACCAGGATGATGTATTTTCACCCTCGACAATAGAAAATTCCAACGGAAATATACCGTTATTAGTATCAACACCTGTAGCAATTAACATGCAGCCTCTGTACTTACCGTATAGCTACGTACCATCAACATACAATACCGGCCGACAGTGTGTGAAACCAGCCGCACATAGACCAAAGCACCAGAAAATTCTTTGAAACCTGACAGAGCCTTCGACGTCTGTTTCTGTGGTTTTTAACCGGTATACGGTCCCCGGATTTGATGCTTTCATGGCTTCCATAAAAGGGACTAGTGAGTTGTACGAGCTTTTCCAGTCCCCAAATATCTTGCATAAAGCCTTTCTACGAGCATCCCATGCCTTCACATACGAAATCTGAATTTTATGCTCTCCGCTAACCAAGAGCCGTATCTCTCGGGAAGTCATCGCCACATCTGTACGGATTAGTGGCATGATTAGCGAGCAAATGTAAGATGAAGTGCAATTCCGGTGATCTTGTAACATAATAGAATTGATGCAAGTATGTTCTTGGTTGTAGGCCGTGACCTTTCAACCTTTGGCTCTTTTGGAACAACATGCATGCAATCTCCACTGACATTCAGGAGCTTTCGTACATACCACCGTATAGTACATCTTATTTGACTCTTCGGTTTTAAATGTAACGTTTTGCTGAATAGACCACGACTTCAGCTTACAAATAAGATCTCCTTTTTCCTGAAACAAATCCCCGACACTGATGCAATCTTCGCTTGCTGCTGTCGCGTTCAAATAGGGTGCCGTATTTACTTCTGTCACGGCTAAGTCTACCCAACCATCATCTTCCTGCGGATCGAGGCCGGGATCTTCTAGTTCGACAAAATCGTTATTCGCAACCATACCATCAAAGAATACTACCTCATTCAATCCAGCGGCATATTCCACGCTATCCTCCCCCTGATGACCTGCACCGATTTCATCATCATCACTGCCACACA
This sequence comes from Agapanthus africanus, assembly GCA_030015575.1. Lineage (NCBI taxonomy): Eukaryota > Viridiplantae > Streptophyta > Magnoliopsida > Asparagales > Amaryllidaceae > Agapanthus > Agapanthus africanus. Next base: position 188,715,597 of record JASDDO010000028.1, read on the forward strand.
TATCAATATCACTCATTGCAACATAAGGCTCGGGTGCAATATATGATGGTTGTGGTCGGTGTAATGTGGATGGTTCGGGGTGAGAAGACCGGAAAGATGTGGACGGACATGCTTGGAATGCGCTACTTGGATCGTGTTGGAATGATGCGGAGGTGTGGGGAAATCTGCGTTTAGTATATAAATTTTTATTATAATATTATTCCTTAATATTTTCGTAACTAAATCATTACTTGTTTCAGATTTATTTACCTGTGGAAGGTTGTGTATGGTAATCCTTGTTGTTCTTCTGGGGTGCATGTAACTGCAGCAGTCGACTGGAAGAACCTGGATTTATGGATTTATAAAATGTTTGAATATTAGTATCTTGGTGTTACTAAAATATTTGAATATGGGTTTATAAAATGTTTACCCATGAGTTTGAAGGTTTGAATAATATTGTGTATAGTTATATCCACCTCCACTGACGGTATCATCGTTAACCATGTGACCGTACCCCCAGGAACTATCTCCAGCATTACCATCAAAATTACCCGTTGGAGGGGCATCTAATACTTTCAATTGCTCCTTCTGAACCAAAAGTTCAAAAGAATGCTGGGTGTTTGAGAGACCGAAATCTATCATCGAAGATATTGATTCATCGTCTATAATTTCAACCAATACATTTCCACTGAACATAGGCCATATACAACTTAACTTAACCCTACTTTCACGGGGATCGTATTTCGTAATTTTGAACACTTTATTCTCTAGTTCATCATAAGTCGTTGATGCTTCCAATTGCATGATTCGTGCGGACCCGCCCATATACTCGGGACCTTGTGCACTTGTGATAACCTGGCCATCGTATTTACATACAACAAATAAACTTGAGGAGGCCATAATCCTGCACAAAAAACAGTTATATTTTTTATGTTGTGTTGAAATTGCAAAAAACTTTATTTTATAGCAAAATTGCCATTTATTCCTCTGTATTGTTTTAGATCCAATCATTTCTAACCAAAATCATTACTATTACAGTTAATTTATCTATAAAAAAGTAAACTCAGTTTGATAATCTTGTATAATTTTTTTTAAATTATTTTTCCTACACTTAACAGTTTGATAATCTTGTATAATTTTTTTTAAAGTTTTTTTATTAATAATGTTCCGTCTAGAAAAGATTGCTTACTTCCAATACTTTGTGAACTGTTCCGTCTTGATCCTATCCAGCAGCTCCTCCTCGCAGACTATGGTACTGAACTTGACCTTCTTCTAAAACTCCACACTTACACAAAATTGATAACGGAGAAAAACTGATCGAAGTAAATGGTTAGTGACTTGTACAGAAGAAAATTTGACAGAAATGAAATGGATAGTGAAATGTATAGCGGAGACCTATTTATAGGATATGAGGGCCGGCAAGATATTGAAGAGGGCGGGTTCTAACAACCCGCCCTCTTACTTGTAGAACCCGCCCTCTTACTTGACCTGACACAGACACGATGGGACAACACTGGCATAACACACAGTGTACGATGGGACAAGTGACACGAATAATTATTGAAGAGGGCGGGTTTTAATAACCCGCCCTCTTCCTTCTGATGTTCTTCTGACAATGGACAAAAAAAACTGATGTGACCATTCATATAATTATTAAAGAGGGCGGGATCCAATAACCCGCCCTCTTTAATAACCCAACAGACTCACGTTTTAAATAAATATATTAAAAGAAACTGATTTGACAAGACACCTTTACAAAAATATATAAAAAAACAAAATTATTGAATAGGGCGGGTTCCAGGAACCCGCCCTATTCCTTTGTGAATAGGAAAAACCAAACTGATTTGACACCATTCATATAATTATTGAAGAGGGCGGGTTCCTGGAACCCGTCCTTTTCAACTGATTTGACAACCAATACTGTAGCGGGTTCCTGGAACCCGCCCACCCTTCACTATAAAACCCTCGACAAATCAGTTTGAGAATCAACCACTCATCTAATCTCTTCACTATAAAACCCTCGACAGATCTCTGCTCCAGTGCATTTCATTGGAGAATCAACCACTCGACAAATCTCTGCGTGTTCATCAAAACGAACACAGATCGTTTAATATATTACACGGGGAGGAAATATTCTAAACTTAGTTAATTTTTTTTAATTACCCCTTTTTTTAATCCTAATAGTTGAAAATAACATTATTTAATTTTGCAGGATGGAGATAATCCCATCGTCGTCACCCATAGCTCAAACAAATGGATAGTTAGTGACCAACGAATAAACCAGCGGCTTAGACGGGCCGGATTTTATGAAGCTTCGTTGATTTGTCATATCCAAATCGACCACGCCCTCGTCACCTCTCTGGTTGAGCGCTGGAGAAAAGAGACCCACACTTTTCATCTTAGATGGGGTGAGGCCACAATCACACTCCAGGATATTGGCCTCTCACTCGGTTTACGGGTCAATGGGCTTGGGTTGGTCGGAGGAAAAATTGTTGGTCCAGATACCGACCACCCATACTGGGATACATATGCCGAGTCTGTTCTCGGACAGGTAAAAAAATTCATTCTGATTCCCCTCTTTAGTGTACCTATTTTATGTTGTACATTATTTCTAGCTTTAATATTTCAAAAAAAATACTAATATCAGGCACCAGGAGGCTACAGTAAGGGGTATAAGATCAGTTTAAACTGGCTAAAAGATACATTTAGTAATATCCCTGATGAAGCCACCGATGAACTCTTAGATAGACATGCACGTGCCTACATTCTGTACATGATCGGTTCTTGGTTGATGCTGGACCAATCAGCAACGCATGTTCATCCGTTATACCTTGGCTTCCTAACGGATTTTGATGTGTGTGGCCAATATGCTTAGAGAGCAGGGGTCCTGACTTTTCTTTATAAGGAACTCGATAAGGCATGTGCTCCTACGAAGAATAAAATTTGTGGATGCATTACATTACTTCAGGTAAATTCCTTATTTTTCACAGCTAGAATTTTGCAAAATTGTAATATTGGTTTTCTCTTTTATAATCTGAAACTTTATTTATAGATCTGGTCATGGGAGCATATGTATATAGGAAGACCGGAGAATGTTAAAAAAACTGGCTTGGATATCCCCGGAAAGCCGCTCGGCTGTTGGTGGAATGGGAAGAAAGCGTATAAGGCTCATCGTCGAGTACTTAAATACTATAGAGATGAGTTGGATCGCATGGAGGCGACTCAGGTAACCATAACTTAGGTAATTAAATTTGTTTTACAATTTTGAAATACCTTAATCACAATTTTTTTACTATGTTATTTACGCAGTTCCTGTGGACGCCTTATACAGCAGCTCGTCTACAACGCTTACCCGGCATCTGTATCGAAGGAGAGCCGGTTTGGCGGGCTCGATGCCCACTCCTCTGCATTAATGTCGTTGTCATGCACCTCCCGGGCCGGGTGTTGCGACAGTTTGATAGATCGCAACATATTCCTGTCCCGCCGCCTTCGCCTATGACAATAGAAGGAGACATGCGAGGAGGAAAGACGGAGCGTGATTGGAGGGAGCATCATCATCAATATTTGCTGAGATGGAAGGATAGGCAGCGTAGTATTGCCTTACAGCAAATAGGTGACCAAACAGCCACCGACGCTATCAAAGTATATCTACAGTGGTATAAGCGTGTCACCATAAGATATCTTTCTGCTCCCCCCCAACAACTTCCCAAACATCTCGCGGTACGAGCCTAAAGGCCACATGGAACGAGATTTGGTAAGTTGAATTTTTTATATCATATTACTTTTTAACATCCGGCGGTATGAGTCAATACTTATTTCTTATTTCTAATGTAACGACAGGCTCGTGGGTTGCATCTCGTACAAACAATGGTGCAAGAACCATACCCGACTGATGCTGGTCCGGCATCTCAGGCTCGATTTTCAAATGTAGACCAATTAAATGGTGGTGTATTCGGTTCATATAGTATTTCTCAACATTTATCGCCGGCACCGGAGCCGCAGTATCAGCCGGCACCGGAGCCGCAGTATGACCCGGCACCGCAGCCGCAGCATCACGGAGATCCAGCGCAGCAGGATCGGTGGTTTGGATCACCATACCGTCAGTAGCAACCCTGGCATACCGGACAAGCGCAACAACACCAGTCTTGGGGGTCAGGTTTTGCAGAACGGCCGTCTTGGGGGTCAGGTTTTGCGCAACAACAGCAACCTTGGGGGTCAGGATTTGCGCAGCCATGGGGCCAAGGTTTTGTGCAACATCAGCCGCATGAAACCGGGACAGGTTCTTCGCTACAACTGCCCAGTTGGGACACGGATTTAGCGTCCTACGCAGAGTTGTTGGGAGGCAGCACATATCCGACATCTGTCCCACATTCAGGTTCAGGATTTGCGGATCAACAGCCTGTCCAAGACGCTGCTGAAGACGAAGCTGAAGCAGAATCCGAACCCGAAGCAGAAGTGCAGACGCCGCCGCCGCCGCCATCTACCCAAGAAACAGGTGGTTCCTCCAGTCATCCCAGGAGGCATAGGCTTATGTCAAGCCTCCTCGGATTTCATAAGGGAAAAGGAAAAGGAAAACGATAGTATTTAAATTTTACAAACAGATAGGATCTTTTAACATTGGAAATTTGACGGATTCATTTTGATATTATAAATTTGACCGTCAAGATAGAAATAGGATATGAATTTTTGGTATTGTAAATTTTGACGGATTCATTCTGTAAAAATCATTGATATAGTGAAATTTTATTATTTAATTTAAATATTTTTTTCGTTTATTTATTTTTATTTTATTTTTACGAATTATAATTATAATTATAATAATAATCATATTATAATTACAATTATATTTATTATTATATAATTATAATTAAATTTATATAACAAATAATTAAAAAAAATATGGGGCGGGTTCTGGGAACCCGTCCCCTATACATTTGTATAGGGGGCGGGTTCTAGGAACCCGCCCCCTATTCTGGGGTGGGGTGAAGGATGGGGTGGCAAACCACCCTATTCTTCTAATTTTAATTTAACCTCTTCTATTTTAATAATTTATTTTTAAAATAATAATATTTCAAAAAAAAACCCAAGGCAATGAGTGTGCTCTTTTTAAATCCAAAAGGAATTGAAACAGTGAGATTAATAAGTGGTGTTTTTTCCCTTCTTATCTTTTCTTTTCTTTTTTTAAAAAAAGAATAATAAGTGTTATAATTTAATGATCCTATAGCTATTTTTGTCCCTCTCCTTGTATATCAGTGGACCTGATTCCATTTATGCATTTTGTACTGAAAATAAGAAACTTGCAGACAAGCTCCTTTATCCCTTTGGCCTGCTATATTAAATACCTTTTTCTTTAACATATTCTTAACAATTGAAAATTTTATTTTGTATATGGGAATTCTATTTCTTTGATACATTCTCCTCTAGCTATAATGTTTCTTTCTAATGAATTTTACATTTGCAACATTGAAGAGAGACCTAAGATCCCTTCGTGTATGAGTTAGACTCAAATAATTCAATTGTGTAAAATGACCCTACTAGAGTTAGGCTTAGAAGAAGATCCCTTAATCCCCCTTGGGTTCAAACCATCTCGTGTACATTTAAAAACTCTAATTTTAATTATAGATTAAAAACTCTTCAGCTGTTTATAACTTATTGTTTTATATCTTTTAAACAGGTAAAAAGAAAATAAACCCGAAGACGGGCTAATCCACAAAGTTGTTTCCCCAAACAGGGAAAGGACCCATAAATCTTAGAAATTACTCCGCGTGGAAAGCCAGTTGGGGACTACTCCATAAAATTCAGCAATTATATTGGCGAGGAGGCGTTGAACTATGATCGTTATCCGTTGCATTAAGAGTGGTCTATTGAGGAAGAAGATCATGTGAGAGGGTTATTTTTAACAGCATAGGTGGTGTATTCAAGTTATTATCAAAGATATATAATTTGGTACGTATTCAAAATGAATTAACTTTTTATTCTTTTATTTCAATCCAATGACCACTACAGATATGTCGGTATAGATGACGACTACAGTACTGTTACTAAGTCATTTGATATAGAATCGTTGCTAAAACACATGGTGGAACGAGTACAGAATTTAAAAAAAAAAAGGCAACTAATTGTCTTAAAATAGAATTCCTTAACAAATGGCTTGATGCAAATACTTCGCAAGAGCGAATGGAGCTCATAAAAGACATCGGAACATGGATGCAGAGGGAATAATGGAAAAGGTCGGTCACTCACATGACAACCCCCGAAAAACTAGTATATATGATTTCAAATTCGTATATATGTGTCTAATTTTATTAACCAAAATTTTGACCCAAACGGTACCTCAGTCCAATATAGAAAAGATAATATTAGTAATCAGAATTTTTTATTAATTTGAAGGCCGAATCAAAACACAAGAAAATAAATTGGAAACGCAGTGCGTTCTAATTCGACTAGTGGGAAGTTAGAAAACGTCAATTGGAGGATGGTTAGTATTTTAAACCTTCAAGTTTATGATCGTAGTGGATTTGTTTAAAATATTGTTATCTATCATGCAATTTATCTATATTGTTGTTTATTGAATGCAGAAAAAGAAAGATCCAACCGGATACGATCCATTTAAAACTTGGATTTTGACGCATTCTGGCAAAGATCCATCGTCTCGAGAATATAGGGTAAGCTGTGTTTATTCATCAATTTCATGCAGTTAATAACTATTTGGATTCTCTTTGAACCTTAAAATATATAAAATTTAATCGTATGGAACATCTGCTGAAGGTGTTTGAGGAGAAGACAATTAGGATAGACGTTGGATCCAATATCCCGATATATGTGATACCCCCATCTTAGATAAGATATCCGGAGGACATCACAGTGGACACGAAAGGAGCTTGAGAAGTGGAGGCATGCAACGTCGTACAAGTTCCATAAGTATTTACAAATTTTCCGTCACCTAGACGCAGTCACAGGCACCCGGCTCGACGGATGTACGGTTGGAACTCTTGAGAAAAGAATTAGAAGAAGAGTGACGCAACCTAAATGCAGAAATCGATGTCGTATCAATGCTCAAGTCAAAGCCCATCTTGAAGCATACAAAGAACGACAAGACGAGACGGCACGAAAGCAAAAGGAGGAACAAGATGAGCATTATCGGCGTATATATCCGGGATAGATGGGTGGCGGCATGTATGGGCCGTGGATCCCAACGAGTGCGGAATCTAGATAATTAATAGGAACGTTGCGACTTTTCAAACTTAAGCATGCTATTTTGATTGCGGATTTGGTTTATAGTTCTTGACATTTTTGTTTATTCAGTAATGTTTTAAGGATTTGATCTATGAATTGTATTCTGAATTATTAATGATAATTTATTATTGATGTTTGAATTTGTTTTGTTTAATATCAGAATATTGTTGTTACGATGTCATTGTCGTAATGTTCTTATCGTTCTTTGAAGATGTTGTTGTTATGTTGAATATAATATTATGTTTTCGAATTACTATTAATTGTCAAGCAGGGGCTACCAATCAATAAAAATAATTTTTAAAAAAATATTTACCTCAAAGAACTGTTTAAACCGCTTCTGGAAATCTGTGTATTTTTATAAAAGAAAAACCGAATTTTTTAGGAGAACGTTTAAACCGTTTCCAAATTTTAAATTTTTCTAATTTAAAAAAATACACTTTTTAGGGGAGAACGGTTTACACTGTTCCCTGATAACTTTTGGGAGAACGATTTAAACCGTTTCTAGTATTTTAAATTTTTTTGATTAAAAAAATACCCTTCTTTTGGGAGAACGGTTTAAACCGTTTTCTGCATTTTGGGAGAACGGTTTTAACGGTTCTCGATTTCCAGAAAACCGCGATACATAGAACGGTTCTCAAAAGTCGGGGAACGGTTAAAACCGTTCTCTCTGATGTTTGGAAGAACGGTTTTAACCGTTCTCCCGAGGGTTATTTGTAGTAGTGTTGTGTAGCCAGCCATAAAATTGTATAAGATCAAACTGGTACATAATAGGCTTAGTCAATGTTACATAGTTAATTCTTCTAACTTAGGAAGTTAAATTACCTGATTATCGACACGAATAATAACATATTCTTATATAAGTTGCTTCCAGTTTGAAATTCGAATAATTGACTGAAAATCCCTTGAAAATCTTTCTGAACTAGACCGTTAAATATATGTCCCTATTTCTGAACTAGACCGTCAAATATATGTCCCCATCTCAGTTACCAAATCAACAAAGACTTTGTCATGACAAATGAGACAAAAAATAAGATATATGGTATACAAATCTGCAGGATAAAAACCAAGTGATTAACAAATGAAGCAAATGATCTGAAAAGTTCTTCTTACATGAGGCAAAGAGAATTATTTACCACATATCAGATCAAGCAATCGTTTTTTAAGAAATATATCAGATAAAAACTTGTATGATTTTAATAATTCATTACCGTGCGCGCATTGCCTAGGATTTCGGTATGCACAGCAAGGAAATAATACCTTTCTCATGGCTTCTCTAGAAGATGCGTAGAGGCTGACTTATTATCGTAGAAAGAAAATATTTCTCCACAAGGAACAATAGCATATCATAAGCTTAACTCATACCTCCACGCACCACACTTGCGGTACAACAATTTGAACCCTCCAAACAGTAACTTGGTAAACATTTGGCGCGTACAAGATGCAAGTTCACCAAATTTAAAGAATACGCTTCGATTTAGAAATACTAAATTCAGTCCACCCAAGGAATACTATAGTCAGATTTTGTTGAAGTTTAATATATCTACCAATAAAGGCTATAATTAATTGGACTCCGCTTAATCAAATTTTTATTCAGTCAACTATAATGGCACGAGAATAGAGAGGTATGAGCGAACCATCAGGATCATCAAATGACTTCCTTAAAGCCATCAAATGACATGCATGGTAAAGGACATATACGTGCATCATGAAAGCGGCATGAGAAATGCCGGCAGAGTCTAAAAAACGGTATAGACTTTGCTAGTGATTGATATAAACGGTTAAAAGTAACAACTATACATAATTTGGCAAATTCTTTACCAATTAATGATGTCTAAAATGGTTGTTTTAGTACTCAGGAAAATAATTATAATATTTCTATATAGTTTTTGGTAATTAATGGTGTCAAATAAACCATAACCCAATAATAACCTATTAACAAACTTACAAACCCAATAATAAAATTAATACCTAAATCCTACTAATCAACCGGTAAGCCCAATATCACTTGGTATTGGACGATATCGATATCGAAACTCGGACGGCGCTTTTTGAATCGGAATCGACCATCATGGATCGGGATCGCCCGAGATTTCAAACCATAGTTTAAACTAAATGGATAGTAAAAGGCAATCAGGGTTATATACTTTTGAAATAGGAAAAATTTAAATATTAACTATGTTTTCTTATTTGCATCATTTGCTCATTGAACCCATCTTCTAGTCAAATATTGGTTATGGAATACAAAAGGCTGTCACCAAATGACCACCCATATTATTAATAGCATGCTTGATTACAAGTAAAAAAAGATAGCATGAATGATCATAACAAAAGACATCGACGATTCATAGAGTTGCATGCACCTACGAGTTATCAGATAAATAAGCGTCACGCATTATAGTGCTCCAGTCGTGAACAGCATATGCCCAATAATCAACTATTGGGAAAGGTCTTGGAGGGGTTTGGAAGTGAACAAGGTCGGATATCACTTAAATCCAGTGGCTGAAAATGTTTCTTCAAAAGTTCAAAATAATAAGATGGATGGTATAGAACTATAGTTTCGGTTCAAATAATCTAATAACTGAAATTCACTCTTGATAGACATACATATAAGTTAAATATGTGAGTGAGTGCGCAAAGACCCCAACAATAATGGAATGATGGAGTCATGGCTTGGTCAAGAACCGTACCATAACATATTGGCCAATTCATGGCTGTAATTAGACATAAACATCCAAGGTCTTGGCTTGGTCAGCCCACCAGATATATGCTTTGGAATTTAATGAGATCAGCTTATTTGCAAATTAGCAAGTTAACTGTAAAAGTTGACTCACCAATAGCTGCATAAGCATGTCCCTGCCGCTTTCACGTAAGTAAACTTTCTAAGATGTCTCACTATTTCTATATAAGTAACTCTTGCTTCTGAAAAACATTTTACAAAATCCATGGCTATATTCGCTTTGATTTGTCAATGAATTATAGTTTTTGTATAGATCTCATGACAGCAAATAACAGAAGAAATTCATGGCTACTCTTGCTTTGGTTTTGTCGATGAATTCTAGTTTTTGCATAAATTGCTATTAGTATATTTGAACGCAGAGTACCGTAAACTACATCTACACCACATTTCGAACAAAATATTCATGCCTGTTTACAGAAGAAAGCTACATTATGTTTTTTTGTTATGAATGGCTTTAGCCTCCTTACAATCAAAAGGCAAGACATAAAAAGCAAGAAAAGCACTGTGCAGTTATCTAGCTTTTTTCTTCTCCTAATCATCTTCATACACCTATTTTCAAGTCAGCTTTCAAAGTTAGAATTCAGGAGCCATCGCCAAAGCATCCAACAGAACACTCTTACTCACTAAGGCGAGCCTCATCCTGGAACAAGATAATAGCATAGTGAACCCCATACTTCCACTAGATACCAATGTGTACTTATCTAAGTGATACTTATAACTTCACTTCTGCTGACTATGACAAATTTTGGCAGTGATTCACAAAGCCTACCCGCTCACTAAATAACGGTCTATGCTAATCAATATAAAACTTGTACCCTTACTCGTAAATCATAATAACATAGAAAACTCACAGAGTCACGGTATGGGTACTAGTGGATGAAAATCTAAGAACAATGTGTGTTCATGACTAGTCGACGTCTAGTGCATTCCATGCAGAGTTGAATGTCGATAGACTTTGAAAGGTACCTAATCAGTATTTACTGGTCCAAAAGAAGAAGCTTGTTCAGCAAAAACCCATCACGCACATTAGAAGTAAAAATAATGAGTAACAATTACTACGCATGGGTATTTCATAAAGAAAATAAGCTCATCTAGGCCACTAAAAAATACGAGCAAGGCATTATGTAATCAGGAAATAAACCGATAAATGCAATACCTTACTGAGAGTCATAGACAGATCATATCCCTGGAGCATATTTAGAATCACACTCTAATATGTGTGAACCTCACATCGAACAATAAATATGGAGTACTCACGTCTGAGAACATCAGCATATACAAGCAGCTTCTTCACTTGCCCACGTGCATAATCAAACTTTTGATAGCGTCCACTAGTATGGTTTCAAATTATCATTTTCTCCTTATAGTGCCTCGATTTTATCAGAAAATTACTACTCCTTGCACAAAAACACACAACAAAATCGCATATCTTATCAGATAACAGCTTATTATTTATATTTTTAACAAATGGAAAAATGTTGAAACTCTCATCCACTTTGACTTTGGCACCATAGCCTTACACTAAGGGTCATCATTATAATCAGGTAAAATATTCTATCGCCATAAGCTTTACATCAAGGATCAACTTGTTAAAGATAACAGGAACACTAAGGATTATATCTTGTGTTGCAGGTGGAAAATTGGGGGATGCATATGGGCATAAGATATAAGATGGGAAGGCTTCAATCCTTTGGGTAGAGTCCCACTATATTAAAATCTCATATGTATCCATGTGTGGGTCTATATGTTGTGGGCCCAAACCGAGTTTCATATGGTATCAAAGCTCGAATGTTTATTTGTCCACGTTGCACATGTGAGGTTTGAGCCTTCAATGCACGTGAAGTTCTCTTTGTCCACGTGCGTTGCACGTGAGTGGAGTGTTGAGAATGTGGATAACAGTCCCATATCGGAAAAATTGTGGGATGCATATGGGTATAAGATATAAGATAAGATAAACTCCATAAGACTTGAGTCTTTTGGATAGGTCTCACTATATTAAAAGCCCATATGCATCCATATATGGACCCATGTGTTGTAGGCCCATACCGAGTTTCACATGTCAGCATTGTTTTCGTTGACAAGCCTAACCAAGAATTTTTTTTATGCAGGAATGTGGAGAGAAGCTTTACAAGGCAAAGGATTTAGAGTTAATATAACAAAACATAATGTGTCTGACGTAAGTTTAACAAAATTGTTTTAAAAAAATGGATCGGCGGTCAAAGAACACATAAAATGACCAGATTTTGTTAATTAGAATCATATATTAACATGCTGGTGAAATTAAGAAGGAGAATACGGTAGAATCAACGCAGAGAGATTAAAGTGCGGTGAACATTCTCAAGTATCATCCGATCGTGCAACACGCAAAAGGGCAGATTCTAAAAAATGACTGACAAACGTTTTATTTTAGATAGCACTAGTGCCTTCCACAACACCCAAACGATCCACCAATATGAAGACAACATGCCATCCAGTACAAACCAGGACAATTTTTTCGAGAGATGCTTTACAGGTTCCATGGTCCATGCTGGCTAATAATCAGTGGGGGAGGTACGATTATGGTTCAGTGGGGTCAAAAATACATTGGGCTACATTGGGCATGATTCAGTGGGGTCAAATCTTTTTATTTGAAGCTGAAAAACCTTATTCTCCTATGCTAAGAAGCCTTATTCAAAACTGAAACCCCTCATTAGCATCCACGGTACCAAATTTCAGTGGGGTCAATTGAACCCCCTGGAGCCCATGTGAATCCGACTATGGCGAATGACTCACCCAGGTCTATCTAGATCCGTCCTTCCCTCTATAGAGAGGGGTAAGGGGTATATTTATAGCAGACAGGGAGAGAATGTGTATGTATGAGAGAGAGTGTGTGACTGACGTGAGAGTGTGAGGATAGCTATTTATAACCGAGGGTATGGGGTTGGAGCAATTCTAGCCATCAACAAGAAATCGCATAAAAAGAATATGCCTCGCAAGAAATAGGTAAGCAACATCAAGAACCAAGAAGTTGTTTCCTAAAACATCTAGGAATTCGATTCAGTGGAGGCAAGTGGGGGCTAGAGAGACGGGGGGCTTGTGTCGGACATGACACGCCATAATAAAATGATGGATCCTCACTGGTCGACCACCGAGCAAGCACCGGCATCGCTCAAGAGCTTGATCGGAAGCAAGGTAAAGTCGTTTTCTTTATCATATATGTTAATTTTTTGTTTCATTTTTTTTTTTTTTTTTTGGTTATGGAATTTTGACTGATTCGATGACTATGGGATCAAATGGTATAAAATTACACTTGAGAATTTAGAGGTTGGTCATTTAGTAAATTGAATTGGCCATCTCAATTTCAATGCCCTCCCTACTTTTAATGTATTTGCCTCTATGGTCTCTCATCAAAACTAGCCATTCTTATATACATCTCTTAGCTTCATGCATCTATAGAATCTCGTTTTCAATATAAAATCTCTTATTGCTCTCTTAATTTAACTGGTTGAATTGCTATCGGATTTCAGTTCTTATGGTTGTAGATTCAGATCGGAATTTAATTGGCTTTATCTATATCAAATGATTTAATTTCTATCAGATTTCAGTTCTTATGATTGTAGATTCATATCAAAATTAAAATGGCTTTATCTATATCAAATGATTTGATTTATTGTTAAATCTGTTCACCTGCTTGGTTAGATCTGGTACCAATCTTACAAATGGAGTCTTTCTTCCATGGGGCTTAAACATATAAATGAACAAAATGCTTTCTTTCTTTCATAAGGCTCACTAACCCCTAAATTCTTAAGTGTAATTTTATATCATTTGATTCCATAGTCATGGAATCCGTCAAAATTCCATAACCAAACAAAAATTGAAACCAAAAAGGAAAAATGTACAATAAAGAAAACGACTTTATCTTGCTTCCGATCAAGCTTCTGATCGATGTCGGTGCTCACTCGGTGGTCAACCAACGAGAATTTTCTTATGGCATGTCATGACCGCCACCAGTCCGTCCGCCTCTCTGGTCCCCACTTGCCATCACTGAATCAAATTCCTAGATGTTTTAGAAAACAACAAGCTCTTGGTTGTTAATGTAGCTTCCCTATTTCTTGAGACATAATCTTTGTATGAGATTTCTTATTGATGACTGGAATTGCTCCAACCCCACACATCCCTGGCTATAAATAGTTGTCCTCTCACTCTCACGTCACTCACACGGTCACTCTCTCACACACAAACTCTCTCTCTCTCTGGAGGGGCGGATCTAGATAGACCCAAGGTGAGTCGTTCGCCCTACTTGAAGATGCATTCCCCACTAGCACCTTCTAACAAACCTAGTCGAGCAGCATTCAGAAACAAGTTATCGTTCAGAAATAAGCCATTATTTGCTGCCTAGAACACCATAACAATCACCGCATCAGATATTCCATACCATAATATGCACTCGATAATAAAGTACTTTCGTAATGTGTGTGTGTGGATTAAATGAGGATGTGATCGCCCGCGGCTATAAGGCTTCGGGCACGTGACCCAGCCTCGACAGGTGGGGCTCGCTGTAACTTAACCCATGACCCACCCACCCTCTGTTTCACCCCCATTGGGCTACACGACCGCGGCCCCGTTAACCTCTCCCTCCCTCTCTCTCTCTCTCTATATATATATATATATATATGGGGTTAATGGAGGAAAGATGCCATAGGAGAGAATTTCCTTCTATGGCGTCGGAAAAATGCATCCTCCATAATTTTTTCATCTAAGATGTGGATACACCAAATTTCATGTGATTATACCATATTTTCACCGTTGATTTAGTTGGTGCAAAATTAATGGTTTACCGACAATAGAACTTTTTACATTGCTAATCCAACGGTGGAAAAGTGGTGGAATCACATGAAATTTGGTGTATGCACATCTTAGATGATAACGATGATGATGATGGATGCCAATCGTCGGAAAAAATGGTGGAGGTTGTATTTTTTCGCCGCCGTTGGAGGAAATCCACTCCTATGGCCTCTTTCCTCCATTATTCTCTCTCTCTCTCTCTCTCTCTCTCTTCTCTATATATATATATATATATATATATATATATAATGGAGGAAAGATGACGTAGGAGGGGATTTTCTCGTATGGCGTTGAAAAAAATACATTCTCCATGATTTTTTGGACAATCGACACCCATCACCTCCAACTTTATCGTCTAAGATGTGGAAACACTGAATTTCATATGATTCCAACACTTTTTCATCGTTGATTTAGTGGGTGCAAAATTAACGGTCTACCGACAATAGAACTTTTTACATTGCTAATTCAACGGTGAAAAAGTGGTAGATTCATATGAAATTCGGTGTATCCATATGTTGGATGATAAAGATGGAGATGATGGGTGATGATCGTCGGAAAAAATGGTGGACGGTGTAATTTTTTGACGTCACCTGACCTCCTAGGGCCTCTTTTCTTCACTATTCTCTCTCTATATATATATACACACACATATAAGCAGTGAAGATAGCTCATAAATAGCACCACAGCTCACAAATCAAGAGGACAACTTAGACAATCAAAATTTGGTGAAACAACCAGATGTAAAGATAAAAACTAACGATGTAATGCCAACTAAATATTATGCCTTTAAAGTTAAATCTGAGGAAAGATGCACCAAATTAAGCAACACTAAGGCTGTCAATCGCTTGGCATTTGAAACCCTGATCGTAATTTTTATGGCCCGTTACATTTCCAGGTTGGTGACGCGAACAGCCATCGTCCTCAAGATCTACTAGATGCTATCGATAAATTGATGAAAAGGGGAGAAACGACGAAGGAAAAGGGACTGAGGAATGCAAAAGGGCAATCTTAGGCTCTTAGAAAATTGTTTTAACTGGATGCCCCAACCCAGGCCCATCGTTTGCTCAATTTAACTTCTGGCCATTCATGGGCTTTTAAGTGATTTGGGTGTGAATTCTTAATAACCAGAAATTTTCGAATTGGTTGGGAAGGCCGGGAGTTGTATAAAAACCCTCAGTAATTTTCAAAATTATTGGAAAGGGCATGCTGTTAAAAGTCCGTGTGATGGGTTAGATTTCATTTAGGCCCATGTATCCCTCACATCATTTAGATATTACAGTCAACTGCTTACTGCTTAGACATTACAGACAACTTCTTAGGTATTACGCAACTGCTTAGATATTACAGTTAATTGATATACTAGTTAAGATGGGCCCATGGGTTTTTTGACATGGCCGAAGGCCTAGGGGCTTTTACACAAGTTTGGATCAAACCGGGGGCTTTTTGAAAATTTACCCTTTATTTAACTCAAGTTACCCTGGCCCGTTGGTATATTTATATATGTTTTGAAAGGATACTCAATTTTCCTGTACAGTTATCAATCCATAAAACCCAAACATTAGGCGAAATCATAAAGGATTGTGATGATGCTCAATATTGGCGGTCCCTAAGATCAGGACATGTGGCAGATGGCATGTCCCAGAACTCAGAGAAAAGGGCCTACAGAGGCCGACCAGGCCACCCCTGTACCCGATCTGCAAGCACAAGCTAACCCTCCTCGGGGCCCCCTGCAGATTGGCCTCCTCGGCCCCTCGGCTCGCCCTGAACTACCACAAGTCCAAGACTCCTCGGCCTTCTCGCTCGTCCCCGAACCCCCCCTCCCCCCGGCCGAGGCCGTCTTCCTCGGTCCTCCGACCAACTCCACCGCTCATAGGCGTAATCGCCGCTCCGCGAATCTTGCCATACGCGGATTCTCCGCCAGCAACATCCCACGTTCCACGCCTTCACGATCCCCATTAATGGGCGATCCGCTTTCTACGCGGGCGTGACGTCGGGAGCGTAACTGCCGGTGAGATTCTCGCGCCTGCTGCTGCGTGCCGCCACCGCTATATAAACCCATCACAGAGGGATTAAGTAAGCCATTTTTACTTCACTTAACCGTTACGCTGCTCAGATCTAGTACTAACTTGATCGTCAGAGGGTCCTCGGTGGTACCAAACCATACC
Organism: Agapanthus africanus; assembly: GCA_030015575.1. Classification (NCBI taxonomy): domain Eukaryota; kingdom Viridiplantae; phylum Streptophyta; class Magnoliopsida; order Asparagales; family Amaryllidaceae; genus Agapanthus; species Agapanthus africanus. The sequence continues at coordinate 188,732,538 of JASDDO010000028.1, forward strand.
GGGACTTCTTTGCAGGTACTCGGCGTTAAACTCCTCAAATCACCAATCTCCTCAAAACCCATTGAGACCCACACACAACAGGGGATCACCTCCAGAATCCACAGGAAGATCGACGGAAGACAACATCTGAAGGAGATCCGAAAAGGACCTCCATCAGTTGGCGTCATCTATGGGAAACGAAAACTCCACAAAAACAAAGTTGGCCTTCCGATCTCCATCCACATGGCAAGTAATCGCCCTGAAAATCCGGGTACCAGCCACCACCTTCCCCTCAACGGAGACGCGGGCGAACCTCAACCGAATGTCATCGGCCCCTCCACTGGCCACCGCCTCGCGGACCCCGCCGAAGGAAACCAAGGCCCATCAAGAGCTATGGTCATGACGACAGGAGACCAGTCGGGCTTTTGCGAGGCTCGGCACCCCACGCCGGCAACAGACGCCAGCGGCCGCCCGAGCAAAAGGGCCAGAGGCCACGAGCCCATCACCTTTGGCGACGGGGACCTCCACGGTATATCCGTGCCCCACAACGACCCACTGGTGTCACAGCCCGAATCCACCGGTACGAGGTCCACCGGATATTCGTCGACTCGGACAGCTCGGCGGACATCCTCTTTCACGACTGCTTTCTACGCATGGGGTTCACCCCAGCAGACTTGAAACCGACCTCTCACGTCCTTTCGGGGTTCACCAACCACTCCGTCCCGGTGCAAAGGGTGTTCACCCTGCAGTTCACCATTGGGGACCCCGGCCGCACGCGTACGTTGCCTGTGGACTTCCTCGTAGAAAAAGTCTCGTCGGCCTACAACGTCCTCCTCGGCCGTCCGACGCTGAACTCCCTCCAGGCCCAAATATCGACCTACCACCTGGCGATGAAATTCCCTCTCGATCGGGGTGGGGTAGGTCAGGTCTACGAGAACTAGCGGGTCGCGAAGAAATGCCTTACCGAAATGTCTTCGTCCGAGCGGCCGGCCGACAACGCCGAGGTAAGTGACGACATCAAGGGTTCCCTGGACACCCGAGACGAGCGGAAGGAGGTCCGGGGGGCGCCGGTCGAACTCCTGACCGAGGTGCCCCTGACAGAAGGGGACCAGGGAAAAACCGTCCAGGTCGGATCACTCCTGACGGAGACTCAGTGAGATGACCTGGTCAGATTCCTCAGAAATAACTCCGACGTTTTCGCCTGGGCACCTACTGACATGCCTGGGATTGATCCTAAAATCATCTCCCACAAGATCGGAGTTGATCCTGCGGCCCGACCCGTCAGACAGAAGAAGAGGAGCTTCGCCCCAGTCAAACAAAAGGCTATCGAAGAGGAGGTTGATCGGCTTCTCGCCGCCAACTTCATCAGAAATGTACCCTACTCGGAGTGGCTGGCGAACGTAGTTCTGGTCAAGAAGCCAAGCGGGAAGTGGCGCATGTGCGCCGACTTCACCGACCTCAATAAGGTCTACCCCAAGGACAACTATCCACTCCCCCGGATAGACCAGCTCGTCGACAGCTCAGCCGGCCACGAGCTGTTGAGCTTCATGAATGCTTTCTATGGCTACAACCAAATCCGTATGAATCTTGAAGATGAAGATCTCACCGCATTCACAATGGATCGGGGGGTATATTGCTATAAGGTGATGCCCTTCGGCCTCAAGAACGCTGGAGCCACGTACCAAAGGTTGTTCAACCGCATGTTCAAGCCACAGATCGGCAGGAATATAGAAGTCTACGTTGAAAACATGCTCGTCAAATCCGTCTCGTCGGCCGACCATGCCAGGGATATGGGCGAGGCCTTCGAAGTGCTCTGTAAGTTCAAGATGAAGCTAAACCTCGCCAAGTGCGCATTCGGAGTCACCAGGGGAAAGTTCATCGGGTTCATGGTCACTCACCGCGGAATCGAAGCTAACCCAGAGAAAATCGACGCTATCCTCAACATGGTCGCGCCCAAGACCAACATCGAGATCATGCGGCTAACGGGACGAGTCGCCGCTCTGAGCCGTTTCATGTCCAGGTCAGGGGAGAAATGCCTTCCGTTCTTTAAGGCTCTGAGGAAAATCCCGAGGTTCGAGTGGTCGGAGGAGTGCCAAGCCGCTTTTGACCAATTGAAGAAGCACCTCGCGACGCCACCACTACTCACCCGACCAGTTGAAGGAGACGAGCTGTCGCTGTATCTGGCGGTATCCGACCAAGCAGCAGGCTCGGTGCTCGTCCGAGAGGCCGATGGAGCGCAGAAGCCGGTGTACTATGTGAGCCAGGTATTTAAGGATGCAGAAACGAGGTACCCTGCCATAGAGAAGATTGTCTTAGCCCTCGTGGTAGCCTCAAGGAAACTGCGGCACTACTTCCAAGCACACACCATCATCGTCTTCACCGAGCGCCCGTTGGGGGCTATCCTAGCGTCATCAAAATCCTCGGGTCGCTTAGAAAAGTAGAGGTGGGAGCTATCTCAGTTTGATATAAAATATTGCCCGAGGCAGGCCATCAAAGCGCAGGCCCTGGCCGATTTTATCGTTGAATGCACGATCCTTAGCAAGAAGTCGGAGTCCACACCGCCCCTCACAGCTCAGTATCCCATCGCGGAAAGGCCTGGCTCGGTTCCTGAGTGGGTCATCTACGTCGACGGGTCTTCAACCAAGGAAAGCTGCGGTGCTGGCCTGATTATCCAGGGCCCGAACGAAGCAGAGATGGAGTACTCCCTGAAGCTCGGTTTCAAGGCCTCGAACAACGCGGCAGAGTACGAGGCCTTCCTGGCCGGACTGCGCATGGCCGCCGGGTTGGGACTGAAGATAATTCGAATCCGCGGTGACTTGACCCTTGTTGTCGGTCAAGTGACCGGCCGCTTTGAAGCTCGGAAGCCTCTGATAATGAAGTACCTGGACGAGGCGAGGAAACTCCGGAGGAACTTTGACGAAGTCCAGGTAGAACAAATACCCAGGAAGCTGAATGCCCAAGCCGATACCCTGAGCAAGCTGGCTTCGTCATACTCGGCTAACAATAAGCGGTCTATCCTCTTTGAAACCTTGCCTCAACCCAGCGTGGAAGACGGGGCGACGACACTCCACGTGTATGCGGCGCAGGAGGGCGACCAAGATTGGAGGAAGCCCCTCATGGAATTCTTGAAGGACGGTGCGCTCCCAGAAGACCGGGAAGCCGCCTGCAATCTCCGGGCCAAAGCCCACCACTTCGTCTGGAGCAATGGGAACCTTTAAAAGAAGGCCTTCACTCAGCCCCTACTCCGGTGCGTTGACCTCCACAAAGCCGACTACATCCTTCAAGAAATCCATGAGGGGGTTGGCGGTGCGCACCAGGGGACCTGAACCTTAATCCAAAAGGCGTTGCTCCAGAGGTACTACTGGCCCACTATTCACGAGGACGCCCAGAAGCTAGTCAGGAGATGCAAGAGCTACCAGCTCCACGGCAGCATCCCCCGCCTCCCGGATACCGAGCCGACTGCCCTAACATCCCCATGGCCGTTCGCCCAGTAGAGATTGGATATGATCGGCCAGTTCCCTACCGGTATGGGTGGGCACAAATACATCCTCGTCGCGGTAGACTACTTCACCAAGTGGATCGAGACCGTCCCCATCAGGAAACCGGACGCCGCCATAACCATCAAGTTCCTGCAGAACAACCTGATACTCCAGTTCGGCATCCCGAGGTGTATCATCACCGACCACGGGACGAACTTTGAGAACGAGAATGTGAAGGATTTCTGCAAAGAATACCTTATCCTCATGAAGTTCGCCGCGGTCTCGCATCCCCAATGCAACGGGCGGGCCGAAGTCGCTAACCAAGACGTCCTCCGAGGTCTCCGGACCCGCCAAGAAGGGCGACAAGGCAGTTGGGTCAAAGAACTACCCCGGGTCTTATGGGCCATGCGCACGTCAAAGAAGACTCCCACCGGGGAGACCCCCTTCAGCCTCTGCTACGGGACCAAAGCGATGGTCCCAGCGGAGATCGGATTACCCAGTCACCGGGTCGAGCACTTCGATGATGATGCAAACACCTCAGCGCTACGTACCAATCTGGACATATTGTTGGAGAAAAGAGACCGGGCTCAGTTCAGAGCTGCCGCTTATCAACAACAAACGGCCCGATACTACAACGCTCAGGTCAAGCACCGCTCCTTCAAGACCGGGGATCTGGTCCTACGGCGGAACGAGTTCATCGACCTAGGCAGGCTTCACAAATTCTCCCCGAAGTGGGATTGATGAAGGTCCTTTTCGGATCTCCTTCAGATGTTGTCTTCCGTCGATCTCCCGGTGGATTCTGGAGGTGATCCCCTGTTGTGTGTGGGTCTCAATGGGTTTTGAGGAGATTGGTGATTTGAGGAGTTTAACGCCGAGTACCTGCAAAGCAGTTCCGGGATGGTTTGGTACCACCGAGGACCCTCCGACGATCAAGTTAGTACTAGATCCGAGCAGCGTAACGGCTAAGTGGAGTAAAAATGGCTTACTTGATCCCTCTGTGATGGGGGTTTATATAGCGGTGGCGGCACGCAGCAGCAGGCGCGAGAATCTCGTCGGCAGTTACGCTCCCGACATCACGCCCGCGTAGAGAGCGGATCTCCCATTAATGGGGATCGTGAAGGCGTGGAACGTGGGATGTTGCTGGTGGAGAATCCGCATATGGCGAGATTCACGGAGCGGCAGTTACGCCTGTGAGCGGTGGAGTTGGTCGGAGGACCGAGGAAGACGGCCTCGGCCGGGAGGGCTCGGGGACGAGCGAGAAGGCCGAGGACTTGTAGCAGTTCGGCGTAAGCTGAGCGGCCGAGGAGGCTAATCTGCAGAGGGCCCCGAGGAGGGCTAGGTTGTGTTAGTTATATGTATGCCCTAGAGGCCATTACTGTACATATGATGTATATTGTAATAGATGCTTGGACATATATAGGGAGGACTTTCTTGCTCGACATGATAGTATGCTATCTGGTTGCACTTTATCTTAACATGTACTCTGATTGTCTCTATGTTACATGTTGATAAAGCCCTTAGGATATGTACTCGACTACTGGGACTATGATGAGATCATACTAGTGGGGCCACGGTAGTCGACGAGTACATCCTATAACTGTTCCTAGTCGAGGGTGTATCGAGACAGGGCATCGATACACCAGAGTAGACTAACGTATACGCATCTTGACCCATATGATGGGCGATGGATGATCCCATATCCATCGGTGTTTGACATCAAGGATGGTGTACGGGTGCTCAGTAAAGACTGGGTACACTGGGCAGACTCGCCGAGAACTCCCGGATGGTATTATACCTCACGTCAGATGGCAGTTCTCTGATGACACTGGTACAAGTTAGTCTGTAGACCCGAGATCGTCATAGAGTCTTATGTGATTCCCACTGTGCTTTGATTTCCATCATACCACGTCCAAAAGGGCATGCAAAAAGGTGGCTTTTGGGTACAGTCCCGAATCACATGGAGGCAATGAGCGATAGGAGGGGATTCGTCTCTCCCGGTACTGGGAGTTGATGTTGCACTGTGTTCGATTGGCTATAACTGGAAATCCCTGGCCAGACTTGCTGAGATTTACTGGTAAGTGTTATCAGTAGTTTCTCGAACTGTTATGGACCTCATATCGACACGACTTATCAAGCTACTGGGGTCTGACGTTTACCACCCCTAGGCGAGATATGCGACATATCAGACGAAGAGACCGGACTGTACGGGAGTGTTACTGATTGGATTCACGGGAGAAAGTACAGGCTTGCTTATTGATCTTCTGATCGCTCAATACCTGGGTGGCTGTTACGTTTAGCTGACCGCTTGTAGCTTGTGGGTGTTTGATATGATCATCACCTACTGCCGGCGTATTGACGATTCTTTAGAGTCCTACACAGAGCTTTCTTGACTCAGGCAAAATGGAGTAGGAGCACATATATTATATGTGCGGGACCGAGAACAATACGTATATGTGATACCGTATTAGATTCTCGCGATATGAGATATCGGCCGGGTATATGTGATATAGCCGGGTCATCGGATCAAGTGTTGATTCGATGAACTGATACAGATTATATTAGTCGGTTATTTGTGAAATAGCCGGATTATCGGATCAAGTGTTGATTCGATAATTTAATGTATAATTATATATTTGATATATTAAATTACATTAACTGATATAAGCTCACTAAAAGATTCTTTTTCTCACTCGGGTAATACATTGATATATATGCGATATATGTTAATTGTATTATTTTATTTTGTTACAATAAATATTGTATATGTGATATATAATATTGTAACATGTTAGGGTTATTAATGCAACATGTTTAGTGGAGATTAAACATGGTTAGGGTTTGATTTGGGTTAATCTTTTCTAGAACCTTCTAGAAGGTTTTGTTTTGTTCTTGCAAAGATATTTAGTTTAAATATTTTGCAAGATATTTACTTAACCCAACCCACACCCTTTACTATGGTTAGATCTCTATAATGGTTAAGTCTTTCTTGACTTAACCATGGTTGCATTGGTAATGATAATAACAACTCATTATTCATCACAAAAGAAAAGAGATCATCTTTTTCCTTCTTCTTCTTTGCTTGAAAAGCTTTCTAGCTTTTTGAGTGGTGATGAAAATGAGTGAGATTAAGAAAACAAATAGGAGCTAAAATCCTACTTCATCATCCTAATCTATCCTAGCCATTTAGATTAGGGTGTTCACTTCATTTATTGAGTGAGAGCTTGTGTTAAAGAAACTTCAAGGTATATCATATTAGTTATCGAAGATCGGAAGCAAGTTTGCATCTTTCTCTTCGTGGAGCCTCTCTAGAGTCCGTATTCTCGATGATCGCAGCGAAGGGATCTCAACACGGAGGTTTAGAAGTGAAGGACCGGACTACAATGGTTGTAATCCCAAACTCTTAGATGTTAAAGTGTTTAACATGCTTTGTTTCGCCTAATCTCTATTCTAAGATCTTGGTTAGGGTTGTTCGGCACGTCTAAATTTTAAATCGGGCATCATTGATGTCTTATAGACCCTTGTGAGAGTGCCTAGCATCCCTGCAGTGGTATCAGAGCCAAGCTAGAGCTTCAGGCGAAGTCTAGGTGAAATTTAAAGTCCGATCGAACTCCGAATACCCGTAAAACCCTAGTTTCTGGAAATTTTTCAAAAATGTTGATTTTTTCTTATTAAAAATACTCAAAAAAATCAATAAAGTATTTTAGGAATTATTGTGCAAAACGAGACACTAATCCCACTAAAGCGCCGCGGAACCGAAGCCGTACCAAGGCTTGCGCGGCGTTTCCGCGGCCGTATAGGAGAATTAGGGTTTACTGTTTGCACAGTAAAATCCGTAGGTACTTCCTGATGTTTCTGGGAATTTTTAATTTACTCAAGTGTTGAGTTTTTTGGGTTGTATTGGGGACTCGTTGATTCGATCGGATAATTTAACTTCATTTAAGTTTTTTCCGGATAATTTTAGAACGTGTTAAAAAGTTCGAACGGATATCAATAACTCACTTTTTCCCCTGTCGGAAATTTTTTCAAAAGTTGGATTTTTTTCTCGAGTTTGAAACTTCCGGAAAATCATGCAAGTAACGCGGTGGACCCTCTAGAAGAACACAAACCTTAACTCGATTATGTGACCGTCTGAACCGCCTCTAAAGCTTAGGGTTTAGGGCAGTACGGCGTTGCCACATGTGAGGCGTTGGCTTGACCCTTCTACGGCTGGACCATTGGTACTGTGGCATGTGATGGATATTTTTTGAACTCCGCTCAAGTGTTGAGCTATTTGGGAAATCTTGGGTGTTTGTTTATTCGATCGGGAAGTTTAACATTATCTATTTATCTGGAATGTGTGATATAATATTTGGAATCCACAAATAGTTATGAGAAAACTAATTTGAATGTTATAAATCTAGCAGTTTAGTCTCATTTGATCGGTTGCCACGGGATTTTGATGCGATCAAAAGTCCGTCGCAATCACGTAGCGTACGCGGATACTCGTCGGGTAAACTTAATAGATAGCCATGCCCCATAGCCCTGACCAAGTGACTGTAGGAGAACCCCGTCGCCAAAAGCATCCGTTCGGGTGCTCGCGGCAGCGGTGTTCCGCCTTAGTGCACTTCGTCGACGGCATCCGGGGTGCGGCCATCTACTAAAGTTTGCGACGAGCATTCGATCAGGATGTCGGGAATCTTGTTGAATTGCCCGACTTGACATTGAAAAGTGTTTTCGATATTGAGACTAAAATGCGGGGTTTATAATTGTTAGGCATGCGATATCTAAGGAATTCATTTGGTTAGGCATGCGATGTCTAAGGAGGTTGCGGATTCCAACTGTTGTAGTTTTACACTTTCTTTTCTGCGACCGTAGTGTAGTATGTTGTTGTATCGCCGGTTTTCGTTGCTATACATCAACGACAATCGGTGTATGCATACTTACTTACGTTGATGATATGAGATATTATGTGTTGCTGTGATATGTTATATTGGATCGTCGTGTTCTGAATAGCTGGGGGTTTTATATGAGATGAGAGTTTTTTCTTTTTCATTCATGTAAAATTCATTGTATGTAATATTCTTTTATTGGGGCACTTCCAGGCTGAGAATGATGTCACCAATGTATATTATTTTCTTTTCCGCATTAGGTAGACCCAAGGCGGGGAGCATAAGTAACCGGGTTCTAGGGTCCAGTGGGAGACCATCTCGAGGAGTCGAGACCGGGTCTCCTAACCATAGAATTGGCAGTGTTGCTTGCCGCTCTCGTAGGGGTTTAGGGATGTGGATTTGGCTATTCATCGCGACTGTGGAATCCGTGTTTTATACAGGCTCGTATTAAAACACGGACGTCCTAGTATATCCAATATTTCATATATGTTCTTCTGCTGCAATGTTCTATGATGAGATCATATTACTGCCTAAGACGAATGTTTATATTATATATATGAGATATATGTTATATTGCAGATTTCGTTTCAAAAGTGATACTTGTGAAGCATAATAAAAATGGGACTTCATTAATGAGATTAATGAAACTAAAAGAAACCTAAAAATATTGTAGAAACTTGTTTAAAAACTGATAGCTCTAGTTCTTGCTTTGCATAGCGGTGTTCCTTGTAGAACATCCAGCACCTTATTCGATAAGGAAAGAGCCGAGATCCCTTCACTGGGAGTGATCTCTTTAGCGAAACTAGCAGATGCTGCATACTCGGTTTGTCTTTTAATTGCTTCTATAGTTTTTGTTTTGCACATCGGTATTTGTGAAATATCCTGCACCTTATTCAATGAGGAAAGAGCCGACGATCCCTTCACCGGGAGTGACCTCTTTAGCAAAACTAGAAAATGCCTCAAAAACATTCCATTTAAAATCACTTGATTCTACAACGATATCAAGTTCATTACGCAAAGGGTTTTCTTAAAAACCTGTTGTAGCCCTCCGTCATTTCAGATAAGTATTTCATAGTATTCGTACTATATTTGTTGGCTTTCATCAAGGCGTAGTGTGCGGTAGTTATTTATGCTTATCTGCTTATACATATGATGCAGATTGAGTTAGGGTAGTCATGCGACTTTGTTGGCTTTCGTCAAGGGCCGTACGGGTGGGTTTAATTCAATCGGGAAATGACGGGTTGGACTTGACTAGTAGCCTATGGTTTGTTGGCTTTCGTCAAGGTCATAGGATGCTAGGGGTAAAAATATTATTGGGAATTTCAAGTGTTGAAATTTGCAATGAGATTCCATACCTTCTATGAGATAGTTGGATCCCGATACCCGCTGCGAGTAAGAGTTACTCCTGGGAGAGTTTTACACATTACAATTAGCCGATCAAGTAGGTGTCTAGAAAGGTGTCAACGGGGTTACGCCCATGGGAAAACAAGGTTTATTTTAATTAGGTCCGTGCGAAAGCTCGCACGGGGAACCTCCCTCAAAGTACCGGCACTGGCCTGGCTGAAAGATTGACGAACTTATAGAGTGTAATTAATCCCGGCTAGTCTTTCCTTTTAGGGTTTGAAGGAAGATTTGACTAAAACAGTGGGAGACATCCTGATTAGATAAACTGATAACCAATCTAATCTTGTAAAAGCGCACGCTGAGTGTTTTCTTCTCTCTCTCCTGGTTACGACTATGTCACGCTTTAATCAAGATAATAATACGGATTTATTTGACCGAACCCGCTTATTATACTGCGTTAGGGAACGTTGGTCCCGCTCCAACTTATAATTGTTATAAGACAGAGCAGGAAATAGGGGATTACCAGAATTCCCGTGCCGCCCAAACGAAGAAAGTGCATGCTGATGCATCATCTTCGGGTATGTTCATTACACAGAACTGTTTCTCAATATCCTTTACGTCCTGGGTATTTGATACTGGATCAGGATTCCACATATGTAATTTGTTACATGGGCTACAGATAGGTAGAGAACTGAGAACGGGTGATAAGTTTCATGAGATAGAAACGGTGCAAGTGTTGCAGCCAAGTCTGTTGGTAGTTATCACCCTGTATTACCAGAATACATTGATTCTGAACGAATGTTATTAGATACCGAACCTGATATACAACATCATATCAGTCTCTTTATAAGTAAAGAAAGGATATAATTTTGTATTGTTGGATAATGTTTTGAACATTTCCTATATCAAGAGTTGATCGGTTCAGGCACGTTATCTAAAAGTATAGACGTTCTAAATCAAACTACAGTTCTTAATGTACAGAATACACACAAGAGGAAGAGTTCGGAAATGAACGAATCCTTCTTGAGGTATTATAGACTAGGTCATATCAATGTGACCCGACTAGTTGAAGTTACATTTAAATGCATATTTAAAGTAGTTTGAATTTACATCTTGTGAAACTTGCCGGTCATGTCACAAAGATAAGATGACCACAGCTCTGTTTATTAGAAATAGAGAAAGAGTTAGTGAACTCTTGGGATTGATACATGATGATGTATGCGAGGTCCCCTGTCTATACATACCAAGACCGGTTCTTTGTACTTTATTATATTCACTGATGGTCTCTCAAGATTCGCACATGTGTTCCTGTTGAAACACAAGTCTGAACCTTTTGAGAAATTCAATGAATATGAGTTAGAAGTAGAGAACCAAAAACGGGTATAAGTATTATGTCCTTTGATGAGATCAGGGAGGAGAATACTTGAGCACGGAGATCCTGGACTATTCTAAAGGAGAATGAGATTCTCTCTCAGCATTACTCCTCCGTATACACCATAGCATGATGGTATATCGGGGCGGAGCAATAGCACCCTATGTGATATGGTGTGCTCTATGATGAGTACTACTGAGTTTCATATTTCCTTTTGAGAGCTATGCACTTGAGAAGCTTCATACCTATTGAATAAGGTTCAAATCAAATCAGTTGCCTACCACTTCATATGTGATATGGAATGGGAAGAGCCCATATCTTAAGTAAGTTAAGATTTGGGGTTGTCCGGCCTATGTCTAAAAGCAAAATCCGGACAACCTCGAGGCAAAGTCAGTTCTGTGGAAGTTTGTTGGATATCCCAAGCATACGCAAGGGAATATCTTATACCTAACCGAGGAACAAAAGATGTTTTGTTTCTCAGCATGCCACCTTTGTGAAAGGGAATTTCTTATGAAGAAATTATTGGTCATGAAGTGGAACTGCAAAGAGTTCCAGCTATACAAACTGCACCTGATGATTTGGTAAAACCCGGAGGATTCAATAGTTTCCAACGAACCTCAGCCTCTCCGCCGATCTGGTAGGGTTTCTCATCCACCTGAGAGATATTTCGGTTTCTCTATGACAGTGGGAGCGAGGATTGCATCATGAGATGATGACCCAACTTGTTTCGAGCAAGCCATCAGGAGTGGGACTCTGTAAGAATGGCTGTATGCTTAGCGATCTGAGATGGAATCCTTATACACCAACAAAGTATGGACTTTAGTTGCTTTATCTGAAGGGTTAAATCCCCATCAGGAGCAAGTATATCTTGAAAAGATTACTTGGTGTACATGGAAAAGTTGAGACTTTCAAAGCTATGCTTAAAGTCCATCCAGATCCTACTTGCCACGGCTACATACCATGACTACGATATCTGGCGGTTAGGTGTCATGACTGCTTTTCTAAATGATGATTTGGAAGATAACGTCTATAAGTACACAGCCAGAGGGCTTCGTAGACAGTGGGAGCAGCGGAAACGTGTGCAAGATATTTTATGTGATAAATCAGGTATCGCGGAGTTGGAACATCTGTTTTGATGTGGTAGTCAAAGAGTTTGACTTCATTAAAATGGTAGATGAACCTTGTATATACAAAAAGGTAGTAGGGAGTATGGTGGAGATCCTCGTAGAGTACGTGGATGACATACTTTTGATAAGGAAGGAGTTTCCTATGCTACGCTCGGTCAATCTCCGCTTATCACAAGGATTCTCCATAAAGGATCAAGGTGATACCTCCTAAATCCTAGGTTTTATATCTATGAGATAGATCTAATTGGATGTTAGGATTCTCACTAGTTGTAGTGAGAGGGCATCAATCGATCCTGGGGAGAATCACTGGAAAGGTTCCAGGGTGATAAGGACGACTGAATGTCAGTCGCAAGCATTGTCTTTACCCTCAGTGGAGGGACGGTATGTTGGAAGAGTTCCAAACTAGATACCGTGACTTACTAGACGATTAGAGGCAAGATACATCGTTACCAAGGATGCTACCAAAGAAGCAGTCTGGATATATATTAGTTCATGAGATGAACTTCGTTCCTACCATTGTGTGACAATGGAGTTTTGGCTTATGCCAAGGAACCCCCGTCCCATCAGAAATCCAGATATAATTCTTAGGCAGTATCACCTGATCATGGAGATGGTTGATCTCCAGGGAGATCGAAGTTAGGAGAGTAGATACAGAGGACAACAGCGCGGATCCACTCACAAAGGCCTTTTTTCCCAGTAGATACTTTTATGGGATGGTTGAGTTTGAGATACTTCAACCATAGCTAATTGTTAGGTATGTGATACCACAACAGATGGCCCTAGTGCAAGTGGGAGATTATTAGTTATATGTATGCCCTAGAGGCCATTACTGTACATATGATGTATATTGTAATGGATGCTTGGACATATATAGGGAGGACTTTCTTGCTCGACATGATAGTATGCTATCTGGTTGCACTTTATCTTAACATGTACTCTGATTGTCTCTATGTTACATGTTGATAAATCCCTTAGGATATGTACTCGACTACTGGGACTATGATGAGATCATACTAGTGGGGCTACGGTAGTCGACGAGTACATCCTATAACTGTTCCTAGTCGAGGGTGTATCGAGACAGGGCATCGATACACCAGAGTAGACTAGCGTATACGCATCTTGACCCATATGATGGGCGATGGATGATCCCATATCCATCGGTGTTTGACATCAAGGATGGTGTACGGGTGCTCAGTAGAGACTGGGTACACTGGACGGACTCGCCGAGAACTCCCGGATGGTATTATACCTCACGTCAGATGGCAGTTCTCTGGTGACACTGGTACAGGTTAGTCTGTAGACCCGAGATCGTCATAGAGTCTTGTATGATTCCCACTGTGCTTTGATTTCCATCATACCACGTCCAAGAGGGCGTGCAAAAAGGTGGCTTTTGGATACAGTCCCGAATCACATGGAGGCAATGAGCGATAGGAGGGGATTCGTCTCTCCCGGTACAGGAAGTTGATGTTGCACCGTGTTCGATTGGCTATAACTGGAAATCCCTGGCCAGGGTTACTGAGATTTACTGGTAAGTGTTATCAGTAGTTTCTCGAACTGTTATGGACCTCATATCGACACGACTTATCAAACTACTGGGGTCTGACGTTTACCACCCCTAGGCGAGATATGCGACATATCAGACGAAGAGACCGGACTGTACGGGAGTGTTACTGATTGGATTCACGGGAGAAAGTACAGGCGTGCTTGTTGATCTTCTGATCGCTCAATACCTGGGTGGCTGTTACGTTTAGCTGACCGCTTGTAGCTTGTGGGTGTTTGATATGATCATCACCTACTGCTGGCGTATTGACGATTCTTTAGAGTCCTACACAGAGCTTTCTTGACTCAGGCAAAATAGAGTAGGAGCACATATATTATATGTGCGGGACCGAGAACAATACGTATATGTGATACCGTATTAGATTCTCGCGATATGAGATATCGGCCGGGTACATGTGATATAGCCGGGTCATCGGATCAAGTGTTGATTCGATGAGCTGATACAGATTATATTAGTCGGTTATTTGTGAAATAGCCGGATTATCGGATCAAGTGTTGATTCGATAATTTAATGTATAATTATATATTTGATATATTAAATTACATTAACTGATATAAGCTCACTAAAAGATTCTTTTTCTCACTCGGGTAATACATTGATATATATGCGATATATGTTAATTGTATTATTTTATTTTGTTACAATAAATATTGTATATGTGATATAATATTGTAACATGTTAGGGTTATTAATGCAACATGTTTAGTGGAGATTAAACATGGTTAGGGTTTGATTTGGGTTAATCTTTTCTAGAATCTTCTAGAAGGTTTTGTTTTGTTCTTGCAAAGATATTTAGTTTAAATATTTTGCAAGATATTTACTTAACCCAACCCACACCCTTTACTATGGTTAGATCTCTATAATGGTTAAGTCTTTCTTGACTTAACCATGGTTGCATTGGTAATGATAATAACAATTCATTATTCATCACAAAAGAAAAGAGATCATCTTTTTCCTTCTTCTTCTTTGCTTGAAAAGCTTTCTAGCTTTTTGAGTGGTGATGAAAATGAGTGAGATTAAGAAAACAAATAGGAGCTAAAATCCTACTTCATCATCCTAATCTATCCTAGCCATTTAGATTAGGGTGTTGATTAAGAGACGTTTTGTCGATCAAAAATATTTACCGCAATCAAGAACGGCGTCGCTTGAAGCTAGCCGGTGAATACGGGTCGGTCCACAAGGATGTGTAAATCTCCTTTAAGTTCTTACGAGTTAATTCCAAATGGTGTTTGGATTTATAATTAAACCTAAAAATTGAAGTTGTATGAGACTAGGATTAGAAACTTGCTAGGATTAGGTCTAGGGAAAATTTGGTAAACAAAGATCTACATCTCTTTCCATTGCTATTAATTAAAGATATCATATTAGTGTTATGGTAAATCTTAACAAAGCGGATTAGGATGATTGGGAAGATTGATTCTTCCTCTAGATCCTTATCCTTCCTTTCTTAATCTTTACCCTAACCTCCATGGAAAACCTTAAAATCCGGGCCTTTAGACTACGGAATCACCGTTACCTTGAGAGTAAAAGTGCCGTAGGGAGCGGAATAAAAAGGTATGCATGGAGTTCTAATGTTCATAAAAGTTTAGCAACGAAAAGAGATGAGAGATCTTCGTCTCTCAAATCCTTCCCTATTCCTAACCCTAACAAGCGAGGAAACTACTCGCTCATTGAGGGGATGAAAAAAAACAAGAGTTTATTAAAGAGAGAAAACATCGCATGCAAGTTAATAAAAACTAAAACTAAATTAAACTAAGGCGAGAAAATAAGAGCAGATAAAAAACTACAACTACTGCAAGGAAAATAACCTACTTACTTTTGATGCGCTCTAACTTCAAGAAAAAAGAATTTTATTCATGAGAAGAGGCATGAGAAAATACAAGGGTTTGGGTTCTATTTATAGGACATAAAAACCCTAGGTTTACAATTGCACCGCATGTCTAAAGTTACAAATATACCCCTAGAAAATCTTTTCAGAGCCGCCACAGAAATTTGGTAAAATTTTATTTGCGCACGGGCACAGGACGGCCGCGGATCCGCGGCATGGGCGTGCTTTGGGCCGCGGATCCACGGCCCAATGATGGGATCATCATGTGATTTTTCTTGGGCTTGGTTTGGTTCTTCTGGGCTTCTTGTTTCTTTATTTATTTTTCCATTTGGGTTTCTGCAGTGATTCCAGAACTTCAGTGAACACTTGTACCGATCTTTTAACCGTCTTTCTTGTAAATTTGGATCTTGAGTTGCCTTGTTGATGGTGAACCGTTCTTCGTTTTTAGGCTTGACTAAGATCCTCCTATTTGTTGGTCAAAAGTCTCTTTTTGTGTCGTCTTTTGTCTTTTTCACTGTTTTCGTTCCAAGAACCTGTAACCTGTAACACGTAGCAGACATGGGTCAAAAGCACCTGTTTTCATTGTAAAATGCATAAGAATGGGGAATACAAAATGCAATATTATGTTATGAACAAATACCCCCAAACTTATCTTTTGCTCGCCCTTGAGCAAACTTATTATTTAAAAATCTAACCTAGCCACACTTTCGCAGGGAAACGCGATTGCACTGAGCTCGTGCAACAAGCCGTTAAACCTCTAGGTGTCCCTAGTAGGAGGAGTGTTGTCTCCTGAGGGTTTTCAGCGGATACTACCCACAAAATCCTATCAATTTGGTTTTTTGACTTTTGTTCTCCATTTAGGTTTTCTAACAAGGAATTCTAGTATCGTCGACCCGCAATTTATCCACCCATATTCTTCACACTTCCTCATTATTTAACTTAAGATTATATATATCCTGTAGAATTACCTAGCTTTCGGCATTTCTTAAGTTTTCCTTCTAGAGTTCCATCTCCACTTAGGAATTTCTATCAACTCTATTAAAGGCACAAGTTCTATTCTTCATTTCTTTTTCTTATCTAAACTCCAATCACATATCCCTACGTGTGTGTAAATATCACCCCTACACTTGGAAATTCAAATCAAGCAATCGTACTCCCGTCCATTGTCCAAAGCACTTGTGAATTTCCACTTTCACATCCTTCATGCGACTGTTAATACTTCTTGAGGTACCAACAACCGATTACAAGATGCTTTAGCGTTTTAAAGCGTACTTCCTAGTTTTGCAACACCCAAGGCTTTTAGCAGTGGCTCCCAAACCAGTTGGTCTAAGGCACTAGGTGATGAAGCACCCTCGCTAAATATTTTTCTATTTTTACAGCCTTAAGTAATCACAAAAATCAGTGTCCATTTTTTTTCTTTATCCACTTTTTTTCTTTTTCATTGTGCGAAAGACTTTAGACAAGAGTATTTCAAGGTCTCTTCTACTAATCCAAGTTTCAAGGTGCGTGTTTGTGCATTTTGTAGGGTATACATTTTCAGAATCTAGACTTAAGCTAGGAACTATTTTTCAAACTTATTCTCTAATAAAAGTTTTAATACTTTTCCTTCGTTTCGACTTAGCCCAAGAACTGAACCCAAAATTTGCCTATTTCTAAATAATCTACAAAGACAAATACTTTCTACCGTTAAACTCTAAGAAAGGTTATTTTTAGGGTTTTTAATTTGCTAAGTCTAAGATTTAGTTTTTCCTAGCCAATTAACCTATTTATCAAACTCAAGTCAATTAACCAGAATTGAATACATTAATTTTTATAATTTTTGAAAATTTTCAATTTTTATGGGTTTTTCTGTTTTCTAATTTTTTTATTTTTTTTAAATTTTCAAATTTTTATGATTTTTTATATAAAGATGCAATGCAGAAATATACATATGAATGCAAAAGGAAAACTTACCGAACATATCCCCAAACTTACAATGGACAGTGTCCTCACTGTCATGCTTCATCAAGTGGTTTGATAATATCGGCGAGTTCCTGCTTATTATTATATTTACATATTATATACACCCCCAAACTTATTTGAAATAAAGTTTTGGAAAAATGGAAATTCGAGGGTGAAGGTGGAGGAAAATCAATCGGTGTAAATCGGCTCCTGCAAGAACAGGAGCTCCTCCGAAGGGTCCGCTGAGAAGAACGGTTTTAATCGATGTCCATTTACTTTGAATAAAGTACCGTCTTCTGGATTCTCAAGATCAACCGCACCGTGCGGATAAACGGTGCGGACTACAAAAGGTCCTCTCCATCTAGAACGGAGCTTTCCGGGATGAAAGTGTAACCGAGTATCATATAATAAAACCTGTTGACCTGGTTTAAATGTCTTTCGCAAAAAGTTTTTATCATGAAATACCTTAACTCGGTTTTTAGCAATCACGGCATTATCATATGCCTCATCCCGCAGCTCTTCTAGTTCATTCAATTGCAGCTTCCGATTGCTGCCCGCATCTTCTAAAGATAAATTCAGCTCTTTAATGGCCCAAAATGCCTTATGCTCAATTTCTACTGGGAGGTGGCATGCCTTCCCGTAGACGAGCCGGTATGGGGACATGCCAAGATCGGTCTTATATGCAGTACGGAAAGCCCATAGTGCATCGATCAATTTTATTGACCAATCTTTACGGTTTTTAGAAACCGTTTTCTCCAAGATTTGCTTAATTTGTCTATTCGAGATCTCGGCTTGCCCACATGTTTGGGGATGGTATGGCGTTGACAGCTTATGGGTGATAGAGTATTTGCGCATTAGGGACTCAAAAGTCCTATTGCAAAAGTGAGAACCATTATCACTTATTATTGCGCGAGGGTGCCCAAATCGAGAAAAGATGTGTTCTTTTAGAAATCGAACGACAACCTTGTTATCATTCGTTCGACTAGGCACAGCCTCGAACCATTTTGAAACATAGTCAACAGCCAAAAGAATATACACATTTTCAAAAGAGTTAGGAAATGGTCCCATGAAGTCTATACCCCAAACATCAAAAATGTCTACAACCAAAATCGGTTTGAGCGGCATTTCGTTTCTCCGCGATATCCGGCCCAAGTGTTGGCACCGGGAGCAAGTTTTGCAGTATTCGAATGCATCTTTGAAGAGTCGTGGCCAATAGAAACCACACTGCAAAACTTTCTCGGCTGTCTTCTTTGGGCCAAAGTGCCCGCCACATGCTTGATCGTGGCAAAAAGATAGCACACTCTTAACCTCATTTTCAGGTACACACCGGCGAATGATTTGGTCGGAACAATATTTAAAAAGATAAGGTTCATCCAAGTAAAAATGCTTTACTTGGGACAAAAATCGTAGTTTGTCTTGTTTCGACCAATCGTTAGGTATCAAGCCGGTGGCTAAGTAGTTTACAATATCGGCGAACCATGGTTCGCAAGAAACGGTCAAGAGTTGCTCATCGGGGAAAGCATCAGTGATAGGCAGTTCAAGTGTAGGCGAAGAAGGAAGTCGTGAAAGGTGATCGGCCACTATGTTTTCACATCCCTTTTTGTCCCTTATAACAAGGTCAAATTCTTGCAGCAAAAGGATCCAACGTATTAGCCTAGACTTAGCATCCTTTTTCGCAAAAAGGTGGCGAAGAGCTGAGTGATCCGTGTACACTATGACTGGAGAGCCGATTAAATAAGGCCGAAATTTTTCAAGTGCAAACACAACCGCTAAAAACTCTTTTTCTGTTGTTGTGTAGTTTAATTGGGCCTCATTTAATGTTCGGCTAGCGTAGTAAATTACATGCGGCATCTTGTTAATGTGCTGTCCAAGAACAGCACCAATGGCAAAATCTGATGCGTCGCACATAATTTCAAAAGTGTGCGTCCAGTCTGGAGATGAAAGGATGGGCGCAGAAATGAGTGAGTGTTTCAAAGACTCGAACGCTTTCATGCAAGTTGAGTCGAAAACAAAAGTAGTGTCCTTGGCCAACAAGAGAGTCAAGGGTCTAGTAATCTTGCTAAAGTCCTTGATGAACCGTCTATAAAAACCGGCATGGCCAAGGAAAGCTCGGATATCTTTGACGCATTTAGGGGGAGGAAGATTAGAAATGACTTCGATTTTAGCTCTATCAACCTCTATGCCGTTTTGCGAGATGACGTGTCCTAAGACAATGCCTTCTCGTACCATAAAGTGGCACTTCTCCCAATTTAAAGTCAAGTTCTTTTTCCTACAGCGGGTGAGAACTGCGTCAAGATGTCGTAAACACTCATCGAAGGAGTCACCAAAAATGGAGAAATCATCCATAAAGATTTCCAAAAACTTCTCCACCATGTCCGAAAAGATCCCCATCATACACCGCTGAAATGTAGCGGGTGCATTGCATAACCCAAAGGGCATGCGACAATAAGCAAAAGTGCCAAAGGGACAAGTAAATGTAGTCTTGTCTTGATCCTCTTTGGCTATGGGGACTTGATTATAACCGGAATAGCCATCTAAAAAGCAGTAGAATTCGTGCCCCGCCAATCGTTCTAGCATTTGGTCAATGAATGGTAAAGGAAAGTGGTCCTTCCTTGTCGCGGCATTGAGTTTTCGGTAGTCGATGCAAACTCGCCACCCGGTTTGGGTGCGAGTGGGAATTAACTCATTCGCCTCATTGGTTATGACCGTGATGCCCGATTTCTTTGGCACGACATGAATGTGGCTAACTCATTGGCTATCCGAGATAGGGTAAATAATACCGCTATCAAGACACTTAACAATCTCCTTCTTGACTGCCTCTTTCATGATGGGGTTGAGGCGTCTTTGTGGATCCCTTGCCGGCTTGGCATCATCCATCAAGTGTATATGATGTTCGACTATGAGGGGACTAATCCCCTTGATGTCCGCCATAGACCAGCCGAAAGCTTGCCGATTATTGTATAAGACCGTTAAAAGAGCCTTCTCTTGCGCAAGAGCTAGAGAGGCCGATATGATAACGGGTAAGGTCTCATTTTCACCTAGATAAGCATATTTTAGGTGTGACGGCAAAAGCTTTAGCTCGAGTTTAGGTGGTGAAACAATAGATGGTAACAATGGAGTAACTGTTTCAAACTCGAAGGATTCCATCAAAGGTTCAAATTGAGTGTACGCTACCGAGTCGGATGGTTCAACTAACTCATCCGAAAAAGCAAAAGACTCAAACTCGGGTGGAGAGTCTTCAAGATCATCAACAAAGGTGAAACACTCATAATCTTTGTCCGTTGTGAAAGCTGTGTCGGATTCTAGGAGGAACGCACTAGTGGCGTCAATATTACTGTGATCAAATATGAAATTTTTGAACTCACAGTCCTCCTCCGCGATCTCATCGATCGAGCACACATCAAGTACGCTAGAATTAGGCTCGCAAGGCTGACTTCCTAACTTGAAAATGTTGAGTTCAACTGTCATCTTGCCAAAAGATAGATTCATTGAACCGTTACGACAGTTGATTACCGCGTTAGAAGTCGCGAGGAATGGTCGACCAAGAATCACGGGGATTTGATTACGGGGGTTAGCGACAGGCTGTGTATCCATAACAATAAAGTCAACAGGAAAAATGAAATCCCCAACTTTAATTAACACATCCTCCAACTCTCCCCTAGGATGTGTGATTGATCGGTCGGCCATTTGGAGAGTACAATGAGTAGGCTTAAGCTCTCCAACGCCTAATTGTTCGTACACCGAGTAAGGTAGCAAATTTACACTAGCACCAAGATCTAATAATGCTCTATTGATGGTCTTGTTCCCAATTGTGATCGAAATAGTAGGACAACCGGGGTCCTTGTGCTTTGGGGGTAAAGAATTGACAAGAGCATCACTAACAGCACTAGCCACGAAAACTTTCTTTGGTACTTGTGACTTCCTCTTTTTGGTGCATAAGTCCTTTAAGATTTTTGCATATGAAGGAACTTGTTGGATTGCATCCAAAAGAGGGATATTTATGCTAACCTGTTTGAACAACTCTACAATCTTCTCCATCTGTGGAGTTGGTTTATTGGATCTCAACCGATTTGGAAAAGGAATATTTTGAAAAGTTGTTGAGTCCAATTTTTGTGGATTAGATTGTTGAGTTGGAACGGAACCCCGTGTAGATGTGTTCGTGTTGTGAGAAGAGGGTCCGTTCGAGCTAGAAGAAGTAGAGCCATGTGAAGGATGGAGAATGGGCTCTAACGAAGAAGAAGAGGGAGATGAAGAACCACCGGCAGAGGTGTCACGGTGAATACCCACATTGTTTTGCAGCACTTTTCCGGATCTCAACGTGGTCACAGCATTCACATTATGATTCTGCTGTTCATGTGCAACATGTGCGTGACCAGGATTTGGGAGTGGTTGAGACGGAAGTTTTCCTTTCTCTCGCTCTTTCAATGCTGCATTGAGTTGTGCAATTTGTGCCTCAATAGCTTTGATGCTTTGATCGTGTGAGGCACTGTTTTGCACCAAAGACTGAACAGAAGTCTCTATCCTAGCTGTGGACTGTGCAGATTGCTTTAGGAATGCTTCTAGACTTCTTTCGAGCGAGCTAACAGCATTTTGAGGGGGAACAAAATTGTTGGGCACAAAATTGTTCATCTGATTAGGGTAAGGTTGCTGTTGGGGAGGCTGCTGAAATTGAGCTTGTGGAGGTGCTTGTTGTTGTTGTGGAGGAGGAGCTCTTTGAAAATTGTTGTTTCCTTGGACTTGTTGATTTTGGTTCCAAGCGAAATTAGGGTGGCTCTTCCAACCCGGATTGTATGTTGAAGAGTATGGATCATTTCTTTGTCGTTGCTGAAAGGCAGCATTGACTTGATCTTGTCCTTGAGTGGATGCAGTGTAAGGACACTCTTCAGTGAGATGTGATGGATCCGAACAACACGCACAAACAGTTCGTGGAGGCACAATAGGGGCAGGGGAAGGTGCTGAGATTTTGGTCTCAAGCGCTTCTAGCTTTTTCGTAAGAGCGGCCATCTCGGCCTTCATAGCAATTGACATCTCTACTTGATGTATGCCTGCCCTAGGTTGACCAATAGAAGAAGATGATGATGTGGTCTTGGTGCTCTCCCACTGAATCGTTTGCTCACTAAGATCCTCAAGAAACTGCCACGCTTCCTCACTAGATTTGGACAGAAAGTGACCTTGACTAATGGTTTCTAGCAACTGCTTCGTTGCCGGGTTCAATCCCTCGTATAATGTTTGGCAAAGTTGCCATCTTTCGATTCCATGGTGAGGGCATTGAACGAGAAGGTCTTTGAATCTTTCAAAACATTTCCAAAATGGTTCGGCAGGAAGCTGTGAAAATTGTATAATTTCGTTACGGATTTTTGCAGTTTTGTGATGAGGATAGAACTTTTTAAGAAAACTTTCACAAACTCGTCCCAATTTCTAATTGAGTGTGATGCGGTGCTGTATAGCCACTTCTCGGCTAGGTCACATAAGGTGAAAGGAATGACCCTTAGCCTTATAGCGTCATCACTTAATTGGGTAGTTTTCATCATGGCGCAAACGTTTTGGAATTTGTTGATAAAGATATATGCATCTTCGGATTCCAAACCATGAAACTTAGGCAGCATGTTGATGAAGTGGGGTTTGATCTCAAAGTTGTCCCCATTAGCTGGTGGGAAAGAAAGACAAGTAGGAAGGGCGGTGCGGATGGGGTAGAAAAGATCCTGGAGCGCGACTCGTGCGGGCGCTTCGACAGGCGGAAGATTCGGGTTATTCGCACCTGGCGGAGGTGGAATCCTTCCCGTCGGTAAGGTGCTGTTAGGATCGTATCCCGACATACCTTCGAAAGAATGTGATGGTGAAAGTGAAGAAGTGGACAAGATTTCGACTTCGGAGTCGAAAGGTTCGTCGGTCGGTACCAACGAAACACGGACTAATCGGGCGCTAGGGTCCCTAGTCCAACCGGACATACACTAAAAGGGGTAGTGTAGTCGAAAGATGAAAGACATAATGTGAAGGTAAGAAAATGTCAATGAGAAGAAGTGGTGTAAGTGAGTGCAAAGATTCTTTAGCGACAAGTTGCAAGTTTTGAAACGATTTTCCTTTTTCTTTTTAAGTGAGCTTTTGCAAAAAGATCTTGAAAAGAGACTAGTGACACAAAAGCAATTAACCACACATGCACAATCAGGCCTAAGTCTAGGGTCACCTAGGTCAGCTAGACAGCTCCTAACTGTTCCAAAGGGCTAGCGATAGGACCTCAAACCGCCTCTTCACGGACAAGTACGGCCAGGTAAGTGGGAAGGAACCACCACGACAGTGGGCCTAATTAAAAACCACTAGCCTAGACACCGCAATGTCGGTTAGGATAAACGGCCGATGCCTATACTAGTCCTCTGTCCTATTGAGCTCGAGGTCCTTAGGGCTGAGTCTAATATTTTTTAAATTAAAAGTGGTCAATGCACATGCTTTAAGTGATTTCTGGGGTCCTGGGAAGGGTGATGAAATCCCTACCCAATCTGAGTTGGTCAATAGCCCCTTAAAGTCAGATTAAAGTATGCAAAGCAGTAAATCACTTGCAATCAATTTGCTTTTTAGCGTGGCGCAAAGAATCCTGCAGAAAATCAGTTATTGGAAGGGGGAAGAAGATTTTTAGCGCAAAGAATCCTGCAGAAGATTTGACAGAAGATATATGGGGATTTGCAGAGGAAGGAGAAAGAAATCAAACCATGCAATTTTTTTCCAGAGATCTTCAGAGGGAGCCGCGGATGCGCGGTCTTAACCAGGTAAGTGCCGCGGATGCGCGGTTGGGTAGCAGCTTCAGGTTGCCAAAAAATTTCTGCTATTCTGTAATCTCAATCCCTCTCTGTTTTGATGTATCTTTTTCTGTTTTTCCTTCTGTGTTGTTTCAGATCCGTCAATCCTGCAAAGATCCACAAAGAAACCCTTCAAACAATAAAAGATGATAAAAAAAATTTATTTTTTTTTTGGAATTTTTTAGATTTTTATGATTTTTCAGATTTTATATTAACCCGAGATTACAAAAAGAAAATTTTACGCCATCCCCGGCAACGGCGCCATTTGATTAAGAGACGTTTTTTCGATCAAAAATATTTACCCCAATCAAGAACGGCGTCGCTTGAAGCTAGCCGGTGAATACGGGTCGGTCCACAGGGATGTGTAAATCTCCTTTAAGTTCTTACGAGTTAATTCCAAATGGTGTTTGGATTTATAATTAAACCTAAAAATTGAAGTTGTATGAGACTAGGATTAGAAACTTGCTAGGATTAGGTCTAGGAAAAATTTGGTAAACAAAGATCTACATCTCTTTCCATTGCTATTAATTAAAGATATCATATTAGTGTTATGGTAAATCTTAACAAAGGGGATTAGGATGATTGGGAAGATTGATTCTTCCTCTAGATTCTTGTCCTTCCTTTCTTAATCTTTACCCTAACCTCCATGGAAAACCTTAAAATCCGGGCCTTTAGACTACGGAATCATCGTTACCTTGAGAGTAAAAGTGCCGTAGGGAGCGGAATAAAAAGGTATGCATGGAGTTCTAATGTTCATAAAAGTTTAGCAACGAAAAGAGATGAGAGATCTTCGTCTCTCAAATCATTCCATATTCCTAACCCTAACAAGCGAGGAAACTACTCGCTCATTGAGGGGATGAAAAAAAACAAGAGTTTATTAAAGAGAGAAAACATCGCATGCAAGTTAATAAAAACTAAAACTAAATTAAACTAAGGCGAGAAAATAAGAGCAGATAAAAAACTACAACTACTGCAAGGAAAATAACCTACTTACTTTTGATGCGCTCTAACTTCAAGAAAAAAGAATTTTATTCATGAGAAGAGGCATGAGAAAATACAAGGGTTTGGGTTCTATTTATAGGACATAAAAACCCTAGGTTTACAATTGCACCGCATGTCTAAAGTTACAAATATACCCCTAGAAAATCTTTTCAGAGCCGCCACAGAAATTTGGTAAAATTTTATTTGCGCACGGGCACAGGACGGCCGCGGATCCGCGGCATGGGCGTGCTTTGGGCCGCGGATCCGCGGCCCAATGATGGGATCATCATGTGATTTTTCTTGGGCTTGGTTTGGTTCTTCTGGGCTTCTTGTTTCTTTATTTATTTTTCCATTTGGGTTTCTGCAGTGATTCCAGAACTTCAGTGAACACTTGTACCGATCTTTTAACCGTCTTTCTTGCAAATTTGGATCTTGAGTTGCCTTGTTGATGGTGAACCGTTCTTCGTTTTTAGGCTTGACTAAGATCCTCCTATTTGTTGGTCAAAAGTCTTATTTTGAGTCGTCTTTTGTCTTTTTCACTGTTTTCGTTCCAAGAACCTGTAACATGTAACACGTAGCAGACATGGGTCAAAAGCACCTGTTTTCATTGTAAAATGCATAAGAATGGGGAATACAAAATGCAATATTATGTTATGAACAGGTGTTCACTTCATTTATTGAGTGAGAGCTTGTGTTAAAGAAACTTCAAGGTAGATCATCTTAGTTATCGAAGATCGGAAGCAAGCTTGCATCTTTCTCTTCGTGGAGCCTCTCTAGAGTCCGTATTCTCGATGATCGCAGCGAAGAGATCTCAACACAGAGCTTTAGAAGTGAAGGACCGGACTACAAAGGTTGTAATCCCAAACTCTTAGATGTTAAAGTGTTTAACATGCTTTGTTTCGCCTAATCTCTAGTCTAAGATCTTGGTTAAGGTTGTTCGGCATGTCTAAATTTTAAATCGGGCATGGTTGATATCTTATAGACTCTTGTGAGAGTACCTAGCATCCCTGCAGGTTGTGCTTGCAGGTCGGGTACAGGGGTGGCCTGGTCGGCATCTGTGGGCCCTTTCCTCTGAGTTCTGGGACATGCCATCTGCCACGTGTCCTGATCTTGGGGATCGCCAATATTGAGCATCATCAAGGATGGTCCCTTCCTCATCTCTGAGGCGCTCCCCGGCGGAGCCTACCGCCTACAAGACGCGGACCGACGCAAGCTCCCGCGGCCTTACAACGCCGAGAAGCTCAAGCTATACCAATGAGGTCAAAGCCAGCAAATGTGTACCCCCCTTTTTTCTTCGCAAAAATGATGTAAAATGTTCTCTAAAAAATCCTGTCCATTCGAATAAAAAAACGTCGGAACATCTCGAACAGAGTTCTGTCTTTACAACCCAAAGCCCTTGCCAAAAGGTGGCCGCGTAGCTTCACTGCCCGGTTACCCTTAGTAGGCTTCCTACAGCCCCTCCAACACTGACAAAAGTCCTCCTTAGAGGCAACCCAGCAGCTACCCTGCTCGGTTATCCCTGGCGGGTAGCTTCCCAACCGCAACGTCAAGGATCGGAAAGTCCTCCCAGAAGCAGTCGAGCCCAACCGTTGCTCGGCTATCCCTGGCGGGTAGCTTCCCTACCGCAACGCCAGGGATCAGAAAGTCCTCCCAGAGGCAGTCGAGCCCGAGGATCCCTCGCTCAGCTATCCTTCAGGACAAAAGCCCTCTCCAAGAGGCGCCGGGCAGTAACCCTGCCTGTCCAAGGGTCTTTGGTAGGCTTCTACAGCCACTCCCGCGCCAAGGACCAAAGTCCCCCTAGAGGCAGTCGAGTCCTTGCTCAGCTATCCCCGGCTGGTAGCATCCTACTGTTGGGGTCAAAATTTGCACCTCGGTTGACCAAGTCAAAGTCAAGGTCAACCCCAAACCAGGTGGGCCCAAGCCCAAGTCAAGCGGGCCCATGCTCAAGTCGAGCCTGCGGCCAGCCTAACCATACCAATATAGAAATCATATAACAAATAATTTTGATGTAATTTTTTGTGCATGAATATAAGCAAAATAGGCATCAAGCCAAATTTTTGTAAAGCCCATTACTTATGTGCAAAAAGAAATGGCACATGAGCCATGGGATGGGAAAAATACCATTTTGTAAAGCCCAAGGGGCTATATGTAAATATGTAAACCAATATAAGGCAACTTGATGAAAATATCTAATATACCTTTTTCATTCCCCTAAAAAATCTAGGGTTTGTGTCTCTTTCCCCCTTTTGAAGGTTCTAAACCTTCTTCTTTCTTTTGAAATAAATCAAGAGTTTTACTCTTCCTTTTCCAAAACTAAATAGTTTTTCACCACAAAACCCACAAAGGGGAGCTTAGATCTCCCATCAGATCTTAAAAAGAAGAGATTTTTAAAATCATACATCTCTTGATCTTCAAGATCCTGCCAACAGAGGAAGAAGAAGGAGGCCCATCTCCGAAAACCCTATTTTTGGGAAGACCCAGGGCTCCAAAGAAGAACCCCTTTCATCAACTCCAAAACATCTTAGGAGTTTAACTCCACTCTAAATTCTCTTTTGGGATTTTAAATCCTATTTCTGAGGCTAAAATCACCTTTTCCTCGCCGGCGCCCGAGCGCCTAGCGCCCCAAAGCTAGGTTGTGTACATTGAGTTCGCATGACCAGTTTAACCCGTCAATTGGAGGTTCTCTCGCTCCAAAGTCGACGGGTAATTAACGACAGCTTAGTCCGCGGCTACCGGAGATTCGGATCTCCACAATCAATAAACCCCAGCCTACCCTAGGCAGGGGGGATCTGTAATGCGCCTGACAAGCGCGCACGTATTCCCATCTCAATGGGGTGACGAAAATCACCCTACACCCACCACAACCAACAGGGATCAAAGTCCTCGACAAGAGGCACTGGGCAGTAACCCTGCTCGGTCCCCGTCCTGAAGGATCAAAGCCCTCAAAAGAGGCAACCGGGTAGCTACCCTGCTCGGTCATCTTCGGCTGGTATCTCTCTACCCATGGCGCCAGGGATCGAAGCCCTCGCAAGAGGCATCCGAGCGGCTACCCCGCTCAGTCATCCCAGGCTGGTAGTTGCCTACCCACAGCGCCAGAGATCAAAGCCCTCGCCAAGACGCAACCGCGCGGCTTCGCTGCCCGGTCATCCCTGCCCAATTATCCCCGGCGGGTAGCTTCCCTACCACAACGCCTGGGATCAGAAAGTCCTCCTAGAGGCAGTCGAGTCCTTGCTCGGCTATCCGCGGCTGGTAGCATCCTACCATAACCGACAGGGGTCGAAGTCCTCGCCAAGGGGCACCGAGCAATGACCCTGCTCGGTCCCCGTCCTGAAGGATCAAAGCCCTCGCAAGAGGCAACCGGGCAGCTACCCTGCTCGGTCATCTTCGGCTGGTAGCTCCCTACCCATGACGCCAGGGATCGAAGCCTTCGTAAGAGGCATCCGAGCGGCTACCCCACTCGGTCATCCCAGGCTGGTAGTTGCCTACCCACGACGCCAGAAATCAGAAGCCCCCGCCAAAGGGCAACGGAGTAGCCTCCATCCATCCTCGGCACAAATAAGGCGAACAGCCCTCTGCACATCACATGCAGAGGATCCGAGCTACCAACAATAGGCATCAGGTCTATCCAACTCTCGAGCGATCTCCCCTCAACTTCGGGGCCATGGAGACGCCTCCTTCTCGGCGGCGCTTGGCACGCTTGGCAAGTGATCGAAATCAACTCGACGAACGATCGCTAGACGGATGGACGACCTGACATGAAAGCCCAATAGCGCAAGCAGAGATATTTTACAAGCACTCTTCACAAACAGAAGATAAAGTGCGGACCCATGAAAACAAAGAAGAAGTTTTATTATCAAGCGCGCAGTCTTTACAAAGGGTACTTGGGCTCCCCAGCCTTACAAACTGTCCGGAGGCTTACAAAAGAGGGACGTGGAAATATCAAAAAGGCCTAAGTCGCAAACCCCTTCCCTCATCACTGGGGGCTTCACCACTGAAGGTTTTGCCACCAGGGGCACACCTCGTTTTCCCCATCATTGTCAGCCGGAGGCCTTGCCACCGGGAGCGGGACCCGAGCACGGAGCTCGCTATCGGCGAACTCGGGAAGCTGCTCCTTCACGGCATCCAGAGCTTTATTCCACGCGACGGCGGAATACTCACCAAGCTCGATGTAAAACTGCTCTGACACCTTATAATCTGCCACGACTTCCCTGGCTCGGACCTCGGCAGCCTGAGCCACCAGAAGCACCGCCTCGGCATCCCTCCTGCTGGCATCTCTCTCCTTCTCCATGGCCGCGAAGCGATCGGCCAGGTCTGCCAGCTTCCTCTCGGCGACCCGGTGAGATGCACTCAGGCGACGGCGGACGCCCTGATTCGCTGAATTAGCGAGCTCCGCAGCCTCCGCACGGCCTGCCAGGACATCGGCCCTAGCCCTCTCCAGACGCAGGTCACGCCGCAGGACCTCGACCTCCGAAGGAAATGCTTATACTGGCCTCGGTGCGTGGAACGCCCCCTTGGCCTCCATGCGGGCGGCGATGGCGCGGTGTTGGAGGACCTGACGGGAAGCGGATGAGTAACCGGGAGTCGCTCGGGCCAAAGAAAGGAAGTCCAAAAACAACGCGTGAAGGGGTTCGTACCTGGACCGCCTCTTGGGCTATGGCCTCCATTTGGGCCCTCAAGGTGCCGCACAGAAGTCTTCCTCCTGCCGACTCTTCCATCCCGGTGAGCAAGCCGGCAGCAATGGAAAGCCCAGACGGAACAATGAAGACGGCATCGCCCTCCTGCACGGGGATCCCTTCAGGGACCATGTCACGCCCCGCTTCCCGGTATACGACGAAGGGGACGCGACCGGTCCGCTACGTATATACTCAGAAGTACATATGCTAAGCGTATGTAAGTAATATAAAATAAATACACAAGAGACAAGATATAAAAAGAACGGCAACTTTTATTTATTAACATTCTTTGTACAATGCATGAAAAGGAAATATAACTGAAATAAAAAGATGTCTAAACAGTGGTATAACAGGAAATGAAAAGTACAGAATGGAAAAGTGTACAATGAAACTAAAGTGCTGGATCTTCGGCAAACTGCTCCAAGTCTTCTGCAGATGGCTCGATCTCTGCCGGGTCCAAATCATCTGACGACATTCAAAGAAGAAAGAAATAGAATGTCGTCAGCGAACAGGTCGCTCGGTAAGTCCCAAAGATAAGAGGAAAGTAGAATAAGCAGAATAAGAAGATATCCTTTAAAGTTATATATTATTGTTGTAATGTTGTGTTAACGCTGTTGTTTGTAACTTGGTACAGAAGAATGCCAGTGTATACGAGAGGAATCTCTATATGTTAGAGACCAGGGCAAACGGAATGTACAAGGAACCGTTAAGCCATGGTACAACATCAACAGAATATAGGTTAGGTGTCTTAATCTGACCATTTTGTGCCACCTTTAACACCTTCCGTACCAATCTACCCCTTAAACCCCGTGATTTCTTGTTTGTATTGTTATCTTATAAAATTGTATTGGTTGTATGAGTGATTGACTGACTGACCGAAACCATGATATCAGGAAACGGTTGTAACCGTAGAGTCATGTAAATGGAATAACTGAGAATCATGTAAA
The DNA here is from genome assembly GCA_030015575.1 of Agapanthus africanus. Classification (NCBI taxonomy): domain Eukaryota; kingdom Viridiplantae; phylum Streptophyta; class Magnoliopsida; order Asparagales; family Amaryllidaceae; genus Agapanthus; species Agapanthus africanus. Next base: position 188,763,429 of record JASDDO010000028.1, read on the forward strand.
AGGAATATATCCATGGTTCGGTTCAGTCAAGTTGTATAAATTGATAATTGAATTCATGAATTCATGTGTTCATATTGAATTGGAATATTGTAGATTGTAGATTGACTTGAATCATATTCAAGTTAGATTAATCAGACTCAAGCCCGATTCAGACAATCATAAATGTGAATCAAAGCCTTATAATTGTTAGGGTCCTTAGGATAATTTATAAAACTTGAGGGGGTTTTATGTAAAAACACTTTTAAATACTTTTCAAAATACACCTCAAGTATTTGTTACTCGTCTTTAGAGTTGTAATGATGGTGGATTTTATATTGTGACATTTCTAGTGAAAATATCCTAGTTTTTTTATAAATAAAGGTATTTATCTATAATATTGATTTATTTGAAGTTCATGGTATTTTAATGTAAAATTTATTCTTGTGATTTTTAGAAAAAGGTAGAATATTTATATTATAATAAAATAAATACTTAAATGATAAATATACATATTTTTATACAAAAATAATTTTAATAAATATTTTATATTCCAAAAATCTCATTTTCTTAAGAAGTCATATTTTAAATCTTTCGAGATCGAATGCTCCTTGTGGAGGTCTGAATCTCGCACTACTAAGCCCGAGAAAGTGCGATAATCCGCACCATCCCGAACGGGTTCCCCAAAAATGGGTTGTAGCGGCGCTTTGCAAAGATTGTAAAATACTAATCCTTTAGAAAACGGTTTTATAAAGTAAAAGATATTTATTTGTAAAAATGTAAATTCTCCGTATTTTAGATTCTAGGGTTTCCTAAGTCGACTAGCCTATTTCTAAATAGTCTAAACGACAAGTTGTTAGATGCCTCAAATCGCCTCTTCATCGCCAATTGTGGTCAGGTAAGTACAAATGAGGAAAGGAGGGAACCGCTCACGAATCACCGTGAGACGGGCCTTTTAAAGTTACCTTTCTCACTTGCCTAGCCTAGACACCACAAAGTCAGGTTTAGATAAACGATCGATATCCATAACTTATCGTGTTTTCCTATTAAGACGTATTTATTTAAAAGTGTATCAAATCTAAAACTTTTAGGAATGGTTTTATTAAGAATATGGTATTTAAATGAAAGTATTGTTTTATCGTATTCTAAGTTTTGATGATATCGTTTTAGGTTGTATATGCGTGTGTGTGGAGGTAGGTCATTACCTCGTGTTCTACTTTAAATGCATAGCAAAGTTAAGGGGGTTAAATGTGAAATCGAAACATTGTGGTATTTAAGTGAAAAATATGATAATTTGATAACGCTATCATTTCATGTGATGAAACTTGTTCAAATTGTTTGTTAAATGTTTAATAGTCAACATAAAGATATTTAAGCATGAATGTATTGGCGAGAAGTGAAATTTTATAGAAAACCGAATCGGAAATCGGATTTGTTCCGATTCCGTCGGGTTTTGTAATTTCGTATTTTAGAGAATAAGAAAGAGGGATAGAATGGGACTTACGGGTTTCGATTAAGCAAAAGAGTGAGGGGGGACTAAAGGGGTTGCCGAGGCGTTGCTTCGTCGCCGGTTGTTTCTAAAAACGACGCCGGAATTTCTGCCGGAATTTCGTCGGAGCTTCGCCGCGAACTTGTTTTCAAAGTACACAATACTTGAAAAGATTTTGAGAGAGTGGGCTCAGTATTTTGGGATGAGAGGTTAGAGGGTAGGGGGTGTATTTATAGGGTAGGGTAGGTGAAGGGTTTTTAATTAAAAAAATTATAAAAAATTATAGAAAATTCATTAAAATTTAAGTAATTAGGTGTTAATGGGTATTCTGGAACCGATCCATTAATTTAAAGTGTACAGGGGGGTCAGGAAGGCGAAGAGCCAACTTTTTTGTGTTGATGACTCGGCCGTCCGGCCGAGTCCGGCCGGCGGCGCCGGCCCTAGTCCGCCGGCCGACTCGGCCGAGTCGGGGTGTCGGGGGGTGGGGGTCTCGTGGGGTAAGCACTGGTATATTTAGTTTTCTAGGTTTAGTTCAACTTTTGGGAGTTATGGTGTGTGGACTGTTGGGCTTCCAAAGGATTTAAAACAAAAACAATATAAAAATAATATGGGGCAGGGGATTTGAACTCTGGTGGCTTGGTTCAGCAGTGCAAGGTGTTACCAATGAGTTACAAGCTCCTTCTTGTAATTATTGTGGGAAAATAAATACTTAAAGTGATAACATCAACATTAAATACCCCAAGTATATTTCAAATTTAAATCAATTTTATGTATACAAAAATTGGAGTTGTTACAATCTACCCTCCTTACAAAAATTTCGTCTCCGAAATTTACAACTTTTATTTGAGGACTAGTTTACAAAGAGGTGAGGATAACTTGCACGCATTTCATCTTCCCTTTCCCAAGTGGATTCTCCTGGAGTGTCTTTCCTCCACATTACCCGGACCAAGTTAACTTCCTTGTTCCGAAGTGTCTTTACTTTCCTGTCCAGGTTCTCCACAAGCTGTTGCTCACAAGACAAGTCGGGCTGTATAGTGAGCTCGGAATGATCAAGAACGTGGCTGGGGTCATTCACATACTTTCTGAGTTGGGATATGTGGAATACGTTATGCACTCCTTCCAATAAGGGTGGAAGTGCTAAGCGGTATGCCACTTCACCGAATCGTTTGAGTATGATTTGAGTATGACGAACGGTCCAATGTATCTCGGACTCAATTTACCCCGTCTTCCAAATCGGATCACTCCATGGTTCGGAGATATCTTCAATAATACATGATCTCCTGGCTGGAACTCTAAGTGTCGTCTCTTCGTATCAGCCCAGTGTTTCTGTCGATCTTGGGCTATACGCATTCTTTCCCTGATAGTACGAACCACATCAACGGTTGCTACTATTATCTCTGGTCCAAGAAGTTCCCTATCTCCGATGTCGTCCCAACTTAATGGTGATCGACACTTCCTTCTATACAATGCTGCGAAAGGTGTCATTCCTATGCTTGCTTGGTAGCTGTTATTGTACGCGAACTCCACAAGATGCAGGTGATCTTCCCACGATCCTTTGAAGTCTAGCATACACGCTCTGAGCATATCCTCCAAGATCTGAATAGTTCGTTCCGACTGACCATCTTTTTGTGGATGATAAGCCGTGCTGAAGTTCAGACTTGTTCCCAAGCTTGCTTGCAGACTCTGCCAAAATTGCAATCGGAACCTGGTGTCACGATCGAAGACAATGCAGACCGGTACTCCATGAAGTCTCATAATTTCCTGTATGAGTTCATGGGTATCAGAGATAGTACATTATGAAGAGTTTAAATCTTAAATAGATTATTACCTCCATGTACTTCTTTACTAGTGCCTCAGTTGATTGGCCAACTCGAAATGGGATGAAATGAGCCGACTTTATGAGTCGATCCACAATGACCCATATAGCATCGTTACCATTTGTGCTGCAAGGAAGAGCAGTTACAAAACCCATCGTGATATTTTGCCACTTCCATTCTGGGATTGGTAACGGTTGAAATAGTCCAGCTGTCCTGTGATATTCAGCCTTTACTTGCTGACACACCAAGCATTTTGCGACGCTTCTGGCTACTTCACGCTTCATTCCATGCCACCAATAATTCTGACGTAGATCTTTGTACATTTTAGTACCTCCAGGATGTACTGAGTAAGGAGAGCTGTGAGCTTCTTTCATTAACTCTTCCCGAACATGACCTTTTGGTACACACAATCTACTGCCGTATCTCAAAGATCCGTCTTCATGAATGATGAAGTCAGTTCTGAGTCCATTCTCCACTTGTTCTCTGATCCTTTGCAACTTAGCATCACTTGCTTGAGCTGCTTTGATCTGATTGACAATGGTTGATTGAACTTGTAGATTCATCAAACTTGAAGTATTACCTGGCATGACTACCTCAATCTCCATCTGATGCAAATCTTGTTGAAGCTTCCACTGAGCGGTGAGATTCATCGATAATGGTTGGCGACTAAGAGCATCAGGTACTACGTTCACCTTCCCTGGGTGATATTGCAAGTTGATGTCAAAGTCCGCCATGAGTTCTAACCATCTTCTCTGCCGTATATTCAACTCCTTCTGAGTAAACACGTACTTTAGACTTTTATGATCTGTGTAGATGTTCACTCGTTCACCAAGTAGATAATGGCGCCAAATCTTGAGAACAAAGATGACGGCTGCCAACTCCAGATCATGCGTCGGATAATTGCGCTCATGAGTCTTCAGTTGTCTTGAAGCATAAGCCACAACCTTACCGTGCTGATGTAGAACACATCCTAATCCCTTACCGGATGCATCACAATGCACTTCGAATCCTCCAGATTGATCCGGTATTACGAGAATAGGTGCTGATGTTAATCTTGACTTGAATTCTACGAAAGCTTGTTCGCATGCTTCTAACCACATAAATTCTTCATCTTTATGTGTGAGCTTGGTCAGGCGTGTTGCTATCTTTGAAAATCCTTTAATGAGCCTTCTGTAATATCCAGCTAAACCCAAAAAATTCCGAATATCCTTCACTGACTTTGGTGTAGGCCATTCGCTAACTGCTGAAACTTTTGCTGGATTCACAGAAATTCCTTCTCCTGATACGATATGTCCAAGAAAACCAACTTGCTTTAGCCAAAACTCGCACTTGCTGTATTTGGCATAGAGCTTGTGTTGTCGAAGAGTATCCAGGATAATTCGTAGGTGTTCTGGATGCTCTTTTCGACTCTTAGAATACACCAGGATGTCATCGATGAAGATGACAACAAACCTGTCTAAGTACTCCCGGAAAACTTGATTCATTAGGTTCATGAATATTGCTGGTGCATTCGTCACTCCAAATGGCATCACTAGAAATTTGTAATGTTCATAGCGAGTTCTGAAAGCTGTTTTGTGAATATCAGCTTCCTTGACCTTCACTTGATGATAACCTGAACGAAGATCCAATTTAAAGAAAACACAAGATTCACTTAGCTGATCGAATAAATCATCGATGCGCGGGAGTAGATACTTGTTCTGTATAGTGACTTCGTTCAAGGCTCTATAATCGATGCACATTCTGTATGAACCTTCCTTCTTCTTCACCAGTAGCACAGGTGCTCCCCAACTTGAAGTGCTGGACGAATTCATCCTTTTGTCAATAATTCGTCCAACTGTGTTCGGACTTCCTTCAAACCTTCCGGACTCAGTCTATAAGGTGCTTTAATCACTGGTTATGCTCCTGGTACTAAATCAATACAGAATTCAAGAGCTCGATCGGGAGGCAAACCTGATATATCGTCAGGAAATACATCGTCAAACTCTCGAACTACCTCTGGTCTTAATTCTTCTTCCGCTTGAGCTGCTGCAACTACTGCTTCTCTTGGCTTCGCTTTGTAGGTACTTGGCTCCAGGGTACGGTCTCTGCTTTTGAAATAGAAGACCGGATGGTCTGGAATCTCGAATACTACCCTCCTTTGATGACAGTTGATGGTAGCATAAAAAGTTCCAAGCCAATCCATTCCTAGAACCACATCGAAGTTCGGTATGTCCAGTACTTTGAAGTCAGCATAAAACTCTCTGCTGCAGACGACGACTGGACACAAGCTGTATCCCATAGTTGCCTTTAGAACGCCATTTCCGGAACTGACATTCCAGCTGGATACAAGCGGTAAGACTGGAATCGCATGGGTTCGGACGAACCGTTGCAACATAAAGCAGTGCGATGCTCCAGTATCAAACAGTGCAAGTGCAGGTAGTGAGGCTACTAGGATTGTACCTAAGGTATGTGGGATATGTTTTAGGGAAAGTGTGTAGATAACCAAGACTAAAAGATAAGTTTGAGAAGGAAAGTTTACCAGTGATGACTTGGCCAGTGGCCTCAGCTTCTTCCACGGACATCGTGAAAGCCTGGAGCTTTGGTACATTCCTCCTGGCCTGAGGAGCATTCCTCGGAACGTTCCTTTGAGCTTGATGGAACTGACGAGGAGGTGGTGCAGCTTGCGGTCCTCTGGATGGTGTAGATAGTGCAAGTCTTGGAGTGGGTGCTTGGATGGCTGGGCGCTGTGGGTAATTGCTTGCTGGCCTGGGTGCAGCAACTGGGTTTTGCCTTTGAGGACAAGACCCGATATCATGAGTAGCTGAGCCGCAGACTAAGCAAAGACGATTGGCTCGCCGGCAGTCTTTCATCATATGTCCAGCTCTCTTGCAGTAGGTACAAAAGGCTGGACTGGGACGATGGTTCGGTACTCTGGGTCGCCTTAGCACAAAAGGTGGTCTAGACAAGGCTCCACCTGCCATCTGGTTGGCAGGGCGTTTGACTCCTGCATACTGAGATTTGCCCCTTGCTTTTATCACTGCCTCATAACTGCGAGCAGCTTCCAGAGCATCCTCATGAGTCAGAAATTTTCCCGTGGCTAGAGCAGCCTGAATCTCCGTGTCCAGACCTTGTTGAAAGTGACGGTCTCTGAACTCGTCTGTCGGTATCAAGTGTGCCGCGAATCTGTTTAAAGATCGTGTTAGCTGTGTAGTATGTGATATTTAAAAATTGAACTGTTGTGACATATCTTACCGGCTTAGCATGGTGAATTCAGCGTCGTACTCGTCTACTGATTTGTCCCACATCGATCCTTGTTGTAGATGAATGAACTGCTGCTCCATGGCAAACCTGGCAGTCACACGGAAGTATTTCGCGTCGAACTTCTTGTGAAAAGTCATCCATTCAATAGGCTGTACAAGACGGCTTTCTTCCGCCTTCCACCAGTTGCGAGCATTGTCCGTGAGCTGTAGTTTTGCCACACGGACCCAAGCTATGTCTGTCACTTGTGCTGCTGCCAGATCATCTTCTATACTTTGTGCCCATTCTTCAGCTTCAAGAGGGCTCCCTTTTCCGGAGAACTGCTTGGGATGTAAAGCCCTGAATTGCTTTACTCCCTGTGCGTCGGTCTCGGGACGGTTCAGGAGTTGTTGCTGTCCCTCAAGACGGCTGCGGATCGCCTCAAGTAGCACTGTTTGCTCGGTGGGTGGCGCTGGAACAGCTGGTGTGAGGGGTAGTGCTGGAGGTGGAGGTGTGTTGTTGACATTGGTGCTGGTGTTGTTCGGGGAATTCATAACCCTGAAGAAAAATTTGGGTTAGGAAAGATTCAAATGAAATGATAAGATTCAAGAAATATGAAATTGTAAGATTCAAGGGACATGAATTGTAAAGAATATTTTAGTTGCTGGTTCTTGTGTTATATTTGTTCCCTGATTAAAAATCAGGAAAAACTTAAAAAGAGGCATCACGTGCTCACACGTGACCAATGGTCACGTCTTAACACGTGATGGTTAAAGCAGCAGCGCAAAATAGTGCAGAAAAGAAAAGCCATTCGGGGGTCACGTGCTGACACGTGACCGGGGGTCATGTGCTCACACGTGCCCGGAGGTCACGTGTCAACACGTAACTGGCTTTAAAAGCTTTACGGTTTAACCGAATTAAATTCTAAAAGATCATTTAAATCTTTCCAAAATGGAGGAGAATTAAGGAGAACCGTTGATTAAGAATCCAATGGTGATTAAATATTACCAATTTATGGAAAAATCTGGGACAAGGAAAGATTTCTCCTAAATCTCACCGAAATAACAAATAGAATATTTTTGGATTAAAACATCCAACGGTGAGTAAAATTCACCTAATAATCTAAAGGCTCAGATTAATGATGAAAACAAATCAAATCTTTCAATGAGAGATTTACTAAACAAGTTGATTCTTTTCCTCCTCCTATAAATAGGAGTCGAGACGGGAGAATTAAAAAAAAAGGAGGAAGAGAGACAGAATTTTGGAGAGAAAAACTTTGGAGAGAATTTTAGCATCTTGAAAATTCAGAAAGAAAACCCTAGGTGAGAAAAAGAAAGAGGATCAAAACTTCAGAAAAAAGAGAATTTAATTCTCAAAGATCTAAGAGTTTAACTCTTTTGCAAAGAATTTAGTTCTTTCTCTGGTTGAAGATCTGCAAAGTACACATCTCCCCACAAGTTGAGAATTTAATTCTCATCAGGTCGAGATCCTGCCATGCAGATCTAAAACTCAGAGGGGGAATTGAGTTTAGAGAATTTAATTCTCCCAAAATTATAGGAATTTAATTCCTCCAAGATAAAATTAGGATTTAACCCTATATGAGAATTCAATTCTCTAGGAATTTAGTTCCTTCAAGATGGACAGAAATAGGGTTTAACCCTAATTGATAATTTAATTCTCTCAAGCTCACAGGAATTTAATTCCTCTTAAAATGAAATTAGGGTTTCACCCTATACCAGAACTTGATTCTTTATATATATGGGAATTTAATTCCTCCAAAAGAAAATTAGGGTTTCACCCTGCCTAAGAATATAATTCTTCCAAAATAGGAATTTAATTCCTCTAAAGTTATAGCTAGGGTTTAACCCTATGAAGAATTTAATTCTTAAAAAGATAAACAAATCTTCAAATAGGCAAAGAACCAGGGTCACGTGTCCCCACGTGACCCCTGTAAAGATCCGCAGAAAAGAACTCAGAGGCAACGCCTCACGTGCTCCACGTGACCCCTGAAGCACAGAAAGAAAAAACAAAAGAAATAGAAGCTCTGGGCGCTCTCACGTGTTACTACGTGACCCTTTGGCAAATCAGCACGCAAATCCCCGTCACGTGTCAGCACGTGATGCTTCAAAAATTAAATATAAAAAGTATTCAACACTTTTTGCAGAGTAAAATAAGAGGAATCTGGGCGCTCTCACGTGTCCACACGTGGCCCCTCTTCCTTTAGTGTTTGACACTAATTCGAGATCTTTGTTCCCAGTGTTTAACACTGATTTTCTTAGTGTTTAACACTGATTTGAAAACCCTATTTGCAGTGTTTAACACTGTTATTTTCTAGTGTTTGACACTAAATCGAAAACTATATTGCCATTGTTTAACACTGACTGTTCTTTTAGTGTTTAACACTAGTTTGAGAATTCTGTCTTTAGTGTTTAACACTTTTGTTATTTAGTGTTTAACACTACTTTTAGCCAAATTGGCTAATCTTTCAGAGGCAAAGCCTCCCCTTCAATTGAACCTCAAAATTGAATAACATCCAGACCTATAACAGAAATGTTATCAAGCCCCTCAAAACTTTTGTGGACTGGAATCAGACAAATGTCAAACAGGCCAGACTTAATTGGACTTACCCAAGTTGGCCATAAGTCCTCAATTCAGACTTAACTGAGCCAATGGGCTCACAATATAATTAATTGGTCTTGGTTCCAAATTGGGCTACAGATCATTTAATATACCTTGGTTCAAGGTACATCTCTTCACTCCTTTGATATTTGTCGTTGTAATTCCTCAACGTCTTCAAAGAGGTGACGGGTCCCAACAACCATACATTTCACGGACTGTGGGGTCCTTAAACTCATGGACTATGATGTCCTTAATCTTGACCGTGATGTCTTAAAACTAACAACGGACTGTGGGGTCCTAGACTATGATGTCCTTAACCTTGACCGTGATGTCTTAAAACTAACAACGGACTGTGGGGTCCTTAAACTCATGGACTATGATGTCCTTAACCTTGACCGCGATGTCTTAAAACTAACGATGGACTGTGGAGTTCTTAATTCCACGAACTATGATGTCTTTAACCTTGACCGCAATGTCTTAAAACTAACATTAGACCGCAATGTCCTTAAACTACCTATCGACCGCAATGTCACTAAACTAAACAATAGAGCCCCCAATTACTCTTTTGTTGGATCTAAACGATCCCGTTAAGTTGATCTTAGTCTAAAATCAGACTAACATATCATTAACTAACGTTTAAGTTGATCTTAGCTTCAAATAAGGCTAACGTATCCTTAAACACAACTCCCCCAAACCCAAATCTAAGAAAGATATGGATTTGGACTAGTCTACGCCCTACGGGCAACAACATAACTTAGTCTCCGTATACAATCCACGGGCAACCAAACACAAAACAAACACCCACGACACGAAGTGACCACATGGAGAAGGAGAAAGTTGTTACCGCGAGGCGGTAGCGTAATTAACTGCAGGGGCTTGCGCCTGCAGGGAAGAGCGTCCCCACAATCAAAAACCCCTCAAACGAAGGGGGAATCTGACGAAGTCTGCTACATCGGCCGCATCCATTTAGACCTTCGACACATGGTGCCATAAATCAACTTGGCATCTTCAGAGAGGTGGACGGATAGCACCAATTAGCATCTGCCCCGAATCTCAGGCAAGACGTCCCTGTCGCGTTGTCTTTCGGAGGGAAACAGATTCTGGCACGCCCGGTGGGACCTTTTCCTCTTTCCACTCCACACTTCGTGTGTCGTGTTCGCGAACCAATCGCGGTTTGCCAATGGTTGCTCTTGGATTTCGAGGTACTAAGATTTGGCGATTTGCATGGTGCAGAAAGCAAAGGATCAATGGCGTTCACCTGCTCAAAGTGTTCCACATGCAACTGCAACCCACGTCCTGCCTCAACTTGGGGTATATCTTATGGGCCCCAGGCGGCTTCCCTGTTTACAATGCCCGTGGAGCAGATTACTCAAGCCACCGCAGGGCTGTTTTTCGGGACCATGCTCCCGCCAGCGAGCTTCACCATCCTGTTAGTTATATGTATGCCCTAGAGGCCATTACTGTACATAGGATGTATATTGCAGTGGATGTTGGGACATATATAGGGAGGACTTTCTTGCTCGACATGATAGTATGCTATCTGGTTACCCTTTACCTTAATGTGTATGCTGATTGTCGCTCTGTTACATGTTGGTAAAGCCCTTAGGATCTGTACTTGACTACCTGGACTATGATGCGGATCATACTAGTGGGGATATGGTAGTCCATAAGTACATCCTTCAAAGTCCCTAGTCGTGGGTGTATCGAGACGGAGCATCGATATACCAGAGTAGACTAGCGTATACCTTCTTGACCCATACAGATGGGCGATGGATGATCCCATATCCATCGGTGTTTGACATCAGAGATGATATACGGGTGCTCAGTAGAGACTGGGTACACTGGACGGACTCACCGAGAACTCCCAGATGGTATTATACCTCACGTCAGATGGCAGTTCTCTGGTGACACTGGTACAGAGTAGTCTGTTGACCCGAGATCGTCATAGAGTCTTGTGTGGTTCCCACTGTGCTTTGATTTCCATCTTACCACGTCCAAGAGGGCGTGCAAAACGGTGGTTTTTGGGTACAGTCCCGAGTCACATGAAGACAATGAGCGATAGGAGGGGATTCGTCTCTCCCGGTATAGGGGGTTGATGTTGCGCTGTGTTCGATTGGCTATAACAGGAAATCCCTGGCCAGGGTTGCTGAGATTTACTGGTAAGTGTTACCAGTAGTTTCTCGAACAGTTATAGACCTCATATCGACACGACTTATTGAGCTATTGGGGTCTGATGTTTACCACCCCTAGGCGAGATATGCGACATATCAGACGATCAGACCGGACTGTACGGTAGTGTTACTGGTCGGATTCACTGGAGTGTGAGCGGGCTTGCTCGTCGATCTTCAGATCGCTCAATACCCGGGTGGCCGTTACGTTTAGCAGACCGCTTGCGGCTTGTGGGTGTTTGATATGATCATTACCTGCTGCCGGCGTATTGACGAGTCTTTAGAGTCCTACACAGAGGTTTCCTGGCTCAAGCGAAACGAAATAGGAGCGCATATGAGATATGTGCGGGACCGAGAATAATGCGAGTATGTGATACCGCATTCCATTCTCGCGAAGAATGTATCGGAAAGGTTGTATGCGATATAACCTAGTTATCGATTCAAGCGTTGATTCGATAAGCCGATACATTGAATACTAGTCGGTTGTGTGCGACATGACCGGATCATTGAATCGAGTGTTGATTTAATGATTTAATGCATAATTATATATTTGATATATTACTTTGCATTAACTAGTATCGGTTCACTTTGAATGGATTTTCTCACTCGAATGTGCGCATTATATATGTGATATGATTTTGTGCGCTTGCTTGTATCATGTTTGATGATGCATGCTTTTTGGTTAAGTGTAAAGTGTTAAACCTTAGTTAATGAAATGGTTAGGGTTTATTATTTGTTATTCATTTATCTTATTTATTTATCCATTTATTTTTGATAAATGAATAAAAGAAAATGAAATGAAAATGGTTGCTAATTTTGGATTCTAGTTGAAGCTTCTTGAAGTCTTTGACTTTGTAACCATTTTTGTCTCATGCTTAACCTAACCATTCCTTTAACCATGATTAGCTCTCTACACTTTACCATGGTTCACTTATGATAAGAATGGATAATTCTTTTCTTTTTGAATTATCTTATCTTATCATTATTCTTCTTCTTCTTCCTTGAACTTCAAGAAGAATGCTTACCTCATCAATGGTGATTGATGAATTAGAGTGAGAAATCCAATTCTAAAGTTAACCCAACTCCTATTTCTTCATCCTCTACCTCTTGCCAAGTAGTAGAGTGTGTTTACTTCACAAGTTTCATGACTTGGTGAAGTTGTGAGCTTGATCTAGCGATGCCTCGACGTAGATCATCTTCGGCATGGACATCGACGACCTAGCTTGCCCATTCTCCGACGAAGCCGACTCTAGAGCCCGGATTTGATTTGGACAGCGGAGACGACCTCGTTGCGGAGCCGTGGAGGTGGAGGACCGGATCTACAAAGGTTGTATTTCCGTATTCCCAATAGTTAAGTGTTAACTAGTTCTTTTTCGCCTAGACTTCTAGTTATCGATCCGTAGTTTAGGGTTTGTAGGCACCATAATTTTTGAAATTGCCATGGTTGATGGCTTGGGAGACCTCATTAGTGTGCCTAGGAGCCCTACAGTGGTATCAGAGACTAGCTAGAGCCTTAGGCGAAGTCCAGACGGAATTCGAAGTCCGAACGAACCCGAAATCCCAAACCAATCTTGCTCTCTGTACATTTTTGAAAACAGTGAGTTTTTCCAAATTAAAAATATGCAGAGAACTCAGCAGGAAATTATAAGAATTACGGCTAAAATTTTTTTTGATGAACAGTTAAAACCGCGGCGGAAGAGCGGCATAAGACAGGTTTATGCGGCGGTTCCGCCGCACATTGATGACGTCAGCCCTAAATTTTTACACTGTAATTCATTGTTTCTGGTTCTGAGTTCTCTGGATATTTTGATATTTTATTCAAGAGTTGAATTTTTCTGAGTTGATTTGGGGATTCGGTATTTCGATCGGGATATCAAATTTTGTCTGTGTGGCTTTCCGGATAAATTTTGAGAATATGTTAAAAAGTTCGACCGGATATAAATACCCAACTTTTCCCCTGTCGGGAAATTTCCAAGTGTTGGATTTTTCCGTAGTTTAACGACATTCTAAGTAGTGCAAGTAACGCGATGGTCCCTCTAGATGACACAAACCTTAACTCGATTATGTGACCGTCTTGAACTGCCCTTTGAACCTTCGGGTTTGGGGCAGTACGGCGTGCCACATGTGAGGCGTTGGCTTGACCCTTCTACGGCTGGACCGTTGGTACTGAGGTACGAACTGAATGTTGTTAGACTTATTTCATGTGTTGATCTGTATCGGGAAAACTTGGGTGTTCGATTGTTCGATCGGAAAGTTTAACATTTTCTATTTATCTGGAATGGGATACAATAATTGGAATTCACAAATAGTTATGTGATAACTAAATGAATATTATAAACGTAGCAGTTTAGTCTCACTTGATCGGTTGCCACGGAATTTTGATGCGATCAAAAGTCCGTCGCAATCACGTAGCGTACGTGGATACTCGCCGGGTAAACTTAATAGACAGCCTCGCTCCATAGCCCCGACCAAGTGACTGTAGGAGAACCCCGTCGCCGAAAGCATCCGTTCGGGTGCTCGCGGTAGCGGTGTTCCGCCTTGGTGCACTTCGTCGACGTTATCGGGGGTGCGGCCGTCTACTGAAGTTTGCGACGAGCATTCGATCAGGATGTCGGGAATCTTGTTGAATTGCCCGACTTGATATTGAAAAGAGTTTTCGATTTTGAGACTAAAATGCGGGGTTTATAATTGTTAGGCATGCGATGTCTAAAGAATTCATTTGGTCAGGCATGCGATGTCTGAAGAGATTGCAGATTCCAACTGTTGTAGTTTTACACTTTCTTTTCTGTGACCGTAAGTGTAATATGTGATATCGCCGGTTTCGTTGCTATATGTCAACGACAATTGGGATGGACATATTTACTTACGTTGATGACATGTGATGTTATGTGTTGCTGGATATGTTATATTGGATCGTCGTGTTTGAATAGCCGGGGGTTTTATGTGAGATGAGTGTTTTTCATTTTCATTCATGTAAAAACTTGTATGTAATATTCTTTTATTGGGGCGCTTCCAGGTTGCGGGAGTTGTCACCTGTTGTATATTATTTACTTTTCCGCACTAGGATAGACCCAAGGAGGAGGGCACAAGTAACCGGGTTCTGGAGTCCAGTGGGAGACCAACTCGAGGAGTCGAAGCCGGGTCTCCTAACTCTAGAATTGGTAGGGTTGCTTGCCGCTCTCGTAGGGGTCTAGAGGTGTGGGTTTGGCTATTCATCACGACCGTGGAATCCGTGTTTTATACTGTCTCGTATTGAAAACACGGACGTCCTAGTATATCCAATATTTCATATGATTCTTCTGCTGCGATATCTGTGATGCAATCATGTGATGTTCTTTGATAGATACTTTATATAGTATATATGATATATTATATAGACGTTACTTATGTTTTACACCCGCGCTAGCCCTGCCCCGCTCTGCCGTTAGTTACCTAACCTAACGGTGCACGAGGGGACATCGAGGCGAATGCGGATGGCATAAGTGTACGTCGTATTTATCTGTAATGTTTAGGTACTTAAATGATGGGACTTCATTAATGTGATTAATGAAAATAAAAGAAACCTAAGATGTTGTAGAATCGAATTTCAAAATAAAACAGGTAGCTACAGTTCTTGCTTTGCACAGCGGTATATGTGATATATCCTGCACCTTATTCGATGAGGAAAGGACCGAGATCCCTTCACCGGGAGTGACTCCTTTAGCAATAACTGGCAGATGCTACACACTCGGTTTGTCTTTTGATTGCTTTTAAGAGTTTTTGCTTTGCACAGTGATATATACGATATATCCCGCAACTCATTCGACGAGGAAAGGACCGACGATCCCTTCACCGGGAGTGACTCCTTTAGCAAAACTAGAAAAGCCTCAAAAACACTCCATTTCAAAATTCATTCGATCCTACAACGATATCAAGTTCATTACGCAATAGGTTTTCAGAAAAACCTGTCGTAGCCCTCCGTCATTTCAGATAAGTGCTGTTTAGTATTCGTGCTGCGTTTGTTGGCCTCCGTCAAGGCGCAGTGTGCGGTAGCTAACCAGTATTTATCTGCTTATGCATATGATGCAGATTGAGTTAGGGTAGTCGTGCGGCCTTGTTGACCTCCGTCAAGGGTCGTGCGGGTGGGTTTAATTCGATCAAGAAATGACGGGTTGAACTTGACTAGTAGCCTATGGTTTGTTGACCCCCGTCAAGGTCATAGGGTGCTAGGGGCAAAATATTATCGGGAATTTCAAGTGTTGAAATTTGCAATGAGATTGCATACCTTCTATGAGATAGTTGGATCCCGATACCCGCTGCGAGTAAGTGTTACTCCTGGGAGAGTTTTATACATTACAATTAGCCGATTAAGTAGGTGTCTAGAAAGGTGTCAACGAGGTTACGCCTCTGGGAAAACGAGGTTTACATTAATTAGGTTCGTGCGAAAGCACGGGGGACCTCCCTCAAAATACCGACACTGGCCTGGCTGAAAGATTAGCGAACTTGTAGTGTGTAATTAATCCCGGCTAGTCTTTCCTTTTAGGGTTTGAAGGAAGATTTGATAAAAAGCAGTGGGAGCCATCCTGATTAGATAAAATAATAACCAATCTATTCTTGCAAGAGCGCACGCTGAGTGTTTTCTTCTCTCTCTCTCCTGGTAGCGACCATATCACGCCTTAATCAAGATAATAATACGGAATATTGACCGAACCCGCTTGTTATACTGAGCTGGGGAACGTTGGTCCCGCTCCAACTTATAATTGTTATAAGACAGAGCAGGAAATTGGGGATTACCAGAATTCCCGCACCGCCCAAACGAAGAGAGTGCATGCTGATGCATCATCTTCGGCTGTGTTCATTATACAGAACTGTTTCTCAGTATCCTTTACGTCCTGGGTATGTGATACCAGATCAGGATCCCAGATATGTAATCTGTTACATAGGGCTACAGATAGGTAGAGAACTGAGAACGGGTGATAAGTTTCATGAGGCAGAAAACGGGGCAAATGTTGCAGCCAAGTCTGTTGGTCACTGTCACCCTGTATTACAAATACATTGATTCTGAACAAATGTTATTATTTACCGAACCTGATATACCAAATCATATCACTCTCTTTGTTAGAAAAGAAAGGATATAATTTTGTATTGATGGATAATGTTTTGAACATTTCCTATATCAAAAGTTGATCGGTTCAGGCACGTTATCTAAAAGCATTAATGTTCTAAATCAAACTACAGTTCTTAGTATATGGAACACACACAAGAGGAAGACTTCAGAATTGAACCATTCCTTCTTGAGGTATTGTAGACTAGGTCAGATCAATGTGACCCGACTAGCTAGAGTTACGTATATATGCATATTTAAATCAGTTTGAATTTACATCTTGTGAAACTCGCCAGTCATGTCACAAAGATAAAATGACACTAGCTCTGTTTATTGGAAACAGAGAAAGAGTTAGTGAACTCTTGGGATTGATACATGTTGATGTATGTAAGGTCCCCTGTCTACACATGCCAGGACAGGTTCTTTGTACTTCATTACATTCTCTGATAATCTCTCAAGATTCAGTCATATGTTCCTGTTGAAACATGAGTCCGAACCTTTTGAGATATTCACAGAATATAAGCGAGAAGTAGAGAACCAGAATACGGGTATAAGTATTATGTCCTTTGATGAGATCAAGGAGGAGAATACTTGTGTACGGAAATACTGGATTATTCTAAAGGAGAATGGGATTCTCTCTCAGTATTACTCCTCTGCATACACCATAGCACGATGGTATATCGGGGCGGAGCAATCACACCCTATATGATATGGTGTGCTCTATGATGAGTACTACTGAGTTACCTATTTCCTTTTAGGGAGTTATGCACTTATGAAGCTGCATACCTATTGAGTAGGGTTCGAATCAAATCAGTTGCCTACCATTTCATATGTGATATGAAAAGGGAAGAGCCCATATCTTAAGTTAGTTAAGATTTGGGGTTGCCCGGCCTATGTCTAAAAGCAAAATCCGGACAAGCTCGAGGCAAGGTCTGTAATGTAGAACTGGAAAGGTTCCAGCTATACAAACTACAGCTGATGATTTGATAGAACCAAAGGATTTAGTAGATACCAACGAACCTCAGCCTCTTCGCCGATCTAGTAGGGTTCCTCAACCACCTGAGAGATACTTCGGTTTCTCTATGACAGTGGGAGCGAGGATTGCATCATGAGATGATGACCCAACTAGTTTCGAGCTGGCCATCAGGAGTAAGACTCTGTAAGAATGGCTGGATGTTTAGCGATCTGAGATGGAATCCATGTACACCAACAAAGTATGGACTTTGATTGCAATATCTGAAGGGTTAAATCCCCATCAGGAGCAAGTATATCTTGAGAAGATTACTTGGTGTAGATGGAAAAGTTGAGACTTTCAAAGCTAGACTAGTTAAAGGTTTTCGTCATTGACCAGGCGTGGATAATGATGAAACCTTTTCCAGTACCTATGCTTAAGTCCATCCAGATCCTACTTACCACGGCTGCATACCATGACTACGATCTCTGGTGGTTGGGTGTCTTGACTGCTTTTCTAAATGATGATTTAGAAGAGTGCGTCTATAAGTACACAGCCAGAGGGCCTCGTAGACAATGGGAGCAGCGGAAACGTGTGCAAGATGCTTTATAGGATAAAGCAGGCATCGCGGAGTTGGAACATCTGTTTTGATGGATTAGTCAAAGAGTTTGACATCATCAAAATGGTAGATGAACCTTGTATAAACAAAGAGGTAGTAGGGAGTATGGTGGTGATCCTCGTAGAGTACGTGGATGACATACTCTTGATAAGAAAGGAGTTTCTTATGCTACGCTCGATCAATCTCCGCTTATCACAATGATTCTCCACATAGGATCAAAGTGATACCTCCTAAATCCTGGGTTTTGGATCTATGAGATAGATCTAATTGGATGTTAGGATACTCACTAGCTGTAGTGAGATGGTATCAATCGACCCTGGGGAGAATCACTGGAATGGTTCCAGGGTGATAATGACGACTGAATGTCAGTCACAGGCATTGTCTTTACCCTCAATAAAGGGACGGTATGTTGGAAGAGTTCCAAGCTAGATACCGTGACATACTAGACGATAAAGGCACGATACATCGCTACTTAAGATGCTACCAAAGAGGCTGTTTGGGTATATATTGGTTCATGAGATGAACTACGTTCCCACCATTGTGTGACAATGGAGTTGTGGCTTATGCCAAGGAACGCCCGTCCCATCAGTGATCCAGACATATTCTAAGGCAGTATCACTTGATCATGGAGATGGTTGATCTCCAGGGAGATCGAGGTTAGGAGAGTAGACTCTGAGGACAACACAGCGGATCCACTCACAAAGGCCTGTTCCCAGAGAGAGACTTTTATGGGATGGTTGAGTATGAGATACTACAACCACTGCTACAGATGGCCCTAGTGCAAGTGGGAGATTGTTAGTTATATGTATGCCCTAGAGGCCATTACTGTACATAGGATGTATATTGCAGTGGATGCTGGGACATATATAGGGAGGACTTTCTTGCTCGACATGATAGTATGCTATCTGGTTACCCTTTACCTTAACGTGTATGCTGATTGTCTCTCTGTTACATGTTGGTAAAGCCCTTAGGATCTGTACTTGACTACCTGGACTATGATGCGGATCATACTAGTGGGGATATGGTAGTCCATAAGTACATCCTTCAAAGTCCCTAGTCGTGGGTGTATCGAGACGGGGCATCGATATACCAGAGTAGACTAGCGTATACCTTCTTGACCCATACAGATGGGCGATGGATGATCCCATATCCATCGGTGTTTGACATCAGAGATGATATACGGGTGCTCAGTAGAGACTGGGTACACTGGACGGACTCACCGAGAACTCCCAGATGGTATTATACCTCACGTCAGATAGCAGTTCTCTGGTGACACTGGTACAGAGTAGTCTGTTGACCCGAGATCGTCATAGAGTCTTGTGTGGTTCCCACTGTGCTTTGATTTCCATCTTACCACGTCCAAGAGGGCGTGCAAAACGGTGGTTTTTGGGTACAGTCCCGAGTCACATGAAGACAATGAGCGATAGGAGGGGATTCGTCTCTCCCGGTATAGGGGGTTGATGTTGCGCTGTGTTCGATTGGCTATAACAGGAAATCCCTGGCCAGGGTTGCTGAGATTTACTGGTAAGTGTTACCAGTAGTTTCTCGAACAGTTATAGACCTCATATCGACACGACTTATTGAGCTATTGGGGTCTGACGTTTACCACCCCTAGGCGAGATATGCGACATATCAGACGATCAGACCGGACTGTACGGTAGTGTTACTGGTCGGATTCACTGGAGTGTGAGCGGGCTTGCTCGTCGATCTTCAGATCGCTCAATACCCGGGTGGCCGTTACGTTTAGCAGACCGCTTGCAGCTTGTGGGTGTTTGATATGATCATCACCTGCTGCCGGCGTATTGACGAGTCTTTAGAGTCCTACACAGAGGTTTCCTGGCTCAAGCGAAACGAAATAGGAGCGCATATGAGATATGTGCGGGACCGAGAATAATGCGAGTATGTGATACCGCATTCCATTCTCGCGAAGAATGTATCGGAAAGGTTGTATGCGATATAACCTAGTTATCGATTCAAGCGTTGATTCGATAAGCCGATACATTGAATACTAGTCGGTTGTGTGCGACATGACCGGATCATTGAATCGAGTGTTGATTTAATGATTTAATGCATAATTATATATTTGATATATTACTTTGCATTAACTAGTATCGGTTCACTTTGAATGGATTTTCTCACTCGAATGTGCGCATTATATATGTGATATGATTTTGTGCGCTTGCTTGTATCATGTTTGATGATGCATGCTTTTTGGTTAAGTGTAAAGTGTTAAACCTTAGTTAATGAAATGGTTAGGGTTTATTATTTGTTATTCATTTATCTTATTTATTTATCCATTTATTTTTGATAAATGAATAAAAGAAAATGAAATGAAAATGGTTGCTAATTTTGGATTCTAGTTGAAGCTTCTTGAAGTCTTTGACTTTGTAACCATTTTTGTCTCATGCTTAACCTAACCATTCCTTTAACCATGATTAGCTCTCTACACTTTACCATGGTTCACTTATGATAAGAATGGATAATTCTTTTCTTTTTGAATTATCTTATCTTATCATTCTTCTTCTTCTTCTTCCTTGAACTTCAAGAAGAATGCTTACCTCATCAATGGTGATTGATGAATTAGAGTGAGAAATCCAATTCTAAAGTTAACCCAACTCCTATTTCTTCATCCTCTATCTCTTGCCAAGTAGTAGAGTGTGTTTACTTCACAAGTTTCATGACTTGGTGAAGTTGTGAGCTTGATCTAGCGATGCCTCGACGTAGATCATCTTCGGCATGGACATCGACGACCTAGCTTGCCCATTCTCCGACGAAGCCGACTCTAGAGCCCGGATTTGATTTGGACAGCGGAGACGACCTCGTTGCGGAGCCGTGGAGGTGGAGGACCGGATCTACAAAGGTTGTATTTCCGTATTCCCAATAGTTAAGTGTTAACTAGTTCTTTTTCGCCTAGACTTCTAGTTATCGATCCGTAGTTTAGGGTTTGTAGGCACCATAATTTTTGAAATTGCCATGGTTGATGGCTTGGGAGACCTCATTAGTGTGCCTAGGAGCCCTACAGTGGTATCAGAGACTAGCTAGAGCCTTAGGCGAAGTCCAGACGGAATTCGAAGTCCGAACGAACCCGAAATCCCAAACCAATCTTGCTCTCTGTACATTTTTGAAAACAGTGAGTTTTTCCAAATTAAAAATATGCAGAGAACTCAGCAGGGAATTATAAGAATTACGGCTAAATTTTTTTTTGATGAACAGTTAAAACTGCGGCGGAAGAGCGGCATAAGACAGGTTTATGCGGCGGTTCCGCCGCACATTGATGACGTCAGCCCTAAGTTTAGGAGACAAAATGGCAAATCGATTGTCACCTTCATGCACAAGGCTCAATGGCAACACAAGTTCCAAGAAATCTACGCGGAGCTCAAGAAAATCTTGACAAAAAGTCCACATCAAATCACCTTTCCCTCAACAGAAATTCTGGAAAAATCGTGAAGCAATTCTGAGAAAAATCATGTACCAGACTAATGGGCACACAAAACCAGGAGATGTCACCAAATTTGGTGACCCAATTCCCCAAGTAGGCCGCGGAACCGCGGCCTAAGCATGCTTAGGCCGCGGATCCGCGGCCGTATGGTGGCGGCAGACAAAAATTTTCCTGGGGTGTTTTGGTCTTTTTATTTGTGTTCTGGTGGTTGCCCTAGGTTTTCATTTTTCAGCCTATAAATAGCCCAGAACTTTGTGAAGGAAAGGGTCCATAATCTTGTATTTTTTTCTCTAGGTTTTAGAATACATGTTCTTCTTCCTCTTCTCATCTCTTCTCCATTAAAACTTGTAGTGAGCTTGTGAGTGAAGAATGATGAATAAAGAAGAACCGTTTATTATGCTTGTCTTATTCTCTTGTTAATTATTGTAATTTTCATTTGTTAACTTAGTTGTTGTTATTTTTCTTGTTGTTTCTTTCTTCTCTCTTTTCTTTATCCTTAAAACAACCATGATGCTTACGCTTGATCCTCGCCAAGGTGAGGTCGCAAATAGCTAGTTGTTCTCTTCTAATCTCTTCTTTCCATCTTCCTCTTTTGTTTTGTTTTCTTTTCATTATGATGTGTGAGTAGTTTCATACTTGTTAGGGTAGGATAAGGGAAGTTTGAGAGAAGGAAATCTCTCTCACTCTTTCCTTGCCCAACAACTTAATTCGACTCCCGTTAATTGAACCACAATCCGCTCCTTACGGCACCCTATCCTACATGATAGCGGTGATTCCGTAGTGAGACCGGTTGTGGTTGAATTAACCGGAGGTTATGGCTAAGAGCCAAGAACGGACGGACAAGCACCAAAAGGAAGAACTTATGCGTTGGAAAGCCTAGCTTATACTCGCAAGTTCCTTCCTAGTCGTGCTAATCCCCGTTATTGCCGATTACCGTAACACCGATATTAAGAGGGGCAATGAAAGATGTGGGAGACTCCTAACTCAAACTAACCTAATCCTAACCCTAACAAGCTCTCTTTATATATCATTTTACCGCTTAATTAATCACAACAAAAATCTGAAAAACTGGACTTAACTCGTTAAAGCACATAGAAAAAGATTCCCATCTCCCTACGGACGACCCGTACTCAACCGGCTAGCTACAAGCAAAACCGTCTTGATTGCGGTATTGAACTAAAATTTGAACACGCAAAATCCCTAACAATCAAATGGCGCCGTTGCCGGGGAGACGGTAGTTTATTTCTTTATGTAACTTCGGGTTAACTTGTGAATATAAAAACGACCGAAAAACAACAAAAAAAAATACTTTGTAAAAAAATCATCTTGTTATTTTTGATTAGTTTTTATGCAAGTGTGAAGGAAAATACAAAGTTCGAGTTCAGTGGCCAAGACGTAGAATATACGAAGTTCAAGTTCAGTGCCAAAGACGTGGGAAGATAGACCCACATTTTGCGGCTACACCGCGACGGATCAAAACGAAAAAACGGTCTACTGTAAAAATCTGGAGCAGATACCGTGAGCAAATAAAGATTCCGCACATCCAGACAAGCAGAGGACACCCAACAGAACCCACCCAACAAAACTGAAGCCCCACTCCCACAAGATAGCCGCGGAACCGCGGCATAAGCAAGCTTAGGCCGCGGATCCGCGGCCATTTGGAGTCTTCAGGGTTCCAAAAATTTTTGGTGAGTCTCCCTTCTCTCTCCCACTCCTCTGAACTCCACTGAACTGTGTTTTCTGCAGCCTTCTTTGCGCAAATTCTCTCCCCCCTTCCAATAAACTGTTCTTGTGCAGGATTCTTTGCGCCGCGCTAAAAAATAAAAATTGTTTGCAGTTGATTTGTTACTGCTTTGCATTTCTTTAATACGGACTTAAGGGGCTTGAAACCAATCCAGATTGGGTGGGGATTTCATCAGCCTTCCCAGGACCCCAAAAATCACAAAAGCATATGCATTGTCCATTGTAAATTAAAAAATACTAGACTTCAGCCCTAAGGACTTCGCGCTCATTAGGAGAAGTTAAACCGTGTTTAGAACCTCGCTTAACGGTATATTGTTTACGGGGTGTCTAGGAAAGTGTTAACGGCGCAACCGCCAAAAGAGAAAGGGTTATTTAATTAAGGAACTTCGCGAAAGCGTTGGAAAACCTCCCCTTATCTCTGCACTTACCTGGCCTCGTGATCAGTGTATCTTAAGCCCGTTTCTCGACACTGGTTTACTTCGACAATCAAGTTCTGGAGCAGGTCTAGCAGACCTAGGTGACCCTAGATCTAGGTGTGATTGTGCATATCTTGTTTGTGATTACTTAAGCCGTATATCCGTACATATCTTTGTAAAGCTCTTTCTAAAAAGAAAAAGAAAAAGAAAAATCAAAAACTTTTATAAAAACTTGCCCTTTGTCGCCAAATCCATTTTTCACCCACCACCCATCATTTTCTCCATTGACGTTTTCTTACCCTCACCTTCTCCGCTTTGACTATACTAAACTCGTTGAGTGTATGTCCGCTTGGACTCGGGACACTAGCGCCCGTCTAGTCCGCGTTACGTTAGTCGCTACCGACTACGCGATCGACTCAAACGTCGATACTCTGTCCACTCCTCTTTCACCCCTTCCTTTGCCGGCCAACTCCGACGTTGACTGGAATTCTGTTCATACATCTTCACCTTCACCTTCACCAACCTCTTCTTCCGCGATGTCAGGATTTAATCCGAACATCTCTTTGACTACCCCTGGATTGGCTCCACCTCCTACGGAGACCAATAACCCACCACCACCGCCTGTTGTAGCGCCGCAGCGAATCGCGCTCCAGGATCGTTTCTATCCCACCCGTTCTGCACTTCCCACCCGCCTTTCTCTTCCACCGGCCAATGGGGATAATTTTGAAATTAAGCCCCACTTCATCAACATGCTTTCACGATTTCATGGGCTTGAATCTGAAGATGCCTATATCTTTATCAACAAATTTCAAAACGTCTGTGCCATGATGAAAACCACCCAGCTGTCGGACGATCCTAT
This sequence comes from Agapanthus africanus, assembly GCA_030015575.1. Lineage (NCBI taxonomy): Eukaryota > Viridiplantae > Streptophyta > Magnoliopsida > Asparagales > Amaryllidaceae > Agapanthus > Agapanthus africanus. The sequence continues at coordinate 188,787,825 of JASDDO010000028.1, forward strand.
ACGTCTACGGGTCATTCCGTTCACTTTATGCGATCTTGCTGAAAAATGGCTGTATAGCACCGCTTCCCACTCCATAACCAGTTGGGACGAGTTTGTTAAAGCGTTTCTTAAAAATTTCTATCCGAATCATAAAACCGCAAGGATTCGCAATGAAATCAACCAATTCTCTCAGCTTCCTTCTGAACCCTTCTGGAAGTGCTTTGACCGGTACAAAGACCTTCTTGTTCAGTGTTCTCACCATGGTATAGAGAAATGGCAACTTTTCCAAACCTTATACGAGGGCCTGAACCCAGCAACGAAGCAGTTGTTGGAAACCATCTGTCAGGGTCACTTCCTATCGAAATCTGACGAGGAAGCGTGGCAGTTTTTTGACGACCTTGCAGAGCAAACGCTACAATGGGAGACACCAGACCGAATTCTTCTTCTTCTACCTCCACTTCTACCGGTCAGTCTAGGGTAGGAATTCACCAACTTGATGTCTCTATTGCGATGAAAGCTGAAATGGCTGCAATAACAAGAAAGCTTGAAGCGATAGAGAGCAAATTTTCTTCTCCTGCTCCTGCTCCTGCCCCTGTTCTCCCCCTTCGTACCATTTGCGCTTGTTGTTCCGATCCTTCTCACTTGACCGAAGAGTGTCCTTACAATCCACCATCATAAGGACAGGATCAGGTTAATGCTGCATTCCAGCAAAGACCGAGGAATGATCCATACTCTTCCACCTACAATCTCGGTTGGAGGAACCACCCCAATTTCGCCTGGAATCAGAATCAGAATCAATTCCAAGGCAACAATTTCCAAAGGGCCCCTCCGCCGCAACAACAAGCGCAACAACAAACTCAGTATCAGCAGCCCTTCCAACCCCAGCTTTTCCAAAATCAGACGAACAACTTTGCACCCAACAATTCTTTTCCACCAAACAACTTTGTTCCGTCAAACAACGATAAGGTTTCCTCGCTCGAACGAAGTCTGGAGGCGTTCGTTAAACAATCGACCCAATCCACTGCCAACATCCAGTCTTCCATTCAGTCATTAGTGCAACACACTGCTGCACACGGGCAAAGCATCAAGACCATCGAGACCCAGATTGCACAGCTGAACGCGGCCTTAAGCGAGCGAGAGAAGGGGAAGCTCCCGTCCCAGCCACTCCCAAATCCCGGTCACCCACATAATGCACATGTTGCTCTTGAATAACAGAACCATAATGTGAGTGTCGTGACCACACTGAGATCGGGAAGGATGCTGCAAAACAACATTGGCAAACGAATCAACGATGATACCCCGGCTGCTTCTTCTTCTTCTTCTTCTTCATCTTCTGAGCCTATTCTCCGTTCTTCATAAGGCTCTCCTTCCTCTTCTTCTGCTCTGAACGGACCCACTTCTCACTCCACGAAAACACCTGTTCTGGGATCCGTTCCAACTCCACAATCTCCTCCTCCAGCATTAGACTCAACCAATTTTCAAAATGTTCCATTTCCAAACCGGTTGAGGTCTAACAAACAAAATCTACAAATGGAGAAGATTCTGGAGTTATTTAAGCAAGTTAACATTAACATTCCTCTTTTAGATGCTGTCCAACAAGTCCCGTCTTACGCGAAAATCTTAAAGGACTTGTGCACGAAAAAGAGGAAGTCTCAGGTACCCAAGAAAATTTCTTGGCTAGTGCTGTGAGTGATGCCCTTACCCAATCTTTACCACAAAAACGGAAGGACCCTGGCTGTCCTACGATTTCTATTACTATTGGGGATAAGAACATCAACCGCGCACTATTAGATCTTGGTGCCAGTGTTAACCTGCTTCCGTATTCAGTATACGAGCAATTAGGCGTCGGAGAGTTGAAACCCACGCACTGCACTCTCCAAATGGCCGACCGATCGATCACCCATCCTAGGGGTGAGCTAGAGGATGTGTTAATAAAAGTCGGGGACTTCATATTCCCCGTTGACTTCATTGTATTAGACACACAGCCTATAGCTAACCCCCGGAATCAAATTCCGGTGATACTCGGTCGCCCATTTCTTGCAACCTCAAATGCTGTGATCAATTGTCGCAATGGTTCGATGAACCTCTCTTTTGGAAACATGACGATTGAACTCAACATTTTTAGGTTGGGGAATCAGCCCGCCGAACCTAATGCTCATATACTGGACGTCTGCTCGATCCAGGAGATCACCCCAGAAGAGTGTGAATTCGAGGAGTTTCTGTTTGAACACGATAATCTTGACGCCACTAGTGCGTTTCTCTTCGAACCTGCTGCTGTTTCTGCGCCCGAAAACAACTACGAGTGTTTCACATTTTCAAACGATCTTAGCCACGCACAACCCGAGTTTGAATCTTTCGAATTTCCGGATGAGTTACCTGAACCATCCGACTCGGTCGCCTATACTCGTTTCGAACCTTTGCTGGAGTCCTTTGAGTTCGAGACCTCTGCACCAATCTTGCCTTCCATCGTTTCACCTCCAACGCTCGAACTCAAGCCTTTGCCATCTCACCTTAAGTACGCTTACTTAGGTGAAAACGGGACCCTCCCTGTCATCATTTCGGCTTCTCTAGCTCCAGAGCAAGAGAAAGCCCTTCTCGCGGTCTTGCACAGCAACAGGCAAGCTTTTGGCTGGTCCATGGCGGACATCAAGGAGATTAGTCCCCTGATCGTTGAGCATCACATTCATCTGATGGATGATGCCAAACCAGCCCGGGATCCACAAAGACGTCTCAATCCAGTCATGAAAGAGGCTGTGAAGAAGGAGATCGTAAAATGTCTAGATAGTGGTATCATTTACCCTATCTCTGATAGCCAGTGGGTTAGCCCCATTCACGTTGTCCCCAAGAAGTCGGGCATCACGGTCATAACCAACGAGGCGAACGAGTTAATCCCTACTCGCACCCAAACTGGGTGGCGAGTGTGCATTGATTACAGAAAACTCAACGCCGCAACGCGGAAAGACCACTTTCCGCTACCTTTCATTGACCAAATGCTTGAACGATTGGCCGGACACGAGTACTACTGCTTTCTTGATGGCTACTCTGGCTATAATCAAATTCCCATCGCCGAAAAAGACCAGGACAAGACCACATTCACTTGTCCTTTCGGCACGTTTGCATATCGTCGCATGCCCTTTGGGTTATGCAATGCGCCCGCTACCTTTCAGCGGTGTATGATGGGAATTTTCTCAGACATGGTAGAAAAATTTCTGGAGATTTTCATGGATGACTTCTCCATCTTCGGCGATTCCTTCAACGAGTGTTTGCTGCATCTTGACGCTGTCCTTACCCGATGTAAGGACAAGAATCTCACTTTAAATTGGGAGAAATGCCACTTCATGGTGCGCGAAGGTATTGTCTTAGGACATATCATCTCGCAAAATGGCATAGAGGTTGACAAAGCAAAGATTGAGGTCATTTCCAATCTTCCTCCTCCCCGATGCGTCAGAGATATCCGAGCCTTCCTTGGCCATGCCGGTTTCTATAGACGGTTCATCAAGGACTTTAGCAAGATTGCTAGGCCCTTGACTCTTTTGCTGGCCAAGGACACGCCATTCGACTTCAACTCGAGCTGTGTGACTGCATTCGAGTCACTAAAACGCTCACTCACTTCTGCTCCCGTTCTTTCTTCACCTGACTGGATGCACCCATTCGAGATTATGTGCGATGCATCCGACCTTGCCATTGGTGCTGTCCTTGGACAACACATCAACAAAATGCCGCACGTAATCTATTACGTGAGCCGAACCCTGAACGACGCCCAACTCAATTATACAATAACTGAGAAGGAATTCTTAGCTGTTGTATTTGCTTTAGAAAAGTTCAGGCCCTACCTCATCGGCTCTCCAGTCATTGTCTACACAGACCATTCTGCTCTGCGCCATCTTTTTGCGAAGAAAGATGCAAAATCTCGGTTAATACGTTGGATCCTCTTGCTTCAAGAGTTTGACCTTGTCATTAAGAACAAACGAGGATGTGAAAACGTAGTTGCCGACCATCTCTCACGACTTCCTTCTTCGCCTTCGCTTCCAATTCCGATCAACGACGTTTTCCCGGATGAACAACTCTTGACAGTATCTTGCGAACCCTGGTTCGCAGATATTGTGAACTATTTGGCCACAGGATTACTACCGACTGAATGGTCAAGTCAGGATAGACTTCGCTTCTTATCCCAAGTAAAGCACTTTTACTGGGACGAACCCTATTTGTTCAAGTACTATCCTGACCAGATTATTCGTCGGTATGTCCCTGACGAGGAATTCAAGAGTGTGCTGTCGTTTTGCCACGATCAAGCATGTGGCGGGCATTTTGGCCCCAGAAAGACAGCTGAGAAGATCTTGCAATGTGGTTTCTACTGGCCACAACTCTTCAAAGACGCTCATGACTATTGCAAGACTTGTTCCCGATGCCAACACTTAGGCCGGATATCCCGGAGGAACGAGATGCCGCTCCAACCGATCTTGGTTGTGGAGATTTTTGATGTTTGGGGGATAGATTTCATGGGGCCGTTTCCCAGCTCTTTCGGGAACTTGTACATCCTTCTCGCTGTTGATTACGTCTCTAAATAGGTCGAGGCTGTGCCCAGCCGGACTAACGACAACAAGGTTGTCGTTAGGTTCCTTAAAGAAAACATTTTCTCTCGTTTTGGGCACCCCCGAGCGATCATTAGCGACAATGGAAGTCATTTCTGCAACAAGACTTTCGAGGCCTTGATGCGGAAATACTCCATTAATCATAAGCTCTCTACGCCCTACCACCCCCAAACCTGCGGGCAGGCCGAAGTTTCAAATCGGCAAATCAAGCAGATACTGGAGAAGACGGTTTCCAAGAACCGTAAGGATTGGTCGCTGAAACTCACTGATGCCCTTTGGGCATTTCGAACCGCTTATAAGACCGACCTTGGCATGTCTCCCTATCGGCTTGTGTACGGAAAAGCCTGCCACCTACCTGTCGAAATAGAGCATCGCGCATTTTGGGCGATAAAAGAGCTGAATCTGTCTCTCGAAGATGCGGGCAGCCATCGGAAGCTGCAGTTGAACGAACTAAGCGAGCTTAGGGATGAGGCTTACGATAACGCGGTTGTCGTTAAGAATCGAACGAAGGTGTTTCACGATAAACACCTTTTGCGCAAAACCTTCGTACCTGGTCAGCAGGTACTGCTTTACGACACCAGACTTCACTTCCATCCAGGAAAGCTCAGATCTCGCTGGAAAGGGCCGTATTTTGTGCGGAATGTGTATCCGCAGGGCGCTGTGGATTTGGAAAATCCAAAGGACGGTTCATTTTTCAAAGTAAACGGACACCGATGCAAACCGTACCTTAGCGCCGAACCAACAGAGGAGCTCCTGTTCTTACAGGAGCCAGTTTACCCTGCCTGATCTTCCTCTGCCTACCTCCAAATAAGTTTGGGGGTAGGGACAAACCATGTTGTATATATTTGTGGATATTCTTTTCCATTCTTTTTCTCTTTCTTTTCTTCAAAAACAAAAAAAAAATTGTGTATAGCTAACCGACAATTTTGACCCTTCAAATGATCTCTTCATGCAATGACAGTGAGGACACTGTCCAGTTTACGTTTGGGGGTACGCTCGGTACGCATTTCTTACCTTCGCATTCATATGTATATTTTGCATCTGCATATTAAAATCCATAAAATCCATAAAAATCTGAAAATTTTCTAAAAACATAAAGACTTTTCTGTCAAGTTAGCTAGTGGGAGGACTCTGATTCAACATTTCGACGGTTTTGTTTGATAAAATAAGAATAACTAAATCTTATGTTTAGATTTTGAAAACCTGAAAGATAACTCTCCTTTGAAGTTAACTATAGCTGATATACGTCTTTACATCACACTACACGTGTCGTGAGTTTTTGGGAATTAGATGACAAGTCTTTTATGTTTAAAAACTTTTAAACAGATAAATGATTTTCTGAGGATCAAATAGGTTTGTTCTGAAATAAGTAATGTCAAGAATAGTTTATGAAGTAAAGCGAATATGAAGGAATGTTATTGATGCCGTAATTGGAACTAAGTCTGAAAAAAACCCATCTGAAACTTGATTGGAATGATTACACACTGAACCCACTAAACACGTCTTTTATCCAAAAAAATAATTGAACTGCCGGTTATATCTCCGTTCGTATTAAATCATCTGATTTTCACGCCAAACTGTCTTTTGTTTTTGGACCTAGGTAACTTGAGTAATTAAGTCCGCTGGGGTGTTTCTACACCTAATGCCCTAAAATCAAATGGTTTGGGTGCATTGGCCCAAAGCTCGCTAAGAAGCCTAGAAAGTCCAGATTAAAACAAAGTCAAGCAAGTGTTCTCTCCGAGTTAAAATTCCTAACAGTTCTTTGTGTGAGAATAATCTTGATAAAAGACAGGCTTTTATAAAAAAATTTTTTTTACGGAGATATGAAGGTTTTATTCTATGATAAAGACTATTGCACGTTCACAGAGGTGTGTATGAAATGAAAACAAGAAAAAGGTGGAGTGAAAAATACGACTTAGTTTCCTATTAAGGAAGATTGAAATTCTGAAGTTGAAACCTTACTGGAAAACGAAACTTGAAAAATGCTTAACTCTTTATAAAACTTATGTGATCCTTTTAAAATTGTTATCTGGGCTTTATTGTGCGACATGATGACTTTAATCGATCCTTCTGGAACTTAACGACACTATTTGCACTGCACGTAAAGACATATAAAATCTGTAGTTAAATAAGAAGCGAGGTGTGAAAAATAAAGGTTCGATGGTCTAGACTTAGGATTATAGAATTGTTATTTTCTGAAACAAAACTTTAGGGTTTGAATCTTAGTTATTTTACAAGACCAACTTGACCGGATTTTATGGGTAGTATCCGCTGAAAACCCTCAGGAGACAACACTCCTCCTACTAGGGACACCTAGAGCTTTAACGGCTTGTTGCACATGCTCAGTGCAATCGCGTTCCCTGCGAAAGTGAGGTTAGGAAATTTTTTATGAATAAATTGGCTTTGCTCGGGACGAGCAAATGATAAGTTTGGGGGTACCGCCCAATTTTTATTACATTGCTTATCGGTAGGTACTCTTGAGCCGTGTTTGCTAGTCAATTGCAGGATACAGGTTCTCGGCTCTAAACGGTGAAATTCAGGGAAAAAACACGACAAAATCCGGGTTCCTGCCAACCACAGATAAAACACGGGTCTCCGCTCTTTATCCGTCTGTTGCCACACACCAGTTTAGGAGACAAAATGGCAAATCGATTGTCACCTTCATGCACAAGGCTCAATGGCAACACAAGTTCCAAGAAATCTACGCGGAGCTCAAGAAAATCTTGACAAAAAGTCCACATCAAATCACCTTTCCCTCAACAGAAATTCTGGAAAAATCGTGAAGCAATTCTGAGAAAAATCATGTACCAGACTAATGGGCACACAAAACCAAGAGATGTCACCAAATTTGGTGACCCAATTCCCCAAGTAGGCCGCGGAACTGCGGCCTAAGCATGCTTAGGCCGCGGATCCGCGGCCGTATGGTGGCGGCAGACAAAAATTTTCCAGGGGTGTTTTGGTCTTTTTATTTGTGTTCTGGTGGTTGCCCTAGATTTTCATTTTTCAGCCTATAAATAGCCCAGAACTTTGTGAAGGAAAGGGTCTATAATCTTGTATTTTTTTCTCTAGGTTTTAGAATACATGTTCTTCTTCCTCTTCTCATCTCTTCTCCATTAAAACTTGTAGTGAGCTTGTGAGTGAAGAATGATGAATAAAGAAGAACCGTTTATTATTATGCTTGTCTTATTCTCTTGTTAATTGTTGTAATTTTCATTTGTTAACTTAGTTGTTGTTATTTTTCTTGTTGTTTCTTTCTTCTCTCTTTTCTTTATCCTTAAAACAACCATGATGCTTACGCTTGATCCTCGCCAAGATGAGGTCGCAAATAGCTAGCTGTTCTCTTCTAATCTCTTCTTTCTATCTTCCTCTTTTGTTTTGTTTTCTTTTCATTATGATGTGTGAGTAGTTTCATACTTGTTAGGGTAGGATAAGGGAAGTTTGAGAGAAGGAAATATCTCTCACTCTTTCCTTGCCCAACAACTTAATTCGACTCCCGTTAATTGAACCACAATCCGCTCCTTACGGCACCCTATCCTACATGATAGCGGTGATTCCATAGTGAGACCGGTTGTGGTTGAATTAACCGGAGGTTATGGCTAAGAGCCAAGAACGGACGGACAAGCACCAAAAGGAAGAACTTATGCGTTGGAAAGCCTAGCTTATACTCGCAAGTTCCTTCCTAGTCGTGCTAATCCCCGTTGTTGCCGATTACCGTAACACCGATATTAAGAGGGGCGACGAAAGATGTGGGAGACTCCTAACTCAAACTAACCTAATCCTAACCCTAACAAGCTCTTTTTACATATCATTTTACCGCTTAATTAATCACAACAAAAATCTGAAAAACTGGACTTAACTCGTTAAACCACATAGAAAAAGATTCCCATCTCCCTGCGGACGACCCGTACTCAACCGGCTAGCTACAAGCAAAGCCGTCTTGATTGCGGTATTGAACTAAAATTTGAACACGCAGAATCCCTAACAATCAGCCGTCTTCCAAAGTCTACAAAATTTGGCGACGAGTCCGAGAATCGGTGATTGATCCGAATTTCTCCCACCAGCATAAGAAGTCGAAAGTCTGACAGGAAGAAAACCGTCTTGTTAAGTCACGGAAGACGACGGCTACCTGGGTGCCCACAGCAACGGCCCCCTCAACTTCGATCGCCCACAAGAGAAGAAGGCCGGAGAAAATCCCCATGCCTGCGGCAAATGTCAAAGGCAGTGAGCCTAAACGCCTTAAGTCCGGGGGCATGGTGGTACATACCGTCTACATGGCGTCCGGGAAAGAGGATAGCCGTATATCCACAGGTCATCGACCGCTTACGCGATCAGTGACTAAGGCTCAAGAGCAGCAGCAGAAGCTCCAAGAGATGATGACTGCGATGGCCGCACTCACCGGGCCAAAAGAAAGCCCAGAAGCATCCTCGGATTAGCGACAGGAGCAAGAAACCGATGCCGAATTCCTTCGCAGGATACTTGAAAGAAGGACAGAGAGGCTGCGGAACAAGCAGCTAATATAAAACGAATGGCCCTTCTATTCCAGGACATGGTGGGTATGATGATCCAGCCGGATCCCCCAGCCGAAGACCCTCCGATTATCCTTGAAGATGACAAAGAAGAAACGTCAAATCCACCTCAGGCTCTTTCAACAGCCAAAGAGGAGACAATCTCTAAGGCCGCCCTGGATGACTACATAGCCCAGCAGATACGAGTTCACCAGGCAACTGAGGCAGCCGGCCAAGTTGTCAAAACGGGACGACCATATCCGAGCTGGTATGATCAGATCAAATACCCGCCGGGCTACACGATCCCAAAATTCCATGTCTACAAGGGGACAGGCAATCCCCATCAACATATTGCCCAGTTCAAGGCTCTTTGTGGCAACACCGGCGGCGATGATAAGCTCTTGCTTCGCCAATTCGTCGGCAGTTTATCGGAGACGGCATTTGAGTGGTATTCCGAACTTCCAAATAACTCCGTCAAAACTTTCACTGAAATGGAGTTGTTGTTTACCCAGCGTTTCACAAGCACCAGTGAACGCACCCCGATAACGGCATTAATTAATGCAAAGGTGAAGCTGGGCGAAACCTGGGTTCAATATGCAATCCGGTGGCGGAACTTGTGGTCGAAGTGCGAGCAGCGCATCGAAGAAGCACCAGCGGTGAGCATGTTCGTAGGCACCCTAGATCCTTATGTGACTATTTCACAGTTCATCATGTTCTTTAAACCGACCACGTTCCAGGCCCTAATCGACAAGCTGGCTCAGATGGATCAAATGGGTCACAGACCGTCTCCCCCGAAACCGGAACCGTGAAACGACAAGGGTAAAGGGAAGGCAACCTTCGTCGCGAACACCCAACAGCAGCCCAGTGCCCCAAAGCTAGCGGATCAACTGGAAGAGAGACGACGCTATTACAATGAGAAAATGAAGCGTCCTTACTCATTCCCACGGGACAAAACAAGGAGGCTGTTCGAGCTGGCAGTGCGCAACAGGCTTATCAACTTACCGAATCCAAGGCGACCACCGCAACCCAGCGAGGTGAATAACCCTAATTACTGCCCTTACTATCAAACGGTAAGCCATCCGATTGAGGATTGCTTCGTCTTTAAGGGATGGATTGAGGATCAGTACCTACAAGGCAAGTTTGTGTTGTCTGAGAAGTGGAAGGTAAACCCACCACAGCCACACACTCCTAAGAAGACGGATACACCGGGGGCAACGTGCTCTTTTATTGAAGAAGCTCCATAGGAGGTCGTGCTTTCAGCCAAAACTAAAAGAATGCTGGATGATCTCCAGATATGCCCAGCGATCAGGTGGAAGAACCCGCTGGAACCCCAGATCATCGAAGGGATGCTGAAGCCGCGCCCAACTCCAAAGATCGGTGGTGATGGCCCAAGCACTCACACCCAGTCGTCGAAATCTTCGAAAAAGAAGAAGAAATCTAAGAAGCCCGTGAAGCCTGGCGACAAGCGCACGGACCTGCAGAAATAGATTGACGCGCTGGAGGAGTATAATCAGAAGGCACGGACTCCTATCACGCTCCAAGAGTTCCTCAGCCACGTCCTCGAGAACGAAAATGATGGAGAAGACTCATCAGATGAATCTGAGGACTACGTAGCAAGTTGTTATGTGATCTCTCACTCATTGATAGATGATAAAAAGGCTCCTTGCATCGAGAAACCGGGGGTGGGTCCTGAACCAGAACTTCTATGGCCGTCGGACGAGATGATCGACGCCTTCCTGAATGAGATTCGTCTGAAAAGTAAAGCCAATCGGGAGCGTGAGATGGCCATATTGGAAGGAGCCAAACGCCGGCGACTAGACGAAAGAGTCGAGACACTCCCGCCATATCAAAAAACATCCATTGCGGATAAAAACAAATTCAAGACGAGGAAAAGGTTTGCTAAAGCCATATCAATGGGAATGAAGCTACCACCCTCTGAAGAAAACACTCTCGGTGAAGCAGAGATGCATCCTAATTACTGCTCATATCATCGAAAGATTTCTCACCCCACCGAGGAGTGCGACGCTTTTAAAAGATGGTGGAAGGGATATGTTGCTCACCAACAATATTTTAAGCGGATGAAACGCAAAACTCGTCGGGAGCAGAGAAGTACGACCGAGGAGCATAAAAGAACTACCGGTAACTGTCATACGGTCAACACTGGAGGATCACAGGTTCTCACCTTTGGGAGCGACTCTGACGAGGAAATGGCTCTGGGCCCTCTCTTTAAAGAATCCATCTTAAGGAAAGAGGAAGAACCAAAGGCCTGTGAAAACATTCAGCTGCGCAATCGCACGCTTCCAGAAAAGAATCTCGGACCCACGAATAGAAAAGATAAGGGAAAATAAAAGGTCGCTGAGGATATCGCCCTGGATGACCAAGTCATGAAAGAGCTGACTGCTAAGGACCCGCCGAAGAAAAGTAAGGTGGATTACAACGTCCTAGCGCACCTGAGGAAGCTACCCTCTCAGCTCAGCATTCTCAACGCCCTCTTATTATCAAAAGAAGCGAAAGATTCATTAATCAAGGCACTGCAAGAGCCCGAGCAATTCCAAGCCTTCCTCGCCAAAGAAAGGATGAAGGATGAACTGGAAGAAGTGCATACAGCCGATGTCACGTTCGGTGATGAAGACCTTCTCCTCAGGACGTGCGACCACAACCGTCCCCTATATGTCTCCGGATACTGTCACGATATCAAGATAGGCAAAGTCCGCAAATACGAAGATGCAAAATACTTTTTGCCAGAATTCGAGGACACAGAGAGATGTCACAAACCGAAGAACAAAGCTGTCACCACCATTCCTGTCTTCGGGAGTGATACCGAGGAAGAAGAAGTGATAGTTTATTCTGGGCCGTCTTGATGCAACAACCCGGGACCGTCCGCCCCCATGTTGATCTTCGGAAGCGACTCGGAAGATGAGGTTAATGCTGTGTTCTCCGTTCGGCCGTCAATACAAGCATTCGCTGGTGATAATCAGAGTTTGCAAATTACCATGATTCCGCGGGAGCACTATAAAGATCTCGACGCACTTGAAGCTTACAGTGTGCAAGACCTGCAGATATTTTACGTCCCTCCCAGGCAAAAAGGTGAAAAGGCGATCCTATTCTATCGGTCCACGGAAACAAGAGTGGAGAAAGAAATCTGGCACGGCGCGGATTCTACACTTGACGGGCTCCAACCCATCCGTTTGCCCAGATATTACACGAACGGACTAAAAAGGCTATTGAAGCGCCAAGGGGTACCTTTTAAACAGACTATTCGACAAGCTCGGTTCTACAACAGGATTTGGTCCCTGGGAATCAGCGCAAGTTGCCCAACGGGAGAATGGAAATGCTTGGGCTTGGATATATGAAATCCGGGAAACGGGAACAAGTCCATGGTAGCTACGCCATATATAACTTCGATGAAGAAGAGGACGCCCTGTCAGAAAATGCCGACCCTGTACCAAAGCAAGATCCTCCAATCAAAATGCCGAGTCCGTCGTTTGAAGAACGAATGGACAGGCTTATCAGGGAAGCGGGTCAGAAAGATCGAGACGATCATAACCGTGAAATGTCCATCTATGAGAAAGCCAGGATGCAACGCCTTCTTCGACAGGCAGCGAAAGATGAAAATGCTCCTCCCTATCAACCTGTTGTGCACAAGGCCCGATGCAAAGGCAGAAATAAGTCAAAGAGCGGAAAAGGCGTTCGACAGCGACAAAGCGGGACTAAGAAACCACGCTGTCGGGAATCGAGCGGTCCGGATTTGTCCCTTGTGAAGAAGATGAGTCGAGCATACTCTTTTCCTCAAGACAAGATAAAGAAGATACTTGACCTCTCTATAAAACATCAAATGCTTACACTGCCGGAGTCTAAACACCCTGAGCAAGCAGGCGAGGTCTCTTACCCAAACTATTGCTCTTATCACCAAGTAATAGGGCATCCTCTCGAAGACTACTTCACCTTCAAGAACTGGGTCGAAGATCAGTATCAGCTCGACAAGTTCGCTCTATCCGACAGTTGGAGGGTAACACCGCCGCAGAAGCATGAACCCAAAGCCACGAGAGTAGAACCAGATCAACATCGGTCGTGGAAGCGAGCTCGTACCTGTCATATGATAACGATATCAAAAAAAGAGCCCGAGGATATGGATGACCTTCCCTGGTGCTTCGAAAATAATAATGACGAGATGATCGCAGAATTCCCGCCGGCGCCGAAAGAGCTGGAAGATGGAATACATACCACTGCAGATGAGCTCAAGAAAATTGAGCTGGGGACGATAAGCGACCCACGGCCGACATTCGTCAGCGAGCTGCTTTCTGAAGAAAAGGTGGCTGCACTAAAAAACGTGCTTATGCAGCATAAGGATTGCTTCCCATGGAATTATTCCGAAATGCCAGGACTAGATCCCGAGATTGCTGTCCACAAGCTGGCCATATCCCCGGACGTCAAGCCGACCAAACAAGCACCGAGAAGAATGCGGCTTGAACTTGAGATGAGTATCAACGCCGAGGTCAAGAAGCTAATCGACTCCGGCTTCATCTAAGAGGTTCAGTACCCTGACTGGATCGCCAACATCGTCCCGGTGATGAAGAAAAATGGGATAGTGCGCATATGCGTGGACTTCCGGGATCTCAATAAAGCCTGCGCGAAGGACGATTTCCCAGTACCGGTTACCGAGCTGATGATAGACAATACGTCCACTCACGAAGTGTTCTCCTTCATGGACGGATCGTCAGGATACAATCAGATAAAGATGCATCCCAAAGACCAGAAGCACACCGCTTTCCGGACCCCCTTGGGCATATTCTGTTATAAGGTGATGCCTTTAGGTTTAAAGAAGGCCGGTGCCACCTATCAGAGGGCCCTGACGAAGATCTTCGATGACCTCATACATGAAATCGTCGAATGCTATATTGACGACCTCGTGGTTAAAAGCAAATCATACGAGGAACATCTCGAGCATCTGAAGATCGTATTTCAATGCCTTCGGCAATACAACTTGAAGATGAACCCTCTCAAATGCGTGTTCGGAGTCTCCTCGGGCAAATTCCTAGGATTCATTGTCCGACATCGAGGTATTGAGATAGATCCGTCAAAGATCAAGGCAATTATGGATATGCCCCCGCCAAGGACTCTCAAGCAATTGCGGTCTCTCCAAGGGAAGCTCGCGTATATTCGGCGATTTATAGCCAATCTCTCAGGCAAGTGCTGCCCTTACAGTCACCTGATGAAGAAAGGAACCCCGTTCGTCTGGGATCACAAATGCCAAAGAGTGTTGGACGAAATCAAGCAATACCTGCAGAATCCGCCAGTACTGGCCGCTCCGGTCAAGGAAAAGCCTCTTATTCTTTATACAACAGCCCTCGAAGGTTCCTTAGGCGCATTATGGGCATAAGAGAATGACCAAGGGAAAGAAAGTGCTCTCTATTACTTGAGTCGAGTTCTCCTGGGGGCAGAAAGCAATTACTCCCCCATCGAAAAACACTGCCTGGAACTAATCTTCGCGATAACGAAGCTCAGGCATTATGCGTTGGCGCATGAAGTCCGTCTCATATCGAAGGTGGATCCTCTCAAATACTTGATGTCAAAGGCCATATTGACAGGGCGACTCGCTAAATGGGCCTTGCTCTTGATGGAGTTTTCGATAACTTATCAGCCCCTTAAGGCAGTGAAAGGCCAGGCCATCGCCGATTTCCTCGCTGAACATCCGATACCGGCCGATTCCCCTTTGAATTGCAAACTTCCAGACGAACATGCGTTTGACACGATCAACGGTAGTGATACCCGATGGGAGCTTTATTTCGATGGAGCATCCTCCATGAAGAAGCGCAAACAAAATACGCATATAATCAAATCAGGAGTAGGCCTTATCTTCGTGACCCCGCAAGGAGGGATATGCGCTTTGCTTTCTCCTTGACAGAGCCGAGGACGAACAATGAAGCCGAATATGAAGCTTTGATAGCAGGTCTCGAGATTGCCATCGACATGGGGATTGAAAACCTCCTCATATACGGAGATTCCTAACTGGTCGTCAGTCAAGTAAACGGCGACTACCAAACATGCAAACAAGAGTTGGTGAAATACGGCGAAAAGGTGCAGCAACTGTTGACCCAAATACCTTCCTACACCTTGGAAAGTATACCGCGTGCGGAAAATAGCAAAGCGGACGCGTTAGCCAAGCTCACTAAAGAGCTAGCCGACGAGAACCTCGATGATGTAAGAATCGTGGTACAAAGCCGTCGAGTTCTTGCTCCGGCAGAAATATCTCCGGAATCATCCGAGGAAAAGGAAGCGACTAAGCAGACGGCTCTGCAAATAAATGACCAAGAAAAGGCTGAGGATTGGAGAGAAGTCTTTATAGACTACTTCAAATCCTATCGAACACCTGAAGATGCGTCCTCAAAATATCAGCTCATGAAACGAGCCCTGTCTTTTGCCTTCGTCAATGATACTCTGTACAAGAGGTCATTTGATTCTTTGTGGTTGAGATGCCTGGGACCTGAAGAAGCAAAGAGAGTCGTTCAGGAAGTTCACAACGGACTCTGTGGTTCTCATCAAGCTGGCCCAAAGATGAAGTTAAAAATTAAACAAATGGGCTACTACTGGCCCACGATGATTTTGGACTGCCTCGAGTATGCGAAGCAATGCCACTCGTGCCAGATTCATAGGGACTTTATCCACCAACATCCAAATCCACTACATCCAACGGTGGCTAGCTGGCCATTCGAAATGTGGGGAACTGACATAATCGGCCCCATTGAACCAGCATCGTCCAGGGGACATCGATTCATTTTGGCGACGACTGACTACTTCTCCAAATGGGCAGAAGCAGTACCGCTGAGGGAAGTGAAAATGGAGAATATCCTCCATTTCTTCAAGACGCACGTCATTTATCGGTTTGGGACTCCGCGACGGATCATATCTGATAACGGGCCAGCCTACAGAAGCCATAAGATCAGTCGCTTCGCACAACAGCACAACATAGACTGGAGATACTCCTCAGTTTATAATCCCCGAGCTAACGGTCTAGCTGAGGCTTTCAACAAGACCCTGACAAAGATCGTGAAGAAGACGGTGTCCCGAAATAAAAAGGACTGGCACGAGAGACTACATGAAGCTCTCTGGGCATATCGAACCACGTTCAATACGGCCACGAACACAACGCCGTACGCATTGGTATTCGGTACAGAAGCGGTACTCCCCCTCGAGATAGAGTTACCATTTCTACGAGTGGCAGTCCATTATGAGCTAACGGACGAAGAGAACGCTCACCTTCGGCTTAAGGAGCTCGATGCCCTTGACGAAACCCGGCTCATAGCGCGACAAAATCTGGAAGCTTATAAAGCAAAGATGACGCGCTCATATGAAAGATTGACGAGGCCAAGGACATTCCGCCAAGGAGAACTCGTGCTAGTGGTCAAAAGACCTATGATCCCCAATCGCGCCAAGCGGGGAAAATTCGAGCCAAACTATGAAGGCCCGTATATCATAGATAAGGTCTACCAGGGTGGAGCCTATCTACTCATGGACATGCATGGTGAAAGACCTTTCAAGCCAATAAACGGTCGCTTTCTGAAGAAGTACTACGCTTAACGAGTTACGGCCTAGGTCAATGATAGATGACGCGACTATGTCCGCTCGCTATCTTCGTAAGCCCAAACTCTATAAGTAGTAACCGGCTTACTTTACAACGGACCGAAACATCCTTAAAACTAACAGCGGACTGAAACGTCCTTAAACTAACAGCAGACCGAAACGTCCTTAAACTAACAACGGACCACTATGTCCTAAAACTAGTCGTTGACCGAGATATCGATAAACTACGGTGGATTGCAACATCCCAAAGCCGATAAAAAAAAGAGAATAAAAAAAAGAAAAAAAATAATAAAAACGGTATGTCCATAAGCAAAATGGGCACGGATGAAAACCCGAAAGGGCTTCGTGAGTAAAAACAGCAGGGCTACCGGCGAGTGCTTGTGAAAACCTGAAAGGGCGCGACCTCGTTATATAAAAAGAATAAAAAAGAGAATAAAAAAAACGGTATGTCCATAAGAAAAATGGGCACGGATGAAAACCCGAAAGGGCTCCGTGAGTAAAAACAACAGGACTACCGGCGAGTGTTTGTGAAAACCCGAAAGGGCGCAATCTCGTTAAAATACACTTACAGGGTCCTCACGACCTTGTGAGGAGAAACCACCCGCGTGAGATCCTTACGACTCACAAGGGAGAAACACACTTAGGGATCCCCACGATTCCTAAGGAGAAATTACACTTGCGAGATCCTCACGACTCGTAAGGAGAACTCTTTTATGGGACCCTCACGGCTCATAAGATTTGAAAGTCTTAAGTTACAGAGACCTGAACCCGTTCTTAAGCAAACCCCCCCTCACAACCTTCGATATTGCCCTACAAGCGGCTCATACTGACCCTTGTATACAATCCATGGGCGCGAATAAACATTTCCCTAACTGAGTCTCATCCGTGGCTGGGGATATGTTCGTACGGTGAACAACCCTTGTGAGTCCTCTCGACTTATAAGGAGAAAACCCTTTTGTAAGATCCTTACGACTTACAGGGGAACACGCACTTAGGAATCCTCATGATTCCCAAGGAGAAAACACACCTACGAGATCCTCACGACTTGTAGGGAGAAATACCTTTGTGAGACCCTTACAGCTCATGAAGTCAAAAGCCTTAGTCGACAGGACCCTAACCCTGTTCACTAAGCCACCTTTGTTCGACATCGACAGAGGCAAATGATGATTCGCTCCTGACAATATCCCAGTTGTAGCGGTGCTGATGCGGAAATCGGTGTCTAATCCAGAGCTTGCGGCGAAAAGCCAGCAAGCCGCACATGTATACGAAATAGCCGAAATGATGGGGCAACTTGCAGACAAAATCAGCAAGTAAAAATGTATGCATAAAAAATAGCCGAAATGATTGGGCAACTCGCAATAAAAAACAGCGAGTAAAAAAAATATAAAACAAATAGCCAAAATGATTGGGCAAGTCGCAATAAAAAGCAGCGAGTAAAAATAAAATAAACAGCCGAAATGATTGGGCACCGCGACAAATAGCCGAAATGATAGGGCAATCGCGACCTTCATGATACAAAAGCTGAAATGATAGAGCATTGCGGAAAAAGAAATAAAATAAAAATGAAATTTATGCCCTGCAGGTGATATCGTTTCGATCCATGTATACAATACAGGGGCGCAAACAAAGAAGGAATCACATTCCTCCCCCCCAGGTTTCATCCGAAGAAGAAGCCAAATCTCGATGGTCCACAGATAGCCTAAAGATCATCTCAACACCCGTCTCATTACAGCAGACACCACATCAAGCAAAGCGGAACAGTGGCAACTCCCAGTTCCATGACTCGGCGATGTACAACCGACAGAGAGTCAAATTCCGACTTCGCGAAGTACAGACAAAGTCAAAAATTCCTGGTCACGTGGAACGCGGATAACGTCACTCTTTGACCCCATGGAAAACGTCCAGAGCGGATCCTGGTCCTCGCAGAGTACGGCGGTGAACCCATGTGAAGCATCCAGAGCGGAGCCTGGTCCTTGCCGAACACGGCAGTGAACCCGTGGAAAGCATCCAGAGCAAAATTCCTGGTTACGTGGAACGCGGATAACGTCACTCTTTGACCCCGTGGAAACGTCCAGAGCGGATCCTGGTCCTCGCAGAGCACGGCAGTGAACCCGTGTGAAGCATCCAGAGCGGAGCTTGGTCCTCGCCGAACATGGCAGTGAACCCATGGGAAGCATCCAGAGCAAAATTCCTGGTCACGTGGAACGCGGATAACGTCACTCTTTGACCCCGTGGAAAACATCCAGAGCGGATCCTGGTCCTCATAGAGCATGGCAGTGAACCCGTGTGAAGCATCCAGAGCGGAGCCTGGTCCTCGCCGAACACGGCAGTGAACCCGTGGGAAGCATCCAAAGCAAAATTTCTGGTTACGTGGAACGCGGATAATGTCACTCTTTGACCCCGTGGAAAACATCCAGAGCGGATCCTGGTCCTCGCAGAGCACGACAGTGAACCCGTGTGAAGCATCTAGAGCGGAGCCTGGTCCTCGCCGAACACGGCAGTGAACCCATGGGAAGCATCCAGAGCAAAATTCCTGGTCACGTGGAACGCGGATAACGTCACTCTTTGACCCCGTGGAAAACGTCCAGAGCGGATCCTAGTCCTCGCAGAGCACGGTAGTGAACCCGTATGAAGCATCCAGAGCGGAGCCTGGTCCTCGCCGAACACGGCAGTGAACCCGTGGGAAGCATCCAGAGCAAAATTCCTGGTCACGTGGAACGCGGATAACGTCACTTTTTGACCCCGTGGAAAACGTCCAGAGCGGATTCTGGTCCTCGCAGAGTACGGCAGTGAACCCGTGTGAAGCATCCAGAGCGGAGCCTGGTCCTCTCCGAACACGGCAGTGAACCCGTGGGAAGCATCCAGAGCAAAATTCCTGGTCACGTAGAATGCGGATAACGTCACTCTTTGATCCCGTGGAAAATGTCCAGAGCGGATCCTAGTCCTCGCAGAGCACGGCAGTGAACCCGTGTGAAGCATCCAGAGCGGAGCCTAGTCCTCGTCGAACACGGCAGTGAACCCGTGGGAAGCATCCAGAGCAAAATTCCTGGTCATGTGGAACGCGGATAACGTCACTCTTTGACCCCGTGGAAAACGTCCAGAGCTGATCCTGGTCCTCGCAGAGTACGGCAGTGAACCCGTGTGAAGCATCCAGAGCGGAGCCTGGTCCTCGCCGAACATGGCAGTGAACCCGTGGGAAGCATCCAGAGCAAAATTTCTGGTTACGTGGAACGCGGATAACGTCACTTTTTGACCCCGTGGAAAACGTCCAGAGCAGATCCTGGTCCTCGCAGAGCACGGCAGTGAACCCGTGTGAAGCATCCAGAGTGGAGCCTGGTCCTCGCCGAACACGGCAGTGAACCCGTGGGAAGCATCCAGTGCAAAATTCCTGGTCACGTCGAACGCGGATAACGTCACTCTTTGACCCCGTGGAAAACGTCCAGAGCGGATCCTGGTCCTCGCAGAGCACGGCAGTGAACCCGTGTGAAGCATCCAGAGTGGAGCCTGGTCCTCGCCGAACACGGCAGTGAACCCGTGGGAAGCATCCAGAGCAAAATTCCTGGTCACGTGGAACGCGGATAACGTCACTCTTTGACCCTGTGGAAAACATCCAGAGCGGATCCTGGTCCTCGCAGAGCACGGTAGTGAAGCCGTGTGAAGTATCCAGAGCGGAGCCTAGTCCTCGCCGAACATGGCAGTGAACCCGTGGGAAGCATCCAGAGCAAAATTCCTGGTCACGTGGAACGCGGATAACGTCACTCTTTGACCCTGTGGAAAGCGTCCAGAGCGGATCCTGGTCCTCGCAGAGCACGGCAGTGAACCCGTGTGAAGCATCCAGAGCGAAGCCTGGTCCTCGCAGAGCACGGCAGTGAACCCGTGTGAAGCATCCAAAGCAAACATCGGATTGTGGAGTCCTTAAATCCACGGACTATGATGTCCTTAACCTCGACCGTAATGTCTTAAAACTAACGATCAACCATAATGATTCTAGACTGATTTTACCTTGGTTCAAGGGTACATCTATTCACTCCTTTGATATTTGTCGTTGTAGTTCCTGAACGTCTTCAAAGAGGTGACGGGTCCCAGTAACCACACATTCAGTGGACTGTGGAGTCCTTAAATCCACGGACTATGATGTCCTTAACCTTGACCGTGATGTCTTAAAACTAACATTGGACTGTAGAGTCCTTAAATCCACGGTCTATGATGTCCTTAACCTTGACCGTGATGTCTTAAAACTAACATTGGACTATGGAGTCCTTAAACCCACGGACTATGATGTCCTTAACCTCGACCGTAATGTCTTAAAATTAGCAACGGACGGTGGAGTCCTTAAATCCACGGACTATGATGTTCTTAACCTCAACCGTGATGTCTTTAAACTACGATACCCTGGAAAACATCTAGAGCAACCCCTACCCCCGTGAAATACGGATAAGGGCAACTGCACTCGGCACTTGCGGGTCCTCATGACCCGTAAGGAAGCAAATTCTCTTGTGAGATCCTTACGACTTTCAAGGAAAAACACGCTTAAGAATCCTCACGATTCTTAAGGAGAAATTACACCTACGGGATCCTCTCGACCTGTAGGGAGAAAAAATCTTTATGAGACCCTCACGGCTCGTAAAGTTCAAAAGTCTTAGGAGGCAGATCTTAACCCTGAATCCTAAGCCACCGCTGCCCTGCAAGGAGATCAAGATAGACTACCCGCAGAATACATTCAATAAAAAGGAACACACCATTGAGAAGAAAAATATGTCTTTTATTCATAAACCAAAATGGATACAAAGTACAATTCGTGAAAGAACAAAAAATATACTCTCATTCAGGAGTATGTACAAAAGAAGAAAAAAATATATACAAGTCTTCAAGACGGCGGGCGATTTAGCAGCTTGGTCAGCTCATCCCTTTTCCGCCGGGCCTCACCCTCATGGTTCAACATCGCCAGAAGACGGGCTTCCGTCTGAGCCTGCTGGGCCTGATACGAGGCAAGCCGGCCTTCAAACTCTTTCTCGGTTGCCTTGTGGGCCTCAATCCTTTCGCGAGTAAACTCGGCAGCCTTGTCGATGGCTACCACCTCCTTGATGGCCTCTTGAAGCACTCGCTAGAGTTCATACGCTTTGTTGGCCTTGGCGGTAAGATTGGCTTGAAGCTCATTCAGCGCCTTAGAAGCCAGCTCCCTCTCCGAGAATTTGCGGCCGAGCCTCTTCTCGCACGACACCATGTTCGCCGCGCACCGCTCAATCAAACCCCGCAAGCCCGCTTTCGCAGCCACAGCCTCCGAGGAAAGGTGGGTACACTCAAGCACATGCAGACAAGCCTCTATCTGACGGCAAAACTCAACCCAGACTTGCACCACGGCCTCGCTATGATAGACAGCAAGAAAGGGAAGAGAACCATTAGCTTCAGCAGCAAATGCTTCGGCTGTGATTATAATGCCCGCACGAAGCTCCTCGATCAGGGACGACAAGGAGTCGAGGCTTAATTTTGCCAGACGGTCTGAGGCTCGCAAAGCATAAGGACCGGGCGGCATGGCGATGCGTGACTCTAGCGTTGTAAGAACTGGCAGGGCTGTTCAGATTTATAAAAGATCAGTGAAACTTTTAAGCAAAGGAATAAGTGGGACAGTATTGGGACCTCACTTACCCACAGTCATACAAGAAGGAGCTGAAGGCTCCCTTGGCCCTTCGACAACCTCAACCTCGTCGTCAGCCTCCAGAACTGTAAAGGACATCAATGTCATTCCGCAAAATAACAACAATGCTATGAAAAGATGGTGAACGACACTAACCTTGCCGAGACGAGAGGACGATGCGTTGAGGAGATATCGCTTGCGGAGCGGCCATCTCCAGCAGACCCTGAAAGGATTGCCGGGGAGACAGATCGGCAATAGAGGCTGCCAGCCCGCGCAATTCTGAAAAGACAAAAGAGTTCAGGTAACAGAAAGATTACTAGTTTAAAATGTAGAGGGTTACCTTCGACGCTCCTCCCATTCTGAGCTGGGGGATAGCAGCTTCAACGGCCTCCGCCGTGACCTCGGGCTCTAACAAAGGGAGGGTGGTCTCGACTACCTCCATCTTAGCCTCTGGGCCGCCCTCAGGAAGAGTCGTTGGGGCGGCGACCACCAAGGGAGCCTCTCCCAAAAGTGCGAGTGCTCCGGGATCAAGGACCGCCACCGGAGGCTCTATTGTGAGAGGAACAGCGTTGTCAACCCCCTCCATATCGAGCAATGTTTCATTGGGAATGTCAACAGGCTCTATCTTCAACAAGCCCGTAGGAACCTCCCCCATCGCCGAAGTCTCTGCACAATTCACGCCAGAATAAGGATACATACATACAAGTGTAAACAATGTGAAGTGATGCAAAGAAGTATAAGAGCATACCAATGCGTAAGGAAGCCTTCAATATGGCTTCTTCAAGCCGATGCTCCTTCTCAAGAAGGTGTGCTCGTCGGGGTTCGAGGGTGGACTCGTGGCCGCCGGTCCAAAAGGAAAGCGCGTCCGCAGCATCCTCCGAAGCAGCCTGCTTCAGGGCCCTTTCTCCCCATTCCTCCAAAGGGCCAATAAACCGCCACCGGATCCACGAGGGGTCTTCATAGAAGATTACGGCAGGATAGGGTTTCTTCGGAACCCTTACTTTCTGAGACTCATCTTTAGAACGTCTTATAGCCTCAGCCAATTGTTCGGCTTCCTCGGCAGCCGAACCCGGGAAAAGAAGGCCAGCGTCTGACTCTTGCACGGCCAACGGTTCATCTGGAAGTATGGGCTCAGACTCTGCTAAAGAATCGAGTAAGTTGGTAGCCACATTCCTCCGCCGCTTAGATCCAGAACCGGCCGCCGAAGATGACCGTTTCCTCCACCGTGGAGCCTTAGCACGACGCCGACCCACTTCACCTTCAACACCCTCATCCCTACCACCCTCGCTTGGCGCCACAACTGAGGATGACACGGCCATTGTCTACGCCACGGATGGTTGTGCTACCACCGGAGCCCGATTAGCTCGCGACCGGGTGCCTAAGGGCATACCAACAGTGGGAGTGAGGTTTACTCCCGACTCTCCCGGATTAAGCGCAACACCGGTATCCCTCAAGGGAAAGCGGACCGGGGCGCGCGGTCGCAGCGTAGCTCCTGTGACCGGAACCTGAGTAGGAGCACCATGGCCAAGGAGTACCCTTCTCTCCTCAACAATAATCGGGTTGACCTGATGAAGGTACCAACCCGTAAACGATCCCACGCACCGGGGAAGATGGTCAGTTTCAAGGATCATGAAGTGGGAGCCGGTGTTCAACCTCACGAAATGGTGAGCTGCATCGTGAACGGATTTGAGTGAAGGGACCGGCGCAACTATGAAAGCCTCAAAAGGGACGCCCTGGTCGTATCCAAGCTGTCGAGCAAAGCGATGCGGGTTGTACCGCATGAAAAGGGCTGCACTATCCTGGCGAAATACCAGGTAGCCTGGTCTAATTGCATACAAGTGCGTGACCTCCCGGGGCCTCAAAGAAGGCATATTGTCTTTTGACCGGTCCCAGAGTTGCTGAGCTAGACCTGAAGGAGAAGATAAAACCCGGTCGGTAAATACCAATCCGCCAGCAGTAGTATAAGGGGCAATCAACGCCCGAATGGCCCCAAATTGAGTTGGGTCGGAGGCAGAAGCATTCACCAATCGCATAAGTCGCGGGAAGGTGTAGGCGTCGTAAAATGCGGGCCTCTGATGCATAGCGAAAGCACCCAACACGTGCATTTTGATCCAAGACGTGAAGTAATGAAGCGAAAAGTTTACTACATCTACGCCAGGAGTAGAGGTATTAGCCGCAGCGCCCAACCCGTGATAGAGATGCGCCAATGCTGGGAGCCCGATGGCCAGCCGTGTCCCCTTAGCTATACGATGAGCCGGATAGATAACCGAGACTCTCATGAAGCGGCGATGCATGGGGATGATGAACCAGCTGAGTCAGACACCGACGAAGCCCACGAAGAACGTCTCCTCATCCATGCCGGGAGCTGCAATAGATTCGAAAGACACTGGCGACATAATGGGAATATAGCACTGTGGTAAATCCGATTCCTTGGTCGGCAGCTTCTTCAGACCAAACCCGAAGGGGTCAGTAATATTCGCGAACTTTGGAGCCGTCTTCGACATGACATCCTCGTGAAGGAAGGAAGCGATGAAGCTCTTAGAAGTGACGCCTTGTTCCTCAGATTCTGTGAACAGCCGGTCAAAGATACCCAATGCCTTAATCAGACTTGGACGCTTATGGCGGACAGCGTTCTCACTGGACAAGCCGTCAAGGATTGCAGTCTCGGTCTCAAAGACGTACTCATCGGGAGGCAGCAACTCCTCATAAAGTTTCCCCCGGATTGGCAGCCCCGAGATTTCATAAAATTCTTCCAAAGAAATCGAAACCTCTCGGTCCCCTAGAAGAAAAGTGTTGGTGGGGAGATTCCACTGGTTCAAGAACGCCTTAACCCACCAGACATGCGGGGATTGGTAGTGGAAGAGCGACGCATACATCGCCTGGTAAAGCCCGACCTTCTGCAGCCGCGCGTGATGGGCGGAAAGGATGTAACGAGCCCAGAGAAGGTAGCCCATAGGGTGTCGAGGGGTGAGCCCTATCTTGTAGATTTGTCCCCATGGTTGGGCCTCACCCTGGCAAATACGCCATCCCAGAATGTCTATAGCTGGGATCGGATGGTTCAGGATACCAGTTGTCGAGGGCTCAAGCTGCCCCATCGGAGTCCAATTCGGCATCTCCACGGCAAAGACTGTCCTCGGAGGGTCCATTGGCAGAAACGGAAAAATGGGCTCCGTTGGTACTTCACAAAGGAAGCTTCGGCGCCCCCAGATAATATGACCGTACCAGGTCCCCCACAAAAGCAAGTTGGTGCAGGTCGGGTCATGAGCCTTGATCATCGCCATCACTTCCTCATCAGATGGTGACTGAGGAAAGGCGGCCTCCGAGTGAGTGAAAGGAAAGTACGGAATAGAAGTCATTGTACCTGAAATAAAATAGGGGGAAGCTGTTAAAAGCGAAGCCAGCAGTATATTTATATGATTATAAATATATATATATATAAGAAGACAGTTGAAGAAAGCGACAGCAGACTCCTTTTTATAGGACCATTGGCTACAAAACACATGGGTCCGACAGAATCAAGATGACGGCTCGTCAATGATGAGGCCAAGCAATTATAATGAGACAAAAGGAAGATTCTCATTAAATAAGCAGTGGATTTCAAGTGACCCTACACATTCCCCTAAAAAGAAATCCATTTTGGACTCTGTGACAAATCAAACAGGATCAAAGGAATTAAATTCTCAGAAAGCAACATTGTAAACTTCTTCTTCTCAGATGTGAGAGAGACAACTCAGGGTAAGGAAAACCCAAGGAATCCCCATGGGAAGAACTTAGTTCTTCATAGGAATTAAATTCCTTGTTAAAAAAGGGGGAATTAAATTCCCAGAGACACTCTTCAGAATCCAAGTTTTTTTAGATGGAATTAAATTCCATGGAAAAGACAGACACCACCACCGATCCCTAAACATTAGAGAATCTTTAAAAGATCTAGTGTTTGAAGATTCAATGGTTTTCTGTTCTTGTTGAAGAGCTTGAAGAAGAATGGGTTCTTGTCAAAAGGGAAAACCCTTGGTGTGGATTTAAAATCCCATGGTGATTTCTGTGAAAGTTCTTCGTTCATTCAAGAGCATTACCTGAAGAAAAGGAAATCTTTTAACAGAGTTAAACTCTGGAAAATTTGCAAGGCAGAGAACTAAGCTCTGGAAAAGGAGAATTAAATTCTCAAAAGAAGAAAGTTCTCAAAGGAGGAAGATGAAAAATGGAGGCGCTTCTGAAGAGACCCCTGCATTTATAGGATGTGATGGAAAACGTTTCATCTACCCTACTCCCTAGACAGATCCAACGGTCATAAAAGTGACAGCCACGTGAGACACGCGAGAGCAACGCTGTGGGGGCATTTGTTCCCTGATTAAAAATCAGGAAAAACTTAAAAAGAGGCATCACGTGCTCACACGTGACCAATGGTCACGTGTTGACACGTGATGGTTAAACCAGCAGCGCAAAATTGCGCAGAAAAGAAAAGCCATTCGGGGGTCACGTGACCGGGGCGTGACCGGGGCTCACGTGCTTACACGTGACCGGGGCTCACGTGCTCACACGTGACCGGAGGTCACGTGTCAACACGTGACTGGCTTTAAAAGCCTTACGGTTTAACCGAATTAACTTCTAAAAGATCATTTAAATCTTTCCAAAATGGAGGAGAATTAAGGAGAACCGTTGATTAAGAATCCAAGGGTGATTAAATATCACCAATTTATGGAAAAATCTGGGACAAGAAAAGATTTCCCCTAAATCTCACCGAAATAACAAATAGAATATCTTTGGATTAAAACATCCAACGGTGAATAAAATTCACCTAATAATCTAAAAGCTCAGATTAATGATGAAAACAAATCAAATCTTTCAATGAGAGATTTACTAAACAAGTTGATTCTTTTCCTCCTCCAATAAATAGGAGTCGAGAAGGGAGAATTAAAAAAAAGGAGGAAGAGAGACAGAATTTTGGAGAGAAAAACTTTGGAGAGAATTTTAGCATCTTGAAAATTCAGAAAGAAAACCCTAGGTGAGAAAAAGAAAGAGGGTCAAAACTTCAGAAAAAAGAGAATTTAATTCTCAAAGATCTAAGATTTTAACTCTTTTGCAAAGAACTTAGTTCTTTCTCTGGTTGAAGATCTGCAAAGTGCGCATCTCCCCACAAGTTGAGAATTTAATTCTCATCGGGTTGAGATCCAACCTGTAAGTGCACGGCGGCGCTCCGGCCGTCAATCCGACGCCGGAATGCGGAAGCGGTGATAAACTTTAATTTTTGCGGATTTTGCAAACCGGCACCACCGCGCACTAAACTCCGGATCGTAACCATTAACAAGTCTAAGCTACTAACAAGAAAGGGAAGAGATGTACCGACTGATCCGAGTCCTCCGGTCTTCATCTCCACTCCGATCTCCTCACGGGATCTCCGTCCGTCTCCTCCTCGTCGGAAAGGGCACCACATCGCCTGTGGCTTTTACGGGCTCCCACCTCAATACCGAGGCAACTCGGGCGCGAAGCTGGCGAATCGACGCGTCCAAGATTTGCTGTAGGAAGTGTAGTGTAGAATCATAGTCTCTTTTGGGGTGGTTGCCATTTGAAGATGATGGAGGAAACAAGATAAGAAAAATGGTGCTTGCATTTTTCTTAACATGAAATGAGATCAAGAAGTGAAACTCTCAAGAATGAAAACTCTCATCTTTTTCTTTCTCTCAACCATGGAAAAACTTCTTCCATCAAGTGAGAATAATGGTGGAGGAAAATCAATATGAAGCAAGAAGGGAGGTGAGTGTAGGAGAGAACAAGAGGTGACCACATCAAGAGACAAGAAAACATCAAGCATGCTTCATTTAAATCCAACCATACCCTTTCTAATCTCATTAAAGCAAGTGATGGAGTAAAAGATATGAAGCTATCATAATCAATCTTTATGCAAGAAACCCCCTCCACAAATGTTATTTGCACAATTGCAAATAACCCCCTCCATCGGAAAAGTCCGGCCGGGAAAGAACAAAGGAAAACCGGCCGGAACGGAATGCAAACTGGCAACTCCAGAAAACTGGTCCCGTAATAAATTACAGGAAAACCCCGATACTGTGCATACACACCCGCATCTGTATTCCGTCCGGATACAAATGCAAAGAGACAAAATCTACACTGTACTAAACTAGGAC
This sequence comes from Agapanthus africanus, assembly GCA_030015575.1. Classification (NCBI taxonomy): domain Eukaryota; kingdom Viridiplantae; phylum Streptophyta; class Magnoliopsida; order Asparagales; family Amaryllidaceae; genus Agapanthus; species Agapanthus africanus. The sequence goes on from JASDDO010000028.1 coordinate 188,816,257, forward strand.
CGGCTTAAAACAAAGCCGGCCAGTAATATCCGTTCGATCCTGATCCGTGCAATACCGCACGTATCTGATCGAACCCTGCCATATACCTATACGGCTACTAGTACAAACTGTCCGATCCTGATCCGTGTAATACCGCACGTATCTGATCGGACCCTGCCATATCTCCATACGGCCTCTACAGCGTTTCGCCCGAAAGCTGAGTAACTGAAAGTGTGGTGGACTCTAAAGACTCGTCAATACTATGGCTGTGGATTTAACCACTAGCACGTCAGAGGTATAAGCCAATACGTGACGGGCCACCAGCTATTGACCAAAAGGGACGTCGATGAGCGAACTCATCCTGACACCCTACTGAGCCTGTCAGTGACAATATCCGTACAGTCCGGTCCGTTCGTCTATGAGCATCGCATGTCGGGCCTAGGGGGTGGGTAAAAGTCAGACCCCCAAAAGCGGTACAAGTCGTGTCGGAGTGTAGCCCAGAACACCCTGAGATACTACTGGAATACCTACCAGTAAATCTCCTGCCTTGGCCAAGGACTTCGTGTAATGGCTCTCCTAGACACAGCGCGACCTCACCCCCAATACCGGGAGAGACGAAACCCCCGAAGATCCGCTCACTGCCTCCATGTGGCTCGGGACTGTACCCAACTAAAACCTGTTTGCACGACTCCTTTGAGCCGTGGTAGGGTAGTAATCAAAGCACAGTGGGAACTCACACGAGACAAATGACGATCCCCAGGTCGATGAACTAACCTGTACACATGTCACCTGGGAACTGCTATCTGACGTCAGGTATAAGACCAACTAGCATGTTCCCGGCGAGTCCTGTCCGGTGTACTCATAACCCAATGAGCACCTGTATACATCTTAGGTGAACCAACTGACACCAGTGGCCTGTGAGACCGGCCACCGCCCCTCGTCGGGGTCTCGACTGTACACACTAGTCTACTCTGGAGAATCGATGCCCTGTCTCGAAACTCCTGCGACTAGGGACCTTTTAAGGATATGCTTGTAGACTCCAGCTCTCACTTATATGATCGCCCTCATACTGCCGGCAGTCAAGCAAGAATCCTAGGGGCTCTATCAACGTGCAATAGTGACATGTCATGTCACCTAAAGCAGTACACGATGATAAAGGTAAACCAGATAGCATACTATCATCTCGAGTAAGACTGTCGTCCCGGGATAGGTCCTCCCTCAATCATTGCAATCACGTGCCTGTGATCCAATAATTGACTCTGAGGGCATTATCTCCAACAATCTCCCACTTGCACTCAAGGCTAATTATTGCGATGTCGCATACTCACAGCCCGTGTGATACCGAACACCTAACTCCTCTACTAGTCAGTCTCACAAAGCATGTTTGCGAAACTCTTGCGTTCGAGGAATAGCCTCAGCGAGTGGATCCGCTCTGATGTTTCTTTCTATGTCTCTCTATATCTCAAGTTCGTGGAGAAAACCATCTCCCGAAATGAGCAATACCTGTCTTAGACTGTCTGGATGTCTGATGGGACCGAGCTCATAAATGAACTCCAAATCCAAACTTCTTAGACTGTATCGTCAACTGAACTTAATCAGTATCCTGCGCCATGCCACCCTCAGTATTGCCTTGGACTACCTGTCCAAAATACTACCCCTCGTCAGAAGGAAAAATATAACGCTGACAACCTCCTTGTTGTCCATGTCACCTTGGAAGCCCGGAATGATAACTGTCTCCCGAGTAGGGCTGTCGTTATCATATCCCTAGAACATCCACTTATGTTCTAAAACTGCTTCCGACTGTTTCTCCAGGATTGGATAAATATCAACTTATCGCATCTAGTGCAAGAACAACATCTGGTGTGGTACTTGACATCTCATGATTGACTCAATTGCCTAAGCAAGTGATCTGCCAATCATGCACGTCCCTCTCTACTTTAGTCTATAATACACTTTTAGAGAGGGTGACTCCATCACCTGCAGGTACACTACCGTGCCAGGAGTCGTCCATTCTAAATACTCTTAGAATGCTGTCAAAGTACCCTGATTGGGAAACCACCCAAATCTAGATCTAAAACCATAGATCTAGTTACCAGTATGTCTGATATAATGTCCAAATCCTTTGTGGAGAAACCACTGTGTGACGACCAAAATATAACCGATCGTAGTATAGGAGTTTCCTTTCCTACTCTGTGTATGTCATCCAAAACCCGGATATCACACCCTACTACCTTCTCAACAGATCCGTCCTCTATTCTGATGACGTCAAACCCATGACTGTCACATCAGAAATAGATGATCTATCTCCGCTATATCTGCTTTAGTCTATAAATAGACATAAGCCTGATGTCCACCAATGCTTCCGCTGCTCCCACTGACTACGACAACCCTCTGGCAGAGTCATATAGACGTGCACTTCTAAAGCTAGTTTAGAACGACGCTATACTCATCCTCCTGCCGGGTCTCGCAGCCTGGAACAACAACAATGGCAAGTGTGGGTAAACAAGAACTTCCCTGTCACCGTCCTTGAGGCTACCGGAGTACCTCTCGGGTGCCTGAAGTTACCCACCTTATCTGTGGAGTGGCCAATGGAATGTCAAATCAGATTGAATCTTCAGGTTCCTTATCAAATCTTCAGTAATCGTTTGCGGTTCTGGAATCACTTCCAGTTCTACCATACTCCCACTACTGTTTTTGAAAAAATCCATTTTTATTAAAACTGTGGCGAGTCAAGAACAATATCACTATTGATCTTTCTTATGGTAGAAAGTCAACCCTCGTCATAGCCTGGGTCAACCCACAAACAGCCATTACAGAAACGTGCCTTGAGTTATCCAGAGTCTGGTTTTAATCATAAGCCGGACAACTCCCCGTACCTTAACAATGTTAAGATATGAACTGTACTATATCCAATATAGAACCAGAGGCACTGATTTAATTGAACCAGATTCAAATCATGCAGCTGTCTCCAGTGCATGTCAACTAAATGGAGAGAGGCCGATCAGCGTTACTCAACTTAGGAATGCTTCCAATTATGAGTAACCTGAAAGAGAAGCAATTTCTCTTTATCATTACTATCAACTGAATACCATACACAAGTATCTACATCTTCGATCACCTTTTAGAATCCCGATACTTGCTACACCTGGTTCTCTACTCTATTCAAATACCTATAACTCCTCAAAACTTAGACCCTGTGTTTCTACGAAACACATGTCTAAGAACTAGAGAAATTAAAAGTAAACAGAATATAGTATGAGGACCAACCCCTCTGTCCTAATGGACACTGGACAACATACAATACTCTGTATAAGTCCGCAGAGTCTAACAACTCTTTCACTGTGTGTCGTAGGTTGAAAACTGTACTTATGGTTAAGAAGAATTACACCGCTGTTTAATGCTCCTTACCTAACCATCCACTGATATAGGTAAATGTCATCGACATAATATCAAAAAGTATATCTCACTCTATGAAAATAGACGTACAGATATATCAATTTGAAATTGGTGCACAACAGCGGATATTCAAAACCAAATATTTGCCGACCGGCAAACAGCCCAGGTGATCTCCTCAAATATCACCGATTACAACGAATCCCGATATAATAAGGATGATCACCCAATTCCCAATAATTTACTCCTACTCATCATCTGTAAAACCATACAGATGTGAGAATCATACCTGGTAAATACATACCCTGGAGTAAGTATCTAATCGGGAAATCAGTTTTCTTTTAACAGTACACAGTGAAACTGAAACATTGAAATGTTTCGATGGGGTATCCTGGTATTCCTAGTAATGCCTCTACCATTATCCAGATTCACAACTATAACCGTATAATTCTTTGCCACCTCTCCAAATCCCTTTATATGTCTTTAGTCGTTACCTTCTGCACACCCCTTTAGGCCAATTGGTTTTCTTCCTTCCCTACCGTTCGGCACCAGCCTATGGTTTGGAAGAAGACTATCCAATAAGCATAATGGGTGTACTGTCCTAGTCCTAGGATCACTCGCAATGCGAGAGAAGGTGAAGATAAAAGACAACCGAATAAAACCTTATTCCTATTTCTCCTGGACCAGAATCCATCCCCGAACTGGAACAAGTTCCTTTCGAGTTCGTATATAACCATACGATGGAGTATCCAATAAACTGTGGATCTTCGTAGTGATACGGAGTGTCCTGGAGAAATACAAAGGTGATTTAGGATTGGCGAAGAAAAACTTGGTTTGGTCGTGAATATCAGTCGCAATTTACTTTGCCCTCTTACTAATCCCTTGCTTTGTCTTAATCCTAATACCTTCTGCACACCATCGTTATGCTAATTGGTTTTCTTCATTCCCTACTGTTCGGCACCAGCCTAAAGTTTGGAAGAAGACTATCCAATTTGCGTAATAGGTGTACTATCTCCTAAACCAAGGAGTACTCGCAACCTGAGAGAAGGTAAAAGGAAAAGACAACTGAATAATCCTATCCGTTTTCTCCAGAACCGGAAACCATCCTCGAATTCCTTCGAGTTCGTATCTAACCATACGATGGTTTTGTCCAATGGAAGTGGACGTTCGCAGTAATACGGGGTGTCCTGGAGAAAAGGGTAAAAGTAGGAGTGGCAATGAGGTCTGCAACTCTGACAATCCAAAAGCCTGTGTTAAGAAGGTTCGGTCAACTTGGTCACTGAGTCATAGTCTTAGGGTCGGGTCAATGGTCGCTGCCAAAGAGAGAGAGAAAAGAAACACTCAGCGTGCACTCTAATCAAGATCAGAATGGTTACCAATTTATCTAATCTGGAAACCTCCCACTGTACCTCAAATTCTCCTCCAAACCTGAAAGAAGAATTAGTCGGGGTCACCCGAGGAGTAAACCAACTCATCAGTGGGAATCGGGATCCAACTATCACCGTATGATAACGTGACGGAATCCGCTCACGCTATCACAATCCAGAAGGTATGCGCATATCTGGCAAGTTTCAGTTCTTTTGAAACTCCCGATGTGATTTCTGCCCCATGCTCTTATGACCTTGACGAAGGTCAACAAATCATAAGTCACATGTCAAGTTCCACCCGTCATTGTCCAGGTTAATTTGAACCCACCCGTACAAGCCCTTGACGAAGGTCAACAAGGCTATACGACTGTCCCAAACCAACACATCTATCTATGCAGCAGAAAGGCAACAAGCAGCTACCATACACTATGCTTTGACGAAGGTCAACAAACATAGCATGAATACTACGTGCTACCCGTCTGAAACGACGGAGGGCTACGAATGGTTTCTGACGAAAACCTTTAACGTAATGAACTTGATATCGTTGAGGGAACGGATAGCTTTTTAGAAAATATAGTGACGAAAACCTTTACTAAAGAGGTCACTCCCGGTGAAGGGATCTCAGCTCTTTCCCCGTAGAATGGGGTGCTGGATATTCATAACCAAATATCACGATGCAAAGCAAAAGTAATCGGCTATAGTGAAGTTAATGCCCTGACGCAAACTTCTGTCCAAGGGGTCACTCCCGGTGAAGGGATCTCGGCCCTTGCCTCGTCGACTGAGGAGCAGGATATTCCAAATGAATACCACGATGCAAAACAAAAGTGAACGTCCTTGCAATAACAGCTTTTTGAAAAGTGTTCCAACAACATCAGATTAGGTTTGTTTAAACTTGCATTGATCCGAATCAACGCAGTCCCATCAAATGATCACACCACAAAGAACGAAAATATACTGACGTACGTATATGCCATCCGCATTCGCCACTGGGTCCCGTCATCACCCGTTAGGTTAGCTTACTAACGGCAGAGCGGGGACTGGACTAGCGCGGATGAAAAACATATACAACATCTACTAATATATATACCAATATATTATATTTCGCTCAAGGCGTGAATAAAATGCAACATCACAGAAATGTACAGCATCACAGAACAATACAGATATCTGGGATCCCCGGGTTTCACAGAGCCACTACTGAAACCCGACGTTCCCCTGGTCGTGTGGATAGCCTGTGCGATGAAATCCTATACCCCCTACGAGTGCGGCGAATAGCCAGCCAATCCTGGAGTGAAACCCCCTCCGTCCCAATGCCATGAGATGCGGGCTTGTTGCCTTCTAGAACCCGGCTATCCGTGCACCCCTCCGCGGGGTAACCCTAGTACAGAAAGTAAAATATACATACACCGGGTACATCGACCGCAACCTGGTCGTGCCCCAAAAGAATAATACAAACAGGCAGTGACGGCAGTCCACATGTCGGACGCTCGTCCTGCAACAACAAATGTACATAATACAACAACACAGTACTAGCATTGCATCCAGGCTATCCCCCACGACCGATCCGCAACATCACAGCAAATACATAGAACATCAACGTGAAAGTCACGTTCGCAAATCCGTCTAACCGGGCTATAGCAGTTAGACCGGATTTACCGATCAAGTGACATTCACGGTCGCAGATATAATGTAAATACTGTGAAAAATGTGTTTAAAATTTTCCGATTGATCAAACAATTAACAAGTAGGCCCCAAAGAAAACTGTAGCACTCACAGGAAAAATTGGCCCAACTTTAACCTTCCAGAAAGCACATTTTCAACTCAGGAACATTCTGCAAATTTTTGGGAGCATGAACAGTAAACATTGCCGCGGAAGCGCGGCCCAAGTAGGGGTTTGGTCGCTCTTCCGCGGTGGAATGGTGGGTTCATGGTACCAAATTTTTACAGTATGCTTCTAATTCCCTGCACATCACTCTGAGACAACCTGAAAAATTTTTGGACTCAAAAAAAATTCGACAGAAACTGATGTGCTTGAAATACGCGTTTTCGGGATTTTGTTCGATCGGAAACGAAAAACACATCAAACGAAGCTAGACGAAGTTAATGGCGAGGCTCTGATACCACTGTAAGTGCACGGCGGCGCCCCGGCCGTCAATCCGACGCCGGAATGCGGAAGCGGTGATAAACTTTAATTTTTGCGGATTTTGCAAACCGGCACCACCGCGCACTAAACTCCGGATCGTAACCATTAACAAGTCTAAGCTACTAAAAAGAAAGGGAAGAGATGTACCGACTGATCCGAGTCCTCCGGTCTTCATCTCCACTCCGATCTCCTCGCGGGATCTCCGTCCGTCTCCTCCTCGTCGGAAAGGGCACCACATCGCCTGTGGCTTTTACGGGCTCCCACCTCAATACCGAGGCAACTCGGGCGCGAAGCTGGCGAATCGACGCGTCCAAGATTTGCTGTAGGAAGTGTAGTGTAGAATCATAGTCTCTTTTGGGGTGGTTGCCATTTGAAGATGATGGAGGAAACAAGATAAGAAAAATGGTGCTTGCATTTTTCTTAACATGAAATGAGATCAAGAAGTGAAACTCTCAAGAATGAAAACTCTCATCTTTTTCTTTCTCTCAACCATGGAAAAACTTCTTCCATCAAGTGAGAATAATGGTGGAGGAAAATCAATATGAAGCAAGAAGGGAGGTGAGTGTAGGAGAGAACAAGAGGTGACCACATCAAGAGACAAGAAAACATCAAGCATGCTTCATTTAAATCCAACCATACCCTTTCTAATCTCATTAAAGCAAGTGATGGAGTAAAAGATATGAAGCTATCATAATCAATCTTTATGCAAGAAACCCCCTCCACAAATGTTATTTGCACAATTGCAAATAACCCCCTCCATCGGAAAAGTCCGGCCGGGAAAGAACAAAGGAAAACCGGCCGGAACGGAATGCAAACTGGCAACTCCAGAAAACTGGTCCCGTAATAAATTACAGGAAAACCCCGATACTGTGCATACACACCCGCATCTGTATTCCGTCCGGATACAAATGCAAAGAGACAAAATCTACACTGTACTAAACTAGGACCGGCTTAAAACAAAGCCGGCCAGTAATATCCGTTCGATCCTGATCCGTGCAATACCGTACGTATCTGATCGAACCCTGCCATATACCTATACGGCTACTAGTACAAACTGTCCGATCCTGATCCGTGCAATACCGCACGTATCTGATCGGACCCTGCCATATCTCCATACGGCCTCTACAGCGTTTCGCCCGAAAGCTGAGTAACTGAAAGTGTGGTGGACTCTAAAGACTCGTCAATACTATGGCTGTGGATTTAACCACTAGCACGTCAGAGGTATAAGCCAATACGTGACGGGCCACCAGCTATTGACCAAAAGGGACGTCGATGAGCGAACTCATCCTGACACCCTACTGAGCCTGTCAGTGACAATATCCGTACAGTCCGGTCCGTTCGTCTATGAGCATCGCATGTCGGGCCTAGGGGGTGGGTAAAAGTCAGACCCCCAAAAGCGGTACAAGTCGTGTCGGAGTGTAGCCCAGAACACCCTGAGATACTACTGGAATACCTACCAGTAAATCTCCTGCCTTGGCCAAGGACTTCGTGTAATGGCTCTCCTAGACACAGCGCGACCTCACCCCCAATACCGGGAGAGACGAAACCCCCGAAGATCCGCTCACTGCCTCCATGTGGCTCGGGACTGTACCCAACTAAAACCTGTTTGCACGACTCCTTTGAGCCGTGGTAGGGTAGTAATCAAAGCACAGTGGGAACTCACACGAGACAAATGACGATCCCCAGGTCGATGAACTAACCTGTACACATGTCACCTGGGAACTGCTATCTGACGTCAGGTATAAGACCAACTAGCATGTTCCCGGCGAGTCCTGTCCGGTGTACTCATAACCCAATGAGCACCTGTATACATCTTAGGTGAACCAACTGACACCAGTGGCCTGTGAGACCGGCCACCGCCCCTCGTCGGGGTCTCGACTGTACACACTAGTCTACTCTGGAGAATCGATGCCCTGTCTCGAAACTCCTGCGACTAGGGACCTTTTAAGGATATGCTTGTAGACTCCAGCTCTCACTTATATGATCGCCCTCATACTGCCGGCAGTCAAGCAAGAATCCTAGGGGCTCTATCAACGTGCAATAGTGACATGTCATGTCACCTAAAGCAGTACACGATGATAAAGGTAAACCAGATAGCATACTATCATCTCGAGTAAGACTGTCGTCCCGGGATAGGTCCTCCCTCAATCATTGCAATCACGTGCCTGTGATCCAATAATTGACTCTGAGGGCATTATCTCCAACACTACCATGCAGATCTAAAGCTTAGAGGGGGAATTGAGTTTAGAGAATTTAATTCTCCCAAAGTTATAGAAATTTAATTCCTCCAAAATAAAATTAGAGTTTAACCCTATATGAGAATTCAATTCTCTAGGAATTTAGTTCCTTCAAGATGGACAGAACTACGGTTTAACCCTAATTGAGAATTTAATTCTCTCAAGCTCACAGGAATTTAATTCCTCTTAAAATGAAATTAGGGTTTCACCCTATGCCAGAACTTGATTCTTTACATATATGGGAATTTAATTCCGCCAAAAGAAAATTAGGGTTTAACCCTACCTAAGAATATAATTCTTCCAAAATAGGAATTTAATTCCTCTAAAGTTATAGCTAGAGTTTAACCCTATAAAGAATTTAATTCTTAAAAAGATAAACAGATCTTCAAATAGGCAAAGAAGCAGGGTCGCGTGTCCCCACGTGACCCCTATAAAGATCCGCAAAAAAGAACTCAGAGGCAACGTCTCACGTGCTCCACGTGACCCCTGAAGCACAGAAAGAAAAAACAAAAGAAATAGAAGCTCTGGGCGCTCTTATGTGTTACCACGTGACCCCTTGGCAAATCAGCATACAAATCCCCGTCACGTGTCAGCACGTGATGCTCCAAAATCAAATATAAAAAGTATTCAACACTTTTTGCAAAGTAAAATAAGGGGAATCTGGGCGCTCTCATACGTCCACACGTGACCCCTCTTCCTTTAGTGTTTGACACTAATTCGAGATCTTTGTTCCCAGTGTTTAACACTGATTTTCTTAGTGTTTAACACTGATTTGAAAACCCTATTTGCAGTGTTTAACACTGTTAGTTTCTAATGTTTGACACTAAATCGAAAACTATATTGCCAGTGTTTAACACTGATTGTTCTTTTAGTGTTTAACACTAGTTTGAGAATTCTGTCTTTAGTGTTTAACACTTTTGTTATTTAGTGTTTAACACTACTTTTTGCCAAATTGGCTAATCTTTCAGAGGCAAAGCCTCCCCTTCAATTGAACCTCAAAATTGAATAACATCCAGACCTATAACAGAAATGTTATCAAGCCCCTCAAAACTTTTGTGGACTGGAATCAGACAAATGTCAAACAGGCCAGACTTAATTGGACTTAGCCCAAGTTGGCCATAAGTTCTCAATCCAGACTTAACTGAGCCAATGGGCTCACAATATAATTAATTGGTCTTGGTTCCAAATTGGGCTACAGATCATTTAATATACCTTGGTTCAAGGGTACATCTCTTCACTCCTTTGATATTTGTCGTTGTAATTCCTCAACGTCTTCAAAGAGGCGACGGGTCCCAACAACCATACATTTCACGGACTTTGGGGTCCTTAAACTCATGGACTATGATGTCCTTAACCTTGACCGTGATGTCTTAAAACTAACAACGGACTGTGGGGTCCTTAAACTCATGGACTATGATGTCCTTAACCTTGACCGTGATGTCTTAAAACTAAACTCATGGACTATGATGTCCTTAACCTTGACCGTGATGTCTTAAAACTAATAACGGACTGTGGGGTCCTTAAACTCATGGACTATGATGTCCTTAACCTTGACCGCAATGTCTTAAAACTAACGATGGACTGTGGAGTCCTTAAATCCACGGGCTATGATGTCTTTAACCTTGACCGCAATGTCTTAAAACTAACATTGGACCGCAATGTCCTTAAACTACCTATCGACCGCAATGTCACTAAACTAAATAATAGAGCCCCCAATTACTCTTTTGTTGGATCTAAACGATCCCGTTAAGTTGATCTTAGTCTAAGATCAGACTAACGTATCCTTAACTAACGTTTAAGTTGATCGTAGCTCCAAATAAGGCTAACGTATCCTTAAAAACAACCCCCCCAAACCCAAATCTAAGAAAGATACGGATTTGGACTAGTCTATGCCCTACGGGCGACAACATAACTTAATCTCCGTATACAATCCATGGGCAACGAAACACAAAACAAACACCCACGACACGAAGTGACCACATGGAGAAGGAGAAATTTGTTACCGCGAGGCGGTAGCGTAATTAACTGCAGGGGCTTGCGCCTGCAGGGAAGAGCATCCCCACAATCAAAAAACCCTCAAACGAGGGGGAATCTGACGAAGTCTGCTACATCGGCCGCATCCGTTTAGACCTTCGATACATGGTGCCATAAATCAACTTGGCATCTTCGGAGAGATGGAAGGATAGCACCAATTAGCATCTGCCCCGAATCTCAGGCAAGACGTCCCTGTCGCGCCGTCTTTCGGAGGGGAACAATATTGTTTAGGTTGTTCACGTAGAACAGAACTGCATGTTAGGGATTCATACAGCTCTGACCTGCATGAGCCACCAACAAAACCTGTCACGCCACGCTTCCCGTTGTACGGCAAAGGGGACGCGACCGGTCCGCTACATATATACTCAGAAGTACATACACTAAGCGTATCTAAGCAATATAAAATAAATACACAAGAGACAAGGTACAAAAAGAACAGCAACTTTTATTTATTAACATTCATTGTACAATGCATGAAAAGGAAATATAACTGAAATAAGAAGATGCCTAAACTGTGGCATAATAGGAAATGAAAAGTACAGAATGGAAAAGTGTATAATGAAACTAAAGTGCTGGATTTTCGGCAAACTGCTTCAAGTCTTCTGCAGATGGCTCGATCTCTTCCGGGTCCAAATCACCTGACGACATTCAAAGAAAAAAGAAATAGAATATCGTCAGCGAACAGGTCGCTCGGTAAGTCCCGAAGATAAGAGGAAAGTATAACAGGAAAAATAAGAAGATATCCTTTAAACTTGTATATTATTGTTGTAATGTTGTGTTAACGCTGTTGTTTGTAGTTTGGTACAGAAGGATGCCATTGTATACGAGAGGGGTCTCTATATGCTAGAGATTAGGACAAATAGAATGTACAAGGAACCGTTAAGCCACGGTACAACAGCAACGGAATATAGGTTAGGTGTCATAATCTGACCACCTCGTGCCTTCTTTAACACCTTCCGTACCAATCTACCTCTTAAACCCCGCGATATCTTGTTTGTATTGTTATCATGTAAAATTGTATTGGTTGTATGAGTAATTGACTGACTGACTGAAACCATGATATCAGGAAACGGTTGTAACCGTAGAGTTATGTAAATGGAATAACTGAGAATCATGTAAAAGGAATATATCCATGGTTCGGTTCAGTCAAGTTGTATAAATTGATAATTGAATTCATGGATTCATGTGTTCATATTGAATTGGAATATTGTAGATTGTAGATTGACTTGAATCATATTCAAGTCAGATTAATCAGACTCAAGCCCGAATCAGATAATCAGAAATATGAATCGAAGTCTTATAATTGCTAGGGTTCTTAGGGTAATTTATAAAACTTGAGGGGTTTTAATGTAAAAATACTTTTATATACTTTTCAAAATACACCTCAAGTATTTGTTACTCGTCTTTAGAGTTGTAATGAGGGTGGATTTTATATTATGACATTTCTAGTGAAAATATCCTAGTTTCTTTTATAAATAAAGGTATTTATCTATAATATTGATTTATTTGAAATTCATGGTATTTTAATGTAAAATTTATTCTTATGATTTTTAGAAAAAGGTGGAATATTTATATTATAATAAAATAGATATTTAAATGATAAATATACATATATTTATACAAAAATAATTTTAATAAATATTTTATATTCCAAAAATCTCATTTTCTTAAGATATCGTATTTTAAACCTTTCGAGATCGAATGCTCCTTGCGGAGGTCTGAATCTCGCACTACTAAAGCCGAGAATGTGCGATAATCCACACCATCCCGAACGGGTTCTCCCAAAATGGGTTGTAGCAGCGCTTTGCAAAGATTGTAAAATACTAATCTTTTAGAAAACGGTTTTATAAAGTAAAAGGTATTTATTTATAAAAATGTAAATTCTCCGTATTTTAGATTCTAGGGTTTCCTAAGTCGACTAGCCTATTTCTAAATGGTCTAAACGACAAATTGTTAGATGTCTCAAATCGCCTCTTCACCGCCAATTGTGGCCAGGTAAGTACAAATGAGGAAAGGAGGGATCCGCTCATGAATCACCGTGAGACGGGCCTTTTAAACTTACCTTTCTCACTTGCCTAGCCTAGACACCACAAAGTCAGGTTTAGATAAACGATCGATGTCCATAACTTATCGTGTTTTCCTACTAAGAGGTATTTATTTAAAAGTGTATCAAATCTAAAACTTTTAGGAATGGTTTTATTAAGAATATGGTATTTAAATGAAAGTATTGTTTTATTGTATTCTAAGTTTTGATGATATCGTTTTAGGTTGTATATGCGTGTGATTGTCACGATCTAACTGTGTTGTGTTTAAAAAGAGTTTTGAAATTACTGCAATCAAAACGGTGTCGCTTGTAGCGAGCCGCGATGAATACGGGTCGTCCGCAGGGAGATGGTAAGTTTTTTATTGCTTGTTTTAACGAGTTAATACCGTGTTTTGATTTGTTTGTTAACTAATTGTCGTAACAAAGATATGAATAAAAAGGACTTTTTAAGGGTAGTAATAAGTTAGATTGTATGAAGGTGGTGTTTGCCAATTCCTTATAGCCCTAACTTGGTATTGACACTAAAGCAATAGGTAACAACGCGGATTAGGGAACTTGGAATACGGTATTTGCGGCATTTCGCTAAATCCGTTTTCCTTGTCCCTTGTCCTTCCGTTGTTATCTCTTGATTTTAGCCTTCGGCAAACCACGGGCAACCCGGTCATGATTAGGGATCTATCATGGTAGGATAGGATGCCTAGTGAGCAGAGTTGCGGGTGATTTGCACGGAGTTTCAATAGGCAAGTTTTAGGTTTTAAAGTTTGGACAAAGAAAATTTTCGAATACGATATAACATATTACACCCTTAACAAGTGAAAAGATTACTCATACAAATTTACAAATTAAAAAGAAAGAAAAAAGAAGATACATAAAAAAAACGTAATGAAATAAAGATGAAAAGAGAACCGATGAGTTCAAGCGTGTTATCTCCAAGTGTTCGATCCCCGGCAACGTGTGAAATCCAAATACTAAGGTTTAAAGTTGCAAGCTCAATTAAGAGGTTGCAAGATCAAAGCAAAGCAAGAATTTCACAATTGAAATCATGTAAAATGGAACAAGACATGTAATAAAAATAAGAACGTTTATTGAAGAACAAACTTGTTACAAGAGATCTTGAAGTCAAGAACCTAAGCCTTAAGCTTGCAAGTTCTAAATGAGAAGTTGCAAGGTCAAGACAAAGGGGCAAGAGCTCAAGAATGAAAAGAAAAATTACAAGAATTCTAAGATAAAACTAAAGAAAAGGCTACCCTTTCCTCTTGCCTCTGGTCTGTATTTATAGGCTCAGAAAGAAATCAAATAAACAATAAAATCGAGACCAACTGGCAGAGAGAGAGGGTGTGTGAGAAGATGGGCCCCACAGGAGCAATTGAGGGCGGCCAGGCCGGTTTTTGGCCGGTTCAAACAATGAATTTTGGTGCAGAATTTGGTGCACTGTTTTATGTTGTCCCCTGTATCTCCTTGGTCTAGTTTATTTCCTCTGATTCGACCTGATTTGCACCCAATGTTTGGAGGGAATTTTGAATATGTAATTCAACACATGATCTTTACCATTAAATGCTCATTACTTCATTCCCACACATGGCTTGATTCATAGTCGCCCCATTATGGCTCATGCTGATTTGTTTGATTGCCTTTGATTTGAACACATGCTTTTAGTCTTGAATGCATATAATATCATATGCATATAAAATCATATCCTTGATTGCATATAAAATCATATCCACATGTGCTTAAAAGTCTTGTGTACATACTTGTTGTGTTGGACCATTTAGATAAAAAAAAATGTGTACACAACTTGTTGCGTAAAGGAACTCCTGAAGTATCGGTCGGTTAGCGTTTCTGGTCGCAGTGTCTTCCCTCAAGTGATATATCCGTGCTGTTGGATGCATTTCCAGTATTTTGTCATGGATACCTGTAATCTGTAATACTGAGCAGACACTGGTCAATAATACCGATAAATACGACAATTAGATAATGAATGAGCGGTATCAGAATGCAATTTTCTGATATGAACAAATACCCCCAAACTTATCTATTGCTCGTCCCGAGCAAAACCATTTATTCACAAAAGAAAATCCTAACCGCACTTTCGCAGGGATCGCGATTGCACTGAGCGTGTGCAACAAGCCGTTAAATCTCTAGGTGTCCCTAGTAGGAGGAGTGTTGTCTCCTGAGGGTTTTCAGCGGATACTACCCACAAAATCCCGTCAAGCTAGTTTTGCGAAATAACTATGATTCAAACCCTAAGGTTTTGTTTTAAAGATAACAATTCTATTATCCTAAATTTAGAACTATCGAACCTTTATTTTTCACACATCGCTCTCATTTAACTTAAGATTTTATATGTCTTTACGTGAAGTGCAAATAGTGTCGTTAAGTTTCAAAAGGATCGATTAAAGTCGTCATGTCACAAAATAAAGCCCAGATAAAAACTTAAAAAGGATCTCATAAGTTTTATAAAAAGCTAAGTATTTCTCAGGTTTCGTTTTCCAGTTAGATTTCAAATTCAGAATTTCAATCTTCCTTAACAGGAAACCAGGTCTTAATTTTCACTCCACCTTTTCTTGTTTTCATTTCATACACACCTTTGTGAACGTGCAATAGTCTTTATCATAGAATAAAACCTCTATATCTCCGCTAGAAATACTTTTTTAATAAAAACCTGCCTTTTGTCAAGATTATTCTCACAAAAAGAACCGTTAGGAATTTTAACTCGGAGAGAACACTTGCTTGACTTTGTTTTAATCTGGACTTTCTAGGCTTCTTAGCGAGCTTTGGGCCAATGCTCCCAAACCAGTTGGTTTTAAGGTATTAGGTGTAGAGACACCCCAGCGGACTTAATTACTCAAGTTACCTAGGCCCAAAAACAAAAGACAATGATAATTTAATGCGAACGGAGATATAACCGGTAGTTCAATTATTTTTTAGATATAAGACGTGTTTAGTGGGTTAGGTGTGTTATCATTCCAATCAAGATTCAGATGGGTTATTCTTCAAAATTAGTTCCAATTAAGGCATCAATAATATCCCTTCATATCCACCTCTCTTTATAAACTAGTCTTGATATTACTTATTTCAGAACAAACCTATTTGATCCTCAGAAAATAGTTTATCCAAAAAATTTTCAGACATAATAGACTTGTCATCTAATTCTCAAAACTCACGACACGTGTAGTGTGATATAAAGACATATATCAGCATTAGTTAACTTCAAAGGAGCGTTATTTTTCAGGTTTTCAAAATCTAAAAATAGGATTTAGTTGTTTCTATCTTATTAAACAAAACCGTCGAAATATTGAATCTAAGTTCTTTCACTGGCTAACTTGGCGACAAAGTTTTTATGTTTTTAGAAAATTTTCTGATTTTTATGGGTTTTTTTTTTAAATAAGTATGAAAATGCAGAATATACAAATGAATGCGAAGGTTAGAAATGCGTACCGAACGTACCCCCAAACTTAAACTTGACAGTGCCCTCACTGTCATTGTACATTAAAAGGGCAAAAATATTGAAGGGTAAAAAACGTCGATTAGATATACAATTTTTTTTTATTATTATTATTATTTTTAACATATATATATAAAGGAAAATCGTATATACATACCCCCAAACTTATTTGAAACAGTGTCCACTGTTTTGGCTGGATAACCGAAGTTTGGTGGTAGACAGAGGAAGATTATACAGGGTAAACCGGCTCCTGCAAGAGCAGGAGCTCCTCTGATGGTTCAGCGCTAAGGTACGGTTTCAGTCTGTGTCCATTTACTTTGAAGCGAACCGTCCTTTGGATTTTCCAAATCCATCGCGCTGTGCGGATATACAGTCCGCACAACAAAGGGTCCCTTCCAGCGAGATCTGAGCTTGCCGGGATGAAAATGCAGTCGGGTGTCGTAAAGAAGCACCTGCTGTCCAGGTGTGAAAGTTTTGCGCGTGAGGTGTTTATCATGAAACACCTTCGTTCGGTTCTTTACAATAACCGTGTTGTCGTAAGCTTCATCCCGAAGCTCGTTCAATTCGTTCAGCTGCAGCTTCCGATAGCTGCCCGCATCTTTGAGAGATAGATTCAGCTCCTTAATCGCCCAAAATGCGCGATACTCTATTTCGACTGGAAGGTGGCAAGCCTTTTTGTAAACAAGCCGATAAGGAGACATGTCGAGATCGGTCTTATAAGCAGTTCGAAATGCCCAAAGGGCATCATTGAGTTTTACCGACCAATCCTTACGGTTCTTGGAAACCGTCTTCTCCAGTATCTGCTTGATTTGCCGATTTGAAACTTCGGCTTGCCCACAGGTTTGGGGGTGGTAGGGCGTAGATAGCTTATGATTAATGGAATATTTCCGCATCAAGGCCTCGAAAGTCTTATTGCAGAAATGAGTTCCATTGTCGCTAATGATCGCTCGGGGGTGTCCAAACCGGGAAAAGATGTTTTCCTTAAGGAATCTAACGACAACCTTGTTGTCGTTAGTCCGGCTGGGCACGGCCTCGACCCATTTAGAGAAATAATCAACAGCTAGAAGGATGTACAAGTTCCCAAAAGAGCTGGGAAACGGCCCCATGAAGTCAATACCCCAAACATCGAAAATATCAACAACCAAGATTGGTTGGAGCGGCATCTCGTTTCTCCTGGATATCCGGCCCAAGTGTTGGCACCGGGAGCAAGTCTTACAATAATCATGAGCGTCTTTGAAGAGTTGTGGCCAGTAGAAGCTACACTGCAAGATCTTCTCGGCTGTCTTTCTGGGGCCAAAATGCCCGCCACATGCTTGATCGTGGCAAAACGACAGCACACTCTTGACTTCATTGTCAGGGACACAGCGACGAATAATCTGGTCGGGACAGTACTTAAACAGATAGGGTCCATCCCAGTAAAAGTGTTTCACTTGGGATAAGAATCGAAGTCTGTCCTGACTTGACCATTCAGTCGGTAGTAGTCCTGTAGCCAAATAGTTCACAATATCTGCGAACCAGGGTTCGCAAGATACCGTCAAGAGTTGTTCATCCGGAAAAATATCGTTGATCGGAATTTGAAACGACGGCAAAGAAGGAAGTCGTGAGAGATGGTCGGCGACCACGTTTTCACATCCTCTTTTGTCCTTGATGACAAGGTCAAACTCTTGAAGCAAGAGGATCCAACGTATTAGCCGAGATTTAGCATCTTTCTTCGCAAAAAGGTGGCGAAGAGCTGAATGGTCCGTATAGACAATGACTGAAGAGCCGATTAAATAAGGCCGAAATTTTTCAAGTGCAAACACAGCTGCTAAAAACTCTTTTTCTGTTGTTGTGTAGTTTAGTTGGGCCTCATTTAATGTACGGCTAGCGTAATAAATCACGTGCGGCATTTTATTAATGTGCTGTCCAAGAACAGCACCAATGGCAAAATCCGATGCGTCGCACATAATTTCGAATGGGTGCGTCCAGTCTGGAGATGAAAGAATGGGCGCAGAAATGAGAGAGTGTTTCAATGACTTGAACGCTTCCATGCAAGTTGAGTCAAAATCAAATGTTGTGTCCTTAACCAATAAGAGAGTCAAAGGTCTAGCAATCTTGCTAAAATTCTTGATGAACCGTCTATAAAAACCGGCATGAACAAGGAAAGATCGGATGTCTTTGACGCATTTAGGAGGAGGAAGATTCGAAATGACTTCAATTTTGGCTCTATCAACCTCTATGCCGTTTTGCAAGATGACATGTCCTAAAACAATGCCTTCTCGTACCATAAAGTGGCACTTCTCCCAATTCAAAGTTAGGTTCTTATCCCTACAGCGGGTAAGAACTGCGTCAAGGTGTAGCAAACACTCGTCGAAGGAGTCACCAAAAATGGAGAAATCATCCATAAAGATTTCCAAAAACTTTTCAACCATATCTGAAAAGATCCCCATCATACACCGCTGAAATATAGCGGGCGCATTGCATAACCCAAAGGGCATGCGACAATAAGCAAAAGTGCCAAAAGGACAAGTAAATGTGGTCTTGTCTTGATCCTCTTTGACTATGGGGACTTGGTTATAGCCGGAGTAGCCATCTAAAAAGCAATAGAACTCGTGCCCAGCCAATCGTTCTAGCATTTGGTCAATGAAAGGTAAAGGAAAGTGGTCTTTTCTTGTCGCGGCATTGAGTTTTCTATAGTCGATGCAAACTCGCCACCCAGTTTGGGTGTGAGTAGGAATTAACTCATTTGCCTCATTGGTAATGACCGTGATGCCCGATTTCTTTGGCACAACATGAATGGGGCTAACCCATTGGCTATCTGAGATAGGGTAAATGATACCACTATCAAGACATTTAACAATCTCCTTCTTGACAGCCTCTTTCATAACTGGGTTGAGGTGTCTTTGTGGATCCCTTACCGGCTTGGCATCATCCATCAAGTGTATATGATGTTCGATTATGAGGGGACTAATCCTCTTGATGTCCGCCATAAACCAGCCAAAAACTTGCCGATTATTTTGTAAGACCATTAAAAGGGCCTTCTCTTGCTCAAGAGCTAGAAAGGCCGATATGATAACGGGTAGGGTCTCATTCTCACCTAGATAAGCATATTTTAGGTGCGACGGCAAAAGCTTTAGTTCGAGTTTAGGAGGTGAAACAATAGATGGTAACAATGGAGTAACTGTTTCAAACTCGAAGGATTCCATCAAAGGTTCAAATCGAGTGTACGCAACCGAGTAGGATGGTTTAACTAACTCATCCGAAAAAGCAAAAGACTTAAGCTCGGGTGGTGACTGGCTAAGATCGTTCGAGAAGGTGAAACACTCGTAGTCATTGTCGGGCGCAGAAACAGCAGCAGGTTCGAAGAGGAACGCACTAGTGGCGTTAAGGTCGTCGTGATCAAACAAAAACTCCTCGAATTCACACTCCTCCGGGGTGATCTCCTGGATTGAACAAACGTCTAGTATATGAGCATTAGGTTCAGAGGGCTGATTCCCCAACCTAAAAATGTTGAGTTCAATTGTCATGTTTCCAAAAGATAGGTTCATCGAACCATTTCGACAATTGATCACAGCATTTGAGGTTGCAAGAAATGGGCGACCGAGTATCACCGGAATTTGATTCCGGGGGTTAGCTACAGGCTGTGTGTCCAAAACAATGAAGTCAACGGGTAATATGAAGTCCCCAACCTTGATTAACACATCCTCTAGCTCTTCCCTAGGATGGGTGATCGATCGGTCATCCATTTGGAGAGTACAATATGTGGGTTTCAGCTCTCCTATACCTAGTTGCTCATATACTGAGTACGGAAGCAGGTTAACACTGGCACCAAGATCTAAAAGTGCGCGGTTGATGTTCTTATCCCCAATGGTGATAGATATCGTAGGACAGCCAGGGTCCTTCCATTTTTGAGGTAAAGATTGGGTAAGAGCATCACTCATAGCACTAGCCAAGAAAAATTTCTTGGGTACCTGAGATTTCTTCTTTTTCATGCACAAGTCCTTTAAGATTTTCGCGTAGGAAGAGACTTGTTGGACAACATCTAAAAGAGGAATGTTGATGTTAACCTGCTAAAACAATTCCAGAATCTTCTCCATTTGTTGATTTTGTTTATTGGAGCTCAACCGGTTTGGAAATGGAACGTTTTTAAAATTGGTTGAGTCCAATACTTGTGAAGGAGATTGTGGAGTTGGAACGGATCCCAGAACTGGAGTTTTCGTGGAGTGAAATGTGGGTCCGTTCAAAATAGAAGAAGAGGAAGAGCCTTTTGAAGAATGGAGAATAGGCTCAGAAGACGAAGAAGAAGAAGAAGAAGAAGAAGAAGAAGAAGAAGCGGCCGGGGTGTCATCGTCGATCCGTGTGCCAATGTTATTTTGTAGCATCCTTCCAGATCTCAATGTAGTCACGGCACTCACATTATGGTTTTGTTGTTCAAGATCAACGTGTACATTATGTGGGTGACCGGGATTTGGGAGTGGTTGAGATGGGAGCTTCCCCTTCTCTCGCTCGCTTAAGGCCGCATTCAGTTGTGCTATCTGGGCTTCGATGGTCTTGATGCTTTGCCCGTGTGTAGCAGTGTGTTGCTCCAAAGACTGAATGGAAGACTGGATGTTGGCGGTGGATTGAGTTGATTGTTTTACGAACGCTTTCAGATTTCGTTCTAGCGAGGAAACCTTATCGTTGTTTGACAGAACAAAGTTGTTTTGAGGAAAAGAATTGTTGGTTGCAAAATTGTTCGTCGGATTTTGAAAAGGTTAGGGTTGGAAGGGCTGCTGAAATTGTTGTTGTGCTTGTTGTTGAGGAGGCCCCCTTTGAAAGTTGTTCTGCCCTTGGAACTGATTTTGATTCTGGTTCCAAGCGAAGTTAGGGTGGTTTCTCCATCCAGGGTTGTATATGGAAGAGTATGGATCATTTCTTGGTCTCTGCTGAAATGCAGCATTGACATGATCCTGTCGTTGGGAAGATAGATTGTAAGGACACTCTTCGGTTAGGTGAGATGGATCGGAACAACAAGCACAAATGGTACGAAGGGGAAGAACAGGGGCAGGAGCAGGAGATGAAAATTTGCTCTCTATCACTTCAAGTTTTCTCATTATTGCATCCATTTCAGCTTTCATTGCAATAGAGACATCGAGTTGGTGAATGTCTATCCTAGACTGACCAGTAGAAGTAGAGGAAGAAGAAGAAGTACTTGGTCTGGTGCTCTCCCATTGAAACGTTTGTTCCGCAAGGTCGTCGAAGAATTGCCATGCTTCCTCGTCAGATTTCAATAGGAAGTGGCCCTGACAAATGGTTTCCAACAACTGCTTGGTTGCTGGGTTCAGGCCCTCGTATAAAGTTTGGAAAAGTTGCCATTTCTCAATACCGTGGTAAGGACACTGAACAAGAAGGTTTTTATACCGGTCAAAGCACTTCCAAAAAGGTTCATTAGGAAGCTGGGAGAATTGGTTGATTTCATTACGGATCCTCGCGGTTTTATGATTCGGATAGAATTTCTTGAGAAACGCTTTCACAAACTCGTCCCAACTGGTTATGGAGTGGGAAGCGGTGCTATACAGCCACTTTTCAGCAAGATCGCACAAAGTGAATGGAATGACCCGTAGCCATATAGCATCGTCTGACAGCTGGGTCGTTTTCATCATGGCACAAACATTATGGAACTTGTTGATGAAGATATAGGTATCTTCAGATTCAAACCCATGAAATTTCGGAAGCATGTTAATGAAATGGGGCTTAATTTCAAAATTATCCCCATTGGCCGGTGGAAGTGAAAGACATGTTGGAAGTGCAGAGCGGGTAGGGTAGAAACGATCCTGGAGCGCGATTCGCTGTGGCGCTGCAACAGGTTGCGAGTTATTCGCACCCAGATTAAGTGGAATCAGTCCCTGGGCAGGTGGAGGGATGTTAGGATTAAATCCTGACATCTCAGAAGAAGAATTAGGTGATAGAGAAGGTGAAGATGTATGAACAGAATCTCGGTCAACGTTGGAGTTGACCGGCAAAGGTAAAGGTGATAAAGGGGTGGAGGGATTTTCGACGTTGGAGTCGATCGCGTAGTCCGTAGGGACTAACGAAACGCGAACTAAATGGGAACTAGGATCCCTAGTCCAAGCGGACATACACTAAACGAGTTTAGTATAGTCAAAGCGTAGAATGTGAGGGTAAGAAAACGAAAGTAAAGAAAAATTGGGTGATGGTGGTAAAAATGGCAATTTTGTGTTTGTTTCAAAAGAATGGGAAAAATGAAACGACTGTTCAACAAACACAATCACAAATGCACAGTCACAAATGCACAATCAATACCTAGACTAGGGTCCTCTAAGTCTACTAGACCTGCTCCTAACTGTTCCAAAGCGACAAATTGTGAGATAACCCTCAGATCGCCTCTTCACAGCCAGTTGTGGCCAGGTAAGCACAAGTGAGGTATGGAGGGATCCGCTCACGAATCACCGTGAGACAAGCCTTTTAAAGTTACCTCCTCACTTGTCTAGCCTAGGCACCATAAGAGTCATGTTTAGATAAACGATTGAATGCCCACAATCTTCCTTTGTCCTATTGAGCACGACAAGTCCTTAGTGGGCTGAGTCTAAATAATTTTTATTAAACTTGAGGTGACACTTATGCAATTAGTGATTTCCGGGGTCTTAGGAAGGGTGATGAAATCCCCACCCAATCTGGATTGGTGCTAGAGCCCCTTAAGTCCGTATTAAATGATGCAATGCGCAAAATTCAACCAAATTTTGTTTTCAAGCAATCAGTTATCGTTTTTTACTTTTAATGCGGCGCTACAACAAATACGGTTAGTTTTTTTTCTTTGGCTTTTTGCGGCAATTTTTTTTTGCTAAGAATCCTGCAAAGACAAGAATATTGGAGCGTCGGGTTTGAGAGGGCAAGTTTAGAAAAATACGTACCAAAAAGTATCGAGTTCCAGAAACTCGTGTTGATATTGCCTCCGAGTGGTCGAATGGTTCGCTTGCGCGGGTCTAACTACCCGGATCTTTGGCACTGAGTGTTCACCCTCCTTTGCACTTGAAAATGCCCCTTGTTCCGTATGATCGCTGCTCAAAATCCGTCAAATCTGCATATGTTGGAAAAATACGGATATTTGAGCCAAAAAGCAATATTAACAACCACAATTCTGAACACAAATAATTAAGAAAATCAAATAATAAAAATGGAATTTATATCAAAACACTGGAAGCAACACAGAAAAACAAAAGTGAAAAGGCCACACCAAGGCCGGCGAGCTCGGTTTTTCAGGGTATGTCGCCGGTTTTTGTGTGAGGAAATTGGCTCAAATTTTGTATGTTGTCTCAATGAAGAAATGTCATTCCAATTTTATAACTTGATTTATTTCTTTAGCATCAGAGTCTTAGCAGAATTCAAATCCAGAAAAGAAAAGAATTTTATTTATGTTTGTGGTTGGTTTCAAAAAGAATGGTTATTTGTTTGAATGTGTTAGAAGTTAGTTTTATACAGAATATGCACAAATTTAACCCGAGAATACAAGTATAAAAGCGTTACCGTCTTCCCGGCAACGGCGCCATTTGATTGTCACGTTCTAACCGTGTTGTGTTTAAAAAGAGTTTTGAAATTACCGCAATCAAAACGATGTCGCTTGTAGCGAGCCACGATGAATACGGGTCGTCCGCAGGGAGATGGTAAGTTTTTTATTGCTTGTTTTAACGAGTTAATACCGTGTTTTGATTTGTTTGTTAACTAATTGTCGTAATAAAGATATGAATAAAAAGGAATTGTTAAGGGTAGTAATAAGTTAGATTGTATGAAGGTGATGTTTGCCAATTCCTTATAGCCCCAACTTGGTATTGACACTAAAGCAATAGGTGACAACGCGGATTAGGGAACTTGGAATACGGTATTTGCGGCATTTCGCTAAATCCGATTTTCTTGTCCCTTGTCCTTCCGTTGTTATCTCTTGATTTTAGCCTTCGGCAAACCACGGGCAATCCGGTCATGATTAGGGATCATCACTATCGTGGTAGGATAGGATACCTAGTGAGCGGAGTTGCGGGTTATTTGCACGAAGTTTCAATAGGCAAGTTTTAGGTTTTAAAGTTTGGACAAAGAAAATCTTCGAATACGATCTAACATATTACACCCTTAACAAGTGAAAAGATTACTCACACATATTTACAAATTAAAAAGAAAGAAAAGAGAAGATACATAAAAAAACGCAATGAAATAAAGATGAAAAGAGAACCGATGAGTTCAAGCGTGTTATCTCCAAGTGTTCGATCCCCGGTAACGTTTGAAATCCAAATACCAAGCTTTAAGGTTGCAAGCTCACTTAAGAGGTTGCAAGATCAAAGCAAAGCAAGAATTTCACAATTGAAATCATGTAAAATGGAACAAGACATGTAATAAAAATAAGAACGTTTATTGAAGAACAAACTTGTTACAAGAGATCTTGAAGTCAAGAACCTAAGCCTTAAGCTTGCAAATTCTAAATGAGAAGTTGCAAGGTCAAGACAAAGGGGCAAGAGCTCAAGAATGAAAAGAAAAATTACAAGAATTCTTAGATAAAACTAAAGAAAAAGCTACCCTTTCCTCTTGCCTCTGGTCTGTATTTATAGGCTCGGAAAGAAATCAAATAAACAACAAAATCGAGACCAACTGGCAGAGAGAGAGGGTGTGTGAGAAGATGGGCCCCACAGGAGCAATTGAGGCCGGCCAGGCTGGTTTTTGGTCGGTTCAAACAAGGAATTTTGGTGCAGAATTTGGTGCACTGTTTTATGTTGTCCCCTGTATCTCCTTGGTCTAGTTTATTTCCTCTGATTCGACCTGATTTGCACCCAATGTTTGGAGGGAATTTTGAATATGTAATTCAACACATGATCTTTACCATTAAATGCTCATTACTTCATTCCCACATATGGCTTGATTCATAACCGCCCCATTATGGCTCATACTGATTTGTTTGATTGCCTTTGATTTGAACACATGCTTTTAGTCTTGAATGCATATAATATCATATGCATATAAAACCATATCCTTGATTGCATATAAAATCATATCCACATGTGCTTAAAAGTCTTGTGTACACACTTGTTGTGTTGGACATTTAGATTAAAAAAATGTGTACACAACTTGTTGCGTAAAGGAACTCCTGAAGTATCGGTCGGTTAGCGTTTCTGGTCGCAGTGTCTTTCCTCAAGTGATATATCCGTGCTGTTGGATGCATTTCCAGTATTTTGTCATGGATACCTGTAATCTGTAATACTGAGCAGACACTGGTCAATAATACCGATAAATACAACAATTAGATAATGAATGAGCGGTATTAGAATGCAATTTTCTGATATGATCAGCGTGTGTGTGGAGGTAGGTCATTACATCATGTTCTACTTTAAATGTATAGCAAAGTTAATCGGGTTAAATGTGAAATCGAAATATTGTGGTATTTAAGTGAAAAATACGATAATTTGAGAACGCTATCATTTCATGTGATGAAACTTATTCAAATTGTTTGTTAAATGTTTAATAGTCAACATAAAGATATTTAAGCATGAATGTATTGGTGAGAAGTGAAATTTTATAGAAAACCGAATCGGAAATCGGATTTGTTCCGATTCCGTCGGGTTTTATAATTTCGTATTTTAGAGAATAAGAAAGAGAGATAGAATGAGACTTACGGGTTTCGATTAAGCAAAGGAGTGAGGGGGGACTAAAGGGGTTGCCGAGGCGTTGCTTCATCACCGGTTGTTCCTAAAAACGTCGCCGGAATTTCCGCCGGAATTTCGTCGGAGCTTCGCCGCGAACTTGTTTTCAAAGTACACAACTCTTGAGAAGATTTTGAGAGAGTGGGCTCAGGATTTTGGGATGAGAGGGTAGAGGGTAGGGGGTGTATTTATAGGGTAGGCTAGGGTAGGCTAGGTGAAAGGTTTTTAATTAAAAAAATTGTAAAAAATTATAGAAAATTCATTAAAATTTGAGTAATTATGTGTTAATGGGTATTCTGGAGCCGATCCATTAATTTAAAGTGTGCAGGGGGGTTAGGAAGGCGAAGAGCCAACTTTTTTTGTTGACGACTCGGCCGTCCGGATGAATCCGGCCGGATTTGCCTGCCCGAGTCGGGGTGCCGGAGGGTGGGGGGTCTCTTGGGGCAAGCACTGGTATATTTAGTTTTCTAGGTTTAGTTCAACTTTTGGGAGTTATGGCGTGTGGACTGTTGGGCTTCCAAAGGATTTAAAACAAAAACAATATAAAAATAATGTGGGGCAGAGGATTTGAACTCTGGTGGCTTGGTTCAGCAGTGCAAGGTGTTACCAATGAGCTACAAGCTCCTTCTTATAATTATTGTGGGAAAATAAATACTTAAAGTGGTAACAACAACATTAAATACCCCAAATATACTTCAAATTTAAATCAATTTTATGTATACAAAAATTAGATTTGTTACAATCTTCCCTCGTTACAAAAATTTCGTCCCCAAAATTTACAACTTTTATTTAAGGACTAGTTTACAAAGAGGTGAGGATATCTTGCACGCATTTCATCTTCCCTTTCCCAAGTGGATTCTCCTTGAGTGTCTTTCCTCCATATTACCCGGACCAAGTTAACTTCCTTGTTCCGAAGTGTCTTTACTTTCCTGTCCAGGATCTCCACAGGCTGTTGCTCACAAGACAAGTCGGGCTGTATAGTGAGTTCGGAATGATCAAGAACGTGGCTGGGGTCACTCACATACTTTCTGAGTTGGGATATGTGGAACACGTAATGCACTCCTTCCAATGAGGGTGGAAGTGCTAAGCGGTATGCCATTTCACCGACTCGTTCGAGTATGTCGAACGGTCCAATGTATCTCGGACTCAATTTACCCCGTCTTCCAAATCGGATCACTCCGCGATTCGGAGATATCTTCAAGAATACATGATCTCCTGGATGGAACTCCAAGTGTCGTCTCTTCGCATCAGCCCAGTGTTTCTGTCGATCTTGGGCTATACGCATTCTTTCCCTGATAGTACGAACCACATCAACGGTTGCTACTATCATCTCTGGTCCAAGAAGTTCCCTATCTCCGATGTCGTCCCAACTTAATGGTGATCGACACTTCCTTCCACACAATACTGCAAAAGGTGCCATTCCTATGCTTGCTTGGTAGCTGTTATTGTACGCGAACTCCACAAGATGCAGGCGATCTTCCCACGATCCTTTGAAGTCTAGCATACACGCTCTGAGCATATCCTCCAAGATCTGAATAGTTCGTTCCGATTGACCGTCTATTTATGTATGATAAGCCGTGCTGAAGTTCAGACTTGTTCCCAAGCTTGCTTGCAGACTCTGCCAAAATTGCGATCGGAACTTGGTGTCACGATCGGAGACAATGCAGACCGGTACTCCATGAAGTCTCACAATTTCCTGTATGAGTTCATGGGTATCAGAGATAGTATATTATGAAGAGTTTAAATCTTAAATAGATTATTACCTCCATGTACTTCTTTGCTAGTGTCTCAGTTGATTGGCCAACTCGAAATGGGATGAAGTGAGTGGACTTTGTGAGTCGATCCACAATGACCCATATAGCATCGTTACCCTTTGTGGTGCAAGGAAGAGCAGTTACAAAATCCATCGTGATGTGTTGCCACTTCTATTCTGGGATTAGTAATGATTGAAGTAGCCCAGCTATTCTGTGATGTTCAGTCTTTACTTGCTGACACACCAAGCATTTTGCGACGCTTCTGGCTACTTCACGCTTCATTCTATGCCACCAATAATTCTGACGTAGATCTTTGTACATTTTGGTACCTCCAGGATGTACTGAGTAGGGAGAGCTGTGAGCTTCTTTCATTAACTCTTTCCGAACAGGACCTTTTGGTACACACAATCTACTGCCGTATCTCAAAGATCCGTCTTCATGGATGATGAAGTCTATTCTGAGTCCATTCTCCACTTGTTCTCTGGTCCTTTGCAACTTAGCATCATTTGCTTGAGCTGCTTTGATCTGATTGACAATGGTTGATTGAACTTGTAGATTCATCAAACTTGAAGTATTATCTGGCATGACTACCTCAATCTCCATCTGATGCAAGTCTTGTTGAAGCTTCCACTGAGCGGTGAGATTCATCGATAATGGTTGGCGACTAAGAGTATCAGGTACTACGTTCACCTTCACTGGGTGATATTGCAAGTTGATGTCAAAGTCCGCTATGAGTTCTAACCATCTTCTCTGCCGCATATTCAACTCCTTCTGAGTAAACACGTACTTTAGACTTTTATAATCTGTGTAGATGTTCACTCGTTCACCAAGTAGATGATGGCGCCAAATCTTGAGAGCAAAGATGACGGCTGCCAACTCTAGATCATGCGTCGGATAATTGCGCTCATGAGTCTTCAGTTGTCTTGAAGCATAAGCTACAACCTTACCGTGCTGATGTAGAACACATCCTAATCCCTTACCGGATGCATCACAATGCACTTAGAATCCTCCAGATTGATCCGATATTACAAGAATAGGTGCTGATGTTAATCTTGACTGGAGTTCTACGAAAACTTGTTCGCATGCTTCTGACCACACAAATTCTTCATCTTTACGTGTGAGTTTGGTCAGGGGTGTTGCTATCTTTGAAAATCCTTCAATGAACCTTCTGTAATATCCAGCTAAACCCAAGAAACTCCGAATATCCTTCACTGACTTTGGTGTAGGCCATTCGCTAACCGCTGAAACTTTTGCTGGATCCACAGAAATTCCTTCTCCTGATACGATATGTCCAAGAAAACCAACTTGCTTCAGTCAAAACCCGCACTTGCCGTACTTGGCATAGAGCTTGTGTTGTCGAAGAGTTTCCAGGACAATTCGTAGGTGTTGTCGTCGATGAAGATGACAACAAACCTGTCTAAATACTCCCGGAAAACTTGATTCATTAGGTTCATGAATATTGCTGGTGCATTGGTCACTCCAAATGGCATCACTAGAAATTCGTAATGTCCATAGTGAGTTCTGAAAGCTGTTTTGTGAATATCAGCTTCCTTGATCTTCACTTGATGATAAACTGAACGAAGATCCAATTTAGAGAAAACGCAAGATCCACTTAGCTGATCGAATAAATCATCGATGCGCGGGAGTGGATACTTGTTCTTTATAGTGACTTCGTTCAAGGCTCTATAATCGATGCACATTCTGTATGAACCTTCCTTCTTCTTCACCAGTAGTACATGTGCTCCCCAACTTGAAGTGCTGGGACGAATCCATCCTTTCGCCAATAATTCGTCCAGCTGTGTTCGGACTTCCTTCAAACCTTTCGGACTCAGTCTATAAGGCGCTTTGATCACCGGTTGTGCTCCTGGTACTAAATCAATACTGAATTCAAGAGCTCGATCTGGAGGCAAACCTGATATATCGTCAGGAAATACATCGTCGAACTCTCGAACTACCTCTGGTCTTAATTCTTCTTCCGCTTGAGCTGCTGCAACTACTGCTTCTCTTGGCTTTGCTTTGTAGGTACTTGGCTCCAGGGTACGGTCTCCACTTTTGAAATAGAAGACCGGATGGTCTGGAATCTCGAATACTACCCTCCTTTGACGACAGTCGATGGTAGCATAAAAAGTTCCAAGCCAATCCATTCCTAGAACCACATCAAAGTTCGGTATGTCCAGTACTTTGAAGTCAGCATAAAACTCTCCGCTGCAGACGACGACTGGACACAAGCTGTATCCCATAGTTGCCTTTAGAACGTCATTTCCGGAAGTGACATTCCAGCTGGATACAAGCGGTGAGACTGGAATCGCATGGGTTCGGACGAACCGTTGCGACATAAAGCAGTGCGATACTCCAGTATCAAACAGTGCAAGTGCAGATTATGAGGCTACTAGGATTGTACCTAAGGTATGTGGGATATGTTTTAGGGAAAGTGTGTAAATAACCAAGACTAAAAGATAAGTTTGAGAAGGAAAGTTTACCAGTGATGACATGGCCAGTGGCCTCAGCTTCTTCCACGGACATCGTGAAAGCCTGACGCTTTAGTACATTCCTCCTGGCTTGAGGAGCATTCCTTGGAACGTTCCTTTGAGCTTGATGGAACTGATAAGGAGGTGGTGCAGCTTGCGGTCCTCTGGGTGGTGCAGGTAGTGGAAGTCTTGGAGCGGGTGTTTGGATGGCTGGGCGCTATGGGTAATTGTTTGCTGGCCTGGGTGCAGCAACTGGGTTTTGCTTTTGGTGACAAGACCCGATATCATGAGTAGCTGAGCCGCAGACTAAGCAAAGACGATTGGCTCGCCAGCAGTTTTTCATCATATGTCCAGCATTGTAGTAGGTACAAAAGGCTGGGCTGGGACGATGGTTCAGTACTCCAGGTCGCCTTGACACAAAAGGTGGTCTAGACGAGGATCCACCTGCCATCTGGTTGGCAGGGCGTTTGACTCCTGCAGACTGAGGTCTGCCCTTTGCTTTTATCACTGCCTCATAACTGCGGGCAGTGTCCAGAGCATCCTCATGAGTCAGAAATTTTCTCGTGGCTAGAGCAGCCTGAATCTCCGTGTCCAGACCTTGTTGAAAGCGACGGTCTCTGATCTCGTCCGTCGGTATCAAGTGTGCCGCGAATCTGTTTAAAGATCGTGTTAACTGTGTAGTATGTGATATTTAAAAATTGAACTGTTGTGACATATCTTACCGGCTTAGAATGGTGAATTCAGCGTCGTACTCGTCTACTGATTTGTCCCACATCGATCCTTGTTGTAGATGAATGAACTGCTGCTCCATGGCAAAGCTGGCAGTCACAGGGAAGTATTTCGCGTCGAACTTCTCGCGAAAAGTCTTCCATTCAATAGGCTTTACAAGACGGCTTTCTTCTGCCTTCCACCAGTTGCAAGTATTGTCCGTGAGCTGTAGTTTCGACACACGGACCCAAGCTATGTCTGTCACTTGTGCTGCTGCCAGATCATCTTCTATGCTTTGTGCCCATTCTTTAGCTTCAAGAGGGCTCCCTTTTCCAGAGAACTGCTTGGGATGTAAAGCCCTGAATTTCTTTACTCTCGGTGCGTCGGTCTCAGGATGGTTCAGGAGTTGTTGTTGTCCCTCAAGAAGGCTGCGGATCGCCTCAAGTAGCACTGTTTGCTCGGTGGATGGCGCAGGAATAGCTGGTGTAAGGGGTAGTGCTGGAGGTGGAGGTGTGTTGTTGATATTGGTACTGGTGTTGTTCGGGGAATCCATAACCCTGAAGAAAAATTTGGGTTAAGACAGATTCAAATGAAATGATAAGATTCAAGGAATATGAAATTGTAAGATTCAAGGGACGTGAATTGTAAAGAATGTTTTAGTTGCTGGTTCTTGTGTTATATTGCTTAGGTTGTTCACGCGGAACAGAACTGCATGTTAGGGATTCATACAGCTCTGACCTGCATGGGCCACCAACAAAACCGGTCACGCCATGCTTCCCGGTGTACGGCGAAGGGGACGCGACCGGTCCGCTACGTATATACTCAGAAGTACATCCGCTAAGCGTATCTAAGCAATATAAAATAAATACACAAGAGACAAGATATAAAAAGAACAGCAACTTTTATTTATTAACATTCTTTGTACAATGCATGAAAAGGAAATATAACTGAAATAAAAAGATGCCTAAACAGTGGCATAACAGGAAATGAAAAGTACAGAATGGAAAAGTGTACAATGAAACTAAAGTGCTGAATCTTCGGCAAACTACTCCAAGTCTTCTGCAGATGGCTCGATCTC
The DNA here is from genome assembly GCA_030015575.1 of Agapanthus africanus. Classification (NCBI taxonomy): domain Eukaryota; kingdom Viridiplantae; phylum Streptophyta; class Magnoliopsida; order Asparagales; family Amaryllidaceae; genus Agapanthus; species Agapanthus africanus. The sequence continues at coordinate 188,848,566 of JASDDO010000028.1, forward strand.
TGCCAGGTCCAAATCACCTGACGACATTCAAAGAAGAAAGAATAGAATGTCGTCAGCGAACAGGTCGCTCGGTAAGTCCCAAAGATAAGAGGAAAGTAGAATAGGCAGAATAAGAAGATATCCTTTAAAGTTGTATATTATTGTTGTAATGTTGTGTTAACGCTGTTGTTTGTATCTTGGTACAGAAGGATGCCAGTGTATACGAGAGGGGTCTCTATATGCTAGAGACCAGGGCAAACGGAATGTACAAGGAACCGTTAAGCCACGGTACAACAGCAACGGAATATAGGTTAGGTGTCTTAATCTGACCACCTCGTGCCACCTTTAACACCTTCCGTACCAATCTACCCCTTAAACCCCGCGATATCTTATTTGTATTGTTATCTTGTAAAATTGTATTGGTTGTATTAGTGATTGACTGACTGACCGAAACCATGATATCAGAAAACGGTTGTAACCGCAGAGTCATGTAAATAGAATAACTGAGAATCATGTAAAAGGAATATATCCATGGTTCGGTTCAGTCAAGTTGTATAAATTGATAATTGAATTCATGGATTCATGTGTTCATATTGAATTGGAATATTATAAATTGTAGATTGACTTGAATCATATTCAAATCAGATTAATCAGACTCAAGCCCGACTCAGACAATCAAAAATGTGAATCGAAGTCTTATAATTGCTAGGGTCCTTAGGATAATTTATAAAACTTGTGGGGGTTTTATGTAAAAAAACACTTTTATATACTTTTCAAAATACACCTCAAGTATTTGTTACTCGTCTTTAGAGTTATAATGAGGGTGGATTTTATATTGACATTTCTAGTGAAAATATCCTAGTTTTTTTATAAATAAAGGTATTTATCTATAATATTGATTTATTTGAAGTTCATGGTGTTTTAATGTAAAATTTATTCTTGTGATTTTTAGAAAAAGGTGGAATATTTATATTATAATAAAATACATATTTAAATGATAAATATACATATTTTTATACAAAAATAATTTTAATAAATATTTTATATTCCAAAAATCTCATTTTCTTAAGGTATTGTATTTTAAACCTTTCGAGACCGAATGCTCCTTGCGGAGGTCTGAATCTCGCACTACTAAGCCCGAGGATGTGCGATAATCCGCACCATCCCGAACGGGTTCCCCAAAAATGGGTTGTAGCGGCGCTTTGCAAAGATTGTAAAATACTAATCCTTTAGAAAACGGTTTTATAAAGTAAAAGGTATTTATTTGTAAAAATGTAAATTCTCCGTATTTTAGATTCTAGGGTTTCCTAAGTCAACTAGCCTATTTCTAAATGGTCTAAACGACAAGTTGTTAGATGTCTCAAATCGCCTCTTCACCGCCAATTGTGGTCAGGTAAATACAAATGAGGAAATGAGGGATCTGCTCACGAATCACCGTAAGACGGGCCATTTAAAGTTACCTTTCTCACTTGCCTAGCCTAGACACCACAAAGTCATGTTTAGATAAACGATCGATGTTCACAACTTATCGTGTTTTCCTACTAAGAGGTATTTATTTAAAAGTGTATCAAATCTAAAACTTTTAGAAATGGTTTTATTAAGAATATGGTATTTAAATGAAAGTATTGTTTTATCGTATTCTAAGTTTTGATAATATCGTTTTAGGTTGTATATGCGTGTGTGTGGAGGTAGGTCATTATCTCGTGTTCTACTTTAAATGTATAGCAAAATTAAGGGGGTTAAATGTGAAATCGAAACATTGTGGTACTTAAATGAAAAATACGATAATTTGAGAACGTTATCATTTCATGTGATGAAACTTGTTCAAATTGTTTGTTAAATGTTTAATAGTCAACATAAAAATGTTTAAGCATGAATGTATTGGTGAGAAGTGAAATTTTATAGAAAACCGAATCAGAAATCGGATTTGTTCCGATTCCGTCAGGTTTTGTAATTTCGTATTTTAGAGAATAAGAAAGAGAGATAGAGTGGGATATACGGGTTTCGATTAAGCAAAGGAGTGAGGGGGGACTAAAGGGGTTGCCGAGGCGTTGCTTCGTCGCCGGTTGTTCCTAAAAACGTCGCCGGAATTTCTGCCAGAATTTCGTCGGAGCTTCGCCGCGAACTTGTTTTCAAAGTACACAACTCTTGAGAAGATTTTGAGAGAGTGGGCTCAGAATTTTCGGATGAGAGGGTAGAGGGTAGGGGGTGTATTTATAAGGTAGGCTAGGGTAGGATAGGTGAAGGGTTTTTAATTAAAAAAATTGTAAAAAATTATAGAAAATTCATTAAAATTTGAGTAACTAGGTGTTAATGGGTATTCTGGAACCGATCCATTAATTTAAAGTGTGGAGGGAGGTTAGGAAGGCGAAGAGCCAACTTTTTTGTGTTGACGACTCGGCCGTTCGGCCGAGTCCGGCCGGCGGCGCCGGCGAGTCCGCCGGCGGATGGGGGGTCTCGTAGGGTAAGCACTGGTATATTTAGTTTTCTAGGTTTAGTTCAACTTTTGGAAGTTATGGTGTGTGGACTGTTGGGCTTCCAAAGGATTTAAAACAAAAACAATATAAAAATAATGTGGGGTAGGGGATTTGAACTCTGGTGGCTTGGTTCAGCAGTGTAAGGTGTTACCAATGAGCTACAAGCTCCTTCTTGTAATTATTGTGGGAAAATAAATATTTAAAGTGGTAACAACAACATTAAATACGCTAAGTATACTTCAAATTTAAATCAATTTTATGTATACAAAAATTGGAGTTGTTACAGACTATTGACGGCGGCACACGAGAAATTGTCCTTTTCCTCTTAAAGGGGACCCCTTCCTTGCCCTCCCCTCCGTCTCCCCGTCTGGGGCTCGGATGACCGCGGGCGCCTCTGACCGCCGCCGGAAAAATCCCCAGGAGCCGCCAACGAAGCGGACGACCCTGTCGCCGGCAGAACGTTCGACGCAGGACATGGGCCAGCCAGGGGCATGGTCGCGTCGCGGGCCTTCCTCTGGAACGAGCGACCCAAAGAGTGGAAACGAACCATGTACCCCAAGGAAGAAGAGCGCCGAGCAGCCAAAACTTAGAAGAAAGGTAATATGAAGGAGTAGGGGCCCTGGAACGGGCCCCACCCCTATTTTATCACCACGAGCAACCTCATCCAATGCGGCCCTTCGCCTCCAGCCAAAACGTCTCCTCGCGTCCAACGGCTCCGATTGCTTCACTTGTCGTTCCCACACTGGACCGCACCCTTGCAGGCATCGCAGGTCTACACACGTCCCATCAGCCAACCGACGCATGACACGTGGACCGTCGCTTTAATGGCCGATGCACGAACCGACGCACCTTCCCTAATTGCAGAGATCTCGCCCTGATTCGCTGGCAGAAAAGACAGCTCACGACCCGGGGACGCGTCCCGACGAAACCCTAGGAGGGAGCTCACCCTGGGCGGCCCGGCAGTCCACTCCTGACCTGACCCACTAGCTGGTCGGGACAAAAGTCGGGGGCTAATGATGATGCTCAATATTGGCGATCCCAAAGATCAGGACACGTGGCAGATAGCATGTCCCAGAACTCAGAGAAAAGGGCACACAGAGGCCGACCAGGTTGCCCCTGTACCCGACCTGCAAGCACAACCTAGCCCTCCTCGGGGCTCCCTGCAGATTGGCCTCCTCGACCCTTCAGCTCGCCCCGAACTGCCACAAGTCCAAGACTCCTCGGCCTTCTCGCTTGTCCCCGAGCCCCCCCGGCCGAGGCCGTCTTCCTCGGTCCTTCGACCAACTCCACCGCTCACAGGCGTAACCGCCGCTCCGCGAATCTCGCCATATGCGGATTCTCCGCCAGCAACATCCCACGTTCCACGCCTTCACGATCCCCATTAATGGGTGATTCGCTCTCTATGCGGGCGTGACGTCGGGAGCGTAACTGCCGGCGAGATTCTCGTGCCTGCTGCTGCGTGCCGCCACCACTATATAAACCCTCATTACAGAGGGATTAAGTAAGCCATTTTTACTCCACTTAGCCGTTACGCTGCTCGGATCTAGTACTAACTTGATCGTCGGAGGGTCCTCGCTGGTACCAAACCATCCCTGGACTTCTTTGCAGATACTCGGCGTTAAACTTCTCAAATCACCAATTCCTCAAAACCCATTGAGACCCACACACATCAGGGGATCACCTCCAGAATCCACCGGGAGATCGACGGAAGACAACATCTGAAGGAGATCCGAAAAGGACCTCCATCAGAATGCATTGGGATTTTTTTCTTTTGTGCCGATGATATTTTGGTAATGTTGGTTAATGAATTATAATCGAACCGGATTTATAAACGAGTTAGAGCCATGCTTGTTTGTTTATTTATTAGTTCGACTTATTTTGTAATTGAGTCGTTAGCGAGTCGAACTCGAGATGGGGTAAATGGGCTGAATCGAACTTGAGCCAACCAAGCCAAGCTTGAAAAAACTCAAGCGGATTTGAACATAAACGAGCTGGACTCGAGCTGGACCCGACTTGTTCGAGCCTCAGAAATAAGAGAGATATGTTAATTACAAGAGCGTGAAGTCTCTTGATATGGTGCTTCAGTGAAAATTTAAGGCATTTTCCTATTAAGTTGGCCGAGATGCTCTAATCATGAGTTGGATCTGATGTTATTGTCTGCATATTATTACACTTGTTATCCTATGGGCTTGGTGATGATGATCTGAGAATCAAAATTCTCAACATTTTATGCATGGGTAAGAGACATACGAACATTTTGATTTTCCATGTATAAAAGTTTTAGTACAATGTAGATCAAGAAGAAGAATCAATTCTTGCATAGTTTCGGAAAAAATTTCATTGGGCAATCTTAGCCATAAAACTAGGGGCGGTATCAAGGGGACTAGTGGGGCCCCCGGCCCCTGCAAGTCTCTGGCAAATACTTCACATGTTCATCGGTTTGTTGTTATACCTCTATAAATATGTATACCTGGTTTGATTTAATAATTTTAAAGTTAGTCCAGTGGTTAAGACATAATGATTTGATTCTAATCACCGTGGTTCCAAGCCCCTCCAACCATATACCATGATGTCAATATTTAGCAGTATTTTTGATACATATATAAGTATATTTTACTTTAATGTGTTTTAGATTGGCCTCCGCGATTTTTTTTCTGGCTTCGCCACAGACAAAAGAACACCGTCCTGTGCATGTGCATGCAACTTTTTATTTACCTTTTTTTGGTAAGGACGGGGATTAATGAAGGGAAAAGAGAATATATTTTTATCGGTTGTTACTAGTTAATTGTTACCGAGGCTTTTTTATCATAACCGAATACTACAAATTTACCTAAGCATATAATTAAGTCCTAATTGAATTGTGGATGATAGAACAATGATTGTTCAAGAGTTTGCTTGTATAATGGTTATCCAAAAGATTTCCAATTATTAGATGCAAGTACTTCAAAGCAAGCGGGTGGTAGTTTCCCGCAAAAAATACAAAACCGTCCGCAACTGCAAATACCAAATTAAGAAGCACTTCCTCTTAAAAACAGAAGCCAATTACTTCGGCAAAAAAAAGAATTTAAAAATAAAACAACACACAGGACAAAAAAAATTAAAAAATTAAATTTAAAAAAATAATAATAAGGTCCCCTCTCTCCTCCGTCTCCTTCGTCTCTCCATCCTCAAAAATGTCCGCTTTCGACCACCACCTCCTTCATAAACCCCGTTAGCTCCCAATTCGAGCTAGGGTTTCCATCTCAATGGCGCTCCTCATCAAAAAAGGTAACATCTTTCCCCCAATGTGCCCGCCCCCATTCGAAACCCTAACCTCCTCCCCTCCCAAATTTCTTTGTTGCAGGATTCGATCGCGATCTAGAGATGGGATCCTCCTCGTTCCCATCTCCGTCCCCGTCGCCGACTGCCAATTCATCGTCCCCAGCCCTAGTCCTCTCCAATTCAGGGAAGCGAATGGATCAAACGGGCACGAACAGCAGGAAGAAGTACGTGAAGCAGGTGACGGGTCGGCACAACGATACGGAGCTCCATTTGGCGGCGCAAAGGGGGGATCTTGCCGCATTGATGATGATTCTGGGGGAGATCGATGCGCAGATGACCGGAACCGGGACGGATTTCGATGCGGAGGTGGCGGAGATCCGGTCCGCGATGGTGAACGAGCTGAATGAGGTTGGGGAGACGGCGCTGTTCATCGCGGGGGAGAAGGGGCATTTGGATATGGTGGTGGAGCTGCTGAGGTACACGGACCGCGACAGCCTGGTGAGGAAGAACCGGTCGGGGTTCGATGCTCTGCATGTCGCCGCGAGAGAGGGGCATCATGGTAAATTTTGAAAGACGGGATTTTTTGATTGATTTTTATTTAATTGTCTTTTTTTTATTGTTAATAGACATTATTGTTTTACCTAATAGAATTATTTGATATTTGCATAAATTTGCTTGAACCTAATTTGTCTAGAAAAGATAGAGTTTATCTCATGAAAGATATGAATTACGGGTTTTGTTATGATGGTGAGATGAGTCGTTAGCGTTGATGAGAATGATTGAGTTTTTTTTTTATATAGATGTGAAAAAGTAAGAGGCCTGTAAGTTGTAGTGATTTTTTGAAAAAAAAGTACGAGGTTGAGCTTTGTCATGATGGTGAAATTAGTTGGGAGTATGATAGAATAATTGTATTTCACTCGAAGTAATAGAGAACATTCCCTCTAGATTTCATGAGAAATTTACGTGACCAATTTTCCTCATCACGGTGTTCTTAGTTGTGAGTATTGGCATGGATGGTTGAATTTTTTTTCTTACCTCATTTGAGAAAGCAACATCATCTTATTATTTCAAATGTTCTTGGCTTAATCTCATCTTTAGCCAACTTATGTAGTAATATGAGAATCAAACTGATAGGCATCGTCACATATTTCTTTGACATTGGATGAAAGTTTTTATTCTTAAGACAAAGCATAGCATATATATAAATAACGGAGAATTTTTTGGTATACAATTTGATTAATTTCCCTTCTTACTGATTACTCCATATGCCCTTGGTAGTTTCCATTTTCATGCTTTCATTTTTTCTTTCTGATTCAAATAAAATGTGATTGCTATCACTAAGTAGTATATATATACAGCCATTGTGCAGTTGCTTCTAAACCATGACCCGACACTTAGCAAAACATTTGGCCCATCAAACGCAACTCCACTTATATCCGCAGCTACAAGGGGACACATCGATGTAGTAAATGTGCTTGTGGCTCATGACTCGGGCTTAGTTGAGCTGGCAAAGTCTAATGGAAAAAATGCTTTGCATTTTGCATCCCGACAAGGGCATGTAGATATTGTGAAAGTATTGTTGGACAACGATCCACAGCTCGCTCGGAGGACTGATAAAAAAGGCCAGACAGCTTTGCACATGGCAGTGAAAGGAACGAATAGTGATGTTGTGAAAGCACTCGTTGATGCTGATCCGGCAATTGTGATGTTGCCTGATAAGTTTGGTAACACGGCACTACACGTGGCTACTAGGAAGAAGCGAGCGGAGGTATTATTTTTGTTTGGCTAAAGTACACTGTACTACCATTAACTTTTGTTGTTTTTTCAGTTAAAAATACTTTTTTTAAAGTACAGTAAGCTCCCTTAATGTGCTAAATTTAAGGGTTGCAAACTCTGTTAAAAGCAAAGGTTATGGGAGTTTGCTTTTTTTTTTTTCCTTTATAAATCTTTAAGGTAGATTAGAGAAAAAGAACAATAGCTTAAGGTATTATAGTGTAACTTGGGCTATTTTAAAGCAATTATTTTCCTTTAAACATTCAGGTATGTTGCTTGTTTATGTTCAGATTCATGACCAAATTCTATTTCAATTTACTTAAGGGCATGTTTGGCAATTAGAAAGAGAAAGGAAGTAAGAAAGTGAAATTGTAAGAATATAGCAGTTTTTTTTAAGAGTCGTATGTGGCCGCAAATGATCATAGCTAATTAGGTAAGGTTGCAGCCAAATTTGTTGTCTTCTTCTTCTTCTTCTTTTCTGGGGGTGGGGTGGGGTGGGGGGAATACTTTACCCGCCGGCTTGAATTTCTACCACAATCTACCCAAGATACAAAATGGTGGGACTCACAACACTTACATACTAGTGCCAAACAAGTGGGCCCATGAATTTTGTCTCTTGGATAGATTGTGGGGATTTTAAGCCCGGTAGGTTAAGCATTTTCCATCATGGGGGTTAGGGAAGAGGCATGTGTGCTAAAGGGTTGGGAACTACCCCATTTTTTGGGTGTCCCCTGTAGCTAATTGTGGGTGACCGCTGGTCCTTTATTTTCATTTTCTACAATACTTTTTGTTTGATCCCGAAGATAGTGGAAAAGATAATGAATTGGAGTATATGTGGCATTAAGGCTATGTATATAGAAGTTAATTTATTCATCGTGTCACCTACAAATATAACTAGTTTCAAATTTTCATAAACTTTTGTATTATTTCGAGATAGCCTATAATCCTACCGAAACAAATCCCACCTATGTTTTAACATGTTAGATTTTTATATTTACATTAAAGAATGAGGGGGGCGATTATATATTTTATTTTATATGTGTGTGCATGGGCTTTTGATATAAGTGGGATCCAATAATATGACTTAAGCCTTGTTGAGGTTTGCCTCATCTTATACCCATGTACCCTTCATAGTTTTTTCAATATTGGACTATTTTAGTCCCTCACATCTCAACGTTCCCTCTCATGTGCAACCTTCACTTTTTCTTGGTGTAGTTGTCATATGGATTGCACAACACTTGTAAAGCCAGGTCTTTCAGAGACACTTTTTCGTGCTCGTAGTATGCTTCTCGCTGAGATTTTGTCAAGGTTTTTTTTGGATCGAGTCATTGGCTCTGATATCATGCTAGATTTTTATATTTATATTAAAGAATGAGAGAGGCGATTATATATTTTTATTTATTAGTGTACACGGGCTTTTGATATAAGTGGGGTTTCAACAATAAAACTTTGTTAGAATTTTTTATATTTATATTAAAGAATGAGGGAAGACGTATATATTTTTATTTATGAGTGTACATGAGCTTTTGATATAAGTGGGTTCTAACAATAAGACTTAAGTCTTATGGAGTTTTGGCCCATCTTATATTTTATACACGTGTACTTTTCATAGTTTTTCAATGTGGGATTATTTTAGTCTCACATCTTAACACTCCCCTTCACGTGCAATCATCACTTTTTCTGGGTGTGGTTGTCACGTGGATTTCACAACACTTGTAGAGCTAGGTTTCTCATAGGAATTTTTTGTGCTTGTAGTTTGCTTTTCTCAGAGGTATTGTCGAGGTTTTTTTTGGATCGAGCCATTGGCTCTGATACTGTTGAAATGTGTGGATTAAAATAGTCACACATTGGAAAAAAAATATGAGAAGTGCATGGGTATTAAATATAAGATGGGTCAAACCTCAATAAGGTTTGAGTCTTATTGTTGGAACCCTCTTATATCAAAGGCTCATATGTACCTATAAAAAACACATCACTCGCATTATTTTAAATAAAACTTTAAATTTTAACATGGTATCAGAACTAGGTTGATAACATTCATGAATTTGTACTTTAATACACATCTTTTCGAGCCTTCGTACTCTCGGCTTTCGAGCCCTCCTTCGAGCCTTCATGCTTGCTTAGCCTTGTGCTGTCTCTTGAGCCTTCGTACTCTCTTGTGTGTGATCCAGGCCTTCGTGCCGGCCTTTGAGCCTTCGTGCTCTGTACGATTCACATGACAACCACGTTGTAAGTGGGGGTGTTGAGATGTGTGGATTAAAATAGCCCCACATTAAAAAAAGTATGAGAAGTGTATGTGTATAAAATATAAGATGAGCAAAACCTTAATAAAGCTTGAGTCTTATTGTTGGAACCCACTTATATCAAAGGCCCATGTGTATCTATAAAAAGCCCATCACTCCCTCTAGTTTTAGTATATAAATGGGATCAACAATACAACTTAAGCCTTATTGAGGCTTGTCCTGTCTTATATCTTATACCCATATACCTCTCATAGTTTTTCTAATGTGGGACAATTTTAATCCACACATCTCAACATAACCATTAGATTTACTTTGGGATATGTGTTAACAATCATGTAATTAATTAGAAAAACGAAGGCTCCTCTTCATAATTGCTAGCTCACATCCCAAAGCAAATCTAATAGTTAAAACATATCCAAATCCAACCAGTAGGATTATAGTATATCTATCTCGGATTATCCCTCTTTTTCTTCACTTTTCATTTTCTAACTTCTGAGAGGCTTAATTTCAGGAAACCTCCCTTATTTTTGCCCGGTTAGCACAAAACCATCCTGACTTGTAACTGCGCATTTTACCTGTAAGAGTTAAAGTTAATGGTGTTGGTTTTTCCATTTCTGGTCTCTTTTCTTTCAATATACTACTGGTGAAAGCATTGTGTATAATATCAATGATAAAGTGGAACAAATCACGAAGTCGGCAGTATTTGGTGAAGAAAAAGGCGACAGAAACAGAGAAACTAGTGTTTAGGTAAAGGTGCAGGTCTTAATAAGTTAGGGTGGTTTCCTGCGATTCAGGCAAAAGAGGGAGAGTAGTTTCCTGTAATTTACCTTTACTTCATAAAGCGAACCTAAATATTAATTTATATTTATGCTTTAAAATCTCTCAAGTGGAAGCTCTATAAAGGCACCATCATAGAATATGTACACTTGCAAAGATTTTGATTTCATTAATTTCCAATTGCAGATTGTGAGTGTTCTGCTTATACTTCCCGACACACATGTGAACGCATTAACAAGAGACCACAAGACCGCTTTAGACATTGCAGAAGGCCTTCCCCTTTCTGAAGAATCCCAAGAAATCAAAGAATACCTATCCCGCAACGGTGCAGTCCAGGCCAACGAACTAAATCAGCCTCGAGACGAGCTAAGAAAAACCGTAACAGAAATAAAAAAAGACGTCCACACTCAACTCGAACAAACAAGAAAAACCAACAAAAACGTGCACGGGATTGCCAAAGACCTCCGGAAACTCCATAGAGAGGGTATCAACAATGCAACCAATTCTGTTACTGTCGTGGCCGTGCTTTTCGCCACTGTGGCATTCGCTGCAATTTTCACAGTACCTGGGGGTAATGAAGATGACGGGGTTGCAGTAGCTATTGACAGCCCTTCATTTAAGATTTTCTTCATATTCAACGCAATCGCTCTTTTTACATCACTAGCGGTGGTTGTGGTTCAAATTACATTAGTCCGTGGTGAAACGAAATCGGAGAGAAAAGTTGTGGAAGTGATCAATAAGCTTATGTGGTTGGCTTCAGTTTGTACAACTGTGGCTTTCATCGCCTCGTCTTATATAGTCGTGGGCCGTCATTTTCAATGGGCAGCAATTCTTGTTACTTTGATTGGAGGAGTGATTATGGCTGGGGTTCTCGGGACTATGACTTATTATGTGGTAAAGTCGAAGCGGATAAGGAGGATAAGGAAAAGGGCGAAATCTTCAAGGAGGAGCGGGTCAAATTCATGGCATGATAATGCCGAGTACAAGAAGTTTGGGTCGAATTTGTGGAATTATAATACCGAGTTGTCTGATTCAGACGTGAATCCGATTTATGCTATCTGAAGGGAAGGGGGTGTATTTTGAGGTTTTTGTTGTTGATTGTAAACGGGGCGAAGCTTGATGTTTATTCCCAATTGTAGCTAACTTATAAGTTGAAGCTCCATCTGTAAAGTTTTGTATCTGTATCGGGGTAATGACCGAGCGATATGTGAATCCCATTTAGATTACTACTTGCTAATGTGAAATGATTTAGATCCCTTTACACTTGCCTTTGGTTCAAAGTAATTGTTACAGTTTTGAGTTTCAATAGTTAAAAAAAAAGAAGTCATATTTTCATCTTTTGTTGTAGTTTAATAGGCACTGGTTCCATGATCTTCTTTGCTGCTTGAAGTCATTTATCCCTACATCTTAAAACCCTCAATAATTGCAAAAATGGGTTGCACCATTATTTTATTGTCCCCAAGCCAAAAGAAAAGATAAAGAATTATGAAAGTCCTCATCATTTTATCTTAAAATTTTATCATCAGATGTTGCTCTCTCTACACTAGTGGACACTAGGGTTGGATGATTCTTCCTCTGCTTGTTTATTTATCATATTTATTTACTTATTTCTTTCAAGTCACTGTCATCATAACTAAACTTTATTTCATTAAAATAAGATGGGTAACGTGGAGGAATATCTATAAAAAATTTGACAAAGTTTTACGATTGACTGTCAAATATTTCGATTTTTTCGGTCAAGAAAACCATTGACGACAAACATAAAACCTTGTCATAATACGGAAAATGAACTAATGGATATTCATAGAAGAAAGGGAGAAAAAATGATTACATTCAACTTTGGTTTGTTTCTTTTTTGTCTCTCTTTTGCTTGACTGCTACTGTGCTAGTATTTTGAAATACTTAAACTTTTGTATCATTGCAGAAAATATTGGAAGAAAAAATACACAAGCTTACAAAAATTCCAAACTCTTGCAGCATGAGAAAGAGAGGAAAAAGCCATGAAATGTGAATGCAGAATCTCAAGCCAAAGAGAATAAGCAAATTGAATAATGGGCAATTAGCTGTTGGTTTATGTCTTTGCTCTATCTAGTGGTGGTAAGGAATATATATTGAAACTCTTGTTATATGTGATGTGATCATGGTGCTTGCTTTTCCTACAGAAAATGTTTAATATTGTTGACTGTTGTTGATGGAGGCTGTGATCTACTTCAGATGTTGTCCTTCGTTGATCATGTGATGGCGGTCTTTGACGGTTGAGATTTGGTTTGGGAGTTGTCGAGCGTGTGGATCTCAATGGGTTGGCGTTGACGCCGAGCTATCTGCAAAAGAAGTCCGGGATGGGTGACCACCGTAGGACCCTTCGACAATCAAGTTAGTGCCGGCGAGTAGATGCAGAGTAACGGCGTATTGGAATCAGTTCGAGTTAACTGAATCATCTGAGAGAGAGGTTTATATAGTGATCGTGTGGAGCGAGCAGGCGCGAGATCATCGCCGTTAGTTATGCCCCAGCGTTATCCTCGCATTTAATGGCGGGATGCGCCCATTAATGGGGGGATGCGCTAGCGTGGGACGCGGAACGTGGGGAGGCGGATATATCGCCCTGACGAGATACGTGGAGCCGTTGCGGGGGCGCTTGGGTTCTGCGCTTTCGGTTGATCGTGGAGGCCGAGGAATCTCGGTCTGACAGAAGGCTCGGAGACGAGAAAGGAGGCCGAGAAAGCTCGACCTGACAAAAGCTCGGAGACGAGCAATAAGACTGAGGAAACTCGGAGACGAGCTGCTGGTAGTTTGCTAGGTAAAGGTGGAAAGTACTCAGAGAAGTCTCCTGAAAGGTCGGACACTTCCTCGAGACGAGGTCCCGAGGAATGCCCCTGATGCAACTCATTTATTCCATCTCCGTAGCCTTCGGGACATGTCATCCGCCACGTGCCGTAATCTAAGGAAATACCACTTGTGAGCATCATCGTTAGCCCCCTCACTCTCGTTCCGACCTATTTATGGGTCGGGTCGAGAGTGGCCTGCTCGGTTTTTCTTCGGCTCAGTTTGGCGCCGAAAATCATAATGTGGATCATCCGGGAACGACATGGCGTTTGGCGGTTACGTCATTTCGATCCTTAGGCCCACGTGTCGTCTCGTCGTGCGCCTGAATTTTCGCGCGTATCTCCGATGGCGTCAGCGGATCAGTGAAATGATTGCGTATTAAAGAGGGGGCGTCGTTTCAGTCGATTCGCCAGTTGGGATACGGGCAACGTGTCGGACGTCGGTTGGCGGGCGAGACGGGCTGTCTCTAACTCTGCAGTTGAAGAGATGTCCCCAATGGCCGGTTGCCACGTAGAGCTTCGACTGCCGCTTGGGTGCGACGTTTCGTTTTGGCGGGAATCAATCTAGGCCGTGGGATGTTCTCTTTTTACAGAGCCCATGGACCGATCGAAGATCCTAGCCGCCAAGAACCAAGGAATGAAGGCCGGGGGCGCAAGCTCATCCCGACCCGGTCCGAGCTCGGACCCGAGGCCAACTCCACCGTCCAAGCCTTCCGCCGCTCCCCGAGCTCCAGAAGAACGCCGCGGGAGGGGGGGTCATAAGCACGCGAGGGACCCGGCGCCCCAAGCAAGAGAGGAGGAGGAGGCTGAGCCCACCGAAATCCTCCTCAAAACGCTGAAGCGGACGGTCTCTCAGCCACCTTCTACCAGGATCGCAGTGCAGGAGGGCGACTTTTGCATTAAGGTGCCCACGGGGATCTCTGTCGCCGATAACTTGCTTTCGGACATGGAGCAAGCAGTCGGGGGCAAGATTCGCCGGGGGACCATGAAAGCCCAGGTGGCCGCCATAGCGCAGGAGGCGGTTCAGGTCGGTACTTGACTTTCCTTAAAATTTCTTAAGTCTTGTTTTCTCAGTTTGAGATTTCTAACCCCTTTGCTGCTTTCCTCAGGTCCTTCATCACTGTGCTCTCCTCGTCGCCATGGAATCCGAGGAGGTAGCCCCGGCCATGACAAAGGCGGGCGAATCCTTCTCACGGGAAAAGGAACTCCGCCTCTAATTGCGGCAGGCGGAGGAGAAGGCGTCTCTCCTCGACACTCGACTGGTCGCCGAGGGGCTGACGACCTCCAAGCTGAAGGAGTCTCATCGGCTCCTGTATGAGTCCAACCGGGTTATCCAGGCCAAGTTGGAGAAGATGAACAGCCTCTACAACTTGATGAAGAAGTCGAGGGACGTCCTCAAAAGAGATGTCCAGGGTGGCTATGGACGCGGTGAAGCTCGCCGAGAGCCGGGCAGCGAAGACCGTGGAGGGATATAAGGTGTCCAACCAATTTTACGCCGATCTCGTCGAATCCGCGGCCGTCGTGTGGCACAGCGCCCTCGACGCCGTTAAGGAGTCTATGCCGAGGTTCGATGACAGCGAGCTCCGCGCTAAGTACCTCCTAACCAAGGAAGCGCCGCAAGAGGAAGCCGCCGAGGCGGCAGTTAGGGACGAGGCTGTCGGCGGAAGCAGCAACCCTGAGGTCAGTTCTACATGAAGTCCTAAGAAATATATATCACAAGAATTATAAGAATCAACAACTATGCATTCCTTACATTTCAAATTCCTTGAATCTATCCTAACCTTTCTTTTTCTATCAAGGTCATGGATTCTCTCAGCAACACAAGCACGAACGTCAATGCCAACATTCAATCGCCTACTCTACCACCACCACCTACCGTTGCAGCTCCTATCAACGAGCAAACGGTACTTCTTAAGACTATCAAGAGCCTTCTGGAGGGTCAGCAGCAGCAGACTGCTATTCTCATGCACCGCCCAGAAGTCAAGGTACTTGGAGTTAAGCAATTCCGGGCACTGCACCCGAAACATTTTTTAGGAAAAGAGAGCCTACTGGAGGCGGATGAATGGGCTCAGTCGATAGAAGATGACCTGGCAGCAGCACAAGTGCCAGAGATTACTTGGATGGGGGTTGCAAAGCTGCAACTAACAGACAACGCCAGAGTCTGGTGGAAGGCTGAAGAAAGCCGTCTCACCCAACCTATCGAATGGAAGATGTTTCGTGATATGTTCGATGCGAAATACTTTCCTAAGACTTCCCGTTTCGACATGGAATAGCAGTTCATTCATCTACAAAAGGCTCGATGTGGGTCAAGTCTATGGATGAATACGATACTGAGTTTACCATGCTTAGCAGGTAAGATATTGTCTCAAATTCAAATTCTTGATTTCACTCACTACACTGCTAACACAAGATCGTAACATGTTCGCTGCACATCTCATCCCGACTGATGAGATTCGGGCCAGGCGATTCCAACAGGGCTTAGACCCGAAGATTCAGGCGACATTAGTTACAGGAGATTACCCGACCCATGAACTCGCCCTGAAGGCAGCTCGCCATTATAAAGCTGTGGTGAAGAAGAAGGGTAAGCCTCAGACAGCTGGAATCAAACGTCCTGCTGCACAGATGTCTGGAGGAGCCTCTTCTAGGCCGACATTTGCACCTAGGAGACCGGGAGGATCATTTAACCGGCCCAGTCCAGACTTTTGCTTCTACCGCAAGAGGATAGGACACCTGACGAAAGACTGCAGGCGTGCAAATGGCCTGTGTTTGGTTTGTGGCGCATCCACTCACGCCATAGGAGCATGTCCATATCGACTCAACCCAGTTCCAGCACCTAGACCCGCAATTACAGTCCCACAGCGGCCAGCTATTCAGGCTCCTGCACCCCGTTTAGCTCTCCCTGCACCACCTCCATATGGACCTCCTGCACAGCCTCCTCATCAATTCCATCAGGCACAGAGGAACATGCCTCAGGGGCAGAGAAACGTGCCCCATGGACAGAGGAATGTGCCTCCAACAAGGAGTAATGTACCCCGATGTCAGGCTTTCACAATGACGGTTGAGGAAGCCGAAGCCACAGGCCAAGTCATCACTGGTAACTCTCAATCTTTCAAACCTTTTCAACCCTTATATATCAATATACTTTTTCTTATACCTAAACACATCCCACCCAACTTAGGTATAATCTTAGTAGCCTCCCTATCTGCTCTAGCACTCTTCGACACTGGAGCATCACATTGCTTTATGTCGCAACGGTTCGTCCGAACTCATGCGATTCCAGTTAAACCGCTCGTGTCCATCTGGAATGTCAGTTCAGGGAACAGCATTCTAAAAGTAACTTTGGAATACGATCTGTGTCCAGTGGTCGTCCGCAGTAGAGAATTTTATGCGGACTTCAAGGGCTGGACATACCGAACTTCAATGTAGTCTTGGGAATGGACTGGCTGGGAACTTTCTTCGCTACCATCGGCTGTCGCCAAAGAAGGGTAGTGTTCGAAATACCAGATCTTCCAGTGTTCTATTTCAAGAGTGGAGACCGTACCCTGGAGCCTAGCGTCTACAAAGCAAAACCAAAGAAGGCAGTGGTTGCAACATTACAAGCGGAAGAATCGAAGGCAGAAGTAGTTCGAGAGTTTGAGGATGTATTCCCGGAAGATATATCAGGTTTGCCTCCCGATCGAGCTCTTGAATTCAGCATCGATTTACTACCTGGTGCGCAACCAGTAATCAAAGCTCCATACCAGTTTATTTTAGAAGGATTGATAGAGATCCGCGTTCAGTTGGACGAACTCCTGAAGAAAGGTTGGATTCGTCTCAGTACTTCAAGTTGAGGATCTCCTGTATTACTGGTGAAGAAGAAAGAAGGTTCATACAGGATGTGTGTAGATTACCGAGCTATGAACGAAGTGATGATTAAGAATAAGTATCCACTACCGCGCATCGATGATCTGTTCGATCAGCTAAGTGGGTCTTGTGTATTCTCAAAGCTAGATCTTCGTTCAAGTTATCATTAGGTGAAGGTCAAAGAGTCCGACATTCTGAAGACGACATTTAGGACTTGCTATGGTCATTATGAATATCTTGTAATGCCATTTGGAGTGACCAATGCACCTGCAATTTTCATGAATCTGATGAACCAGGTTTTCTGAGAGTACTTAGACAGGTTCGTTGTCATTTTCATTGACGATATTCTGGTGTATTCAAAGAATCGGAAAGAACACGCCGAGCACTTACGGACTGTCCTGAAAACATTGCGACAACATCAGCTCTATGCTAAGTACAGTAAGTGTGAATTTTGGCTAGATTAAGTCGGATTTCTCGGACATATTGTTTCAGGCGAAGGAATCTCAGTAGATTCAGCTTAGGTGTCAGCTGTCAGCGAATGCCCGACACCAAAGATGGTGAAAGATATATGAAGTTTCTTGGGATTAGCAGGATACTACCGACGATTCATTGAAGGCTTTTTGAAGATTATAACACCCCTGACCAAGCTCACACGTAAAGATAAAGTATTAGTGTGGTTAGAAGCATGTGAAAAATCTTTTGTAGAACTCAAATTAAGATTAGCTTCTGCCCCTATTCTTGTAATACCGGATCAATCTGGAGGTTTCGTCGTAAATTATGATGCGTCTGATAAGGGATTATGATATGTTCTACACCAGCATGGAAAAGTTGTGGCTTTTGCATCAAGACAGCTGAAAGTTCATGAGCGCAACTATCCAACACATGATCTGGAGTTGGCAGCCATTATCTTCGCACTTAAGATTTGGCGCCACTATCTTCTGGGAGAAAGAGTGGATATATATACTGACCACAAGAGTCTGAAGTATGTATTTACTCAGAAGGAATTGAACATGCGGTAGAGAAGATGGCTAGAACTCATGGCGGACTTCGACATCAACCTATAGTATCATCCTGAGAAGGTGAATGTAGTTCCTGATGCATTTAGCCGCCAGCCATTAACAATAGATCTCACCGTTCAGTGGAAGCTACAACAGGAATTGCACGGATTGGAAATCGAAGTAGTTATGCCAGGTAACGCTTCGTATTTGATGAACTTACAAGTCCAGTCTACTCTTGTCAATCAGATCAAAGCAGCTCAAGCAAATGATGCCAAGCTACAAAAGATCCGAGAACAAGTAGAAAGTGGACTTCGAACTGACTTCATCATCCACGAAGATGGATCCTTGCGATATGGAAGTCGATTATGTATACCACACGGTCTTGTTCGAGAAGAGTTGATGAAAGAAGCTCGCAGCTCTCCGTACTCAGTACAGCCCGGTAGTACAAAGATGTACAAGGATCTTCGGCAACACTATTGGTGGCATGGAATGAAGCGCGAAGTAGCCAAAAGTGTAGCCAAGTGTTTGGTGTGTCTGCAAGTAAAGGCTGAACATCATAGAACTGCTGGTCTACTTCAGCCGTTACCAATCCCAGAATGAAAATGGCAGCACATTACCATGGACTTCGTGACTGCCTTCCCTTGCAGCACGAAGGGTAATGACGCAGTATGGGTTATGGATAGACTCACTAAGTCGGCTCACTTTATTCCCTTTCGAGTTGGCCAATCTATCGAGACGTTAGCAAAGAAGTACATGGAGGTAAGCATAAGTCTAAAGTAAGATTTAAACCTTCAAAATGTACTATATTGATACCCATGAACTCATGCAGGAGATTGTGAGATTACGTGGAGTACATGTTTGCATCATCTCCGATCGTGATACCAGATTCCGATCACAGTTTTGGCAGAGTCTGCAAGCTAGCCTGGGAACGAGTTTGAACTTCAGCACGGCTTACCATCCACAAACGGACGGACAGTCCGAGCGAACAATCAGATTCTGGAGGACATGCTAAGAGCTTGTATGTTAGACTTCAAAGGTTCGTAGGAAGATCACCTACACGTTGTGGAGTTTTCATACAACAACAGCTATCAGGCGAGTATTGGAATAACACCATTTCCAGCACTCTACGGAAGGAAGTGTCGTTCACCACTAAGTTGGAACGATGTAGGAGATCGTGAACTCCTTGGACCAGAGATGATCGTGGCAACTGTGGACGTAGTTCGCACGATCAAGGAAATAATACGCATAGCTCAAGATCGACAGAAGTATTGGGTTGATGCAAAGCGCCGATACCTGGAGTTCCAATCTGGAGACCATGTTTTTCTGAAGATATCTCCAAACAGATGAGTGATCCGCTTTGGCAAGAGGGGTAAGCTCAGTCCCAGATACATCCGTCCGTTCGACATTCTCGAACGAGTTGGAGAATGGGCATACCGTTTGGCACTACCACCCTCATTGGAAGGAGTACACAACGTGTTCCACATATCACAGCTACGAAGATATGTGAGCGACCCCAGCCACATCCTTGGTCACTCAGAGCTCACAGTCTAGATTGACCTCACTTGCGAGCAACAACCAGTTGAGATCCTGGACCGAAAGGTGAAGACACTACGGAACTTGGTCCGAGTGATGTGGAGAAAAGATTCGCAAGGAGAATCAACGTGGGAACGAGAAGAAGACATCCGTGCAAGATACCCTTACTTATTTATAAATTAGTCCCTATGTAAATGTAAATTTCGAGGACCAAATTTTTATAAGGAGGGTAGAATGTAACGACTCTGAATTTACTGTATGAAATTTTCCAGTTTAATGTACAGAAAATGAGTTATACAGCCTGAGTTTGAGTTATAAGTAAATTTTATTAAATAACAGCAAGAAACAACTTGTAGCTCGCTGGTAAAACCCTTGTACTGCTGTGACGTAGCCCCTGTGTTCGATCCCCATCAGACACATTATTTTTTCTGATTTTTCTTTTTAAATTTTTGGAAGCCCAAAAGTTTACACATGCAATACACAGAAAAATGAAAAATCAAACATGTGGAAAATGGAGTAAACGCTGAGTTGTACACGTGGCACAAATCGAGAGCCCCAAAGCCCTAAATCAGCCGGCAGAAAGCCAATATTGTCCGACACCGACGGTTGAACCGAGCTCAATGAGTCCTGGGCTTTGCACACAAACCCCTTTACCTACCCCTAACACCCCTGCACTGTTTGATTTCCCTACAATCAAACAGAGACCTTTCATTTCACCATTAAACCAAAATTTAATACTTTTTAATTCACATTTTTAATTCCAAAACCCTAATTCTACACTATAAATACTACCCCAAAGTTTGGCTCAGTATCATTCTGAAATTTCTAGCCAAAACTCTCAAAATTTTCTAAGTATAAGTGGAGTAAAGAGAAGTTAGCAAGCAGTCAACTTCCGACGAAGAATCAAAGCTATTCTGGAGCTCTCGCGACGCCACGACGACAACCTTCTCTTCTTCTACCTCTTATTAAGCTTCCTAACCAGTAAGTCCCTCTCAATCTCTTTTCTTCTTCATTGAAATCCCATTTCAAAACTTATATCGGTAAGTGGAGTTAATACCGATATCTATTTATAAACCCTTGAAATTTACCTTTTTGCTATATATTGTTCATCCAAATTCTTACAAAATACTTGTAATCTTAATTATAAATGCTTAGAATAAATTTTAACCTAGAATTCCATGCAAAATAACTTTAATTTAAGTTTTTCATTTAAATACCATGAATTTTAAATATCATCTTTTTTAGTTTTGTTAAAACAATACTTTTAGGAAAACTTCACGGGGTAATGAACTACCTCACACGCACACATGATTCCATAGCACGATAACTCTTTTATGTGAATTTTTGTTACGAAAATATTATTACAAGAAAATACCACTTATTATAAAAACCGGATTTGTTTTAAACGGTGTTTTAAATTCCTTTGCGATTATACCTCTACAACTCTTGTTAGGGGACCCGCTAATGGATGGTGTGTATTATCACACATGTTTGGGCTAGTAGAGCGAGATGCAGATCTTCTCACGGAGCATTCAGTCTCGAAAGGTTTTAAATACGGTTTTTAACAAAAACACATTTTTCTAATTAAATAAAATTTAATTTTTAATAATTATATAAAAATTATAAATTCATATATTTTCAAAATATAATAAACTTACATTTTTAAAAATGAAAGATTTACAAATTTCACTAAAATACCATCAAGATACTAACAAAAGACAAGTTTTACAATAAAATATCAAGAACTTTGCAAGCTAAGCAATTATCACTAAAATACCTCAAATCCTTAAAATTCATATTCATGAAAACCCTAAATAATATAAATAAATTCTCGAGATTTATTTTGAAATTTTATTTAAAATATTTTTCATAAAACCCCCTCGAGTTATATAAAAAATATTTAAAGACTTTAGTAAATATAGGTTTAAGTGGAATCGATTCTCTTGAGCCCCAGGGAGCCGCAAAAAGTGAGTGCTTGCCTATTTAAGGTAGAAAACTTAACGGAGTTATCAATGGTAATTGTCTTAGAAAAAGACACAAATCCTGCCGTCCATGTGCAGCAGTTACCGATGACTCCTAAACCTAATTCAGGATCTAAATCAGTTACAAGTGTCTGATTTGGTCAGAGTCCATTTCAAACCTGAATCCAAAGTCAAACATGAATACATGAACTTAAACCTGAATACTTGAATTCAAACATCAATATCAAACATGAATACTTGACTTGAGTTGACCGAACCATGGTTATAACTTGACATGACTACTTGAATACAAGATTACATCCTGAACTTGACTATTTGAACATTTGTATCCATGGTTTCGGCAAGACTTGTAAATATACTCTATACAATACATTACGCGGGGATAACGGGATAGATTGGTACGGAACGTATAGCATGGCACAAGATTGTCACTTAAAAGACACCTACATG
Source organism: Agapanthus africanus (assembly GCA_030015575.1). Classification (NCBI taxonomy): domain Eukaryota; kingdom Viridiplantae; phylum Streptophyta; class Magnoliopsida; order Asparagales; family Amaryllidaceae; genus Agapanthus; species Agapanthus africanus. Next base: position 188,870,704 of record JASDDO010000028.1, read on the forward strand.
AACTCTCGTACCGTTGTTCCGTGGGTTATGAAAGGACCTTGTACTACATGTTACCATAGTCTACGGGGTAAGATGGACTCCTCTCGTATACACAAATACCTTATGTACTAAGCTACAAACAACTATGTTAGAATAGCAATCATATACCTATACAACTTAACAGTTTCATTTAACATTATTTGTTCTATTCCATTCCTTCTTTTGGGACTTACTGAGTGTCACGCCCCGCTTCCCATTATACGGGCAGAGGACGCGACGAGGCCGCTACGTATTTACTCTGAAATAAATACGCTAAGCGTATCTAAGCAATATAAATAAAAATGCACAAGAAACAAAAGATATAATTGAACATCAACTTTATTTATTCACATTCTTTTGTACAATGCACGGAAAAGTAAATACATCTGAATGAAATCAATGCCTAAACAATGACATAACAGAAATGGAAAGTACAAAAATGAAATGTGTACAAGTGTAACTACAGCTCGGGATCTTCAATAAGCTGGTCCAAGTCTTCAGTGCTAGGCTCGATCTCTGGAAGGTCCGAAACACCTGACGACATTCAAAAAAGAAGAAAGAGAATATCGTCAGCGAACAAATCGCACGGTAAGTCCCAAAGATAAGGGAGAAATAGAATAGATAGGGAGAGAAAATAGCTTTTAAAGTTGTATTTAGAGTTAACGCTGTTGTTTGTAGCTTGGTACAGAAGGATACCAGTGTATACGAGAGGAGTCTCTATATGCCAGAGACTAAAGGCAACTGGAAGTACAAGGCTCCGTTAGAATGCCCGGAACAATGGCGATTGTATTCAGGTTAGGTGTCTTAAATCTTGCAGTCTCATGCCAGTTCTAACTCCTTCCGTACCAATTTACCCCTTAAACCCCGTGATGTCTTGATTGTATTGTTTGTAGTAAATTGTAATATGTTGTTTGTACTGTTTTGTAAATATAAATAGAAGACTTGTATTGTAAATGGAAGACTTCCCGAAACCATGATATTGTATAAAAGGAAATGGAGGTACTGGATAATCATGTAAATGGAATATATCCATGGTTTCGTTTAGTCAAGTTGTATAGATTGCAGATTGAACAGATTGAATATATGGATTCATATTGAATTGTAGTTTTGTAATTTCATACTTGAATCATATTCAAGTCAGATTGATTATACTGAGACTCAGTCTGAGTCAGAAAATTAGAAAAGAAATTGAATCCTGAATTAGGTTTTGGTGTTATCGATAACTGCTGCACATGGACGGCAGGATTTGTGTCTTTTTCAAAGACAATTACCGTATTGATAACACAGTTTGTTAGATTGTCTACCTTAGATAGGCAAGCACCCATATCTCCGGCTCCCTGAGGCTCAAGAGACTGGTTCCGCTTAAACCTATATTTACTAGGGTCCTTATTGTAATTTATATAACTTGAGGGGGTTTTATGTAAAAATAATTTTGTATAGTTTTCAAAATACAACTCAAGTATTTAATTATCGTCTTTATGTACGTACAACAATTTAATGATTAAGATAAATATGTATACATGTTCGAATAGTATGAAATGAGTCAAGTATATTATTCAAGTAACTACCATAAACAATGCTGTAAAGAAATATTATGTACGACTAATTAATCAAGTCGAACGAATCCGGAAATATAAACAAAAATATCGCTTTAAGTGTTTTCATGCGTGAGTTCCAGTTTCACATAAATACGGCTACCGGTTTTGGAGGTATATCTGTTTTCGTATCGTCGTGCAAAACAAATCAGAATCTGTTTAGCACCGTCATATATTTTTAAAACACAGTTTGAGTTAATTTTTATCGGGTTTCAGGTTACGAAGATTATTAGAAAATTGTAGGTATTTCGATATAATTATCCAAAACACTAATATTCGCACGATTTGGATTTCTTAAACTCTAGTTATGATCATTTTAATATCAACGTTTAAAACAGAAATTCAGATTTCTGGATAGCAACTATATGTTATATTGCAAAGCCTATATCGGGTCGTTTCATTTATTTCTAAGTAATCTAATATACATAAAATTATATTTCTAAAAATTTTGCCTCTACACATCTAAAGTTTGTCACAAACGGATATCGGGTGTTCGAGTTATGTCCAATTTAAAAACAGTGTGCGAATCCAGATTCGTCGTTTAATATTGTAACACAGTTTTCTATATTTTACGTCGGTTTTCAGTAAAAACTTAAAACTAAGAAAATCTAGATTATTCGATATAGATATCCAAAACACCTGAGTTTTCTCAATTTGGACATCGGTATATCAAGTTATGTGTCCTAGAAATTGACCGATAACTGTAGTTTTCTGTTTTACGAACAGTGAATAAAAACGATATAATTTCTAAACCGTTAGGCGATTTGATCTAAAATTTTTACAGCGTGTACAGAAAAATATATTCTATCATATGTAAATTTCCTGAAATTTCCAGAAATAAAAATTAATTTATAAAATTTATTTTAAAGGTATATGTATTGATATGTATGCTAAAATCGGTAAAAAGATTAACTAGTATTTTTTTTAATGCAAGTTTCTCCTTTTCTTTTAATAAGCAAACCGATTCCATGAGATATCGTAGATATATTGTTGCATGAAATTTATGTTCTCACAACTCATAATAAACATCCATAGTCATGAACAAAGAATTGAAAACACTTTAATTTGAACAAGAGGTAATAAGGTATTATTAAACCATATAGAACCATATATATCTAAACTTATATATATTTATATGTTTATATTTATCTTCTCTTATGGATTATGATATGAAAAGAATAGCGGGTTCACGAGATATGACAAGATGAGAATAAAGAGATGGAGGAGGAGAGAGAGAAGAGACTTACATACACAAGCCGGTATTATCACCGGGCTTGTCTATCCGCCGATAGCCTCCCGTTACTAGTGAGACCTTCTTGAAAACTTTTTTGTGTTCTTCTTCTAGGACTCTAGGTGAAGAGGGAGAAGTGAGAGATAGAAAAACGTGAGGAAGAAAAAGAAAGAGGGGGACAAATAAAGATAGTGTAATGGTGAATTATCTATCATAATATATGCATTCAACATGAGAATTAAAAGAGAAATGAAAGGTCACCATTCATTTTGGAAATGAAAGGTCCCATTTATAGGTTATGAGAAGAATAAAAAAATGATAAAAAATAATTGCAAGAATAAGGATTTGAACATGTGACTTATGGAATAACAATGTAAGGACTTAACCAATGAGCTATAAGGTTGTTCATGCACATATTTAATTAGAATTAAATATATGATGTTGCTTGAAAAAAAGTGGGCTTTTGGGCTCATAGTTTTATAAAAAAAAATGAAAATGAGATTGGATTTGGGTTATGGGCTGGGTCGGGTCTTGCGTTTAATTTGAAATAGATTAAGATTTAGTTTAAAGAATTAGGTTTGGAAAAAAAAATTAGATGGAATAATAAAATAATATATATAATAGAAAACAAAATATACAGAAAAATACTACGAATAAATAAATACAATATTTTACTAATGAAAGAAAACACGATAGTATAGTAATATTGGGGTCGTTACATTCTACCCTCCTTAAAAATAATTTCGTCCTCGAAATTACTCAAGAAGAATATTGCAACAGAGTAAGGAAACAGAATTAGGATGATGTCGTTTTTGAGCTCCGTCGATCGATACTCTAACCAATTGAGCCAATAAGTCTACAAGATACAAATAGAAAGGGTGAATAAGAATTAAGGATTCAAAAGTGGAGAGATGGACTTCAAGAAAACCGAAGGTGGAGTTCAAGATGGATTCAAGGAATATGTAATGTAAAGAATGTTTTCAGTTGCTGTTTCTTGTGTTATATTACTTAGGTTGTTCACGCAAAGTTGAACTGCATGGTAGGATTCCATACAGCTATGACCTGGATGGGCCGCCAACAAAACCCGTCACGCCCCGCTTTTCAGTATACGGGCAGAGAACGCGACGAGGCCGCTACGTATTTACTCTGAAGTAAATACGCTAAGCGTATCTAAGAAATATAAATAAAAATGCACAAGTGACAAAAGATATAATTGAACAGCAAATTTATTTATTCACATTCTTTTGTACAATGCATGGAAAAGTAAATACATCTGAATGAAAGCAATGCCTAAACAATGGTATAACAGAAATAGAAAGTACAAAAATGAAATGTGTACAAATGTAACTACAGCTTGGGATCTTCAATAAGCTGGTCCAAGTCTTCAGTGCTAGGCTCGATCTCTGAAAGGTCCGAAATACCTGACGGCATTCAAAGAAGAAGAAAGAGAATGTCGTCACCGAATAAATCGCTCGGTAAGTCCCAAAGATAAGGGAGAAATAGAATAGACAGAGAGAGAAAATAGCTTTTAAAGTTGTATTTAGAGTTAACGCTGTTGTTTGTAGCTTGGTACAGAAGGATACCAATGTATACGAGAGGAGTCTCTATATGCTAGAAACTAAAGGTAACTAGAAGTATAAGGCTCCGTTAGAATGCCCGGAACAACGGCGATTGTATTCAGGTTGGGTGTCTTAAATCTTGCGGTTTCGTGCCACTTCTAACTCCTTCCGTACCAATCTACCCCTTAAACCCGGTGATGTCTTGGTTGTATTGTTTATAGTAAATTGTAATGTGTTGTTTGTACTGTTTTGTAAATATAAATAGAAGACTTATATTGTAAATGGAAGACATGCCGAAACCATGATATCATATAAAAGGAAATGGAGGTACTAGATAATCATGTAAATGGAATATATCCATGGTTCGGTTCGGTCAAGTTGTATAGATTGTAGCTTGAACAGATTGAATATATGGATTCATATTGAATTGTAGTTTTGTAATTTCATACTTGAATCATATTTAAGTCAGATTGATTATACTGAGACTCAGTCTGAGTCAGACAATTAGAAAAGAAATTGAATCCTGAATTAGGTTTTGGTGTTATCGATAACTGCTGCACATGGACGGCAGGATTTGTGTCTTTTTCAAAGACAATTACTGTATTGATAACACAGTTTGTTAGATTGTATACCTTAGATAGGCAAACACCCATATCTCCGGCTCCCTGAGGCTCAAGAGACTGGTTCCGCTTAAACCTATATTTACTAGGGTCCTTATTATAATTTATATAACTTGAGGGGGTTTTATGTAAAAATAATTTTGTATAGTTTTCAAAATACAACTCAAGTATTTAATTATCGTCTTTATGTACGTACAACAATTTAATGATCAAGATAAATATGTATACATGTTCGAATAGTATGAAATGAGTCAAGTATATTATTCAAGTAACTACCATAAACAATGCTGTAAAGAAATATTATGTATAACTAATTAATCAAGTCGAACGAATGCGGAAATTTAAACAAAAATATTGCTCTAAGTGTTTTCATGCGTGAGTTCCAGTTTCACATAAATATGGCTCCCGGTTTTGGAGGTATATCTGTTTTCGTATTGTCGCGCAAAACAGATCATAATCTGTTCAGCACCGTCATATATTTTTAAAACACAGTTTGAGTTAATTTTTATCGGGTTTCAGGTTACGAAGATTATTAGAAAATTGTAGGTCTTTCGATATACTTATCCAAAACACTAATATTCACACGATTTGGATTTCTTAAACTCTAGTTATGATCATTTTAATATCAACGTTTAAAACAGAAATTCAGATTTCTGGATAGCAACTATATGTTATATTGCAAAGCCTATATCGGGCTGTTTCATGCATTTATAAGTAATCTAATATACAGAAAATTATATTTCTAACAATTTTTTATCTACACATCTAAAGTTTTTCACAAACGGACATCGGGTGTTCGAGTTATGTCCAATTTAAAAACAGTGTGAGAATCAGAACAGATTCTGTCCAGATTCGTCGCTTAATATTGTAACGCAGTTTTCTATATTTTACGTCGGTTTTCAGTAAAATCTTAAAACTAAGAAAATCTATATTATTCGATATAAATATCCAAAACACCTGAGTTTTCTCAATTTGGATATCGGTATACCAAGTTATGTGTCCTATAAATTGACCGATAACTGCAGTTTTCTGTTTTACGAACAGTGAATAAAAATAATATAATTTCTAAACCGTTAAGCTATTCGATCTAAAATTTTTACAGCATGTACAGAAAAATATATTCTATCATATGTAAATTTCCTGAAATTTTCTGAAATAAAAATTAATTTCTAAAATTTATTTTAAAGGTAAAGGTATTGATGTGTATGCTAAAATCGACAAAAAGATTAACTAGTATTTTTTTATGCAAGCTTCTCATTTTCTTTTAATAAGCAAACTGATTCCATACGATATCGTAGATATATTGTTGCATGAAATTTATGTTCTCACAACTCATAATAAACATTCATAGTCATGAATAAAGAATTGAAAACACTTTAATTTGAACAAGAGATAATAAGGTATTATTAAACCATATAGAATCATATATATCTAAATTTATATATATGTATATGTTTATGTTTATCTTCTCTTATGGATTATGATATGAAAAAAATAGCGGGTTCACGAGATATGACAAGAGGAGAATAAAAAGATGGAGGGGGAGAGAGAGAAGAGACTTACATACACAAGCCGGTATTGTCACCGGGCTTGTCTATCCGCCGATAGCCTCGCGTTACTAGCGAGACCTTCTTGAAAACTTCTTTGTGTTTTCTTCTAGGACTTTAGGTGAAGAGGGAGAAGGGAGAGATAGAAAAATGTGAGGAAGAAAAAGAAAGAGGAGGACAAATAAAAATGGTGTAATGGTGAATTATCTGTCATAATATATGCATTCAACATGGGAATTAAAAGAGAAATGAAAGGTCACCATTCATTTTGGAAATGAAAGGTCTCATTTATAGGTTATGAGAAGAATAAAAAAAATGATAAAAAATAATTGCAAGAATAAGGATTTGAACATGTGACTTATGGAATGACAATGCAAGGACTTAACTAATGAGCTAAAAGGTTGTTCATGAACATATTTAATTAGAATTAAATATATGTTGTTGCTCGAAAAGAAAATGGGTTTTTGGGCTCATAGTTTTATAAAAGAAAATGAAAATGAGATTGGATTTGGGTTATGGGTGTTAGTTATATGTATGCCCTAGAGGCCATTACTATACATAGGATGTATATTGTAGTGGGTGCTTGGACATATATAGGGAGGACTTTCTTGCTCGACATGATAGTATGCTATCTGGTTGATCTTTACCTTAACGTGTATACTGATTGTCTCTCTGTTACATGTTGGTAAAGCCCTTAGGATGTGTACTTGACTACCTGAACTATGATGCGGATCATACTAGTGGGGACATGGTAGTCCATAAGTACATCCTTCAAAGTCCCTAGTCGTGGGTATATCGAGACGGGGCATCGATATACCAGAGTAGACTAGCGTATACCTTCTCGACCCATACAGATGGGCGATGGATGATCCCATATCCATTGGTGTTTGACATCAGAGATCATATACGGGTGCTCAGTGGAGACTGGGTACACTGGACGGACTCGCCGAGAACTCCCAGATGGTATTATACCTTACGTCAGATGGCAGTTCTCTGGTGACACTGGTACAGAGTAGTCTGTTGACCCGAGATCGTCATAGAGTCTTGTGTGGTTCCCACTGTACTTTGATTTCCACCTTATCACGTCCAAGAGGGCGTGCAAAATGGTGGTTTTTGGGTACAGTCCCGAGTCACATGGAGGCAATGAGCGATAGGAGGGGATTTGTCTCTCCCGGTATAGGGGGTTGATGTTGCGCTGTGTTCGATTGGCTGTAACCGGAAATCCCTGGCCAGGGTTGCTGAGATTTACTGGTAAGTGTTACCAGTAGTTTCTCGAACTGTTATAGACCTCATATCGACACGACTTATCGAGCTATTGGGGTCTGACGTTTACCACCCCTAAGCGAGATATGCGACATATCAGACGACGAGACCGGACTGTACGGTAAGTGTTACTGGTTGGATTCACAGGAGTGTGAGCGGGCTTGCTCGTCGATCTTCTGATCGCTCAATACCCGGGTGGCCGTTACGTTTAGCAGACCGCTTGCGGCTTGTGGGTGTTTGATATGATCATCACCTGCTGCCGGCGTATTGACGAGTCTTTAGAGTCCTACACAGAGGTTTCCTGGCTCAAGCGAAACGAAATAGGAGCGCATATGAGATATGTGCAGGACCAAGAATAATGCGTGTATGTGATACCGTATTCCATTCTCGCGATGAATGTATCGAATGGTTGTATGCGATATAACCTAGTTATCGAATCAAGGATTGATTCGGTAAGCCGATACATAGGATACTAGTCGGTTATATGCGATATGACCGGATCGTTAAATCAAGTGTTGATTTAATGATTTAATGTATAATTATATATTTGATATATTACTTTACATTAACTAGTATTGGTTCACTTTAAATGGATTTTCTCACTTGTATTGCACAAGTTGTATATGTGATATACTTTTGTGCACTTGATTGTATCATGTTTGATGATACATTATTGCTAGGGTTTTTGTGTAAAGAATTAAACCTTGGTTAAGTAAATGGTTAGGGTTTTTATTTTATCATTCATTTATCTTTTTAATTTAGATTAAAAAGAAATGGCAAAAGAAAACAAAATGGTTTCTTTCTTTCTTTCTTTCATGAAGCTTGTTGAAGCTTCATGAAGCTTTGACCAAGTGACCATTTTGTCTTCATGTTTAACCCTAACCATTCATCTAACCTTAGTCAATTCTCTACACTTGACCATGGTTGGTTTATGATAAGTATTCTTTTATTTTCTATTTGAAAAGAACTCATCATAATTATCATCTTCTTCTTCTTCTTCACTTGAAGAAAACCTTGCTTCATCAATGGTGACTTGATGAAAAGAGTGAGAAATCCAATTCTAAAGTGAACCCACTTCCTATTTCTTCATCCTCTACCTCTTGCCAAGCAGTATAGGGTGTTTTCTTCATAAGTTTCATGACTTGGTGAAGTGGGAGCTTGATCTAGTGATGCCTCGACGTAGATCATCTTCGGCATCGAAGCCGACGACCAAGCCCGCCCATTTCTCCGATGAAGCCGGTGCTAGAGTCCGGGATGCGATTTGTACAGCGAGGGGACTTCATCACGGAGCTATGGAGGTGGAGAACCGGATCTACAAAGGTTGTATTTCCGTTCACTTAGTTAAGTTGTTAACTAGTTGCATCTTTCGCCTAAAATTCTAGTTAACGATCCGTATTAGGGTTTCTCGGCACTTGTAAAATTTGAAATTGGTATGGTTGATGCCTTGTGAGACCTCATTAGAGTGCCTAGGAGCCCTACAGTGGTATCAGAGCCTAGCTAGAGCCTTAAGCGAAGTGTATACGACGTTTGAAACCCGAATGAACATCGAAACCCTAAAACAAATTGCTCTCTGGACTTTTTTCAAAAACTGGGATTTTTCCAGATTAAAAATGCTTAAAAAATTCAGCAGGGAATTCTAAGAATTACGATGCAAAAATTAACCCATGATATGTTTATAGTGCGGCGGAACCGCGGCAGAAGCATGGCTTCTGCGGCGGTTCCGCGGCCATATGAAGCGAGTTGCCTGTTGTTTTTGCACAGTAATTCATTTTTCCAGGTGCTGAGTTTTCTGGGAATTTTTAATTTTCACTCAAGAGTTGAGTTTTCTGGGTTGTTTTAGAGCCTCGATGATTCGATCGGTAATTTCAGACTTTGTCTATGTGGCTTTCCGGATATTTTGGAATATGTTAAAAAGTTCGACCGGATATAAATACCCACCTTTTCCCCTGTCGGGAAATTTCCAAGTGTTGGATTTTTCCGTGGTTTAAAGACGTTCTAAGTAGTGCAAGTAACGCGATGGTCCCTCTAGAAGACAACAAACCTTAACTCGATTATGTGACCGTCTCGAACTGCCTTTTGAACCTTAGGGTTTGGGGCAGTACGGCGTGCCACATGTGAGGCGTTGGCTTGACCCTTCTACGGCTGGACCGTTGGTACTGAGGCATGAAGTGAATGTCTTTGAACTTATTTCATGAGTTGATCTGTATCGGGAAAACTTGGGTGTATGAATGTTCGATCGGAAAGTTTAACATTTTCTATTTATCTGGAATGGGTTACAACAAATTGGAATTCACAACTAGTTATGAGATAACTGTATGAATGTTATAAACATAGCACTTTAGTCTCACTTGATCGGTTGCCACGAAATTTTGATGTGATCAAAAGTCCGTCGCAATCACGTAGCGTACGCGGATACTCGCCGGGTAAACTTAATAGACAGCCTCACTCCATAGCCCCGACCAAGTGACTGTAGGAGAACCCCGTCGCCGAAAGCATCCGTTCGGATGCTCGCGGTAGCGGTGTTCCGCCTTGGTGCACTTCGTCGACGGTATCGGGGGTGCGGCCGTCTACTAAAGTTTGCGACGAGCATTCGATCAGGATGTCGGGAATCTTGTTGAATTTCCCGACTTGATATTGAAAAGTGTTTTTGATAATGAGACTAAAATGCGGGGTTTATAATTATTAGGCATGCGATGTCTAAGGAATTCATTTGATTAGGCATGCGATGTCTATGCAGGTTGCGGATTCCAACTGTTGTAGTTTTACACTTTCTTTTCTGTGACCGTAAGTGTAATATGTGATATCGCCGGTTTCGTTGCTATATGTCAACGACAATTGGGATGCGCATATTTACTTACGTTGATGACATGTGATGTTATGTGTTGCTGGATATGTTATATTGGATCGTCGTGTTTGAATAGCCGGGGTTTTTTATGTGAGATGAGTGTTTTTCATTTTCATTCATGTAAAAACTTGTATGTAATATTCTTTTATTGGGGCACTTCCAGGTTGCGGAAGATGTCACCCTTTGTATATTATTTACTTTTCCGCACTAGGATAGACCCAAGGAGAGGAGCACAAGTAACCGGGTTCTGGAGTCCAGAGGGAGACCAACTCGAGGAGTCGAGTCCGGGTCTCCTAACTCTAGAATTGGTAGGGTTGCTTGCCGCTCTCGTAGGGGTCTAGGGGCGTGGGTTTGGCTATTCATCACGACTGTGGAATCCGTGTTTTATACTGGCTCGTATTGAAAACACGGACGTCCTAGTATATCCAATATTTCATATGTTTCTTCTGCTGCGATATCTGTGATGTGATCATGTGATGTTCTGTGATAGATACAGTATATAGTATATATGATATATTATATAAACGTTACTTATGTTTTACACTCGCGCTAGCCCTGCCCCGCTCTGCCGTTAGTTACCTAACCTAACGGTGCACGAGGGGACATCGAGGCGAATGCGGATGGCATAAGTGTACGTCGTATTTATCTGTGATGTTTAGGTACTTAAATGATGGGATTTCATTAATGTGATTAATGAAAATAAAAGAAACCTAAAGATGTTGTAGAATCGAATTTCTAAAAATAAAACAGGTAGCTACAGTTCTTGCTTTGCATAGCGGTATATATGATATATCCTGCACCTTATTCGATGAGGAAAGGACCGAGATCCCTTCACCGGGAGTGACTCCTTTAGCAATAACTGGCAGATGCTACACACTCGGTTTGTTTTTGATTGCTTCTATAGTTTCCGCCATGCACAGCGATATATATGATATATCCCGCACCTCATTCGACGAGGAAAGGGCCGACGATCCCTTCACCGGGAGTGACCCCTTTAGCAAAACTAGAAAAGCCTCAAAAGTACTCCATTTTAAAATCATTTGATTCTACAACGATATCAAGTTCATTACGCAATAGGTTTTCAGAAAAACCTGTCGTAGCCCTCCGTCATTTCAGATAAGTACTAGTTAGTATTTGTGCTGCGGTTGTTTGGCATGCGTCAAGGCGTAGTGTACGGTAGCTAACTAGTGCTTATCTGCTAGCATACGATGCGATTGGATTAGGGTATTCGCACGGCGTTGTTTGGCATGAGTCAAGGGTCGTGCGGGTGGGTTTAATTCAATCAAAAAATGTACGGGTTGAACTTGACTAGCGGACTATGGGTTGTTTGGCATGCGTCAAGGTCATAGTACGCTAGGGGCAAAATATTATCGGGAATTTCAAGTGTTGAAATTTGCAATGAGATTGCATACCTTCTATGAGATAGTTGGATCCCAATACCCGCTGCGAGTAATTGTTACTCCTGGGAGAGTTTTATACATTACAATTAGCCGATCAAGTAGGTGTCTAGAAAGGTGTTAACGAGGTTACGCCTCTGGGAAAACGAGCTTTACATTAATTAGGTTCGTGCGAAAGCACGGGGGACATCTCTCAAAGTACCGACACTGGCCTGGCTGAAAGATTGGCGAACTTGTAGTTTGTAATTAATCCCAGCTAGTCTTTCCTTTTAGGGTTTGAAGGAAGATTTGATAAAAACAGTGGGAGCCATCCTGATTAGATAAAATTATAACCAATCTATTCTTGCAAGAGCGCACGCTGAGTGTTTTCTTCTCTCTCTCTCCAGGTAGCGACCATATCACGCCTTAATCAAGATAATAATACGGAATATTGACCGAACCCGCTTGTTATACTGAGCTGGGGAACGTTGGTCCCGCTCCAACTTATAATTGTTATAAGACAGAGCAGGAAATTGGGGATTACCAGAATTCCCGTGCCACCCAAACGAAGAGAGTGCATGCTGATGCATCATCTTCGGGTGTGTTCATTACAAAGAACTGTTTCTCAGTGTCCTTTACGTCCTGGGTATATGATACCGGATCAGGATCCCGCATATGTAATATGTTACATGGGCTACAGATAGGTAAAGAACTGAGAACGGGTGATAAGTTTCATGAGGCAGAAAACGGGGCAAGAGTTGCAGCCAAGTCTGTTGGTCACTATCACCCTGTATTACCAATACATTGATTCTGAACGAATGTTATTAGATACCGAACCTGATATACAAAATCATATCAGTCTCTTTATAAGTAAAGAAATGATAAAATTTTGTATTGTTGGATTATGTTTTGAACATTTCCTATATCAAAAGTTGATCGGTTCAGGCACGTTATCTAAAAGCATTGATGTTCTAAATCAAAATACAGTTCTTAGTATACGGAACACACAAAAGAGGAAGAGTTCAGAAATGAACGAATTCTTCTTGAGGCATTGTAGACTAGGTCATATCAATGCGATCCGACTGGCTGAAGTTATATTTTAGATGCATATTTAAATCAGTTTGAATTTACATCTTATGAAACTTGCCAGTCATGTCACAGAGATAAGATGACCATAGCTCCGTTTACTGGAAACAGAGAAAGAGTTAGTGAACTCTTGGGATGATACATGTTGATGTATGAAGGTCCCCTGTCTACACTTGCCAAGACCGGTTCTTTATACTTCATTAAATTCTCTGATGATCTCTTTTGATTCAGACATATGTTCCTGTTGAAACACAAGTCAGAACCTTTTGAGATATTCACAGAATATAAGTTAGAAGTAGAGAACCAATACGGGTATAAGTATTATGTCCTTTGATGAGATCAAGGAGGAGAATACTTGAGCACGGAATTCTTGAACTTTTCTAAATGAGAATGAGATTCTCTCTCAGCATTACTCCTCCGTATACACCATAGCACGATGGTATATCGGGACGGAGCAATCACACCCTATATGATAAGGTGTGCTCTATGATGAGTACTACTGAGTTACCTGTTTCTTTTTGGGAGTTATGCACTTGAGAAGCTGCATACCTATTGAATAGGGTTCAAATCAAATCAGTTGCTTACCACTTCATATTTGATATGATAAGGGAAGAGCCCGTCTCTTAAGTTAATTAAGATTTTGGGTTGTCCAACCTATGTCAGAAAAGAAAAATCTGGACAAGCTTGAGGCAAGGTCAGTTATGTAGAACTGGAAATATTCAAGCTATACAAACTGCAGCTGATGATTTGATAGAACCAAAGGATTCAGTAGAAACCAACGAACCTTAGCCTCTCCGCCGATCTAGTAGGGTTCCTCACCCACCTGAGAGATACTTCGGTTACTCTATGACAGTGGGAGCGAGGATTGCATCATGAGATGATGACCCAACTAGTTTCGAGCTGGCCATCAGGAGTAGGACTCTGTAAGAATGGCTGGATGCTTAGCGATCTGAGATGGAATCCATGTACACCAACAAAGTATGGACTTTGGTTGCTATATCTGAAGGGTTAAATCCCCATCAGGAGCAAGTATATCTTGAGAAGATTACTTGGTGTAGATGGAAAAGTTGAGACTTTCAAAGCTAGACTTGTTAAAGTTTTTCGTCATCGACCAGGCGTGGAAAATGATGAAACCTTTTCAAGTGGCTATGCTTAAGTCCATCCAGATCCTACTTGCCACGGCTACATACCATGACTACGATATCTGGCGGTTGGGTGTCATGACTGCTTTTCTAAATGATGTTTTGGAAGAGAACGTCTATAAGTACACAGTCAGAGGGCTTCGTAGACAGTGGGAGCAGCGGAAACGTGCACAAGATGCTTTATAAGATAAAGCAGGTATCGCGGAGTTGGAACATCTATTTTGATGTAGTAGTCAAACAGTTTGACATCATCAAAATGGTAGATGAACCTTGTATATACAAAAAGGTAGTAGGGAGTATGGTGACGATCCTCGTAGAGTACGTGGATGACATACTCTTAATAGGGAAGGAGTTTCCTATACTACGCTCGGTCAATCTCCGCTTATCACAATGATTCTCCATATAGGATCAAAATGATACCTCCTAAATCCTGGGTTTTGGATCTATGAGATAGATCTAATTGGATGTTAGGATTCTCACTAGTTGTAGTGAGATGGTATCAACCGATCATGGGGAGAATCACTGGAAGTGTTCCAGGGTGATAAGGACGACTGAAAGTCAGTCACAGGCATTGTCTTTACCCTCAGTAAAGGGACGGTATGTTGGAAGAGTTCCAAGCTAGATACCGTGGCATACTAGAAGATAAAGGCAGGATACATCGCTACATAAGATGCTACCAAAGAGGCTGTTTGGGTGTATATTGGTTCATGAGATGAAGCATGTTCCTCCCATTGTGTGACAATGGAGTTGTGGCTTATGCCAAGGAACGTCCGTCCCATCAGTGATCCAGACATATTCTAAGGCAGTATCACCTGATCATGGAGATAGTTGATCTCCAGGGTGATCTAGGTTAGGAGAGTAGACTCAGGGGAAAGCACGGCGGATCCACTCACAAAGGCCTTTTCCCAGAGAGAGACTTTTATGGGATGGTTGAGTATGAGATACTACAACCACTGCTATCAGATGGCCCTAGTGCAAGTGGGAGATTGTTAGTTATATGTATGCCCTAGAGGCCATTACTATACATAGGATGTATATTGTAGTGGGTGCTTGGACATATATAGGGAGGACTTTCTTGCTCGACATGATAGTATGCTATCTGGTTGATCTTTACCTTAACGTGTACACTGATTGTCTCTTTGTTACATGTTGGTAAAGCCCTTAGGATGTGTACTTGACTACCTGAATTATGATGCGGATCATGCTAGTGGGGACATGGTAGTCCATAAGTACATCCTTCAAAGTCCCTAGTCGTGGGTATATCGAGACGGGGCATCGATATACCAGAGTAGACTAGCGTATACCTTCTCGACCCATACAGATGGGCGATGGATGATCCCATATCCATTGGTGTTTGACATCAGAGATCATATACGGGTGCTCAGTGCAGACTGGATACACTGGACGGACTCGCCGAGAACTCCCAGATGGTATTATACCTTACGTCAGATGGCAGTTCTCTGGTGACACTGGTACAGAGTAGTCTGTTGACCCGAGATCGTCATAGAGTCTTGTGTGGTTCCCACTGTACTTTGATTTCCACCTTACCACGTCCAAGAGGGCGTGCAAAACGGTGGTTTTTGGGTACAGTCCCGAGTCACATGGAGGCAATGAGCGATAGGAGGGGATTCGTCTCTCCCGGTATAGGGGGTTGATGTTGCGCTGTGTTCGATTGGCTGTAACCGGAAATCCCTGGCCAGGGTTGCTGAGATTTACTGGTAAGTGTTACCAGTAGTTTCTCGAACTGTTATAGACCTCATATCGACACGACTTATCGAGCTATTGGGGTCTGACGTTTACCACCCCTAGGCGAGATATGCGGCATATCAGACGACGAGACCAGACTGTATGGTAAGTGTTACTGGTTGGATTCACAGGAGTGTGAGCGGGCTTGCTCGTCGATCTTCTGATCGCTCAATACCCGGATGGCCGTTACGTTTAGCAGACCGCTTGCGGCTTGTGGGTGTTTGATATGATCATCACCTGCTGCCGGCGTATTGACGAGTCTTTAGAGTCCTACACAGAGGTTTCCTGGCTCAAGCGAAACGAAATAGGAGCGCATATGAGATATGTGCAAGACCAAGAATAATGCGTGTATGTGATACCGTATTCCATTCTCGCGATGAATGTATCGAATGGTTGTATGCGATATAACCTAGTTATCGAATCAAGGATTGATTCGGTAAGCCGATACATAGGATACTAGTCGGTTATATGCGATATGACCGGATTGTTAAATCAAGTGTTGATTTAATGATTTAATGTATAATTATATATTTGATATATTACTTTGCATTAACTAGTATTGGTTCACTTTAAATGGATTTTCTCACTTGTATTGCATAAGTTGTATATGTGATATACTTTTGTGCACTTGATTGTATCATGTTTGATGATACATTATTGCTAGGGTTTTTGTGTAAAGAATTAAACCTTGGTTAAGTAAATGGTTAGGGTTTTTATTTTATCATTCATTTATCTTTTTAATTTAGATTAAAAAGAAATGGCAAAAGAAAACAAAATGGTTTCTTTCTTTCTTTCTTTCATGAAGCTTGTTGAAGCTTCATGAAGCTTTGACCAAGTGACCATTTTGTCTTCATGTTTAACCCTAACCATTCATCTAACCTTAGTCAATTCTCTACACTTGACCATGGTTGGTTTATGATAAGTATTCTTTTATTTTCTATTTGAAAAGAACTCATCATAATTATCATCTTCTTCTTCTTCTTCACTTGAAGAAAACCTTGCTTCATCAATGGTGACTTGATGAAAAGAGTGAGAAATCCAATTCTAAAGTGAACCCACTTCCTATTTCTTCATCCTCTACCTCTTGCCAAGCAGTATAGGGTGTTTTCTTCACAAGTTTCATGACTTGGTGAAGTGGGAGCTTGATCTAGTGATGCCTCGACGTAGATCATCTTCGGCATCGAAGCCGACGACCAAGCCCGCCCATTTCTCCGATGAAGCCGATGCTAGAGTCCGGGATGCGATTTGTACAGCGAGGGGACTTCATCACGGAGCTATGGAGGTGGAGAACCGGATCTACAAAGGTTGTATTTCCGTTCACTTAGTTAAGTTGTTAACTAGTTGCATCTTTCGTCTAAAATTCTAGTTAACGATCCGTATTAGGGTTTCTCGGCACTTGTAAAATTTGAAATTGGCATGGTTGATGCCTTGTGAGATCTCATTAGAGTGCCTATGAGCCCTACAATGGGCTGGGTCAGGTCTTGCGTTTAATTTGAAATAGATTAAGATTTAGTTTAAAGAATTAGGTTTGGAAAGAAAAAAATTAGATGGAATAATAAAATAATATATATATATATATATATATATATAATAGAAAACAAAATATACGGAAAAATACTACGAATAAATAAATACAATATTTTACTAAACAAAGAAAACACGATAGTATAGTAATATTGGGGTCGTTACACCGAGCGCTAGTTCGCTGACGACATTCTTGTCTTTTCTTTGTTTGGAATGTTCGTCAGGAGGACCGGACTCTCAGGAGGTCAAGCCTAACCAGGAGGACTTGGACCAACTCACTGTCCAGCCGGACTTCTAGCTCTTCTTGTACTTACTTTCAGTTGTACGCTGTTTCCCCCAATCAGAGCAAAACTTTGTTCAAATTTTGAAATTTGAAATGAAGCAGCGCTTCATAATAGCGCCAGCGCTAAGAGTCAAAGACTCTGCTGCAGCGCTCACGTGCAAAGCACGAGAGCGCTCGTGCTAACAACGCCAGCGCTGAGAGTCAAAGACTTTGAGGCAGCGCTCACGTGCAAAGAACATGAGCGCTGCACTCTAAGCAGCGCACCACGTGCAAAGCACGTGAGCGCTAGCGATAGAACAAAATATTCTCGGCCCTTGAATCAAAGATCCAACGAACATGATTAAAAACTATCAATTGACCAGAATAAAATTCTGTTAAGGAAACATTCCTCAGAATCTTTCCAAACAGGAAAGATTATGCTCTGAAAATCAGAGCACCGTTGGATCAATGATCCAATGGTGATTAAAAATCACAAAAATACAGAATAAATTCTGTATGGGAAAATATTTCCCAATCTTGTTAAAAACAAGAAGATTGCCTTCTGTAAAACAGAAGCCCTTGGATCAAAGATCCAACGGTGGGGAAATCCCCAAATAAATTAGAGAAAAGATCTCTTCAACCGATTCAACAAATCAGCCTACCTTATATAAAGGCTCCAAGACTTCAAGTCTGATAGAGAGGAACCCACCACAAACTTTGAGAAATTTCAGAGAGAAGCAAACTCTCGGCAGAAGAAGAATTTCTTCAAGGTAAAATAAAGAGATCAAAGCATCTCATCAGAAAAAGAACTTAGTTTTTATACTAGATAATAGATCTATAAGAAAACTGTCTTTCACAAAACAGATCATAACATCTCATTATAAAGAGGGGGGAGAATAATTCAATTCTCTTAGGATCACAGATCCATAAAGGCAAAGCCATTCAGCAAAAACATAAGAGATTGACACATCTCCTATAAAATAAGAACTTTGTTCTTAGATCAATGAGACAATGTCTCTTATAAGAGAGAATTTAATTCTCAGAGCGCAAAGCTGCCTAAAAAGAGGCCTAGCGCTCTAATTAAAAGAAGCGCTTCAGCGCTCTAAAACTAATGCACAGTGTTGCAGAGCCTTAGAGCTCCAAATTTCACAAGAAGCGCTCTGCGCTCATTGTCAGGCGCACAGCGCCAAGCGCGCCACGTGCTCCTCACGTGTGCGCTATTTCACAAGAACCGCTCTGCGCTCATTTTCTGGCGCACAGCGCCAAGCGCGCCACATGCTTCTCATGTGTGCGCTATTACACAAGAAGCGCTCTGCGCTCATTGACTGGCGCACAGCACCAAGCGCACCACGTACTCCTCATGTGTGCGCTATTTCACAAGAAGCGCTCTGCGCTCATTGACTGGCGCACAACGCCAAGCGCACCACGTGCTCCTCACGTGTGCGCTATTTCGCGAGAAGCGCTCTGCGCTCATTAACTGGCGCCAAGCGCCAAGCATACCACGTACTCCTCACGTGGGCGCTAAGAGAACATAAACTATTCTATAAATAAAGCCCCAACGCTATGATGAGTGCTCAGCACTCAATAAAAAAACAAAAAGGCTATCAGAAGCCAAACCAATGCTCAACATTGTTAAATGTTTAACATTTTAACTAAATGGGCCGAGCCCAAAGTAGCCACAGAACCCTACCTCAGATTAATTGAGCCCATATGCTCATAAATCTTTTAACAAATCTTAGTCCCAAACTTGACTATAGATCTCCCAACCAACATTGGTTCAAGGGTATATCTCTTCACACCTTTGATATATGTCGTTGTAATTCTTCAACGTCTTCAGAGAGATGGAGGGTCCCAATAACTAACAACTTCTGGTACGTCCCCAAACGGTTGAACCAAAATCACATAGACTATGACGTCTTTAAACTGGACTATGATGCCCTTAAACTTTACAGACTGTGGGATCCTTAAACTCATGGACTATGATGTCCTTAAACTTCACGGACTGTGGGGTCCTTAAACTCATGGACTATGATGTCCTTAAACTTTACAGACTATGATGTCTCTAAACTACCATGGACCGTGAGGTCCTTAAACTCATAGACTATGATGTCTTTAAACTTTACAGACTATGATGTCTTTAAACTCCACGGACTATGACGTCCTTAAACTTATGGACCGCAATGTCCCTAAGATAAAGCAATAGAGTCCAAATACTCTTTTGTTGGATCTAAATAATCCTCTTAAGTAGATCTTAGTCTAAAATTAGACTAATGTATCCTTAACAAACGTTTAAGTTGATCTTAGTCTCAAATGAGATTAACGATCCTTAAACCCAATCCAGAACCAAATCTAAGAAAATACGGATTTGGACTAATCCACGCCCTACGGGCGACAACATAAATTAGTCTCCGTATACAATCCATGGGCAACCAAAAAAAAATAAAACAAACATACACGACACGAAGTGACCATCTAGAGAAGGAGAAAGTGGCTACCGCGATGCGGTAGCGTAATTAACTGCAGGGGCTTACGCCTGCAGGGAAGAGCGCCCCCAAAATCAAAAACCCTTCAAATGAGGGGTAATCTGACGAAGTCTGCTACAACGGCCGCATCCGTCTAAACCTCCGATATACGGTACTATATATCAACTTGGTATTTTCGGAGAAGTGGACGGATCAAATAAAATAGCATCTGCCCCCAAATTCAGGCAAGATGAACCTACGCGGTCCTGTCTCCCGTTTTCGGCGGAGAACATATGCCACTGTTTAGGCACTGCTTATTTCATTGTATCTTTCCTTTTCAAAATAATTGTATGTAAAGATGAATGTAAATAAAACTTGCTGTTTATTTTATATCTCTTGTCATTCTTGTGCATTTATATATATATATATATATATTGCTTAATTACGCTTAACGTATTTATTTCTTAGTAAATACGTTGTGGCCCATCACGTCACCGATTCCGTATATCGACCACTCACCAGATCCGTAACAAAGGCCCAGGAGCAACAACAGAAGTTTCAGGAAATGTTAACACAGATGTCCGCACTCACTGGGCTAAAAGAAAGCCCGGAGACATCGTCAAAGTAACGTCATGAATAAGAAACCGATGCTGAGTTCCTCCGCAGAATCCTCGAGAAGAAGGACAAAGAGGCAGCGGAATAATCTGCCAACATAAAACGAATAACACTTTTATTCCAAGACATGGTCGGGATGATATTACAGCCGGATCCTCCAGCTGAAGACCCTCCAATTATCCTTGAAGAAGATAGGAGAGAGACATCGAACCCTCTTCCTGCTTGTTCAACAGCCAAAGAGGAGACCATTTCTAAAGCCGTCCTGGATGACTATATCGCTTAACAGATATGAGCTCATCAGGCGAACGAAGCGGCCAGCCAAATTATTAAGACTAGACGACCCTATCCAGGCTGGTATGATCAAATCAAGTACCCGCCGGGATATACGATCCCTAAATTCCATGTATATAAGGGGACGGGGAATCCACACCAACACGTGGCTCAATTCAGGGCTCTGTGCGGCAACACCGGAGGTGACGACAAACTGCTGCTTCACCAGTTTGTTGGCAGCTTGTCGGAGACAACGTTTGAATGGTACTCCGAGCTCCCGAACGACTCCGTTAAGACATTTGCAGAAATGGAGTTACTGTTCACACAGAGGTTCGTAAGCGCTAGTGAGCGCACCCCGATCACCGCATTAATTAACGCCAGAGTGAAGCCACGCGAAACATGGGTGCAGTACGCGATACGGTGGCGGAATCTATGGTCGAAGTGCGAGCAGCGCATCGAAGAAGCGCCTGCGGTGGGCATGTTCGTGGGTACTCTTGATTCGCAGGCGACCATATCCCAGTTCATGATGTTCTTCAAGCCAACTACTTTCCAGGCCTTGATTGGCAAGCTGGCCCAAATGGATCAGATGGGTCATAGACCATCTTCTTCGAAATTGGAATCTCGAAACGAAAAAGGGAAAGGAAAAGCGACCTTCGTCGCCAATGCTCAGCAGCAGCCCAGTGGTCCAAAACCAACTGATCTCCAAGATGATAGACGACGATTCTTTAATGAGAAACTGAAGCGCCCTTATTCGTTTCCCCGGGATAAAATGAGGAGACTGCTCGAGCTGGCGGTGCGCAACAGGCTCATCATCTTGCCGGATCCAAAAAGCCCATTGCAACCCGGTGAGGCCAATAATCACAATTATTTCCCCTATCACCAAGTGGTAGGCCATCCAATCAAAAATTGCTTCATCTTTAAAGACTGGATTGAGGACCAATACCAACAGGGCAAATTCGCACTGTTCGAGAATTGGAAAGTAAGCCCGCCTCAGCTGCACGCTCTTAAAAGGGAGGGATACACCGGGGGCATCATGCTCTTTTATAGAAGAAGCTCCATGGGAGGTCACTCTTTCAGCTAAGACGAAAGAATGCTGAAGGATCTTCAAACATACCCGGCGATCAGGTGGAAAAATCCGCTGGAACCCGAGATCATTGAGGGAATGCTGAAGCCGCGCCTGACTCCAAGAATTGGTAGCGATAATCAAAACGCTCGGGCCCAGCCGTCAAAGTCTTCAAAGAAGAAGAAGAAGACTAAAAAGCCTGTGAAGCCTGATGACAAGCGCACGGACCTGCAAAAACATATTGATGCGCTGGAGGAATATAACCAGAAGGCGCGAACCCCGGTCACACTCTAAGAGTTTCTAAACCACATCCTTGAAGATAGAGATAGCGATGAAGATGAGGGAGAAGGCTCGTTAGACAAACCTGAAGATTATGTGGCAACCTGCCACGTGATCTCTCACTTGTCAGTAGATGGTGAAGAAGCTCTTGATACAGAGAAACTGGGGGCAGATCCCGAACCGGAACTCCTAGGACCGTCAAACGAGATGATTGACGTATTCCTGAACGAAGCTCTTCTGAAAAGCAAAGTTGATCAGGAGCGTGAAATCGCCGTATACGAAAAAGCCAAACATTGGCGACTGAACGAAAGAATTGAAATACCCCAACCGGATAGGAGCACTTCGGCCGCTAGCAAAAGCAGGTTCAAGACAAGGAAAAGGTTCGCCAAAGCCATATCGATGGGAATGAAGCTGCCACCCTCCGAAGGAAACACTCCTGATAGGATACACCTTAACGAAGAGGATGCACATCCAAACTACTGCTTGTACCATCGGAGGACCACACACCCTACTGAAGAATGCAACGCCTTTAAAAATTGGTGGCAGGGATACGTTGCTCACCGGCAGCATTTCAAGCGGATGAAGCGCAAAACTCGTCAGGAACAAAGAAGCACGACAGATGAGCATAAAAGAACAGCCGGTGAATGTCACATGGTTATTTCGGGGGATCGCAAGTTCTCACCTTCGGGAGTGATTCTGATGAAGAAATAGCCCTCGGCCCTCTCTTCAAGGAATCCATCTCTGAAACCGAAGATATGAAGACCTGCGAGAACATTCAGCTGCGCAATCGCACGCTACCTGAAAAGAATCTCGGATCCGCAAATAAGGGATCGAACAAAAAGGATAAGGGGAAAGAAAAGGTCCTTGAGGATATCACCCTCGATTACCGAGTCGTCGAAGAGCCGGCAGCGAAGGATCCGCCCAAGAAAAACAAGGTGGATTACAACGTTCTGGCATACCTGAGGAAGATACCCTCACAGCTAAGCATTCTCGATGCCCTCCTGCTATTTAAAGAAGCAAGAGATTCTTTGATCAAGGCACTACAAGAGCCCGAGCAATTCCAAGCTTTCCTTACCGAAGAAAAGATGAAAGACGAGCTGGAAGAAGTGCACACAGCTGACATCACTTTCGGCGATAAAGATCTCCTCCTCGGAACATGTGAGCACAACCGTCCCCTATATGTCTCCGGGTATTGCCATGACATTAAGATAGGGAAGATCCTAGTTGACAATGGGTCCTCTGTCAATCTCCTAAATGTGAGGGTGCTAAAAGAAATTTGCATGAGCGTTCAACACCTCGCTCGGGATAAAATCACTATCTCCGGGTTCGACTCCAAGTCATCACGGACGCTCGGATCTGTGATACCGACGTTACGTTTTGGGCTGCTCGTCACTGATATCAAGTTCCACGTCATTGACGCCAAGACTTGCTACAACGCTTTGCTCGGCCGGCCTTGGTTATACGAGTACAACATTATCCCTTCTACACAGCATCAGTGTATGAAGAACTTCAAAGATGGGCTTGAATACACTCTGACAGGGGAGCTGAACCCATTCTCCGTAAACAAAGTCCGAAAGTACGAAGATGCAAAGTACTTCTTACAAGACTTTGAAGACACGGAAAGATGCCATAAACCTGAGGACAAGCAAAAATCTATCACCACCATTCCGGTCTTCGGGAGCGATACCGAGGAGGAAGAAGAGATAGTCTATTCGGGACCTCCCCGATACAACAAATCGGGACCGTCTATCCCTATTCTGGTCTTTGGCAGTGACTCTGAAGACGAGGTCAACGCAGTATTCTCGGCTCGTTCATCAGTGCAAGCCTTCATTGGAAATGATCAGAGTTTGCAGATCGCCATGGTTCCGTAAGAGCATTACAAAGAGCTCGACACACTTGATACCTACAGTGTGCAAGAACTGTAAACGTTCTACGTCCCTCCCAGGCGAAAATATGAAAAGGCGATCCTCTTTTATCGATCCGCGGAAATCAAAGTGGAGAAAGAAATCTGGCATAGCGCCGATTCTACGCTTGACAGGCTCCACCCCATCCGTCTGCCCAGATACTACACAGAAGGATTAAAAAGGCTGTTGAAGCGCCAAGGCGTACCCTTCAAACAGACTGCTCGACAAGCTCAGTTCTACAACAGGATCTGGAACGTCCCCGAAACTCAGCGAAAATTGCCCAACGGGAGAATGGAAACGATCGGACTTGGATATGTTCAATCCAAGAAACGGGAGCGATTCCATGGCTGCTACGTTATACATGACTTTGATGAAGAAGGAGATGCTCTGTTAGAAGACGCTAACCCTGAACCAAAACGAGGTCCCGCTATGAAAGTGCCAAGTCCGTCGTTCGAAGAACATATGGACAAGCTAATAAAGGAAGCGGGTCAAAAGGTCCAGGATGACCATAGCCGCGAAATGACCATTTACGAGAAAGCCAGGACGCAACGCCTCCTTCAGCAGGCTGCGGAGAATGACGATGCTTTTCGTCGCCAGCCGGTCATACAAAAGACCCGACGCGGAGGCAAAAACAAATTAAAGAATGGAAAAAATGTCGATTGCGGCCAAGCGGGTCCAAGAAGCCACGCGATCGAGAATTGAGCAGCCGGGATCCGTATCTTATAAAGAAAATGGTTCGAACATATTCTTTTCCCCAAGACAAGACAAGGAAGATATCCGATCTTGTCATAAAACATCAGATGATGACACCTCCTGAATCCAAACACCCCGATCAAGAAAACAAGGTTCATCACCCAGATTATTGCTCCTATCACCGAGCGATAGGACATCCTCTCGAAGACTGCTTCATATTCAAAGACTGGGTAGAAGACCAGTATCAGCAAGGCAGGTTCACTTTATCCAGCAGTTGGAAGGTAATCCCACCACAGAAGCATGAACCGAAAGCCACGTATGCAGCGAGAGTAAAGCCGGATCAACATCGGTCTTGGAAGCGATCTCGTACCTGTCATGCGATAACGCTGTCAGGAGAAGGAGTACGCGAGGATATGGATGACCTCTCCTGGTGCTTTGAAAACGAGGATGACGAAGTGATCTCAGAATTTCCACCGGCACCAAAAGAACTGGAAGATGGGATACATACTACGGTAGATAATCTCAGAAAAATCGACTTGGGGACGACAAACGACCCACGGCCTACGTTCGTCAGCGAACTGCTATCTAAAGAACAGGCGGCTACACTCAAAGACGTACTCATGCAGTATAAAGACTGCTTCATATGGAACTATTCCGAAATGCCGGGACTAGATCCAGAAGTAGCTGTGCACAAATTGGCGATATCTCCGCAAGCCAGTCAAATAAGCGCCGAGAAGAATGCGGCTCGAACTTGAAATGAGCATCAACGCCGAGGTCAAGAAGTTAATCGACTCTAGCTTCATCCAAGAGGTTCAGTACCCTGACTGGATTGCCAATATCGTCCCAGTGATGAAGAAAAATGGGACGGTGCGCATCTGTGTAGACTTTCGGGACCTCAATAAAGCATGTCCGTAGAATGACTTCCCCGTACCGGTTACCGAGCTGATGATAGACAACACGTCCACTCACGAAGTTTTCTTCTTCATGGACGGCTCATCAGGGTACAATCAAATAAAGATGCACCCCGAAGACCGAAAGCATACTGCTTTCCGGACCCCGCTAGGCATATTCTGCTACAAAGTGATGCCTTTCGGTCTGAAGAACGCCGGCGTTACCTATCAGAGGGCCATGACGAAGATTTTCGATGACCTCATACATGAAGTCGTCGAATGCTATATCGACGACCTTGTGGTGAAAAGCAAATCGCACGAGGAGCATTGGGAGCATCTAAAAATAGTGTTCCAACGTTTTCGGAAATACAACTTGAAGATGAACCCTCTGAAATGCGCGTTCGGAGTTTCCTCGGGCAAATTCCTAGGATTCATCGTACGGCATCTAGGCATCGAAATAGACCTGTCGAAGATCAAGGCGATCATGGAGATGCCCCCGCCAAGAACTCTCAAGCAACTGCGGTCTCTCCAAGGGAAGCCCGCGTATATTCGGCGGTTCATAGACAATCTTTTCGGCAAATGCCGTCCCTACAGTCACTTGATGAAGAAGGGAACCCCATTCGTTTGGGATCGCAAATACCAAAGCGCACTGGACGAAATCAAGCAATACCTGCAGAATCCGCCAGTATTGACCGCTCCGGTCAAAGGGAAGTCCCTCATTCTGTACACAACCGCCCTTGAGGGTTCCTTAGGCGCGCTATGGGCACAAGAAAACGACCAAGGGAAGGAGAGCGCCCTCTACTATTTGAGTCGAGTGCTCCTGGGGGCAGAAAGCAATTACTCCCCCATTGAAAAACACTACCTGGCGTTGATCTTCGTGATAACGAAGCTCAGGCACTATGCGTTGGCGCATGAGGTCATCTCATATCAAAGGTGGATCCTCTCAAATATTTGATGTCAAGAGCCATACTAACAGGGTGGCTCGCTAAATGGGCCCTATTCTTAATGGAATTCTCGATAACTTATCGACCTCTCAAGGCAGTGAAAGGCCAGGCCATCGCCAACTTCCTCGCCGAGCATCCTATACCTGCCGATTCACCCCTAAATTGCGAATTGCCAGACGAGCACGCATTTGACACAATCGACGGGGAAAAAGGAGAGAGTAACACCCGGTGGGAACTCTACTTCGACGGGGCATCTTCCATGAAGAAGTGAAAGCACAGCTTCCCCATAATCAAGTCTAGGGTAGGCCTCATCTTCGTGACTCCACAAGGAGGGATAATACGCTTTGCCTTTTCCCTAACAGATCCGAGGACAAACAATGAAGCCGAATATGAAGCTTTGATAGCAGGACTTGAGATCGCTGTCGACATGGGGATCGAAAATCTCCTCATATACGGAGACTCCCAACTGGTCGTTAGCCAAGTAAACGACGATTATCAAACGTGCAAACCAGAGTTGGTGAAGTACGGCGAGAAAGTGCAACAATTGCTGATTTAAATCGCTGCCTACGCCCTAAAAAGCATACCGCGTGCGGAAAATAGCAAAGCAGATGCGTTAGCCAAACTTGCTAAAGAACTGGCTGACGAAAATCTCGATGACGTGAGGATCGTTGTGCAAATTCGTCGGGTTCTCGCACCAGCAGAAATATCTCCGGAGTCGTTTGAAGAAAAGGAAGCGACCAAGCAAGCGGCACTACAGATAGAGGACCAGGAAAAAGTCAAGGATTGGAGAGAAATCTTTATAGACTACTTCAAATCCCGTCGAACACCTGAAGATGCGTCCTCAAGACATCAGCTCATGAAACGAGCTCTATCCTTCGCCTTCATCAATGACACTCTATATAAGAGATCATTTGATTCTCTATGGCTTAGATGCCTGGGACCTGAAGAAGTAAGGAGAGTCGTCCAAGAAACTCACGACGGACTCTACGGTTCTCACCAAGCTGGGCCGAAGATAAAACTGAAGATCAAAAGGATGGGCTACTATTGGCCCACAATGATCCAAGACTGCCTCGAATACGCGAAGCAGTGCCACTCGTGCCAGATTCATGGGGGCTTTATCCATCAGTATCCAAATCCGCTACATCCAACGGTGGCTAGCTGGCCGTTCGAAATGTGGGGAACTGACATAATCGGGCCCATTGAACCAGCATCGTCCAGAGAACATCGGTTCATACAGGTGACAACTGATTACTTCTCTAAGTAGGCAGAAGTAGTACCACTAAGATAAGTGAGGACGGAGAATATCCTCTATTTCTTCAAGACACACGTCATCTATCGGTTCGGCACTCCGTGACGGATTATCTCCGATAATAGGCCGTCCTACAGAAGTCACAAAATCAGCCGCTTCGCGCAGCAACATAATATAGACTAGAGATACTCTTCGGTTTATAATCCCCGAGCTAACGGTCTGCTGAGGCTTTCAACAAGACCTTGACGAAGATCATAAAGAAGACAGTGTCTAGAAATAGGAAGGACTGGCATGAGAGACTGCATGAAGTTCTCTGGGCGTATCAAACCATGTTTAAAACGGCCACAAACATAACACCATATGCATTGGTATTCGGCGCTGAAGCAGTACTCCCCTTGGAGATAGAGCTACCCTCCTTACGAGTGGCAGTTCATTACGAGCTAACGGACGAAGAGAATGCTCATCTTCGGCTTGAGGAGCTCAACGCTCTTGACGAAACCCGGTTCATGGCGTAGCAAAACTTGGAAGCTTACAAAGCAAAGATGACACGTTCATACGAGAGATTGACTAGGCCGAGAACATTCCGCCAAGGTGAACTCGTGCTAGTGGTCAAGAGACCTATGATCCCCAATCGTACCAAACGGGGGAAATTCGAGCCGAACTATGAAGGCCCGTACATCATAGACAAAGTCTACCAGGGTGGGGCTTACTTGCTCATGGATATGCATGGCGAAAGACCCTTCAGGCCAATAAACGGCCGTTTCTTGAAGAAATACTACGCCTGACCGAGACGTCTATAAACTACTACGGACCGCAACATCCCAAGGCTGACGCAAAAAAAAATAATAAACAAAAAAAACAAAAAAAGGTACGTCTATAAGCGAAATGGGCACGGATGAAAACCCGAAAGGGCTCCGTGAGTAAAAACAGCAGGGCTACCGGCGAGTTTGTGAAAACCCAAAAGGGGGCAATCTCGTTAAAAGACACTTGCAATGTCCTCTCGACCTTGTAAGGAGAAAACTACCTGCGTGAGAACCTTACGACTCACAAGGGAGCAACATACTTAGGAATCCCCACGATTCCTAAGAAGAAATTACACTTATGAGATCTTCATGACTCGTAGGGAAACCCTTTTATGAAACCCTCACGGCTCATATGATTCAAAATCCTTAAGCTACAGGGATCTGAACCTGTTCTTAAGGCATCACTTTTCCCAGATTGCCCTACACGCGGTTCAATATTGACCCTTGTATACAATCCACGGGCACAAATAAACGTTTCCCCAACAGAATCCCACCACTGACGAGGGATATCTTCATATGGCGAACGACACTTGTAAGTCCTTTCGACTTATAAAGAGAAAACACTCTTGTAAGATCCTTACGACTTATAAAAGAACACACACTTAGGAATCCTCACGATTCCTAAGGAGAAAATGCACCTATGAGATCCTCACGACTCGTAGCGAGAAATACCTTTATGAGATCCTTACGGCTCGTAAAGTCAAAAAGCCTTAGTCAACATGATCCTAATCCTATTTGATAAGGCACCTTTGTTCGACATCGACAGAGGCAAACGATGATTCACTCCTGGCAATGTCCCAGTAGTAGCGATGCTGATACCTAAATCGGTATCAAATTCCAAGCCCTTTCACGGCAAATGGTGATTCGCTCTTGGCAATATTCCAGTCGTAGCGATACTGATGCTGAAATTGGCACCAGATTCCAAGTTCCACACTCGCGATAAAAATCAGCGAGCCAAAAATACATATGAAATAGCCTAAATGATGGGGCAACTTGCAACAAAATCAGCAAGTAAAAATATATGCATACAAAATAGCCGAAATGGTTGGGCAACTCGCAATAAAAAACAGCGAGTAAAAAGAAAAAATACCCGAAATGATTGGGCACCGCGAAAAATAGCCGAAATGATTGGGCAATCACGATTTTCGCGATACAAAAAGCTGAAATGATAGAGCATCGCGGAAAGAAAACAAAAAAATATAATACATATAAAATGAAACTTTTGCCCTACAAGTGAGATCACATCGATCCCTGTATACAATCCAGGGGCACAAACAAAGAGGGAACCATATCATCCCACCAGGCTCCATCAGAAAGAGAGCCAAGTCTCGATGGCAACATCTGCATCTCAAGAGATCAACAACGGCGTTCCTTCTCGTTCCAACCAGAAGCAGGTACGACGTCAATAAATGGAGCCATGGCAAAGTCCTCTAGTTCCAAATCTCGAAGGTTCATAGACAGCCTAGAGACTATCTCGGAGCCACGGCAGAGTCCCTAGTTCCAAGTCTCGACGGCCGCATCTACTGCCTGGAGACCCACAATTCCTCCTCATTCCAGCAGGATTCGGACGCGACAATCATGCAGAGCCATGGCAAAGTCCTTAGTTCCAAATCTCGACGGTTCACAGATAACCTAGAGACCATCTCGACATTCGTCTCGTTACAGCAGACGCAACATCAGCAAAGCGGAGCCATGGAAAAGCCCCTAGTTCTAAATCTTGAAGGTTCACAAAAATCCTAGAGACTATCTCGAAGCCACGGCAAAGTTCCCGGTTCCATGACTCGGCAGTGCATAGACAACCGAGAATCAATCTTGACCCCGTATGGCTAAAGTCAATCCTGACCCTGTATGGCTAAAGTCAATCCTGACCCCGTGGAAAATGGCCAAAGTCAACCCCTGACCCTGTGGAACACGGCTAAAGTCAATCCAGACCCTGTGGAAAATGGCCAAAGTCAACCCTCGACCTCCCCGTCAAAGCAATGCTTTGATTCGGGAGCAGGTCAACTCATCAATCACTTATGAGTCCTCTCGACTTGTAAGGAAGAAAATTCTCTTGGGAGATCCTTACGACTCTCAAGAAAAAAAACACACTTAGGAATCCTTACGATTCCTAAGGAGAAAATACACCTACGAGATCCTCTCGACTCGTAGGGAATAAAATCTTTATGAGTCCCTCATGGCTCATAAAATTGAAAAGTCTTAGGCGGCAGATCTGAACCTGTTTCCTAAGCCATCGCTACCCTGCAAAGAGTCCAAGATGGACAGTTACCTACAATCTACAGGACACACTTGCTAAAATCACATGGCGACAACACAGCAAAGAGAAGAAAGCAACAGCGGGAGATAAAAAAAATGTGTATCTTTTATTCATGAATTTAATTGAGTACAAGAAGAATCATATAAAAGAATAAAAAAATGGATACATGTTATTCAAAGATTACAAATGTTTAATTGATACAAAGGCAGCTACTGAGAAGGAGGCGTTTTCAATAAATCATTCAGTTGCTCGCGCGCTCCTCTCAACTCCTTTTCATGATCAACCGCTGCAGCCATCTCCGCTTAGACTCGAACCCGTTGCTGCAAAAAAAATGAAAGTTTCTCATCGATTTTCCATCGAGCAACTTCGCGACTCTGCGTAACCCGCTCCAGAAGGTCGAGTTTTTGCCTTAGCGCTAGCCTGCCCGAAATGCATCGTTGCAAATTGTCAAAGACGACTCTCAGTTGCGCAGCGTTTGCTTCAACCTGGGCAGGCAGCCAGGCGGATTCACCTGAAGCCTCCTCGCGTTCCTTTTTCCTCAAGGTCGCTTCTTATTCGAAATGGCGGAAGAAGGAAACGCTCTGCTCAACCCATGCAGCCCGTTGAGAATTCAAAGCCAACATTTCTGGAACGGGACGCCTGAGCTCAATCTTATGCAGACAGGCCTCGATCTTCCTGCAGTAGTTAACCCAAGACTCGACGACGCCCTCGCTATGGAAGTTCATGAGCATCGCCAACATGAGATTAACTTCAGCGGCAAAATCTGCAGCAGATGCAAAGGCCTCGGCGTCAAGGTCCTCGACGAACTCGCCTAACATCCACAGACTATTTGCAGCACCCCTGGAAGAAGGGCGTTTAGCAAAAGGCCCTGCCGGCATGGGAATCTGAGACTCGAAGGGAGCTGAAGTCGGTGTGATTGCTGCAAAACAAATCATAGTCAGATATCGGCTTAAGAGATAAAGAAGATGCAAGAGCGATGAAGGCTACTATACCGGCTACGACAGGTGGCAGAGCTGGGAGTACTGGTGGCGCAACGATTCTCTCGTCCTCTCCTTCAATTTGTAGTGCTGTAATCAATTTAAAGTTAACAACGGCAGGGTCACTCGTTAAAGAAAAGAAAGGACGTCGGTTAGAAAAAATATTCACCGGCACCAGTAGGCAAAGCGACTTCCGATTGGAAGGGGAAGTGCGGGTTCAACACTTGATATAGATGATCAAAGAGAACTCCTGCAAGGTTACGATAATACATGGTCAGTACACGAAAGATTCTATCCTCGATTTAAATTAAATCACAAACCCATATCTTCCAGCATTTGAGAGGATGTAAGAGGAGACGAAGGGACAGCGACCGTCAGAGCGGCAACCGATGATGCTTCTTCAGGTGGTACAACCTCTGCGCTCACCACACCTACATTCGAAATAAACAAAATGTGATCAGAAGGGACCCAAAGGGATTGCAAAATGAAAAGAATGCAGCGATCTGAGATCTAACAAACTGGTCATCAGCCAAAACTGCGACGGAAGCATCACCAAGCGTCGCGACTTCTTTGGTCTCAGTTGGGGGGACGGTTTCGGCACCAATGGCTTCATCCCCCGATTCTACGAGAGCCATCGTGACACTTGCAATGCCGGGTGATGGCAGGGAACCACAAGGGGAAAGAGTAGCAATTGGGGCAGTCCCGGACTCCTGAGAAAGAGTGGCCACTTCAGGATCGGTGGTTGCCGTCATCTCACCTGCTGCCTCGTCGCCAAGACTTAGCCCTGTAGGATATGATATATGAGAATTTGAAGATCAAATTCTAATAAAAAGACCCAGTATTATGTTACCTTGAGGCGGCTTTTCGATTGCTTCCCGAGCCGCGCGCAAAACCTGTCTATGAACGGTAGACAGGGCAGCTGGAGCATTTTCGGAGGAAATAGTGACGGATGGAATAACGCTTGAGCCTGCACCTATAGCCAAAGCGGCATCACGTTCCTTAGCTGCGCGCTTTCTACGCCTGTTGTCGGCCTTGGCAATGAGAAGTGACCTCCTCAAGACCTCCGTCAAGGAGACATCATCGTCCGAACCAAGTTCTGACTCTGGAGCCTCTACGGCGTCCGTCATCGGCTGTTTGAGCGAAGCTTCTTTCGGCAATACCGGGGGAGCTGGGACTTCGGCAGCCGGCCTTGGGAGCGTCGCCGCGTCACCATGCGGGATTGGCACTGCACTAGGGATAAAATGAGTCGAAGTAGTCCCTGTAATAAAAAAGGGGTTCAGACTATCCATAAAGAAAAAAGGGAACGAAGGCACAATGAACCGAAATGTACCGAGGCCCAAGGAAGCGCAAAGCCTTTCCTCCTCTTCGAAAGTCTTGAGGGAAGCTGCAATAGCTTCTTCGGCAGAGATACCTGTTGAAGAAGAAAGCTTTAGTCAAAGAATAGAAATTAAAATGACCACGGAAAGATAAGACTGAAGTATACCTGATTGAGCAATGGTGATCAGCGCTGCCTCATTGCGAGCCAATTGCGCTGAAACTGCGATAGCAGCCTCCAGATCAGTATCATCCGGCGCCATGAATAAACCTTCATTGGTCCCGTATTCACTCAAGCCCTCGCTATAGGGAGTGTGGGGCTCCTTGCCGAGTACGACGTCGACAGAAAACATCGACTTCTTCTTTTTCTGTGAGCGAGTGCCAGCAGCCGACAACACGAGCTTGCTCTTTGTTTCCTGATTAAAAAATCAGGAATTACCTCAATGAGGTATCACGTGTTCACACGTGACCAATGGTCACAAGATGACACGTGATGGATAAAACCCCATCAAGCAGAAAGGAAAACAAACGGCTGAAAGATGACTCAATTGGGGGTCATGTGCTCACACGTGACCAAGGGTCACGTGACAGGCTTTGAAAGCCTTGCAGCTTAATAGAATTTAATTCTAAAAATCGGGAATTACCTCAATGAGGTATCACGTACTCACACGTGACAATTAAAATAGAAATAAAATAACAAACGTCTGAAGGAAATACCTTAATGAGGTGTCACGTGCTCACACGTGACCAATGGTCACGTGTTGACACGTGATGGTTAAAACTGAAGCGTAAGTAAACGCTGAGAAAAGGACTCAATTGGGAGTCACGTGCTCACACGTGACCAAGGGTCACGTGTCAGCATGTGACTGGCTTCGAAAGCCTTACAGTTAATAAAATTAAAATTCTAAAAGGTTCTAAATCTTTCCAAATGGAAAAAGATTATGGGGACCGTTGGATTAAAGATCCAAGGGTGATTAAAAATCACCAATTTATGGAAAGATTTTAGACAAGGAAAGATTTCCCTGAAAATCTCACCAGAAATAACAAACAGAATATCTTTGGATTTAAAATCCAACGGTGAATAAAATTCACTTAATGATCTAAAGGCTCATATCAATTATGAAAACAAACAAGACCTTTCAATGAAAGATTTGCTAAACAAATTGATTCTTTTCCTTCTCCTATAAATAGGAGCCAAGTGGAAGAATTAAAAAGGAGGATAGAGAGTTTTTGGAGATAAAGTTTTGGAATCTTGAAATTTCAGAGAGAAAAGAAAGGAGAATATAATTCTCAACAAAGAAAAACCCTAGGTGAGAGAAGAAAGGGGATCAAAACTTCAAATAGAGAATTTAATTCTCAAATCTAAGAGTTTAACTCTTCTGCACAAAAGAACTTAGTTCTTCCTCTGGTTGAAGATCTGCAAAGAGCACATCTCCCCATAAGTTGAGAATTTAATTCTCATCGGGTTGAGATCCTGCCATGCAGATCCGAAACTTAGAGGGGGAATTGAGTTTAGAGAATTTAATTCTCCCAAAACAAAACTAGGGTTTAACCCTAATTGATAATTTAATTCCCTCAAATTCACAGGAATTTAATTCCTCTTAAAAAATGAAGTTAGGGTTTCACCCTATACAAGATTTTAATTCTTTTACATATATGGGAATTTAATTCCTCTAAAAGAAAATTAGGGTTTAACCCTATATAAGAATTTAATTCTTTCATAATAGGAATTTAATTCCTCCAAATCATGATCAGGGTTTAACCCTACAGAGAATTTAATTCTCAAAATAAAATAAAGAGACTAAAAAGATCTCTGTGCATGCAAAGAACTAGGGTTACGTGTCCCCACGTGACCCCTGAAAAGATCCCCACAAATGAGAAAAAATTAGCTTTGAGGCAATGCCTCACGTGTTCCCACGTGACCCTCATTGTAAATGGAACAAAAGCAAAGGCAAAATCTGACTTGGGCGCTCTCACGTGTTACCACGTAACCCCTAATAAATGTTCTAATAAATCAGGGCATGAGCATACATCACGTGCCCACACGTAATGGCTATGAAAATTAAAAGTGTTTAACACTTGTTTGCAGAACAAAATAAAGGGGATCTGGCCCCGCTTTTGATGCCATCACGTGCTCCCACGTGACCCCTTCTCCTTCTAGTGTTTAACACTAATCTGACAATTCTGTTTCCAGTGTTTAACACAGCTATCTTTTAGTGTTTAACACTAATTTGAGAATCACATTTCTAGTGTTTAACACTAATTTGATAATCTTATTTCCAGTGTTTAACACTGTTGTTCTCTAGTGTTAGCCAAATTGGCTAATTTTCTAGAGGCAAAGCCTCCCCTTCAATTGAATCTCAAAATTGAGTAAAAATTCAGAGGTATAATGTTTAATCCTCAGCCAAAGACCCAAATGTTATCAAAGCCCTCAAACTTTTGTTTAACATTGCTAAATAATGTGGGCTTGAATCCAGACAAATGTCTAATGGTCCAACAGAGGGCCAATACTTCAAACTTAATTGGACTTAGCCCAAGTTAGCCATAAGTCCTCAATTCAGACCCAACTGAGCCAATGAACTCATAATTTAATTAACTCAGTTCCAAATTGGACTACAGATCATTTAATCCACTTTGGTGCAAGGGTACATTTCTTCACTCTTCTGATATTTGTCGTTATAATCCTTCAACGTCTTCAGAGAGGTGACGGGTCCCGACAACCATACATATCTACGGACTATGGGGTCCTTAAACTCATGGACTATGATGTCCTTAACCTCGACCGTGATGTCTTAAAACTAACATTGGACTGTGAGGTCCTTAAACTCATGGACTATAATGTCCTTAACCTCGACCGTGATGTCTTAAAACTAACATTGGACTGTGAGGTCCTTAAACTCATGGATTATGATGTCCTTAACCTCGACCGTGATGTCTTAAAACTAACATTGGACTGTGGGGTCCTTAAACTCATGGACTATGATGTCCTTAACCTCCACCGTGATGTCTTAAAACTAACATTGGACTGTGAGGTCCTTAAACTCATGGACTATGACGTCCATAACCTCGACCGTGATGTCTTAAAACTAACAACAGACTGTGGAGTCCTTAAATCCACGGACTATGATGTCCTTAACCTCGACCGCGATGTCTTTAAACTAACATTGGACCGTAATGTCCTTAAACTAATTATTGACCGCAATGTCACTGAACTAAACAATAGAGCCCATTTGCACTCTTGTCGGATCTAAACGGTCTCGTTAAGTTGATCTTAGTTTAAAATGAGACTAACGTATCCTTAACTAATGTTTAAGTTGATCTTAGTCTCAAATGAGGCTAATGTATCCTTAAACCCAACCCCCCAAACCCAGATTTAAGAAAGATACGGATTTAGACTAGTCCACGCCCTACGAGCGACAACATAATTTAGTCTCCGTATACAATCCACGGGCAACCAAACACAAAACAAACACTCACGACACGAAGTGACCATCTGGAGAAGGAGAAAGTTGTTACCGCGATGCGGTAGCGTAATTAACTGCAGGGGCTTGCGCTTGTAGGGAAGAGCGTCCCCACAATCAAAAACCCCTCAAGCGAGGGGGAATCTGACGAAGTCTGCTACATCGGCCTCATCCGTTTAAACCTTCGATACATGGTGCCGTAAATCAACTTGGTATCTTCGGAGAGATGGACGGATAGCACCAATTAGCATCTGCCCCGAATCTCAGGCAAGACGTCCGTCTTGCGCGTCTTTCGGCGGGGAACAGATTCTGGAACGCCCGGTGGGACCTTTTCTTCTTTCCACTCCACACTTCATGTGTCGTGTTCGCGAACGAATCGCGGTTTGTGTCACGCCCCGCTTCCCGGTGTACGGCGAAGGGACGCGACGAGGTCCGCTACGTATTTACCGTGAAGTAAATACGCTAAGCGTATCTAAGCAATATAAAGGTAAATCACAAGAGACAAGAGATATAAAAAAATAACAGCAACTTTATTAATAACATTCTTTTGTACAATGCATGAAAAGTAAATACATATGAAATAAAAGTGATGCCTAAACAATGGCATAACAGGAAATGAAAAATACTGAATAGAACAAGGTACAATGTCTAGAGCTCGGGGTCTTCGTGGAACTGATCCAAGTCTTCACCGGTGGGCTCGATCTCTGACGGGTCCAAAACACCTGACGACATTCAAAGAAGAAAGAAATAGAATGTCGTCAGCGAACAGGTCGATCGGTAAGTCCAAAAGATAAGGAAGAATTAGAAATTATAGAATAAGAGGTATTTTCTTAAGTTGTATAATATTGTAGACTATTGTGTTTACGCTGTTGTTTGTAGCTTGGTACGGAAGGATGCCAATGTATACGAGAGGGGTCTCAGTATGCTAGAGACCAGGGCAAACGGAATATACAAGGAACCGTTAAGCCACGGTACAACAACAACGGAATATATGTTAGGTGTCTTAATCTTACCGTCTCGTGCCACTTCTAACACCTTTCGCACCAATGTACCCCTTAAACCCCATAGTGTTTTGATTATATTATTGTATTGTATTGTATAAGTTGGATGACTGACCAAAACCATGATATCAGTAAACAGATTGTAACTGCATAATCAGGTAATTGGAATAACGGAATAATGGATGTATATCCATGGATTGATTCAGTCAAGTTGTATAGATTGATAACTGGATTCTGGGATTCAGTGTTCATATTGAGTTGGAATAGTATAGATTTATATAGTACTTGAATCATATTCAAGTCGGATTATGATCAGACTCAAACCCGAGTCGGACAGAAGAAATGTAAATTGAAGTTCTGTAATTGCTAGGGTCCTTAGGGTAATTTATAAAACTTGAGGGGGTTTTATGTAAAAATACTTTTATATAGTTTTCAAGATACACCCCAAGTATTTATTATTCGTCTTTATAGTTATAATGAGTGTAATTTTATTTTGTGATATTTCTAGTGAAAATATCCTAATTACATAAATAAAGATATTTATCTATAATATTGATTTATTTGAAATTCATGGTATTTTAATGTAAAATTTATTCTTGTGATTTTTAGAAAAAGTGGAGTATTTATATTATAACAAAATAGATCTTTTAATGATAATATACATATATTTATACAAAAATAATTTCAATAAATATTTTATATTTTAAAAGTCTCATTTTCTTAAGATGTCGTATTTTAAAACTTTCGAGACCGAATGCTCCTTGCGGAGGTCTGAATCTCGCACTACTAATCCCGACGGTGCATGATAAACCGTACTATCCCTAACGGGTTCCCCAAAGGTGGGTTGTAGTGGCGCTTTGCAAAGATTTTATAAATACTAATCCTTTAGAAAACGGTTTTATTAAAGTTAAAGGTATTTATTTGCAAAAGTCGATTTTCCGTATTTTAGATTTTAGGGTTTTCTATTTCAACTAGACCATTTCTAAATGATCTAAACAACAAGTTGTTAGAAGCCTCAAATCGCCTCTTCACCGCCAATTGTGGTCAGGTAAGTATAAGTGAGGAAGGAGGGATCCGCTCACGAATCGTGAGACGGACCTTTTAAAGTTACCTTTGCTCACTTGCCTAGCCTAGACACCATAAAGTCAGGTTTAGATAAACGATCGATGTCCACAACTTATCATATTTTCCTATTAAAAGATATTTGTTTTAAAAGTGTAGCAAACCTAAAACTTTTAGAAAAGGTTTTATTAAGAAAATGGTATTTAAATGTAAAATCTTGTTTTATCGTATTCTAAGTTTTCAAGGTAGCGTGTTATGTTTGCATATGAGTGTGTGAGGAGGTACGTCATTACCTCGTGATCTACTTTAAGGTATAGCAATGTTAAGGGGTTAAATGTGAAAACGAAACGTTGTGGTTTTTAAGTGGAAAAAAATACGATAAATGGAAACGTTATCATTTCATGTGATAAAACTTGTTCAAATTGTTTGCTAAATGATTAATAGTCAACATAAAAATGTTTAAGCATGATGGAATTGGTGATAAGTGAGATTTTATAGAAAACCGAATCGGAAATCGGATTTGTTCCGATTCCGTCGGGTTTTCTAAATTCGTATTTTTATGAGAGAAAAGAAAGATAGAAAGGGGGACTTACGGGTTTGGACAACACTAGAGAGTGAGAGGGAAGTAGAGGGTTTGCCGGTGCGTCGAATCGTCGTTGAGAGTTCCTAGCAGGATCACCGGAATTTCGACGTTGATTTCGTCAGCGCTTCGCCTTTCGCTCGTTTCCAACGTACCAAAGTTCTTTTAGAATTTTGAGAGAGTGGACTCAGAAATTTAGGATGAGAGGGTAGAGGGTAGGGGGTGTATTTATAAGGTTAGGCTAGGGTTAGGGTTTTTAATTAAAAAAATGTAAAAATTATATAAAAAATCATTAAAATTTAGAGTAAAAGAGGTTTAATGTGCTCTCTGTAACCGATCTAAAAATTTAGTGTGTGCAGGGGGGTTGACTAGTAAAAGATACTCAACTTCTATGTTGGCGACTCGGCCGTCCGGCCGAGTCCGGCCGGCGGCGCCGGCCCGAGTCGAAGGGTCGGTGGGTGGGGGGTCTCCTGGGTGATTAATGGTGCATCTAACTTTTTATGTGTAGAAGGAATTTTATGAGAAACGCACGTGTAACTGTTGGTATTCTAAAAAAATCAAAAACAAAATAATATTAAAAATAATGTGGGGCATGGGATTTGAACTCTGATGGCTTGGTTCAGCAGTGCAAGGTATTACCAATGAGCTACAAGCTCCTTCTTGTAATTATGGAGTGAAATAAATACTTAAAGAGATATCAGCAACAATAAATACTCCAAGTACACATTGAATTTAAATCAATTCTTTGTATATTAAAAATGGAGTTGTTACAGTTTGCTAATGGTTGCCCGTGGGTTTCGAGGTACTAAGATTTGGCATTTTGCTTGCTGCAGAAAGCAAAGGATCAATGGCGTTCACCTGCTCAAAGTGTTCCACATGCAACTGCAACCCACGTCCTGCCTCAACTGGGGGTATATCTTATGGGCCCCAGGTGGCTTCCCTGTTCACAATGCCGGTGGAACAGGTCACTCAAGCCACCACAGGATTGTTTTTCGGGACCATGCTCCCGCCAATGAGCTTCACCGCTCCTGTGCCAACACCGGAAGCTCCCAAGAAGTCGGTCTTCGATCGACTTACAGCTACTGCGGCCCCTCTCAACGGGTCGTCCAACTCCAGCTCCTCGGTCTTCGCCAGACCGGGCCAAAATTCCTGTGGGCCCACAATGAAGCTTGCAATCCCAGAGAAGGTTGTTCCGAAGAGGATAGCCATACCTGCTCCTGAAGTCGTCAAGGCGGCTTCTCCTACCAAAGGGTCGGTCTTTACAAGATTAACTGTTCCGGCTCCCACTACGGTTCCTGTCCCTGCTCAGAAGACTGTTTTCAACCGATTGGATACTGCATCTCAAAGGACATCAGTCTTTAACAGGCTGACGCCAGCAGCAACCCCTCACCTGGACAGGGGGCAAGACAAAGCCATCCCCATCACCGAACCAACTC
The DNA here is from genome assembly GCA_030015575.1 of Agapanthus africanus. Classification (NCBI taxonomy): domain Eukaryota; kingdom Viridiplantae; phylum Streptophyta; class Magnoliopsida; order Asparagales; family Amaryllidaceae; genus Agapanthus; species Agapanthus africanus. Next base: position 188,911,778 of record JASDDO010000028.1, read on the forward strand.
CATCAGCTCGACACGCTCGACGTCGCCACGGGCGCCGAGTAAGGAAGGCCGGGGGCAACTTCCCCTCCGGGCTAATGCCACCAGCTCCAACGGTGGATGTTAATGCTGCTGTCCCAACCGGGAACAGTTTTGAGCTGCTGAACAGAATACGCAGGAATTCGCCCATTGCCGTACTGAAAAGATCTCCGCCACCGGTGGAGACTGTCACGGAAATAAAGCCGAAGCAGTCCCCTCAACGGCTGTCTTCTAAAGTTTACAAGATCTGGCGACAAGTCCGAGAGTCGGTGGTGGATCAGGACTATCTCCGCCGACAGAAAAAGCTGACGGCTCAGAAGGAAGAGCACCGTCCTATCAAAACACAACGGACGACAACCACTTGGGTGCCTACTGCAACGGCCCCCTCAACTTTGACCGCTCATAAAAGAAGGAGGCCGGAGAAAGTCCCCATGCCTGCGGCAAATGTTAAAGGCATTGAGCCCAAACGCCCTAAGTCTGGGGGCATGGTGGTGCATACCGTCTTTATGGCATCCGGGAAAGAGGATAGCCGCGCTTCTACGGGCCACCGACCACTTACCCGATCCCTCACCAGAGCTCAAGAACAACAGCAGCAGAAGCTTCAGGAGATGCTGACTGTGATGGCCGCACTCACCGGACCAAAAGAAAGCCCGGAAACATCCGCGGAGCAGCGTCACGAACAAGAAACTGATGCTGACTTCCTTCGCAGAGTCCTCGAAAAGAAGGACAAAGAAGCCGCAGAGCAAGCGGCTAACATAAAGCGAATGGCACTTCTCTTCCAAGACATGGTCTGGATGATGTTACAGCCGGATCCTCCAGCCGAAGACCCTCCGATCATTATTGAAGACGACAAAGGGGAAACGTCGAATCCTCCTCCGGCTCTTTCAGCAGCCAAAGAAGAAACTATCTCCAAGGCCACCCTGAATGACTATATTGCCCAGCAAATAAAAGTTCACCGGGCAAATGAAGCGGCCGGCCAAGTTGTTAAAACTGGGCGACCATATCCAGGCTGGTATGATCAGATAAAGTACCCGCCGGGCTACACGATCCCCAAATTCCACGTATATAAGGGGACAGGCAATCCCCATCAACATGTCGCTCAGTTCAGGGCTCTTTGCGGCAACACTGGTGGTGACGATAAGCTTTTGCTCCGTCAATTCGTCGGCAGCTTGTTGGAGACGGCGTTTGAGTGGTACTCCGAACTTCCAAACGACTCCGTCAAAACTTTCGCAGAAATGGAGTTGTTGTTCATCCAGCGATTCGCAAGTGCTAGTGAACGCACCCCAATAACGGCATTGATCAATGCCAGGGTGAAGCCGGGCGAGACATGGGTTCAGTACGCAATCCGATGGCGGAATCTGTGGTCGAAGTGCAAACAGCGCATCGAAGAAGCACCAGCGGTGGACATGTTCGTGGGCACCCTAGACCCTCATGCCACTATTTCACAGTTTATGATGTTCTTCAAGCTGACCACTTTCCAGGCCTTAATCGACAAGCTGGCCCAGATGGACCAGATGGGTCATAGACCGTCTCCTCCGAAGCCGGAGCCACGGAACGAAAAAGGTAAAGGGAAGGCGACCTTCGTTGCGAATACCCAACAACAGCCCAGTGCTCCAAGACTAACAGATCAATTGGAAGAGAGACGATGCTATTATAATGAGAAAATGAAACATCCTTACTCGTTCCCACGGGATAAAACGAAGAGACTCTTTGAGCTGGCGATGCGCAATAGGCTTATCAATTTGCCGAATCCAAAGCGACCATTGCAACTCGGCGAAGCGAATAATCCTAATTATTGCCCTTACCACCAGACGGTAAGCCATCCAATCGAAGATTGCTTCGTCTTTAAGGGATGGGTCAAGGATCAATACCAACAAGGCAAGTTTGCGTTGTCTGAGAAGTGGAAAGTGAGCCCACCACAATCGCATACTCCTAAGAAGACGGACACATCGGGGGCAACGTGCTCTTTTGTTAAAGAAGCTCCATGGGAGGTGGCTCTTTCGGCCAAAACCAAAAGAATGCTGAATGATCTCCAGACATGCCCAACAATTAAGTGGAAGAATCCGCTGGAACCCCAGATCATCGAAGGGATGCTGAAGCCGCGCCCAACTCCAAAGATTGGTAGTGATAGCCAAAGTGCTCACACCCAGCCGTCGAAATCTTCGAAAAAGAAGAAGAAATCCGAAAAGCCCGTGAAGCCTGGTGACAAGCGCACGGACTTGCAGAAACAGATCGATGCGTTGGAAGAGTATAACCAGAAAGCGAGGACCCCAATCACGCTCCAAGAGTTCCTCAGCCACGTCCTTGAAGACAGAGATGATGGAGAAGACTCGTCGGATGAATCTGAGGATTACGTAGCAAGTTGACATATGATCTTTAACTCGTCCACAGACGATGAAGAAGCTCCCTGCACTGAAAAACTGGGGGAAACTCCCGAACCAGAACTTCCAGGGCCATCAGACGAGATGATCGACGCATTCCTAAACGAAGCTCTTTCGAAAAGCAAAGCTGATCGAGAGCGTGAGATGGCCATATTTGAGAAAGCCAAACGCCAGCGGCTGGACGAAAGAGTTGAAACACTCCTGCCAGATCAAAGTACATCCGTCACGAACAAAAACAAGTCCAAGATGAAGAAAAGGTTCGCCAAGGCCATATCAATGGGAATGAAGCTGCCACCCTCCGAAGGAAACGCTACTAATGAAGCGGAAATACATCCTAGCTACTGCTTATATCACCGGAAGATTACGCACCCCACCGAAGAGTGCAACGCTTTTAAAAGATGGTGGCAAGGATATGTTGCTCACCGGCAACATTTTAAGCGGATGAAATGCAAAACTCATCGGGAGTGAAGAGACACGACTGAGGAGCTTATAGGGACCGCCGTCAACTGTTGCGTGGTCAACGCTGGGGGATCGCAAGTCCTCACCTTCGGAAGTGACTCCGACGAAGAGATGAATCTTTGCCCTCTTTTCAAAGAATCTACCTCGGGGAAAGAGGAAGAACCGAAGACCTGCGAAAATATCCAGCTACGCAGTCGTACGCTGCCCGAAAAGAATCTCAGACCCGTGAACAGAAAAGATAAGGGAAAAAAGAAGGTCTCTGAAGATATCACCCTAAATGACCAAGTCACGAAAGAACTGACTGCTAAGGACCCGCCAAAGAAGAACAAGGTGGACTACAAAAATTCTGGCACACTTGAGGAAGCTACCCTCGCAGCTCAGCATTCTCGACGCCCTTCTGTTATCCAAAGAGGCGAGAGATTCATTGATCAAGGTGCTACAAGAGCCAGGACAATTCCAAGCTTTCCTCGCCGAAGAAAAGATGAAGGACGATCTGGAAGAAATGCATACAGCCGATATCACCTTCGACGACGAAGATCTCCTCCTTGGGACGTGCGAGCACAACCGTCCTCTATATGTCTCAGGATACTGCCACGATATAAAGATAGGCAAAATCCTGGTCGACAATGGGTCTTCCGTCAATCTCCTCAACGTGCGAGTGTTGAAGGAAATCTGCATGAGCGTTCAGCACCTCGCTCGCGATAAAATTATCATCTCCGGTTTTGACTCCCAGTCGTCACAGACTCTCGGGTCTGTGATACTGACGCCGCGCTTCGGGCTACTCGTCACAGATATTAAATTTCACGTCATTGACGCTAAGACTTGCTACAATGCTTTGCTCGGCCAGCCTTGGTTACACGAGTACAACATCATCCCTTCTACACAACATCAGTGCATGAAATACTTCAAGGATGGTCTCGAATACACTGTAACAGGGGAGTTGAATCCATTCTCCGTAAACGAAGTTCGAAAATACGAAGATGCGAAATACTTCTTACCAGATTTCGAGGACACGGAGAGATGTCGCAAGCCGAGGGACAAAGCTATCACCACTATTCCAGTCTTCGGGAGTGATACTGAGAAGGAAGAAGAGATAGTTTATTCGGGGCCGCCTCAACTCTACAACCCAGGACCGTCCGCCTCCATGTTGATCTTCGGCAGCGACTCGGAAGACGAAGTCCATGCTATATTCTCTGCTCGGCTTTCAATACAAACATTCGCTGATGAAGAGCAAAGTTTGCAAATTGCCATGGTTCCGCCCGAACATTATAAAGAGCTCGATACGCTTGAAACTTATAATGTGCAACAACTACAGACATTCTACGTCCCTCCCAGGCGAAAAGGTGAAAAGGCGATCCTATTCTACCGATCCGGGAAACCGGAGTGGAAAAAGAAATTTGGCATGGCGCGGATTCTACACTTGACAAGCTTCAGCCCATTCGTCTGCCGAGATATTACACGAAAGGTTTGAAAAGGCTATTAAAGCGTCAAGGGGTGCCCTTCAGATAGACTACTCGACAAGCTCGATTCTACAACAGGATTTGGGATGTACCCGGAACTCAGCACAAGTTGCCCAACGGGAGAATGGAAACGATCGGGCTTGGATATGTGAAATCCCGGAAACGGGAACGAGTCCATGGTAGCTATGTCATATATGACTTCGATGAAGAAGAGGACGCCCTGTTAAAAGATGCTGATCCTGAACGAAAACAAGGTCCGGTCATCAAAGCGCCGAGTCCGTCATTTGAAGAACGAATGGACAAGCTTATCAGGGAAGTGGGTCAAAAGATCCGGGATGACCATAACCGTGAAATGGCCATTTACGAGAAATCCAGGACGCAGTGCCTCCTTCAACATGCCACGGAGAACGACAATGCTCTTCCTTATCAACCCGTCATACAAAAGGCCCGACACAGAAGCAAAAATAAATCAAGGAGCATGAAAAGCGTCCAACAGCGACAAAGCGCGACCAGCGAGCCACGCGATCGGGAATCGAGTAATCCAGATTCGTCTCTTATAAAGAAGAGTCGAGCATACTCTTTTCCTCAGAACAAAACACGGAAGATGCTCGATCTCGCCATAAGACATCAACTGATTATACTCCCGAAGTCCAAGCACCCCGAGCAAGCTAACGAGATCAATCACCCAGATTATTGCTCCTATCACCGAGTAATAGGACATCCTCTCGAAGACTGCTTCACCTTCAAGAATTGGGTCGAAGACCAATATCAGCTCGGCAAGTTCGCTTTATCCAGCAGTTGGAGGATAAATCCGCCACGGAAGCACGAACCAAAAGCCGCGCATATAGCAAGAGTAGAACCAGATCAACATCGGTCTTGGAAGCGAGCTCGTACTTGTCTCATGATAACGCTATCAAGAGAAGAGCCCGAGGATATGGATGACCCCCCATGGTGCTTCGAAAACAACGACGACGAGGTGATCTTGGAGTTTCCGCCGGCGCCAAAGGAGCTGGAAGATGGAATACATACCACTGCAGATGAACTCAAGAAAATTGATTTGGGGACGATGAGTGATCCGCGTCCGACATTCGTCAGTGAGTTGCTGTCTGAAGAAAGGGTAGCTACACTAAAAGATGTGCTTATGCAACATAAGGATTGCTTCGCGTGGAACTATTCCGAGATGCCAGGACTAGACCCAGAGATTGTTGTGCACAAATTGGCGATATCTTCAGACGTCAAGCCGATCAAACAAGCGCCGATAAGAATGCGGCTCGAGCTTGAGATGAACATCAACGCAGAGGTCAAGAAGCTAATCGACTCTGGCTTCATCTAAGAGGTGCAGTACCCTGACTGGATCGCCAACATCGTCCCGATGATGAAGAAAAATGGAACAGTGCGCATATGTGTGGACTTTCGAGATCTCAATAAAGCCTGCCCGAAAGACGATTTCCCGGTACCAGTCACCGAGCTGATGATAGACAATACGTCCACTCACGAAGTCTTCTCCTTTATGGATGGTTCGTATGGATACAATCAGATAAAGATGCATCCCGAGGACTAGAAGCACACCGCTTTCCGGACCCCTCTGGGCATATTCTGCTACAAGGTGATGCCCTTTGGTCTAAAGAACGCCGGTGCCACCTATCAGAGGGCCATGACGAAGATTTTTGATGACCTCATACATGAAATCGTCGAATGCTATATCGACGACCTCGTAGTTAAAAGCAAATCATATGAAGAACATCTGGAGCATCTAAAGACCGTATTTCAATGCCTTCGGCAATACAACTTGAAGATGAACCCTCTCAAATGTGCATTCGGAGTTTCCTCGGGCAAATTCCTAAGGTTCATTGTCCGACACCGAGGCATCGAGATAGATCCGTCAAAGATCAAAGCAATTATGGAGATGCCCCCGCCAAGGACTCTCAAGCAATTGCGATCTCTCCAAGGGAAGCTCATGTATATCCGGCGATTTATAGCCAATCTCTCAGGCAAGTGCCGCCCGTACAGTCACTTGATGAAGAAAGGGACCCCGTTCGTCTGGGATCACAAATGCCAAGACGCACTGGACGAAATCAAGCAGTATCTGCAGAACCCGCCAGTGCTGGCTGCTCCGGTCAAGGGAAAACCCCTCATTCTGTATACAACCGCCCTTGAAGGTTCCTTAGGCGCATTATAGGCACAAGAGAACGACCAAGGGAAGGAGAGAGCGCTCTACTATTTGAGTCAAGTTCTACTGGGGGCAGAAAGCAATTACTCTCCCATTGAAAAACACTGCCTGGCGTTGATCTTCGCGATAACGAAACTCAGGCACTATGCGTTGGCGCATGAAGTCCGTCTCATATCGAAGGTGGACCCCCTCAAATATTTGATGTCAGAATCCATATTGACAGGACGGCTCGCTAAATGGGCCTTGCTCTTGATGGAGTTCTCAATAACTTTTCAGCCTCTCAAGGCAGTGAAAGGCCAGGCCATCGCCGACTTCCTCGCTGATCATCCGATACCTGCTGATTCCCCTCTGAATTGCGAACTTCCAGACGAACATGCGTTTGACACGATCGACGGAAGCGATACCCAGTGGGAACTTTATTTTGATGGTGCGTCTTCCATGAAGAAGCGCAAACAAAGCACCCCCATAATCAAATCAGGGGTAGGCCTCATCTTCGTAAGTCCGCAAGGAGGGATAATGCGCTTTGCCTTCTTTTTAACAGAGCCGAGGACGAACAATGAAGCCGAGTATGAAGCTTTGATAGCAGGTCTCAAGATCGCCATCGACATGGGGATTGAGAACCTCCTCATATACGGAGACTCCCAGCTGGTCGTTAGTCAAGTAAATGGCGACTACCAGACGTGCAAACCAGAATTAGTGAAGTACGGCGAGAGAGTGCAGCAACTGCTGACTCAAATCCCTTCTTACACCTTGCAAAGCATACCGCGTGCAGAAAATAGCAAAGCGGATGCATTAGCCAAGCTTGCTAAAGAATTGGCTGATGAAAACCTCGATGACGTAAGAATCGTGGTACAAAGCCGTCGGATTCTTGCACCGGCGGAAATATCTCCAGAGTCGTCTAAAGAAAAGGGAGCGATCGAGCAAATGGCTCTGCAAGTAAAAGACCAGGAAAAGGTTAAGGATTGGAGAGAAGTCTTCATAGACTACTTCAAATCCCGTCAAACACCTGAAGATGCGTCCTCAAGACATCAGCTTATGAAACGAGCTCTGTCTTTCGCTTTCGTCAATGATACCCTGTATAAGAGGTTGTTTGATTCTTTGTGGCTAAGATGCCTGGGACCCGAAGAAGCAAAGAGAGTCGTCCAAGAAACTCACGATGGACTCTGCGGTTCTCACCAAGCCGGGCCGAAGATGAAGCTGAAAATCAAAAGGATGGGCTACTATTGGCCCATGATGATCCAGGACTGCCTTGAGTATGCGAAGCAATGCCACTCGTGCCAGATCCATGGGGACTTTATCCACCAGCATCCAAATCCACTACATCCAACGATGGCAAGCTGGCCGTTCGAGATGTGGGGAACTGACATAATCGGCCCCATCGAACCAGCATCGTCCAGAGGACATCGGTTCATTTTGGCGACAACTGATTACTTCTCCAAGTGGGCAGAAGCAGTACCGCTAAGGGAAGTGAAGACGGTGAATATCCTCCACTTCTTCAAGACACACGTCATTTATCGGTTTGGAACTTCGCGACGGATTATCTCCGATAACGGACCAGCCTACAGAAGCCACAGGATCAGCCGCTTCGCACAACAGCACAACATAGACTGGAGATACTCCTCGGTTTATAATCTCCGAGCTAACGGTCTAGCCGAGGCTTTTAACAAGACCTTAACGAAGATCGTGAAAAAGACGGTGTCTCGAAATAAAAAGGACTGACATGAGAGATTGCATGAAGCTCTCTGGACGTATCGGACCACGTTCAAGACGGCCACGAACACAACTCCATACGCATTGGTATTCGGTACAGAAGCGGTACTCCCCCTCGAGATAGAGTTACCCTCTCTACGAGTGGCAGTTCATTACGAGCTAACGGATGAAGAGAACGCTCACCTTCAGCTTGAGGAGCTCGATGCCCTTGATGAAACCCGGCTCATAGCACAACAAAATCTAGAGGCTTATAAAGCAAAGATGACGCGCTCATATGAAAGGTTGACTAGGCCGAGGACATTCCGCCAAGGCGAACTCGTGCTAGTGGTCAAAAGACCTATGATCCCCAATCGCGCCAAACGGGGGAAATTCGAGCCAAACTATGAAGGCCCGTACATCATAGACAAGGTCTACCAGGATGGGGCCTATCTACTCATGGACATGCATGGCGAAAGACCTTTCAGGCCAATAAACGGTCGCTTCCTGAAGAAATACTACGCTTGACGAGTCACGGCCTAGGTCAATGAAAGATGACGACGACTATGTCCACTCACTATCTTCCTAAGCCCAAACTCTATGAGTAGTAGTCGGCTTATCGGACCGAAATGTCCTAAAACTAACAACGGACCGAAACGTCCTTAAACTAACAACGGACCGAAACGTCCTTAAACTAACAACGGACCACTATGTCCTAAAACTAGCCGTTGACCGAGATGTCGATAAACTATGGCGGATTGCAGCATCCTAAAGCTGATACAAAAAAAAAGAAGAAAAAAAAGAAGAAAAAAGAAAACGGTATGTCCATAAGCAAAATGGGCACGGATGAAAACTCGAAAGGACTCCGTGAGTAAAAACAGCAAGGCTACCGGCGAGTTTTGTGAAAACCCGAAAGGGTGCAATCTCGTTAAAAGACACTTGCAAGGTCCTCTCGACTTTGTAAGGAGAAACCACCTGCGTGAGATCCTTACGACTCACAAGGGAGCAACACACTTAGGGATCCTCACGATTCTTAAGGAGAAATTACACTTGCGAGATCCTCACGACTCGTAAGAAGAACCCTCTTATGGGACCCTCACGGCTCATAAGATTTGAAAGTTTTAAGATACAGGGATCTGAACCTGTTCTTAAGCAGCCCCCACAACCTCCGATAATGCCCTACAAGTGGTTCAGTACTGACCCTTGTATACAATCCACGGGCGCGAATAAACATCTCCCTAACAAAGCCCCATCCGTGACTAGGGATATGTCTGCACGGTGAACAGCCCTTATAAATCCTCTCGACTTAGAAGGAGAAAACACTTTTGTAAGATCCTTACGACTTATAGGAGATCATACGCTTAGGAATCCTCATGACTCCTAAGGAGAAAACACACCTACGAGATCCTCACGACTCGCAGGGAGAAATACCTTTGTGAGACCCTTACGGCTCATGAAGTCAAAAGCCTTAGTCGACAAAATCCTAACCCTGTCTACTAAGCCACCTTTGTTCAACATCGACAAAGGCAAATGATGATTCGCTCCTGGCAATATCCCAGTTGTAGCGGTGCTGATGCCGAAATCGGTGTCTAATCCCAAGCTTGCAGCAAAAAGCTTGCGGGCCACACATGCATACGAAATAGCCGAAATGATGGGGCAACTTGCAACAAAATCAGCAAGTAAAAATGTATGCATGCGAAATAGCCAAAATGATTGGGCAACTCGCAATAAAAAATAGCGAGTAAAAATAAAATAAATAGCCGAAATGATTGGGCACCGCGAAAAATAGCCGAAATGATTGAGCAGTCGCAACCTTCGCGATATAAAAGCTAAAATGATAGAGTATCGCGGAAAGAAATAAAATAAAAATAAAAATGAAATCTATGCCCTACAGGTGATATCATGTCAATCCCTGTATATAATCCAGGGGCGCAAATAAATAGGGAATCACACCCTTCCTCCCCAAGCTTCATCAGAAGGAGAGGCCAAATCTCAACGGTTCACAGATAGCCTGGAGATCATCTCAGCATTCGTCTCATTGCAACGGACACAACATCAAGCAAAGCAGAACAACGGCAACCCCCAGTTCCATGACTCGGCGGTGCACAGATAACCAAGAGTCAAACCCCGACTCCGTGAAATGCGGATAAAGTCAAAATTCCTGGCTACGTAGAATGCGGATTACATCACTCTTGACCCCGTGGAAAACGTCCAGAGCGGATCCTGGTCTTCGTAGAGCACGGCAATGACCCCGTGTGAAGCATCCAGAGCGGAGCCTGGTCCTCGCCGAACACGGCAGTGAACCCGTGGGAAGCATCCAGAGCAAAATTCCTGGTTACATGGAACGCGGCAATGACCCCGTGGGAAATGTCCAGAGCGGATCCTAGTCCTCGCGGAGCATGGCAGTGAACTCGTGTGAAGCATCCAGAGCGGAGCCTGGTCCTCACAGAGCACGGCAGTGAACCCGTAGGAAGCATCCAGAGCGGAGCCTAGTCCTCGCCGAACACGGCAGTGAACCCGTGGGAAGCATCTAGAACAAAATTCCTGGTTACGTAGAACGCGGCAATGACCCCGTGGGAAACGTCCAGAGCGGATCCTGGTCCTCGCGGAGCACGGCAGTGAACCCGTGTGAAGGATCCAGAGCGGAGCCTAGTTCTCGCCGAATACGGCAGTGAACCCGTGGGAAGCATCTAGAGCAAAATTCCTGGTTACGTGGAACGCGGCAATGACCCCGTGGGAAACGTCCAGAGCGGATCCTGGTCCTCGCAGAGCACGACAATGAACCCGTGTGAAGCATCCAGAGCGGAGCCTGGTCCTCGCAGAACACGGCAGTGAACCCGTGGGAAGTATCCAGAGCAAACATTGGACTGTGAGGTCCTTAAACTCATAGACTATGATGTCCTTAACCTCGACCGTGATGTCTTAAAACTAACAATGGACTGTGGAGTCCTTAAATCCACGGACTATGATGTCCTTAACCTCGACCGTGATGTCTTAAAACTAACAACGGACTGTGGAGTCCTTAAATCCACGGACTATGATGTCCTTAACCTCGACCGTGATGTCTTAAAACTAACAACGGACTGTGGAGTCCTTAAATCCATGGACTATGATATCCTTAACCTCGACCGTAATGTCTTAAAACTAGCGACGGACTGTGGAGTCCTTAAATCCACGGACTATGATGTCCTTAACCTCGACCGCGATGTCTTTAAACTATGGTACCCTGGAAAACATCCAGAGCGGAGCCTGGTTCTCGCCAAACACGGCAGTAGACCCGTGGGAAGCATCCAGAGCAACCCCTGACCCCGTGAAATACGAATAAGGGCAACTTCACCCATCACTTGCGGGTCCTCACGACTCGCAAGGGAGCAAATTTTCTTGTGAGATCCTTACGACTTTCAAGAGAAAACACGCTAAGGAATCCTCACGATTCTTAAGGAGAAATTACACCTACGGGATCCCTTCGACCTGTAGGGAGAAAAACTCTTTATGAGACCCTCACGGCTCATAAAGTTGAAAAGTCTTAGGAGGCAGATCTTAACCCTGAATCCTAAGCCATCGTTGTCCTGCAAAGAGATCAAGATAGACTATCCGCAGAATACATTCAATAAAAAGGGACACACCATTGAGAAGAAAAATATGTCTTTTATTCATGAACCAAAATGGATACAAAGTACAATTCGTGAAAGAACAAAAATATACTCTTATTCAGGAGTATGTACAAAAAAAAGAAGATATACAAGTCTTCAGGTCAGCGGGCGATTTAGCATCTTGGTCAGCTCATCCCTCTTTCGCTGGGCCACGCCTTCGTGATTCAGTATCGCCAGAAGACGGGCCTCCGCCTGAGCCTGCTGGGCCTGATATGAGGCAAGCCGGCTTTCGAGCTCTTTCTCGGTGACTTTGTAAGCCTCAACCCTTTCGCGAGTAAACATGGCGGCCTTGTCGATGGCCACCACCTCCTTGATGGCCTCTTGAAGCACTCGCCAGAGTTCATACGCTTTGTTGGCCTTGGCTGTAAGGTTGGCTTGGAGCTCGTTCAGCGTCTTCGAAGCCAGCACCCTCTCCGAGAATTTGCGACCGAGCCTCTTCTCGCATGATACCATATTCGCCGCGCACCGCTCTATCAGACCCCGCAAGCCCGCTTTCGCAGCCACAGCCTCCGAAGAAAGGCGGGTACACTCAAGTACGTGTAGACAAGCCTCCACCTGCCGGCAAAACTCAACCCAGACTCGCACCACTGCCTCGCTATGATAGGTGGAAAGAAAGGGAAGAGAGCCGTTAGCTTCTGCAGCAAACGCCTCGGCCGTGATTACACTTCCCGCACGAAGCTCCTCGATCAGGGATGACAGGGAGTCGAGGCTTAATTTTATCAGACGGTCTGAGGCTCACAAAGCATAAGGGCTGGGCGGCATGGCGATGCGCGACTCCAGCGCTGTGAGAACTGGTAGGGCTATTCAGATTTATAAAAGATCAGTGAAACTTTTTAAGCAAAAGAACAAGTGGAACAAAATTGAGACTTCACTTACCCACAGTCATGCAAGAAGGAGCTGAAGGCTCCCCTGGCCCTTCGAGAACCTCAATCTCGTCGTCGGCCTCCAGAACTGTAAAGGACATCAATGTCGTTTTGCGAAATAACAACAATGCTATAAAAAGACGGTGGACAACACTAACCTTGCCCAGAAGAGAGGACGATGCGTTGAGGAGATATCGTTTGTGGAGCAGCCATCTCCAACAGGCGCTGAAAAGACTGCCTGGGAGACAAGTCGGCAATCGAAGCCGCCAATCCGTGCAACTCTGAAAAAACAGAAAAAGTTCAGATAATGGAAAGGATACTAATTCAAAATGTAGAAGCTTACCTTCGATGCTTCTCCCATTCTGAATAGGAGGGATAGCAGCTTCAACGGCCTCCGCCGCGACCTCGGGCTCCAACAAAGGGGGGGTAGTCTCGACTACCTCCATCCTAGCCTCCGGGCCGCCCCTAGGGAGATCCGTTGGGACGGCGACCACCAAGGGTGCCTCTCTCGAAGGAGCGAGTGCTTCGGGAGCAAGAACCACCGCAGGAGGCTCTATCACAAGAGGGACCGTTTCATCAACCCCCTCCACATTGAGCAGTGTTTCACAAAGGGTATCAGCAGGCTCTACAGTCAACAAACCCATGGGAACCTCCCCCATCGCCGAAGTCTCTGCACAGTTCACACAAGAATAAGAATACATATATACAAGTGCAGACAATATGAAGTATTACAAAGAAATACAGGAACATACCAATGCATAAGGAAGCTTTCAATATGGCTAGTTCAAGCCAATGCTCCTCCTCGAGGAGGTGTGCTCGCCGAGGTTCAAGGGTGGACTCGTGGCCGCCAGTCCACAATGAAAGTGCATCTGCAGTGTCCTCCGAAGCAGCCTGTTTAAGGGCCATTTCGCCCCATTCCTCCATAGGGCCGATGAATCGCCGCCGGATCCACGAAGGGTCTTCATAAAAAATGACAGCTGGGTAGGGCTTCTTCGGAATTCTTACGTTCTTTGACTCATCTTGAGAACGTCTTATAGCCTCAGCCAATTGTGCGGCTTCCTCGGCAGTTGAATTTTGAAAAAGCAGGCCAGCGTCCGACTCCTGCAGGGCCAATGGTTCATCCTGAAAAATGGGCTCAGACTCTACTAAAGAATTGAGCAAGTTGGTAGCCACTTTCCTTCGCCGCTTGGATCTAGAGCCGACCGCCGAGGACGATCGTTTCCTCCCCCGTGGAGCCTTGGCATGACGCCGACCCACCTCACCTTCAACACCCTCGTTCCCATCACCCTTGCTTGATGCTGCGACCAAGGATGACATAGTCATTGTCGACGCCACGGGTGGTGGTACTGCTACCGGAGCCCTTTTACCCCTCGACCGAGCCCGGGTATCCAATGGCATGCCAATTGTGGGAGTGAGGTCCACCTCCGACTCCCCCGGAATGAGCGCGACACTAGTATCCCTCAGGGGAAAGCGGACCGGTGCGCGCGGTCGCGGCGGAACTCCCGTGGATTGAACCTGAGCAGGAGTACCATATCCAAGGAGCACCCTCTTCTCCTCAGCAATAATCGGGCTGACCCGATGAAGGTACCAGCCCGTAAAGGATCCCACGCATCGGGGAATATCGTCAGCTTCAGGGATCATGAAGTAAGAACCAGTGTTCAGCCTCATGAAGTGATGAGCAGCATCACGAATAGCTTCGGGTGAAGGGACCGGCGCAACTGTGAAAGCCTCAAAGGGAACGCCATGATCATATCCAAGCTGTCGGGCGAAGCGATGCGGATTGTACCGCATAAAAAGAGCCACACTGTTCTGATGAAATACCAGATAACCTGGTCTGATCGTGTACAAGTGTGTGGCCTCCCGGGGCTTCAGAGAAGGCACCTCACCTTTCGACTGGTCGTGGAGTTGTTGAATCGGACCTGAAAGAGCAGATAGAACCCAATCAACAAATACCAGTCCTCCCGCGCTAGCATAGGGAGCAATCAATGCACGAATGGCCCCAAATTGAGTCGGGTCAGGGGCAGAAGCATCCACTAGTCGCATGAGCCGCGGGAAAGTGTAGGCGTCGTAAAATGCAGGTCTCTGGTGCGCAGCAAAAGCTCCCAACACGTGCATCTCGATCCAAGACGTGAAGTAATGGAGAGAAAAATTTACTACGTCCACGCCGGGAGTCGAAGTATTAGCCGCGGCACCTAATCCATGATAGAGATGCGCTAGCGCCGGGATGCCTACGGCCAGTGTCCCCTCAGCGATACGATGAGCCGGATAGATAACCGAGACTCTTATGAAGCGGCGATGCATTGGGATGACGAACCAGCTAAGCCAGATACTGATAAAACCCACAAAGAATGTCTCCTCGTCTATGCCGGGAGCTGCAATCGATTCGAAAGATACCGGCGGTATAATGGGAATATAATACTGCGGTTAATCCGATTCCTTAGTTGGCCGCCTATTCAAACCAAACCCAAAGGGCTCATTGATATTTGCAAACTTTGGAGCCGTCTTCGATAGAACGCCCTCGCGAAGGAAGCAAGCGATGAAGCTCTTAAAGGTGACGCCCTGTTCCTCCGACTCTGTGAACAGTTTGTCAAAGATGCCTAGGGCCTTGATCAAACTCGGGCGCTTGTGGCGGACGGCAGTCTCAGTAGACAAGCTGTCGAGCATTGCGGGCTCAGTCTCGAAGACGTACTAGTCAGAATCAGCAATTCCTCATAAAATGTCCCTCTGATTGGCAGCCCTGAGATCTCGCGGAATTCTTCCAAGGAAATCGAAACTTCGCGGTCCCCTAGGAGGAAAGTGTTGGTGGGGAGATTCCACTGGTTCAGGAAGGCCTTAACCCACCAGACGTGAGGAGATGGGTAGTGGAAGAGGGACGCATAGATCGCCTGGTAAAGCCCGACCTTCTGCAGTCGCGCGCGATGGGCGGACAGGATGTAGCGAGCCCAAAGAAGGTAGCCCGTTGGGTGTCGAGGGGTGAGCCATATTTTGTAGATCTGCCCCCACGGTTGGGTCTCGCCCTGGCAAATACGGCGTCCCAGAATATCTATGGCCGGGATAGGATGATTCGGGATGCCCGTCGTCGAAGGCTCAAGTCGTCCCATCGGAGTCCAATTAGGCATCTCTACAGTAAAGACCGTCCCTGGAGGATCCATCGGCAGGAACGGAAAGGTAAGCTCCGTCGGTACTTCGCAAAGAAAACTCCGGCGACCCCGGATGATGTGACTGTACCAGGTCCCCCACAGGAGTAGATTGGTGCAATTCGGATCATGAGCCCTGATCATTGCTATCACTTCCTCGTCAGATGGCGATTGGGGAAAAGCGGCTTCCGAGCGAGTGAAAAGGAAATACGGAACAGACGTCATTGTACCTGAAATAAAGAAAGGGAAAACTGTTAATGCGAAGCCAACAGTGATTACAGATACATATATATAAAAAGACAGTGACAGGGGACTCATTTTATGGGACCATTGGTTACAAAATACATGGGTCCCACCAAATCAAGATGGCGGCTGGCTAATGATGAGGCAAAGTAATTATAATGAGACAAAAGGAAGATTCTCATTAAATAGACAGTGGATTTCAAATGACCCTACACATTCCCCTAAAAAGAAATCCATCTTGGATTCTGTAACAAATCAAACAGAATCAAGGGACTTAAATTCCCAGAAAAAAGTGACACTGCAGGCCTCTTCTTCTTGGTTGCAAAGAGACAACTCAGGGCAAGAAAACCCCAAGAAGCTCTCTGGAAAGAACTAAGTTCTTCATAAGAATTAAATTCCTTTTGGAAAAGGGGAATTAAATTCCCAGAGACTCTTTTTTGAGATGGAATTAAATTCCATGAAAAAGGCAAACACCGCCATTAAACCCTGAAGATAAGAGAAACCCTAAAGGGTCTGTTGATGAAAGATTGAATAGTTTTCTCTTTATTTTAAAGAACTTAAAAATGGGTTCTTGTTAAGAGGGAAAACCCTTGGTATGGATTTAAAATCCCATGGTGATTTCTGTGAAAGTTCTTCGTTCGTTCAAGATCATTACCTGAAGAAAAGGAAATCTTTCAACAGAGTTAAACTCTGGAAAATTTTCAAGGCAGAGAACTAAGCTCTGGGAACGAGAATTAAATTCTCAAAAGGGAAAAAGTTAGCAAAGGAGGAAGATGAAAGAGTGGAGGCGCTTCTGAAGAGACCCCTGCATTTATAGGATGTGATGGAAACGCTTCATCTCCCCGATTCCCTAGATGGATCCAACGGTCACAAAAGTGACAGCGTTGCACTCACGTGCAGACACGTGAGAGCAACGCTGTAGGGGCATTTGTTTCCTGATTAAAAAATCAGGAATTATCTCAATGAGGTATCACGTGTTCACACGTGACCAATGGTCACGTGATGACACGTGATGGATAAAACCCCATCAAGCAGAAAGGAAAACAAACGGCTGAAAGATGACTCAATTGGGGGTCACGTGCTCACACGTGACCAAGTGTCATGTGCCAGCACGTGACAGGCTTTGAAAGCCTTGCGGCTTAATAGAATTTAATTCTAAAAATCGGGAATTACCTCAATGAGGTATCACGTGCTCACACGTGACCAACGGTCACGTGTTGACACATGACAACTAAAACAGAAATAAAATAACAAACGTCTGAAGGAAATACCTCAATGAGGTGTCACGTGCTCACACGTGACCAATGGTCACGTGTTGACACGTGATGGTTAAAACTGAAGCGTAAGTAAACGCTGAGAAAAGGACTCAATTGGGAGTCACGTGCTCACACGTGATCAAGGGTCACGTGTCAGCACGTGACTGGCTTCGAAAGCCTTACAGTTAATAGAATTAAAATTCTAAAAGCTTCTAAATCTTTCCAAATGGAAAAGGATTATGTGGACCGTTGGATTAAAGATCTAAGGGTGATTAAAAATCACCAATTTATGGAAAGATTTTAGACAAGGAAAGATTTCCCTGAAAATCTCACCAGAAATAACAAACAGAATATCTTTGGATTTAAAATCCAATGGTGAATAAAATTCACTTAATGATCTAAAGGCTCATATCAATTATGAAAACAAACAAGACCTTTCAATGAAAGATTTGCTAAACAAATTGATTCTTTTCCTTCTCCTATAAATAGGAGCCAAGAGGAAGAATTAAAAAGGAGGATAGAGAGTTTTTGGAGATAAAGTTTTGGAATCTTGAAATTTCAGAGAGAAAAGAAAGGAGAATATAATTCTCAACAAAGAAAAACCCTAGGTGAGAAAAGAAAAGGGATCAAAACTTCAAACAGAGAATTTAATTCTCAAATCTAAGAGTTTAACTCTTCTGCACAAAAGAACTTAGTTCTTCCTTTGGTTGAAGATCTGCAAAGAGCACATCTCCACATAAGTTGAGAATTTAATTCTCATCAGGTTGAGATCCTGCCATGCAGATCCGAAACTTAGAGGGGGAATTGAGTTTAGAGAATTTAATTCTCCCAAAACAAAACTAGGGTTTAACCCTAATTGAGAATTTAATTCCCTCAAATTCACAGGAATTTAATTCCTCTTAAAAAATGAAGTTAGGGTTACACCATATACAAGATTTTAATTCTTTTATATATATGGGAATTTAATTCCTCTAAAAGAAAATTAGGATTTAACCCTATATAAGAATTTAATTCTTTCATAATAGGAATTTAATTCTTCCAAATCATGATCAGGGTTTAACCCTACAGAGAATTTAATTCTCAAAATAAAATAATGAGACTAAAGAGATCTCTGTGCATGCAAAGAACTAGGGTCACGTGTCCCCACGTGACCCCTGAAAAGATCCCCACAAATGAGAAAAAATTAGCTTTGAGGCAATGCCTCATGTGTTCCCACGTGACCCTCATTGTAAATGGAATAAAAGCAAAGGCAAAATCTGACTTGGACGCTCTCACGTGTTACCACGTGACCCCTAATAAATGTTCTAATAAATCAGGGCATGAGCATACATCACGTGCCCACACGTGATGGCTATGAAAATTAAAAGTGTTTAACACTTGTTTGCAGAACAAAATAAAGGGGATCTGGCCTCGCTTTTGATGCCATCATGTGCTCCCACGTGACCCCTTCTCCTTCTAGTGTTTAACACTAATCTGACAATTCTGTTTCCAGTGTTTAACACTGCTATCTTTTTGTATTTAACACTAATTTGAGAATCACATTTCTAGTGTTTAACACTAATTTGATAATCTTATTTTCAGTGTTTAACACTGTTGTTCTCTAGTGTTAGCCAAATTGGCTAATTTTCTAGAGGCAAAGCCTCCCCTTCAATTGAATCTCAAAATTGAGTAAAAATTCAGAGGTATAATGTTTAATCCTCAGCCAAAGACCCAAATGTTATCAAAGCCCTCAAACTCTTGTTTAGCATTGCTAAATAATGTGGGCTTGAACCCAGACAAATGTCTAATGGTCCAACAGAGGGCCAATACTTCAAACTTAATTGGATTTAGCCCAAGTTGGCCATAAGTCCTCAATTCAGACTCAACTGAGCCAATGTGCTCATAATTTAATTAATCGATCTCAGTTCCAAATTGGACTACAGATCATTTAATCCACTTTGGTGCAAGGGTACATCTCTTCACTCTTCTGATATTTGTCGTTGTAATCCTTCAACGTCTTCAGAGAGGTGATGGGTCCCGACAACCATACATTTCTACGGACTGTGGGGTCCTTAAACTTATGGACTATGATGTCCTTAACCTCGACCGTGATGTCTTAAAACTAACATTAGACTGTGAGGTCCTTAAACTCATAGATTATGATGTCCTTAATCTCGACCGTGATGTCTTAAAACTAACATTTGACTGTGAGGTCCTTAAACTCATGGACTATGATGTCCTTAACCTCCACCGTAATGTCTTAAAACTAACATTGGACTGTGAGGTCCTTAAACTCATGGACTATGACGTCCTTAACCTCGACCGTGATGTCTTAAAACTAACAACGGACTGTGGAGTCCTTAAATCCACGGACTATGATGTCCTTAACCTCGACCGCGATGTCTTTAAACTAACATTGGACCGTAATGTCCTTAAACTAATTATTGACCGCAATGTCACTAAACTAAACAATAGAGCCCAATTGCTCTCTTGTCGGATCTAAACGGTCCCGTTAAGTTGATCTTAGTCTAAAATGAGACTAACGTATCCTTAACTAACGTTTAAGTTGATCTTAGTCTCAAATGAGGCTAACGTATCCTTAAACCCAACCCCCCCAACCCAAATCTAAGAAAGATACGGATTTGGACTAGTCCACGCCCTACGGGCGACAATATAACTTAGTCTCCGTATACAATCCACGGGCAACCAAACACAAAACAAACACCCACGACACGAAGTGAGCATCCAGAGAAGGAGAAAGTTGTTACCGCGATGCAGTAGCATAATTAACTACAGGGGCTTACGCCTGCAGGGAAGAGCATCCCCACAATCAAAAACCCCTCAAGCGAGGGGGAATCTGACGAAATCTGCTACATCGGCCGCATCCGTTTAAACCTTCGATACATGGTGCCATAAATCAACTTGGTATCTTCGGAGAGGTGGACGGATAGCACCAATTAGCATCTGCCCCGAATCTCAGGTTAGACGTCCGTCTTGCGCGTCTTTCGGCGGGGAACACGCTTGGCGGGCAATTTGGGGCGACGAGTCCCGATTTCAGTACCCATACCAGACTCGGGAGACGCCACAACCACCGCTTCTATAGGCACACGGGGTAGGGGCAGCTCAGGCATGACACATGGTATCACAACCGCAGTAGCTTCCCTCAAGGGAGGACGGATGATGGTTCGTCGCTTCAGGGGAACGACTGAATTACCAGCCGGGGTGGTGCCCTTGCGATCAAGCAGTAATCGCTTTTCTTCCCTAATAACGGCGCCCATCGAATGTTGATACCACACCACACATGCGTTCAAGATTCGCGTGAAGCAACTCGGCTCACTGATAAAGAAATTGGAGCCTGTGTTCAACCGCATAAAATGGTACAATGCATTTCGAATACCTTCTTCTGTGGCAGCTGGCTCAACTAGGAAGGCTTCAAGCGGGACACCCTGATTATAACTTGATTGCTGGGCAAAACGGTGCGGGTTGTACCGCATGAACAACGCCAAATCGTTCTGCCTAAACAAGAGAAAGCCTGGCCTAATTGAATATAGATGATGAATCTCCCGAGCTTTCAAAGTGGAGACCCCGTTTTTAAAAGTGTCCCGCAGTGGCTGCACCGATTTTGTGGATTCTTTGCCAATGGTTGGAACCTTATCGACAAAGGTCATGCCATCTCCAATCGTACGCGGACGAAGGAGCACGCCCCTAGCCTCCCGCTTTGTTGGATTTATAACGGATGCGTCAACTAAGTGCATAATCCGAGGAAAGTTGTATTTATCGTAGAAACAAGGTTGTTTATGGACACCAAAAGCGCCAAGTACGTGCAGCTCGATCCATGACATAAAATAATGCAGCGAGAAAGTGACGGGTTGTACCCCTGGCTGAGTGGTGTCCGCCTCTAAACTGAGACCATGGTACAGGTGTGCTAACCCAGCAATTCCGATAACCACTTGCATTCCTGCAACCATACGATGGGCTAGGTAGAAGACTGATGGCCTCATATAACAGGGATGCATCGGAAGCATGAACCAGTTCAGCCATAAGCCAATGAACCCCAGCACGAACATCTCTTCATCGATGTGCGGGGCAGCAAGCTCCGTGAAGGGAACAACAGGAGCAGCCGCAATAAAGAAATTCTTTAAATCCGCCTCCGCCGTCAGTTGGTTATCCAAACCAAAACCAAACGGGGCGTCAAGCTTGGCGAACAGTGCAACTTGCTTCGATAGGGCTTCCGGACGAAGAAAGCGAGCGATGAAGTCTGCATAGCTAGCTCCATGCCCTCCGGACTCCAGAAATAGACTTTCGTACATATTCAACACTTTGAGCAAGCTCGGGAATTGGTGTTGAATGGCGTTCTCTAGGGTAAGACCCGTTACCACTGATTTGGTGGCAAAGATGTACTCGTCCGGAGGAAGCAGCTCCTCGTAATGTTCTCCTCTAACGGGTAATCCAGAGATCTCTGCAAACACTTCCAAAGATATTGAGACTTCTCGATCTGACAGAAGGAAGGTGTGGGTCGAAATATTCCATTGCTCCAGAAAAGCCTTGACCCACCATGCAGGAGGTGCGGAATATTGGAAGAAAGAAGCGTAAATCAAGGGATACAACCCGAGCTTCAGCATCAGCGACTTCTTGGCCGACAAAATATAGCGGGCCCACTGCAAATACCCAGCCGGATGACGAGGAGTTAGGCCTATCATGTACGGCTGCCCCCAAGGGCACGACTCGCCCTGACATATGCGCCGCCCTAGAGTATCCAAAGCCGTCGGCGGCTGTACGGGTATTGCAGCAATAGCAGGCTGAAAGAGGCCCTCTGAGGTCCAGTTGACCTCCTCCATGGCATAGTTCACCGGAGGTGCGTCAGCATAAGGGTTCGCCGAAATGGGCTCCGAAGGTGCCTGTTCCCTGATTAAAAATCAGGAAAAGATTCAGAAGAGGCATCACATGCTCACACGTGACCAGTGATCACGTGTTGGCACGTGATGGTTAAGCAGCGGCACAGAACGTATTTGTTCTCTAATTAAAAGTCAAGAAGAAGCTTCAGAAGAGGCATCACGTGCTCACACGTGACCAGTGGTCACGTGTTGGCACGTGATGGTTAAGCAGCGGCCAGAGAACAGAGCGCAGAAGAAGAGAAGCCCATCTCAGGGGTCACGTGCCTACACGTGACCAGGGGGCACGTGGATACACGTGACCGGCTTTAAAAGCCTTATTCTTTGACAGAATTAAATTCTGTGGGAAGATCTTTCAAATCTTTCCAAAATGAAAAAGGATTATCTGAAACCGTTGGATTAAAAATCTAAAGGTGATTAAATATCACCAATTTATGGAAAAATCTTGGACTTGGAAAGATTTCCCCCTAAATCTAACCGAAATAACAAAGAGATATCTTTGGATTTAAAATCCAATGGTGAATAAAATTCACCTAACAATCTAAAGGCCCAGATTAATGATAAATATAAATCAAATCTCTCAATGAGAGATTTACTAAACAGATTGATTCTTTTCCTTCTCCTATAAATAGGAGCCAAGAAAAGAAAAGGAGGGACTTTTGGGACCTTTTCTTTTGATACACAGAGAGAGAGAGATATAGAGCCTTTGATTCTCTGCAAAAGGAAAAACCTTAGGTAAGAAAAGAAAAGGGAGGCTTCAAAGGAGAATTGAATTCTCAAAAGAGTTTAACTCTTATATAAAGAAAGGAACTTAGTTCTTTCTCTGGTTGAGGATCTGCAAAGTGCACATCTCCCCATGAACTAAGAATTTAATTCTCATTGGGTTGAGATCCTGCCATGCAGATCTAAAACACAGAGGAGGAACTGAGTTTAGAGAATTTAATTCTCACAGAATTACAGGAATTTAATTCCTTTGAGATAAAATTAGGGTTTAACCCTAGAAATTTAATTCCTTCAGAATGGACAGAACTAGGGTTTAACCCTAATCGAGAACCTAATTCTCTCAAAATCACAGGAATTTAATTCCTCTAAAGTTTATTGTTAGGGTCTAACCCTATGAAGAATTTAATTCTTAAAAGATGAACAGATCTTTAAAACATGCAAAGAACCAGAGTCACGTGCTACCACGTGACCCCTGCAAAGATCCACAGAAAAGAACTTTGAAGCAACAGCTCACGTGTTTCCATGTGACTCCTGCAAAGATCCATAAAAAAGAACTTTGAAGCAATGTCTCACGTGCCCCACGTGATCTCTAAAGCACACAGAGAAAAAGGCAAAAGAAACAGAAAAGAGCTCTAGGGCGCTCTCACGTGCTACCACGTGACCCCTTGGCTGAAGGTTTAACAGACAAACACCCAAATTCCCATCACGTGACAGCGCGTGATACTTCAAAATATTCAATACTTTTGACTGAATAAAATAAGGGGAATCAGGGCGCTCTCACGTGTCCACACGTGACCCCTCTCTCCTTAGTGTTTAACACTAACCTGGAGATTTTGTCCCCAGTGTTTAACATTGATTTTCTTAGTGTTTAACACTAATTGGAAAACTCTATTTGCAGTATTTAACACTGATTTGTTTAGTGTTTAACACTAATTTGAAAACTCTGTTCCCAGTGTTCAACACTGATTATCTTTTAGTGTTTAACACTAACTTGTTAATCTTATTCCCAGTGTTCAACACTGTAGGTCTCTAGTGTTTAACACTAGTTTTAGCCCAATTGGCTAAGTTTCCAGAGGCAAAGCCTCTCCTTCAATGAACCAACAGAGGGCCAATATCCCAAACATGATTGGACTTAGCCCAAGCTGGCCATAAGTCCTCAATTCAAACTTAACTGGGCCAATGGGCTCATAATATAATAATTGATCTTAATTTCCAAATTGGACTACAGATCACTTAATCTACCTTGGTTTAAGGGTACATCTCTTCACTCCTTTGATACTTGGCGTTGTAATTCCTCAACGTCTTCAAAGAGGTGACGGGTCCCGATGACCACACATTGATACGGACTGTGGGGTCCTTAAACTCATGGACTATGAGGTCCTTAACCTTGACCGTAATGTCTTAAAAATAACGCCGGACTGTGGGGTCCTTAAACCCTCGGACTATGACGTCCTTAACCTTGACCGGAATGTCTTAAAACTAACAACGGACTATGATGTCCTTAACCTTGACCGTGATGTCTTAAAACTAGCATCGGACTGTGGAGTCCTTAAATCCACGGACTACGACGTCCTTAACCTTGACCGCAATGTCTTAAAACTAACACTGGACCGCAATGTCCTTAAACTACCTATTGACCGCAATGTCACTAAACTAAACAACAGGGTCCCCTTAAATGCTCTCTTGTCGGATCTAAACGATCCCATTAAGTTGATCTTAGTCTAAAACTAGACTAACGTATTCTTAACAAACGTTTGAGTTGATCTTAGTCTCAAATGAGGCTAATGTATCCTTAAACACAACCCCCAAACCCAAATCTAAGAAAGATACGGATTTGGACTAGTCCACGCCCTACGGGCGACGACATAATTTAGTCTCCGTATACAATCCATGGGCAACCAAACACAAATCAAACACACACGACACGAAGTGACCATCTGGAGGAGGAGAAAGTTGTTACCGCAATACGGTAACGTAATTAACTGCAGGGGCTTGCGCCTGCAGGGAAGAGCGTCCCCACAATCAAAACCCCCTCACGCGAGGGGGAATCTGACGAAGTCTGCTACATCGGCCGCATCCGTTTAAACCTTCGATACATGATGCCATAAATCAACTTGGCATCTTCGGAGAGGTGGACGGATAGCACCAATTAGCATCTGCCCCGAATCTCAGGCAAGACCGACCATGTCTTGGCCGTCTTTCGGAGGGGAACAGATTTTGGTACGCCCGGTGGGACCTTTTCCTCTTTCCACTCCACACTTCGTGTGTCGTGATTCGCGAACCAATCGCGGTTCGCTAATGGTTGCCCTTGGGTTTCGAAGTACTAAGATTTGGTGTTTCGTTTGCTGCAGAAAGCAAAAGGATCAATGGCTGGCAACTGCTCAAGCTGCTCCAACTGCAAATGCAACCGACGCTTCGCCTCACCTGGAGGTGTAGCCTATGGACCGCAGGCTGCTTCCCTATTCACTATGCCTGTGGAGCAAGTGACTCAGGCTACCACCGGTCTGTTCTTCGGGACCATGCTCCCGCCAGTGAACATTAATATCCAGCTGCCAAAGGAAGCGCAAAAGAAATCGGTCTTCGATCAGCTCACTACTACAACGGCCCCTCTCAACTGGTCGTCCAATGCCAACTCCTCGGTCTTCACCAGACTGAGCCTGAACTCCGATGGGCCTGCCAAGAAGCCCATGACCCCTGAAGTGGCCGTCCCGAGGAAGATAGCCATATCTGCTCCTGAAGTCGTCAAGGCGGCTTCTCCTGCCAAAAAGTCAGTCTTTTCAAGGTTGACCAGCCCGGCTCCTACTCCTACTCAAGGATCTGTCTTTGACAGATTGAACATTGTCACTCCAAGGACAATATCAGTCTTTAAGAGGCTGGCACCGGCAGCGCCTCATCCGGACAGGGGGCAAAACGAAATTATCCCTATCGCTGAGCCAGTCCCAACAGCTCGACATGCTCGACGTCGCCACTGGCACCGAGTAAGGAAGGCCGGGGGAAACTCCCCCTTAGGGCTAACTCCGCCTGCTCCAGTGGTGGAAGTTAACGCTGCTGTTCCAACCGGAAACAGCTTTGTGCTGCTAAACAGGGTATACAGAAATTCGCCAACTGCGGTTCTCAAAAGTTCCCCTCCACCTGCGGAGAATGTTATAGAAACAAAGCCGGAGCAGCCTCCTCAACGGCTGTCCTCCAAAATTTATAAAGTCTGGCGAAAGGTTCAAGACTCGGTAATTGACCAAGATCACTCTCGTCAACAGAAAAGGGCGAAAGTGCAGGAAGAAAAGAAACGTCATGTCAAACAACAAAGGACGACAACCGCTAGGGTGCCCGCTGCAACGGCCCCCTCAACTTCAACGGCCCCCAAGAGAAGAAGGCCAGAGAAAATCCCCGCGCCTGCGGAAAATGCCAAAGGCGGTGAGCCTAAACGCCCTAAGTCTGAGGGCATGATGGTGCATACCGTTTACATGGCGTCGGGAAAGGAGGACAGCCGTACATCCACGGGTCATAGACCGCTTACACGGTCAGTGACCAAAGCTCAGGAGCAACAGCAGAAGCTCCAAGAAATGATGAACGCGATGGCCGCACTCACTGGGCCGAAAGAAAGCCCCGAAGCGTCATCTGATCAACGCCAGGAGCAAGAAACCGACGCTGAATTCCTTCGTAGGATATTGGAGAAGAAGGATAAAGAGGCTGCCGAACAAGCAGCCAATATACAACGAATAGCCCTCCTGTTCCAGGACATGGTGGGAATGATGATCCAACAAGATTCTCCTGCTGAAGATCCTCTAATCGTTCTTGAAGACGACAGGGGAGAAACGTCAAATCCTCCACCCGCTCTGTCAACAGCCAAGGAGGAGACAATCTCCAAAGCTGAACTAGACGAATATATAGCTCAGCAGATACGGGTTCACCAGGAAACTGAGGCAGCTGGTCAAGTTGTCAGAACAGGGCGACCATATCCGAGCTGGTATGACCAGATCAAGTACCCACCGGGCTATACAATACCGAAATTTCAAGTCTATAAGGGGACAAGCAATCCCCATCAGCATGTTTCCCAGTTCAGGGCGCTTTGCGGCAACACCGGCGGTGATGATAAATTGTTGTTTCGCCAGTTCGTCGGTAGCTTGTCAGAAACGGCGTTCGAGTGGTACTCTAAGCTCCCAAACGACTCTATTAAGACATTTGCGGAGATGGAGCTGCTGTTTACCCAGCGTTTCATAAGCGCCAGCGAACACACTTCGATAACAGCGTTAATTAATGCCAGGGTGAAACCAGGCGAGACGTGGGTCCAGTATGCTATACGCTGACGAAACTTATGGTCGAAATGCGAACAACGCATTGAGGAAGCGCCCGCGGTGGGCATGTTCGTGGGTACACTAGATCCTCATGCAACTATCTCACAGTTCATGATGTTCTTTAAACCAACCACGTTACAGGCTCTGATCGACAAGTTGGCCCAGATGGACCAGATGGGTCACAGACCGCCTCCCCCGAAGCCGGAACCTCGGAGTGACAAGGGTAAAGGGAAGGCAACCTTCGTTGCGAACTCTCAGCAGTAACCCAGTACCCCAAAGCTGGCGGATCAACTGGAAGAAAGACGGCGGTATTATAATGAGAAAATGAAGCGCCCCTACTCATTCCCGCGGGATAAGACGAAGAGGCTATTCGAGCTGGCGGTACGCAACAGGCTTATCAACTTGCCAAATCCAAGGCGACCGCCGCAACCCAGTAAGGTGAATAACCCCAACTACTGCCCTTACCATCAAACGGTAAGCCATCCGATTGAGGACTGCTTCGTCTTCAAAGGATGGATTGAAGATCAATACCTACAGGGCAAGTTTGCGCTGTCCGAGAAGTGGAAGGTGAACCCGCCACAACCTCACACTCCTAAGAAGACGGACACACCGGGGGAAACTTGTTCTTTCATTGAAGAAGCTCCATGGGAAATCGTGCTTTCAGCAAAAACCAAAAGAATGCTGAATGAGCTCCATACATGCCCGGCAGTCAGGTGGAAGAACCCGCTGGAACCCCAGATCATTGAAGGGATGCTGAAGCCGCGCCCAACTCCGAAGATCAGTGGTGATGGCCCGAGCACTCACAACCAGCCGTCGAAATCTTCAAAGAAAAAGAAGAAGAAATCTAAGAAGCCCGTGAAGCCTGGCAACAAGCGTACGGACTTGCAGAAACAGATTGACGCGCTGGAGGAGTACAATCAAAAGGCGCGAACTCCCATCACACTCCAAGAGTTCCTCAACCACTTCTTTCAGGAGGAAGATAACGGAGAGAACTCGTCAGATGAATCCGAGGGATACGTGGCGAGTTGTAATGTGATCTCCCACTCGTTCCCGGTTACTGCTCTTATCACCGAGCCATAGGACACCCTATCGAAGACTGCTTCACCTTCAAGAACTGGGTCGAAGACAAATACCAGCAAGGCAGATTTGCTCTATCCGATAGCTGGAGGGTAATGCCGCCACAAAAGCACGAACCCAAAGCCACAAGAGCAGAACCAGATCTATATCGGTCTTGGAAGCGAGCTCGTACCTATCGTATGATAACGGTACCAAAAGAAGAGCCCGAGAAGATGGATGACTTTCGCTGGTGCTTCGAAAACAGCAATGACGACGAGGTAATCTCAGAATTTCCGCCAGTGCCAAAAGAACTGGAAGATGGCATACATACTACCGCAGATAACCTCAGGAAAATTGAGCTGGGAACGACGAGCGACCCGCGACCGACATTTGTCAGCGAGTTGCTATCTGAGGAAAGGGTGGCCGCTTTAAAAGACGTGCTTATGCAGCATAGAGATTGCTTCGCATGGAACTATTCTGAAATGCCAGGACTAGATCCAGAAATTGCTGTGCATAAATTGGCAATATCCCCGGACGTCAAGCCAGTCAAACAGGCGCCGAGAAGAATGCGACTCGAGCTTGAGATGAGCATCAACGCCGAAGTCAAGAAGCTGATCGATTCTGGGTTTATCCAAGAAGTTCAATATCCTGACTTGATCGCCAACATCGTCCCGGTAATGAAGAAAAATGGGACAGTGCGCATATGCGTGGACTTCCGGGATCTCAATAAAGCTTACCCGAAGGACGATTTCCCAGTACCGGTAACCGAGCTGATGATAGATAACATGTCCGCTCATGAGGTTTTCTCTTTCATGGACGGCTCATCAGGGTACAATCAGATAAAGATGCACCCCGAAGACCAGAAGCATACCGCTTTTCGGACCCCCCTGGGAATATTCTGCTACAAGGTGATGCCCTTCGGTCTAAAGAACGCCGGTGCCACCTATCAAAGGGCCATGACGATGATCTTCGATGACCTCATACATGAAATCGTCGAATGCTATATCGACGACCTCGTCGTGAAAAGCAAATCATACGAGGAACATCTCGAGCATCTGAAGATCGTATTTCAACGCCTTCAGCAATACAACTTGAAAATGAACCCTCTCAAATGCGCGTTCGGGGTGTCCTCAGGCAAATTCATAGGATTCATTGTCCGGCACCGAGGCATTGAGATAGATCCGTCGAAGATCAAAGCGATCATGGAGATGCCACCGCCAAGGACTCTCAAACAATTGCGGTCTCTCCAGGGGAAGCTTGCGTACATCCGGCGATTTATAGCCAACCTTTCAGGCAAATGCCGCCCCTACAGTCACCTGATGAAGAAGGGAACCCCGTTCGTCTGGGATCACAAATGCCAAGGCGCACTGGACGAGATCAAGTAATACCTGTAGAACCCGCCGGTGTTGGCTGCTCCGGTCAAAGGAAAGCCCATCATTCTTTATACAACCGCCCTTGAAGGTTCCTTAGGCGCATTATGGACGTAAGAGAACGAACAAGGGAAAGAAAGAGCACTCTACTACTTAAGTCGAGTTCTACTGGGGGCAGAAAGCAACTATTCCCCCATCGAAAAACACTGCCTAGCATTAATCTTTGCGATAACCAAGCTCAGGCACTATGCGTTGGCGCATGAAGTCCGTCTCATATCGAAAGTGAACCCCCTTAAATATTTGATGTCGAAGGCCATATTGATGGGGCGACTCGCTAAATGGGCCTTACTCTTGATGGAGTTCTCGATAACCTATCAGCCTCTCAAGGCAGTGAAAGGCCAGGCCATTGCCGACTTCCTCGCTGAACATCCGATACCTGCCGATTCTCCTCTGAATTGCGATCTTCCAGACAAACATGCGTTTGACGCGATCGACAGTGGTGATACCCGATGGGAGCTTTATTTCGATGGAGCGTCTTCCATGAAGAAGCGCAAACAAAATACACCCATAATAAAATCGGGGGTAGGTCTCATCTTCGTAACTCCACAAGGGGGGATAATGCGCTTTGTGTTCTCCTTGACAGAGCCAAGGATGAACAACGAGGCTGAATACGAAGCTTTGATAGCAGGCCTCAAGATCGCCATCGACATGGGAATTGAAAACCTCCTTATATACGGAGATTCCCAACTGGTCATCAGTCAAGTAAACGGCGATTACCAAACATGCAATCCAGAGCTGGTAAAGTATGGCGAGAGAGTACAGCGACTACTGACTCAAATCCCCTCCTACACCTTGGAAAGCATACCGCGTGCCGAAAATAGCAAAGCGGATGCATTAGCCAAGCTTGCTAAAGAACTAGCCGACGAGAACCTCGATGACGTAAGAATCGTGGTATAAAGTCGTCGAGTACTTGCCCCTGCAGAAATATCTCCGGAGTCACCCGAAGAAAGGGGAGCAACTGAGCAGACGGCCCTGCAAATAAATGACCAAGAGAAGGTTGAAGATTGGAGAGAAGTCTTCATAGACTACTTCAAATCCCGTCGAACGCCTGAAAATGCGTCCTCAAGACATCAGCTTGTGAAACGAGCTCTGTCCTTCTCCTTCGTCAATAATACTCTGCACAAGAGGTCATTTGACTCTCTGTGGTTGAGATGCCTGGGACCTGACGAAGCGAAAAGAGTCATTCAAGAAGTTCACGACGGACTCTGCGGTTCTCACCAAGCAGGCCCGAAGATGAAATTGAAAATTATACGGATGGGCTACTACTGGCCAACGATGATTCAGGACTGCCTTGAATATGCGAAGCAATGTCACTCATGCCAAATCTATGGGGACTTCATCCATCAGCATCCAAATCCACTACATCCAACGGTGGCTAGCTGGCCGTTCGAAATGTGGGGGACTGACATAATCGGCCCCATCGAACCAGCATCATCTAGGGGATCGTTTCATCCTGGCGACGACCGATTACTTCTCCAAATGGGCAGAAGCAGTACCGTTAAGGAAAGTGAAGACGAAAAATATTCTCCATTTCTTCAAGACGCACGTCATTTATCGGTTTAGGACTCCGCGACGGATCATTTCCAATAACGGGCCAGCCTACAGAAGCCACAAGATTAGTCGCTTCGCGCAGCAACACAATATAGACTGGAGATATTCCTCCGTTTATAATCCGCGAGCTAACGGTCTAGCTGAGGCTTTCAACAGAACCTTGACAAAGATCGTGAAGAAGACGGTGTCCCGAAACAAAAAGGACTGGCACGAGAGGCTGCAAGAAGCTCTTTGGGTGTATCGGACTACGTTCAAGACAGCCACGAACACAACGCCATACGCGTTGGTATTCGGTACAGAAGCGGTACTCCCCCTCGAGATAGAGCTACCTTCTCTACGAATGGCAGTCCACTACGAGCTGACGGACGAAGAAAATGCTCACCTTCAGCTTGAGGAGCTTGACGCCCTTGATGAAACCCGGCTCATAGCGCAACAAAATCTAGAGGCTTATAAAGCAAAGATGACACGCTCCTACGAAAGATTGACCAGGCCAAGGACATTCCGCCAGGGTGAACTCGTGCTAATAGTCAAAAGACCCATGATCCCCAATCGTGCTAAACGAGGGAAATTCGAGCCGAATTATGAAGGCCCGTATATCATAGACAAGGTCTACCAGGGTGGAGCCTATCTACTCATGGACATGCATGGTGAAAGGCCTTTCAGGCCAATAAACGGTCACTTCCTGAAGAAGTACTACGCTTGACGAATCACGGCCTAGGTCAATGATAGATGACAACGACTATGTCCGCTCGCTATCTTCCTAAGCCTAACCTCTATAAAGTAGTGACAGGCCTTCTTTAACAACGGACCGAAATGTCCTTAAACTAGCAACGGACCGAAACGTCCTCAAACTAACGACGGACCGAAACGTCCTTAAACTAGCAATGGACCACTATGTCCTAAAAATAGCTGTTGACCGAGATGTCGATAAACTACGGTGGATTACAACATTTCAAAGCCGATAAAAAAAATATATATATATATAATAATAAAAATAAAAATGGTATGTCCATAAGCGAAATGGGCACGGATGAAAACCCGAAAGGGCTCCGTGAGTAAAAACAGCAGGGCTACCGGTGAGTGTTTGTGAAAACCCGAGAGGGCGCAACCTCGTTAAAGGACACTTGCAGGGTCCTCACGACCTTGTAAGGAGAAACCACCCGCGTGAGATCCTTACGACTCACAGGGAAGCAACACACTTAGGAGTCCTCACGATTCCTAAGGAGAAATTGCACTTGCGAGATCCTCATGACTCGTAAGGAGAACTCTCTTATGGGACCCTCACGGCTCATAAGATTTGAAAGTCTTAAGTTACAGAAACCTGAACCTGTTCTTAAGCGAACCCCCCCAACTTTCGACATTGCCCTACAAGCGGCTTATACTGACCCTTGTATACAATCCACGGGCGCGAATAAACATTTCCCTAACCAGGTCCCATCCGTGACTAGGGATATGTTCATATGGTGAACAACCTTTGTAAGTCCTCTCGACTTATAAGGAGAAAACCCTTTTGTAAGATCCTTACGACTTGCAAGAGAACATGCACTTAGGAATCCTCACGATTCCCAAGGAGAAAACGCACCTACAAGATCCTCACGACTTGTAGGGAGAAATACCTTTGTGAGACCCTTACGGCTCAAGAAGTCAAAAGCCTTAGTCGACAGGACCCTTAACTCTGTTTACTAAGCCACCTTTGTTCAACATCGACAGAGGCAAATGATGATTCGCTCCTGGCAACATCCCAGTTATAGCGGTGCTGATGCCGAAATCGGTGTCTAAAATCGAAGCTTGCAGCGAAAAGGCTAGCGAGCTACACATGCATACGAAATAGCCGAAATGATGGGGCAACTTGCAATAAAAAGCAGCAAGTAAAAATGTATGCATATAAAACAGCCGAAATGATTGGGCAACTCGCAATAAAAAACAGCGAGTAAAAAATAAAATAAATAGCCGAAATGATTGGGCACCGCGAAAAATAGCCGAAATGATGGGACAATCGCGACCTTCGCGATATAAAAGCTGAAATGATAGAGCATCGCGGAAAAAGAAATAAAATAAAAATGAAACTTACGCCCTACAGGTGATGTTATATTTATCCCTGTATACAATCCAAGGGCGTAAACAAAGAAGAGATCATACTCCTCCCCCAGGTTTCATCATAAGAAGAAGCCAAATCTCGACGGGCCGCAAGTGATCTAGAGATCGCCTCAACACTCGTCTTGTAACAACGGACACAACTTCAAGCGAAGCGGAACAGCGGCAACTCCCAGTTCCATTGCTCGGCGATATACAGATCACCAAGAGTCAATTCCTTATTCCGTGAAATGCGGATACAATCAGCAAAATTCCTGGTCACGTGGAACGCGGATAACGTCACTCTTTGACCCCGTGGAAAACGTTCAGAGTGGATCCTGGTCCTCGCAGAGCACGGCAGTGAACCCGTATGAAGCATCCCGAGCGGAGCCTGGTCCTCGCCGAGCACGGCAGTGAACCCGTGTGAAGCATCTAGTGCAAAATTCTTGGTCACGTGGAACGCGGATAATGTCACTCTTTGATCCCGCGGAAAACGTCTAGAGCGGAGCCTGGTCCTCGCAGAACACGGCAGTGAACCCGTGGGAAGCATTCAGAGCAAAATTCCTGGTTACGTGGCACATGGATAGCGTCTCTTTGACCCCGTGGAAAACGTCCAGAGCGGAGCCTGGTCCTCGCAGAACACGGCAGTGAACCCGTGGGAAGCATCCAGAGCAAAATTCCTGGTCATGTGGAACGCGGATAACGTCACTCTTTGGCCCCGTGGAAAACGTCCAGAGCGGAGCCTGGTCCTCGCAGAACACGGCAGTGAACCCGTGGGAAGCATCCAGAGCAAAATTCCTGGTCACGTGGAACGCGGATAACGTCACTCTTTGACCCCGTGGAAAACGTCCAGAGCGGAGCCTGGTCCTCGCAGAACACGGCAATGAACCCGTAGGAAGCATCCAGAGCAAAATTCCTGGTTATGTGGAACATGGATAACGTCACTCTTTGACCCCGTGGAAAACGTCCAAAGCGGAGCTTAGTCCTCGCCGAACACGGCAGTGAACCCGTATGAAGCATCTAGAGCAAAATTCCTGGTCACGTGGAACGCGGATAACGTCACTCTTTGACCCCGTGGAAAACGTCCAGAGCAGATCCTGGTCCTCGCAGAGCACGGCAATGAACCCGTGTGAAGCATCCAGAGCGGAGCCTAGTCCTCGCCGAACACGGCAGTGAACCCGTGTAAAGCATCTAGAGCAAAATTCCTGGTCACGTGGAACGCGGATAACATCACTCTTTGACCCCGTGGAAAACGTCCAGAGCGGATCCTGGTCCTCACAGAGCACGGCAATGAACCCGTGTGAAGCATCCAGAGCGGAGCCTAGTCCCCGCCGAACAGGGCCGTGAACCCGTGTGAAGCATCTAGAGCAAAATTCCTGGTCACGTGGAACGCGGATAACGTCACTCTTTGACCCCGCGGAAAACGCCCAGAGCGGATCCTGGTCCTCGCCAAGCACGGCAGTGAACCCGTGTGAAGCATCCAGAGCAAACACCGGACTGTAGAGTCCTTAAAATCTACGGACTATGATGTCCTTAACCTTGACCGTAATGTCTTAAAACTAACATCGGACTGTGGAGTCCTTAAATCCACGGACTATGAGGTCCTTAACCTTGACCGTGATGTCTTAAAACTAACATCGGACTGTGGAGTCTTTAAATCCACGGACTATGAGGTCCTTAACCTTGACCGTGATATCTTAAAACTAACATCGGACTGTGGAGTCCTTAAATCCACGGACTATGATGTCTTTATCCTCAACCGTAATGTCTTAAAACTAACGATCAACCATGATGATTCTACACTGATTTTACCTTGGTTAAAGGGTACATCTTTTCACTCCTTTGATATCTGGTGTTGTAATTCCTCAACGTCTTCAAAGAGGTGACGGGTCCCAGTAACCACACGTTTCGTGGACTGTGAAGTCCTTAAATCCACGGACTATGAGGTCCTTAACCTTGACCGAGATGTCTTAAAACTAACATTGGACTATGGAGTCCTTAAATCCACAGACTATGATGTCCTTAACCTTGACCGTGACGTCTTAAAACTAACATCGGACTGTGGAGTCCTTAAATCCACGAACTATGACGTCTTTAATCTTGACCGTGATGTCTTAAAACTAACATTGGACTGTGGAGTCCTTAAATCCACGGACTATGACGTCCTTAACCTTGACCGTAATGTCTTAAAACTAACATCGAACTGTGGAGTCCTTAAATCCACGGACTATGACGTCCTTAACCTTGACCGTGATGTCTTAAAACTAACGTTGGACTGTGGAGTTCTTAAACCCATGGACTATGATGTCCTTAACCTTGACCGCGATGTCTTTAAACTACGGTACCTTGAAAAACATCCCAAAGCAACCCCTGACCCCGTGAAATACGGATAAGGGCGACTGCACCCAGCACTTGCGGGTCCTCACGACCCTAAGGAAGAAAACTCTCTTGTGAGATCCTTACGACTCCCAAGGGAAAACCCGCTTAAGAATCCTCACGATTCTTAAGAAGAACTTACACCTACGGAATCCTCTCGACCTGTAGGGAGAAAAACTCTTTATGAGACCCTCACGGCTCATAAAGCTCAAAAGTCTTAGGAGGCAGATCTTAACCCTGAATCCTAAGCCATCGCTGCCCTGCAAGAAGACCTAGATAAATTGTCCGCAGAACACATTCAAAGGAACACACCATTGAGAAGAAAAATATGTCATTTATTCATAAACCAAAATGGATACAAAGTACAATCCGTGAAAGAACAAAAAAATATATACTCTCATTCAGGAGTATGTACAAAAGAAAAAAAGGGATATATAATTCTTCAGGCCGGCGGGCGATTTAGCAGCTTGGTCAGCTCATCCTTCTTTCGCTAGGCCACGCCTTCGTGATTCAGTATCGCCAGAAGACGGGCCTCTGCCTGAGCCTGCTGGGCCTGATATGAGGCAAGCCGACCTTCGAGCTCCTTCTCGGTAGCTTTGTGGGCCTCAACTCTTTCGCGAGTAAACTCGGCGGCCTTGTCGATGGCCACTATCTCCTTGATGGCCTCTTGAAGCACTCGCCAGAGTTCATACGCTTTGTTGGCCTTGGCGGAAAGATTGGCTTGAAGCTCGTTCAGCGCCTTAGAAGCCAGTTCCCTCTCCGAGAACTTGCGGCCGAGCCTCTTCTCGCACGACACCATGTTCGCCGCGCACCGCTCAATCAAACCTCGCAAACCCGCTTTCGCAGCCACAACCTCCGAAGAAAGACGGGTACACTCGAGCACTATATAAACAAGCCTCCATTCGACGGCAATACTCGATCTAGAACACACACTAATTACCTGATATGGGAGGCAACAAGGAAAATCTCCGATGCTACTCGCAATTAAAGAAAATTTCCATGGAGAAATACGAAGCTCATTTACGCAAGCAAGACGCACATACAAGTACCCGGCAAACATGAAAATTCAACAGAAAAGCATACAACAGCCAATGACAAAAAGAGTACATCGATCTAAGTATACTACACTACCGGGAAAAGATCGCCAAACAAGGGATCAGTGGCACAAGGGTGAACAAAGCAGTATTCAAAATTTTCTAAGTCTCTTGCCGCCTTCTCCAGCATATCAAAGCGACGATTTTCATGAGGAGTGGCTCCCCACCGATTGGCGCCATGTTCGTCTGCAAAAGCAGACATAATAGCCCGTCGGGCTCTTATTTGGCCCAACAGGTGAACCGAGCAATCTTTCAGAGTCTGAGTGATCAGACACACTTCGTGAAAACACTTGAGCTTTTCTTCAGCTGCGTCAAGCATCGCCAGGGTCATCTACGCTGGGTGAGGAGGGATGTCAGCAAGCACGGCAGCAAGAATCATCCGGAGCCAAAGGGAGCCCATTGGGAGGGGAGACCCCCTGCGGATCGAGAGTTCATATGCCGCTGAGTCGCATTCGTCGTCGGTAAGGAGGGGATCCACCAATCATGCGGCAAAGCGGGGGATCATCTCCTCGATTGGAACTTCCAATGGCTGTCGACGAGCATGAGGGCGGTTGCAGGCCATGGCACCCAGTTGTTTCCTCAAGATAAATCGCACTAAGTTGAGAATAAATTTCTCTGTGAAGAGAAAAGAAGGCCATGGCCTCAGGTTATAAAGAGGGGCATTAAATGCCGCGCACGGAGAATCTTCCATGGTGGAACTATTTCCAAGGTCCAAAAAAGGGAAGGCATTGGAAATCAAGGAGATGGAACTATTTCCAAGGCTCCTTTTCTGCATCTAATGCTGTGCACAAAAAATATGGCATGAAAAATTAAACAGCCTCATCAAAAGGACCCCACGTGCGGAGTACGTGAGCACCAAACTTGACGTGTACTGAAAAGTGAAATAGTGCTTTACCCACTAAACACATCAGCAGCAACAGTAGCAAAAGTGACAATTCCGCAAAAAAAAGGGGCATGCAAACACAGAAGGGCACGATAAAACTTATCATTCATACTTTAAAAAGTTCATACAAAATAAAAAAAAGGGAAAAACGATTACAATGGCAAGACCTCAGACGCGGGGCACGGATTGAGAAACTCAAACTTGGCTTTGTCCAAGATCCTCCAAGCATTTCGAACCATCCGAGTATGTTTTCTCTCGCGGTCACAAGCGTCGGGGTCCTCACGAATGCCTTCTACGCTCCGATAGGCAGCAAGTATGGCCGACTGCTGAAAAGCCTGGTGCAAGAGATCAATGAGGTTGTCTCGCCTCCTCTTCGAGATTAGGCTCATCAGGTACACCGAATGTACCTTATCCTCGGCGGCGTCCAATGCCCTGAGCGGCACGCCGGTGCAAAAGAGAGGGTGCGCCTCCCAGATCGCTAGCACGATGAGTCTCAGAAGAGAAGAGCGGCGAAGGAGTAGCCGACCATTGTACTCGTCGAAGCGGCTCATGATCTCAGCACATTGAGCGTTGGTGAACTCCTGGTTCTGGCTACGACCCAGTGCACGAATATTCCCGTAAGAAATGATTTCGTCAAGATCGTACATATGGGCATCCATGATACCTGAAATAAAGATCATGAGAATCTATTACAAACCTTTTCTTCTGAGTTGTGAAGAAGATGACTCAGGGCAGTAAAACCCGTGAAGTTCTTTAGGAAGAACTTAGTTCTTCGTAGGAATTAATTTCCTTTTTGAAAAAGGAAATTAAATTCCCATAAAAAGTTCTGTTCTAGAGCCGAAGCTCCTTAGTGATGGAAATAAATTCCATAAAAAGCAACCGACATCATCATCTCCCTAAAAGATTAGAAAAGCCCTAATAGATCTACAGTTAGAAGATTAGATGGTTTTCTGTTCTTGTTGAAGAACTTGAAGAAAAAATGGGTTCAGGTTAAAAGGGTGAAACCCTTGATGTGGATTTAAAATCTATAGAGTTTTTTTTAAAATGAAGGTTCTTCGATCGTTCAACATCATTACCTGAAAGGAAGAGTCTTTCCTGAACAGAGTTAAACTCTGAAAATTTTTCAAGGCAGAGAACTAAGCTCTGGAAAAAGAGAATTAAATTCTCAAAAGAAGAAAGTTCTCAAAGGAGGAAGATGAGCAAAGTGGAGGCTCTTCTGAAAGGACATGGGCATTTATAGGATGGGATGGAAAATGTTTCATCTACCCTACTCCCAAACCAGATCCGACGGTCACAAAAGTGACAGCGTTGCACTCACGTGCAGACACGTAAGAACAACGCTGTGGGGGCATTTGTTCCCTTATTAAAAATCAGGAAAAGATTCAGAAGAGGCATCACGTGCTCACACGTGACCAGTGGTCACGTGTTGGCACGTGATGGTTAAGCAGCGGCACAGAACGTATTTGTTCTCTAATTAAAAGTCAAGAAGAAGCTTCAGAAGAGGCATCACGTGCTCACACGTGACCAGTGGTCACGTGTTGGCACGTGATGGTTAAGCTGCGGCCAGAGAACAGAGCGCAGAAGAAGAGAAGCCCATCCCAGGGGTCACGTGCCTACACGTGACCAGGGGGCACGTGGCCACACGTGACCGGCTTTAAAAGCCTTATTCTTTGACAGAATTAAATTTTGAGGGAAGATCTTTCAAATCTTTCCAAAACGAAAAAGGATTATCTGAAACCGTTGGATTAAAAATCTAAAGGTGATTAAATATCACCAATTTATGGAAAAATCTTGGACTTGGAAAGATTTCCCCCTAAATCTAACCGAAATAACAAAGAGATATCTTTGGATTTAAAATCCAATGGTGAATAAAATTCACCTAACAATCTAAAGGCCCAGATTAATGATAAATATAAATCAAATCTCTCAATGAGAGATTTACTAAACAGATTGATTCTTTTCCTTCTCCTATAAATAGGAGCCAAGAAAAGAAAATGAGGGACTTTTGGGACCTTTTCTTTTGATACACAGAGAGAGAGATATATAGAGTCTTTGATTCTCTGCAAAAGGAAAAACCTTAGGTAAGAAAAGAAAAGGGAGGCTTCAAAGGAGAATTGAATTCTCAAAAGAGTTTAACTCTTATATAAAGAAAGGAACTTAGTTCTTTCTCTGGTTGAGGATCTGCAAAGTGCACATCTCCCCATGAACGGAGAATTTAATTCTCATTGGGTTGAGATCCTACCATGCAGATCTAAAACACAGAGGAGGAACTGAGTTTGGAGAATTTAATTCTCACAGAATTACAGGTATTTAATTCCTTTGAGATAAAATTAGGGTTTAACCCTAGGAATTTAATTCCTTCAGAATGGACAGAACTAGGGTTTAACCCTAATCGAGAACCTAATTCTCTCAAAATCACAGGAATTTAATTCCTCTAAAGTTTATTGTTAGGGTCTAACCCTATGAAGAATTTAATTCTTAAAAGATGAACAGATCTTTAAAACATGCAAAGAACCAGAGTCACGTGCTACCACGTGACCCCTGCAAAGATTACAGAAAAGAACTTTGAAGTAACACCTCACGTGTTACCACGTGACTCCTGCAAAGATCCATAAACAAGAACTTTGAGGCAATGCCTAACGTGCCCCACGTGATCTCTAAAGCACACAGAGAAAAAGGCAAAAGAAACAGGAAAGAGCTCTAGGGCGCTCTCACGTGCTACCTCGTGACCCCTTGGCTGAAGCTTTAACAGACAAACACCCAAATTCCCATCACGTGACAGCTCGTGATACTTCAAAGTATTCAATACTTTTGACTGAATAAAATAAGGGTAATCAGGGCGCTCTCACGTGTCCACACGTGACCCCTCTTTCCTTAGTGTTTAACACTAACCTGGAGATTTTGTCCCCAGTGTTTAACACTGATTTTCTTAGTGTTTAACAATAATTGGAAAACTCTATTTGCAGTGTTTAACACTAATTTGAAAACTCTGTTCCCAGTGTTCAACACTGATTATCTTTTAGTGTTTAACACTAACTTGTTAATCTTATTCCCAGTGTTCAACACTGTTGGTCTCTAGTGTTTAACACTAGCTTTAGCCCAATTGGCTAAGTTTCCAGAGGCAAAACCTCTCCTTCAATGAACCAACAGAGGGCCAATATCCCAAACACGATTGGACTTAGCCCAAGCTGGCCATAAGTCCTCAATTCAAACTTAACTGGGCCAATTGGCTCATAATATAATAATTGATCTTAATTTCCAAATTGGACTACAGATCACTTAATCTACCTTGGTTTAAGGGTACATCTCTTCACTCCTTTGATACTTGGCGTTGTAATTCCTCAACGTCTTCAAAGAGGTGACGGGTCCCGATGACCACACATTGATACGGACTGTGGGGTCCTTAAACTCATGGACTATGAGGTCCTTAACCTTGACCGTAATGTCTTAAAACTAACGCCGGACTGTGGGGTCCTTAAACCCTCGGACTATGACGTCCTTAACTTTGACCGGAATGTCTTAAAACTAACAACGGACTATGACGTCCTTAACCTTGACCGTGATGTCTTAAAACTAACATCGGACTGTGGAGTCCTTAAATCCACGGACTACGACGTCCTTAATCTTGACCGCAATGTCTTAAAACTAACACTGGACCGCAATGTCCTTAAACTACCTATTGACCGTAATGTCACTAAACTAAACAATAGGGTCCCCTTAAATGCTCTCTTGTCGGATCTAAATGATCCCGTTAAGTTGATCTTAGTCTAAAACTAGACTAACGTATCCTTAACAAACGTTTGAGTTGATCTTAGTGTAGCGTTTTGAAAATCGTTTCGGTGAAATTTCGAAAAATCGGTAAAATAAAGGGGTTTTCTGTAAAAAGTCAAAATACAAATATCTTATTATAAAAATTAAATATACATATTCTAGCTATGTAATTGCTATTATTTGGTGTTTATTGAGCCGCTGGTGAAATTTCAAATTTTCTGAAAAAATATTATTTTATTATTATTTTAAGCCGTCACTAATACATTTAATTAGGGAAAATTACAAATTGGAATGAGTTGAAACAAATTTTGTGCATCATAAAACTTTAAATAAAAATTTATCATGTGGTTTTTGGAACGAAATCATTTGCCAAAACGGTTTAGAAATTATTGAAGAAAAAAGGCTTTTTTTTAGCGTAAATGGATGTTTGGGGTATTGTATTTATCATTTTTCATCACCCCACACCCGTGCCCACACCCACACACCCCCACTTACTTCTCCCCTTAGCTAAATTCAGCAGCCCCCATTTTTTTCCCCACTTGAATTTCAAAGGAAAAGAAATGAAAGAAAA
Organism: Agapanthus africanus; assembly: GCA_030015575.1. NCBI lineage: Eukaryota > Viridiplantae > Streptophyta > Magnoliopsida > Asparagales > Amaryllidaceae > Agapanthus > Agapanthus africanus. The sequence goes on from JASDDO010000028.1 coordinate 188,953,792, forward strand.
GAAAAGAAAATGGATAAATTAGTTAGACTTTTGACCTTGAATTGACTTTGACTTTCTCCCCATTTTTCTCCACCTCCCTCTCTCTCCTCCTCCACTCATTTTCTGGCCAAAATCTAAACCCCAACAGCCCTTCATTCTTCATCTCCTTCTCTTTAAAAAAGTTCTTCAAAAATGCTTGAAAAATCCACAAAAAATGAAGCAAAAATCCAAATCAAAATCCACCTCCTACCCATTTTCCCTCATCTCCTTTAGCATGGATCTTGGTGCAAGGATTTCAAAATGGAGGTCTAGAATTCAAGTTTGATCATGGTTTGTGAGGTATAACTTTTGACCCATTATTCATTTTTTTTGATTTAAATTCCTTAATGAAGCTAATTAGGTGTTAAATTGTGGGTTTAATTGAATGTTTGGAAATTCAATTGGGAATTTTGAATTGAAGCTAGGGTTTGAATTAAATTAGGTTCTTTATCATTAGCTTATGATTGTAATGAGGGGATTAACATGTAATTGAATGCAAAATCTAATTTGGTTACTAGTTGCTAATTTGATAGTTTAAAAATGGTGATAATTACGCTAAATTGCTAACTAGGTTTTAGAAATTAAATAAAAACGTGGGATTAAAATCTAGTTAGGATTTTTAGCACATCATTAAGGTTTCCATGAGTGGTTTAACCATTTAATATATGCAAAACCAAGTTTAATTGTAAAATTATGAATTTTACAATAAAAAGTGTTAAAATTGATATTTTTGCAATCTAGGATTTTGGAAATTATGCAAATTTATGTGATTAAATTATGGAAATGGTTTTTATGACTTATTTAAGTTATTTAATAAGTATTGTGGCCGCTAGAATTGTTTAAACATCGAGTTTTGCACTAAAACGGGTAATTTTGCTTGCTAGTTTTTCGGAAAAACGGCTTTTAAAGTGAATTTGGGGTTTTTGTGAGTTTTAACCTAGTTTATATTAAAATTAGTGTGCGGGAATGTGCAAATGAGTGTGATTGGATTTTTCTCGATGGTTTGACGTTTGTACATCGACATCGAGGGTTGGTTTGACTATTCTTGCATGCGTAGGCGATAGGTTTGGACCTATGCGTGATACGCGTGCCGATTTGATTTTCGTATGTCGTTTCGATTTCGAATTTAGTTTTAATGCGATACGGTGCGTTATGATATGTAGGTACCCCATGTAGACTTCAAGACGACCAGCAAGCGCGTGGCGACGTCGGCACCGGCGAGCGAGGACCAGGTGAGTAGATTTATATCTAAGGGGAGAAGTCGGGTGGATGGCGTATAGCACCCCCGCAGTCCGTGGTGGTGTATACGGATGCGTATACACACCAACATTTATTATATGTTATTTAGGATTAATAACGATACTTAGGATGGATATTGGTGTGTTGGACTATTTTTAGTGTTGCGAACCCTAGGGTAGTGTTGCACTACACATACACACATACATACTTGCATACATTCCTATTGATATGTGCTCATGGGATTATTTATAGTTATGTGTTCACATGGGTATGGGACTATGGGTTCACATACGGATTTGAGGATAGTACTTGGGATTTATGATGAGTCGATGAGATTGGATCGAGGCCGTGAGATCGGTGATATAGCAGGGTTCGTATCTTAGATACGACATGACGTTGTAGCGGGTCCTTGACGTAGTGTTTCACACACGTCCATACTTACGTAGGCGGTATCAGTATGGTACTAGACGTAGATCAGTACCCCGATCATGATATTTGATAAAGAGGATACCAGGTGAATAGTATGATGAATGTGATATTGACCCGTACCCAGATTGGGATGCCGTACGACGGATTTACGTACGAGCTATATTTTGATGATTGATCCGCTCTCTTGACTTGGGATGTCTGATTATAGATATGGTATCGGATATGATATTATTGAGGCGGGATCACCGACTATACATATACAGGTAGGTATATGTATCGACTCAGATGATAGGCGGTTTCCTTACCTGTAGTTCAGCTTGTTAGTTCAGCCGTATAGTTTAGTGTAGTTGTTGTTCCCCTCCGAAAGACGGCGCACAAGACTGCGGTGTCTTGGCACTGAGATTCGGGGCAGATGCTAATTGGTGCTATCCGTTCACCTCTCCGAAGATGCCAAGTTGATTTATGGCACCATGTATCGAAGGTTTAAACGGATGCGTCCGATGTAGCAGACTTCGTCAGATTCCCCCTCGCTTGAAGGGTTTTTGATTGTGGGGACGCTCTTCCCTGCAGGCGCAAGCCCCTGCAGTTAATTACGCTACCGCATTACGGTAACAACTTTCTCCTTCTCCAGCTGGTCACTTCGTGTCGTGGGTGTTTGTTTTGTGTTTTGTTGCCCGTGGATTGTTTACGGAGACTGAGTTATGTCGTCGCCCGTAGGGCGTGGACTAGTCCAAATCCGTATTATCTTAGATTTGGGTTTGGGGGTTTGGTTTGAGGATACGTCAGCCATACTTGAGGCTAAGATCAACTCAAACGTTTGTTAAGGATGCGTTAGTCTAACTTTGTGACTAAGATCAACTTAACGGGATCGTTTAGATCCGATAAAGGAGTGTTTGAACTCCATTGTTCCAGTTTAGGGACTTAGAGGTCCAACGTATGTATGGCCGTCAGGACCCGTCACCTCTCTGACGACGTTGAAGAATTACAACGATGGATGTCAGAGGAGTTCAGAGATGTACCCTTGAGCCAGAGTTAATTGGGGGGATTTATAGTCCACTCTGTTTGAAGGTTTAAGGATACGTTAGCCATCTTTGAGGCTAAGATCAACTTAAACGGGACCGTTTAGATCCGACAAAAGAGCATGTGGGGCTCTATTGTTCTAGTTTAAGGACATTGCGGTCCATGGGTAGTTTAAGGACATTGCGGTCCATGGGTAGTTTAAGGACATTGCGGTCCACTGTTAGTTTTAAGACATCTCGGTCAAGGTTAAGGACGTCGTAGTCCATGGGTTTAAGGACCCCACAGTCCGTTGTTAGTTTTAAGACATCCCGGTCAAGGTTAAGGACGTCGTAGTCCATGGGTTTAAGGACCCCACAGTCCGTTGTTAGTTTTAAGACATCCCGGTCAAGGTTAAGGACGTCGTAGTCCATGGGTTTAAGGACCCCACAGTCCGTTATGTGCTCTGGATGCTTCACACGGGTTCACTGCCGTGTTCTGCGAGGACCAGGCTCCGCTCTGGACGTTTTCCACGGGGTCAAAGAGTGACATTATCCGCGTTCCACGTAACCAGGAATTTGCATTAAACACGGGTTTAAGGACCCCGCAGTCCGTATCAATGTGTGGTCGTCGGGACCCGTCACCTCTTTGAAGACATTGAGGGATTACAATGCCAAGTATCAAAGGAGTGAAGAGATGTACCCTAGAACCGGAGTGGATTAAATAGTCCTTGGCCCAATTTGGGGTCAAGACGAATTAATTGTGTTATGAGTCTATTGGCCCAGTTAATCACAAATTGAGGACTTATGGCCATCTTGGGCTAAGTCCAATCAGGAGAGGCTTTGCCTCCATCCATTTAGTCAATTGGGTCAAAGCCTAGTGTTAAACACTACAGAGCAATCAGTGTTGAACACTGGGAATGAGGTTGACAAGTTAGTGTTTAACACTAAGAGATAATTGGTATTAAACACCAGCAACAAGGCTTTTCAAATTAGTGTTAAACACTAAAACAGATCAGTGTTGAACACTGCAAATGAAGATCTCAGATTAGTGTTAAACACTAAGGCAATCAGTGTTGAACACTGCAGATAAATCTTTTTAATTAGTGTTGAACACTAAGGCCCAACAGTATTTTAACACTGGGTTCGAGAGTTTCAATTTAGTGTTAAACACTAAGACAAGAGGGGTCACGTGGCAGCACGTGAGAGCGCCCTCCCTTCATTTATTCTGAGATTATCGTGTCTTTCAGAGCGTCACGTGCCATCACGTGATGGGCATTCAAATGCCTATGTATTAGAGCTTCTGCCAAGGGTCACGTGGATCACGTGGGGTGCTGCCTCAAAGGGGCTTTCTGTAGATCTTTTGGGGGGTCACGTGATGACACGTGACCCAGCCTCTATGTATTTTGTTTAGAGGCTTTGTTAATCTTTTTTCAGGAATTAAATTCCTCGAGCTGTAAATTTCAGAGGAATTAAATTCCTACTTCCTTTCGAAGACTTATATTCTGGAATAGAGTTTAACTCTGAATTTTCTGTAGGAATTACATTCCTCATATATGTGAAGGACTGAATAGGGTTAAACCCTAATAAAAGTTTTTAAGGAATTGAATTCTCATTCCCTGTTAAATGATGATTAAGGGAATTAAATTCCCGTTGTTTCAACAGAACTAAGTTCTTAATTAGGGTTAAACCCTGTTTCTTTTTATTCTGAAGGAATTAAATTCCCATGATACAGGGTCAAGCCCTAATTTTATTTTAAAGGAATTAAATTCCCATAGTTCTGTGAGAATTAAATTCTCATGCTTGCATTCCCTCTCTATGTTTTGGATCTGCATGGCAGGATCTCGACCCATTGAGAATTAAATTCTCAACCTTAAGGGGAGATGTGCACTTTGCAGATCCTCTATCAAAGAGAGAAGAAATATATTCTTCTGTTTTTATGTATCAGAGTTAAACTCTGTTGAGAATTAAATTCTCTTCTTCTTTCAAGGAGCTTTTCCCTTTCTTACCTAGGGTTTTTGCAGAAGATCCAAGTTCTCCAAGTATCGAAGCTCTCTTTCTTTTCTTTTTTTTTTCTCTGCGTCTGTATATGTACGTATGTCTCTTGGCTCCTATTTATAGGAGAAGCAGCCGAATCAATCAGTTTTTGACGAATCTTCGTGAAAGATTTGATTTGCATCCATCATTCATTTTGGACCTTTGGATTATTAGGTGAATTTTATTCACCATTGGATTTTAAATCCAGAGATTCTCCTTTGTTATTTTGGTTAGATTTAAAGGGGAAATCTTTCCAAACCCGAGATTTTCCAATAAATAGATCACCTCTGAATCTTTAATTCGATTGGTTCCAGATAGTTGCTTTCCTTTGGAAAGATTTGAATTTCTCTCAGAATTTAATTCTGTTAACACAGTGGGCTTTGAAAGCCGGTCACGTGTGACCACGTGACTCATGGTCACGTGTAGGCACGTGACCCCCTTTGGAATGAGCCTTTTTCCTTTCTTTTGCGCTCTGTCTTCTTATTGCTGCTTAAACGTCACGTGCTGCCACGTGACCCCTGGTCACATATGAGCACGTGACCTTTGTTTGAACTCTCTCTTTCCTTGGTTCAACTGGAGAACGAGTCTGCTGTCTTGAACGTCACGTGGCCACACGTGACCCTGGTCACGTGGAAGCACGTGACCTCTTCTGAAGCCTTTTCCTTGACTTGATCAGGGAACTGGTGTGCCTTTTGACTCTTGCATTTAAATGTCACGTGTCGCCACGTGACCTGGGTCACGTGGGAGCACGTGACTCTTTCTGAAGCCCCCTTTTCTTCAACGTAGTCAGGAAACTGAACTTGCCTTGATGATGTTTTTAGGTGTCACGTGCCAACACGTGACCGCTAGTCACGTGTAAGCACGTGACCCTCTTTTGAAGCTTTTCCAAGAAGCTTTCCTGATTTTAAATCAGGAAACAAATGCCCCCACAGCGTTGTTCTCACGTGTCTGCACGTGAGTGCAACGCTGTCACCTCTTGTGACCGTTGGATTCCTCTAGGGATCTGGGGAGACGAAACGTTTTCATTGTCTTCTATAAATACCTCTGTCTCTTCATAGGAGCCTTCACTTTGTTCATCTTCCTCTTCTGAGAACTTCTTCTTTGAGAATTTAATTCTCGCTTTCAGAGCTTAGTTCTCTGTCTTGAAACAATCTTCAGAGTTTAACTCTGTTCGAAAGGAATCCTTTTTCCTCAGGTAATGTTCTTGGACAACGATGGACCTTCACATTTCTCTGGATTTTAAATCCAAAACAAAGGTTTTTACCCTTTTTTCTTCATATTTTCCATAAGAACATGAAACTGTTTAATCTTTCAACTGTAGATCTCTTAGGGTTTAAATGATCTTTGGGGAGATGATGATGGCGTCTCAACTCCATGGAATTTAATTCCATTCAAAATGTTTCTGGGAATTTAATTCCCTTTTCTTAATAAGGAATTTTAATTCCAATGAAGAACTCGCTTCCTTCACACAGAGGCTTCCCGAGGTCTCTTGGCCCGAGGTTGTTCTTCTGCAATTAATGCGATGGGGGTTTTGTAATGAATCTCACGACCTTTATTTCAGGTATCATGGATGCCCATCTGTATGATCTTGACGAGATCATTTCCTATGGGAATATTCGTGCACTGGGCCGCAGTCAGAACCAGGAGTTCACCGATGCTCAATGTGCCGAGATTATGAGCCGCTTTGATGAGTACAACCATCGGCTACTCCCCCGTCGCTCTTCTCTTCTGAGGCTGATCGTGTTGGCGATCAGGGAGGCTCTCCCTCTATTCTGTGCTGGTGTGCCGCTTGGGGCATTGGGCGCCGCCGAGGATAAAGTACACTCGGTGTATCTGATGCACTTGATCTCAAAGAGAAGGCGGGATAATCTCATTGATCTCCTGCATCAGATATTCCAGCAGTCGGCCATACTTGCCGCCTATCGGAGGGTGGAGGACATTCATGAGGACCCCGATGCTTGTGATCGTGAGAGGAAACATACTCGGGAGGTTCGAAATGCTTGGAAAATCTTGGATAAAGTTAATTTTGAGTTTCTCAACCCATGTCCCGCATCTGAAGCTTTACCGTTGTAAATGCGTCCTCTGTGTTTTGTATGAACCTCTTGAAGTATGAGTGACAATTGTTATTATGTCTTTCTATGTTTGCATCTGGGATTTTATCATTTTTGCTACTGTTGTCGTTTGTGCTTTTAATATGCAGGGTACTACTCTATATATTTCCTTTTAAGCGCGCATCAGGTTTAGGCCTCACGTGTTCTGCACGTGGGTCCCTTGATGGGGCGGTTCACAAAATTTTCTCATGCCGTATTTTCAGTGCATAATATTGGATGCAGAGAAAGGGCCTTGGAAATAGTTTCATTTCCTTGATTTTAGATGCCCTTCCTTTTTTGGGGCTTGGAAATAATCTTACCATGCAAGATTTTCCGCGCACAGCACTTAATGCACTTCTTTATATATGAAGCTATAGCTTTCTTTTCCTTTCACAGAGAGCTTCATATTATTATTATTTTTTTTTTTGAGTAACTTATCTTGAGAAACAAACGAGCGTCATGGCCTGCAATCGTCCTCATGCTCGCCGACAGCCGTGGGAAGTTCCTATTGAAGAGATGATCCCCCGCTTTGCTGCTCGGTTGGTGGATCCCCTCCTTACCGACAACGAATGCGACTCAGCCATGCACGAACTCTCGATCCGTAGGGGGTCTCCCCTCCCGATGGGTTCTCTCTGGCTCCGGATGATCCTCATGGCCGTGCTTGCCGACATTCCTCCTCACCCGGCAGAGATGACCCTGGCAATGCTTGATGCGGCGGAAGAAAAGCTCGAGGGCTTTCATGAAGCATGCCTGATTACTCAGGATTTGAAGGACTGCTCAATTCATCTGCTGAGCGAGATAAAGGCCCGGCGAGCTATTATGTTTGCATTCGCGGACGAACATGGCACCAACCGATGGGGAGCGACTTCTCGCGAGAATCGTCGCTTCGATGTGCTGGAGAAAGCGGAAAGAGAGATGGAGAATTTTATCCTTTGCTTCATCAACCCCTGTGCCGTTGATCCTGTGTTTGGTGACCTTTTCCGTTAGTGTAGAACCTCTTTAAATTAGTCCCTCCTTTTTGTATGCTTTATGTTGAACCTCCATGTAGGCTCGGCACTCGTATGTATGTTTCCGCTTGCATGAATAAATTTTGTGTTCCTTTTATGAAAATTCTCTTCAATTATCAATACTGTTGTCATGTCGCGTGCACATTACAGCTTCGAATTTTATTTCCTTTTTCGGATGTTCACATGATTGCGAGCACATGCTTGATAGGATAATCGTCGGAAAAAAAATTTCGTTGCTTTTCATACCGGGTTGTGTGAGCGCGTTTTGGATCGATTATTGCTGTCGATCGGAAGCCCATTTATATGGTCTTGTAAATGTCTTGTTTCCAAGGCCGCTGTCACGAAAGCGAGCTTACGTGGCCTGATAGAGCGACACGTAGCGAACATATTGTTGTGCGAGAAAAGGGCTCGGCCGTAAATTTTCGGAAAGGGCATTGGCTTCTAAGGCGCTGAGCGAGCTTCAGGCCAGCCTTACAGCCAAGGCCAACAAAGCATACGAATTCTGGCGGGTGCTTCAGGAGTCCACAAAAGAGGTGGTGGCTCTTGATAAAGTTGCCATGTTCACTCGTGAGAGGGTCGAGGCTCATAAAGCCACCGAGAAAGAGCTCGAAGCTCGGCTCGCTTCGTATCAGGCTCAGCAAGCTCAAGCGGAGGCTCGTCTTCTGGAGATCTTGCGTCATGAAGCCGTGGCTCAGCAAAAGCAGGATGAGCTGACCAAGCTGCTGAATCGCCCGCCGGCCTGAAACATTTGTATCTTTTTCTTCCCTTTTGTACATACTCATGGATGAGAGTATTTTCTTTTTGTTTCTTTCATGAATTGTACTTTGCACCCATTTTGGTTTATGAATAAAAGATACATTTTTCTTCTCAATGGTGTGTCTCCTTTTCATCGAATGTGTTCTGCGGATATTCTATCTTGATTTCCTTGCAGGACAGCAATGGCTCAGGACTCAGGGTTAAGATCTGCTTCCTAAGACTTTTGCATTTCACGAGCCACGAGGGTCTTATAAAGAGTTTTTCTCCCCACAGGTCGAAAGGATCCCATAGGTGTAAGTTCTTCTTAAAGATCGTGAGGATCCTTAAGCGGGTCTTCCCTTGATAGTCGTAAAGATCTCGCAAGAGAGTTTTTTCTTCCTTACAGGTCGTGAGGGCCTGCAAGTGTTGGATGCGGTCACCCTTGTCCGTGTTTTACGGAGTCGGGAGTTTCTCAAGGTATCGTAGTTTAAAGACGTCACGGTCAAGGTTAAAGGGGGAAGAACTTTGTTAAAAGGGGGAAGAATAATTCAATTCTCTTAGGATCACAGATCCATAAAGGCAAAGCTTTTTACCAAAAACATAAAAGATTGACACATCTCCTATAAAATAAGAACTTTGTTCTTAGATCCATGAGACAAACTCTCTTATAAGAGAGAATTTAATTCTCAGAGCGCAAAGCTGTCTAAAAAGAGCCATAGTGCTCCAATTAAAAGGAGCGCTTCAGCGCTCCAAAACTAACGCGCAGCGTTGCAGAGTCTTAGCGCTCCAAATTTCACAAGAAGCGCTCTGCGCTCATTGTCTGGCACACAGCGCCAAGCGCGCCACGTGCTCCTCACGTATGCGCTATTTCACAAGAAGCGCTCTGCGCTCATTGTCTGGCACACAGCGCCAAGCGCTCCACGTCCTTTTCACGTGTGCGCTATTTCACAAGAAACGCTATGCACTCATTGACTAGCGCACAGCGCTAAGCGCGCTACGTGCTCCTCACGTGTGTGCTATTTCACAAGAAGCGTTATACGCTCATTGACTGGTGCACAGCGCCAAGCGCACCACGTGCTCCTCACGTGTGCGCTATTTCGCAAGAAGCGCTCTGCGCTCATTAACTGGCGCACAGCGCCAAGCGCACCACGTGCTCCTCACGTGGGCGCTAAGAGAACATAAACTGTTCTATAAATAAAGTCCCAGAGCTATGATGGGTGCTCAGCACTCAATAAAAAAAAGACTATCAGAACCCAAACCAATGCTCAGCATTGTTAAATGTTTAACATTTTAACTAAATGGGCCGAGCCCAAACTGGCCACAGAACCCTACCTCAGATTAATTGAGCCCATATGCTCATAAATCTTTTAACAGATCTTAGTCCCAAACTTGACTATAGATCTTCCAACCAACATTGGTTCAAGGATACATCTCTTCACACCTCTGATATATGTCGTTATAATTCTTCAACGTCTTCAGAGAGATGGAGGGTCCCAATAACCAATAACTTCTGGTACGTCCCCAAACGGTTGAACCAAAATCACACAGACTATGACGTCTTTAAACTGGACTATGATGTCCTTAAACTTTACGGACTGTGGGGTCCTTAAATTCATGGACTATGATGTCCTTAAACTTTACAGACTGTGGGGTCCTTAAACTCATGGACTATGATGTCCTTAAACTTTACAGACTATGATGTCTCTAAACTACCATGGACTGTGAGGTCCTTAAAATCATAGACTATGATGTCCTTAAACTTTATAGACTATGATGTCTTTAAACTCCACGGACTATGACGTCCTTAAACTTTTGGACCGCAATGTCCCTAAGCTAAAGCAATAGAGTCCAAATACTCTTTCGTTGGATCTAAATGATCCTGTTAAGTAGATCTTAGTCTAAAATTAGACTAAGGTATCCTTAACAAACGTTTAAGTTGATGTTAGTCTCAAATGAGATTTACGATCCTTAAACCCAATTCAAAACCAAATCTAAGAAAATACGGATTTGGACTAATCCACGTCCTACGGGCGACAACATAAATTAGTCTCCGTATACAATCCATGGGCAACCAAAAAAAATAAAACAAACATACACGACACGAAGTGACCATCTGGAGAAGGAGAAAGTGGTTACCGCAATGCGGTAGTGTAATTAACTGCAGGGGCTTGCGCCTGCAGGGAAGAGCGTCCCCACAATCAAAAACCTCTCAAATGATGGGGAATCTGACGAAGTCTGTTACAACGGCCGCATCCGTCTAAACCTCCGATATACGGTGCCATAAATCAACTTGGCATTTTCGGAGAGGTGGACGGATCAAACCAAATAGCATCTGCCCCCAAATTCAGGCAAGACGAATCTACGCGGTCCCGTCTCCCATTTTCGGCGGAGAACATATGCCACTGTTTAGGCACTGGTTATTTCATTGTATCTTTCCTTTTCAAAATAATTGTATGTAAAGATAAATGTAAATAAAACTTGCTGTTTATTTTATATCTCTTGTCATTCTTGTGCATTTATATATATATATATATATATATATATATAGCTTAATTACGCTTAACGTATTTATTTCTTAATAAATACGTTGTGGCCCGTCACGTCACCGATTCCGTACACTGGGAAGCGGGGCGTGACATAAGTTCATTTCTGAACTTGGTACTATCAGATATCTAGACAAATTCTAAAGCAGGTATCGCTTGATTTGGGAGATAGTTGATCTCCACGAGATTAAGATAAAAAGAGAAGAAATTAGATACATTGTAGCGGATCCACTCACTAAAGTTGTTTCTCAGATACAGTTTGTGAAACTGTTGTTAGAGAAGTTAGGTATGTGATACTGCAATAATTGGCCTTGAGGGCAAGTGGAAGATTGTTAGATACAGGTGTTATGAAGACAATTATTGTAATTGTATTGTCACACCCCACTTCCCAGTATATGGGCAGAGAACGCGACGAGGCCGCTACGTATTTACTGAGAAGTAAACACGCAAAGCGTTTCTAAGAAATATAAAATAAAATATACACAAGAAATAAGATGTAAATAAACAACAACTTTATTTATTAACATTCTTTTTATAATACAACTGAAAAGTAAATACATGGAATGAAAGCAATGAATAAACAGTGGCATAACAGAAATGTAAAGAAAATGTAATGTACAAGTGAACTAGAGCTCTGGATCTTCAGTAAACTGGTCCAAGTCCTCGCTGCTGGGCTCGATCTCCAGTGAGTCCGAAACACCTGACGACATTCTAAAGAAGAAGAAAGAGAATGTCATCAGCGAACAAATCGCTCGGTAAGTCCCGTAAATAGACAAGAATGGAATAGACGGAATAGAGAATATATTGTTATAATGTTGTATTTAGTGTTAACGCTGTTGTTTGTAGCTTGGTACAGAAGAATACCAGTATATACGAGAGGAGTCCCACTATTCCGGAGACTAAGGTGTTTCCTGATTTAAAATCAGGAAAGCCTACGGAAGAAGCATCACGTGCTAGCACGTGACCAGCAGTCACGTGTTGGCACATGACAATTAAAAGCAGCGGCAAAGGCAGATTCGGTGGTCACGTGTTGGCACGTGACCAGCAGTCACGTGTTGGCACGTGACAATTAAAAGCAGCGGCAAAGGCAAATTCGGATCCCTGACTAAATCAAAGAAAAGGCTCCAGAAAGGGTCACGTGCTCACACGTGACCAGGGGTCACGTGTTGGTACGTGACGGCTAAACAGCGGCTAGAAGACAAAGTGCAGAAAGCAGAAGAAAGCTCGTTCCAAGGGGTCACGTGGCCACACGTGACCAGCTTTCAAAACCTATCTATTTAACAAAATTAAATTCTGAACAGCATTCAAATCTTTCCAAAGGAGAATGATTATTTGGAACCGATTGAATTAAAGATTTAAAGGTGATTAAATATCACCTATCTATGGAAAAATCTTGAACTTGGAAAGATTTCCACTTAAAATCTAACCGAAATAACAAAGGAATATCTTTGGATTCAAAATCCAATGGTGAATAAAATTCACCTAATAATCCAAAGGTCCAGATGAATGATGAATGTAAATCAAATATCTCAATAAACAAATCAAATCTCTCAATGAAAGATTCACTAAAACTAATTAATGCTGCTCCTTCTCATATAAATAGGAGCCAGGAAAATACAGAAAAACATAGAGAGAGAGAGACATAGAGAGAGAAAAATAGAGCCTTGAGACTTTGGAGGAATTTGGATCTTCTGCAAAAAAAAACCTTAGGTAAGAAAGGAGAGGCTTTCAAAAAAGAGAATTTAATTCTCAAAAGAGTTTAACTCTGATATTAAAAGAAGAACTTAGTTCTCTCTTTAGCAGAGGATCTACAAAGTGCACATCTCCCTATGAATTGAGAATTTAATTCTCATTGGGTTGAGATCCTGCCATGCAGATCCAAAGCATAGAGAGGGAATGGAAGTTTGAGAATTTAATTCTCATAGAATTATAGGAATTTAATTCCTTTGAATTAAAATTAGGGTTTAACCCTATGTTGTAGGAATTTAATTCCTTCAAAATAAACAGAACTAGGGTTTAACCCTAGTTAAGAACTTAATTCTATCAAAATAACAGGAATTTAATTCCCTTAAGAAAGAAGAAATTAGGGTTTAACCCTATGATAGAATTCAGTTCTTCACATACATCAGGAATTTAATTCCTATAGAAGAAAAGCCGGGGTTTAACTCCATCTAAGAATATAATTTTTCAAAAAGAAAAGTGGAAATTTAATTCCTCTAAAGTTATAGCTAGGGTTTAACTCTATGAAGAATTTAATTCTTAAAAGATAAACAAACATGCAAAGAAGCAGGGTCACGTGTTACCACGTGACCCCTGAAAAGTTCCACAGAGAAGAGCTTTGAGGCAATGCCTCACGTGCCCCACGTGACCCCTTGGCAGAAGCTCTAACAGACAAACATTTAAATGCCCGTCACGTGACAGCACGTGATGCTCCAAAGTATTCAATACTTTTGGCAGAATAAAATGAATTGAGGGCGCTCTCACGTGCTACTACGTGACCCCTCTTGCCTTAGTGTTTAACACTAAAGTTGAAACCTCTATATCCAGTGTTCAACACTGATTTTCTTAGTGTTTAAACACTAATTTGGAAAACTCTATTTACAGTGTCTAACACTGACTTTCTTAGTGTTGAACACCAGCCTGGAAAACCCTGTTTCCAGTATTTAACATTGATCTGCGTTAGTGTTAAACACTAATTTGAAATCTCCACTGCCAGTGTTTAACACTGATTTGCTTTAGTGTATAAACGCTAATTTGAAAGCCCTGTTGCCGGTGTTTAACACTAACTATCTCTTAGTGTTAAACACTAACTTGTCAATCTCATTCTCAGTGTTCAACACTGATTGATCTTTAGTGTTTAACACTAACTTTAGCCCCATTGGCTAAGTGTCAAGAGCCAAAGCCTCTCCTCTAATGGACCAACAGAGGGCCAATATCCTAGACATGATTGGACTTAGCCCAAGCTGGCCATAAGTCCTCAATTCAAATTCAACTGAGCCAATGGGCTCATAATATAATTAATTGGTTTTGGTTCCAAATTGGGCCAAAGATTATTTAATCTACCTCGGTTTAAGGGTACATCTCTTCACTCCTTTGATACTTGGCGTTGTAATTCCTCAACGTCTTCAAAGAGGTGACGGGTCCCGATGACCACATATTGATACGGACTGTGGGGTCCTTAAACTCATAGACTATGAGGTCCTTAACCTTGACCGGGATGTCTTAAAACTAACGACGGGCTGTGGGGTCCTTAAACTTATGGACTATGAGGTCCTTAACCTTGACCGTGATGTCTTAAAACTAACGCCGGACTGTGGAATCCTTAAATCCATGGACGATGAGGTCCTTAACCTTGACCGTGATGTCTTAAAACTAACATTGGACTGTGGAGTCCTTAAACCCACGGACTACGACGTCCTTAACCTTGACCGCAACGTCTTAAAACTAACATTGGACCGCAATGTCCTTAAACTACCTATTGATCGCAATGTCGCTAAACTAAACAACAGGGCTCCCTTAATTGCTCTATTATTGGATCTAAACGATCCCGTTAAGTCGATCTTAGTCTAAAAAAACTAGGCTAACGTATCCTTAAATCTTAGTCCTCAATGAGGCTAACGTATCCTTAAACCCAAACCCCCAAACCCAAATCTAAGATAATACGGATTTGGACTAGTCCACGCCCTACGGGCGACGACATAATTCAGTCTCCGTATACAATCCACGGGCAACTAAACACAAAATAAACACACACGACACGAAATGATCATCTGGAGAAGGAGAAAGTGGTTAACGCGATGCGGTAGCGTAATTAACTGCAGGGGCTTGCGCCTGCAGGGAAGAGCGTCCCCATAATCAAAAACCCCTCAAGCGAGGGGGAATCTGACGAAGTCTGCTACATCGGCCGCATCCGTCTAAATCTCCGATACACGGTGCCATAAATCAACTTGGCATCTTCGGAGAGGTGGACGGATAGCACCAATTAGCATCTGCCCCGAATCTCAGGCGAGACGTCCTCACGCCGTCGCCGTCTTTCGGAGGGGAACAGATTCTGGCACGCCCGGTGGGAACTTTTCCTCTTTCCACTCCACACTTCGTGTGTCGTGTTCGTAAACCAAACACGGTTCGCCAATGGTTGCCCTTGGGTTTCAAGATACTAAGACTTGGCGTCTTGCTTATTGCAGAAAGCAAAGAATCAATGGCTTCCACTTGTCCGAAATGCTCCAACTGCAACTGCAACCGGCGCTCTGCCTCGCCAGGAGGTGTAGCCTACGGACCCTAAGTTGCTTCGCTATTCACAATACCCGTGGAACAGGTCACTCGAGCCACCACAGGGTTGTTTTTTGGGACCATGCTTCCGCCAACGAGCTTCACCGCTCCTACGCTGACAACGAAAGCTCCCAAGAAGTCGGTCTTTGATCGGCTTACACCTACCGCGGCTCCTCTCAACGGGTCGCCCAACACCAGCGCCTCGGTCTTCTCCAGATTGGGCCAGAGCTCCTGTAGACCCGCGATGGGGCCTACAATCCCAGGGAAGGCTGCTCCTAAGAAAGTAACCAGTCCTGCTCTTGAAGTCGTCAAGGCGGCTTCCCCTGCCAAAAAGTCGGTCTTTACAAGATTGACGGCTCCAGCTCCCGCTCCTTCTACCCAAAGGACATCAGTCTTTAACAGGCTGACACCAACAGCGACCCTACACAGGGGACAAGACGAGGCTATCTCCATCACCGAGCCGATTCCATCAGCACGACACGCTCGACGTCGCTACTGGCGCCGAGTGAGGAAGGCCGGAGGCAACTCCCCTTCTGGGCTAACTTCTCCAGCCCCGACGACAGAAGTTAATGCTGCTGTTCCAACAGAGAACAGCTTTAAGATGCTAAATAAGGTGCGTAGGAATTCTCCTACCGCGGCGCTAAAGAGGTTTCCCCCTCCGCTGGAAAAGGCTGTGGAAGTAAAGCCAGAACAGCCCCAATCCCCTCAACGGCTGTCCTCCAAAATCTATAAAGTCTGGCGGCAGACCCGAGACTCGGTAATCGATCCAAATTTCTCCCGCCAGCATAAGAAGCTGAAAATCCAACAGGAAGTCAGTCACCAGGCTAAGCCACGAAAAGCTGTCTGGGTGCCCACTTCAACAGCCCCCTCAACTTCCACTGCTCATAAAAAGAAAAGGCCAGAGAGGACCCCCAGGCCTGCAACAAAAGCTAAAAGCGCTGAGCCCAGACGCCCTAAGTCTGGGGGCATGATGGTCCATACTGTATACATGGCGTCGGGGAAAGAAGACAGCCGCACGTCCACAGGTCATAGACCGCTTACACGGTCGGTGACCAAAGCTCAGGAGCAACAGCAAAAGCTCCAGGAAATGATGAACGCAATGGCCGCGCTTACTGGACCGAAAGAAAGCCCCGAGGCGTTCTCGGATCAGCAACAAGAACAAGAAACCGACGCCGAGTTCCTCCGGAGGATACTGGAAAAGAAAGATAAAGAGGCTGCGGAACAAGCGGCCAATATAAAGCAAATAGCCCACTTATTCCAGGACATGGTGGGAATGATGATCCAACAAGACCCACCTGCTGAGGATCCTTCGATCGTCCTTGAAGACGACAGGAGAGAAACGTCAAATCCACCACCGGCTCTCTCAACGGCCAAGGAGGAGACAATCTCTAAGGCTGGCTTGGACGACTATATAGCCCAGCAAATCCGGGTTCATCATGCGACTGAGGCAGCTGGTCAAGTCGTAAAAACGGGGCGACCATATCCGAGCTGGTACGACCAAATCAAATATCCGCCGGGTTATACAATACCAAAATTCCACGTGTATAAGGGGACCGGCAATCCCCACCAGCATGTTGCCCAGTTCAGGGCCCTTTGCGGTAACATCGGCGGTGATGATAAACTGTTGCTTCGCCAGTTCGTGGGCAGCTTATCAGAAACAGCGTTCGAATGGTATTCGGAACTCCCGAACGATTCTATCAAGACGTTCGCTGAAATGGAGTTGCTATTCACTCAGCGATTCGCAAGCGCCAGCGAACGCACTCCAATAACGGCATTAATTAATGCCAAGGTGAAACCAGGCGAAACGTGGGTCCAGTACGCTATACGATGACGAAATTTGTGGTCGAAATGCGAGCAACGCATTGAGGAAGCGCCCGCGGTGGGCATGTTCGTGGGAACCCTAGACCCTCATGCAACTATCTCCCAGTTTATGATGTTCTTTAAGCCAACCACATTCCAGGCTCTAATCGACAAGTTGGCCCAGATGGACCAGATGGGTCACAGGCCGCCTCCCCCGAAGCCAGAACCTCGGAATGACAAGGGTAAAGGGAAGGCAACCTTCGTTGCGAACGCACAGCAACAACCCAGTGCCCCAAAGCTGGCGGATCAGCTGGAAGAAAGACGGCGGTATTACAATGAGAAAATGAAGCGCCCCTACTCATTCCCGCGGGATAAGACAAAGAGGCTATTTGAGCTGGCAATACGCAACAGACTTATAAACTTGCCAAATCTAAGGCGACCGCCACAACCCATTAAGATGAATAACCCCAACTATTGCCCTTACCATCAAACGGTAAGCCATCCGATTGAGGATTGCTTCGTTTTCAAAGGATGGATTGAAGATCAATACCTCCGGGGGAAGTTTGCACTATCCGAAAAGTGGAAGGTGAACCCACCACAGCCGCATACTCCTAAGAAAGCAGATACACCGGGGGCAACCTGTTCTTTTATTGAAGAAGCTCCATAGGAGGTCGTGCTGTCAACTAAAACCAAAAGAATGCTAAGGGACCTTCAGGCATGCCCGGCGGTCGAATGGAAGGACCCGCTTGAACCTCAAATCATCGAAGGGATGTTGAAGCCGCGCCCAACTACAAAGATTCGTGGTGATGGCCCGAATACTCACACCCAACCGTCAAAATCTTCGAAGAAAAAGAAGAAGAAATCCAAAAGGCCCGTGAAGCCTGGAGACAAGCGCACGGATTTACAGAAACAGATTGACGCGCTGGAGGAGTACAATCAAAAGGTGCGGACTCCCGTCACGTTGCAAGAGTTCCTCAACCACGTCTTTCAGGAGGAAGATGATGGAGAAAGCTCATCGGATGAATCCGAGGGATATGTGGCGAGTTGTCATATGGTTTCCCACTCGGAAGATGAGAAAACTCCTGGCACTGAGGAACTGGGGGCACAGCCTGAGCCAGAACTTGTATGGCCAACAGATGAAATGATCGACGCCTTTCTAGACAAGATTCGTTTGAAGAGTAAAGCCGATCAGGAGCGTGAGATGACTGCATCGGAAGGAGACAAACGCAGGCGACTAAACGAAAGAGTCGAAGCACTCCCGCCGGATCGAAAGACATCCGATGCGAATAAAAACGTGTTCAGGACGAGGAAAAGGTTTGCCAAAGCCATGTCAATGGGAATGAAGCTACCACCCTCAGAAGAAAACACGCTCAATGGAGCGGAAAGGCACCCTAATTATTGCGCATATCATCAGAAGATTTCGCACCCCACTGAGGAGTGCGACGCTTTTAAGATGTGGTGGCAAGGATATGTTGCTCACCGGCAATATTTTAAGCGCATGAAACGCAAGACTCGTCGGGAACGAAGAAGTACGGCCGAAGGACACAAAAGAACTGCCGGCAATTGTTACATGGTTAACGCCGGAGGGTCACAAGTTCTCACCTTTGGGAGCGACTCTGATGAAGAAATGGCTCTGGGCCCTCTCTTTAAAGAATCCGTTTTAAGGAAAAGGGAAGAACCAGAGGCCTGCGAAAACATTCAGCTGCGCAATCGCACGCACCCGGAAAAGAATCTCGGACCCGCGAATAGAAAAGATAAGGGAAAGGAGAAGGTCACCGAGGATATCACCTTAGATGACCAAGTCATGAAAGAGTTGACTGCCAAAGACCCTCCCAGGAAGGGTAAGGTGGACTATAACATCCTAGCACACCTAAGGAAGCTACCTTCTCAGCTCAGCATTCTTGATGCCCTCCTATTATCAAAAAAAGCGCGAGATTCATTAATCAAGGCATTACAAGAACCCGAGCAATTCCAAGCCTTCCTCGCCGAAGAAAGGATGAAGGATGAACTGGAAGAAGTGCACACGGCCGACATCACTTTCGGCGACGAAGACCTTCTCCTCGGGACGTGCGACCACAACCGTCCCCTATACGTCTCCGGATATTGCCACGATATCAAGATAGGCAAGATCCTCGTGGATAATGGATCCTCCGTCAATCTCCTTAATGTTCGGATGTTGAAGGAAATCTGCATGAGCGTACAGCACCTCGCTCGTAACAAAATTACCATCTCCGGTTTCGACTCCCAGTCATCACGGACTCTCGGATCTGTAATACTAACATTACGCTTCGGACTGCTCGTCACGGACATCAAGTTTCACGTCATTGACGCCAAGACCTGCTACAACGCCTTGCTCGGTTGTCCTTGGTTACACAAGTACAACATCATCCCTTCTACACAGCATCAGTGTATGAAGTACTTTAAGGATGGTTTCGAGTATACCGTAACAGGTGAGCTAAACCCATTCTCCATGAACGAAGTCCGCAAGTACGAAGATGCAAAATACTTTTTGCCAGACTTCGAGGATACAGAAAAGTGTCGCAAGCCGGAGAACAAAGCCGCCGCCACCATCCCTATTTTCGGGAGCGATTCCGAAGAAGAAGAAGAGATAGTTTACGCTGGTCCGTCCCGACGCAACAACCCGGGACCGTCCGCCCCCATGTTGATCTTCGGAAGTGACTCGGAAGACGAAGTTAACGCCGTATTCTCCAGTCGGCCGTCAATACAAGCATCCCCTGGCGATGATCAGAGTTTGCAAATCACCATGGTGCCGCAAAAACACTACAAGGATCTCGACCCACTTCAAGCTTACAATGTGCAGGACCTGCAGATGTTTTACGTCCCTTCCAGGCGAAAGAGTGAGAAGGTGATCCTATTCTATCGATCCTCGGAAACGAGAGTGGAGAAAGAGATATGGCATGGCGCGGATGCTACACTCGACAGGCTCCAACCCATCCGTTTGCCCAGATATTACACAAATGGACTAAAGAGACTATTGAAGCGCCAAGTGGTACCCTTAAAACAGACTGTTCGACAAGCTCGATTCTACAACAGGATTTGGGATGTCCCTGGAACTCAGCGCAAATTGCCCAACGGGAGAATGGAAACGCTCGGGCTTGGATATGTGAGATCCGAGAAACGGAAACGAGTCCACGGTAGCTACGCCATATATAACTTCGGTAAGGAGGAAAACGCCCTGTCGAGTGATGCTAACCCCTCGTCAAAACTGGATCCCACAAGCGAAGTGCCGAGTCCGTCGTTTGAAGAACGGATGGACAAGCTCATCAGGAAAGCAGGTCAAAAGGCTCGGGAAGACCACAACCGCGAGATGGCCATCTACGAGAAGGCCAGGACGCAACGTCTGTTTCAACAGGCTGCAAAAGACGAAGATGCTCCTCCCTGTCGACCCGTTGTGCGAAAGGCCCGACGCAGAGGCAGAGGTAAGTCAAGAAGCGGAAAAAGGAGTCGACAACAATGACGCAGGATTTGAGAGTCATGTGATCGGGCATTGCGCGGTCCGGATTCGTCCCTCATGAAGAAGATGGGTCGAGCGTATTCCTTCCCTCGAGACAAGACGAAGAAGTTACTCGAGCTCGCTATAAAACATCAAATGATCGCACTTCCAGAGTCTAAGCACTCTGACCAAGCTAACAAAGTTTCTCATCCGGGCTATTGCTCTTATCACCGAGCCGTAGGACACCCTATCGAAGACTGCTTCACCTTCAAGAACTGGGTCGAAGACCAGTACCAGCAAGGCAGATTTGCTTTATCCAGCAGCTGGAGAGTAACGCCGCCACAAAAGCACGAACCCAAAGCCGCAAGAGCAGAACCAGATCCACATCGATCTTGGAAGCGGATTCGCACCTGTCACATGATTACAATATTGAAAGAGGAGCCCGAGAACATGGATGACCTTCCCTGGTGCTTTGAAAACAGCAATGACGAGGTGATCTCAGAATTTCCACCAGCTCTGAAAGAACTAGAAGATGGCATACATACTACTGCAGATAACCTCAAGAAGATTGAGTTGGGGTCGACAGACGATCCACGACCGACATTCGTTAGCAAGCTGCTATCTGAGGAAAGGGTGGCTGCGTTAAAAGACGTGCTTATGCAGCATAGAGATTGCTTCGCATGGAACTATTCTGAGATGCCGGGACTAGATCCAGAAATTGCTGTACATAAATTGGCGATATCCCCGGACGTCAAGCCAGTCAAACAGGCGCCTAGAAGAATGCGGCTCGAGCTTGAGATGAGCATTAACGCCGAAGTCAAGAAGCTGATCGATTCTGGGTTTATCCAAGAAGTTCAATATCCTGACTGGATCGCCAACATCATCCCGGTAATGAAGAAAAATGGGACAGTGCGCATATGCGTGGACTTCCGGGATCTCAATAAAGCTTGCCCGAAGGACGATTTCCCAGTGCCGGTCACCGAGCTGATGATAGATAATACGTCCACTCACGAAGTTTTCTCCTTCATGGACGGCTCATCAGGATACAATCAGATAAAGATGCATCCCGATGACCAGAAGCACACCGCTTTCCGGACTCCTTTGGGTATATTCTGTTACAAAGTTATGCCCTTCGGTTTAAAGAACGCCGGTGCTACCTATCAAAGGGCCATGACAAAGATCTTCGATGATCTCATACATGAAATCGTCGAGTGCTATATCAATGACCTCGTAGTGAAGAGCATGTCATATGAAGAGCATTTAGAGCATCTGAAGACCGTATTTCAACGCCTTCGGCAATATAATTTGAAGATGAATCCCCTCAAATGCGCGTTCGGAGTCTCCTCGGGTAAATTCCTAGGATTCAACGTCCGACACCGAGATATCGAGATAGATCCGTCCAAGATCAAGGAGATCATGGAAATGCCACCGCCAAGGACTTTCAAACAGCTGCGGTCTCTCCAACGGAAACTCGCATACATCCGGCGGTTTATCGCCAACCTGTCAGGCAAGTGCCGTCCTTATAGTCACCTGATGAAGAAGGGAACTCCGTTCGTCTGGGACCAGAAATGCCATAGCGCGCTAGATGAAATCAAACAGTACCTGCAGGACCCGCCAGTGTTGGCTGCTCCGGTTAAGGGAAAGCCTCTCATTCTTTACACAACCGCCCTCGAAGGTTCCTTAGGCGCATTATGGGCACAAGAGAACGATCAAGGGAAAGAAAGAGCACTCTACTATTTAAGTCGAGTTCTTCTGGGGGCAGAAAGCAACTACTCTCCCATTGAAAAACACTGCCAGGAGTTGATCTTTGCGATAACAAAGCTCAGGCACTATGCGTTGGCGCATGAAGTCCGTCTCATTTCGAAGGTCGACCCTCTTAAATATTTGATGTCAAAGGCCATATTGACGGGACGACTCGCTAAATGGGCCCTGCTCTTGATAGAGTTCTCGATAACCTATCAACATCTCAAGGCAGTCAAAGGCCAGGCCATCGCCGACTTCCTTGCTGAGCATCCAGTACCTGCCGGTTCTCCTCTGAATTGCGATCTGCCAGACGAACATGCGTTTGACACGATCAATGGTGGTGATACCCGATGGGAGCTTTATTTCGATGGAGCATCTTCCATGAAGAAGCGCAAACAAAGTACCCCGGTAATCAAATCGGGGGTAGGACTCATCTTTATAACTCCACAGGGAGGGATAATGCGCTTCGCTTTCTCCTTAACGGAGCCGAGGACGAATAACGAAGCTGAATACGAAGCTTTGATAGCAGGCCTCGAGATCGCCATCGACATGGGAATTGAAAATCTCCTCATATACGGGGATTCTCAACTGGTCGTTAGTCAAGTAAACGGTGACTACCAAACGTGCAAACCGGAGTTGGTAAAGTATGGTGAGAAGGTGCGACAACTGTTGACCCAAATTCCCTCCTATACTCTGGAAAGCATACCACGCGCGGAAAACAGCAAAGCAGACGCGTTGGCCAAGCTCGCTAAAGAACTGGCTGACGAGAACCTTGATGACGTTAAAATCGTGGTGCAAAGCCGTCAGGTGCTTGCCCCAGCAGAAATATCTCCGGAATCATCCAAAGAGAAGGGAGTGACTGAGCAGACTACCCTACAACTAAGAGACCGTGAGAAGGCCGAGGACTGGAGGGAAGTCTTCATAGACTACTTTAAGTCCCACTGAATGCCCGAAGAAGCGTCCTCAAGACATCAGCTCATGAAATGAGCTCTATCTTTCGCTTTCGTCAACGATCCTCTATCCAAGAGATCGTTTGATTCTCTATGGCTGAGATGCTTAGGACCTGACGAAGCAGAAAGAGTCCTCAGGAAGTTCATGACGGAATCTGTGGTTCTCATCAAGCAGGCCCGAAGATGAAGTTAAAAATTAAACGGATGGGTTACTACTGGCCCACGATGATCCAGGACTGCCTCGAATATGCAAAGCAATGCCATTCATGCCAAATCCATGGGGACTTTATCCACCAGCATCCAAATCCACTCCATCCAACGGTGGCTAGCTGGCCATTCGAAATGTGGGGAACTGACATAGTCGGCCCCATCGAACCAGCATCGTCCAGGGGACATCGTTTCATCTTGGCGACGACTGATTACTTCTCCAAATGGGCAGAGGCAGTGCCGTTGAGGGAAGTGAAGACGGAGAATATCCTCCATTTCTTCAAGACGCACGTCATCTATCGGTATGGAACTCTGCGACGGATCATTTCCGATAACGGGCCAGCTTACAGAAGCCACAAAATCAGTCGCTTCGCGCAACAACACAATATAGACTGGAGATATTCTTCGGTTTATAATCCGCGAGCTAACGGTCTGGCTGAGGCCTTCAATAAGACCTTGACAAAGATCATGAAAAAGACGGTGTCCCGAAATAAGAAGGACCGGCACGAGAGACTGCAAGAGGCTCTTTGGGCGTATCGAACTACGTTCAAGACGGCCACGAGCGCGACGCCATACGCATTGGTATTCGGTGCGCAAGCAGTACTCCCCCTCGAGAGCGAGCTACCTTCTCTACGAATGGCAATCCAACACGAGTTGACAAACGAAGAAAATGCTCACCTTCGGCTTGAGGAGCTTGACGCCCTTGATGAAACCCGGATCATAGCGCAACAAAATCTGGAGGCTTACAAAGCGAAAATGACGCGCTCGTATGAAAGATTGACCAGGCCGAGGAAATTCCGCCAAGGCGAACTCGTGTTAGTGGTCAAAAGGCCTATGATCCCCAATCGTGCCAAGTGGGGAAAGTTCGAGCCGAACTATGAAGGCCCGTACATCATAGACAAGGTCTACCAGGGTGGAGCCTATCTACTCATGGATATGCACGGTGAAAGGCCTTTCAGGCCAATAAACGGCCGCTTCCTAAAGAAATACTACGCTTAATGAGCCACAGCCTAGGTCAATGATAGATGACGACGACTATGTCCGCTCGCTGTCTTCCTAAAGCTCAAGCTCTATAAGTAGCAGCCGGCCCTCTCCTCAGACGGACCGAAAAGTCCTTAAACTAACGTCGGACCGAAACGTCCTTAAACTAACAACGGACCGAAACGTCCTTAAACTAACGACGGACCGAGACGTCCTTAAACTAACGACGGACCGGAACGTCCTTAAACTAAAGACGAACCAAAACGTCCTTAAAACTACTACCGCAGCATCCTTATGCTGAAGAGATGAATAAAAAAAATATAATAAAAAGAAAAAAAAATAATAACGGTATGTCCATAAGCAAAATGGGAACGGATGAAAACCCGAAAGGGCTCCGTGAGTAAAAACAGCAAGGCTACCGGCGAGTGTTCGTGAAAACCCGAAAGGGCGCGACCTCGTAAAAAAAAGAGAAGAGAAAAAAAATATAATAACGGTATGTCCATAAGCAAAATGGACACGGATGAAAACCCGAAAGGGCTCCGTGAGTAAAAACAGCAAGGCTACCGGCGAGTGTTTGTGAAAACCCGAAAGGGCGCAACCTCGTTAAAGGACACTTGCAGGGTCCTCACAACCTTGTAAGGAGAAACCACCCGCGTGAGATCCTTACGACTCACAAGGGATCAACACACTTAGGGATCCTCACGATTCCTAAGAAGAAAACACACTCGCGAGATCCTCACGACTCGCAAGGAGAACTCTCTTATGGGACCCTCACGGCTCATAAGACTTGAAAGTCTTAAGTTACAGAGACCTAAACCTGTGCTTAAGCAAAATCCCCCACAACCTTCGACATTGCCCTACAAGTGGCTCAATACTGACCCTTGTACACAATCCACGGGCGCGAATAAACATTTCCCCAGAAAAGTCCCACCCGTGACTAGGGGTATGTCCCTATGGTGAACAACCTTTATAAGTCCTCTCGACTTATGAGGAGAAAGCCCTCGTGTAAGATCCTTACGAATTACAGAGGAACATACACTTAGGAATCCTCACGATTCCTAGGGAGAAAATACACCTATGAGATCCTCACGACTTGTAGGGAGAAATACCTTCGTGAGACCTTTACGGCTCATGAAGTCAAAAGCCTTAGTCGACGGGACCCTAACCATGTTTGCTAAGCCACCTTTGTTCAACATCGACAGAGGCAGATGATGATTCGCTCCTGGACATATCCCAGTTGTAGCGGTGCTGATGCCGAAATCTGTGTCTAATTTCAGGTTTATGGCGAAAAGCCAGTAGGCCGCACGTGCATACGAGATAGCCGAAATGATGGGGCAACTTGCAATAAAAAGCAACAAGTAAAAATGTATGCACGCAAAATAGCCGAAATGATGGGGCAACTCGCAATAAAAAGCAACGAGTAAAAATGAAATAAATAGCCGAAATGATTGGGCACCGCGAAAAATAGCCGAAATGATAGGGCAATCGCGACCTCCGCGATATAAAAGCTGAAATGATAGAGCATCGCGGAAAAAGAAATAAAATAAAAAATGAAATTTATGCCCTACAGATGATCTTACATCAATCCCTGTAAATAATCCAAGGGCACAAACAAAAAAGGGATCATACTTCTCCCCCAGGTTTCATCATAAGAAGAAGCAAAATCTCGACGGGCCGCGAATGACTTAGAGATCATCTCAGCACTCGTCTCGTAACAACGAACACGACTTCAAGCGAAACGGAACAACGGCAACTCCCAGTTCCATGGCTCGGCGATATCCTGATCGCCGAAAAGTCAAATCCCAATTTCGTGAAATGTGAATACAATCAACAAAATAATTGGTTACGTGGAACGCGGATAACGTCACTCTTCGATCCCGTGGAAAACGTCCAGAGCGGATCCTGGTCCTCGCAGAGCACGGCAGTGAACCCGTGTGAAGCATCCAGAGCGGAGCCTAGTCCTCGCCAAACACGGCAGTGAACCCGTGTGAAGCATCTAGTGCAAAATTGCTGGTTACGTGGAACGCGGATAACGTCACTCTTCGATCCCGTGGAAAACGTCCAGAGCGGATCCTGGTCCTCGCAGAGCACGGCAGTGAACCCGTGTGAAGCATCCAGAGCGGAGCCTAGTCCTCGCCAAACACGGCAGTGAACCCGTGTGAAGCATCTAGTGCAAAATTGCTGGTTACGTGGAACGCGGATAACGTCACTCTTTGACCCCGTGGAAAACGTCCAGAGCGGATCCTGGCCCTCGCAGAGTACGGCAGTGAACCCGTGTGAAGCATCCAGAGCGGAGCCTAGTCCTCGCCGAGCATGGTAGTGAACCCGTGTGAAGCATCTAGTGCAAAATTCCTGGTTACGTGGAACGCGGATAACGTCACTCTTTGACCCCGTGGAAAACGTCCAGAGCGGATCATGGTCCTCGCAGAGCATGGCAGTGAACCAGTGTGAAGCATCCAGAGTGGAGCCTAGTCCTCGCCAAACACGGCAGCGAACCCGTGTGAAGCATCTAGTGCAAAATTCCTGGTTACGTGGAACGCGGATAACGTCACTCTTCGACCCCGTGGAAAATGTCCAGAGCGGATCCTGGTCCTCGCAGAGCACGGCAGTGAACCCGTGTGAAGCATCCAGAGCGGAGCCTTGTCCTCGCCGAGCACGGCAGTGAACCCGTGTGAAGTATCTAGTGCAAAATTCCTGGTCACGTGGAATGCGGATAATGTCACTCTTTGACCCCGCGGAAAACGTCCAGAGCGGAGCCTGGTCCTCGCCAAGCACGGCAGTGAACCCGTGTGAAGCATCCAGAGCAAACACCAGACTGTGGAGTCCTTAAAATCCACGGACTATGATGTCCTTAACCTCGACCGTAATGTCTTAAAACTAACAATCAACCACCCTGATTCTATATTGATTCCACCTTGGTTTAGGGGTACATCTCCTCACTCCTTTGATACCTGGCGTTGTAATTCCTCAACGTCTTCAAAGAGGTGACGGGTCCCCGCAACCACACATCGGACTGTGGAGTCCCTAAATCCACGGACTATGAGGTCCTTAACCTTGACCGTGATGTCTTAAAACTAATATCGGACTGTGGAGTCCTTAAATCCACGGACTATGACGTCCTTAACCTTGACCGTGATGTCTTAAAACTAACATCGGACTGTGGAGTCCCTAAATCCACGGACTATGAGGTCCTTAACCTTGACCGTGATGTCTTAAAACTAACATCGGACTGTGGAGTCCCTAAATCCACGGACTATGAGGTCCTTAACCTTGACCGTGATGTCTTAAAACTAACATCGGACTGTGGAATCCTTAAATCCACGGACTATGACATCCTTAACCTTGACCGCAACGTCTTTAAACTACGATACTTTGAGCAACCCCTGACCCCGTGAAACACGGATAAGGGTGACCACATCCAGCACTTGCAGGTCCTCACGACCTGTAAGGAAGAAAAACTCTCTTGTGAGATCCTTACGACTCTCAGGGGAAAACCCGCTTAAGAATCCTCACGATTCTTAAGAAGAACTTACACCTATGGGATCCTCTCGACCCATAGGGAGAAAAACTCTTTATGAGACCCTCGTGGCTCATAAAGCGCAAAAGTCTTAGGAAACAGATCTTAACCCTGAACCCTAAGCCATTGCTGCGCTGCAAGGAGATCCAGATAAATTGTCCGCAAAACACATTTAATGAAAAGAGACACACTATTGAGAAGAAAAATGTATCTTTTATTCATAAACCAAAATGGATACAAAGTACAATTCATGAAAGAAACAAAAAGAAAATACTCTCATCCATGAGTATCTGCAAAAAGAAAGGAAAAGATACAAGTTTTTTCAAGCCGGCGGGCGATTTAGCAGTTTCGCTAGCTCATCCTGCTTTTGCTGGGCCGCGGCTTCATGATTCAGGATCGCCAGAAGACGGACCTCCGCCTGAGCCTGCTGAGCCTGATAAGAAGCGAGCCGGCCTTCAAGCTCTTTCTCAGTGGCCTTGTGTGCCTCGACCCTTTCATGAGTGAACACGACAGCTTTATCAAGAGCCACCACCTCTTTGATAGACTCTTGAAGCACCTTCCAGAGCTCATACGTTTTATTGGCTTTGGCTGTAAGGCTGGTCTGAAGCTCGCTCAATGCCTTGGAAGCCAGTTCCCTCTCCGAGAATTTACGGCCGAGCCTCTTCTCACACAGCAATGTGTTCGCCACGCGTCGCTCTATTAGACCACATAAGCTCGCTTTCGTGACCGCAACCTCGGAAAACAGGACGTATACGCTCAAGGCCGTATAAACGAGCCTCCAGTCGACAGCAACAGTCGATCTGAAACGCGTTCATATCACCTGGTATGGGAAGCAATAAAAAGTTCTCGGTGCACATCCTATCAAGCATGCGTTCGCAACTATATGAATATCCGAAAAGAAATAATACCCGAAGCTCGGATATGCATGCAACATAGTAACAGTGTTCGCAATTAAAGAAGATTCTCATGGGAAGAACACAAAGTTCATTTATGCAAGCAAAAACATACATACGGATACCCAACACACATTAAAGTTCTACGTAAAGCAAGCGAAAACTAATTTGAAGGTACTACACTAGCGGGAAAAGGTCGCCGAATAAAGGATCGGTAGCGTAAGGGCTGACAAAACAAAAGACAAAATTCTCCATCTCTCTCTCCGCTCTCTCCAACACGTCAAAGCGCCGGTTCTCGCGAGGAGTTGCTCCCCATCGATTGGCGCCATGTTCGTCCGCAAAAGCAGACATAACAGCCCGACGGGCTCTTATTTCGCTCAAAAGGTGAACTGAGCGATCTTTCAAAGCTTGAGTGATTAGGTACGCTTCGTGAAAGCCCTCGAGCTTTTCTTCGGCCGCGTCAAGCATCGCCAGGGTCATCTCCGCCGGGTGAGGAGGGACGTCGGCAAGCACGGCAGCAAGAATCATCCGGAGCCAGAGGGAGCCCATTAGGAGAGGAGACCCCCTGCGGATCGAGAGTTCATACGCCGCGGAGTCGCATTCATCGTCGGTAAGGAGGGGATCCACCAATCGGGCGGCGAAGCGGGGGATCGTCTCCAAGATAGGAACTTCCCATGGCTGTCGACGAGCATGAGGGCGATTGCAGGCCATGGCGCTCGGTTGTTTCTCAAGACAAATCACACCAAAATGAAAATAAATCTCTTTGTGAAGAGAAAAGAAGGCTACGGCCTCAGATATAAAGAGGTGCATTAAGTGTTGAGCGCAGAAAATTTTGCATATTAAAGTTATTCCCAAGGCCTAAAAAAGGAAAGGCATCGGAAATCAAGGAGATAGAACTATTTCCAAGGCTACTTTTCTGCATCTGATATTGTGCACTAAAAATATGGCGTTGGAAAGTTTTTGAACTGTCTCGTCAAAAGGACCCCACGTGTGGAGCACGTAAGCCCCAAACTCGACGTGCACTAAAAAATGGATTAGCACCCTGCATATTAGAAGCGCCAACAACAACAATAGCGAAATGATAAAATCCCACAGAAAGGCATGCAAACATACAAAGACATAATAGAACTTATCATTCATACTTTAAGAAGTTCATACAAAATAAAGAGAACACGTTTACAATGGTAAGACCTCAGACGCGGGGCACGGATTGAGAAACTCAAGCTTAACTTTGTCCAAGATCCTCCAAGCATTTCGAACCTCCCGAGTATGTTTTCTCTCACGATCACAAGCGTCGGGGTCCTCGCGAATGTCCTCCACCCTCCGATAGGCGGCAAGTACGGCCGACTGCTGAAATGCCTGGTGCAAGAGATCAATGAGGTTGTCGCGCCTTCTCTTCGAGATTAGACTCATCAGATACACCGAATGTATCTTGTCCTCAGCAGCGTCCAATGCCCTGAGCGGTACACCGGCGCAGAAAAGAGGAAGCGCCTCCCAAATCGCCAGCATGATGAGTCTCAAAAGAGGAGAGCGACGGGGGAGTAGCCGATGGTTGTACTCGTCAAAGCGGCTCATAATCTCAGCACACTGAGCATTGGTGAACTCCTGGTTCTGACTGCGGCCCAGTGCACGAATGTTCCCATAGGAAATGATTTCGTCAAGACCGTACATATGGGCATCCATAATACCTGAAATAAAGGTCATGAGAATTGTTACAAAGCTTCTGCTGCATTGATTGCAGAAGGACAACCTCGGGCCAAGAGACCCAAGAAGCCTCCATGTGAAGAAACTGAGTTCTTCATATGAATTAAATTCCTTATTAAGAAAAAGGGAATTAAATTCCCAGAAACTTTTTTTGGGATGGAATTAAATTCCATAGATTTTAACCGTCACCATTATCTCCCTAAAGATCATATGAACCCTAAAAAGATCTACTGTTGAAAGTTCTATTTCATACTTTAGTTGAGAAACTTAAAGGAAAAATGGGTTCATATTAAAAAGGTGAAACCCTTGAAGTGGATTTAAAATCCAGAGAATTTTATGTATAAAAGTTCTTCGTCCACTCAAGATGATTACCTGAAGAAGAGGAATCGGTCAAACAGAGTTTCTTGTCTAAAAGATTGACAGGTTCTCTCGGCCTATAGGCACCCCTTCGGGAGCTCTGCGATGCTTCTTCGGGAACAACCGGAGAAGAGACTCGGACGGGGGTAGAGTAAGCTCTGGAATGCCATGCCGTCAAGGGCAGGTGCCGAACTCTATCCATTACTCTGGAAAGTTTTTGAGGCAGAGAACTAAGCTCTGGAAGAAGAGAATTAAATTCTCAGGAAAAAGTTCTCAAAGGAGGAAGATAAGCAAAGTAGAGGCGTCTCTGAAATGACCCCTATATTTATAGAATGTGATGGAAACGCTTCATCTACCCGAGGCCCTAGAGGAATCCAACGGTCACAAGAGTGACAGCGTTGCAATCACGTGCAGACATATGAGAACAACGCTGTGGGGGCATTTGTTTCCTGATTTAAAATCAGGAAAGCCTACGGAAGAAGCATCACGTGCTAGCACGTGACCAGCAGTCACGTGTTGGCACGTGACAATTAAAAGCAGCGGCAAAGGCAGATTCGGTTCCCTGACTAAATCAAAGAAAATGCTCCAGAAAGGGTCACGTGCTCACACGTGACCAGGGGTCACGTGTTGGCACGTGACGGCTGAACAGCGGCTAGAAGACAAAGCGCAGAAAGCAGAAGAAAGCTCGTTCCAAGGGGTCACGTGGCCACACGTGACCGGCTTTCAAAGCCTATCTATTTAACAGAATTAAATTCTGAACAGCATTCAAATTTTTCCAAAGGAGAATGATTATTTGGAACCGATTGAATTAAAAATTTAAAGGTGATTAAATATCACCTATCTATGGAAAAATCTTGAACTTGGAAAGATTTCCCCTTAAAATCTAACCGAAATAACAAAGGAATATCTTTGGATTCAAAATCCAATGGTGAATAAAATTCACCTAATAATCCAAAGGTCCAGATGAATGATGAATGTAAATCAAATCTCTCAATAAACAAATCAAATCTCTCAATGAAAGATTCACTAAAACTAATTAATGCTGCTCCTTCTCCTATAAATAGGAGCCATGAAAATACAGAAAAACATAGAGAGGGAGAAAAATAGAGCCTTGAGACTTTGGAGGAATTTGGATCTTCTGCAAAAGAAAACCTTAGGTAAGAAAGGAGAGGCTTTCAAAAAAGAGAATTTAATTCTCAAAAGAGTTAAACTCTGATATTAAAAGAAGAACTTAGTTCTCTCTTTAGCAGAGGATCTGCAAAGTGCACATCTCCCCATGAATTGAGAATTTAATTCTCATTGGGTTGAGATCCTGCCATGCAGATCCAAAGCATAGAGAGGGAATGGAAGTTTGAGAATTTAATTCTCATAGAATTATAGGAATTTAATTCCTTTGAATTAAAATTAGGGTTTAACCCTATGTTGTAGGAATTTAATTCCTTCAAACTAAACAGAACCAGGGTTTAACCCTAGTTAAGAACTTAATTCTGTCAAAATAATAGGAATTTAATTCCCTTAAGAAAGAAGAAATTAGGGTTTAACCCTATGATAGAATTCAGTTCTTCACATACATCAGGAATTTAATTCCTACAGAAAAAAAGCCGGGGTTTAACTCCATCTAAGAATATAATTCTTCAAAAAGAAAAGTGGGAATTTAATTCCTCTAAAGTTATAGCTAGGGTTTAACTCTATGAAGAATTTAATTCTTAAAAGATAAACAAGCATGCAAAGAAGCAGGGTCACGTGTTACCACGTGACCCCTGAAAAGTTTCATAGAGAAGGGCTTTAAGGCAATGCCTCACGTGCCCCACGTGACCCCTTGGCAGAAGCTCTAACAGACAAACATTTAAATGCCCGTCACGTGACAGCACGTGATGCTCCAAAGTATTCAATACTTTTGGCAGAATAAAATGAATTGAGGGCGCTCTCACGTGCTACCACGTGACCCCTCTTGCCTTAGTGTTTAACACTAAAGTTGAAACCTCTATATCCAGTGTTAAACACTGATTTTCTTAGTGTTTAAACACTAATTTGGAAAACTCTATTTACAGTGTCTAACACTGACTTTCTTAGTGTTGAACACCAGCCTGGAAAACCCTGTTTCCAGTATTTAACATTGATCTGCCTTAGTGTTAAACACTAATTTGAAATCTCCACTGCCAGTGTTTAACACTGATTTGTTTTAGTGTATAAACACTAATTTGAAAGCCATGTTGCTGGTGTTTAACACTAACTATCTTTTAGTGTTAAACACTAACTTGTTAATCTCATTCTCAGTGTTCAACACTGATTGATCTTTAGTGTTTAACACTAACTTTAACCCCATTGGCTAAGTGTCAAGAGGCAAAGCCTCTCCTCTAATGGACCAACAGAGGGCCAATATCCTAGACATGATTGGACCTAGCCCAAGCTGGCCATAAGTCCTCAATTCAAATTCAACTGAGCCAATGGGCTCATAATATAATTAATTGGTCTTGGTTCCAAATTGGGCCAAAGATTATTTAATCTACATCGGTTTAATGGTACATCTCTTCACTCCTTTGATACTTGGCGTTGTAATTCCTCAACGTCTTCAAAGAGGTGACGGGTCCCGATGACCACATATTGATACGGACTGTGGGGTCCTTAAACTCATGGACTATGAGGTCCTTAATCTTGACCGGGATGTCTTAAAACTAACGACGGACTGTGGGGTCCTTAAACTCATGGACTATGAGGTCCTTAACCTTGACCGTGATGTCTTAAAACTAACGCCGGACTGTAGAGTCCTTAAATCCATGGACTATGAGGTCCTTAACCTTGACCGTGATGTCTTAAAACTAACATTGGACTGTGGAGTCCTTAAACCCACAGACTACGACGTCCTTAACCTTGACCGCAACGTCTTAAAACTAACATTGGACCGCAATGTCCTTAAACTACCTATTGACCGCAATGTCGCTAAACTAAACAACATGGCTCCCTTAATTGCTCTATTGTTGGATCTAAACGACCCCGTTAAGTCGATCTTAGTCTAAAAAAACTAGGCTAACGTATCCTTAACAAACGTTTAAGTTGATCTTAGTCCCCAATGAGGCTAACGTATCCTTAAACCCAAACCCCTAAACCCAAATCTAAGATAATACGGATTTGGACTAGTCCACGCCCTACGGGTGACGACATAATTCAGTCTCCGTATACAATCCACGGGCAACTAAACACAAAATAAACACACACGACACGAAGTGATCATCTGGAGAAGGAGAAAGTGATTACCGCGATGCGGTAGCGTAATTAACTGCAGGGGCTTGCGCCTACAGGGAAGAGCGTCCCCACAATCAAAAAACCCTCAAGCGAGAGGGAATCTGACGAAGTCTGCTACATCGGCCGCATCCGTCTAAACCTCCGATACACGGTACCATAAATCAACTTGGCATTTTCGGAGAGGTGGACGGATAGCACCAATTAGCATCTGCCCCGAATCTCAGGCGAGACGTCCTCACGCCGTCGCCGTCTTTCGGAGGGGAACATAAGGTATACGGAGCACAAGGAACCGTTCAGCCACGGTACAATGGCAATGGAGATACATGTTAGGTGTATTATAGTTACAGTCTCGTACCATTTTTAACACCTTCCGTACCAATCTACCCCTTATAAACCACGCGATATCTTGATTGTATTGATTGTATTGTACTGTCTTGTAAATTGTATAGATGGATGACTTGCCGAAACCATGATATAAGTAATGGAACGGATATAATGGATGAACATGTGAATGGAGTATATCCATGGTTCGGTTCAGTCAAGTTGTATAGATTGAATAGATTGAGTATATGGATTCATATTGAATTGTGGTTTCATACTTGAATCACATTCAAGTCGGATTGATTATATTACGACTCAGTCTGAGCCATACACCTTTAAAAGAATTTGAAATCCTGATTGTTTTGGTGTTATCGGTAACTGCTGCACATGGATGGCAGGATTTGTGTCTTTTTCCAAGACAATTATCGTATTGATAACACCGTTTGTTAAGTTGTCTACCTTAAATAGGCAAGCAACCATATCTCCGGCTCCCTGAGGCTCAAGAGACTGGTCCCACTTAAATCTATATTTACTAGGGTCCTTATTGTAATTTAGTATAACTTGAGTGGGTTTTATGTAAAATAATTTTGTTATACTTTCAAATTATACCTCAAGTATTTAATTATCATTTTTAGAGTTTTCATAGATGTTTTTTATTCAATGTGAAATTTCTAGTGAATATGACCAAGTTTGTAAAGTATAAGGTATTTATTTGAAATATTGGAATTGTATAGTATTTTCTTGTAAATGGGATGTTTTTCTTGAATTTTGGAAATATGGAATATTATAAATATTAAAAATAGATATTTTGATATTAATTACATATATATTTATTTATTAAAGATATAAGTTTTATTTATAATAGAAATCACATTTTCTAAAGAAAAATATATTAAAAATCTTTCGAAATCGTATGCTCCGTGAGGAGCTCTGCATCTCGCTCTACTAGGCCCGAGGAAATGCGATAATCTGCACCATACCGAACGGGGTCCCTAATAGTGGGTTGTAGAGGCGCAATTGCAAAGATTTGTTAAATACAATTCTTATAAAAAAAATGTTTTATAAGTTGAAAGTAGTTATATGTAAAGTCGTATTTTTCCGAATCTATATTCCCAAATTCCATCATGCTATATTAGATATGTGTGTTGTGAGGAGGTAGGTCATTACCTCGTGAGTTTTCTAAAGATAACACGGTTAAAAGGTATAAACATGTCGATATGAAACATAAAGGTATTTTAATGTAAAACTGAAATACAACTTGCTATGGTTATCATTTTGATGTCAAACTTGTTCTATTGTCTTTGTTAATGATTACTAAACAATATATCAAAAGTTGTAGGTGTTATTAAGAAAAAGTTGTATTTTTAAAAGAATAGAGAATCGGAAGTCGGATAACTCCGCTTCCGACACATTTTAAGAATGAAGAGTTTGGGAATAGCAAGAGAGAGAGAGAGAGCGAAGCTGGCTTGGGGTCAAGAAGAGAGAGAGGGGGTCCTAAAGAAAGCTTCGGGGTGTCGTTTCGTCATCGGAATCTCCTCGAAAGTTTGTCGGAGCTTCGCCCTTCACTAACTCCACTTGTACACTAAAAGACTTGGGATTTTGGTATAATTTTTGCAAGAGAATTCTGAGTGAGAGGAGTGTAAGATGGGGTGGGTATTTATAGGGTAATATAGGGTTTAGGAGGAATGAATAATGCATTAAAATTTTGCATTAAAAATTGAATTTGAAAGGTTTACTATTCTCTGTAAATGTGCAGAGTAAATAAGTAATACAGGAGTTAAGGGGGGAGTCCAAGAGTCTAGGATTTCTAAAAAAAATTGAGTTTGGACTATGTTGGACCGGCGGCGCCGGCCGAACAGTAAGTCTCACCAGTCGGATTCAAGGGGTGGGGGCTCGGATTGGGGCCACGTGTCTCTGACGCTTCAACTAGCCTATTTAACATGTTTGATTATTCTGTAACTTACCCTATTACGTGTGTTGCACGTGTAAACTCTTGGGTTTCTAAAAGGTTAAAAGAGAATTAAATAAAAAGATAATGTGGCTGATGGGATTTGAACTCTGGTGCTATGGTTCAGCAATACAAGGTCTTACCAATGAGCTACAAGCTCCTTCTTGCTGTTCTAAAGAAAAACAAATTTATAACTCGTGTTCAGGCTTAGGTGTTTCTTTCTGTATTTTGAAAAATTTCGTACAGAAAGTTAGGGTTGTTACATGTATATGGACCAATACGGATAGAACATTCTTGCTTAAGATGATAGTATGCTATCTGGTTTGCTTCTCATCCATGTGTATATGTTTTACTTGCTATTACGTATTGCCAATACATATTGATAAAACCCTTAGAATCTTTACTTGACTACCAAAATTATGATGTGATCATACTAGTGGGGTCTGGGTAGTCTATAATCACATCCTTAAATATTCCTAGTTGTGGGAGTGTCGAGACTGGGCATCAATACTCCAGAGTAGACTAGTGTATACGTTTCTTGACCCTGACCAGGATGATAGTTGGTCCCATAGTTTTTGGTGTTTGACATCGAAGATTGTATACAGGTACTCATTAGAGAGTGGGTACACTAAACAGACTCACCGAGAACTCATATATGGTGTTATACATATTGTCAGATAGCATTTCTCTGGTGACAATGGTACATGGCAGTTTTTTGACCTGAGATCACCATAGTGTCTTGTGTGTGTTCCCACTATACTTTGATTACTATCCAACCATAGTTTTAAAGAGCCGTGCATACAGGTTTTAGTTAGGTATAGTCCCGAAGCACATGAAGGTAGTAAGCGGTCAAGAAGGG
Source organism: Agapanthus africanus (assembly GCA_030015575.1). Taxonomy (NCBI): domain Eukaryota; kingdom Viridiplantae; phylum Streptophyta; class Magnoliopsida; order Asparagales; family Amaryllidaceae; genus Agapanthus; species Agapanthus africanus. The sequence continues at coordinate 188,991,131 of JASDDO010000028.1, forward strand.
ATTCGTCTATCTCGGTATAAGGAGTCAATGGCGTGCTGTGTATGATATGACTATAACCAGAAATCCCTGGTCGGGATGGTTGAGATAAACTGATAAGTGTTATGAGTTGTATCTCGGATAATTATGAGTTCGATATCTGCTTGACTTATTGGATTATTGGGGGTCTGACAGCTTCCACCCTCTAGACGCAGTATGCGACACTTTTTGACGAAGCGACCAGACTGCACGGTAATTATCACCGATAGGCTTTGTTGGGTTCGAATGAGTTTTCTTGTTGACCTGCCTTTTGACATATATCTGGATAGCCGTTACGTACAGCTAGCGTCGCTGACGAGCTTATGGGTTAACCCGTTAGGGGATTGATCTGAAACTGTTTTAGATTCAATCGGGTGTGATCCAATAACTTACTGCCAGCGTATTGTCAAATCTTTAGAGTCCCACACAGAAAGTAACCACGCTCAGGCGAAAATGTGTAGATATGCGTATGTGATACGTGCGGCGGTTCGATCAGACACGTGTATATGATACACGTATATTAATCGAACGTTTGATAATACTAACCGGTTTATTATAAATCCGGATTATTAAATCAAGTGTTAATTTAATAAAACATATATTCATATGTATTCTAGTATTATATTCACACACACTCACTCTCTCTCTCTCTCTCTCTCTCTCTCTCTCTCTCTATATATATATATATATATATATATATATATATATATATATAATATGTATGTGATAAATATTATATGTTGTATATGATACATACTCTCTCTGTGTGTGTGTGTGTGTGTGTATGTATATGATACATACATGTATATTGTATATGATACAATATACTAACGCTTGTCTATAAGTGGCAAGCATGCATGTGGAGGTATGCCAGCAAATGAGGACCACTTGAGATAAGTCTCATTCTTTCTACCTAATAAAAGAGAGAAGAGAGAGAAAAATAGTAGAGTTTTTTTCATTACATTGGCCTCTTCATCTTCAATCTAATTAGTTGAGAACTAGAGAGAAAGAGAGTGAGCTTGAGTTTACATCTTCTTCCTCTCTCACTCTTGCAAATTGTGAGAACGGGTTGCTTTACAAATAAGTGTTTGTGGTGAAGTTGAAATTTAGGTTGGCTTGCTTTCGAAGTAAATATTCTTCGGCAAGACGCTCGTAGATCAAGCTCGATCTCTACACCATGAAACTTAGCTTGAGTTTTCCAGTAGAGAGCGGACACGCTACAAAAGTTGTAGCTCTCTAAACCCTTAGTGTTTGCTCTCTTGTTTTTCACAATTACTAGTTTATGGATGAATTTGGGTATAGTGTTTGGTACTATATTTAGAAAATTTTCGTTTTATGTTTCCGCCGCGATTTGCAAGTGTTGCGATCCTAACACCGTATACTTACATTTAGAGAGTAATGATCAAGATAGACGATGGCGATTATATAATAAAGTTGTGAAAAGCTGACCCCCCTGCAGGAAAGATAACACGCTCCCATGTCGCTTGATATGCACATTTGTCAAATACAGGTATATGGTATTTGGAACTTGGGCAAATATTATGTAATATAGCATTTGTTCTGCATTAAAGTGCAAGAAAAACATAAAGATGGTTGGAAATGAAGTATTTTCACTGTACCAAACAGCTCAGTTGGGCCTTATAGATTCGGTCAAACTTTGCTGCAGGTCGAATTTCTCTCCATTTTGCACGTGTAGAATATCATGATAAAACAAATTGGCAAGTGTGAAAAGTTAGTAATTTATCCAACAAACATGTTTGTATGTTTAACCCCAAATTTTGTTTTTACACGCTTAATTATTGATCTTCTTGTTGAAACATAATTACCAGTTAGATATTCAAACTCTGGATTCGAAATCTGCTTAAATAAGTCCTTGAGTTTCTCACGGTGGCCGTGGAGGGATCTAAACGGCAAAATGTGGGACTTATCAAGTATATATTCATTAGCATGCAGATAAATTTTATTTCAACGAAGAAGACATGAAGCTGAGTACCGATATATAGATAAATTAAGACTGCCCTGCTTCATTGTGAAGGTAGCTATCATCCTTACTTCTTATCAGGCAGCAAAATTTTTTCTAAGGTTTCAGTTCATCAAAGGTATATTAATGTCGAAACCTTTAGTCCTGTTCCTAAAATCAGCTATGCCTGCTTGTTTTAGTTGTTAGTGAGCTCACAAACTCGGCTGAGATTCGTTGCGCTGTCACGTAAACGAGCAACTCACTGACGAAAGATGAGTTTCATGATATTATTAGACCTCTTTTAAAACTGAATGAACAGGGACGAAAGAACGACCTTAAACTCTACGAGTCCGGCTCGTTCGACCATCCCGTATTAGTTTTAGTTCGGATCTGACCCGACCCGACCCGACCAATTTTGGGTCGGATTCAATTTGGGATCCGGATAAGCTCAATGGAATGAACCCGAACCATTCCCCATCTTCTAGAAAATTGGGAAGAACAAGGGGAGAGAGAGAGAGGCTCAAACTGCGATTACTGAGGGCAGCTTCGTCAACGGCTGTTGCTTTCACTTCACTGGTTAGTCTTCTTCGCCCCAACTTCTGTTTTTTCCATTTGTATAATTTATTTTTTTAATATTTTTTAGGCGGAAGAAATTTTTGGGTTCTTAACTAATTTTTATGTTTACTTTTTGAAGATGTCTCTTTTAGGGTCTGGTTGTTACATGAGTTGGTGCAGATCATTTAATGAACTTGCGAAGTGAGATCAAAAGAGGTGAGTTATTTAGATCCCCTGTGTACCCCCAATTCATTCAATTTTATTTGAAAAAATTAATTTGAGATTTATTGTTAGTTCTTTCAAGAATTATTTGATGCAATGCCTCTTTGAATGATTTTTGGGGAAAACCCATCTCCTCTTTAGGCTAGAAACTGATTTGGCTCTTGAATTCATTAGAGAAATCAACTTTTGAGAAGACCCGTCTTTTTATTTTTATGCTTTTTTTGTTTAATATATATTTGTAAGTCAATCAAACATCTCCTCATTCGAGAGACCAATCAATCTTGTTAATTTTGTGTTTTTTTTTTCTTTTTTCATTTATTGTTGATCACCACATCACAACTTGCTAGTTATTTCATCTACTTATTTTTTCTTATATTGATTGCCAATGAAAAAGTTTAATTTGAGCCTTATTGTTTTTTTTTATAATTATGGGCTTAATTGAATTAATTTTTTATGAAGAGAAGAGAGAAAATCTCTTAGTTACTTTGCCCTGCCCTTTTATCCAACAATAAAAGGGTGTTTTGATTCTAGAAGCCCAATTCAGATTTTTATTTGAGGATCAACATGAAATTTTAGTTAAATATCTTTTTTGATTTTGGTTGATTCTAGAAGCCCAAATTTAACATATATTAATTTGGTTGATATTTTGTAACTTAGAGACTACTAAGATGTTTTGCTTAAGCCTTAACAGTTGATAATGTAATCGATCTGAATTGAATCGCAGATTTAAAATCGGGGTTGTATCTTCATTGAGAGGGGATTTCTTAACTAAACTATGGATTCCCCAATCGGGCAAGAAAGTTTTAATGGGAAAAGGATGGCGAAGCAATTAACAGGAAAACGAGACGATACTCCTCTTCATTTAGCTCTACGAGCAAAAAATGTAGTGGCGGTAAAAGAAATTCTTGCAGAAACGAAGGACGAAGAATTGAAGGATTTGTTGCGTAAGCAGAATCAAGCGGGAGAGACTGCTCTCTATGTTGCTTGTGAGTCTGGGTATTTAGATATGGTGAAGGAAATGGTTAACTACCATAACCCTGAAATCGCGGGAATAAAGGCCAAGAATGGTTATGATGCACTTCATATCGCTGCCAAGCAAGGGGATTTAGGTATTAATCTTGGATTCTTGGATGGTTTTTTTAATATAAAAATTGTATGGTATATAGCTTTATCAATTTTGAAAAGTTAGGTAATTAACCTTGCATGATGTTTCTTTGACGCATACTCTATACTTTGTCCTATTCTCCATCATATGTTTACTTTTGTATTTTCTTTCATCCATGTATTGAAAACCCTATATAGCGGAAGAGAAAGAATATCAAAACTTAACTTGCACAAAAGTATAATGATCTGAAACCTAACATATGCTTTCAATAAATGATGTGATTGTATCCTATTTCATAATTAGTTGAAAGATCTAGGCTTATTCCTTGTGGTAATGCATAACGATGTACAACAAGTTAATTTTGGGTATATAGGTAATTATATGTATAATTTACATTAACAGGCTTGCATGTTTATGTATTCAACCATTTACTTAAAATCTATTTTCATTAGAGTAATTATTCTTTATTCTTACTATTTATTTATACCGTACTGTAGATTAATATAATTGCACAAAACCCTCATGTAGTTTGTCTTGTATAGAACTTATATCCCTCAACTGATATTTTGACACAAACACCCCCTCTGGTTATCGATCAAAACCCTAAAAAACACTCAAATTCTATTCTAAACAACACAAAAAAGTTCCCGAGTTCAATTAGACAATCATTTGAGTTGTTCAGTGATGTAATTATAATACAAGTTCTGAAGTTAGATTAGGCATGTTTTTATCGTACACAAGTACATTATCAAAAAGATGTATATTAACATAATAATCTTGGTATATATGTCAATATTATATAGTTTTTTTATATACCACCCCAAAAAATATGGTATTTCTAAAAATCACCCCAAAAAGCCGTAATTCTATATATCACCCCCAAAAGCTATAAGTTGTCCAAAAAAAACTCTCCGTAGTTAGTTTTACCAGGTATCTGTTGGGAATATTCCTTTATGTTGGTTTGGAGCTGATTGAATGTTAGTAAATGACCTAAAAAAGTCATGTCTTCCTTCTCTTGAATGCCATAAAAGGAACCAGGGTTGGATATTTTCCCCCAAATTAAAAATTAGGGCTTTCCATAACATGAAAATTTTTGAGCTCTTCTACTTAACCGATTTATAATACTTTGATGAAGGGAAGATTTCTCATGCGATTTGCATCTTCCCCTGATTTTCAAACCCTAGGGTTTTCTTTTTCTGATTTTGTTTAATCAAGTGATTTGCCTTGTATGTTGTTCAATTGATGCCCGGAATGGATTGAAATAAGATTAATGAGCTCAAATGTGAATCCTATACAAGTTGTAAATGTCAATTTTGGTAGTTTACAACTATTAATTCTTAGAAGTGAAGCAAGTTTTGAGACCTCCTCCCATTTAACCAACTTAAAGATTCCTTCATATGATTGAGTTATTCTTTAAAGTTCGTAATGAGATTTTTTTTCCGGATTTTTAAGGTTTTATTTGAAGATTGACAAGAATTAAAGAAGCTAAGGAAACTTGAAAGAAGAAAGAGAGAAAATTTTAAGAGAGATGGCGGGAACAAAGAGTTTTTACTGATCTTAACCTTAGTTAAACCCAACCAACCCCAGGTTAAGAACAATCAGAAAATGATAACAAAGGGTGTTTTTTGGACCACTTATAGCTTTTGGGGGTGATATATAGAATTCCGGATTTTTGGGGTGATTTTTGGAAATACCATACTTTTTGGGGTGGTATATAAAAAACCCTATTATATATAGAATGACATTATCAAAATACAAGTGTGTGCATGTCTATATATTCATGGATCTGCTCTTAATTAGTGTAATTATTATTTATTTTTACCATTATTTACATTCTCTTTGTATTTGTTTGTTGCACAAAATTCCTATGTAGTTTACCCCTTATAGCACTTATACCCTCTTAAGTGACTTGCTAGCGCAAACGCCCCCCCCCCCCCCCGCCCCAACAACAAAAACTCATCAAACAAAAACCCTGTAAAACACTCATTTCTAAATAACTTAAATGCTTGCCTAATTTAACTCTATTTTTTGTTGTTTAGAGTAGATTTTGAGGGATCGTCAAGAGTTTTGGTTGATGAGCAGAGTTTTTTTTATGTGCCAGTAAATAACTTAATGGGGTATAAGTGCTATAAGTGGTAAACTACAGGTTTTTTTTGTGTGCATTTGACCTACCATTTATGTAGCCATTTCCCATGTCCTTCTTTCTCAGGAAATGCTCTCAGCGTGTCTCTATCCCTGTATTGGTTGTGCTATGTTCATGTCCTGTCTCTGTGTCTATAATTCTTAGCAGCAGAGAATTATAAAACAATATTTCTGAACTAATTTGAGAATTTAATCGACCAGGTATCTTGAAGGAACTTCTAAAGGCCCTTCCTGAACTTTCCATGACCGTCGACACATCAAACACCACCGCATTACACACAGCGGCAGCACAAGGCCACATCGAGGCTGTAAATCTTCTCTTTGAAGCTGATTCAACTTTAGTCAAAATTGCGAGGAGCAACGGCAAAACTGCACTTCATTCTGCCGCAAGGAATGGGCATTTGGAAGTTGTGAAATCTCTTGTGAAAAAAGAACCTGGGCTCTTATCAAGAAATGATAAGAAAGGGCAAACTGCACTTCATATGGCAGTTAAAGGGCATAACTTAGATCTCGTCGAGGAGCTTCTCAAGTGCGAGGCTACTTTGGTAAATGTGGCCGACTCAAAGGGGAACACGGCGATACATATAGCGACCCGAAAAAACCGACCTCAGGTGAAAATTAAAGTTGACTTAGTTAAATTTTGGACGCAACATTGGCTTATTGCTTGGATTTCTACATACTAGGTTTGAATTTTGAATAAGGTGATTTGTCTCCCTTTCTCTAAGATAAATAGAAGCATGCCACTTATGACTCTTGCTGAATTTTCATAAAACTTCAAATTTGGAAATATACTTGAAGGGGTTCTGCATTAGTAAAAACTACTAAAATATATTTCTAGTGTTGTTTTTGCATATATGTCAATTATGAGGTGTAAGTTGAATTACATGTATCTTCTTTATTAGATATCTTTTCTTCCCTCTATAAAACTATCATGTGAATATATGACCGTACTAAACCATGTGTATGTTTCTTATTGTAGAATTTGAACATTGAAAATTTGGAATATATTTCAATATAGATATTATTAAACAATTAAACCACTGTCAACATTTCTCTCTCATGGCCTGATGAGATCTTACAATACCTTGGATTATTTTCCTTCAACTCATACAAGATTTATTAGCATGTGGAGCATGTGCAACAAACTCGTGCTTATTCTGTATGAACACATATAATTAAATTATCATGTAAAATTAAATATAGAGATTCATATCAACAGGACTTTTTAAATGATATTTGAAAAAGAAGATGGATCTAATAATGCAAAATAATAAATTTTGAAGGTTGTATATAAAAAAACGCATACACATTTCCTTCTTCTATTGCACTCAAGATATTAAATGGCAGTCCTTCAGAAGTTTTTTTGTCTGTGTTGAATGGATTCGTTAGCAATGCAATAATCCATAGAGGATTTGTATTCTCTAAGAATACTTGTGGTACTCATTCTGATACATCCTAAACTTTATACTGTATTCTAAATGTATCGAACATTCATCGATAACTAGGATACTATAGATCCAATGTTGTCTGCATTCTTGGACTTGCAATTTTTTTTATATAACTTTTGTTGTTATGTGTCTATGTGTGTGTAATGATGAAAAATTCTTCGTGCATCACAACGAATCATATCCAAGAGTTTTGGAAAATTGTGATTGTTGTGTCTCTTATCCATTTTCGAATCCATGTTACTTTTGTTTTCGTTATCAACTTATAATAGTAGAGATGATGATGATGAATATTGACATGCAGTACAGCAGCAGTAGTAGTTACTTATATATCATGATCCATGTTTTATACTGGTATACTATATACACCAATTTCCCCAATTTCCGTTTATAGGATCATCGCTTAATAATAAAATTTTCTTCCCCCTACAAAAATGCAGATTGTAAAGAAACTTCTTGATCTCAAAGAAACTGATAAAAATGCAATCAACCGCTCAGGCGAGACCGCACTCGACACTGCAGAACGAACTGGAAATTCTGAACTCATCACCCTCCTTAACGAACACCATGTCCAAAACGGGCGCTCAATCAAACAACCAAACCCTGCACGGGAATTAAAGCAAACCGTGAGTGATATCAAGCATGGGGTGCACTCCCAGCTCGAGCACACACGCCAGACACGCAAACGCGTCCAAGGCATCGCCAAACGGCTTAGAAAACTCCATGCTGAAGGCCTCAACAATGCGATTAACTCTACAACTGTTGTGGCTGTTCTCATTGCCACAGTGGCATTCGCCGCAATTTTTACCGTGCCAGGCCAATATGTCGGTTCTCCAACGCCCGGGTATGCAATGGGAGAGGCTTATATAGCACCGGAAACACCGTTCATGATTTTTCTTATTTTCGATTCGGTAGCTCTTTTTATATCTTTAGCAGTTGTGGTGGTGCAAACTTCGGTGGTGGTGGTCGAAAGCAAAGCGAAGAAGCAGATGATGGCGATTATCAATAAATTGATGTGGCTTGCTTGTGTTTTGATGTCGGTTGCATTTCTAGCTCTTTCGTTTATTGTAGTGGGAAGCAGTCAAAGGTGGCTTGCTATCGGAGTTACTATTATGGGGACGATAATCTTAGCGACAACTTTGGGGACAATGTGTTACTGGGTGATTGTGCATCGAATCGAGGCAAGGAAGATGAGGAATATTTCGAAATCATCCTTGAGTCGGTCTTGGTCATGGTCGCCGACCGGGGTTGAAGATGCAGAGTTGTTGTATAGTGAAAACAAGAAGCTTTATGCAATTTGAGATTATTGCATAAATAAAGGTACTTTATTTTTTTGGGTTGTAATTATTTTTCCTCTCAAGTTTGATTTTCGTACAGAAAACAGCCAATCAGAGAGGGACTATAACTAAGGGGTTAAGGGTTAATGTAATCTCCTGAATACAATGTAAGCTTTGTTCTCTATTCAAATGATTGCTGTTATGGTTACCGAAAATTCTGCTATGTGATTTTTTTTCTATTATGCCCATATCGAATAGTATCTCTTATTCTTTCTGCATGTTTTATGTTCATCAACGTTGAATGGAAAATGTGTTTGATTAGTGTAATTTTGTAGATAATTTGTAATTGTAGGTTAATTATATCAATGTGAATTGTAAGGAGGCTCGACCCTGTCCTTCACTTAGCTTTAACAGCAAAACCATCTATATGTAGAACTTTTAGTATCTGTGTTGTTAAGAAACATGATTCAGCGTTGTGTTTCATTATAGGTGCTCATAATCATTCTTGATTCAAGTATCCTATCTTACAATGCCACCTTGTTACCATAAATCGATAAACCATTAGCGATTTGCGATTTGGAACGGTTGTTCCCAATACACTAGTAATCCGGAACCGAAGAATCGTCGTTCCGATCTAAAAATGGGCATAAAGTTGGCTTTGTGTTAATAAAGCTATGTTTTATGATATGTATAAATGTACCGAAGAAATTGATGTGTGTGTGTGAGTGATGCATACATGCATATACAAACGATCCAAAAAACACTCCATGTTTTAGAGCTACATTTACTGTTATGTATAAGTGTTTTGAAGAAAACTACCCTATTTCACCACATTCCATGACAACTAGCGTTTCCGTTTTCGTTCTTTGCACCGAAACATTCCATGTCCCAGGTAACATAGCAATGCCATAACCTAGAAACTGGGTGATTCAGAAATTTAAGAAAAATGTCAAGTGACAATGTGGTTTAGCAAGCTTAATTACTTTTTACATCTTATTCACATAAATAGATAGAATTTTATAGGGTTTAGATATCGTAGCGTACTCTATATATAGACACTCTACAGTTCAGAAGAGACGCCTATAGGAGAGGAGAGAAGGGTCGAGGCTGACAGGAGAGGAGATAACGGTCACAACGAGACTTTAGGAATTTTTACCCTAAATCGAGAGAGTGGAATTTATAGCGCTAGCAGCTAGATTTACATAGCAGCGTGTATCATACCATACGGCTTAAGGGGAGTGTTATGCTGATATTATACGTATCGAGATGCCTATAAATCGTGTCGTACAGTACTGATAACGCTGAAACTCTAAAACACAATCATCTTCCTTGTTGCAACACATTTTAAATATAACAACAATGGATCTTGAGTGGAGAAAAGGAGTCCCTGTTATATGCTCAAAAAGCTTGTACAAGTGGTCAACAGCATCAACACTTTGGTGGTGTTTTTAGTTGCTGGTTTCCTTTGCATCTATCCTTGTCAAACTTTACATTGACATGTTTACTTAGTTTAAGGTTTAATTGTAGTTTAAGGTTTAGATGTCTGCATCTGAAGCTTTCTTTCTTTCTTTCTTTTTTTGCCTCTTTGTTTTGGAATCTAAGGTATCATTTTGCTTTTGAGTGGGTTTCTGCTATCATCACTAGCAACTGGTTGCTCAGTTATGGTTGTGATTATTACAAGTGCTTATGCTTTTCAGTTCTGAAACTGCACTATTTGATGGTTTAAGTTTATAGAAAACTGAGTATACATTTCCTACGGTGTCGGCTGGACATGTAACAACACACTATTTCATTGATCCATGTGCATGTGTGCTTCGCAGATTTAAGAATCATTAGTATGAGAATGAGATTTTCATAAACATAGAGTGTTCACAGGTTACAGACTTCAACACATTTCAACTGAACCAAGCCATAATCAACACTCTTATACAAAAAAGAAGAAAGAAAAATAAAAATTACACACTCGACAATTCGGTCTTTTCTTGCTTTTCACATTCTACACCAGTCCTAACTTCTGATACTAAACAAAACTCAACATCACTCGCACTCTTTCTCTCCTGAGACTTCTTGCAATAAGCAATTGCTCCCTGCACCGAACACTCGTTCTCCGAATTCACACTGCTGCTCCTCTTCAGAACCCCGCTGTTCGAATTCACGCTCGAGAATGAAGAACAGTTCGAAGAGTTGCACGACGACGAAGAGTTCGAATTCGAATACGATTTGTTTGAGCAGCGCCTTTTAATCACATCGGAGAACGACCTCCTATGCCCACATTGCTCTTCTTCGTTCTTCTTCTCATTAAGTGAACCTGACGACTTGTTGAAAAGAGACTTGAGATAGTTTTTCGATGCCTTGAGCTTTCTGATAAGGTTGAGCTTTTTCGACCACGAGAGCTTCTTCTTGTTGTTGGTGTGGGACTCTAAGTTGAAGAAGTTGTATTCATATTCATATTCATATTCTTCTGGGTTGAGCTCACCACTAACATAGCAAGAAGTGGCAGGTGAGATGTTGCACGATTCAAATGGGGTGCTTGAGGTTGTGGTGGTGATGGTGGGCTTTTCGTGGTTTTCGGGGAGTCTGAGGAGTTTTTCGACCATTTGCAGGCGAGGGGGGAGGTGAAGAGGGAGGAGGTTGCCTTTGTAGAAGAGCTCATCAGCAGGGGAGGATGTGGTTTGGTTTGGTTCAAGGGTTTTGGAGGACATCTGGAATTCAAATTCTATCGAGTGCGGAGGGGATGAGTTGCAAGGGAGATAATTGTAGCATTTTAAGGTTGTGGGAGAGTTGATGTCCATGTCTATGTATTCTTCTTCTACTTGAGGGTGGTGATGGTCTCTTGCCATTCTCTCTCTCTCTCTCTCTCTCTCTCTCTCCCCCTCCCTCCCACCCACACCCACACCCACAATGCTATATATATAGCTTTAAGGGGAGTGGAGGAGAGTTTTGGAGGGGGGGGGGGCGCATCCTTTAAAGAAGGGATGGGGAAGGAGTTATGGAGGATCTATGATGTAAGGCAATAAAAGGTTAATTCTGCCTTTTATATCTACCTATTCTTGACACGGACTCTTTGAGTCCTGCTCTTACGTCACAAAAAATTAATATCTACCTATTTTTATTCATATATTTGTTCGCCAGAGAAATAAAATGATGTGTGGCACAAATGTGAGTTTGGCAGAGAACAGTGAATCCAAAATAGAAAAAATGTTGCTCAAATAGCAAAAGTGCATTTCCATATCTTTTGGAAATGAATCCAAGTAATTACCAGAAGCTTGTAATTAACACGATATTTGCATGCAAGCAAGACTTCTTAGACGATTTAGATGGCTTGAAAAGCACAATGCACCTCAAACCTTGTGACCAATGTCTATTATGTTTATATATCCTGTATCATTTTTCTTTATATTGATGGTTAGATAAAATCTAAAAGAACAGGCATGATGCAAGGTCTACATGGAAAAAAAGGACATGGATATGAAGATAGATTAAGATCACATCATTAGGTAGGTATATTTGCCAACAGTAATAGACATTCTACTAACATTAACCCATTTTTCCAATGGTTCTATGGTCTAATTCCCCCTACTTCTCTTGGTACTTGATTGCTTCCTTGTCTTTATGCTTTCCTTGGTTCTATCTTCAAGGATTCTATTTATGCATATAGCATAGTATATTTTTATATTAGCTACACACTAAATGCATATCACCCTTCACAAGATAATTATGAAAATTCAAACAAAAAACACAGGCCCCAAAAACCTGGAGTTTTGTGCTGGGTAGTAATTAGAGCTGACTAAACACAAGAAATAGAACCTAACTCTACTTAATTGAAGGCTTGATAGCAACATCTCAACTCCTTAAAAGATTTTCTTTTCTAATGATATAAAATGCAAGTAGAAGGACCCATTTGCCAACCTTTGCTGGCTCTTCAATTGAAAAGGGAAAAAAAATTGTTGCATTGATATGCTAATAATCTCCACTTGATCAGATCTAGCAAGTAATCTCCACGCCAAATATTAAATTAGTTTAGTTATAACACAAACACACTTACACACGTGAACATGTATATATTAAAGAACAAGAGAGGTTGGTTATATATTTATATTTGAGTGTACTGGAGGTTTTGATATAAGTTGGTTCCAACAATAAGACTAGGCTTGTTGAGATTTGATCTATCTTATATCTTATATTCATGTATCTCTCATAGTTTTTCCAATATGGGACATTTTACTCTCTTACATCTCAACATATTAAATGCGGATTTATTAAAATTAAAAATACCGCTGCGCAAAATGCCCAGGTTTTAGTTCAAAGGGTTTTCGACCTGTGAGGGCGTGTTAGAATATAAAGTATATTCTCTAAACCCTTACCACAACTTCGGAGTTTCGGTGCAGTGGAAGTGAAATTTCACAAAACACAAACACACGCAGGACTCATGAGTTTGCTCCGAGAGCATTAATTTGTGACCACTTTCTTTTTTAGGGTTCCTAGGGTTTGAACCCCGCACTCTTCCAAGAGGAGAAGTGTCCGTACGAACTAAGTTATAGCTCATTAGTATTAGGTAGTGAATATTTTACATATTTTTTATTCAATGAGAGCCCGGCAGCCAATATGGATTCTACCGTCCCGGCAGAAAAATAAATTTTCATTCCATCTAGGGTGCAGTGAAAAATTTAGTAAATGGTCTTTATTAACTAATATAAATAAAGTTGCAAGAGCAATGGCAGACCCTCTTTCCCTACTGCTGCTTTGGGTTTGGGTTTGGGCTACTAAAAAAAATAATAGCAAAAAAGGGAAAGAAAATAAAAAAAATTAGATTAATGAACAAGTATGTGAATAAACTCATATTAATGGACTTATGCTTGCTTCTTTTCTTTTATCAATATTTGTCAGGTTGAAACATGCATACTAGATTCTAGTGCAGAATAAATATGTAGTGAGTCCATGTGTTCCATTACTACTCGTCAATGCCTAAATATAAAAAATAAACATTTTTCTGCTGCATTTTTAGTAGTTTATTTACTTTTAAAATTCTTGAATTTCTTTCTCTCCTCTTGTTTCACTTGAAAAGCTTATCCGACACATGAAGGTGGGTAACATATAAACTCATCAAAAGACTAATTGCATTGCAATGCTCGAGGCCTTCCCTTTTCCCCTTGACACCATAATAAATTATTGAAAGCTTCTGACTGTGTCCATGTGGGGAGAGTTGGGGGCAAAAAATATTTTCTATAGATGGATCTAATCTTTGAAGAATCAACTATCAGCTCTAAAAAGTGAGAAGATTTTACCGATCGATCTTTATATACAACACACAACTGATGTCGTTTGTCCATATGAGCTTTACTAATCAAATAAAAAGGATCCATTCAATGTAACCCGCCAATTGGAAAACACATAATCTCCTTATCTACAAATGAAAGATATTTTACCTATTCACATGTATTCGAAGATTGAAACATAGTCTTGTGGGACCTCATCATGTTAACAAAACGGGCATCTCATCAACCAGTCATTATCTCTATCAGCGTAGAAGAAAAGGACAGGGCAGTGGTAAAAGAATTTTTCTAATTAAAATGGACTTGCTTAGCTCTTTTTTTAGACGTTTTGATGTAGGTAGAGAATTGAATTCAATTTATTACACTCTTCTAAGAAAAATCATTCATGTTAAAGTAATCTAAAATTTCATAATAAACTAGAAGTGCTTTCATGCATGTGAGCCTGAGCTAGAGATCAAATAGAACCAAGAATAAAACTTTCTTGAGACCAAATGACTTGTAGTGAGAAAATAAACTAGGACTGGACTCTAGTGGTGGTCCTTCTTCTTGAAATAGCTCAAGGGACCCTGGTTCTTGCATAAAGGAGTTTATGTTTGCTTCTTTCAAATATTTTTCAAACAAATTTTTTTGTTGCCAATGGCTACTATATACACACTTTATGAATAACTAAAAAAAAGAATGTGGGTACCTTTTCCCCTTCTGCTTACATCAGAATCTAAATTCACATCCATGAGTTTGCCCTATGACACAATCAGGGAAAAATAATTTACTGGCGGCATTCAGATTAATTGCAAATAAAATTACTTGAATGATGATCAAAAATATTTTGTTCTGAAATCAAAAAGATATGAAAAGGGATGGCTAATACACATGGTGCTCACTGTTTCATTACAAGTTTCAACACCTGACGATTAACTACTGACTTTGATTCAATGCCCATGTCACAATTAATGTATCTTGTTGCTTCTTTGGGTTTGCATTCAACATCCACATCACCATGTAAAAATGAAAATGGTAGCAATAAATTTCTTTTCGTATTTGTTTACTATTATGAAATGGGGGATGAGATGGGTAAGAAATCAGCATTGAGAAAGAAATTTTTTTATTTTATTTTGTTATACAACTAACTACATTGCAATTGTCGTGAGATGAAAACTTCTGCTAACAAGAACCGACGATTTACAAATGAAGAGGCCTCGGAATCAACTACAAAAATTTAAATATACAATTGATGACCTATGATGCAACTAAAATGAAATGCATTATTGCTCGGTAACATATAATTTAATCAGTGATAATCCAAACTTCTCTTTTTATATTTCCCTCAACATGTAGAAACAATCAGTCGATTTCTGGCAGCGGCATCTTCCAGTAATTCCATGAGTTGAAATCCTCCTGTAAAGAACGGACAGATGATGAAACGTTCAATTTAAAGGTTACCAAGATGTTAAAGCCAGGATTTATTGAGAAAATGATATCAAAGCCCTATGCATCTATATTAGCAAACCCTCGGATAATATTTTGATGCTGCATGATTCATAAAAGGCCATCTCTGAGTCTCCAAAGAACAAACCCGCGCTTTCCCGGAGTAGGGTTACAGGAAAAATCCCTAGCATAAAATTTTGCATTCAAGTCTTCTCTTGGCACTGTTTCGTTTCCGAAAGCTAAATAGGGCATTCCAAAGAACAATTGCAACATGAATACATTCTCAGTACATTAATTAAATAACTAACCCCATAGCTTTTCCATAGTTACTCACCAACTTATAATTACAATATGAGCATATTCCCATTGCATATTAATAAAACTATTTGGTTTTAATTTTCAAAATAGCTAGTGATTTATATGTTCCATCCCATACAGAATGTTATTCCGTGCCACCATTTCAAAGAAGCCTATCCCTGTTGGACCTCTTTTCATAACTAGAAGCATACCGTGTTCAACCTATTGGCAAGGTTCTGTTGTCTAAAGCCAACCTTAATCTTGGACCTTTTAGTGTTCAATCAACTTACAAAATAAGTGCATTTGGGCGATATTAGAGCAAGTAATGCCACAAGATATGCTTTTTGCAAAAGAATCATTAAGCCAAGAGTAGAGATAAGGAGGAAATCTCTTGAAAACAAGCAGCTAAAAACATGAGCAAACTTTCGTACTTAGCGAGCATGCAGGGCACAAGCCTAACCCCTTCACAGAAACTGTAACTAATGAGTTTAATTGCAGCTTCTTCATATACCGGCGATTTAAACGCGCTATATTAAATAGTTATTTTGCTGCTAACTATAAGAAAAACAACAGCAGAGATTTTGGGATGCTATGTAGCTATTAGCATATATAGGTGGCCTCACGGCATTTAAAATATTTGTGTAGAGAGTGGAACTTCAAAATAGAAAACCCCCACAAGGTTTACAATATATAATATAAATAGGAATCAAGCATACCGTCACTGTAGGTTGCACCCTGTGGTAGAGTTGACATGTCAATACCTCAGTCGATGTTGCCTATTAAATAAAGTGATGTGATAGAAAGCACATCCAATATTTAATGAGAGAGATATCACTCTAAATAGTCGATATCTTCCAATAAAATATTGCCGTGTCAGGTACACTGTAGGGTGCATCCTAGATTGAAACTGTAGGCCCCTTCCCTCTAATATAGATAATTCCATCTTATATGTGGATTGTTCGGTGTAATAAAACTAGAAGAGCGTACCTGCTCAACTAATGATGTGGGCGGGAACATGTCATTGACCAAGGTGTGCAAAGATGTATATGATTTCACATCGATGCAGTGGTTGATTGCCACTTCACCCTGCCACATTTGAAGAACTTTAAATGAACTGCATGATTTCATATGGTGATAATATTATTAAACTAAAAGACAACAAAGCACCTTTGGATTGATTATAAATATTTTCCCCTTCGGGATTCCTATCTTCCTGTAGCTAAGCTCATCGGTGTCTCGGTTCCCAAACCCCGCATAGAATGGGTTATAATCAGAAGGAAAAAGTGCCTTGATATCCTGCCATTTAAGAAAAAAGTCCAAAATTTCTATAGATAATTTTGAAGAATATTAAAACAGAACTCCTAGCAAATTCTGAATATTAAATGCATCCGGCTAGCTGATTAAGCTGACCTTTCCAAAAGTTCAAAAAAAAAAATCGATAAGAGAAAAAGGGAAAAAATTATATGGTATTATCATTCAGATGTTATAGAAGGGCTTCAGAAAAACAAGCAACTTTAGCATTCTGTACTAGATTTCCCCAGACTAATAATCCAGCTCTTTGCTGGAAGTCATAGAGTTATTGTTATGCTGCAATTTTGGACAACTATTTTTGAAGAGAAAGATGCATGGATGAATGTAACTTTTGAACCTCCAATTTAGCTATTTTTTTGTATTCTTATTATTGTATTTTTGAGGGGGTAATATATTATGGGAGATGCTTATTGCATATCAACCCTCCTATAATTTCAATTGGATGTTTTTTTGGCTTAGGTCACTTTAATCGTATCCATGTTATCCAAACAAATTCTTAATTTTTAAATTACTTGCCACCTTCTCCGCAATTGAATTTTATACAAGCAATTCTATGGACAGGCACTATTTCTCAAGAGCCTTCTCAAAAATCCAATCAGGTAAAAAAGAGGGGAGGGGGGAGGGGGATTCCCTGAGGTGATATGGTGCACAAGTGGCAAGTGGGTATATACTTGTGTTCTTTGGCAGTAACAGGTTAATAGTTTACCTAGTCACCTATCTTCAACCCAGTTTGACATCTACATTCTAATGATATCAACATGATTGTAAGTCTAACGAGCTTATATTAGTTGCCAGACATCATAGATAGAATCGTGGAAGGATTCCATCAAATCTGAAGCTTGCTGCTGGGTTTTAACTATATTAGCAGTATAGCTGGACAAGGATTGCTTAAGAACTTTAATTCACCATATTTTCATCTTGGAAAGGATGACTATACATGTAGCTTCATACCAAATGTTTTAATGCAGAGCAGCCAAATTTTTTTGTTTTTTGTTTTTATTTTCGATGCTCATACTTTAAGTTAGTTCAAACATACGATATCACAAAATGAATAAGAGAATGGCATATCAATATATGGCAGTAACTTCCACCACAATAACATAAAGTTTATACAACAAAATTACCTCCAAGCATGCAATTTTGAACTCATGAGGTGCTCTGCGAATAACTGTAGAAATTTTTGTCACCAATCAGATACTGAGAGCAACAGCAGCATTCAAGGAAATTACTTGGGATAACTTTGAGAGTTGTATCATAACTCTAAGTTAGCCAATAACTGTAATGTCAAATGCTTGTGCAAACATTTAACAAGTGTATTCTCCTTCCTCAGTGAAGTAGAGGTAATGGGAAACAAGCAGGATATTACCACATGAACCAACAGCTGCTCCTTGCATATTATAATAGTGAGAGGCCAAACTAGTATTTGTTTGTTTATTTATTTTTTATAAGTGAGGAGGCCAAACTAGTATAAAACATGGTTTTTCTAGCTTGGCAAGGATTTCTATCGGGCAGCATCCAATAATGTTACCATTTAAAGGTTAGAAAAAAGAGAGAGACATTTAGCACCTACATATTAATTACAAATTGTGCAACTAGCAAGAAAATTTGATATTGCAAGCTTCTAGAAAAGTATAGATAATAGTGAAACTTGGGGATCTATGGCAAGCCCTCCAATGTACATTATTTTCTAGTGAAACCTTGAGAATTTGGCATCAGGTTGAATCAAATCTTATGTGGAGCCATCTAGCATTATAATTTTGCTCCATAGCATACCACGCTTCGAAGGATATTAGTGACTACCTACCAAAAAGTTTAAATTTGTGAGTAGCAAGCCAACTATTGTTTTAATCATTTAACAAAGCCCCCTCATGTGGAAAACAACACGTTGTTTTACACATGAAAGACAAAACATGAAGGAATTGTTCTTGTTTGCAGCAACATTTTAATCAAGAATTTTTCACTCACTGCTGCCCTGATACCAAGTTGTTGACCACTTCACACAAAAGCATATGCTTTGGGAGTGTAGGTCAAGAATTGTCTTGTGCCATCCATCCATCCATGAACAGGCTTAGGTTATGATGATGGATTGTTGGTGCTCTTTTCTCTTGTAGCTGTATTCAAGATTTATAATACCAATTTGAAAACATACAGAACGATATTTTCTCATCATTTTCTTCCTTATTTTGTATGCTTCAAGTCTTTTCATATATACATACAAATTTAAACATGAATAAATATATGTCAAAAACATACATAAACAAATTATCATGTATGCATCTTTGTGTCTAAACTTCGGAAAACTCCATGTTCAACACCATTTGTCCTTCTCAGAAAATAACACTCATTTTCATACAGATATGCCACTATTTTGAGCTTGCACTTTGAATTGTGATAAAGAGGTCAAAAACTTCAGAAAGAAGTTTCCATCCTGCCAAAGTCTTCATGTAACTTTCTTTTGGGGAACTTGTTACATATTTTTGTCATTTTTAAATGTTGTTAAGAATTTATGTAATGCTGACAAGGCATCCAATAATAGATGGATTTTACTGTGGAGCCCATCTTTTCAATGGTTTAAATTCACAATGGCATATAAGAATAGGCAGACCTGCAAATTTGTCAATATTCCATAAGATAGAGTTTTATACAGTGTGTACGGAATGACATTATCATCTCTGTATGCTGGTGTAATAGAACAATATTATAACTAATGTTGCGAAATCCTTAGAAGATACTGGACAACAAAGAACATATTACCTTCTCTGTACAGTGAAGGAAACAATCCATCCGGGGAAATAACAATAGGCCCACAAGGCAGAGCTTTTCCATCCTGAAAGAATTAAAACTTAATGTTTATGGATGAATAGACCAATCAAAGTTTCAACTTTCAAGGTTCACTAAGCCTAAAACACAAACCAATACGCTCGTAACTAACATTCCTTATAGATTGATTGCATAATCCAGAAGATGGATTTGACTCTCGAGTTAAGCACCATCATCATTAGAACTAGACCTTTCTTAGCAAATAGGGATAGAAATGGAGTGCAAATATAAATCAAGGAAAGGAGTAAAGTTTAGAAGTCGGTGCCAGATTCAGTGCAAGGTGATTGTTAGTGATAGAGGACCTTGAAGGATGTCTGGCAGCTAAAATTAGTGCAACCAGGGCCAAGAACCTTCAATTTCTTCTAGATTTTTTTTAAAACGGTCTTGCTCCATTTAAGATTTGCTAGAGGGAATTACATGAATCTCTGAAACAATGTGAACAAAGGAGCCAAACTGAAACAGGTTTTCAAAGACACTCTCAGAACAAAAGCTTAATTATAGCTGATGTGTGATAGAAAAATCTTCAAACAAAACCTCTAAGCAATTGGCTGACACATATTGATGCAGTTAATCTACATGCTTCTTCAGGAGTTTATCTTTATCCCTCCAAAGAAACAATTATCAAAAGAAAGCAATCGTGTCTCTCCCCACACCCAACAACCACAAACATTTGATCTTGCTGCTGGGGTGGGGGAGAAGATAGAATCCATCCCCAACCCCAAGCAAATCTTTCTATTTATTTATTTTTTCTCTTTCCTTTTTTCCCTTGTTATTGTTTAGAATTTTTTTAGGGGTTGATTTCTAGGGTTGTCGGGAAGGCTTGATGCGGCAGAGAAGTATCAGATACGGTGATCTAGTGGCCGGATCCGGTTAGAGGAGGCTGGATCCGTCCATGACCTGCCCAAGTGAGGTCAGATCCGGGATGGTGGCGATGGTCGTGTTGTTAATTATGTTGCAAAATTCCACCAAACTCAGCTCCAAGACCGAGCCCAAAGAAGAAGCTTTAGCAGCAGCAAAACACTGCAGCCTCAGCCCAGCATGAGAGTTCCTTCTCGTGAGCGAGCACGAGCGAGGCGCGTGCGTTCTTGGAGTCGCTGTAGACTCCTCAAGACACGCATCGCCTCTCGACAGGAGGCGAACTCGCTCATGACGAGCTCTGCCACTCTGTGGCTCGCGAGAGGGTGAGCTTGCTGGAGAGAGGAGGCGGTTCCCGAGGCCCTTAATGGGTTGGTTCTATGATGCTATTTGGATACATATGAGGATTAATTGTTCCCCAAGTCTTGTAAACTATATATAGCGATGTTTAGTTAGGGTCTGTTATGCTTCATGTTTTGCATTCTATCAAAAGGGGAGGCATCCAAAAACCTAGAGAGTTTTGAAAAGAAAGGGGATAGCTTTTGTGAGTGATCTTGTATTTGGGCAAAAGGGGTTGGCGTAGATCTCATGTAATGCTTGTCTAGTAGAGATTCTCATCGGTGAAGACATGACTAGGTGTAGTTAGGTATCGAACATGGGTACATCTTGTGTCGTTGCTCTTTGGTGTGATTTTCTCTATTCTTGTGATTGTGTATTAGGTGCTTGCGGATTCTTTTCTTTATCTTTCGATCTCCGACGACTTGGTTTTCCACAATGCGCATATTGTTTGTGTTTTGTTTAGGGCTTGAGTGTATCCTTCGAGATACACTGTGCCGGATCCTTAGTAGATTTTATAACACGTGTTTGGAGGCGTGTGTTTTGTGCGATGTGGTGTTCAGATCTGAAAAAAAGGTTGATTTTGAACTACTGTTTTGGTGAGGAAAAGGCTTATTATGTGATTTGGGAATATGTGGAAAGGTTGTGTTGTTGTTTTGGTGGTCGGATCTGGCAAACGAATATTGAATTTGGAGATGAGAAATGTCAATCCGACTTGTGGAGTTCATTCATACGATGTGGAGGTTGGTTACAGTGTAGATGTTTGATCCTGATGAGTAGTGCTATGGTTGGAGAAGTTGAGTATGATCATGCAACGTGAATGTTAAATCCAACCAGGACGGGTATGCTCCGGTGAAAAGACAATCCAATTATGAACTTGGAGTCAAATTTGGTGATAAGGAGGCCCGATTGAGGACGCGAAGTCCGATCCGGCGAGAAGGCCCGATCAAGGACATGGTGTCTGATCCGGTAAGGTGGGCCCGATCCGGCGAGAAGGAGGCCCGATAGAGGGAACTTCTCATTGTTTTGACTCTTGGAGACATGTGGATTGTGGTGGATTCGGATGTTATAGCCTTAAAAGGCGGAGAAGACTATCATCTTATGATGTCTTGTTGTGCAGTTTGGAATTGGATCTTTGATTAGATGTTGGTGGCTATCTATATACTTCATGGGATCGATATGTATTTTGCTCTTTTTTATTTTATTTTTTTTCTTGTTGTACTTGTTTCGTTAATTATCTTTGATGAAACACAGAGGGAATTTTCCCACTGTTTTAACTCAAAAAATATATACATATACCTGCTTCAGATTAAGGAGAAAGCTCCTAGTAAGATATGCTTGGACAATAGCTCGTGCACTTAGAAACAGCAGCTGGTAGCCATTCTCCTGTTATTACAAGAAAGATAGAAACTTAATAGAAATATACAGTAATTAAGAATACTGATATCTGTTGTCCTGATTAAAAACAATAAATATATTCCTTAGTAATAACCAGTAAACAAGAATACTCTATATGTATAATAGTAGTAAAAGAAAAAAGTACAAAACATCCTCATATAGCTCTCAGGTCCATGTATTGAGCAATATAAATAAGGAAAAGAAGAGGCATACTTGTCATATGCCAATATTACAGCCAACGAGAGCAAATCATATAGGTAGTAGAATTTTTGGTTGTTAAGAATGAAACTGAATCTTAAAAGGGACAGGCAAAGAAAGAATACTTTGGTGAAGTAAACTTTCTAATCCAAAGTAAATTGTGTAATGTCATGATTTATTAATTATCTAGACTCTACAAATGTGTTCCTAGAGTCATAGACTCATATGTGCTACCAAGAAGGCAAGTTCATAAACTAATTTTTAGTACATCCAAACAGGAACTTAAAACGAAACTGAATACGAAGAGATGATCTTATTTGTCAAGAGCATGAATCCAAGTATACAGGAACATTATAAAGTAATAGTAATATACCTTTATCGCACAAAAGAGTCCTGCAACTCCTGATTGAGTCCAATCTTTTCCAACAAGAGGCATGACTTGGCCTAGCACATCAGACCTAAAATGAACAAAAAATATCAAACATATGTACTTACATATAGAAACAACAAAGTGACCCACAAACTCAATCTTAAAATTGAAGGGGAATAACATGCCACTGATCACAATATCCACCCTTTAGAGGAAACTTGTAAAGATACTTTATGCAGAAAAAGAATTGACTAAGCAAGTGGAATTAATTTGCATCCACAAAGGAGTGAGATGGATACAGTTTGATTTAGTTATTACCTATAAAGCATACAAAAGAAAGTAAATGCAGTTCTTAGGATGTGTTACATGCATAAATGATCTATGACTACCAGTATATGTGCATCAGTAATCTACATCGACGGTGAACAAATTAACAGGTTAGCTATTTTATAAAATATGAATTCTACTATAAAAATATTGAAATTCGCTTAAATAGAGTTTTACTGTGCCCAATTTATACTTCAACTCATCTTCTCACCGCATACTACAATGCATTTTAAAGCTTAGCTTGCATCTTTGATGCAGCATAAACAACATTATGTCTTGTCAGGATATGTTTGGATATCCAAGAAAACAAGACAAACAACAGCATGATTAATTGATCCAAACATTAATATAACTATGAATTTTACATTCCTAATAATATTGCCATCATGCCAATTAGCAAACTGAATTGGCCTTGCATGTTCGGATTTGCATTTTCCTGCATTCCATTGTCATGATAGCATCTGCAGCTTGATCCTGAGATCAAGGTGACTGAACTAAATGATTGAATTGGAAGAGTTTCCCCCACCCCCTCCCCTCTTCAATTGTAACAAGATTGTTATTAATTGTGTTTGTTGTTTGTCTCTTTTTGGTTTGGGAAGGAGTTTCAATCGGTGCCATATTCTTTATTCGCTTTCCAATGTTGTATAGACATAACTGATACACTTAAAGCTTTTTATAGAATTCAATTTACAACCACAAAGGAGTGGGATGGATATAGTTTGATGTTGTTCTTTCCTTAGGAGATACAAAAGGAAAAGGATATGCACATTTTAATATGTATTATAGACATAATGGATCGATATATGTCAGTGTGTGCACTAATAATCAACATCAACTCTCAACAAATAAATAGACCGGCACAGTAGTACTTTTAATAGAAACGAGATTTTTAAATTCTCTTTTCAATTGGACACTATGATGCCATCTAAATCCAGCTTGCATATATGATGCAACTAGAAACGATATTATGTCTTATCAGGAGAAGTTTACATATCCTAGCAAATTATCAAAACAACAAATTGGCTAATTACACTGGGAGCTGAAATCCAAAACCAAAGATTGACCTAACATAAAATTCATATTCCCAAGTTCCCAACCATATTGCCACCAAGCTAATTAGCAATTTGAATCGCATTTACAATTTTAAAATGCATGTTCCTAGTCTCCTAGATTCTATAGCCATGTTGCGCAGATGCAACTCGAGCCTGGCACCAAGGTGATTGAGCTAAATGCTATGATTGGAAAAGAGTAATCTTTCTGTCCATAACAAATTCTTCCTTTCTTTGTTTACTGAAATATCTGAGTTAAATAGCAATGCAACTCCAGTAAGCTATAGGAACTTACTTGGTAATTGTCCCATCGACATCCGAGATGACTATTCGTGCGTTCCATTTCCACAAGTATATATGTGCATCAACCTGTCAATGAGCTAAATCAAATGAGTACAGATACAAAAGTGCCTAAAATGAGTCATATATAGACATGCCAGCAGACCTCTTGCTTCCCAAGAACTCTGGTGGAAAAACTGAAGGCAATATTATTCTGGCCAACCTTCAGGTTCAAAGATGCAATTTGCTCAGTAGTCGGAATATATGTGCGCAGTGTGCGTAGTAACAACTTGCGTGGAGACTGGTTACCATTATTAACGTTTAAATTTTGTTCGTCACAAGGAGCAGATTCAGAATCAACAAAGAACTCCTCGCTTGAAGAGTTGCTATTACTATGTTGAAGAGATGCAGCCCTCCTGAACGGAATCGGCCATAGTCTCCATCTCCGACTCGAAGGTGAATTTGCATATGAATCATCTTTTGCCTTTGGTGTTCCCACGCGTTCTACAGGAATCGAATCCTGTGGCTCATCAGCAAAGTTTGAACCAAAGGCGGCTTTCCCAAGAACTGTATAAGCAGCTTTATCCCATGGAAAATAACTCCCCTTGTATCGGACTATAAGGTTGCCATTCTTTATGATGGAGGGACCACATGCCTTGAACTCCTCATCAGAAACACGATGGGCTTCAAAAGCTTCCTCAGCAGATGTTCGTCCCATACCAGGGCGTAATAAATTGCCACAAAGTGAGAGATCAAAACCTGTTAAAATTGTAAAATAGTAAGAGAAAAAAGATACAACTGTTAAAGTGTTTATGTTACCTTGATAGACATGGTTATTCTACAGCCCAACATCATAAGTTTTCTGGGTAAGCCAGTCCTTGACATAGTTTTAATGCACACAAGGTTTTAAGAGATGCTGGGTTCAGACCTCATTATCGACAATTGTCCTGTTTATTCTGCTTTTACAAATGAGCATTTCCGCTGAAGGCATTTCCACATGGTCCAAAGGACCACGTGAAGGGGAGTCATAAGTGTTTATGTTAGCCTGATATAAATCGTTATCCAACAACGCAACAACTTAAGCTTTTGGGTAAGGTGGTTTTTAACAATAACTCTGCAATAATATGCAATAAGTTGCCATATCCAAAAAGTAAATGCACATACCCAACCCTGAAAAGCTTCTTTCTGTTCCAGGATGACCACATTCCCCTCCAACTTCAGACCTGCCAGATATAGTGGCCTCTATTTCCACAGCATTAGTTATGGAATTAGCAGTCTCCGTGTGCGTCATATTTTCAATATTTAAGACTTTCTCAGTGGTATTAGACTCATTGTCTGTAGCTGGTAAATTCTTAGAAGTAGGCCCATCAGAAATTTGAATGCATGCATCTGATGCCATCATAGAATGTTCCTCTTTGAAATCAACAGAGGGGAAGTACTCCGAAACTTCCGCTTGTGTATGCACACATTGCAATGCTTCTGGTCTGCAGATGAAATAACCACTCACTTTATCTCCTTCTGTAATAATTTTGCTGCAAGAAGAAACTTTTGGTGAATGTTGAAGGTTATCTTCTGGGTCTAAACCTATGTCAATGTGTGTTGTCAAATCCAAACAACTCTTGAACAGATCATCATTTCTTCTGCATAGATAAACATCCTCAGGACTAATTTCCACCTCACCTATTTTGCAAACCTCTTCATGTCTAGGACTGATACCCACATCATCATTGCTCCTGCAATGACTCTCTCTGGGTGTCCCTTTGCTGGATATGGAATCCCCTTTTGCATGTGTCGGACTTTCCAACTGATAACCATTTTCATCCTTAAAAGCAGATGCATCCAAATCATCAAAAATAGCACCAAACTCTTCGCTGGAGTCTTCACCAGGTCCTAGGTGGAACTGTGGATTAGTTGACTGAACGTAGTCTGTGCTCTCTTCTTCATTTGCAGGGATAGGTGCGGTGAGAACATGACCGTCCACACTTATCAGCATCATCTCTGAACTGCAGTCATTTGAAGATTTCACCATTTCCTCCACTTCTTCCAAGTTCCCATAGTTGTAACTGCCGAACCGAGGAGTTAAGTTGGACGAATGATTGGGTGAAGAATGCTCTTCTCGAAATTGATATGGGTGCTTGTCATTCTCCTCTCCCTCCCTGTGTTCCTTGTAAACCGATTCGTGAACTTCAGCATTCTTAGTGGTTGTATTTTCGTGACTATGAGGACTGCTCTCAACGGAATGTGTATCACTGCCTTCTACTTCTCTCAGGAAATAGGCCTGGCCTGAGTGGTCAAGATACATGTGGAAATTGGCCTCAACGCCATTGACGCTGATAGAGACGACTTTCTCGGCACCTTTAATAATACCTTGGAATTTGCCAAAACGCACATACCATGGTGTGCTTCGATAAGTCCCATCTTCTTGCTCAACAACTATTATGTCAACAGCACCGCCGAATGGGTGAAAAGGTGTAGCAACAGAGTAAACACCCTGGGAGATCAGGCTCCCCACTCTTCCGACGACGTTCATCTTTAATCCAAACCTCAAAGGGATTTGACAGCATAACCTCAGATGGTTAAATAGAAGAGTGACGCATAGGTTTTACTTTGACTTCAATGGTATTTCTGCCATCAAGGATTAAAAAAATGAAATTATAAACGGTACTATGGTTTTATTTCTTGGGTTAAATGCATATAACATCCTTCATGAATCACTTATATTCACTCAATTAACTTATCAGTGTTATAACAGTGTTGCCCAACTTTAGAGGAGCAATATCTAAAGCACCTTCTATGCGAAAGCCAAAAGATCAGTGTATGGAGATGTAATACAAATGGCTAGGAAACAACAAACAATAAGCGCAAGCTAAGCTGTCTACAGGAGACAAGGTTTACTGTTGAGTATAATACTATAGCGTAGTTGGTACATTTGTATTCAACTGTATATGCTTACTTATTCGTCCTTATCCTTAAGGCTGAGTCTTGTTCATCCTTATCTTTAAGGATAAGCTTTACTTTGTCATCATTATCCTTAAGGATAAGACTTAGTCCTCGTATACATAGAGGAGCATTGTATTCATTTCCTTTAAGGATCAATCAATAATAATTTGAACATTTTCTCCCCCAAATCTACGGTTCTTAACAGTTTACATGGTTCAACCAACTCAGACATACTCCATCGGCGAAGACAAAAATGATGATTACTAGTTTAGTACGAGAGAAAGATTGCAAAAGGGTTACAAGTTGCAACCTCTAGATCATTTACCATACTATCTCAGAGATATGGGTTCCCTTCCTTACACGAACACAGAAGAGACGCTCAAACCCAAGAGGACGAAAACGGCCTCTCAACCTCGAAAAAACTATTAGAATGGAATAACACTCATGTTAGGGTTTTCGCGAGGCATGCAAGGAAGACAAGCAAAAATAAGAATACGCAATACCAATATTTAACGTGGTTCGACCAACGGTCTATATCCACTGAACAAACATGAGAATCTCTTCATTAATGATCAAGAATATCGGTGCATTTTATATTTTCTCTCATCTCGCTCATATCTCAACGTTCATACAAACACAAAGACTATTCTTGGTAAATCCCACCATCTTTATCTATAGATGTACCCTTCGTCTTTGCCTTCGTCTCTTCATATAAACACAAAGACTACTCTTCTGGTGAATCTTTCACACTTAATCTTCTCTTTCTCTTTCTCATATTTGGCCATTTTTCTCTGATGAGACATTTCTCTATTTATAGCACGAAATAATAGAGTTCCTACTCCAATTAGGATATCATCAAATCTCCAAAACAATCTCCGACAAATTTTCAAATAATTCTCTAAACAAACTTTCCTAATTAAAAGATCTCTTATAAATCTTCCAACAACACTTCACATAAATTTCCGACAAATTTTACTAATTAATCTTCAAAATGAATCTTTCCAAAACAGCCTAAAATTTGGCCCGAGACGATTTGAGCCAGTTCAAGATTGTTCTAAGCCGTCTCTTGCATCCAAAGAACAAATGTTAATTCCAAACGACTTGTGAGCCGATTCAACCCATTTTGAATCGTCTCTCACACGAGGGTCGAGAATACAAGGCAAACTCAACAACTCCAATGACCCCTTAGCCAGTTCACTTAGCGATTATTAAGAGAGAAAATTAAGAGAGAATATGTTTTAGGATAATGTAAGGAATGGATTGGTCTAAGTCTAATGCTCCTCTTTATATAGGCTAAGGCATTTTGTAATTACACCCTTATTAAGTATCTAATCACATAAACCCGTGTATACTATGAGTATTCTAACACTCCTCTCAAGTTGGAGCATACATATCAAGTATGCCCATCTTGTTACAAATAAACTGCAATCTATTCATTCCTAAGGGCTTTGTGAATAACTCTGTCAACTGATGAGCAGTTTGAACATAATAAGTATAGATAATCTCATCTTCAACTTTCTCCCTTACGATGTAGCAATCCACCTCAATATGCTTTGTTTGCTCATGAAACACAGGATTAGAAGCAATATAGATTACAACCTTATTATCACAATATAGCCGCATAGAGGAAGTGGGCTCAAAACCAAGCTCTCCCAGCAGAAAGCGAGTCCATACAAGCTCACAATTGGTATTTGCCATGGTCCGGTACTCTGATTTGGCGCTGGAGCGATACACTACGTTTTGCTTCTTTACTCTTCTAAGAGACCAGATTGCCTCCTACAAACACACAATATCATGTAGTAGATCTGCAATCGGATGGAGACCCAGTCCAATCTGCATCGGTGAAGCCTGCAACTCTTGAATGCCCATGATCCGAGTACAGTAAACCATTCCTGGGAGCATTCTTCAAATAGCGAAGTATTCGAATTACTGCATCCCAATGAGCTACTCAAGGATCAGCCATGAATTGGCTCAGAACGCTAACTGGGTATGAGATATCAGGTCGAGTAACTGTGAGGTAATTCAACTTACTGACCAACCGTCTGTATCTTCCGGGATGTTCAATTGAGTCATCTTGTCCCGGAAGCATCTTAGAATTAGGATCTATTGGAGTATCTATGGGTTTACATCCTAACATCCCTGCTTCAGTCGGCATATCAAGCACATACTTTCGCTGCGCGATATAGATGTCATCCTTCGACCGAGCACCTTCGATACCCAAAAAGTCTTTATGGCTCTCAAGGTCCTTAATATGAAACTTTGTTTGAAGATGGTGCTTAAAATGTGTAATACCAGCCGCATCATCGCCGGTAATCACTATGTCATCAAAATATACCACCAAAAGAATACGAATGTCGTTGGTGTTATTACGGTAGAACACCGAATGATCATGTGCACACCGTCTGAGGCCAAATGAAATAACCACCTCAGTAAATTTCCTAAACCACACTCGAAGAGATTGTTTCAAGCCATATAATGACTTTTTCAATAGAAAAACTAGACCAGACTCCCCCTAAACAACAAACCCAGGTGTTTGCTACACATAGACCTCCTCGACCAAAGAACCATGGAGAAATGTATTTTTTATATCAAGTTTGATGCAATGGTCAATGATGGATAGCCGCAAGAGATATAAGCAGACGAACAGAAGTCATCTTGGACACGGGAGAAAAAGTCACCTCATAATCAATGCCGTAAGTTTGCGAATATCTTTTAGCAACCAAACGTGCTTTTAAGCGAGAAAGTATCCTATCAGGATGAAGCTTCACAATGTATACCCAGCAGCAACCTACCGCCTTCTTCCCATGTGGAAGAGGAACCAAATCCCAAGTGTGATTTTGTTCAAGGGTAAGCATCTTATCAATTATCGCATCGGTCCATCCTTTATGAGACAAAGCATCGAAGAGGGACTTAGGTAAAGCATGTGAGTCGAGAGACGAGAAAAACGCCCGATATTCCGGAGATAAATAAGAACTCGTCGCATGATAAGCGGTAGGATGAGAAGTGCGGGTGTCGGTGCCTCTTCTTAAGGCAATAGGAAGATCAATGTCAGCCTCCGGCGGAATTTGAGACTCTGGAAGATCGGTAGCAGGAGTCTAAGGTTCAG
Source organism: Agapanthus africanus (assembly GCA_030015575.1). Lineage (NCBI taxonomy): Eukaryota > Viridiplantae > Streptophyta > Magnoliopsida > Asparagales > Amaryllidaceae > Agapanthus > Agapanthus africanus. The sequence continues at coordinate 189,021,836 of JASDDO010000028.1, forward strand.
GAATAGTACGGGTTCAACGAGCATGCACCCTTGTAACCGGTGGTGTGGGATCCAATAGTGGGGAATCAGGAGTAGTAGATAGGTCAATAGGAACAGTATGGGTGATTTCCAACACAGGAGATGGAGAATCAACTGAATCAGACCGAATGTCGTGTGACGAAAAATATGAGAAATCTAAAGGAAAATCATCGCACGTCTACAGGAGTGTGGGATGTAGAAAAATAAAGGGTAGACCCATGAAAAGTCACATATATAAATCGATGATGTAATTCATGACTAGCAACGATATCCGTTTTGAGTCCGAGAATACCCAAGAAAAATGCACTTGATGGCCTTGAGATCTAGTTTAGAACCCCTGGTTATAGATCATGGACAAAACAACACATCCAAATACCCGCAGAGGGATAGAAAAAGGAACAATCGATAGGAACAATATGGAATGAGGATCTGTCCATCTAGGACAGAGGAAGGCATACGATTGATCAAGTGATTAGCAGGAAGGACTACATCCCCAAAAGGATTTAAGCACTCACAAATGAAACAGAAGAGTTCGAATGGCCTCTAACAAATGTCGATTCTTCCTTTCTGCCATCTCATTCTATTCAGAGGTATAAGGACAAAAGGATTAATGAATAATTCCAAGTTGCTCCATATATGTCCGAAAAGATATACTAAAATACTCCTTGATATTATCACTCCTCAAGATACGCACAGTCACTTCAAATTGAGTCTTGATTTCAGAACAAAAGGTCTGAAAATGAGAAAACGCTTCATTCATAGATTTCATCGAATATAACCACGAGACTCGAGAAAAATCATCAATGAAGATCACAAAGTAGCGAAATCCTCATTGGGCAACGACAGGGCATAGCCTCCAAACATCAAAATGAACTAAATCAAAATATTTTTCAGCTCTCTTATTAATACGAGATGGGTAGCTGAAGCGACGATACTTACCCAACTCACATGATTCATACTCTAGCGTAGACAAAGAACCAAGAGATGGAACTATATTCTTTAACGTTTGTAAGGAAGGGTGACCAAAACGGCAATAGGCATCAAAGGATGATGTGGGCTCAATGTTGGACATGCTATAGGGTGTGGGTGCTCATCAAAATGGTATAACTCATCAACCTCTGTCCCGGTGCCAATCGTTCGTTTCGTCTCAAACTCCTGAAATACACATCCTTCAGGAAAAAAGATGGCACTACAATTCAATTGTCAAGTCGATTGGCTAATGAATAGCAAGTTGAAAGGTAATCGAGGTAAGTATAGAACAGAAGTCAGAGGTAATTGTGATATAGCCAAAACTGAACCCGCTCCTATATCAGCCGTAGTACCATTTGCTAAAGTTAACAGGGTGGTTCTATGTCTCGTCTTGTAGGAAGACAATATATTTTGCTCCCCTGTCATGTGATCAGTAGCTCCAGAATCGATAACTCAAAGACGTGGAGCATTTGTTGGCAAGAGGCAAGATATATGATTGCCTCTTGCCTTGATCAAATCTGAAGTGAGTGAAGGCAAAAGAAAACGAAGTCAGTGTATTTCGTCATTTATCGATAATATTTCTGAAATAGGAGAAGATGCCGCTGATGTCATCATCATAGCTGTTCGTAAACACCAAAGGTGAAATATACTCTTAATTAATCTATCGAACACATAATGGAGGTGGCTTAAACTCATCAGTTCCAACAACCAAATAATAAGAAATAGATATTCAAAGATTCAAACCAAAATAACCAAGAATGTCAACCAACCAATAGAAAGGAATCAAGCAAGATTCCACCCAAAAGTGTCGTGATCGATTTAATATCCGATCCACGATCAATCAACTACAAATCAATTCAATCGGATCCGAACACGGACTCCGACGACTCCAAAACTCTGACAAAACAATCAATACTAAATCCACACACTTTCATATCAAAATAGCTAGAACTTGAACAATTTTTTAAAAATACCTTCATGCTTACTGTAGCGGTCAAGAAATCCCAAAAAATCAGCTTCAGACAAGAATTCGCTGTATATAGCTCAGATGACTGTAGCAACAGTCAAATCCAGCCCCAAAACAACGTGATCAAGCTCCAAAAACAACAAGAAGCCTCAACTCCAGCTCGAAATCAGCAAAGAATAGTGAGAAACGCCATGTTGACAGCGAGACGCAGCCCCAAATCAAGCAAAAGATCTCCAAGAACAGCAAATCGATCGAAGACCAGACAAAGCACAACAGAAAATCATCAAATCAAAGAAGAATCACCCAAATCGAACTCCAATCGATCAAGTCGAGCCAAGAAAGGACCAAGAACAGCAAGAATCGGCAATAAATCTCCAAAATGAGCCTCAAAATTGATCAAGAAGTGATCTCTGCAACTCAAAAGATGACCCAAATCGATGAAGAATCACAGAAATCACAAGAAAACTAAGGAATCCATCAAATCGACCTTATCACAGAGGTTTAATGCCAAGTCGAACTCCTATCTCTCGAGCTTTTCTCATGAGGAAGAAGATGTTGTGAGAAAAATAAATCTAAAGAGAGCTCACTTCCTACTTCATCTTCCTCTACTACTTGCCATTCTTTTACAGGGTGTTTGCTTTACTAATTTCACAATTAGTGAAGAGATAGCATGAGCTTGAGTCTTCTCGATGTAGATCATCTTCGGCCTCGAAGATATTGAGCAAGCTCGTTCATTTCTTCATGTGGATCCTTTCTAGAGTTCGGATGATCACTACTTGGAACGAAGGGACTACTACACGGAGTTTTAGAAGTGAAGGACCGGTCTACAAAGGTTGTATTCCTCATTCACTTAGCGTAATGTTTGATTACATGCTAGTGTAACTCCTAATTTTCTAGTTAGATCCTTGGCATGGGTTGCATAGCTCTCTAAGTTTTATAAAATTGTATACTTGATGTCCCAAAAATCCTAGTTAGGGTGCTATGGAACCCATCATTGGTAAGAAAAAACGTGATCGACTTGGTCAAATTTAGGTCATCGATGCTGCTGGGAGTGATCGAAGGTGTTGAAAGTGGTCGACGAGGTGAGGGGCTGAAAGTGTTCAACGAAGGGCGTTGATGGTCTGCGGGGTGCTAGAAAGGCTCGACAAATGGTGTCGAAGGCCGGCGAGGTGCTGGCGAGGTCTTGATCGACGTCAATCGAAGGTGTTGTGGCGGTGTTGATGATCGACGAGGGCTCATGGGGGGTAGGCGATAGGTGAGGCAGGGGCGGCGGTAGCGTGGATGAAGATTAGGGTTTTGGTGTTTTGGTGTTTGGATGATGATGAAGGGTTTGGATCAGATCTGAGAGTAATGGATAGCTCAGATCTACTCCGATACTATATTAAGAGAAAGAGAGAATTTTAGGGTAATATAATGGATGGATTAGCATAAGCCTAATACTCCTCTTTATATAAGCTAAGCCATCTTGTAATTATACTTTTATTAAGCATCTAATTACATAAATCCGTGTATACTATGGGTATTCTAACATATCCCTAAGTAGCATGAATTTGTATTCGGATACATCTACTCTATCATTTTAAGGTTTTCTCTTACGATGGTGCTTCTATTGGTCCGGACCGGTATCACTCTCCGTATCCGAGTTACAATAGGATTCAGATACATTGATTCGCTACTTTCCAATAACCTACATCACTAAATCAATTAATTAAGTTATAGGTATTTATTAATTTATGCAAATACTATGTAAATAATGAAAAAGAATACTCTTTAAACAATTCTAACCTACTCAAAGATTATTAAATTATATATATAATAACAAAAGTAATAAATTTAGCAAATCTAGATTAAGAATACAAAAAAATCAGATAAATAATAATAAATTGTTAATGTCCTAGTTATTTATGCATCTTCTATACATTTATCATACAATATTAATTGTAGGATGGGTCAAAAAGAATCTCAATAATTCCTGATGAATCCGAATGAATCCGATACATATTTGTTGCCTCAACGACGAATCCGTGCAACATAGGTTTTTCCTATAATTGGTACTCTTTTTTTCCACCCTCATGGGGATGGTCTACAGGGTTCAAAATTACTTTTACTGTAGGATCCTTACCTAGCCAACACTTCAATTCATATCTTCCCAAATATTTTTAGTTGATCCCAGTATAATGCATTTTTCCAACTATTGCTAAGCAATTTTTGGATATTAGCCGGCCCTGTTCATATAGCAATCTTAATGAAGCCAATAAACCTATTCTGCAATTAGCTTTGGTTCTTCTATCATTCCAATTTTATTGGATGTCTCTAAAGAGACTGCGATTAGCTTTGGGTCATTGTGTGCAGTTCTAGCTATTTGTTCATCATTTTCTAGTGTGATTTAAATGTTATGTAGGAAAGTGTTAAAGGGCATGATGCTTGAAATATATTTTCTTCTTCTGCTTTGAATCAATAATCAACCCTATAGAAGCTTCTTTCAAAGCATGCGGAGATGTGTATGATGAAGTACCACAGGAGACCATAAATTGAGACTAATGCAAAGGGCATGGCCGCTAGCTACAGTGTTACATGAATTGTATGAGTGCGTATATACAAAAGGAGTGATATACAATTAACCTTGCTTTATTTAATCAATGTGTGTCATGTCAACATATAGACATGCAACAACACATCAGGACGAAACGATATAGTTGCCAAAGGACTCGATGAAAGTATATTGTTCGATAGGAGTGAGTGGAGGCGGAGGATTCATGTGCTGGACCCGGCGTGATTGTCATGTTGGTTCATGTAGCCTTACCCATATGCTTGGAATAAAAGGCTCAGTTGTTGTTGTTGGTTTGTGTGGGAACAACCTTATAACACAAAAAGGATCACATAAAGAAACCATCATCGATAATGAAAAAAGTACAGATTGAATAGCAGAGTCCTTTCCCTAGGTTTGGCATTCTATTTTCTTATGCTCAAGAGAAAGAGAAATTTGCATTATGATCTCCTTCACAGTTTCAGGTAATGATGATGCTCAGGGGTGGTATTTTCTCAGATTACGACACGTGGCGGATGACGTGTCCCGAAGGCTACGGAGGTGGAATAAATGAGTTGTATTAGGGACATTCCTCGGGACCTCGTCTCGAGGAAGTATCCGACCTTACAGGAGACCTCCCTGAGCACTTTCCACCTTCACCTAACAAACTACCAACAGCTCGTCTTCGAGCTTCCTCGGTCTCCTTTCTCGTCATCGAGCCATCTGACAGGTAGCTTCCTGGGCCTCCCGGCTCGTCTCCGAGCTCCTGACATGCCGAGCTTCCTCGGCCTCCTAGCTCGTCTCCGAGCTCCTGACATGTCGAGCTTCTTCAGCCTCCCGGCTCGTCTACGAGCTCCTGACATGCCGAGCTTCCTCGGTTTCCCCTGATAAATCAAGAGCGCGGAGCCCATGCACCCCCGCAACGGCTCCACGTATATCGCCAGGGCGAGATATACGCCTCCCACGTTCCGTGTCCCACGCTAGCATATCCCCCATTAATGGGCGCATCCCGCCATTAAATGCGAAGATAACGCTGGGGCGTAACTAACGGCGATGATCTCACGTCCGCTCGCTCCACGCGACCACTATATAAACCTCTCACTCAGACGACTCAGGTAACTTGAACTCATTTTCAACACGACGTTACTCTGCACCTATTCTTCGGCACTAACTTGATCGTCGGAGGGTCCTACGGTGGTCACCCATCCCGGGACTTCTTTTGCGAATAGCTCGGCATCAACGCTAACCCATTGAGATCCACACGCTCAACGAATTCCAAACCAAATCTCAACCGTTAAAGACCGCCATCACAGGATCGATGGAGGACAACATCTGAAGGAGATCACTACTGCCTCCATCAGCTGGCGCCGTCTGTGCATACGTTTCAGAAACTTCTCCATCCCTAAGTTGATCTTCCGCCCTCGACCCGATGGCGAGTGACAACCACGACGATCCAAATACGAGTCGCCACAACGGAGGCGGGAGCGATTCGTCTCCCCTCCTAACGTCATCATCATCTTATCCGCTTGGATAGACAAGCTCACATCGTTGGTGGATGCCCTCACCCGCGTTTAAGCAGCGGGCCCTACCCACCAGACAGTCGTTCCCCCTCCCGGGATAACAACGTCCGCAGAAGGACGGATGGGCACGCTCAAGCCTCGATCTCACTCGTGCTCGTCTCAGCGCCACCAAGCGCCGGCGTGCCAACTTTGGCCACCAAGCGCCGGCGTGCGGCGATTGATTCTATGATCCGCTGGACGCCGGACAGCTCCACGCCACGATCCCAAAGAAGACCGGGCCGTCGTTCCAATACCCACTGCGCGTTCTCTCCCCCTGAGGAGGTGTCGGTTGGCTCGCCTGCTTCCAGGCATGACCGACGCCCTCACTTTCGTCGAGGCCGCGGGGACGGCGAACGTCGGGACCACTCGTAAAGGGCCTCGCCCGAGGATTTAAGACGCTTGATAGAGCGAAATCGAAGCCGCACCATTGCGCAGACCCGGAGCGGGGGTAGCCACCACTCTAATTATGCAGAATCCTCGGGTACCAACACCGACTTGAAGCCCTCGAGAAGAAAATCAAAGGCATACGACGGGATGGCCATGCGTCTGGCAAATGAGCTGGTACTCCGCCGACTCACTAACAAAGCCCTTTACAGAAGAGCTGTTGGCCGAGCACATATCATCCAGGAACAAGCCTCCCAAAGTGGCCCTCTTCGACGGGAAATCCGACCCGAAGGACCACTTGGACGTATTTACTGCGGGCATGAGCTTCCAAGATAACTCGGACGCGGCTCAATGCCGAGCTTTCCCCACCACCCTCATCCGGACGGCCAAGACAGGTTCCGAGGACTTACACCACGCTCCATCTCGACCTTCGACGAGCTGGCCATCCAATTCCTCGGTCACTTCGTCGGAAACCGACGACAGAAGAGGACGTTCGACTACCTGTTCACTGTCAAGAGCAGGGACAGGAATCCTTCAAATGGTATGTCACCCGCTTCTACAATGCCCTCCTGGAGATCCCCGAGCACCGTGATGAAACAGTTATCACCGCGCTGAGGTCGGGTCTTATGCACAAAGAGTGCCTCCGCTCTTTTACATTAGCGCAACCTAAGACCATGGCCGAAGTGAAAGCCTGGACCAAATAAGAAATCCAACTAAAGTCCGAGGTGAACTCAAACCTCCACCGAGCCGACCAGGCGGACAAAAAGAAAAGGGATAGAGAGGAGAAAAAGAAAGTCGATCGTTCGAAACCTTACTCCCGTTTCAGGAGTACACTCCTCTAAACATCTCTCAGACCGAGCTGCTGGAGGAAGCTAAGGGCGAGAGGTTCTTCAGGCTCCCGCCGGCTACCCGAAGCACGGGCAAACAGCTCCGAGGCCCGTATTATGCCTATCACCGGACGCAAGGACATCCGACCGAAGATTGTAAACAGCTGCGTGATTACATCGAAGAGCTGATCCGCTCCGGTCACTTGGCGAAATACCTGCGAGACAAACGTCAAGCAGATAGGGGGCAAGCCGGCCAAATTACAGCCGAAGAGCTGACAATAGGACAGATCATGATCGTCACCAACCGACCCAAGTCCGAGCAACGAGGACACCCGCCAAATCCGTTCATTTAATACGGGAGAGTTTAAATTAAGTCATTGAATCTGGATTTTCTTTAATCATAAAGATTCTTGCTTCCCTGCAATCTGAACTGCTTCTCTCTATTTCTATGCTATAACTTATTGCAGGGCCACCGACTAGCTTCCTGCTCGGTCCATCCGCAACGGGTAGCTTCCTGCCCAACTACGCTGTGGATCCAAAGCCCTCCTCACGAGGTCGCCGAGTTGCTTCATGCTCGGTCCATCTACAGCGGGTAGCTTCCTGCCCAACTATGCTGTGGATCAAAAGCCCTCCTCACGAGGCCGCCGAGTAGCTTCCTGCTTGGTCCATCCGCAGCGGGTAGCTTACTGCCCAACTACGTTGTGGATCAAAAGCCCTCCTCACGAGGCCACCGAGTAGCTTCCTACTCAGTCCATCCGCAGTGGGTAGCTTCCTGCCCAACTACGCTGTGAATCAAAAGCCCTCCTCACGAGGCTACCGAGTAGCTTCCTGCTCGGTCCATCCGCAGCGGGTAGCTTCCTGCCCAACTACGCTGTGGATCAAAAGCCCTCCTCACAAGGCCGCCGAGTAGCTTCCTGTTCGGTCCATCCGCAGCGGGTAGCTTCCTGCCCAACTACACTGTGGATCAAAAGCCCTCCTCACAAGGCCGCCGAATAGCTTCCTGTTCGGTCCATCCGCAGCGGGTAGCTTCCTGCCCAACTACACTGTGGATCAAAAGCCCTCCTCACGAGGACGTCGAGTAGCTTCCTGCTCGGTCCATCCGCAGCGGGTAGCTCCTTGCCCAACAACACTGTGAATCCAAAAACCCTCATCGCGAGGCCACTGAGTAGCTTCCTGCTCGGTCCATCCGCAGCGGGTAGATTCCTGCCTTACAAAGAAGCGGATCTAAAAGCCTTCCTCACGAGGCCGCCGAGCGGATTCCTGCTTGGCCTATCAATCGGTTCATACTCGACGTGCGATCGCCGCCTTAACTCCGGGGAAAATGGAGGACACTGACCTTCCTACCTTTGGCCATCGTTCGACTTTACTCGATGCGCGATCGCCGTCTTGACTCCGGGGAAAAAGAGGACACCGACCTTCCTACACTTGGCTATCGTTCGACTATACTCGATGAATGGTCAGCAAGTGCGGGAAGGGTGGACACCGGCCTAACACTTGGAAGATAAAACTACTTACGAGATAAAAGTACTTGCAAGATAAAAAGACCTATGAGCTAAAAATACTCGTAGAATGAAGATTCGAACAATGAAAAGTATACGGGCTAAAAGTACTTGCGCAGCGAGCAGACATTTGGGCAAAGGAAAAAGTAGTACTTTATTTATAATCAAAGATAAATACATGGTATTCTGGGCTTCTTAGCCTTACAAAGATGCCTGAAGACTTACAAAATTTTGAAAAAGAAAAAAAACTTCAAGGGAGGAAACCTCAGGCCACCTGCTCGGGGAGGATCTCGCCTTGCTCGACGCCAGCATCGGGGACCAAAACTGCGACCTCGGGGTCGGCGCTTCCACCGGCAGCCTCGCCCCCAACGGCCGCCTCGGCGACTTCCTCCTGCGGCGCTTCCTCGGCTAGGAGGTACTTGGCGCGGAGCTCGCTGTCATCGAACCCCGGCATGGACTCCTTGACGGTGTTGAGGGCGCTGTGCCACACAACGGCCGCAGAATCGGCGAGATCGGCGTAAAATTGGTCGGACGCCTTATATCCCTCCACGGCCTTCGCCGCCCGGCTCTCGGCGAGCTTCACCATAGCCATCCGGACATCCCTCTTGAGGGCGTCTCTCGACTTCTTCAGCAAGTTGAAGAGGCGGTTCACCTCCTCTAACTTAGCTTGGACGATCCGGTTGGACTCATCCAAGAGCCGATGAGACTCCTTCAGCTTGGAGTTCGTCGGCCCCTCGACGACCGGTCGAGTGTTGAGGAGAGTCGCCTTCTTCTCCTCCTGCCGCAATTGGAGGCAGAGTTTCTCCTCCCGCGAGGAGGATTCGCCCGCCTTTTTCATGGTCGGGGCTACCTTCTCGGATTCCATGGCGACGAGGATAGCGCAATGATGAAGGACCTAAGGAAAGCAGCAAACGGGTTAGAAAACACAAACCGAGGAAACAAGACTTAAATTTTTTAAAGAAAAGTCAAGTACCGACCTGAACCCTCCTGCGCTATGGCGGTCACCTGGGCCTTCATGGTCCCCCGAGAAATCTTGCCCCCGGATGCCTGCTCCATGTTTGAAAGCAAGCTGTCGGCGACAGAGAGCCCCGAGGGCACCTCAATGTAGAAGTCGCCCTCCTATACTGGGATCCCGGTAGGTGACCGAGAGACCGTCTGCTTCAGCCTTTTGAGGAGGATTTCGGCGGGCTCAGCCTCCTCTCTAGCTCGGGACGCCGGGTCCTGTGCGTGCTTATGACTCTCCACGGCGTTCTTGTGGGGCTCGGGAAGCGACGGAAGGCTTGGACGGTGGAGTTGGCTTCGGGGCCCAGCTCGGACCGGGTCGGGACGAGCTTGCGCCCCCGGCCTTCCTTCCTTGGTTCTTGGCGGCCATGGCGGCTAAGATCTTCAATCGATCCATGGGCTCTGCAAAAAGAGAACATCCCACGGCCCAGATTGATTCTCGCCAAAACGAAACGTCGTGCCCAAGCTACAGTCGAAGCTCCACGTGTCGACCGGCCATTAAGGACGTCTCTTCAACTGCAGAGTCAGAGACAACCTGTCTCGCCCGCCAACCAACGTCCGACACGTGGCCCATATCCCAACTGGCGAATCGACTGAAACGGCGTCCCCTCTTTAAAGCGCGATCATTTCACTGATCCGCTAAAGCTATCGGAGATACACGCGAAAATTCAGGCGCACGACGAGACGACACGTGGGCCTAGAGATCGAAAAGACACAACCGCCAAACGCCATGTCGTTCCCAGGCGATCCACATTGTAATATTTTAGAAAAATAAAATATTATTTTTGGGAGTTTATAAAATTAAATAATAAATATTATGAATATTTGATAATGCGGTATAATTAATTTCCAATAAATTGGGAAATATTTGGAAAATTATAGGAATTTCTGAAATGAGAGTGTTTTATGTGATTTAGGTAAATTATGAATTTTTATAATTAATTATATACTATTTTAATGCTAATCGCGATTAAATATCGCTAATCGTGCATTAAGCTTGATTTGTACACATGACATGCACCATGTCATATTACACTCTTGTTACATTTTCTACTTGGTTTTTTCTTTAATTTTTCATGCATGGCTTTTTAAATGAGAAGAGAAAAGAAAAAGGAAAATAGAAAAGAAAAGGTTAAAGAAATAGGTATGGACAAGAGAGAGAAGAGTGAGAGAGGTGAGGGGTCAATCTTGGACCTTGGTCATTGTTTCTTCCTTCATCTTCATCATTTTTGTTTCCTCTTCACCTCCATGGCTGCCCTCTCATTCCCCCGCCTCTTCATCTTCACAAACACCACCAAAAACACCTCAAAACTGCATCTCCCTTTCACAAAAAACATGCACAAGCTCCCTACAAGCATTTTGGACCAAGAAAAATCGGATGTTGAACACTTGGGACAACTCAAGAATATTCTTGAGTTGCCAAATGAAGTAATCTCTTTACCATTAGTGTAGAATTTCATTCACTTTAGCTTCCATGCATGTTTAGAAGTAATATGGTGATGTTTAGTGAGGTTAGAAAATTCCAAGTTAGGGTTTTGAGGAATTTTGAATTGAGAAGCTGAAATTGAGGCTTAATAGTGACCTGAAACCCATGTAGGGATTGTATAATAGACCAAACCAGAGGCTAAACCCCCTTAACCCAAACATAGAAACCCCGATATCGGGAAATTGTGGGATTTGTGATAAGAATTAGAGATCTGCTAACACCCGGAGGCTCTGAAAATTTTATAGCGATCACAGTGAGTCATGCAGGCAACCTGGAGTATACCCTAAAGACCCGAGCCCCAAACCCCTAGATGAGGCCGTAAATTTAATGTTCCTGGCCGCAAATTGCAGCCAGGGTGGGGTGATTTGCATCCATGTTTGGTGCAGGGCTCCAGTATCTGTAAACTAGACCCCTCCTATGTGCAAAATTGGCTAATTTTACCTAGGGTAAAATCTGAAACCATTTTCTTGAGTTGCTGCATTATTTTACGACTTCGTTTTAACTTTGGTTTTGGTATTTGGGTTTTTACTCGATGGTTTGATGTTTGTATATCGACATCGAGAATTTGTTTGGCCTTTCTTGCATGCGTAGTCCGTAGGTTCTAACCTATAGGCTTTAGCGTATCGTTTTGGTTTTGAGTTGGATTTTAATGCGACACGATATATTATGACATGTAGGTACCCCACGTGGATTTCGAGACGGCGAGGAGAGCGTGGCGCCATCGACTCCAGCAAGCGAGGATCAAAGTGAGTAGATATATATCTACGAGGGAAGTCGGGTAGATGGCGTATAGCACCCCCGCAGTTCATAGTGTAGTCTATGATATATCTTGTTATATATTTATATGTGTTTTGTGAAACTTGGATAATTAGCAAGTAAGATCGTAGAAGATCATAAGTTCAATTTTAGTAGTTGGTTGATAGCGTCGTAGTTAGTTTTGTAGTTGCGAACCCTAGAATAAGGTTTACACCCACACACGCGCACACACTTACATTGTTTTACTTGTGCGTATATGGAGATATATATATATATATATACATATAAGTATGTGAATATGTGTATATATATGTATGTATACATATACTTGGATATGATGATAGTATATGATATTTGGAGATGAGTCGATATGATTGGGCATGATGCCATGAGATCGGTGATGTGATTTGATTCGATTCGTATTTTGAGATACGACATGATTTTATAGCGGATCTTTAGGCGATGTGTTTTCAGACACACGCATATATATTATTGATGGCATCAGTATGTACTAGACGTAGATCGGTACCCAGCTCATGATATATGATGATAAGGATACCAGTTGTATATTCTTTCGACTTTAGAATCGTGCGTTGTATTATTATGGGTTTTCTTTATGTTATTGAGTTTCCATTTGAGTTTTGATCCTTGCCCTTGGCGTTGTATATTATATTACTTGCGTGATTGTGACCGTCAATTGACGAAGAGCTAGCTCCCGCTTGGAGATGCCTTTATTCATATTATTCATGGTGTACCCCTTTTGGGGCCAGTATTTACAAATGAAACTCTGCCGAAATTTTCAGAAAAGACTTGATATTTTAAAAATACATATTTCGGCTTATGTTGTTAAACTACCTGCTTTAAAACTAAACTTTTCCTTCTTTCTTCTTTTAAATGGTTTAGATTTCTGGGATTTTTGGCTTACTTGAATTAGATGGGGTCCTATAGACTTCATATGATTCAAGTGCCAGTCACGTGCCATTACAGGTCGTGACAAAATTGGTATCAGAGAGCTAGCTTAACCTTGGTTCGAGTCTATGTTTGACTATGCGGAGCCTAGGGTGTTTGTATATATTCGGAACCTAGGCTTAACCTTACGGAACTTAGACTTAGTTGAGGGGTATTAGACCCGAACTTTCGTCGCATAGGTTAACTTTGGTTGATGGAGTAGATGACTTAAGGAGAGTGACGTACCGTGTGTATGTTCCGCGGCATACTTATGATACGCTATTCCGCTTAAGAAGCCTTAGGATGTACATTTCCTTGCACAGTATTATATTCATTCCTATAATATATCCTCATTATTATCGGTTTATGGTTTTGCTGCCACGATTACACGGGCAGAAAGAGCCACGGCTAGAGTTACGTCAGCACGAGCTCGTCACGGCCTGACCAGGGCGTGATTCCAGGGACACACGATTGCATAGATGTATCGTCCTATTGTGTTCGCGCTATGAGTGTTTGATGGATCGCTTTTACAAGATTTCTCGGACGTGCAGAGCAGCACCAGATGATTGGGCCACTGCTAGAGGCCAGCCAGAATGTGATGACCGTCGATGCACCAGTTATTCTTGATGATTGAGGCGTTGTTCAGGACGAATGATTCAGTTATTGTTGCGACTGACGAGATATCGTTCAGATGTTTGAAGCTAACGCCGCACGAGTTATACTTAGAAATATGATAGAAGATCGCTAGTCACCCAAGGAGGAATAACTAGGACATGTGATTCGTTGCCTATCCCGATGTGAGGTCATCAGATTGATTGATTCCAGCTAGAGACGACTTCACGCAGGTACGTTGATGGTCGATAGAAAACGATCGAATGTCAAAAACCCATTTTTCCAAGTTTAAACTATTCGGAAAAAACATGCAAGTAATTCCGTGGACCCTCTAGAAGAATGAAACCCTAACTCGATATAATGACCATGAGAACGCTTTGAAACCTGACGGTTTGCAGCAGTTCTGCGGTGCCATTAATGAGGCTTGGGTTTGCCCTTCTACGGCTAGGTACTGTGGCATGTATTAGATATTATTAAACTGTATTCAAGATGTTGAGCTCTTGGGGGATTATGGAACTTTGACGAATCGATCGAAAAGTTTGACGTCGTTCAGATATCATGTGATGGAATATATTGCTTGGGAGACTCCAGATACGAGTATAGCCGTTGGACCGCGGTCCATGCAGCCATGAAGAGACGAGTCCAAATCGGTCGACATTAGAGAAAAGTAGAGTAAGAGATTCGTACGAGATCTTAATGAGATGACGTTCCACTCCGCTGATATCAGAGATGTGATACGCATGCAGAGACGTGTATATGGATATATCTTTCAGAAGGAGTCGCGATGAGTATGCAGTCGTTCCGGAATAAGAAACAGATTCGATAAAAGGTGATAACTTCCAGGCAATTCGGCAGAAACGATATTTGGGGAGACTTCGACAGAACCTTTCTGGAATACTATATGAGAAGATTTGGACCCAAGATCGGTCATATTACGCACACCCAGTAGGCCAGAGTTCTGCAACGTCGACAAGACATGTTATGAGTGACCATGACAGTTGGCAAGAGATTTTTAGAAGATGTGCCAGAACGGGACTATTTCCACCACCTTTGATTTCGGTATTTTGGGCGATTTATTTGCATGATTGAGATTTTGTGCACCACAGTTGCACTTGACTTCGATTTGATGTCATTCGAAATGTTGATTTTGATTTCATGTCTATGGTATGCATGTGATTTGACTTATGCTTTCGGCATAGTTTTCATGCACTTTTAGTATTTGATTCGATTTGTGCACACTGACGCACATGGTTGTGAGATTATACACCACGGTATACCTGGTTTGGATTGAGATGTGTTGTATACCGTCGATTTCGATCGTGATACTCGATATTTTTTTCGTGCATCTTGTGCACTTGAGTTGGATTTTGCGCATACTTGACACGCTTGATGCGATTTTGGTGCACACCAGATGCACTAAATCGAGATTCTTCATGCATATCGATGCACCTGATATTGCTGTCAGGCACATCCGTTGCCTTTGACAGGTGTTTCGTGCACACCCGTTGCACTTAGATTTTGTTCTGTGCACATGTATGGCACATTCATGGATTTCGTTTTCCGTGCGCACCAGACGCACGTGGCATTCTTATGCACATTTTGGGATTTAATTCTTTTGGAGCAGCATGTTTTATGATATTTAATATTTGATATAGTAGCTGAGCAGGACTAGTCCAAGGACAGTACCTGACTATATTTTTGCATGCATTGATAGTTATCGAAGGGAATTCCAAAAAGACTATAGTCTCAGTATTTACCTACGTGTCCGAGATGACACGAAGCATTTAACAAAGAAAACCTTTCTAAATTATTTTTTCAAAACGGCGGGACGTGTATGTTAAACAAAGGATATATATATATATACATATATATAGTTATTTTCTTACAATAGACGTCCACCACTATGCCGTGATACGCGCATCGCACAGCGACTTGAAAAGGTTTGGCATGCATTTCTTCAGATGTTTTGACGAATTTACAACGATGTGTACATGTATAGTTTTGATGTATATCATGTTGGTTTCGTATTAGATTTAGACATTGGTGTCTTCACCATAACTCCGATTATTGCGGGATGCTTGATGGAGTTTGATTTGGTTTATATACTTGTTTTTCATGCGCATGCATTGCGCTACGATGTGTTTTATGTACTTATGATTTCGGAGCCCCGACGACTTGATCTTTTTACTGAAATGTTTTAGTATATTGAGGGGTTTAAATTTAAATTCGGGGACCGAATTTCTTTAGGGGGGAAGACTGTAACATTTCAAAAAAATAAAATATTATTTTGGGGAATTTATAAAATTAAATAATAAATATTATGAATATTTCATAATGCGGTATAATTAATTTCCAATAAATTGGGAAATATTTGGAAAATTATAGGAATTCTGAAATGAGAGTGTTTTATGTGATTTAGGCAAATTATGAATATTTATAATTAATTATATACTATTTTAATGCTGATCGCGATTAAATATCGCTAATCGTGCATTAAGCTTGATTTGTGCATATGACATGCACCATGTCATATTACACTCTTGTTACATTTTCTATTTGGCTTTTTCTTTAATTTTTCATGCATGGCTTTTTAAATGAGAAGAGGAGAAAAGAAAAAGGAAAATAGAAAAGAAAAGAAAAGAAAAGAAAAGAAAGAGGTATGGGCAAGAGAGAGAAGAGCGAGAGAGAGGTGAGGGGTCAACCTTGGACCTTGGTCATTGTTTCTTCTTTCATCTTCATCATTTTCTTTTCTCCATGGTTGCCCTCTCACTCCCCCTCCTCTTCATCTTCATCATTTTCTTTTCTCCATGGTTGCCCTCTCACTCCCCCTCCTCTTCATCTTCACAAACACCACCAAAAACACCTCAAAACTTCATCTTCCTTTCACAGAAAACATGCACAAGCACCCTACAAGCACTTTGGACCAAGAAAAATCGGATTTTGAACACTTGAGGCAACTCAAGAATATTCTTGAGTTGCCAAATGAGGTAATCTCTTTACCATTAGTGTAAAATTTCATTCACTTTAGCTTCCATGCATGTTTAGAAGTAATATAGTGATGTTTAGTGAGGTTAGAAAATTCCAAGTTAGGGTTTTGAGGAATTTTGAATTGAGAAGGTGAAATTGAGGTTTCATAGTGACCTTAAACCCATGTAGAGATTGTATAATGGACCAAACAAGAGGCTAAACCCCCTTAATCCAAACATAGAAACTCCGATATCAGGAAATTATGGGATTTGTGATGAGAATTGGAGATCTGCTAACACCCGGATACTCTGAAAATTTTATAGCGATCACAGTGAGTCATGCAGGCAATCTGGAGTATACCCTAAAGACCCGAGCCCCAAACCCCTAGATGAGGCCGCAAATTTAATGTTCCTGGCCGCAAATTGCGGCCAGGGTGGGGTGATTTGCATCCATGTTTGGTGCAGGGCTCCAGTATCTGTAAACTAGACCCCTCCTATGTGCAAAATTGGCTAATTTCACTTAGGGTAAAATCTGGGACCATTTTCTTGAATTGCTGCATTATTTTACGACTTCGTTTTAACTTTGGTTTTGGTATTTGGGTTTTTGCTCGATGTTTTGATGTTTGTACATCGACATCGAGGATTTGTTTAGCCTTTCTTGCATGCGTAGTCCGTAAGTTCTAACATATAGGTTTTAGCGTGTCGTTTTGGTTTTGAGTTGGATCTTAATGCGACACGATATATTATGATATGTAGGTACCCCATATGGATTTCGAGACGACGAGGAGAGCGTGGCGTCATCGACTCCAGCAAGCGAGGATCAAGATGAGTAAATATATATCTACGGGAGAAGTCGGGTGGATGGCGTATAGCACCCCCGCAGTTCGTAGTGTAGCCTATGATATATCTTGTTATATATTTATATATGTGTTTTGTGAAACTTGGATAATTAGCAAGTAAGATCTTAGAAGATTATGAGTTTAATTTTAGTAGTTCGTTGATAGCGTCGTAGTTAGTTTCGTAGTTGCGAATCCTAGAATAAGGTTTACACCCACACGCACACACACTTACATTGTTTTACTTGTACGTATATGGGGATATATACATATATATATAAGTATGTGTGTATATATATATATGTATACATATACTTGGATATAAGAATGGTATATGATATTTGGAGATGAGTCGATGTAATTGGGCATGATGCCATGAGATCGGTGATGTGATTTGGTTCGTATTTTGAGATACGACATGATTTCATAGCGGATCTTCAGGCGATGTGTTTTCAGAGACACGCATATATATTATTGATGGTATCAGTATGTACTAGACGTAGATCAGTACCCAGCTCATGATATATGATGATAAGGATACCAGTTGTATATTCTTTCGACCTTAGAGTCGTGCGTTGTATTATTATAGGTTTTCTTGATGTTATTGAGTTTCCTTTTGAGTTTTGATCCTCGCCCTTGGCGTTGTATATTATATTGCTTGCGTGGTTGTGACCGTCAATTGACGAAGAGCTAGCTCCCGCTTGGGAATGCCTTTATTCATATTATTCATGTTATACCTCATTTGGGGCCAGTATTTACAAAGGAAACTTTGCCGAAATTTTCAGAAAAGACTTGATGTTTTAAAAATGCATATTTCGGCTTATGTTGTTAAACTACTTGCTTTAAAACTAAACTTTTCTTCCATTCTTCTTTTAAATGGTTTAGATTTCTGGGATTTTTGGCTTACTTGAATTAGATGGGGTCCTATAGACTTCATATGATTCAAGTGACAGTCACGTGCCATTACGGGTCGTTACACACATTATGATTCTCGGCGTCAAACCGAGCAGGCCACTCTCGACCCGACCCATGAATAGGTCGGAACGAGGGTGGGGGGCTAATGATGATGCTCACAAGTGGTATTTCCTCATATTACGACACGTGGCGGATGACGTGTTCCGAAGGCTACGGAGGTGGAATAAATGAGTTGCATTAGGGTCATTCCTCGGGAACTCGTCTCAATGAAGTATCCAATCTTTCAGGAGACCTCCCTGAGTACTTTCCACCTTCACCTAGCAAACTACCAACAGCTCGTCTCCGAGCTTCCTCAGTCTTCTTGCTCGTCACCGAGCCATCTGACGGGCCCAGCTTCCTGGGCCTCCCGGCTCGTCTCCGAGCTCCTGACATGCCGAGCTTCCTTGGCCTCCCGGCTCGTCTTCAAGCTCCTGACATGCCGAGCTTCCTCGGCCTCCCGGCTCGTCTACGAGCTCCTGATGGACCGAGCTTTCTCGGTTTCCCCGATCAATCAAGAGCTCGGAGTCCATGCACCCCCGCTACGGCTCCGGGTATATCCCCAGGACAAGATATCTGCCTCCCCACGTTCCGCGTCCCACGCTAGTGTATCCCCCATTAATGGGCGCATCCCTCTATTAAATGCGAGGATAACGCTGAGGCGTAATTAATGGCGATGATCCCACGCCTGCCCGCTCCACGCAACCACTATATAAACCCCTCACTCAGACGACTCAGGTAACTTAAACCCATTTCCAATACGCCGTTACTCTACACCTATTCCTCGGCACTAACTTGGTCGTCGGAGGGTCCTATAGTGGTCACCCATCCCGAGACTTCTTTTGCAAATAGCTCGACGTCAACGCCAACCCATTGAGATCCACACGCTCAACGACTCCCAAACCAAATCTCAACAGTTAAAGACCGTCATCACAGGATCGACGGAGGACAACATCTGAAGGAGATCACGGCCTCTATCAGGTAACAAATCAACACAAAAAGGGGGGAATACAACAGGTTTAACTTCAACTGCCACATCATTTTTACCACCAATTAAAAGGCACAATGTGAATCTTTAGCCGATATTACAAGAAAATTTCAGACCTTCATATCTCAAATCAACTACAATGTCCCTTTCCACAGCGCCACAAGATTAAGCATTCTCATAACGTTACCAAATTACGATGCCAGGAATCAAGGAAAAAAGGGAAAGTGAAAACCCTAGCCAAAAAAAAAACAATCTTTAACCAACAGCATCGCGATTTCCTCAATATATGGATCGACACCATCAAAAATTGATCAAAACCCGCAAAATTGTAAACATTTACAGCTTCGATTTGGAAAAATTATGATCGACGAGAGAGAAAGAGACGAAGAGTTACCTTGTGAGCTTGAGCTCGAAGAGAGAGAGACGGATTTGGTTCGTTGTTGTTGGCGACGTCAACAACAAAGGTTTTTTTTTTTGGAGATCGGATAATGATGCGGTTTGGGATTTGAGAGACACGTCACCCCCTGCATTTATGGTTACTTGTTGGCCAAAATTCTGGTGATTTTTGTATATAGCCCCCTAGTTTACTTCTTATTTCGAGATATATAATATGGAGGGCTAACATTTCTTAGAAATACCCTAGATGATCATTATTGTATTCACCCACCAACCATTATATAATTTATTTTTTCAAATTTGAGGAAACTCAAGGAACTACGCATTATAATTTCATGTGCAAAAATGCCCTTTACCAATTGATCTTTGTATTCCAGTTTTGTGATTATTTACTGAGGAATAGATGATGTGAAAATCATAAAAAAATCGGTATGATGCTTAATTCTACGAAAACAATTTGAAGGATTACAATTAGAGGATTGTTGTTTCATTGAAATATCAAGGAAAAGTGGGCCCAAGCAAAACCGTAGAAAGTAGGAGAAGACTATTGTTTGTGTTTGTTTCCATGTAAAGGAGACGGGGAGATTAAACTTCATGCTCATGTAGCATGACTGATGATGCTCAATATTGACGACCCCCAAGATCAGGACACGTGGCGGATGGCGTGTTCCAGAACTCAGAAGAAAGGGCTCGCAGAGACCGACATGTCACCCCTGTACCCGACCTGCAAGCACAAGCTAGCCCTCCTCGGAGCTCCCTGCAGATTGGCCTCCTCGGCCCCTCACCTCGCCCTGAGCTGCCACAAGACCAAGGCTCCTCGGCCTTCTCGCTCGTCCCCGTGCCCCCCCGGGCCGAGGCCGTCTTCCTCAGTCCTCCGACCAGCTCCACCGCTCGCAGGCGTAACCGCCGCTCCGCGAATCTCGCCATGCGCGGATTCTCCGCCAGCATCATCCCACGTTCCACGCCTTCACGATCCCCATTAATGGGCGATTCGCTCTCTACGCGGGCGTGACGTCGGGAGCGTAACTGCCGGCGAGATTCTCGCGCCTGCTGCTGCGTGCCTCCACCGCTATATAAACCCCCATTACAAAGGGGTCAGGTAGGCCATTTCTTTATTCCACTTAGCCGTTACTCTGCTCGGATCTCGTACTAACTTGATCGTCGGAGGGTTCTCGGTGGTACCAAACCATCCCGGGACTTCTTTGCAGGTACTCGGCGCTAAACTCCTCAAATCACTAATCTCCTCAAAACCCATTGAGACCCACACGCAACAGGAGATCACCTCCAAGATCTACCGGGAGATCGACGGAAGACAACATCTGAAGGAGACCAGAAAAGGACCTCCATCAGTTGGCACCGTCTATGGGAACACAAAACTCCACAAAAACAAAAGTTAGCCTTCCGATCTCCGTCTACATGGCGTGCGATCACCCTGAAGATCCAGGTACCAGCCGCCGCCTTACCCTCACCGGAGGCGCGGATGAACCTCCTCCGGCGACCGTCATCAATGCCCTCGCCGGCCGATAGACCGACTAAAGTCCAAACGGCCAGGCCAGGGCCCCAGATCGCCATCGTCGGTACGGCTGACCACCGGCAGGCTACGTCCCATGGCCACAGATCTCACAAGCCGATGCTCGTTCGCTGGGCGATCATTGAGCCTCCTCTGGCGGAATCGAAACGACGCGATCCTGGCGCTTCGCCTCCCCGCACAATCGATGCGCGTGCTACGCGCACGTTCACCGCGACCGTTCCTGTTCTTCATACCTGCAAATGGATGGTCGGGCAAAACCTCATGAAGAATCAGCCGAGCAGCTACCCTGCTCGGTTATCCCTGGCCGGTAGCTTCCCTACTCGCAACGCCAGGGATCAAAGTCCTCCGTAGAGGCAGCCGAGCAGCTTCTCTGCTCGGCTATCCCTGACCGGTAGCTTCCCTACTCGCGACGCCAGGGATGAAAGCCCTCGCCAAGGGGAAACCCAGCAGCTACCCTGCTCGGTTATCCCTGGCGGGTAGCTTCCCTACCACAACGCCAGGGATCGGAAAGTCCTCCCAGAGGCAGTCGAGCCCGACCCTCGCTCGGCTATCCCTGGCGGGTAGCTTCCCTACCCCAACGCCAGGGATCAGAAAGCCCTCCCAAAGGCAGTCGAGCCCGAGGATCCCTCGCTCGACTATCCTTCAGGACAAAAGCCCTCGCCAAGAGGCACCGGGCAGTAACCCTGCCCGGCCAAGCGTCCTTGGTAGGCTTCTTACAGCCTCTCCCGCACCGAGGACCAAA
This sequence comes from Agapanthus africanus, assembly GCA_030015575.1. Lineage (NCBI taxonomy): Eukaryota > Viridiplantae > Streptophyta > Magnoliopsida > Asparagales > Amaryllidaceae > Agapanthus > Agapanthus africanus. Next base: position 189,043,800 of record JASDDO010000028.1, read on the forward strand.
GTCCTCCCAGAGACGGTCGAGTCCTTGCTCGGGTATCCCCGGCTGGTAGCTTCCTACCATAACCGACAGGGATCAAAGTCCTCGCCAAGAGGCACTGGGCAGTAACCCTGCTCGGTCTCCGTCCTGAAGGATCAAAGCCCTCGCAAAAGGCAACCAAGCAGCTACCCTGCTCGGTCATCTCCGGCTGGTAGCTCCCTACCCATGACGCCAGGGATCGAAGCCCTCGTAAGAGGCATCCGGGCGGCTTCCCCGCTCGGTCATCCTAGGTTGGTAGTTGCCTACCCACGACGCCAGAGATCAAAGCCCTCGCCAAGAGGCAACTGCGCAGCTTCACTGCACGGTCATCCTTAGTGGGCTTCTTACAGCCCCTCCAACGCTAAGGATCAAAGCCCTCGCCAAGAGGCACTGAGCAGCTACCTTGCTCGGTCATCCCCGGCTGGTAGGTCCCTACCATCGATGCCAGGGATCCAAGCTCTCGCCAAGAGGCACCGAGCAGCTACCCTGTTCGGCCATCCTCAGCAGGCCTCTCACGGGCCCTCTCACGCTGAGGATCGAGCCCTCACCACGAGGCCGCCAACTTCCTTCCTGCTCGGCGCATCCCCGGCAGGCGTCCTCCTGCCCATGAGGCGCTGAGGGTCTGAAGCCTCATCGCGAGGCCGCCGAGATCCTTCTTGCTCGGCGCATCCCCAGCGGGCATCCTCCTGCCCATCAGACGCTAAGGATCTCAAGCCCTCACCGCAAGGCCGCCGAGCTCCTTCTGCTCGGCGCATCCCGGCGGGCGCCCTCCTGCCCATCAAACGCGGAGGATCTCAAGCCCTCACCGCCATAGTCACATAATTCGCGAATTATTCGGCGAAGAATTATTCGGCGAACTCGCGAATAATTCGCGAATTATGTGGCTGCCGATTAAATCTGCGAATTATTCGCCATCACCGAACGCGCCGAATTATTGCCAAATTATTCACGAATAATTCCCGAATTATTCGTGAATTATTCAAAAAAAAAAGCGTATTATTCAAAAAACAGCAAATAATTCACGAAATCAAAATCTAGCGTCTCGTATATTAATTTTATATTAATTTTTTGCTCGAAATCCTTCCCGAACACTTACTGAATCTTTCCCGAATACCGCCGATATTTTCCGAATTGTTCTCCGAATTCGAATTTTCGACCTCGTCGAATTACTGTCGAATCACGAATTTGTGACTATGCTCACCGCGAGGCCGCCGAGTTCCTTCTGCTCGGCGCATCCCCTACGGGCGTCCTCTTGCCCATCAGACGCTGAGGATCTGAAGCCCTCTTCGCGAGGCCGCCGAACCCCTTTCTGCTCGGCGCATCCCAGCGGGTAGCTTCCTACCCAACAAAGACAAGGATCAAAGTTCTCCTTAGAGGCAGCCGAGCGGCTTCCCTGCTCGGCTATCCCTGGCCGGTAGCTTCCCTACTCGCAACGCCAAGGATCAAAGCCCTCGCCAAGAGGCAACCGCGTAGCTACCCTGCCCGGTTATTTTTAGCCGGCCTCCTCAGCCCCTGTCACGCCCCACTTCCCAAAACACGGAAAACGAGGGATGACTAGGCCAGCCATGCTCCTACGGTCAAGGAATAATCCCGCCGTAGTCACACTTCGGCCTCTAGCATTACATGGTAATCAGTAAACAAAGCACAGCAGTAAAGGAATTACATCACTAAATTATTACATTAAAATCCATTATTCACAAATTACAAATAAACAAGAAGAGTTACTAACCAAGTTCAATTACACGATCTCTTTTATGGAAAGCAGAAAAGAAAGAAAAGCACTCCAGACTAGATCTCCGTCAGCTTGAAAGGTAAATCCGTCTCCTGCGCTGGTTCTTCCACGAGATCTGAGCATGCATACTCAGGTCGTCAGAGCGACGTAATAGCAATTTATAATGATGTGAAACAGGTAAATAAGGTAACAACAGTGAAAGAAAAATGCGGGTAATCACCATGTCACTAAATGATGCAAAATATGATCTGTGTCCCTATCGGTCTCTAAGTCATGTTTGAAATCGTATAGTGGAAAGAAGGATCATGTTTAACAGGAGTCTCGTACATACCCGAGACAATGGCCCACATGCCCGGGACATAACCCTGTCAGCCGGATCGCCAGATCCTACCTAATATATATATCACTGCTCGAATGATCATCCTCTAAAACACGGTCCTGCTAAATACGATACTCTTTCCATTTCGATTTCCCTTTTTCCCCCAGGTTTACACTATTTATGATTATGATTTAGTCGTGTACAAGAATACCAATGGCTCGGTTTTATCACCGTTCACTGTATTAATCACGGTCATGAATCATTCACTTTACATTGGTGTACTTGACACTCCTAAACCAATATCATTCACGCACGATAATGCAATATCCACTGAACACTAATACGCACTAACACTATGTATATGGTAATTGGGTAAGATATGTGTATGTATGCCGTTAACAAGTCATGTATATTATGAACCAAAATGCACGTCATAAACCTACAAAATTTGCAGTAATTCATATGTTCAGAATTCAACAAAATGATACAAATACAATAATAAGTGCACTCTGTCAGAAATTCATCAAAATTAGTTTCAGTTCAATCGGGTTTCCGGTATTCAAGTTACAGCCGTTTCATTTTAAGTGCTCGCTGCAGGAAATTCAGTTTCTGAACTGAACATCCGTTTCGCGATATGAATTTCACCCAGTTGAGATCAGAATTTAGCGACGCTACAGTTGAATAAAATCTAGGGGTTTCAATAGGGTGTTCAACGCAATAGACGGATTCTCAATCGTGTCTGTTTGTCAAAAGTTATGCACTGTTCAACGCTAGTATGTCAATTCTGATTCTGTTTTGGACTGTTATACGTCCTGTTCTTTTAAATTACAGATTAAATAGCAAACGGCGATAAAACGGAATGAAACCACTTGTGTTATTTAGCTAACAGAGTCACCTTTAATAAAATGTAGAGTTATGCAACATACAAGTTCAGTAAACAAAGAGGTACACATTACGGGACAGTAAACAGTAACCAGAGTCGCTCTGGACTGCAGTCCAGAGCCGTACTCCGACCCAATTATCGTCACAATTTCAGTATAGAAACCATTAGAAACTTGCATAGGGTTACATTACGTCGAGTCGGATTCGATTTGAGCCCTCGAACGCATCATTTCAATAAGTACACGATTTATGGTGATTTTAACAATTTTCAGATGCCGGAAATCTCCAGTTTTACGGGTGTATTTGGGGGTGATCTTTTAAGTTGTTACAGTTATAGTTTTTCAGTGAAACTTCTACACAAGATTCAATGCCATACGGGCCAGAATATTCAAATGAGTTCCGTCAAATTAAGTGAAGATTTTTATTGGGATCTTGCATCGAACAGTTATAACATATAATTTATCGTGACTTGTAAAACACGAAATTTATACGATTATAGTTTGTAACAACATAAATTAGCATGTAGCAAGTAGAGAACTTGCCTGGAAACGTTTCGGGGATGCACGGAGGCGGCAACGTCACGAACGCGCGACGAACGACGCGCTTTGGATGCACGGCCTCGGCTCGCGATTCGGGTTTGACGTCGGAGTTGCCCGGAGACGTCTTGTGCTTGCTGGAAGCGGAGGGGGTGCTCAGTGGTTCTCTGCGAGTGCACTGTGGTCGACGACAGTCGGCGGCGGTGCTCCGCCGATGGGCAACAGTGGGGGTGTATGGATGTGTGTTGTGGGTTTTGTGGCTTTGGAGAGAGAGAGAGAGAGAGGGCTCGGGTGTGGATTTTCGGAGGAGGTGGAGGAGATGTAGAGGGTGCAGAGGTCTACAGGGTGATGGGGAGATCGCCGGCGTGAGGGTGTAAGGTGGCCGAGCTCGGGTGTGCAGGGGGTTGGTGTGCAGGGGAGCTTGGCAGGGGTGCTCGGTTGATGGAGGAGTAGTAGTGAAGGGTTCTGTTGGTGGAGGAGAAACGAGGGAGTCGACGAATGAGGGGTTGCTGTCGTCTTCGTCGATGGCGACGGCGAGGGCTCGACAGTGGGTTTTGGGAGTCTTCGAAAGAGAGAGAGAGGAGTGAGTTCTGGAGAGTGAAGGTGTGAGGGAGATAGGAGTTGGAGAGGCGAGGGTTTGAGGTAGAGGGGATCGCGAGGGGGTGCGTGTCGTGGGGTAACGGCGCACGACGTGGCCGTGAGAATAGGCGCGGAAAGTGGATCGGAGAAAAAAGGAGTGAGCGGGAAAGAAAAGAGACGTTGGGGGAGAGAAGAAGAAGTCGTAGCGGGCTGGGAGTTGGGCTGAAGGAAAAAAAAAGTTTTAATTAAATGTTTAATTCTTATGGGAAAGGAGGGTTGGGCTTGGGCAGCTGTGGGAGCTGGGCTGGCGGGCAGAGAAAAGGGTAATTAATTAAATTCCTTTTTAATTTTTTTTTCTCTTGGGCTGAAGAAGGAAAATGGGCCGGGAAAACAGCTTGGGTCGAGGAAAAAGGAAGGTGTGGGCTGAAGTTTTATTCAAGGTTTTAATTGAAATTTTAATTTCTGTTTTGAGTTTTAGTTCAAGTTTGGCTTTGATTTTTACAGGTTTGGAAAAAATTTAAATACTACTCTTAGGCAACCAATTCCCTACAAAAGTATGAGGGAAAAGGAAAAGAAAAACTCGGGGAAGTAGGAAAAATAGGAAACTTTTATTGAGGTGGGAACGGGGATTTACAGCCCCCACCCCCCAGCGCTAAGGATCAAAGTCCTCCCAGAGGCAGTCGAGCCCAACCGTCGCTCGGCTATCCCTGGCGGGTAGTTTCCCTACCGCAACGCCAGGGATCAGAAAATCCTCCCAGAGGCAGTCGAGCCCAACCGTCGCTCGGCTATCCCTGGCGGGTAGCTTCCCTACCGCAACGCCAGGGATCAGAAAGCCCTCCCAGAGGCAGTTGAGCCCGAGGATCCCTCGCTCGGCTATCCTTCAGGACAAAAGCCCTCGCCAAGAGGCACCGGGCAATAACCCTGTCCGGCCAAGGGTCCTTGGTAGGCTTCTACAGCCCCTTCCGCGCCAAGGACCAAAGTCCTCCCAGAGGCAGTCGAGTCCTTGCTCGGCTATCCCCGGCCGGTAGCTTCCTACCACAACTGACAGGGATCAAAGTCCTCGCCAAGAGGCACTGGGTAGTAACCCTGCTCGGTCTCCGTCCTGAAGGATCAAAGCCCTCGCAAGAGGCACCCGGCAGCTACCCTGCTCGGTCATCTTCGGCTGGTAGCTCCCTACCCATGACGCCAGGGATCGAAGCCCTCGCAAGAGGCATCCGAGCGGCTACCCCACTCGGTCATCTCAGGCTGGTAGTTGTCTACCTACGGCGCCGGATGTAATGACTGTGAACCCTAGATACGTAATAAAAACGTTTTATAATTTTTTTCCAGATGTCAAAACAATTGTTTTACTGTTTCTATTGGTAAAAAACACTTTAAAAATATTTTTCCTAGATTAAAATAAATTAATATGATTTTTAGGGATTTTTAGAAATTTTTGGGAATTTTTAAGAATTTAAATGTTTTTTTTATCGAAGGGAAAATTTTTATAACCAATAAGAAGACCTATTTTAGACCAAATTTGGTTGAAAAAGATATAAAATATCAAAATACATTTTATATAATTTTTTCAGATTTTTAAAATATTTTTGACTATTTTTAAATAATTTTTAGAAGCCAAAAACAATTTTTAAAACATTTTTAAATAATAAAAATAATTTTATTTTATTTTTTTAAGCTGAAATAAATCTGGACCGTTAGATTTAAAAATCAACGGTCCAGATCTTGCCGACATTTTTTTTATTTTAATATATATATATATATATTATTTAAATGTATATATATAGCCGCTTTTAATTTGGACCGTCGGATCAACGATCTAACGGTCAAGAATCGCCCACAACAACCAGCCGGGTCCCACCACCGTTCACACGTGATAAACGTGGACCGTTGGATTTGATCAAATCAACGGTTGGATTTGGTCAATTACTGTAGTAGTCAAAATAATAATAATAATTTAATCTCATAAATCCCTATAAATAGCCCTAAACTTCTAAAATTCACCACAAAATATCTGTTCAACAAAAAAATCCCAAAATTTTTCAGAGCTTCCTCTTTCAGTCCTATACACCCTGGGCCAAGTCTCAAAGGTAGAAAAATTCTCGGCTTCAAGATATTTATTTTCTCGTACAACCCGACGTTCACCGAATTTTATTTTCCTAGACATTTCAGGTAAGATCTCTCAACACTTGACCCCTTGTTATCTTCATCATGAAAATATATATCTGTGAAAAATATTTTAGGACCTAATTATGAATTTTTAACTGTATTATCTATTTTTTTGAGTATGATGATTAAAAAACAATATTAAACTATAATAATATAACGAATTTTTAGCAGTTATCATTCATGATAAAATCACGGGATAACGAACAACCCTGTATTCATGCTTGGACATATTGAACTAAGTGATAAGGCGATTATCATGACCGGGACAACTTTTTCCGGAATAAATGTAATTATTCTACGGTTAAATAAACCTTATCGATAATTAGTTTATTAATTATTAAAATATGGAAAAATTAGAGTAAATTTTATATATTGTTTTTCTCAAAAATAAAATTAATGGTAAACATTTAAAACCATATTTTCGCTAATTTATGTATTTCACAAAAATACCATGCTATGTAACTTTTATTGCACTTTTACGTTTAAATACCATAAATTTTACATACGATGTTTTTTATCATATTTGCTTATATTACCTTTAGAAAAATCTCACAGGTAATGACCAACCTCTCACAACACACATCTTGATATAGCACGATTGCTTGAAAACAATATTTTGGGAAAAATATGAATTTACATAAAAATACCATATACTATTCAATTTAGATTTATATCCACAAAAATGTCTCATCTTATAAAAAAATCACATCTATGAAAACCCTAAAGACGGTAAATAAATACTTGAGGTTTATTTTGAAAATATATTAAAACTATTTTTCATAGAACCCCCTCAAGTTATATTAAATTACAATAAGGACCCTAATAAACATAGGTTTAAGTGGGACCAGTCTCTTGAGCCTCAGGGAGCCGGAGATATGGGTGCTTGCCTATTTAACGTAGACAACTTAACAAACGATGTTATCAACAAGGTAATCGTCTTTGAAAAAGACACAAATCATGTCGTCCATATGCAGCGGTTACCGATAACATCAAAACAATCAAGACTTCAATTTCTTTTATAATTGCTCTGAATCAGACCGAGTCTCATTCTAAATAATTTGACTTGAATATGATTCAAGTACAAACTACCATTCAATATGAATCCATGAATCTATATATTCAATCTATTCAATCTGTATTGACCGAACCGAACCATGGATATACTTCCATTTACATGATTCTCCAGTCACATCCATTTACTGATATCATGGTTTCGGCAAGTCATCCCATTATATAATCTATATTATAAGACAATACAATCAGGACATCTCGGGGTTTTATAAGGGTAGATTGGTACGGAAGGTGTTAGAAGTGGCACGAGACTGTAACCATAACACACCTAACCTGAATTCAATTGCTGTTGTACCGTAGCTGAACGGTTCCTTGTGCTCCGTATACCTTAGTCTCTGGAAAAGTGGGACTCCTCTCGTATACACTGGTATTCTTCTGTACCAAACTACAAACAACAACGTTAACACTAAATACAACATTATAACAATATACTCTCTATTCTGTCTATTCCATTCCTGTCTATTTACGAGACTTACCGAGCGATTTGTTCGCTGACGACATTCTCTTTCTTCTTCTTTGGAATGTCTTCAGGTGATCCGGACTCACTGGAGATCGAGCCCACCAGAGAGGATTTGGACCAGCTAGCTTTCGACCCAGAGCTTTAGATTCCTTGTACACATTTACATTCTATATTTTCCATTTCTGTTATGCTACTGTTTAGGCATAGCTTCCATTCCATGTATTTACTTTTCCATGTACTGTAAAAGAATGTTAATGAATAAAGTTGCTGATATATTTTGTCTCTTGTGCATTTTACTTATATTGCTTAGATACGCTTAGCGTGTTAACTTCAGAGTAAATACGTAGCGGCCTCGTCGCGTCCCCTTCCCCGTACACCGGGAAGCGGGGCGTGACACCAGAGATCAAAGCCCTCGTCAAGAGGCAACCGCGCAGCTTCACTGCACGGTTATCCCTGCTCAGTTATCCCCGGCGGGTAGCTCCCTACCGCAACGCCTGGGATCAGAAAGCCCTCCCAGAGGCAGGCTGTCCTTCGGGACAAAAGCCCTCGCCAAGAGACACCGGGCAGTAACCTTGCTCGGTCCCCATCCTGAAAGATCGAAGCCCTCGCAAGTGGCAACCGAGCGGTTGCCCTGCTAGGTCAACTCCGGCTGCTAGCTCCCTACCCATGACGCCAGGGATCGAAGCCCTTGAATGAGGCCTCTGAGCGGCTACCCCGCTCGGCCATCCCAGGCTGGTAGTTGCGTACCCACGACGCCAGAAATCAGAAGCCCTCGCCAAAGGGCAACGGAGCAGCTTCCATCCATCCTCGGCACAAATAAGGCGGGCAACCATCTGCCCACCACATGTAGAGGATCCGAGCCGCCAACAAGGAGCATCAGGTCTATCCAAGTCTCGAGCGATCTCCCCTCGACTTCGGGGCCATGGAGACGCCTCCTCCTCAGCGGCGCTTGGCACTCTTGGCAAGTAATCGAAATCAACTCGACAAACGATCGCTAGACAAATAGCCGACCTGACATAAAAGCCCAACAGCGCAAGAAGAGAAATTTTACGAGCATTCTTCATGAACAAAAGACAAAGTGCAAACCGATAAAACCAAAGAAAAAGTTTATTACTAAAAGGCAGTCTTTACAAAAGGTATTTTTGGCTCCCCAGCCTCACAAAATGCCCGGAGGCTTACAAAATTCCAGAAGTAACAAAATAAAAGAAAGGGAAAACGGGGGCTTTAGGCCTCGGGGCCGGGAGCGACCTCAGGGGCCTCGACATCCACAGCGAGGCGAGTGTTCCCCTCCGAATCACGGAGACACGACCACGCAGGTCCATCTTGCCTGAAATTCGTGGCAGATACTAATTGGTGCTATCCATCCACCTCTCCGAAGATGCCAAGTTGATTTATGGCACCGTATATCGAAGGTTTAAACGGATGCGGCCGATGTAGCAGACTTCGTCAGATTCCTCCTCGTCTGAGGGGTTTTTGATTGTGGGGACGCTCTTCCCTGCAGGCGCAAGCCCATGCAGTTAATTACGCTACTGCATCGCGGTAACAACTTTCTCCTTCTTCATATGGTCACTTCGTGTCGTGGGCGTTTGTTTTGTGTTTGGTTGCCCATGGATTGTATACGGAGACTAAGTTATGTTGTCGCCCTAGGGCGTGGACTAGTCCAAATCCGTATCTTTCTTAGATTTGGGTTTGGGGGGTTGGGTTTAAGGATGCGTTAGCCTCATTTGAGACTAAGATCAACTTAAACGTTAATTAAGGATACGTTAGTCTAATTTTAGACCAAGATCAACTTAACGGGATCGTTTAGATCCAACAAAAGAGCAATTGGGCTCTGTTGTTTAGTTTAATGACATTACGGTCGATAATTAGTTTAAGGACATTACGGTCCATCATTAGTTTAGGAACATCTCGGTCCATTGTTAGTTTTAAGACATTACGGTCGAGGTTAAGGACATCATAGTCCATGAGTTTAAGGACCTCACAGTCCAATGTTAGTTTTAAGACATCACGGTCAAGGTTAAGGACATCATAGTCCATGGGTTTAAGGACCCCACAGTCCAATGTTAGTTTTAAGACATCACGGTCGAGGTTAAGGACATCATAGTCCATGGGCTTAAGGACCCCACAGTCCAGTGTTAGTTTTAAGACATCACGGTCGAGATTAAGGACATCACAGTCCATGGGTTTAAGGACCCCACAGTCCAGTGAAATGTATGGTTGTCGGGACCCGTCACCTCTCTGAAGACGTTGAAGGATTACAACGACAAATATCAGAGTGAAGAGATGTACCCTCAAACCAAAGTGGATTAAGTGATCTGTAGTCCAATTTGGAACTAAGATCAATTAATTAAATTATGAGCACATTGGCTCGGTTGAGTCTTAGTTGAGGACTTATGGCCAACTTGGGCTAAGTCCAATTAAGTTTGAAGAATTGGCCCTTTGTTGGACCATTAACACTTTTCTGGGTTCAAGCCCACATTATTCAGCAATGCTAAACATTTTCATCTTTGATTTCCTCAATTTTGAGATTCATTTGGAGGAGGGGATTTTGCCTCTGGAAGATTAACCAATTTGGTTAAAACTAGTGTTAACAACTAGTGTTGAACACTAAAAGATAATCAGTGTTAAACACTGGGAATAAAGCTCTCGAATTAGTGTTAAACACTAAAGGAAAATGGGTCATGTGTGGACACGTGAGGGCGCCCAAAGGTGGGACCAGATCCCTTTATTTTGTTCTCAGAATTTCAGATAAGTGTTAAACACTTTTGGTCTTCAGGCCGTCACGTGTGGGCACGTGATGGGCTTCCAGTCATTGATTATTAAAGCGTTTTATTAGGGGTCACGTGGGGACACGTGAGGGCGCCCAAGAATGGTTCTGCCTTTGGATTTGTTCTCTTTTGTTTTGAGGGTCACGTGGGAGCATGTGAGGCATTGCCTCCGAGCTTTTTCCCTTCTCATTTTGGGGATCTTTTCAGGGGTCACGTGGGGCCACGTGACCTTAGTTCTTTGCATGCATGGAGATCCTTCAAGTCTCTTTATTTTTAAGAATTGAATTCTTTTATAGGGTTAAACCCTAATTATGATTTTGGAGGAATTAAATTCCTATTGTGAAAGAATTAAATTCTTATATAGGGTTAAACCCTAATTTTCTTTAGAGGAATTAAATTCCCATTAATCTGAGAGAATTAAATTTTCAATTAAGGTTAAACCCCAGTTTCGTCCATCTTGAAGGAATTAGATTCCTGTGTGTTTTTAGGAGAATTGTATACTCATATAGGGTTAAACTCTAGTTTCATCTTGAAGGAATTAAATTCCTGTGAGTTTGGGAGAATTAAATTCTCATATAGGGTTAAACCCTAACTTTGTCTTGGGAGAATTAAATTCTCTAAACTCAATTCCTCCTCTAAGTTTTGGATCTGCATGGCAGGATCTCAACCCGATGAGAATTAAATTCTCAACTTATGGGGAGATGTGCTCTTTGCAGATCTTCAACCAGGGGAAGAACTAAGTTCTTTTGTGCAGAAGAGTTAAACTCTTGGATTTGAGAATTATATTCTCTGTTTGAAGTTTTGATCCCCTTTCTTTTCTCACCTAGGGTTTTTCTTTGTTGAGAATTAAATTCTCCTTTCTTTTCTCTCTGAAATTTCAAGATTCCAAAACTCTATCCCTCCCTTCTCTTGGCTCCTATTTATAAGAGAAGGAAAAGAATCAATCTGTTTAGTAAATCTTTCATTGAAAGGTTTTGTTTGTTTTCATAGTTAATATGAGCCTTTAGATTATTAAGTGAATTTTATTCACCGTTGGATTTTCAATCCAAAGATATTCTGTTTGTTATTTCTGGTGAGATTTAGGGAAATCTTTCCTTATCTAAGATTTTTCCATAAATTGGTGATTTTTTAATCACCCTTGGATCTTTAATCCAACGGTTCCCCACAATCCTTTTTCGTTTGGAAAGATTTTAGAGAATTTTAGAATTTAATTCTATTAATTTATAAAGCTTTCAAAGCTTATCACGTGTCAACACGTGACCCTTGGTCACGTGTGAACACGTGATGCCTCATTGAGGCCCTTATAACTTGATAGAATTAAACGCTATATTTCCACTGGGCTAAAGACCATCACGTGTCAGCACGTGACCCTTGGTCACGCGTGAGCACGTGACGCCCCTTTGGGGTCTTTCCTCAGCCGCTTACTTCTGCTTGCTTAAAACTTTAACTCTGTAAATATATCACGTGTCAACACGTGACCCTTGGTCACGTGTCGACACGTGATGCCTCATTGAGGAAATTCCTGATTTTTAATCAGGGAACAGCGAGCTGGGTCCTCGGCGACTTCCTCGCCAGGTATCTCCTGCCCCTGCTCGTCGGCGTCCGCAAGGGGGTATTCGGCCCGGAGCTCTTTGTCGGCGAACCCCAGCATCCGGGCCTTGATGGCGTCTGATTGTAAAGAATTCTTGTTTGTGTAAATCAAATCAAATGATCCCCGGCAACGGCGCCATTTGATTGTAAATTTCTTTGTGTGTCGGTTTAAGAAAATGTATAGAATCACAATCAAAGAATTATATTTGACCGCAATCAACTACGGTGTCGTTGTAGATTGTAAGTGAGTGCGGATCGTCCACAGGGACAGTGTAATAGTTCGTCTTTTGAATTAGATGAGTCGAAACTTTAAAGAAAACAAAACAAAACAATTCATGATTTGTATTTGAAGTTCAAGAATTAGAAAATATAGATCTAATAACAAGAAAAAGATAGAATCAAGAATTGATAGTTTGATAATTTTTCCAACCAAATATCAAGAATCGAAATGAGGCTCGTAGGAATCGATCGGATATATAGATGTGATGCAATCTTATGATGACGTATTCTCATCCTTCGATGGATTGATACTAGATCGATGATTATCGACGAGAATTAGGGATTTCTAGTGAAACTAGGGTTTCATCATTTATCCCTTGTTCCTTCGTCGATATCATTCATATTCTAACCTCTAGTAAATTCAAGAAACGATCGTAGATCCCTAATTTCGAGCGATCACAATCAAGAAAGCATCGCAACGAAACTAGGTCATCGGTTCTTGAACTTGCTAGGGTTTACAAAACCCGTAGGACTTAAGAATCGTTTTAAGATTTGTTACATCATTATTCTATTGATCGTCTCGACTTCTTGACGAGCGGAGTTTTACTCAAACATCATCACAAGAACTACAATTACAAATTGAGATCGAATCATGATGCAAGAATTTAAAGAAAACAAGATTAAAGAATTTCACCTTTTATTTATAACAACAATTTCATTACATTCGCTTAAGAACTACAAGAGGAAGAACTCGATCATCGATTTGGCTTCGCTCGTCCCCGTGAGTCGCGGATCGCTTGGATCACTTGCTCGATTGGAGATCGGCTCCGCTCCTAAAAGGTTGAAAGCTTCTCGCTTGATTGGTACTCGGGATCTTGAATTTAGATTGGAATTAGGGTTAGGGTTTCGCACAAGTCTTGTCACTAGACTTGTGGAAGAAGATAGTGTAAGAGGTAAAGATTAGAGATTTAGGAATATCGAAGAACCTTAACCCTAGGTCTAGGCTTCTATTTATAGATTTCCCAAAACCCTAGATCTAGGATTTGAATTTTAAGTTTCCCTCCAAAAGTTTGTTGAGGAAATTTGAATTTCCCTCCAAAAGTTAGTTAGCTAGAGAGGCTTCTAGAAAAGGTTAGTTAGGAGGGAGCTTCTAGAAATAGTTTGTTAGGAGCTTGATTAGCTTAATCAAGATTAGGTTGCTTAATGATCTTTGCTGATCTGGCAGAAGCTTCGAGGGTTTTCTGGAGTTTCAAGTGTATGAAAGGAATGTGGGCCCAGAGAGAAAAGTTGTGCACCAAAAATGGGCTGATGACGTGGCATAAGAGCCGCGGTTCCGCGGCGCAAGCTGGCTCCTGCCGCGGAACCGCGGCGCTTTGGAGACTTTGTGGCTTGAAACTTTTGGGCTTCTCTGGTACTGACATATGGGCCCTTTTGTGATATGTTGAATTGTGTTTTGCCCTCTAGATTGCTACCAGTTCTCAAACCTTGGAGTTGGTGTATTTTTGATCAGCTTCTTTTGGCTTTGCTCCTGCAATTTCCTGCACAAATCTTGACACAAGTGTTGCGCAATACAGGGATGATGCGATGCCATGATAAACACACGATTTCCCTCATAAATGTCGGTTTTAGAGTATAACACATATAATATGATATTTCAGGACTGTTTTGCTAATATGTGCAATATGAATACCGAACACTTCTAGATGAGTGCAAATGTTAGGGAAATTGCCGTGTTAAAATTGCAGTATTTTCGACTGATCAAATTCCCCCAAACTTATTTTCGATCGTCTCGATCGAACTTTTTATTAAAAAGAAGGAGAAAATAAAGAAAGAGAAAAAACTAACTAGCACACTTTCGTAGGTAACACGATTGCACTGAGCACGTGTAACAAGCCTTTAAACCTCTAGGTGTCCCTAGTAGGAGGAGTGTTGTCTCCTGAGGGTTTTCAGCGGATTGCACCCACAAAATCCAATAATAAAAGAAAGATCATGAATATTACATTTAAAGAAAAGAATTGTAAAAGAAAGACTTTGAAAATTAGGGTTTCCAACTAAGCTAGCTTTTCGGTCGTCATGAGCCCTATCTTAATGGTCATGAAAAGATGTTAGAAATCACGTCCTCCCTCAATAAAACATCGTCTTATTCTTCATTCCTATCTTTCTTCCAAACATCGATCATATAACCCTGCGTATGTGTAAAGACATCCATACATCCGGAGAATTCAATTCAAGCTATCATACTCTTGCCCATCAGCCTCAGTACTTTTTAATTAATGAATATTTAGATGAGATTGCTCACACACTTTCATGCGACCGTTAATACTTCTTGAGGTACTAACCGACCGATTACTCCTGTGCTTGCTTACTTGGTGTATTTTCCTCGTCTTGCACCACCTCAGGCATAGCAGTGACTCCCAGACCAGTTGGCCTTAGGGCACTAGGTGAAGAGGCACCCTCGCTATATTTTTTTATTGCTGCCTTGGCGATAACAAAACCAGTGTTCATTTTTCTCACCACTTTATATTTTCTTCATTTTTTTATTTCCTCCATACATCGGCTTTAAGACAAGAGCATTTCAAGGTATCCTCTACTATCCCAGGCTTCAAGACGTGTGTAAGTGCGAATAGCAGGGTATCAACGTTCAAAATGTTTGACTTCCAGAATAGAAACTATTTTTCAGACTTATTTTTATCCTCAGATTAGTGACGTCCTTCATCTTACTAACCCTTGGGACAACGGCTCATAACTACTTATTACTAGTTCGTATAAGAAAACTTCTAATTTTCTTGGTTTTCTTAAATTTTTCTAATCTCATGGATATAATTTTTCACTATCTAAACTTTTATTATCTTATTTATGTACAAAAAAATATTTTTATTTTGTTTTGAAATTTTTTAAATTTTTATAGGTTTTTAAAAAATGTTTTGTGCTTATGCAAAGTATGATGCAAATGATGCGAAAATAAGCACAAACTTCCCCCAAACTTGTTTTCAACAGTGTCCTCACTGTTGCCATCCGCTAAATCTCGAAAAACCTGTAAGCTTGGGAGGAATTTATTAGTGGGGGCAAAATATTTAAGTGAAGATCCTCCCCCAAACTTATTCTTGGCTCATCATTTTGTAAAAAATTTTCTTTTCAAGAGCCAGAAGAATTGCCCCCCCAAACTTGAGTTATGCAATGTTAATCTTTTGAAAATCACATGAGGGGGTCAAAAATCATTGGTCGATGCCAAGATTTACAAAAACCGAAGGTTAACACCAACCATTCAAAATTTTTATCAATGCAGTGCTCTGGTTGGTGAAAGAAGAAGTGGGGAAAGGTTAAGTGGTGGAATAGAATGTGTGTGCGTCTCATTTTGGAGAGACGATGCAGTGTATGTGATGGATTACTCGCATTCTTTGTACAATTCAGAAGAAGGGGTGGTGGTTCAATTTCATTGATTGGGACATGATTCATTTCAACACCCGTGTTATTCAGAAATGCGAGTTCATCAGCGAAGATGTCCTCAAAAGTTCCATCAATACCCCGATGAATAATGTCATCACAAAGTGCGGGGTGATCTTCAGACTCTAAAAACAGTTCATAATCAGTGTTACTTGTTGACCCGGACAACTCGGTGGAAGTGTCCGTATGTGTAAGATACATAGTTAGGTCAAATAACAACATATGAAAAGAGTCAAGATCAGTATCAGGAGGATCATCAAATTCGCTGCTGTCGACATCCATTAAGTCGACAGAACAGACCTGAGCAGTAGGTTCGGAGGGTACACTTCCCAACTTGTAAATGTTCAGCTCAATTGACCTATTCCCGAAAGATAGTGTCATAGAACCGTTATGACAGTTGATAATAGCATTGGAAGTGGCTAAAAAGGGGCGACCTAAAATCACCGGAATTTGATTCCGTGGGTTCGCTACAGGCTGTGTATCAAGTACAATAAAATCCACAGGGAATACAAATTCCCGATTTTTATTAACACATCCTCCAGTTCACCCCTAGGTTTGGTGATTGATCGGTCAGCCATCTGAAGAGTTATGTTTGAAGGCTTTAACACTCCAATACCTAGTTGCTCGTAAACCGAGTAAGGAAGCAAATTAACACTAGCGCCAAGATCAAGTAAAGCACGGTTGATGTGTTTCTCCCCAATAGAAATGGAAATAGTAGGACAGCCAGGGTCCTTACGTTTCCGTGGTAATTGTTGGGGAAAAGCCGTGTCTACAGTACTCGACATGAAGATTTTTTTAGGCACTTGAGTCTTCCTCTTCCTAGTGCACAAGTTCTTAAGAATTTTCGCATAGGACGGAACTTGTTGAATAGCATCTAGGAGAGGGATGTTGATGTTAACTTCCTTAAACATGTCCACAATCTTCTCCATTTGGGCATCATGTTTCTTGGGCCTCAACCTATTTGGAAATGGAGCTCTATCAATAAGTGTTGGGTCCAACATTTGTGGAGAAGTTTGTGGGGGTGGAAAAGATGAGGTGGATGGAGGGTTCGAGCCTTTGGGAACACGGAGAATAGGCTCGGAAGAAGAAGGTAAGTTAGACGAAATAGGATAAGAAGTAGAAGTGTGAGAGGAAGTGGAAGTGGAAACCGGGGTGTTAATGATCAATTCATCATTATCAATTTGTTCACCTGAATGATTGTCTAGCACTCTTCCAGATCTCAATGTTGTAAAAGCGTCCACATTAGTGCAATGTGAAGGTCCAGGATCAGGTACGGGTTGAGATGGAAGATTCCCTTCTTCTCTAGCACTTATTTCGGCTGTTATTCGTTCAATTTGTGCTTCCATTGATTTGATATTCTCATTTTGAGTGAGAATGATCTTTATCATATTATCGATGGAAGATTGAAAACTTGCCGACTCTTGGATGAATTGTTTCATGAAAGTAACCAAGGTTTGCACCAGTGTAGAGGTATTATCAATACCGGCCAATTGCAAAGAGTTTTCATGTAGTGCAAAAGTGTTGGCAGGATTTTGAAAATTTTGCAGTTGGAAGGGGTGCTGACTTAATTGAAGTGGTGGTTGCTGTTGTGGTGGAAGGATCCTTTGAAAATTGTTTAGGATTGGAACCGTGTTTTGAGATTGTGATTGGTTCCAAGCAAAGTTCGGGTGATTCCTCCAATCTTGATTATATGAGGAAGAAGAGGGATAGTTTCCAGGTCTTTGCTGAAGTGCAGCATTAGTGTGATCTTGAAACGGTACATTCAAAGGACATTCTTCCGTCAAATATGAAGGGTTTTAGCAGCAGCCACACACGGTTTTGGGAAGTGTGGATTGGTTTAGGGAGGCTGAAGAGATTTTGTTTTCTATAGCGTCGAGTTTCCTTTGTATTGCGGCCATTTCGGCTTTCATGGTGACGGAAACATCGAGCTGATTGACATCTTCCCTAGGCGGTGGTGGTCTAACACTTTCCCATTGTGATGTGTTTTGAGCTAAATCTTCTAGGTATTTCCAAGCTTCACCATCATCTTTAGATAGGAATTGGCAATGACACATGGTTTCAAGCATCTATCTAGTAGTGAGATCAATACCCTCATAGATAATTCGACAAAAATCCCATCTGGAGATTCCGTGATGAGGGCATTGGATAAGAAGATCCTTGAACCGTTCAAAGAATTTCCAAAATGGTTCATTGGGAAGTTGGGTAAATTTAGAGATTTCGCTCCGAACACGGGCGGTCTTGTGATTGGGATAAAATTTCTTAAGGAATACTGCAACGAATTCGTCCCATGTTGAAATAGAATGTGCGGGTGTGATGTAAAGCCACTTCTCGGCTAAATCGCACAAAGTGAATGGGAGAAGATGTAAACGCAGAGCATCCAAAGACAGTTGTGAATTTCCCATCAAAGCACATACATTTTCAAATTTGGAAATAAACACGTATGCGTTTTCAGAATCAAGACCATGAAATTTAGGTAACAGTTTGATGAATTGGGGGTTGATTTCAAAATTTTCCCCGTTGGCAGGTGGTATAGAAAGACAGGTGGGAAGGGTAACACGTGTAGGATAGCATCTCTCTTAGAGAGAAATGCGTGGAAGATTCTGCGCACCTGCGGGCGGCGGCAGAGTAGTGTTAAAGTTTGATAGATTTGGGTCCATCGCGGGTGTGGTGGGTGGTGGGGGAAAAGACGAAGAATTACCGACTCTGGGGTCGATAAAAGAAACGCGGACAAGACGGGAAATGGAATCCCGTGTCCAGCCTAACATTGTACTAAATGGTTGTAGTACAAGTGGCAGCGTTGGTATAATTAGAGGAAATGAAGTGTTGGTGTTTGTTTTGAAAAATGATACGGATTTTTGAAAAAAAATGATGCAATCACAACAAATGCAACAAGCAAAACCCTAATTCTAGGGGTCACCTAGGTCAAAGCTCTAGACCGCTCCTAACTGCCAAAAGACAAGTCGCAGGATAAATCCTCCACTGCCTCTTTGTCCCCCTGTGGCCAGGTAAGTGCCAGGTAAGTGGGAAGGTACTCCACTACGTAAGTAGTGGGCCTAATTAATAACCACTAGCCTTCGACACACTTGCCTTAGACACCACAAGAAAACGCGGATAAGCAATGAATTACCCATGGCCTTCTCTTGTCCTAAGTGAGCGCGACGGTCCTTAGAGTCATCTCTAGATATTTTTTAATTAATGAGGGTGAATGCGGATGCAAATTTTGCGATTTTCGGGGCTTAGGAAGGGTAATGAACTCCCCACCTAATCTGGATTTGGTCTTTGCCTCTTAATGTCCGTATTAATTATGCAAACAACCACGAGAATCAAAACAAGCACAATTTAATTTTGCTTTTTGCGCGGCGCTGCGATTATTTGCAAAGAAACCTGCACAAAATTGTTATTGGAGCAGATTGAGGAGGAGATAAGAAAGTTAGAAGATACCTGAGAAATTTTGGTGGGATGATGACGTCAGCACGCGATGGATCCGCCACAAATGAGCGCTAATGCCGCGGAATCGGGGTCCCTTGAAGTGATCACTGCACTGAAATTTTTGGTACTGTTTCTAATTGTCTCCTGTGCTCTCTGGAATATTCAGAAATTTTTTTCCACAGCTCCACAAATTCCAGAATTCCTCGCAATCAAATCACAACAACACGTATTAGTGTTTGCGCGAATTTTGATCTAAGAATTATAATGGAATAAATTTTTCAACTCAAATTTCAAAATACGAACAATTAGCGCACTATCCCCGGGTCAACACTCCTGCACAGTCTAATCCTATGCAGTTGTCCTGTTCTGACGAATTCTCTCAATTCACTCAAACCATGAAATCACTTTTATCAAATTTCATAGAGGTTTCGACTGAGGTTAGATCTTCCGTCAGTGAGATAAAGAAAAACTCAGCATCCCAAACTGAGAGTATCAGATCGATGGAAGCTGAAATCGCACGACTTCATTTGATTGTAAAGAATTCTTGTTTGTGTAAATCAAATCAAATGATCCCCGGCAACGGTGCCATTTGATTGAAAAATGATTTCGGATTATGTAGTATGAAATTGTAAAGAAATCACAACCAAAAATTATTTTATCGCAATCAACTACGGTGTCGGATGTAGATTGTAAGTGAGTGCGGATCGTCCACAGGGACAGTGTAATAGTTCGTCTTTTGAATTAGATGAGTCGAAACTTTAAAGAAAACAAAACAAAACAATTCATGATTTATATTTGAAGTTCAAGAATTAGAAAATATAGATTAATAACAAGAAAAAGATAGAATCAAGAATTGATAGTTTGATGATTTTTCCAACCAAATATCAAGAATCGAAATGAGGCTCGTAGGAATCGATCGGATCTATTGATGTGATGCAATCTTACGATGACGTATTCTTCTCCTTCGATGAATTGATACTAGATCGATGATGATCGACGGGAATTAGGGATTTCTAGTGAAACTAGGGTTTCATCATTTATCCCTTGTTCCTTCGTCGATATCATTCATATTCTAGCCTCTAGTAAATTCAAGAAACGATCGTAGAACCCTAATTTCGAGCGATAACATTCAAGAAAGCATCGCAACGAAACTAGGTCATCGATTCTTGAACTTGCTAGGGTTTACAAAACTCGTAGGACTTAAGAATCGTATGAAGATTTGTTACATCATCATTCTATTGATCGTCTCGACTCCTTTACGAGCGGAGTTTTACTCAAACATCACAACAAGAACTACAATTACAAATTGAGATCGAATCATGATGCAAGAATTTAAAGAAAACAAGATTAAAGAATTTCACCTTTTATTTATATCAACAATTTCATTACATTCGCTCAAGAACTACAAGAGGAAGAACTCGATCGTCGATTTGGCTTCGCTCGGCTCCGTGAGTTGTGGATCGGCTTGGATCACTTGCTCGATTGGAGATCGGCTCTGCTCCTAAAAGGTTGAAGGCTCTCTTGCTTGAATGGTACTCGGGATCTTGAATTTGGATTGGAATTAGGGTTAGAGTTTCGCACAAGTCTTGTCACTAGACTTGTGGAAGAAGATGAAGAATTGAAGAAAACTAAAGATTATGGAAGATTTTTTTCAACCCTTAGATCTAGGTTCCTATTTATAGACAACCAAACCCTAGATCTAGGATTTGAATTTTAAGTTTCCCTCCAAAAGTTTGTTGAGGAGATTTGAATTTCCCTCCAAAAGTTTGTTGAGGAGATTTGAATTTCTCTCCAAAAGTTTGTTGAGGAGAAGCTTCTAGATGTGATTAGTTAGGAGGGAGCTTCTAGAAATAGTTTGTTAGGAGCTTAATTAGGATTGGCTTAATTAATCATCTTTTGCTGATCTGGCAGAAGCTTCGAGGGTTTTCTGGAGATTGAAGTATATAAAAGGAATGTGGGCCCAGATATGAGAATTTTGCACAGAAAATGGCGCGCTGACGTGTCAATACCGCCGCGGAACCGCCAGGCCATCATAGTAGTCTTTCGACTTCTTGTAACCCTCCACCGCCTTCGCCGCCGAGAGGTCGGCCAACTTTGCCGCCCTCAGGTCGGCCGACTTCGCCGACTCGGCCGCCCCCCAGCTCCTTCTGAAGGGTATTCACCGTCTTTTTCAGGTTGCCGGCAAGCACCTGAGCATCCTCGAGCTTAGCCTCGGCAGCCGCGGCGGCCTCGTGGTGCCGGGCGACCTCCCGCTTCCCGGCCTCCACCTCGCCCTCCAGGGCGACGACCTCGCCCTCACCGCCTTCAGCTCCCACTTGGAGCTCTCTTCCAGCGAGGCGAGCTGGCCCGCAGCCTTCATTGCCGGGGCTAACACCTCGGCCTCCATGCGTAAGGCGAGGGCAACATGCTGGAGAACCTGAAAGGCAGGAGAGAGATCAGGAAGACGAGGGAGGCACCGAACCTCAAAAAAAAATAATGATAAAAGACAAGCACTTACCTGCACAGACTCCTGGACGATGGACGCCAGCTGAGCTCTGAAGGTCCCCCCGGGGACTCTACCCCCGGCCGATGCCTCTATCTCATGCAGCAGGCTATCCACGACGGATAGCCCCGAATGCACGGCGAACTGGAGACCCCCTTCCTCCACCATGATCGGCGAAGACGGTCCCTGGGAAGATCTTCTCTTGAGCAGCCTTGAGGGAGAGCCGATCTCCTCCTCCGAGGCCGGGTCTTCCAGAATCCGGGCCCGCCTCCGACCCGACGCTCTGCTGGGCCCCAGAGCGAGATCCACCTCCGAGCGCTCACGGGACGCTACCACCGAGGGAGAAGGAGCCGGGGCAGGCTGTGAGCGGGAAGAGCCAGCGCCCCCGGCCTTCGCAACCTTCCTCAGCTGGCGCATGGAAGCTCGGAGCGAGTCCATATCCATGGGTCCTGCACAAAACCGAGTGTAAAAGGAGTCAGCGACACAAGCAATATACAAGCCAAAAAAGCAAACCTAAACTTACCGGAGAACTCAACGGGGCTGAGCCCGGCCCAACTCAGGACCTTCTCAGACAAAAGCACGTCAAAATAGGGGATGGGCTCCCACGACGCCACTCTCACCGCGACGGGGTCACTGGACTGGTTCCCCAGCAAGTACTTCTCCCTCGACCACTCTGTAGGCACGGGCCAGTCTTCGCCCTTGGGAGGGGAAACGAAGACAAACTTCTTCCAGTCATGAATGGAAGAAGGCAGGGCCACAACCCCCGTCCCGGCGGCGCCCTCCGGTCGCTTTCTGAAAGAGAGATAAACCCACCTCGGGTCGCCCGCTCGACCACCAGGGTGATTTTTGAAGACGAGGGAAGAATCAAGGAGGGAGAGGCTGAAGGGGATCGCCTGTAACTTCAGGCGGATCAGGAACCCGAGGAGAATCCTCCACGAGTTCGGCACTAACTGACCGGGGGCTAACCTGAAGAAGTTCAACGCTTCAACGACCACAGGAGCGAAAGGCAGACGCATTCCACCCCAAAAAGCTTCCAAATACAGGGCGATCTCCCTGCCCCGTACTTGGTGTGCCTTCTCTCCTTCCTTGGCCAGACGGAGCATGTATCGTGAGGGAATGTGGAAGCGAGCTCGAGCGTTGGCAAGCTCGTCCTCATGCCTCACCCAACACGAGGCGCCGGGGCAGCATCTGTAAGTCTACGGTAGAGCCCCGGCCGTCTTTCCGAGACCAAAATGCGGAAACGAATTTTTTTTTCAAAACTTTAAACCGGCGCTATCGTATGCTTAAAACCCGGATCGAACTATTAACCTACAACTAGCTATCTAGAGAAGGGATAGAAAGGCAATACCGATCGATCCGTGTCCTTCGGTCTTTGGCCACCATCCCAAGCTCCTCGCGGTAACTCCGGTCTACGAGTCGGAAAGGGCACCACATCTACGAGTCTTTTAACGGGCTCTCGCTTCATCCGAAGCAACTCGGGCACGAAGTGTGCTAGCCGACGTGTCCAAGGTGATGTAGAGAATATTTGTGATCACTTTGTCTCTTGCATCCATGGATTTAGATTGAGGTTAGAGGTGTTGCCATTGATGGAGATAATGAGCTAGAGGAGGAAGAAGAAGAGCTTTCTTTTCTTTTGTTGTTTCTTTTATCAAATGAGAGTGAGAGAGGAATAATATGAGAGCTCACAACCATCACATGGCTGCCCTTCCTCTCTCCTCCTCTCATTTCATCCACAAATCAATCACTAAATGTGACATTTTTCACAAAAAAAAGACCATGAGTCACTATATGTGTCTATGTCACATTTAATGCATCTCATGATGAATTCTAGCTCATTATTTCCATAAGCAAATATTAATCCAAATGTTTGCCACAACAAAAAGATACGACAACATCTAAAGTAAACTCGTGACGGATCACAAGGATACCCCTCACCTGTATATACATACCTGCATCCGCATTCCGACTGAATGCGAATGCGATGAGACTAAAGTAATCCAACAAATCTAATACTAGGATCTGGCTTAAACCAAAGCCCACTAGTATGATCCGCCCGATCATGATCCGTGCACTACTGCATGTATATGATCGGACCCTGCCATACATCATACGGCCTCTACAACGTTTCGCCTGAAACTTGAGAAACTGTCTGTAGGGGACTCTAAAGACTCGTCAATACTTTGGCTGTGGATTTAACCACTAGCACGTCAGAGGTATTAGCCGTACGTAACGGCTACCAGGTATTGACCAAAAGGGAAGTCGATGACAATATCCATACAGCAGGTATTGACCAAAAGGAAAGTCGATGACAATATCCTGACACCCTACTGAGCCTGTCAGTGACAATATCCATACAGTCTGGTCCGTTCGTCTATGAGCGAACTCATCCTGACACCCTACTGAGCCTGTCAGTGACAATATCCATACAGTCTGGTCCGTTCGTCTATGAGCATCGCAAGGCGGGCCTAGGGGGTTGGTAAAAGTCAGACCCCCAAAAGCGGTACAAGTCGTGTCGGAGTGTAGCCCAGAACACCCTGAGATACTACTGGAATACCTACCAGTAAATCTCCTGCCTTGGCCAAGGACTTCGTGTAATGGCTCTCCTAGACACAGCGCGATCTCACCCCCAATACCGGGAGAGACGAAACCCCTGCCGATCCGTTCACTGCCTCCATGTGGCTCGGGACTATACCCAACTAAAACCTGTTTGCACGACTCCTTTGAGCCGTGGTAGGGTAGTAATCAAAGCACAGTGGAAACTCACACGAGACAAATGACGATCTCAGGTCGATGAACTAACCTGTACACATGTCACCAGGGAACTGCTATCTGACGTCAGGTATAATACCAACTAGCATGTTCCCGGCGAGTCCTGTCCGGTGTACTCATAACCTAATGAGCACCTGTATACATCTTAGGTGAACCAACTGACACCAGTGGCTTGTGAGACCGGCCACCGCCCCTCGTCGGGATCTCGAATGTATACACTAGTCTATTCTGGAGTATCGATGCCCTGTCTCGAAAACTCCCACGACTAGGGACCTTTTAAGGATGTGCTTATAGACCCCAGCTCCCACGTATATGATCGCCATCATACCGCTGGCCGTCAAGCAAGAATCCTAAGGGCTCTATCAACGCGCAATAGTGACCTGTAAGGTCACCTAAAGCAGTACACGATGATAAAGATAAACCAGATAGTATACTATCATCTTGAGTAAGACTGTCCTACCGGCATAAGTCCTCCCTCAATCATTGCAATCACGTGCCTGTGATCCAATAATTGACTCTGAGGGCACTATATCCAACAATCTCCCACTTGCACTCAAGGCCAATTATTGCGATGTCGCATACTCACAGCCCGTGTGATACCGAACACCCGACTCCTCTACTAATCAGTCTCACAAAACCCGTTTGCGAAACTATTGCGTTCGAGGAATAACCTCAGTGAGTGGATCCGCCCTAATGTTTCTTTCTATGTCTCTCTTTATCTCAAGTTCGCGGAGAAAGCCATCTCCCGAAATGAGCAATACCTGTCTTAGAATATGTCTGGATATCTAATGGGACCTAGCTCATAAATGAACTCCAAATCCAAACTTCTTAGACTGTATCGTCAACTGAACTTAATCAGTATCCTGCGCCATACCTCCCTCAGTATCCCCCTGCCCCTCGTCAGAGGGAAAACTATAACTCTGACAGTCGCTCTGTCATCCTGGTCACCTTGAAAGCCTGGAATGATAACCGTCTCCCGAAAGAGGCTGCCGTTATCATATCCCTAGAACATCCACTTATGTTCTAAAACTGCTTCCGAATGTTTCTCCAGGATTGGATTAATATCTGAACTTATTGCAGCTGGTGCAAAAACAACATCTGGTGTGGTACTTGATATCTCATGATTGACTCAATTGCTTAAGCAAGTGATCTGCCAATCATGCACATCCCTCTCCCCTTTAGTCTGTAAGATACCTTCAGAGAGGGTGACTCCATCACCTGCAGGTATACAACCGTGCCAGGAGTCGTCCATTCTAAATAATTTTAGAATACTGTCTAAGTACCCAAATTGGGAAACTACTCAAATCTAGATCTAAAACCATAGATCTAGTAACCAGAATGTCAGATGTAATATCCAAGTCCTTTGTGGAAAAACCACCGTGTGACAACCAAAGTATAGCCGATCGTAGTATAGGAATTTCACTTCCTACTCTGTGTGTGTCATCCAAATACCAGGACATCACACCCTACTACCTTCTTAACAGATCCATCCCCTATTCTGATGAAGTCAAACCTATGACTGTCACATCAGAAATAGATGATCTATCTCCGCTATAACTGCTTTAGTCCATAAATAGACTTAAGCTACTTGTCCACTATGCTTCCGCTGCTCCCACTGACTACGACAACCCTCTGGCAGAGTCATATACACGTACACTTCTAAAGCCAGCTCAGAACGACGCTATACTCATCCTCCTGCCGGGTCTCATAGCTTGGAACAACGGTAGTGTCAAGTCCCCACTTAACTTCCGCTGCTCCCACTGACCACGACAACCCACTGGCAGAATCATATAGACGTACACTTCTAAAGTCAGTTTAGAACGACGCTATACTCATCCTCCTGCCGGGTCTCATAGCCTAGAACAACAGTAGTGTCAAGTCTGGGTAAACAAGAACCTCCATGTCACCGTCTATGAGCATACCGAAGTACCTCTCGAGTGCCTGAGGTTACCCACCATATCTGCGGAGTGGCTAATGGAATGTCAAACCAGATCAAATCTTTAGGTTCTTATCAAATTTTCAGTAATCGATTGCGGTTCTGGAATCACTTCCAGTTCTACCATATTCCCACCACTGTTTTCTGAAAAAATCCATTTTTATTAAAACTGTGGCGAGTCATGAACAATATCACTATTGATCTTCCAGATGGTAGAAAGTCAACCCTCGTCATAGCCCAGGTCAACCCACAAACAGCCCTTACAGAAACGTGCCTTGAGTTATCCAGAGTCTGGTTTTAAGCATAAGCCGGAAAACTCCCCGTAGCTTAACATCGTTAAGATATGAACCGTTCTATATCCAATATAGAAACAGAGGCACCGATTTAATTGGAACCAGATTCAAATCATGCAGCTGTCTCCAGTGCATGTCAACTAAATGGAAGGAGGCCGATCATCGTTACTCAACTTAGGAATGCATTCAGATATGAGTAACCTGAAAGAGAAACAGGTTTCTCAAAACCATTACTATCAACTGAATACTATACACAAGTATCTACATCTTCGACCACCTTGAAGAATCCCGATACTTGCAACATCTGGTTCTCTACTTTACTCTTATACCTATAACTTCTCAAAACTTGGACCTTGTGTTTCTACGAAACACATGTCTAAGAACTAGAGAAGTCACAAGTAAACAGAATATAGTACGAGGACCAACCCCTCTGTCCTAATGGACAGTGGACAACATACAATACTCTGTATAAGTCCCCTGATTCGAATAACTCAAACCCTGTGCGTCGTAGGTTAAAAACTGAACTATGGTTATGAAGAATTACACCGCTGTTTAATGCTCCTTACCTAACCATCAACTGATATAGGTAACTGTTACCGACATAATTTCAAAAAGTTATATCTCACTTTATGAAAATAAACGTACAGATATATCAATTTGAAATTGGTGCATAACGACGGATATTCAAAACCAAATATTTGCCGTCCGGCAAACAACCCAGGTGATTTCCTCAAATATCACCAATTACAATGAATTCCGATATAATGAGGATGATCACCTAATTCCCAATAACTTACTCCCACTCATCATCTGTAAAACCATACAGATGTGAGAATCATACCTAGTAAATACATACACTGGAGCAAGTGTCTAATTAGGAAATCAGTTTTCTATTAACAGTACACAGTGAAATTGAAACATGAAAATGTTTCGAAGGGGTATCCGGGTATTCCTAGTAATACCTCTTCCATTATCAGATTCACAACTGTAACCGTATATTTCTTTGCCATCTCTCAAAATTCCTTTATATGTCTCTAGTCATTACCTTCTGTACACCCTCTTAGGCTAAATGGTTTTCTTCCTTCCCTACCGTTCGGCATCAGCCTATGGTTTGGAAGAAGACTATCCAATAACCATAATGGGTGTACTCTCCTAATCCTAGGAGTGCTCGTAACCTGAGAGAAGGTGAAGATAAAAGACAACTGAATAAATCTTATTCCTATTTCTCCTGAACCAGAATCCATCCCCGAACTGGAACAAGTTCCTTCGAGTTCGTATATAACCATACGATGGAGTATCCAAATAACCGTGGATCTTCGTAGTGATACGGAGTGTTCTAGAGAAATACAAAGGTGAAGTAGGAGTGGCGATGAAATACCTGGTTTGGTCGTGAATAACAGTCACAGTTTACTTTGCCCTCTTACTAATCTCTTTATTTGTCTTTATTTATTACCTTCTGTACACCTCACTTAGGCTAACCGGTTTTCTTCATTCCCTACCGTTCGGCACCAGCCTATGGTTTGGAAGAAGACTATCCAAGAAGCATAATGGGTGTACTCTCCTAATCCTAGGAGTACTCGTAACCTGAGAGAAGGTGAAGATAAAAGACAACTGAATAATCCTATTCATTTTCTCCAGAACCGGAAACCATCCTCGAACCTGGAACAAGTTCCTTCGAGTTCCTATATAACCGGTTTTATCCAATGGAAGTGGATGTTCGTAGTAATACGGGGTGTTCTGGAGAAAAGGGTAAAAGTAGGAGTGGCAATGAGGATTGCAACTCAGACAATCCAAAAGCCAGTATTTTAAGAAGGTTCGGTTAACTTAGTCACTGAGTCATAGTCAAGGGTCGGGCCATGGTCGCTGCCAAAGAGAGAGAGAAAAGAAACACTCAGCGTGCACTCTAACCTAGATCAGAATGGTTATCACTTTATCTAATCAGGAAACCTCCCACTGTAACCTCAAATTCTCCTCCAAACCTGAAAGAAGAATTAGTCGGGATCACCCGAGGAGTAAACCAACTCATCAGTGGGAATCGGGATCCAACTATCATCGCATGATAACGTGATGGAATCCACTCACGTTATCACACTCCAGAAGGTATGCGCATATCTGGCAAGTTTCAGTTTCTTTAGAAACTCCCGATGTAATTTTTACCCCATGCTCTTATGACCTTGACTAAGGCCAACAAATCATAAGTCACATGTCAAGTTCTATCCGTCATTGTCCAGGTTAATTTGAACCCGCCCGTACAAGCCCTTGACTAGGGCCAACAAGGCTGTACGACTGTCCCAAACCAACGCATCTATCTATGCAACAGAAAAGTAACAAATAGCTACCATACACCATGTCTTGACTAAGGCCAACAAACATAGCATGAATACTAAGTGCTACCCGTCTGAAATGACGAAGGGCTACGAATGGTTTTTGGCGAAAAAACCTTTAACGTAATGAACTTGATATCGTTGAAGGAACCGGATAGCTTTTTATAAAAATATAGTGACGAAAACCTTTGCTAAAGAGGTCACTCCCGGTGAAGGGATCTCGGCTCTTTCCCCCTAGAATGAGGTGCAGGATATTCCAACCGAATACCACGATGCAAAGCAAAAAGGTGTAAGTCCACGATAGCACCCCGGCCGTCTAACAGACGCCAAATGCGGAACAAAAACTTTTACAACTGGCGCTATCGTGTACTATAACCCGGATCTGCCATTATTGCTAAACTAACAAACTACAAAATGGGTAGAAATGTTATACCGAACGATCTGAGTCCTTCGGTCTTCAATCATCATCCCACGCTTTGTTGCGGCTGCTCCGATCTCCTCGATCTCCAGTCTTCTCGTCCAGGTGGCACCACGTCGACGGATCTTTAAACGAGCTCCCGCCTCTGAACCGAGGCAACTCGATCATCAAGTTTGCTAAAAGAGATGACCAAGATTGATATAGAGAATGAGTAGAACACTTTGTCTCGTTACATCCAAAACTATGGATGAACGGTTAATGAAGTTGCCTTTTGAATCGGGTGAAATGAGAAATCTAGCAATCCTAATTTTCATGAACCCAAAACCATAGTTTTTTTCTTTTGCAAATCCCTCATCCTCACAAGAATGGGGCCGGCCACTTTTAACAAGAGGGGGGTGAGTGTAGGAAAGGGGAAGGTGACCACAACATTTAATGATATGAATGATTCATCATAACACCTAGCTTAAACATTAAATGCAAACATTGAATCAAAAAACCCTAGTCATCAAAACATTAATTGAACAATTAATGCACTAATGAGTCATGAAGCCTAGTCACCATCTAGAAACTTCTAGAACCTTCCACACACTCAGGACTCACCTCAAGAAAAGATAAATCCGTCTTTAACCGAATGTTAAAGACGGACGATAGAAAACTGGAAACTGGCAACTTCCAAAAGCGATCCCGAAACGAACTTCAGGATAACCCCGTAACAGTATAAACATACCCGCATTTGTATTACGACCGAATACAAATACAACTGAGACAAAGATATTATATCTACACAGTATAATACTCGGATCCGGCTTAAACCAAAGCCTACCAGTATTATCTGCCCGAAATATGACACGTGCGTAAACGCACGTGCATTTTCCAAACCCTGCCATAAAACCATACGGCCTCTACAACG
This sequence comes from Agapanthus africanus, assembly GCA_030015575.1. Taxonomy (NCBI): domain Eukaryota; kingdom Viridiplantae; phylum Streptophyta; class Magnoliopsida; order Asparagales; family Amaryllidaceae; genus Agapanthus; species Agapanthus africanus. The sequence goes on from JASDDO010000028.1 coordinate 189,074,142, forward strand.
TTTCGCCCGAACTTTGGGAAACTGTTTGTGGGGGACTCTAATGACTCATCAATACACTGGCACTGGGTATAACCACTAGCACGTCAGAGGTACTAGCTATACGTAACGGTTGTCTATATATTGATTGGAAGGGAAGCTGACGAGCGAACCCATCCAGAAACCCTACTGAGCCTAACAGTGACAATATACATACAGTCCGGTCCGTTCGTCTATGAGTATCGCATATCGGCCTAGAGGGCTGGTAATGTCAGTCCCCCAATAGCGGTATAAGTCATGTCAGAGAGTAGCCCAGAACACCCTGAGATACTACTGGAGTACCTAACAGTAAATCTCCTGTCTCGGCTGAGGTCTTTGTGTAATGGATCTCCTAGACACAGCGCGATCTCACCCCCAATACCGGGAGAGACGAATCCCCTGCCGATCCGCTCACTTGCCTCCATGTGGCTCGGGACTGTACCCAAAAGATACCTGTTTGCACGCCTCCTTTGAGCCGTGGTAGGGTAGAAATCAAAGCACAGTGGAAACTCACACGAGACAAATGACGACCTCAGGCCGATGAACTAACCTGTACACATGTCACCAGGGAACTGCTATCTGACACTAGGTATAATACCAACTAGCAGGTTCCCGGCGAGTCCTGTCTGGTGTACTCATAACCCAATGAGCACCTGTATACATCTTAGGTGAACCATCTAACACCAATGGCTTGTGAGACCGGCCACCGCCCCTCGTCGGGGTCTCGACTGTATACACTAGTCTACTCTGGAGTATCGATGCCCTGTCTCGAAACTCCCACGACTAGAGATACTTTAAGGATGTGCTTATAGACCCCAGCTCCCACGTATATGATCGCCATCATATTGCTGGCAGTCAAGCAAGAATCCTATGGGCTCTATCAACATGCAATAGTGAACTAAAGCATGTATACGATGATAAAGACAAACCAGATATCATACTATCATCTCGAGAAAGACTGTCATATCGGTATAGGTCATGCCTCAATCATTGCAATCACGTACCTGCGATCCAATAATTGACTTTGAGGGCACTATATCCAACAAAAGGCAATCGGCTATAGTGAAGTTATTACCCTGGTGCAAACTTCTGTCCAGGGGGTCACTCCCGGTGAAAGGATCTCGGCCCTTACCTCGTCGATTGAGGTGCTGGATATTCATATCCGAATACCACTGTGCAAAACAAAAGAGAACGTCCTTGCAATAACAGCTTTTTTTTTTGAAAAATGTTCCAACAACATCAAACATGTTTGTTTAGCTTGCATTGATCCGAATCAATGCAGTCCCATCAATTGATCACACCTATAAAGAACGAAAATACGATGTACGTATATGCCATCCGCATTCGCCACTGGGTCCCGTCATCACCCGTTAGGTTACTTAACTAACGACAGAGCGGGGACTGGACTAGCGCGGGTGAAAAACATATACAACATCTACTAGTATATATATCAATATATAATAATCGCTCAAGGCGTGATAAAATGCAACATCACAGAAATGTAATAAGTATCACAGAACAATACAGATAATTTGGGATCCCCGGGTTTCATAGAGCCGCTACTGAAACCCGACGTTCCCCTGGTCATGTGGATAGCCTGTATAATGAAATCCTAGACCCCTACGGGCGCGGCAAGTTACCCGCCAAAACCTGAAGCGAGGCAGCCCCCTTCAACAACGTGAATGGACCACCCAACACTTCACGGAATCCGGTAACTTGAGCACCCCTCCTTGGGTCAACCTGTACCCCCTACGAGTGCGGCGAATAGCCCGCCAATTCTAGAGTAAAGCCCCTTCCGTCTCAAAACCATGAGATGTGGGCCCGTTGCCCTCTAGAACCCGGCTATCCGTGCACCCCACCGCGGGGTAATCCTAGTACAGAAAGTAAAATATACAACGGGTACATCGACCTCAGCCCGGTCGTGCCCCAAAAGAATAATATACAAACAAGCAGTGACGGTAGTCCACATGTCGGACGCTCGCCCCGCAATATCAAATGTACAAATATAACCAACTGTACTACCATTGCATCCAGGCTATCCACCAGGAAAAATCCGCAATATCACAGCACAACACAGAACATCAACGTGAATGTCACGTTCGCAAATCCGTCTAAAAGAACTATAGCAATTAGACAGGATTTACCGATCAAATGACATTCCCGGTCGCAGATATAATGTAAATATTGTGAACTAACATGTTTAAAATTTTCGATTGACTAAATTTCCCGAAGTGGGCCCCAAGCACAATACCCAGTACTCAAACAAATCTGGGCCCAAACAAAAAATACCAGAAACCACATTTCCAAGTCAGAGACCACCTCAGAAAATTTCGTGCACTGTGGCTACAGTACGGCGGCGGATCCGCGGCCAAAACGTGGGTACGGCCGCGGATCCGCCGCTCTACAGTGAAATCATCTCACCAAATTTTCTCTGTTCTCTTAAAAAACCCTGCCTGATTTTCTGACATGCCCAAAACAATTTTTAGAGCACAAAACAAATTCGACAGAAACTGAACAATTGTAGACGCGATTTTTGGAAATTTCGTCCGATTGAAGTTCTAAACACGCTAGATCAAGCTAGTAAAGGTTAATGGCGTGGCTCTGATACCATGTAAGTCTACGGTAGCGTCCCGGCCGTCTTTCCGAGTCCAAAATGCGGAAACGAAAACTTTTTCAAAACTTTAAACCGGCGTTATTGTATGCTTAAAACCCGGATCGAACCATTAACCTACAACTAGCTATCTAGAGAAGGGATAGAAAGGCAATACCGATCGATCCGTGTCCTTCGGTCTTTGGCCACCATCCCAAGCTCCTCGCGGCAACTCCGGTCTTGATTTCCTCGTCGGAAAGGGCACCACATCTACGAGTCTTTTTACGGGCTCCTGCTTCATCCGAAGCAACTCGGGCATGAAATGTGTTAGCCGACGTGTCCAAGGTGATGTAGAGAATATTTATGATCACTTTGTCTCTTGCATCCATAGATTTGGATGGAGGTTAGAGGTGTTGCCATTGATGGAGATAATGAGCTAGAGGAAGAAGAAGAAGAGGTTTCTTTTCTTTTGTTGTTTCTTTTATCAAATGAGAGTGAGAGAGGATTAATATGAGAGCTCACAACCATCACATGGCTGCCCTTCCTCTCTCCTCCTCTCATTTCATCCACAAATCAATCACTAAATGTGACATTTTTCACAAAAGGAGACCATGAGTCACTATATGTGTCTATGTCACATTTAATGCATCTCATGATGAATTCTAGCTCATTATTTCCATAAGTAAATATTAATCCAAATGTTTGCCACAACAAAAAGATACGGTAACATCTAAAGTAAACTCGTGACGAATCACAAGGACACCCCTCACCTGTATATACATACCTACATCCGCATTCCGACTGAATGCGAATGCGATGGGACTAAAGTAATCCAACAAATCTAATATTAGGATCCGGTTTAAACCAAAGCCCACTAGTATGATCCGCCCGATCATGATCCGTGCACTACTGCACGTATATGATCGGACCCTGCCATACATCATACGGCCTCTACAACGTTTCGCCCGAAACTTGAGAAACTGTCTGTGGGGGACTCTTAAGACTCGTCAATACTTTGGCTGTGGATTTAACCACTAGCACGTCAGAGGTATTAGCCGTACGTAACGGGCTACCAGGTATTGACCAAAAGGGAAGTCGATGAGCGAACTCATCTTGACACACTACTGTGCCTGTCAGTGACAATATTCGTACAGTCCGGTCCGTTCGTCTATGAGTATCGCATGGCGGGTCTAGGGGGTTGGTAAAAGTCAGACCCCCCAAAGCGGTACAAGTCGTGTCGGAGTGTAGCCCAGAACACCCTGAGATACTACTGGAATACCTACCAGTAAATCTCCTGCCTTGGCCAAGGACTTCGTGTAATGGCTCTCCTAGACACAGCGCGATCTCACCCCCAATACCGGGAGAGACGAAACCCCTGCCGATCCGCTCACTGCCTCCATGTGGCTCGGGACTGTACCCAACTAAAACCTGTTTGCACGACTCCTTTGAGCCGTGGTAGGGTAGTAATCAAAGCACAGTGGGAACTCACACGAGACAAATGACGATCTCAGGTCGATGAACTAACCTGTACACATGTCACCAGGGAACTGCTATCTGACGTCAGGTATAATACCAACTAGCATGTTTCCGGCGAGTCCTGTCCGGTGTACTCATAACCCAATGAGCACCTGAATACATCTTAGGTGAACCAACTGACACCAGTGGCTTGTGAGACCGGCCACCGCCCCTCGTCGGGGTCTCAACTGTATACACTAGTCTACTCTGGAGTATCGATGCCCTATCTCGAAAACTCCCACGACTAGGGACCTCTTAAGGATGTGCTTATAGATCCCAGCTCCCACGTATATGATCACCATCGTATTGCTGGCCGTCAAGCAAGAATCCTAAGGGCTCTATCAACGCGCAATAGTGACCTGTAAGGTCACCTAAATCAGTACGCGATGATAAAGATAAACCAGATAGTATACTATCATCTTGAGTAAGACTGTCCTACCGGCATAGGTCCTCCCTCAATCATTGCAATCACGTGCCTGTGATCCAATAATTGACTATGAGAGCACTATATCCAACAGCATCTACCGCCTCCTCCCTGGGGGCTGCCCCCGCCGCATGATCCCGGGAAGAGGGGCCGACCCCTGCTTCCCGGGAGGACTCAAGCTCACCTAAAGGGTTCCTAGAACCTACCTCAACAACATCTACTGACTCGACAAGAGAAGACATCTAACCTTGAGAAGAAGGATCCTCAGAAAAAGAAAAAAAGAAGACGAGCGCCGAGATACCAGGACTCAGAACGGGAAAATATGAAGAAGTAGGGGCCCTGGAACGGGCCCCATCCCTATTTATCACTATGAGCGACCTCATCCAACGGCGCCCTTCATCTCCCGCCGAAACGCCTCCTCGCGTCCAATGGCTCCGATTGCTCCACTTGTCATTCCCATACTGGACCGCATCCTTTCAGGCGTCGCAGGTCTGCGCATGTCGCGTCAGCCAACCGACGCTCAACACGTGGGCCGTCACCTCAGAGGCAAGGTGCACGAACCGGCGCACCTTCCTTAAATGCAGAGATCTCGCCCTGATTCGCTAGCAGAAAAGACAGCTCACGGCCCGGGGACGCGTCCCGACGGAACTTTAGGAGGGAGCTCACTTCGGGAGGCCCGACAGTCCACTCCTGACTCGACCCGCCAGCTGGTCGGGACAAGAGTGGGGGGCTAATGATGATGCTCAATATTGACGACCCGTAAGATCAGGACACGTGGCGGATGGCGTGTCCCAGAACTCAGAAGAAAGGGCTCACAGAGGCCGACCAGGCCACCCCTGTACCCGACCCGCAAGCACAAGCTAGCCCTCCTCGGGGCTCCCTGCAGATTGGCCTCCTTGGCCCCTCAGCTCGCCCTGAGCTGCCACAAGACCAAGGCTCCTCGGCCTTCTCGCTCGTCCCCGTGCCCCCCCGGCCGAGGCCGTCTTCCTCGGTCCTCCGACCAGCTCCACCGCTAACAGGCGTAACCGCCGCTCCGCGAATCTCGCCATGCGCGGATTCTCCGCCAGCAACATCCCACGTTCTACGCCTTCACGATCCCCATTAATGGGCGATCCGCTCTCTACGCGGGCGTGACGTTGGGAGCGTAACTGCCGGCGAGATACTCGCGCCTGCTGCTGCGTGCCTCCACCGCTATATAAATCCCCATCACATAGGGGTCAAGTAGGCCATTTCTTTATTCCACTTAACCGTTACTCTGCTCGGATCTCGTACTAACTTGATTGTCGGAGGGTCCTCGGTGGTACCAAACCACCCCGGGACTTCTTTGCAGGTACTCGGCGCTAAACTCCTCAAATCACCAATCTCCTCAAAACTCATTGAGACCCACGCGCAACAGGAGATCACCTCCAAGATCCACCGGAAGATCGACGGATGACAACATCTGAAGGAGACCAGAAAAAGACCTCCATCAATGACATTATATTTCATAGATTTTTCCTCTGAAAATGCATGGAAAGCTCACAAAATATTGATAAAAATTATTTTAAACTCAAAAACCTATAAAATGGAGATATGTGTATTCTTTTTTTAATTACCTTCCCTCATTTTGCGTGTAAACAAACAGATGAGATTTTAAATGTTTTTTCATCCAGCAATTTTCATTGTAATCAAACAATGTAAAAGGTTTCTTTACATGCATTGATTTGCCTTTCCCTTAATGCATCTTATCAAGAATTTTTTCATGCAACCAAACATGCCTTTATCCAAAACAATGATAGATACTAATTTCTTCATTTTTTTTATGTCGATGCTTCATGAAATACTGTATGCATTTTGTTATATCTTGTAATCATATAAACTCCTTGAGGTTATAATATATTTTATTATTTCAAACTAATTTTCCTTGTGGATTGTATCCTAATTTCTTTCCGCTCGGGATCAAAAGTTAGACTAGAAAATAGGAAGGGGAAAAATAAATCTCTCCTATGATTTATCATTTTAATTTCCTTGTTTATTGCAAATACATCATAAACCTTTTCTCATTGGTTTTACTTATAATTATAGAATTTATTTTGCTGTATTGCAACATTTTGTATGAAAGTTTGTCGATCAAACTTATGAATTACATAATTTTATGCTTAAAGCAACTTTTTATATGCTTGGAAAAAAAGGGGAGTTAAATTCAAATTGGAAGCTTAAAAGTTGTCCATTGCACACCACATTAGGGCTGTTTGGTTGATTGGATTTCGAGTTGCATGCAACATCTGTTGCAAAAAAAAAAATCTTTTTACCATGTTTGGTTTGCAACAACATGGATCGAATTTGGAAATGGGGTTGCAAAAATGTGTTGGATTCTTGCAATATTTGTTGCATTCATTTTGGTTATAACAAGAGTTGCAAATTTGAGAATGATGATTATTGTGAGGTGCCACATAAGCTTTGTATATACCACATGTGAAAATTTGCAACAAGTGTTGCATTTTCTTTAGTTTTTTGTTAAACCAAACACAAAAAATGGTTTGGATTTGGAAATCCAATTGCAAAATTTGAAGATAACCAAACAATGAATTTGGACCATTTTTTTTTGGCAACAAATGGAGCATGCTACATTTGTTGTATGAAAGCATGATACAATTTTTTTTCTGTTGCTAACCAAACATGCCCATTAACTCAAAGGACTTAGGATAAAACAAATTAACAAGACAGGGATGAGATATGAAAAACTTGGGAGGTAAAGGCTAATATGAACAGTTTAAAAGGTTCCCTTTAGAAATATCCAAACATAGCAAACTACGATTGATTAACCACCGACATATTAGCCATTATTCAATCCCGGCCCCTCAAACAGTACCGGCTATTAAATATTGTTTCAAGGGCATTTTTCGAACGGCGCCAAGGCTGTTTATGGTCATCGCGGTGAGCTCACCGGTGCCTTCTTTTTATTTCTAAATTGCCCCTCACCGGAAGTTTTGGCTTTCATGGCAGCGGGGGTACGCAAACCGCGTAATTTCAGAGCCAAGTTGGAAAAGAGTCTAAAATGCTCTTTAGGATGAAGATTGTTGGGCTCTCGTGGCAGGCGTGCTCCACCTCCCCTTTGGTCGGGATTTTGGAAAAGTGTTTTTTTGAGCTCTAGACAAAATTTCTTCTTTCTTCCAAAATCTTTAAATTTTAGCTTCTCCAGAAAGCTCTTTTTCGAAAAGTGCTTTTCAAAAAAGAAAAATTTAATGTTGATTTTACTAATTTAGTGGTTGCCACAAATGCTTTTGGGACTTCCAAAAGGCCAACCAAACGGGCTCTTGATCCTTTTTTTTTGTTTTTTGAGATTTTCCATGCATTCCCAAAATATTTTTCCATTTAGATATGTGCCTTCTAAAAATTAGTACTGCTAGCGTTTCGTACATGCGATGCATGTTTATATTATAAAGTGAAAAAGACCAGCGTGATTTTTTAATAAAAAAAATATGTGTTAAGGAAATAAATAAATTGTATGCATTACACATTTTTTTATTCCCAAATAATAGTGATTAAAATATGATTTATATGAGAAATCAAAATGTTATAAATATTAATAAAAAAGTTTATATTTTCTTAATTTAGGTGCATGTCTTTTTTTAAGTGAGCAGGGCATGGGTTTAACTAGTGTGTGAGTGTGAGGGGGGAGCGAGAGATGAGTTGGATATTTTTTTGACTTTCTCGTGGGGAGATGTGAGAGAGAGTCCAAAAATGCTGTTACTAGTCAATGCATGTTCTTTTTATCTATTAATTAACGTATTTTGCTGGCGTTGCGAAACACTATAGCTAATAAACTGCAGTCTACATCCCCAACCCGGTGTAAAATGGGAAGACAGGTCCGCACGAGTTACGATGTGTGAGGCCCGCCCTCTATTCTATCTATAATTATAGCACAGATAATGAACCCACAATATATCGCATACCCATTTATTCCTTAATTAATAACTATTGTTCCATGTTATTAGAGCCTAAGAAGGTCTCAGCCTGGCATCAAGTTATCTGTCATATCCGGATATTGCTGTAGCCAAGAAGTTTCAGCTTTTCTTCCGAAAAAATACCGGTATTATTATTAATATGAGGCTTGCTAATATTACTCCTGTAGGGAAACAAGTTCAGAAAATCATTCTTAACCAACTTTTCTTAAAATGAATACAGATGGATCTAAAGATACCTATATAAGTTTTATTAATTACCGGAGGGGCTGCTCTTAAGACTCAACTAGAAAAATATAACTTGCATCAAAGTTCTTTTATGAGACAAAGGGAGAATTTTGGAGGTAGAAGCAAGGTAATTATGGATGGGCTGCATCAATGTTATCTTATGGAGGCTAAACAAATCTTGGTTGAATCCGATTCCAAAATTCTTATTAAGGCAATTATTAACATAACCATAGAAGAGGCAAACCTCCTTGGTATATGCATTTGTTACACACGCACAAAAGCTTGAAATCAAGCTTTTCACATTGCCTAAATTGCCCCCCATTTTGTTCAAATGCCAATTTTGTCCATACATTAACTTCTGTATCTTTATATGTATCTATTGTTAAATTGATTTTCTCTCAGTATGTCCTTTATTAAAAAAAATATCATTTTATTTCAACAACTGGTTTTGTCTGAAATCGATACGGTCCGCCGCTTTATTAGGTGTCACGCCCGCTTCCTAAAATACGAAAACATAAGAACATGGCTCGATCAGTCATGCTATCTATGATAAGGAATCGTCCTCTCATAGTCATATTAAGACGTTATTAAAAAAATATCAAGCGACACAGAAATAATAATAATTCTAATACATGTTCATTGTCACACCAAATAACGATAATGAAAGTAAATGCGGGAATAACAAAAGTCTCAAATCTCAGACTGGTCCAAATAATAAATGAGTAAACGGTATACAAGTCCCAATCCCTTATAGGCCCACAAAAGGAATATAATGAAATAAAGTGCATGCTGGAATAAACTCAAACAACCTAATGATCTTGATAAGTGAAGATGCGTCTCAAAGCTCGGCTGCCTCCCCGGAATACTCTTCATCCGGTGGTTCTACTGGCAATGGATCTGGGCCATACAAAACCCAGACGTCAAAACATCTAAAATAGTATGATACTAACAATGATATAAATGTGATGTGGTAAATCGTTATAATAGGAACTGGTGATGTGTAGTTAAATAGTAAACAATAATAAGAATAGAATGTGATATAACAGTCGGAACATAGTAAATTAATATATCATGTGAAATCTAGATGTCAATGTCGCTTAGTCTTGTCTATCCTAATGGTATCTGAAATCAGTTAATGAAATCTTTCTTATAACTCAACAGTATCCTGTGCATGTCCGGAACAACGGTAACATACCCTCGGGGCTGAATCCCATGTGTCGTTAGGCACTAAATCCTACAATGTCAAGTACAATCGAATGATGTCCGTATCATCTTTCCGGAACATAGAGGCCTCTCTCAATTGATCAGTCTCTAAAATCTAAGTTCTTTTGATTTACGATTTGGGTTCCATTTCTTAATTTCTCATTCCTCGGTTTTATGTTTAATGTTAAGTGTCAATCCAATCATTACCTAATGCCAACTCTAAAACAATCACGTAACATGTCATATCAAGTCAAGTCAAATAGTAGATAAATAGTAGGCAATATCATTAATTCGTTGGTATTGAGTAATAATTAAATTGCAAGAATATTCTAATATGGTAACGAGTATACAGGTTCAAGCATGGGTTCATGTAAGCAATCAATATAACTAGTATTATCAAAAATAATATAATCACATCAATAATAATGAATAGGTTTTATTAATTAGTCATGCATAGGGAAGTTCAGTTCTGAAATTTCAGCAGCACTCTAATTTATAAATTACTTTAAAAACAATAAACGATCTCCAAAAATGACGAAACAATAGCGAAAATGAAGATAACTCGATAATATTTACATTGATGTAAACTATAGCATCTCAGGTTATTTCTACAGAGAGTAATGATATTCGAAGTTGGATGTTTAGATCCGGAACTTCCCTGGACAGCAGTCCAGAGGTAAGTTTTTTCGCAGTTTATGACATTTAAATAATTTATTTAGCAGAAAAACTTCTTACAGATCAAAGCCATTCTGAGTTAGCTTTGAAACAAGCTAAAAAACACCTGCTAACTATTATTGTACAATTTATAATGAATATTTCAACGCAAAATGTGCAGTAAATTCCAGAATTGTCGTCTCCGCTTGGTGACAATATTTCATGTGTAAAACTACAATATATTTCACCTATATTTTGCAACAACGATTATTAGACAGAATATAAACTAATGATCAAAACAAAAGTTTCATTTGGCCAATTGATCGAGCACGTTGACATTATCAATCGCTACATATATAAATATAAAACAAGCATAAAGCAACAAATTCTCTAAATTGTATTATCGCTACATATATGAATATATAAACAAATATAAAGTATCAAATTCTTTAAATTGTATTATATTAAACTAGTCATTATAAAGATGATGTTTTTAGGCTTAATGATATATCGTGATCTAAATCTCGATGTCTCGTTAATAGGTTTAATGCCGATTTATTAAATGGTAATAATAATATTACAATAAGATTTAATTCTGTTGTAAGTAGCATGTAAAGTAAGTATATAAATACTTACTTCGGATCGAACGATCACGAAGACGGAAACGACTACGAAAACAACGAAGTTTGAACCCGACAGTAAGATCTCGAGTAAGGGTGCTTGGGTAGGGGGTGCGGTCGAGTAGAGGGAGAAACAACCGAGAGAGATGAAGAGGAGATAGATTTTCGGCTAGGGTTAGTATTTCGACTAGAGAGAAGAAAGGAGGAAGAGGATGATGTTTAAATACGGTGTACACGGGTCGAGTTAGGTGCATGCAGTTTAGTTTGATATCACTTATTATGTTTAGATATTGATATAACTGTTTACTAATTATTTATTTGAGAAAGTGAAATTGTAATATATTTATTATTGTTATATTACGATAAACATACACACTAAATCATATATTAATAAACATATTATTTACTTATATGCAAATCTAAACAAATTATAATAATATTTCAAATAACATTTATATTGATAACAACAAATTAAACTTATAATACATTTATTGACTGAAAACTATATAATTTTACATAACTAAAACTTATTAAAACCTATCCCATAATATTAATAATCAAATGCTAAATTTATAAACTGAGAATAAAAATCATAATAATAAAAATAAACAAAATGACCAATGTACTTAAAATAATAATTACCCAACTATAATCGATTATAATATAAAGAACATATTCTACAGAAAGATAATGATATAACAAACTAGATAAATCCTAACACACTAATAAACCAAATAAAATATAATTAAACATGCACAAAGTAAAAATATATATCACATATTTGAATGAAAATATGAAAATATTCTAACGGGATAATGTTTAAACTAAATAATGCACTAAAAAGAATTATATTTATATACAAAAACACATCTATTTTTTAAACTAGCATACTACTAATATAATATCTTCAAAGATATGATAACCACAAAATAAGTATTATCTAAATAAAATATTAAACTCCAATTAATATAGTTTCATATGTGCAAATAATAACTAATACCGTTACTATGCCGTGCAGGTTTTCTAAGATGTTACATTATGGCTTACCTTTTTATATGTATCTATTGTTAAATTAACTTTCTCTCAGAATGTCCTTTATTAAAAATATATCATTTTTTTTCAACGACCGGTTTTGTGTAAAATCGATGCGGTCCACCGCTTCATTACGGCTTACTTTTTTATATGTATCTATTATTAAATTGATTTTCTCTCAGGATGTGCTTTGTTAAAAAAATATCATTTTATTTTAACGGCCGATTTTGTGTAAAATCAATGGGACCTGCCGCTTCTCATTACGACTTTGCTTTGCGAAAATTCAACCTCTGAAACAGCTAGGTTACTACCGATAAATATATGGATGACTTAATTATCGCTTTAAATATATTTTCATATTAATTCTTTTATAATTGTCGATAACTATTATGTATTTAATTATCATAAATTTTTTATATCATGTTATATGACTTATTTACATCCGACGTGTGCGTGTGTGTGTCTATATATATGCGCTGTATTCGAAGCAGATTCCAGTTTGTTTGGTGTTTTCCTAAGAAATTTTATTATGGCCAACTGGATTTTAGAGGGATTTGTATTCGGTCTCTCCAACTTTGTCCATACGGATATTAGATCCCGTGAAAAATTCAAACCAACACCTTACTTTTCATGGAAATTCTCATTTGGCCTTTTTTAGGCTACTCTAGGTTTGGAGTAAATTTTCTCTCTGCCTTCTAAAAATTAGCAAAAATTGCATTGGCCCCACATGTATGCGTGGGGCATCTTGCTCGTCTATATATATATATATATATCGAGAGAGAGAGAGAGAGAGAGAGAGAGAGAGAGAGAGAGCAAATTTCAAGTTTTTGTTGTCCTCTTGCCTTATATATATATGAGCTTGGAATTTTCAAGCTCAATTTTGTCTTTATGATAAAAAAAATATAGAAAATCCTCTCACTTTTTAGGCATCTAACAGAAAATTACGTGGAGGACCCTCATTTCCACAGTTTTGTTACGGCTGTAAAATTTCATTTAATTTCGTCATGCAAAAATTTTAGCTTGAGACAACTAATTTCCATGATGCTATATTAGGAAATCGTCGGTTAATACACTGTTCATTTTGCTTTCAAATGTACATATGAAAACTTTGGGTTTTCATGCTTTTTTAGGCATTTAATGGATAATTATTCGAAGACCCCCATTTTCAAAATTTTGTCATGGTTGCAAACTTTCTTAAACAAACTCCAATAATATACTTTAATTTCGTCATGAAAAATTATATTTTAACTTCTACAACCATCTTACTGCAGTTATATTGGGAAATTGTCGGTTAATGCACTGTTCATTTTGCTTTCAAATGTACAATTGGAAACTTTGTTTTTTCATGGTTTTTCAGGCATCTAGCGAATAATTATTAGAAGACCCTCATTTTCAAAATTATGTCATCGTTGCAAATTTTTTTAAACAAACTCTAATAATACACTTTAACTTCATCATGGAAAATTACATTTAACTTCTTTATGGAAAATTTTTAATCTGCTGCAACCATCTTACTTCAGCTTAATTGGGAAATCGTCGCTTGATGCATTGTTCATTTTGCTTTTAAATGTAAAGGTGGAAACTTCGGGTTTTCATGCTCTTTTTAGTATCTGGCGGATAATTATATGGGATACCCTCATTTTCAATATTTAGCCATGGTTGCAAAATACCGTCACGATTGCAAAATTTCATACACAAAATCCAATAATACACTTTTACCTCCTCATGGAAATTTTTTAACTTGCGATAACCGTGTTACTGCAGCTCTATTGGGAAATCGTCGTTTAATGTACTGTTCATTTTGTTCTCAATATACAGATGGAAACTTCGGTGCTCTTACTCTTGTGCAGGGGTTCTAGTTCTAGTTCTATTTTGGTGTGTGTAAAGCAATGCGACCAAGTTTCAAGCTTCTTTTTGTCATTTAGCAAAATTTCAAGTTCTTTTTTGTCCTGTAGTGGAAAATTGTTGGAAAGACCCTCATTTCCAAAACTGTCATTGTTGCAAAATTTTGCAAATAAACTCCATCCATCCATCCATCCATCCATCTATATATATTTTCTATCTAATCTCTTATTTTTATCCAGCGGAAACTTCGTTTTTTCATGCTTTTTTTTGGCATCTAGCGGAAAATTATATCTAAGACCCTCATTTACAAAATTTTGTCACGTTTACACAATTTTGTAAATAAAATCCAATAATAAAACTTCAACTTCGTCATGAAAAATTATATGAAAGACTCTCATTTTCAAATTTTGTTATGGTTGCAAAATTTCATAAATAAATACCAATAATACACTTTAATTTCGTCATGGAAAATTACACTTTCACTTCATCATGATTTTTTTTTTAATTTGTGACAACCATCTTACAGTAGCTATATTGGTAAAACGTCGCTTTATGCTGTTCATTTTACTTCCAGATATACATATGGAAACTACGGTGACTTTAGCTTTGAATTTTCAAGCACAAATTTGTCTTCTTGCGGAAAATTGTAGGAAATCCCCTCATTTTCTATATTTATATATATATATATATATATATATATATATATATAGAGAGAGAGAGAGAGAGAGAGAGAGAGAGAGAGAGAGGACCATGAGGCTTTTTCGTTAGGCGGCGCCAAAAATCTATATGCTCCACCATTTTTTTCGACGATCGACACCCATCATTATCATCTTTACCATCTATGATGTGGATATACTAAATTTCATACAATTCTACTTTCACTGTTGAATTAGCAATGTAAAAAGTTCTATTGACTGTAAACCGTTAATTTTGTACCCACTAAATCTACGGTGAAAAAGTTGTAGAATCACATGAGATTTGGTGTATCTACATCTTAGATGATAATGATGGAGGTGATGAATGCCGATCGTCGGAAAAAATTATAGAGGGTGTATTTTTTCGACGCCATAGGAGTAAATTCCCTTCTATAGCACGTTTATATATATGTACATAGCTTCAAGCCCTTTTTGTTCTCCGGCAAGAATTTTAAGTTTTTTTGGTCCTCTAGCACAATATTAAATATCTTTATATCTATATATAATATATATAATATATATGGATGAGCTTGGAATTTTCAAGCTCAATTTTGTCTTTATGCAAAAAAATTGTAGAAAAGCCCCTCACTTTTTAGACATCTAATAGAAAATTATGTGGACCCTTATTTCCACAATTTTGTTACGGTTGTAAAATTTCGTTTAATTTCGTCATGCAAAATTTTTAGCTTGCAACAACAATAATACGTTTTAATTTTGTCATGAAAAATTACATTTTAATTTCTTCATGGAAAATTTTTAAGCTGCGGCAACCATCTTACTATAGCTATATTGGGAAATCGTCGCTTAATACAATGTTCATTTTGCTTTCAAATGTATAGATAGAAACTTCGGATTTTCATGCTCTTTTTGGTATCTTACGGATAATTATATAGAACACTCTCATTTTCAAAATTTGGTCATGGTTGCAAAATACCACCACGGTTGCAAAATATCGTAAACAAAATCCAATAATTCACTTTAATTTCCTTATGGAAATTTTTTAACTTCCAACAACCATCTTATAGCAGCTCTATTGAGAAATCGTTGCTTAATATTCTGTTCAGTTTATTTTCAGTATACAGATGGAAATTTCGATACCCATGCGCTTGCGCAGGGGTTCTTTCTGGTATATCTATATATTGTTATTGTTGGCTATAGTGCCCTCAAGGCAATTATTGTAATCGCAGGAAGGTGATTATGATGATTGAGGGAGAACTTATATGGATAAAACAGTCTTACCCAAAATGATAGTATGCTATCTGGTTTGTCTTTATCATCATATACATTTATTATATGGTATTATAGATCACTATTACATGTTGATAGAGCCCATAGGATTCTTGCTTGACCACTGGTATTATGATGGCAATCATATACGTGAGAGCCGGGTGGTCTATAAGCACATCCTTAAATGTCCCTAGTCGAGAAAGTATCGAGACTGGGTATCGATACTCCAGAGTAGACTAGTGTGTACTTATCGAGATCCCGACAAGGGGCGGTGGCCGGTCTCACAAGCCATTGGTGTCAGTTAGTCACCTAAGATAGTATACAGGTGCTCATTGGGTTATGAGTACACTGGACGGACTCACCAGGAACATGCTACTTAGTATTATACCTATTGTCAGATAGCAGTTCCCAGGTGACATGTGTACATGTTAGTTTGTCGACCTGAGATCGTCATTTGTCTCGTGTGAGTTCCCACTGTGTTTTGATTACTACCCTACCAAGGCTCAAAGGAGCCGTGTAAACAGGTTTTGGTTGGGTACAGTCCCGAGCCATATGGAGGTAGTGAGAGGATCGTCGGGGATTCTTCTCTCCCGATATTGGGGGTTGATGTCGCGTAGTGCACGGATGGCCATCACTAGAAATTCTTGGCCAAGATAGTCGAGAATTACTGATTTGGATCGGTAGTTTCTCGGTTGGTGATGGGCTTCATACCGACATGAAATATCGCGTTATTAGGGGTCTGACTTTATCCACCCCCTAGACCTGATATGCGATACTCTTAGACGAACATACCGGACTATACGGAGATTGTCACGAACAGGCTCGGTAGGGGTTCGGATGGGTTTGCTCGTCGGCCTTCCTTTCGCTCAATACCTGGGTAGCCGTTACGTACAGCTAGTGCTACTGACGTGCTTGTGGTTAAACCCATTGCCAGCGTATTGACGAGTCTTTAGAGTCCCACACAGAGGGTTTCTCTGCTTCGAGCGAAATAATGTAAAGGCTGTATGGTTTTACGGCAGGGTTCGATCATATATGTGCACTTGTGCATGTATCATGATTCGGACGAATAATACTAGTGGGTTTTGGTTTAAGCCGGATCCTAGTATTATATTATTGGATTATTTTCATCTCTTTGTATTCGTATTTTTCGGAATACGGATTCAGGTATGTATATACAGATGAGGGGTATTCTTGTAATTTATTACAAGATTACTTGTAGAAGATTCCACCTCATTTTTGTTTTAACCATTTTATTAAATGGTTAAATGAGGTGGAGGATGAGGTGTTCTTTGCATTTATGGAAGCATGGCTCATGGGGTGACTCATGGTTTACTATTGTTGTATGCTTGATTCATTTGTTGTGTGAATGATTGCTATGCTTCAAGGTTCACAAGACTTAGCCATTTTTTTATGGTTGCTTCATGCTCTTCACTCTCATCCTGTCTAGCTTCCTTCTTCTACCTCCACCCTAAATGTCCCATCTGTTGAGAAAGCTAGGGTGTTATGAGACATATTAATCCATCATTTGACTCTACATCCTCTAGGCTATCTAGTTTAGCAAACTAGGTACCCTAGTTACCTCGGTTTTGAGGTTGGAGCTCGAACTACAAATTCTCAGGTGGATCATCTTCGATGGAGGGAGACTGATGATCAAGCTTGACCATGGAGACCACTAGGAGCTTATGAAGATGGTAGAAGACCGAAGGACTCGGATCATTCGGTATAACCATTCTAACTCCTCTTTAGTTTGCTAGCTTATAGGTTTATGGTAGATCCGGGTTATCAGGCTGTTCTAGCGTCAGTTTATAAAAATTTTGTTCCGCAAATGGTCACGGTAGATGGCCAGGGCACTGGCATAACCTAACATGGTATCAGAGCCAACCCATAAACCCTAAACTAGCAGTTTAAACGATATTTAAAGTAACGAAACCGAAATAACTCCGAAACAAGCCAAAATATTCAAGTTTTTGTTGAAATTTTATAGTCTTCTAATTTTTTTTAAACAATTGCAGAAGACTACTCGTATTGTATCTAGAACACCATCCAAAAATGAGACACAAATTCCTTAAGAGGGCCGGCGAGATCGGACATTTTTCCGGCGTCGCCGGTTTTGTAGGGGAGTTGGGTCTTGGGTTTTTGGTGATATTCTGGAATCTTGAATATTGGGTTTTTGGTATTGTTTATTTTTGCCCAGATTGTATATTTTGTTATCTTTGGTCTTGGGGCAATACAGAGTATTTCGAAGTCGCTATTTTAACATTGTTTATAAGTTTTCAGTACATACATTACTATCTGCGACCGTGAATATCATTAGAGCGGTATAACTCATCTAACTGCTATGTCCTATTAGATGGGTTTGCGAACATGTCATTCACGTTGATGTTTTGTGTTATGCTGAGGTTGTGGTTGGATTGTCGTGGCGGATAGCCAGTGGTGCAATGGTAGTAGTACAGTTGAGATTCATTTGTAGATTTGATATTGCGGGGCGAGCGTCCGACATGTAAACTTTTGTCTCTGCCTGTTTGTATATTATTTGTTTGGGGCATGACCGGATTGAGGTCGATGTCACTTTTGTACATATTTTTTTTCATTTTCTGTATTAGGATTACCCCGCGGTGGAGTGCTCGAATAGCCGGATTCTAGAGGGTAACGGGCTTACATCTCATGGCGTTGAGACGGAGGGGGCCTCACTCTAGAATTGGTGGGCTATTCGACACATTTGTGGGGGGTACAGGTTGACCCATGGAGGGGTGCTCAAGTTACCGAATTCCATGAAGTGCTGGGTGGCCCATTCACTTTGTTGATTGGGGTTGCCTCACTTCTGGGATTGGCGGATAACTTTCCGCGCTTGTAGGGGTCCAGGTTTTCATTGCACAGGCTATCCACACGACAGGGAATGTCAGGTCTCATTCGCGGCTCAAATGAAACCCGAAGCTCCAAGATTATCCACCATTCTGTGTTGCTTGCTGAGATTCTGTGATGTTGCTTATATCATGCCTGGGACAAATGTTTTATATATTTATATATATACTAGTAGATGTTGTATATGTTTTGCATCCGCGCCAGTCCAGCCCCCGCTATGCCTTTAGTTAAATAACCTAACGGTGCATGACGGAACCCCGTAGCGAATGCGGATGGCATATATGTACATTGTATTTTCGTTCTTTTCTGGTGTGATATGGATTAATTGATGGGACTGCATTAATTCTGATTAATGCAAGGAAAACAAACCTATATGATGTTGTTGGAACCAAGTTTTTAAAAACTGACATTACAGACGTTTCCTTTTGCTTTGCACAGTAGTATTCGGTTATGAATATCCAACACCTCATTCGACGAGGCAAGAGCCGAGATCCCTTCATCGGGAGTGACCTCTTGAGC
The DNA here is from genome assembly GCA_030015575.1 of Agapanthus africanus. NCBI lineage: Eukaryota > Viridiplantae > Streptophyta > Magnoliopsida > Asparagales > Amaryllidaceae > Agapanthus > Agapanthus africanus. Next base: position 189,093,515 of record JASDDO010000028.1, read on the forward strand.
AAAAGTTTGCGTCATCGTAATAACTTCACTATAGTCGATTCTTTTGCTTTGCATCGTGGTATTCAGTTAGGAATATCCTGCACCTCATTCGATGAGGAAAGAGCCGAGATCCCTTGATAGGGAGTGACCTCTTTAGCAAAAGTTTGCGCCACTATATATTTGTAAAAGCACTCGGCTCCTTCAACGATATCGAGTTCATTACGTTAAAGGTTTTTCGTAAAAAACCAGCCGTAGACCTCCGTCATTTCAGACGGGTACCACCTAGTATTCATGCTATGTTTGTTGGCAAGCGTCAAGATATAGTGAACGGTAGCTGAGTAATATTTATCTGTTGCATGGATATGCGATTGATCGAGACAGTCGTACAGCTTTGTTGGCAAGCGTCAAGAGTTTGTGCGGATGGGTTCAAGTTAATTCAGGACAATGACGGATTGAACCTGACTAGTGACATATAACTTGTTGGCAAGCGTCAAGGTTATAGGTCGTTAGGGGTAAAAACCACATCGGGAGTTTCAAACATACAGGAAACTTGCCAGGCATGCGCATAACTTCTGGAGTGTGGTGACTTGAGTGGCTTCCATCAAGTTATCATGCGATGATAGTTGGATCCCGATTCCCACTGATGAGTAGGTGTTACTCATTGAGTGATTTTAGATGATCCTGACTAATTATCTTTTAGGGTTTGAAGGAGAATTCGAGGAAACAGTGGGAGCCATCTTGATTAGATAAAGTGATTAACCAATCTAATCTAGATTAGAGTGCATACTGAGTGTTTCTTTTCTCTCTCTCTCTTTGGCAGCGACCATGGCTTGACCTTAAAAAAAAACTTATGACCCAAGTTAACCGAACTTTCTTAAAAACATTTTGGCTTTTGGATTGTCATTTAGTCGCATATATTATTGCCGCTCCTACATCCCCTTTGCATTTCTCCAGAACATTCTGTATCACTACGAAGATCCATATTTCTTAGATATGCCATCATATAGTTACATACGAACTCGAAGGAACTTGTTCCAGTTCGAGAATGGTTTCTGGTTCTGGAGAAATTAAATAGGATTATTCGGTTGTCTTTTATCTTTACATTCTCTTAGGTTGTGAGGGCTCCTGGTATTAGGAGAGTACATCTATTGCGCTTATTGGATAGCCTTCTTTCAAACCATAGGCAGGTGCCAAAAGGTAGGTGTTTACCACCGAAAACGGAGACAGATCGCGTAGGTCGTCTTTCCTGAATTTGAGGGCAGATGTTATTTGGATTTATCCGTCCACCTCTCTAAAGATGCCAAGTTGATTTATGGCACCGTATATCGAAGGTTTGGACGGATGCGGCCATTGTAGCGCGACTTTGTTAGATTCCCTCTTATTTGCGAGGGTTTTTTTGATTGTGAGGACGCTCTTTCCTGCATGCGCAAGCCCCTGCAGTTAATTACGTTATCGCATCACGATAACCACTTTCTCCTGCTCCAGAAGTTCACTTCGTGTCGTGTGTGTTTGTTTTATTTTTGGTTGCACGTAGATTGTATACGGAGACTAATTTATGTTGTCGCCCATAGGGCGTGGATTAGTCTAAATCCGTATATCTTAGATTTGGGTTTGGGTTAATTTAAGGTTCATTAATCTCGTTTGAGATTAAGATTAACTTAAATTTTTTTTGTTAAGGATACGTTAGTCCAATTTGAGACTAAGATCTACTTAACAGGGTTTTAGGATCATTCAGATCCAACAAAAGAGCATTTGGGCTCTATTGTTTTAGTTTAAGGATGTTACGGTCCGTTGTCAGTTTAAGGACGTTTCGGTCCGTAGATCATCATTTTATGCCCGTGTATTTATTACGTGACGGGATGCATGGCGATTATGTTGGATACACCTATTTGAGGGTGTGGCTTGGTTTAAGGTGTGCACGTTAGCTTGGGAAGTGCACCCAAAAGCAGTTGGTTGTTGGGATCCGCCACCTCTCTGAAGACGTTGAGGAATTACAACGACACGCGTCAGAGGTATGGAGAGATGTACCCTTGAACCAATTCCCGTGTCTGAGGAAAGAGATCATGGTGGACCATCTAAGAATCATTAGCCGTTTTTGGTGGACTAAGATTAACTTAGGAAATGTGGGATGCACATCATTTTAGATATCATGAATCTGAATTAGGGACCTAACCAACTTGGGCTTGACCCACTCTGTTTTTTTTATTTGAAAGAAGTGCTAAGCACTGGTTTGGGCTCAGTCCCCTTTTCTTGCAAAAAGTGCTGAGCACTTATGTGAGTTCTGACCCTCACACTTTACTCTCTCTTTTCTTTTGTCTTTATATGGAGTGCTGAGCATTTTTTATGGCGCCCACGTGCGAAGCATGTGAGGCGCTAGGCGCTGAATGATGAGTGTCAAGCACATTATGTTCTGTGGCGCCTGTATGAGGGTCACGTAAGGCACTGGGCACTGAGCGCCAGCCACTGAGTGCTAAGCACTCTTTATTTTATGGCACCCATGTGAGGGGAACGTGGGGCGCTGAGCGCCAGCCACTGAGTGCTAAGCACTCTTTATTTTATGGCGCCCACATGAGGGGCATGTGAGCCGTTGGGCGCTGAGCGCCGCCCACTGAGTGCTAAGCACTCTTTATTTTATGGCGCCCACGTGAGGCGCACGTGGGGCGCTGGACGACATCCACTGAGTGCTAAGAACTCTTGAGTTTTCTTTCTTTTTTTTGAATGATCCACATGATGTTTATCTAATTTTATTTACCTAAAATTTCCAAGAAGAGGGTTCTTCTTTCTCGAGAATTTAATTCTATGTTCTTTCGAAGCTTTTTCTTTTTTTTTTCTCAAAACTTATAGGAGGTTCCTTTTTTCAGACTTGAAGTCTTGGGCCCTATATATAGTAGAGGCAGGTCTGTTGATTAGTTGAACAAATCTCTCATTGAGAGATCCTAATTGATTTGGGGATTTTCCCCACAGTTGGATCTTCGATCCAAGAACTTCTGTTTTACAGAAGATATTTTTCTTGTTTTTAACAATATTAGGGAAATATTTTCCCATACAGAATTTATTCTGTAGCTCGGTGATTCTTTGATCACCATTGGATTTTTAATCCAACGGTAATCTGTTTTACAGAGAGTAATCTTTCTTGTTTAGAAAGATTTGAAGAATATTTTCTCAACAGAATTTAATTATGCATTCTGATGATTTATCATCTCCGTTGGATTTTTGATCCAACAGCTCTGTTTAACAGAGAGTAGAATTTAATTCTACCAGGCGCCGGCTGTAACAACCCTAATTTTCCTATACAATTTTTTTCAAATATTTTTTTCAAAATCTATAAAGGGGTATTTTAGCCTGAGCACAAAATATAAGTAGTTATTTTGCTTTTTAATTACAAGTTAAAAGAATGTAACAACTCTATTTTTAGTGTACAAAATTTGCTTATAAATTAATGTATACTTGGGGTATTTACATTTACTGTTATTACTTTAAGTAATTAATTAGCTCCATAATTACAAGAAGGAGCTTGTAGCTCATTAGTAATACCTTTCACTGCTGAACCAAGCCACCAGAATTCAAATCCCATACCCCACATTATTTTTAATATTGATTTTTTTAAAACCTTTAGAATACCAAGGGTTTACACGTGCATATCTCACAAAACCCCACTACACCCAAAAATGTAACATTGCCAGAGGTTAGATGAACCGTCAGGGGGATCCCGGCCGCCTGACTCGGCCGGGAATCGGCCAAATCGGCCTCGTCTCAGCCGACTCAGTCCTCCGACCGAGTCACGGCCGAGTCGGCCGATTCCGGTGTTGACCCCAACATGAAAATTGTGTCTTTTCACATTCCCTATGCACCTGCAAAATTTTAGCCTCAGACCATTTCCAGAGCTCTTTTAAAACCCCAATTACTCCACTTTTAATACATTTTTAATACATTTTATCACATTTTTCATTTTAACCTTTCACCTACCCTAATCTTAGCCTAACCCTATAAATACCACCCCTACCCTCTACCCTCTCACCCCAAATTCTGAGCCAACTCTCTAAAATTTCCAAGAAACTTGTGTACTTTGAAAACGAGTACGAAGTGAAGCTACGGCGAAATTCCCGGCGAAATTCCGGCGATCGTTCTAGGAGCCCTCGACGACGAAGCGATGCACCGGCGATTCCTCTCCTTCCATCTCACTCTCGTTATTTTCTAAAACTCGTAAGTCCCATTTTCTATCTCTCTTTTCAATTTAAAAAAATACGGATTTACAAAACCCGACGGAATCGGAACAAATCTGATTTTCGATTCGGTTTCTTATAAAACTTCTCCTCTCGTTAATACAATTATACTTAAACTCTCTCATGTTGACTATTAAACACCAATCAACCAAATTAATCAAGTTTCATTTCATAAAATGATGGTTATTTCAATTTATCGTATTTTTCACTTAAATACCACATTATTTCAATTCTACATTTAACCCCATTAAACTTGCTATACCTTTAAGTAGATCACGAGATAACGACCTACCTCCTCACACAATCACATGCAACATAACACGATACCCTCGAGAACTTAGAATACAGAAAAACAAACATTTTCATTTAAATACCATTTACTTAATAAAACCATTTCGAAAAGATTTAGTATTGATACATCTTTACAAATAAATACCACTTATTATGAAAATAGGATAAGGTTGTGGGCATTCAGTCGTTTATCTAAAACTGACTTTGTGGTGTCTAGGCTAGACAAGTGAGAAAGGTAACTTTAAAAGGCCCGTCTCACGGTGATTCGTGAGCGGATCCCTCCTTTCTTCACTTGTACTTACCTGGCCATAATTGGCGGTGAAGAGGCGATTTGAGGTATCTCACAACTTGTCACTTTGAACCAGTTAGGAGTAGTCTAGTTGGCTTAGGAGGCCCTAGAACATAGAATACGGGAAAATGACACTTTTTCATTTAAATACCATAATTAATAAAAACCGTTTTCCTTAACGTTTAGTATTTATGAAAATCTTTGCAAAGCGCTGCTACAACCCATTTGGGGAACCCATTCGGGATGGTGCGGATTATCGCACATACTCGGGCTTAATAGTGCGAGATTCAGACCTCCGCAAGGAGCATTCGGTCTCGAAAGATTTAAAATATGACATCTTAAGAAAACGAGATTTCTAGAATATAATAGATATATACAAAAACTATTTTCATATAAATATATGTATATGTAACATAAGCATATATATTTTTAAAGTATTATAAATATTCCACCTTTTCTACAATATCATAAGAATCAATTTTACACTAAAATACCATGAATTCCATACAAATCAATATTACAAATAAATACCTTTATTTTTAAAATTAGGATATTTTCATTAGAAATATCACAATATAAAAGCCACATTCATTACAACTCTAAAGAAGAATAATAAATGCTTGGGGTGTATTTTGAAAAGTATATAAAAAGTATTTTTACATAAAACCCTCTCAAGTTCGATAATTTACCCTAAGGACTCTAGTAAATATAGGTAAGTGGGACCAATCTCTTGAGCCTCAGGGAGCCGGAGAAGTGGGTGCTTTCCTATCTATGGTAGACAACTTAACAACGGTGTTATCAATACGGTAATCGTCTTTGAAAAAAAATACACGAAAGGTTACCGATAACATCAAAATAATCAGGATTTCAATTTACTTTTCTAACTGTCTGACTCAGATGAGTTTCATTATAATCTGACTTGAATATGATTCAAGTACAATTTACAATTTACAATCTAAAATCTACAATCTACAAATTACAATTTACAATATTACAATTCAATATGAATTCATGAATCCATGAATCCATGAATCCAATTATCAATCTATACAACTTGACTGAACCAAACCATGGATATACATTTCATTTACATGCTTCTCCAGTTATTCCATTTACATGATTCTACGGTTACATCCGTTTACTGATATCATGGTTTCGGTCAGTCATCCAATTATACAATCAATACAATTTACAATACAATACAATACAAACAAGACACTACGGGGTTTAAGGGGTAGATTGGTACGGAAGGTGTTAAAAGCGGCACGAGATTGTAAGACTTAATACACCTAACATGAATCCAGTTGCTGTTGTACCGTGGCACAAACGGTTCCTTGTACTATACTTGCCTCTAGTCTCTGGCATATAGAGACTCCTCTCGTATACACTGGCATTTTCTATACCAAGTTACAAACAACAACGTTAATACAACATTACAACAAGATAATACAACTTTAAAAGATACCTCCTTATTCTGTCTATTCTACTTTTCCTCTTATTTTTGGGACTTACCGAGCGACCTGTTCGCTGACGACATTCTCTTTCTTTCTTCTTTGAATGTCGTCAGGTAATTTGGACACGTCAGAGATCAAGCCTACTGCTGAAGACTTGGATCAGTTTGCTGAAGACCCAGCGCTTTAGTTTCATTGTACATATTTCCTTTCAGTACTTTACATTCCTGTTATGCCATTGTTTAGGCATCGCTTTTATTTCAGTTGTATTTACTTTTCATGCATTGTACAAAACAATGTTAATAAATAAAGTTGTTGTTCAGTTTATATATCTTGTCTCTTGTGTATTTACTTTATATAGCTTAGTTACGCTTAGCGTATTTACTTCACAGTAAATACATAGCGGGACAGTCCCATCCCCTTCGCCGTACACCGGGAAGCGGGGCGTGACAGGTTTTGTTGGTGGCCCATGCAGGTCAGAGCTGTATAGAACCATACTATGCAGTTCTGTTCTGCGTGAACAACCTAAACAATATAACACAAGAACCAGCAACTAAAACATTCTTTACAATCCATATTCCTTGAATCTTATCAATTTCATAGTCCTTGAATCATATACTTTGAATCTGTCCTAACCTAAAATTTTTCTTCAAGGTTATGGATTCACCAAACAACACAAGCGCCAACTTCAACAACATTCCACCTCCACTACCCATTGTGCCTACTGTTCCTGCTCCACCCACAGAGCAAACAGTTCTGCTTGAGGCAATCCGCAGCCTCCTTGAGGGACATCAACAACTCCTGAACCGTCCCGAGACTGACGCACCTGGGGTAAAGAAATTCATGGCTTTACATCCCAAGAAGTTCTTCGAAAAGGGAAGCCCATTTGAAGCTAAGAAATGGGCACAAAACATAGACGATGATCTGGCGGCAGCACAAGTGCCAGACATAGCTTGGGTCCGTGTGGCGAAACTGCAGCTCACGGACAATGCTCGCAACTGGTGGAAGGCGGAAGAAAGCCGTCTTGAACAGCATATTGAATGGAAGACTTTTCGCGATAAGTTCGACGTGAAGTGCTTCCCTATGACTGCCAGGTTTGCCATGGAACAGCAGTTCATTCATCTACAACAAGGTTTGATGTGGGACAAGTCAGTAGATGAGTATGACGCTGAATTCACCATGCTAAGTCGGTAAGATATGTCACAATAGTTCAATTTTTAAATATCACATACTACACAGCTAACACAATCCTTTAAACAGATTCATGACACACTTGATACCGACGGATGATATCAGAGCCCATCGTTTTCAACAAGATTTGGACACGGAAATTCAAGCTGCACTAGCCACAGGGAAATTTCCGACTCATGAAGATGCTCTGGAAGCTGCCCGCAGTTATAAGGCAGTGATAAAAGCGAGGGGCAGACCTCAGTCTGCAGGAGTTAAGCACCCTGCCAACCAGATGGTAGGAGGAGCCTCGTCCAGACCACCTTTTGTGTCAAGACGTCCGGGAGCATCAATCAACAGGCCCAGCCTAGCCTTTTGTATTTACTGCAAGAGAAATGGGCATCTGGCGAAAGATTGCCAGCGTGCGAACAACCTTTGCTTGATCTGCGGCTCAGCTGCTCATGGTATTGGGTCTTGTCCTCATAAACAAAATCCAATTGCTGCACCCAGGCCAGCAAACAATTACCCACAGCGCCCAGCCATCCAAGCACCTGCTCCAAGACTTGCACTACCTGCACCACCCAGAGGACCACAAGCTGCACCACCTCCTCGTCAGTTCCATCAAGCTCAAAGGAACGTTCCGAGGAATGCTCCTCAAGCCAGGAGGAATGTACCAAGGCGCCAGGCTTTCACGATGACCGTGGAAGAAGCTGAGGCCACTGGCCAAGTTATCACTGCTAAACTTTTCTTCTCAAACCTTTCTTTTCAATCTTGTTACTTATTTACATACTTTTCTCTATATCTAAAACATATCCCACATACCTTAGGTACAATCTTAGTAGACTCACTACCTGCACTAGCACTATTTGATACTGGAGCATCTCACTGGTTTATGTCGTAACGGTTCGTCCGAACCCATACGATTCCAGTCTCACCGCTTGTATCCAGCTGGAATGTCAGTTCAGGAAATGGCGTTCTAAAGGCAACCATGGGATACAGCTTGTGTCTAGTCGTTGTCTGCAGCAGAGAGTTTTATGCTGACTTCAAAGTGCTGGACATACCGAACATCGATGTGGTTCTAGGAATGGATTGACTTGGAACTTTTTACCATCGACTGTCGTCAAAAGAGGGTAGTATTCGATATTCCAGACCACCCGGTCTTTTATTTCAAAAGCGGAGACCGTACCCTGGAGCCAAGTATCTACAAAGCGAAGCCAAGGGAAGCAGTAGTTGCAGCAGCTCAAGCGGAGGAAGAATCAAGATCAGATGTAGTTCGAGAGTTCGACGATGTATTTCCTGACTATATATGAGGTTTACCTCCCGATCGAGCTCTTGAATTCAGTATTGATTTAGTACCAGGAGCACAACCGGTGATCAAAGCACCTTATAGACTAAGTTCGGAAGGTTTGAAGGAAGTCCAGTTGGACGAATTATTGGCGAAAGGATGGATTTGTCCCAGCACTTCAAGTTGGGGATCACCTGTACTACTTGTGAAGAAGAAGGAAGGTTCATACAGAATGTGCATCGATTATAGAGTCTTGAACGAAGTCACGATAAAGAACAAATATCCACTTCCGCGCATCGACGATTTATTCGATCAGCTAAGTGGTTCTTGTGTGTTCTCTAAATTAGATCTTCGTTCAGGTTATCATCAGGTGAAGGTCAAGGAAGCTGATATTCATAAAACAGCTTTCAGAACTCGTTATGGACATTACGAATTTCTAGTGATGCCATTTGGAGTGACCAACGCACCAGCAATATTCATGAACCTAATGAATCAAGTTTTCCGGGAGTACTTAGACAAGTTTGTTGTCATCTTCATCGACGACATCCTGGTGTATTCTAACAGTCGGAAAGAGCATACAGAGCACCTACGAATTGTCCTGGAAACTCTTCGACAACACCAGCTCTATGCCAAGTACAGCAAATGCGAGTTTTGGCTAAAGCAAGTTGGTTTTCTTGGACATATCGTATCAGGAGAAGGAATCTCGGTGGATCCAGCGAAAGTTTCAGCAGTTAGCGAATGGCCTATACCAAAGTCAGTGAAGGGCATTCGAAATTTCTTGGGTTTAGCTGGATATTAAAGAAGGTTCATTGAAGGCTTTTCAAAGATAGCAGCACCCCTGACCAAGCTCACACGTAAAGATGAAGATTTTGTGTGGTCAGAAGCATGCGGACAAGTTTTCGTAGAACTCAAGTCAAGGTTGACATCAGCACCTATTCTCATCATACCGGATCAATCTGGAGGATTCGAAGTGCATTGTGATGCATCCGGTAAGGGATTAAGATGTGTTCTACATCAGTGCGGTAAAGTTGTGGCTTATGCTTCAAGACAACTGAAGATTCATGAGCGCAATTATCCGACGCGTGACCTGGAGTTGGTAGCCGTCATCTTTACTCTCAAGATTTGGCGCTATTATTTACTTGGTGAATGAGTGAACATCTACACAGATCATAAGAGCCTGAAGTACGTGTTTACTCAGAAGGAGTTGAATATACGACAGAGAAGATGGTTAGAACTCATGGCGGACTTTGATATCAACTTGCAATATCACCCAGGGAAGGTGAATGTGGTACCTGATGCACTTAGTCGCCAACCATTATCGATGAATCTCACCGCTCAGTGGAAGCTTCAACAAGACTTGCATCAGATGGAGATTGAAGTAGTCATGCCAGGTAATGTTTCAAGTTTGATGAATTTACAAGTTCAATCAACCATTGTTAATTAGATCAAAACAGCTCAAGCAAGTGATGCTAAGTTGCAAAAGATCATAGAACAAGTGGAGAATGGACTCAGAACAGACTTCATCATCCATGAAGACGGATCTTTGAGATACGACAGCAGATTATGTATACCAAAAGGTCCTGTACGGGAAGAGTTAATGAAAGAAGCTCACAGCTCTCCCTACTCAGTACATCCTGGAGGTACCAAAATGTACAAAGATCTACGTCAGAATTATTGGTGGCATGTAATGAAGCGTGAAGTAGCCAGAAGCGTCGCAAAATGTTTGGTATGTCAGCAAGTAAAGGCTGAACATCACAGGACAGCTGGACTACTTCAACCGTTACCCATCGCAGAATGGAAGTGGTAACACATCACGATGGATTTTGTGACTTCTCTTTCTCGCAGCACAAAGGATAACGATGCCGTATGGGTCATTGTGGATCGACTCACAAAGTTGGTGTAACATTTCAAAAAAATAAAATATTATTTTTGGGAATTTTTATAATTTAATATTATTTTTAATGAATATTTTAATATTTCGGTATAATTAAATACCGATAAATTGGGGAAATTTTTTGAAAATTATAGAAATTACTAAAAGAGGGTGTTTTATATGAATTATGCAATTTTTAAGTTTTTATGATTAATTATATGCTAATTTAGTGCTAATCGCGATTAAAAATCGCTAATCGGATTTTTAGCATATTTGTGCAAAACATGCACCATATCTTTTTTTGACTTGTTACATATTCTTATGGCTTTTCTACATGTTTTATATTATGGTTGTTGAATTATTAGAGAGGGAAAAAGAAAAGAAAAGAAAAAGGAAAAGAGTATTATAATAGGTATGGGTGAGAGAGAGAGAGGTGAGAGTTTACCTTTGACCTAAGTCTTGGCCATTCCTCATCATTTCCCTTCACTCATTCCCTCTCCCCTCCTCTTGTTGCTGCTGCTGCTACACATCCCCCCTCCTCTATCTTCAAGCCATAAAACTCCATGAAAATCAACTCAAAACCCAAATCCTATTTCACAAAAAAGATGCACAAGTTCACTAGCTACCCCATGGACCAAGAAAGAGAAGATTTTGAGAACTTTGAGCAACTCAAGAATTTTCTTGAGTTGCCAAATAAGATAATTTCTGAACCTTTAGCTTAGTATTTGCATTACTTTTACCCCCATGTTAGAATAGAATCGATTTCGTGTGGTTTGGGTGAACTTTGAGAATTCTAGTTAGGATTATTGGAAATTGAGAGTTGTGATGTGAAATTGAGCTCAGTAGAGACCACACAAACCCCCTAGTGCTAGAATTCAGGCCTAAACCAGAGACTAGAACCCCGGAATATGGATTTAGAAAAGCCGATATCGGAAGATTTTGAATTCTGTGGATGTAAAATGGAATCTGCTATCATCCCGAGACTCTGAAAATTATTTTGTAAGGACAGTGATACATGCAGGCACCTAAGAAGCTACCAACAAAACCCTAGCCCCTAACCCCCAACCATGGCCGCAAATAAATCCATTCTGGCCGCAAATTGCGGCCAGACCAGTGAGGTTTTGGCTCGTTTTTGTTTTGTGGCTTTGTCTCCAGTAAAATTGACCCTTGGTATATGCAAAATTATCTGATTTGACCTGAATCTGGGACCTTTTTCCTAAGTTGCTGTTTTGATTCAGAGTTTCGTTTTGTCTATTTTAAATTCTGGATTTCTAGTATTGTGTTGTACCTCGATCACTTGACGTTTGTACGACGATATCGAGGGTTGTTTGATGGTTTTGAAAGCGTAGTCCATAGGTTCTAACCTATAGGCCTTAGCGCGTCGTTTGGTTTTCTCGATGTGATTTTAAGATGCTTTTGCAATTGTGTTACCTTGTAGGTATCTTCTCGAGGGCTTCATACGAGGAAGAAGATGAAGGCGACATCGACACCAACACGCAGGATGCAAAGTGAGTAGATTATATCTACGGGGGAAATCGGGTGGATGGCGTATAGCACCCCCGCAGTTCGATGTCTAGTATACTATATATACTATATATATATATGATAGCTTATAGTGTGTCGTGGATATTTGAGATGAGATTAGGTGTACTATAGTTAGATTAGGGCGTAAAAGTAAACTAGTATAGTTCTTAGTTGCGAACCCTAGAATAGGTTTACACCCACACGCACACACATGCTTACTTGTTATAGTTATACCTAGATGATGAGAATAGTGGATGATATTGGGAGATGAGTCGATGAGATTGGGCATAGTGCCATGAGATCGGCGATATATTGTGATTCGTATTTGGGATATGACATATGATTTTAGCGGGCCTTTGGACGTGTGTTTTACACACGCATTCATATTTACCTAGATGGTATCGATTTTGTACTAGACTTAAATCAGTACCCCAGATCATGAGATATGATGATAAGGATGGCTGATAATTGATGAGAGGAATGTGATATTGACCCGTACCTAGCTTTTGGGATGCCGAACGATAATTTACCGTACGAGCTTCATATTGATGATAGATCCGCACTCATGACTCGAGGATGTCATATGATATTGTATCGTACGCGGTACCTTTGAGGCGGGATCACCGACTATTATACTTATATATATATATATATATATATATATCGACTCAGATTTAGGTGGTTTTCATATCCCTCCTGATTGACTTGTTAGTTAGAGCTGTAGTTTTGCTAGTAGATGTTAGGCTAGGTTGATGTCATACCTATTTCAAAAACTAACGAATCGGGAGTATTTTAAAGATAGGCAAAGAGATTCTACGGATATTTTCAAAAGACGCATCTTTTCTTAAAACACCGTAGTCCTTTGTTTCCTGATTTAAAATCAGGAAAGCTTATGAAGAAGGTATCACGTGCTAGCACGTGACCAGCAGTCACGTGTTGGCATGTGACATTTGAAAGCAGCGGACTCATTCTCTGATTAAATCAAGAAAAAGGCTCCAGACGAGGGTCATGTGCTCACACGTGACCAGGGGTCACGTGGTGGCACGTGACGGCTAAGCAGCGGCCAGAAGACAGAGCGCAAAAAGAAGAAGAAAGCTCGTTCCAGGGGGTCACTTGCCTACACGTGACCAGGGGTCACGTGCCTATACGTGACCAGGGGTCACGTGCCTACACGTGACCAGGGGTCACGTGGCCACACGTGACCGGCTTTCAAAGCCTATTTATTTAACAGAATTAAATTCTGAACAGCATTTCAAATCTTTCCAAAGGAAAATGATTATTTGGAACCGATTGGACTAAAGATTTAAAGGTGATTAAATATCACCTATCTATGGAAAAATCTTGAACTTGGAAAGATTTCCCCTTTAAAATCTAACTGAAATAACAAAGGGAATTCTCTGGATTTAAAATCCAATGGTGAATAAAATTCACCTAATAATCCAAAGGACCAGATGAATGATGAATGCAAATTAAATCTCTGAATAAATACAAATCAAATCCCTCAATGAAAGATTCATCAAAGCTAATTGATTCTGCTTCTTCTCCTATAAATAGGATCCAAGAGAGACACAGAGATAGAGAGAGAAAAAAAAGGATAGAAAAAGAGAAAGATAGAGCCTTGAGACTCTGGAAGAATTCGATCTTCTGCAGAAGAAATCCTAGGTAAGAAAGGGAAGGCCCTTAAAAGAGAATTTAATTCTCAAAAGAGTTTAACTCTTAAAAAGAAGAACATAGTTCTCTCTTTAGTGGAGGATCTGCAAAGTGCACATCTTCCCTTGAATTGAGAATTTAATTCTCATTGGGTTGAGATCCTGCCATGCAGATCCAAAGTATAGAGAGGGAATGGAAGTTTGAGAATTTAATTCTCACAAAATTATAGGAATTTAATTCCTTTAAGATAAAATTAGGGTTTGACCCTATGTTATAGGAATTTAATTCCTTCAGAATGAACAGAATCAGGGTTTAACCCTAGTTAAGAACTTAGTTCTGTCAAAATAATAGGAATTTAATTCCCTTAAGAAAGAAGAAATTAGGGTTTCACCCTATGACAGAATCTAATCCCTCAGAATATAAATTAGGGTTCAACCCTATCTAAGAGTAATTCTCTAAAGAAAGAGGGAATTTAGTTCTTTTAAAGTTATTATCAGGGTTTAACCCTATGACAGAACTCAATTCTTCACATATATGAGGAATTTAATTCTTACAGAAAATTCAGAGTTCAACTCTATCCCAGAATATAAATCTTCAGAAGGAAATAGGAATTTAATTCCTCTAAAGTTTATTGTTAGGGTTCAACCCTGCGAAGAATTTAATTCTTAAAGAGATTAACAGATCTTTTAAAAATATACAAAGAGGCAGGGTCACGTGCTACCATGTGACCCCCGAAAAGATCCACAGAGAAGGGCCTTTGAGGCAATGCCTCACGTGACCCACGTGACCCTTGGCAGAAGGTTTAACATACAAGCATTTAAATGCCCATCACGTGATGGCACGCGATGCTCCAAAATATGCAATATCCTCAGCAGAACAAATGAAGGGAGGGCGCCCTCGCGTGCTACCACGTGACCCCTCTTGCCTCAGGGTTTAACACTAAATTGGAACCTCTGAATCCAGTGTTTAACACCGTTTGGCCTTAGTGTTCAACACTAATTAAAGAATTTTATTTGCAGTGTTTAAACACTGAATTTCTTAGTGTTTAACACTAAATTAAACCCCTGTTAACAGAGCTTAATATTAACTACCTTAGCGTTCAATACTAAATTAAAATCTCTGTCACCAGTCTTTAACACTGGTTATTCTTAGTGTTTAACACTAATTTGAGATCTCTGTTGCTAGTGTTTGACACTGATTTGCTCTAGTGTTTAACACTAATTTGAACCCCCTGTTGCTGGTGTTTAACACCAACTGTCTTTAGTGTTAAAACACTAACTTGTTCCCAGTGTTCAACACTGCTGATTTTTAGTGTTTAACACTAACTTTAGCCCAATTGGCTAAATGGCCAGAGGCAAAGCCTCTCCTTCAATGGACCAATAGGAAGCCAATATTCCAAACATGATTGGACTTAGTCCAAGATGGCCATAAGTCCTCAATTCAAACTTAACTGGGCTGATGGGCTCATAACATAATTAATTGGTCTTGGTCCCAAGCTGGACCAAAGACTGTTTAATCTACCTTGGTTTAAGAGTACATCTCTTCACTCCTTTGATACTTGGCGTTGTAATCCCTCGACGTCTTCAATGAGGTGACGGGTCCCGATGACCACACATTGATACGGACTGTGGGGTCCTTAAACTCATGGACTATGAGGTCCTTAACTTTGACCGAGATGTCTTAAAACTAACTTTGGACTGTGGAGTCCTTAAATCCATGGACTATGACGTCCTTAACCTTGACCGAGATGTCTTAAAACTAACTTTGGACCGTGGAGTCCTTAAATCCACGGACTATGAGGTCCTTAACCTTGACCGCAACGTCTTAAAACTGACATTGGACCGCAATGTCCTTAAACTACCTATGGACCGCAACGTCCTTAAACTACCTATTGACCGCAACGTCTTAAAACTAACATTGGACCGCAATGTTCTTAAACTACCTATAGACCGCAACGTCCTTAAACTACCTATTGACCGCAACGTCACTAAACTAAACAACAGGGCTCCCTTAATGGCTCTATTGTTGGATCTAAACGATCCCGTTAAGTCGATCTTAGTCTAAAAACTAGACTAACGTGTCCTTAACAAACGTTTAAGTCGATCTTAGTCTCCAATGAGGCTAATGTATCCTTAAACCCAAACCCCCAAACCCAAATCTAAGATAATACGGATTTGGATTAGTCCACGCCCTACGGGCGACGGCATAACTCAGTCTCCGTATACAATCCACAGGCAACCAAACATAAAATAAACACACACGACACGAAGTGACCATCTGGAGAAGGAGAAAGTGGTTACCGCGATGCGGTAGCGTAATTAACTGCAGGGGCTTGCGCCTACAGGGAAGAGCGTCCCCACAATCAAAAACCCCTCAAGCGAGGGGAATCTGACGAAGTCTGCTACATCGGACACATCCGTTTAAACCTTCGATATACGGTGCCATAAATAAACTTGGCATATTCGGAGAGGTAGACGGATAACACCAATTAGCATCTGCCCCGAACCTCAGGTGAGACGACCACACGTCGCGCCGCCGTTCGGAGGGGAACAGATTCTGGCACGCCCGGTGGGACCTTTTCCTCTTTCTACTCTACACTTCGTGTGTCGTGATTCGCGAACCAATCGCGGTTTGCTAATGGTTGCCCTTGGGTTTCGAAGTACTAAGATTTGGTGTTTCGTTTGCTACAGAAAGCAAAGAATCAATGGCTTCCACTTGTGCGACATGCTCCAACTGCAATTGCAACCAACGCTCTGCCTCGCCAGGAGGTATAGCCTACGGACCCCAAGCTGCTTCGCTGTTCACAATCCCCGTGGAACAGGTCACTCAAGCCACCACATGGTTGTTTTTTGGGACCATGCTCCCGCCAACAAGCTTCACCGCTCCTGTGCTGACAACGAAAGCTCCCAAGAAGTCGGTCTTTGATCGGCTTACCCCTGCCGTGGCCCCTCTCAACGGGACGCCCAACACCATTGCCTCGGTCTTCTCCAGACTAGGCCAGAGCTCCTGTGAAACCGCAATGGGGCCTGTAATCCTAAAGAAGGCTGCTCCTGAGAAAATAACCAGTCCTTCTCCTGAAGTCGTCAAGGCGGCTTCCCCTGCCAAAAAGTCAGTCTTTACAAGATTGACTGTTCCAGCTCCCGCTCCTGCTACCTAAAGGACATCAGTCATTAACAGGCTGACACCAGCAGTGACCCCCCGCATACACAGGGGGAAAGACGAGGCTATCGCCATCACCGAGCCGATGCCATCAGCACGACACGCTCGACGTCGTTACTGGCACCGAGTGAGAAATGCCGGAGGAAACTCCCCTTCTGGGCTAACTCCTCCAGCCCCGACGACAGAAGTTAATGCTGCTGTTCCAATCGGGAACAGCTTTGAGATGCTAAATAAGGTGCGTAGGAATTCTCCTACCGCGGTGCTAAAGAGGTCTCCCCCTCCGCTGAAAAGGGCTATAGAAGTGAAGCCAGAACAACTCCAATCTCCTCAACGGCTGTCCTCCTGAATCTATGAAGTCTGGCGGCAGACCCGAGACTCGGTGATCGATCCAAATTTCTCCCGCCAGCACAAGAAGCTGAAATCCAACAGGAAGTCAGTCGCCAGGCTAAGCCACGAAAACCTGTCTGGGTGCCCACCTCAACGGCGCCTTCAATTTCCACTGCTCATAAAAAGAGGAAGCCAGAGAAGATCCCCCAGCCTGCAATGAGAGCTAAAGGCACTAAGCCCAGACACCCTAAGTCTGGGAGCATGATGGTCCATACCGTATACATGGCGTCAGGAAAGGAAGACAGCCGTGCGTCTACAGGTCATAGACCGCTTACACGGTCAGTGACCAAGGCGTAGGGGCAGCAATAGAAGCTCCAAGAGATGATGAATGCTATGGCCGCACTTACCGGGCCAAAAGAAAACCCAGAAACGTCCTCGGATGAACGCCAGGAGGAAGAAACCGACGCCGAATTCCTTCGCCGAATATTGGAGAAGAAGGACAAAGAGGCTGCTGAACAAGCAGCCAACATACAGCGTATGGGCCTTCTCTTCCAAGATATGATAGGGATGATGATACAACAAGATCTTCCGGCTGAAGAGCCCCCGATCGTCCTCGGAGACGATAGAGGAGAGACATCAAATCCCCCGCCGGCTTTGTCAACGGCTAAAGAGGATACAATCTCTAAAACTGATTTGGACGAGTACATAGCCCAGCAAATACGGGTTCATCATGCGACTGAAGCAGCCGGCCAGGTCGTAAAAATGGGACGGCCATATCCAAGCTGGTACGACCAAATCAAGTACCCGCCGGGTTACACAATTCCCAAGTTCCATGTTTACAAGGGAACGGGCAATCCTCACCAGCATGTTGCCCAGTTCAGGGCACTCTGCGGCAACACCGGCAGTGATGACAAGCTTTTGCTTCGCTAGTTTGTTGAAAGTTTATCAGATACGGCGTTCGAGTGGTACTCTGAGCTCCCGAACGACTCTATCAAGACCTTTGCAGAGATGGAATTGTTGTTTACCCAACGCTTCGCGAGTGCCAGCGAGCGTACCCCGATAACGGCATTGATCAATGCCAGGGTAAAGCCGGGCGAAACATGGGTCCAATATGCTATACGGTGGCGTAATTTATGGTCAAAATGCGAGCAGCGTATAGAAGAAGCTCCTGCAGTGGGAATGTTTGTGGGAACTCTAGACCCTCATGCAACTATCTCCCAGTTCATGATGTTCTTTAAGCCGACCACATTTCAGGCTTTGATAGACAAGTTGGCCCAGATAGACCAGATGGGTCACGGACCGTCTCCCCCGAAGCCAGAACCCCAGAATGACAAGGGTAAAGGGAAGGCAACCTTCGTTGCGAACGCTCAGCAGCAGCCCAGTAACCCAAAGCTAGCGGATCAGCTGGAAGAAAGACAGCGGTATTATAATGAGAAGATGAAGCGTCCCTACTCGTTCCCACGGGACAAGACGAAACGGTTATTCGAGCTGGCAGTACGCAACAGGCTTATAAACTTGCCAAATCCAAGGCGATCGCCATAACCCACTGAGGTGAATAACCCCAACTATTGCCCTTACCATCAAACGGTAAGGATTGCTTCGTTTTCAAAGGATGGATTGAAGATCAATACCTCCAGGGAAAGTTTGCGCTGTCCGAAAAATGGAAGGTGAACCCGCCACAACCGCATGCTCCTAAGAAAGCAGATACACCGGGTGCAACCTGTTCCTTTATTGAAGAAGCTCCATGGGAGGTCGTGCTATCAGTTAAAACCAAAAGGATGCTGAGTGACCTTCATGCGTGCCCGGCGGTCGAGTGGAAGAACCCGCTTGAACCTCAAATTATCGAAAGGATGCTGAAGCCACGTCCAACTATAAAAATCGGTGGTGATAGCCCAAGTACTCACACCCAACCGTCAAAATCTTCGAAGAAAAAGAAGAGGAAGTCCAGGAAGTCCGTGAAGCCTGGAGACAAGCACACGGATTTGCAGAAACAGATTGATGTGCTGAAGGAGTACAATCAAAAGGCACGGAATCTCGTCACACTGCAAGAGTTCTTTAACCACGTCTTTCAGGAGGAAGATGATGGAGAAAGCTCGTCAGATGAATCCGAGGGATATGTGGCAAGTTGTCATATGATTTCCCACTCGGAAGATGAGGAAACTCCTGGCACTGAGAAACTGGGGGCACAGCCTGAGCCAGAACTTATATGGCTAACAGATGAAATGGTCGACGCCTTTCTAGACGAGATTCGTTTGAAAAGTAAAGCCGATCAGGAGCGTGAGAGGGCCGCATTGGAAGGAGCCAAACGCAAGCGACCGAATGAAAGAGTCGAAACACTTCCGCCAGATCAAAAGATATCCAATGCGAATAAAAACATGTTCAAAACGAGAAAAATGTTTGCCAAAGCCATGTCGATGGGGATGAAGCTACCACCCTCGCAAGAGAACACGTTCGATGGGGCGGAGAGGCACCCAAATTATTGCTCATACCACCGGAAAATTTCGCACCCTACGGAGGAGTGCGACGCTTTCAGAGTATGGTGGAAGGGATATGTTGCTCACCGGCAACATTTTAAGCGCATGAGACGCAAAGCTCGTCAGGAGCAAAAAGGTACGGCCGAAGGACACAAAAGAACCACCGGCAATTGTTACATGGTCGACACCGGAGGATCACAAGTTCTCACCTTTGGGAGCGACTCTGATGAGGAAATGACTTTGAGCCCTCTCTTTAAAGAATCCGTTTTAGGGAAAGAAGAAGAATCGGAAGCCTGCGAAAACATTCAGCTGCGCAATCGCACGCTCCCGGAATAGAATCTCGGACCCGCAAATTGAAAAGATAAGGGAAAGGAAAATGTCACTGAAGATATCGCCTTAGATGACCAAGTCATGAAAGAGTTGGCTGCCAAAGATCTTCTCGGGAAGGGTAAGATGGACTACAACATCCTAGCGCACCTAAGGAAGCTACCTTCTCAGCTCAGCATTCTCGACGCCCTCCTATTATCAAAAGAAGCGCGAGATTCATTAATCAAGGCGTTGCAAGAACCCGAGCAATTCCAAGCCTTCCTCGCCGCGGAAAGGATGAAGGATGAACTGGAAGAAGTGCACACGGCCGACGTCACTTTCGGTGACGAAGACCTTCTCCTCGGGACGTGTGACCACAACCGCCCCCTATATGTCTCTGGATACTGCCATGATATCAAGATAGGCAAGATCCTGGTGGATAATGGATCCTCCGTCAATCTCCTTAATGTTCGGGTGTTGAAGGAAATCTGCATGAGTGTGCAACACCTCGCTCGTGACAAAATTACCATCTCCGGTTTTGACTCCCAGTCGTCGCGGACTCTCGGATCTGTGATATTAACATTACGCTTTGGACTACTCATCACGGACATCAAATTTCACGTCATTGACGCCAAGACCTGCTACAACGCCTTGCTCGGTCGTCCTTGGTTACATGAATACAACATCATCCCTTCTACACAGCATCAGTGTATGAAGTACTTCAAGGATGGCTTCGAATATACCGTAACAGGCGAGCTGAACCCATTTTCCGTGAATGAAGTCCGCAAGTACGAAGATGCGAAGTACTTTTTGCCAGACTTCGAGGATACAGAAAAGTGTCGCAAGCCGGAGAACAAAGCCGCCGCCACCATCCCTGTTTTCGGGAGCGATACCGAAGAAGAAAAAGAGATAGTCTACGCTGGTCCGCCCCGACGCAACAACCTGGGACCGTCCGTCCCCATGTTGATCTTCGGAAGTGACTCAGAAGATGAAGTTAATGCCGTGTTCTCCAGTCGGCCGTCAATACAAGCATCCCCTGGCGATGATCAGAGTTTGCAAATCACCATGGTGCCGCGGAAACACTACAAGGATCTCGACGCACTTCAAGCTTACAATGTGCAGGACCTGCAGACATTTTACGTCCCTCCCAGGCGAAAGGGTGAAAAGGTGATCCTATTCTACCAATCCACAGAAACAAGAGTGGAGAAAGAGATATGGCATGGTGCGGATGGTACACTCGACAGGCTCCAACCCATCCGTCTGCCCAGATATTACACAAATGGTCTAAAGAGGCTATTGAAGCGCCAAGGAGTACCCTTAAAACAGACTGTTCGACAAGCTCGGTTCTACAACAGGATTTGGAATGTCCCTGGGACTCAGCGCAAATTGCCCAACGGGAGAATGGAAACGCTTGGGCTTAGATATGTGAGATCCGGGAAACGGGAGCGAGTCCACGGCAGCTACGCCATATATAACTTCGATGAGGAGGAGGACACCCTGTCGGGGAATGCTAACCCCTCGTCAAAACTGGATCCCGCGAGTGAAGTGCCGAGTCCGTCATTTGAAGAACAAGTGGACAAGCTTATCAGGAAAGCAGGTCAAAAGGCTCGGGTAGACCACAACCGCGAGATGGCCATCTACGAGAAGGCCAGGACGCAACGTCTGTTTCAACAGGCTGCAAAAGACAAAGATGCTCCTCCCTTTCAACCCGTTGTACAAAAGGCCCGACGCAGAGGCAGAAGTAAATCAAGAAGCGGAAAGAGGAGTCGGCAACAACGACGCAGGATTAGAGAGTTATGTGATCGGGTATTGCGCGGCCCGGATTTGTCCCTCATGAAGAAGATGAGTCGAGCGTATTCCTTCCCCCGAGACAAGACGAAGAAGTTACTCGAGCTCGCTATAAAACATCAAATGATCGCACTTCCAGAGTCTAAGCACCCTGAGCAAGCTAACAAAGTTTCTTATTCGGCTATTGCTCTTATCACCGAGCCATAGGACACCCTATCGAAGACTGCTTCACCTTCAAGAACTGGGTCGAAGACCAGTACCAGCAAGGCAGATTTGCTTTATCTAGCAGCTGGAGGGTAACGCCGCCATAAAAGCACGAACCCAAAGCCGCAAGAGCAGAACCAGATCCACATCAATTTTGGAAGCGGATTCGCACCTGTTACATGATTACAATATTAAAAGAAGAGCCCGAGGACATAGATAAGCTCCCTTGGTGCTTCGAAAACAATGACAATGAGGTAATCTCAGAATTTCCACCGGCTCCGAAAGAACTGGAAGACGGTATACATACTACTGTAGATAACCTCAAGAAGATTGAGTTGGGATCGGTAGACGATCCGCGACCGACATTCGTCAGCGAACTGCTATCTGAAGAAAGGGTGGCTGCGTTAAAGGATGTGCTTCTACAGCATAGAGATTGCTTCGCGTGGAACTATTCCGAGATACCGGGATTAGATCCAGAGATTGCGGTACATAAATTAGCAATATCCCCGGATATCAAGCCAGTCAAGCAGGCGCCGAGAAGGATGCGGCTCGAGCTTGAGATGAGTATCAACGCCGAAGTCAAGAAGCTGATCGATTCTGGGTTTATCCAAGAAGTCCAATATCCTGACTGGATCGCCAACATCGTCCCGGTAATGAAGAAAAATGAGACGGTGCGCATATGCGTGGATTTCAGGGATCTCAATAAAGCCTGCCCGAAGGACGATTTCCCAGTACCGGTAACCGAGCTAATGATAGATAACATGTCCACTCACGAGGTTTTCTCCTTTATGGATGGTTCATCAGGGTACAATCAGATAAAGATGCATCCCGAAGACCAGAAGCACACCGCCTTCAGGACTCCTTTGGGTATATTCTGCTATAAGGTGATGCCCTTCGGTTTAAAGAACGCCGGTGCCACCTATCAAAGGGCCATGACAAAGATCTTCGATGATCTCATACATGAAACCGTCGAGTGCTATATCGATGACATCGTAGTGAAGAGCATGTCATACAAAGAGCATTTAGAGCATCTGAAGACCATATTTCAGCGCCTTCGGCAATATAATTTGAAGATGAATCCCCTTAAATGCGCGTTCGGAGTCTCCTCGGGTAAATTCCTGGGATTCATCATCCGACACCGAGGTATCGAAATAGATCCATCCAAGATCAAGGCGATCATGGAAATGCCACCCCCAAGGACTCTCAAACAGCTGCGGTCTCTCCAGGGGAAGCTCGCGTATATCCGGCGGTTTATCGCCAACCTGTCAGGCAAGTGCCATCCTTACAGTCACCTAATGAAGAAGGGAACCCCGTTCGTCTGGGACCAAAAGTGCCAGGGCGCGCTAGATGAGATCAAGCAGTACCTGCAGAACCCGCCGGTGTTAGCTGCTCCAGTCAAGGGAAAGCCCCTTATTCTTTATACAACAGCCCTTGAGAATTCCTTAGGCGCATTATGGGCACAAGAAAACGACCAAGGGAAGGAAGGAGCACTCTACTATTTAAGTCGAGTTCTATTGGGGGCAGAAAGCAACTACTCCCCCATTGAAAAACAGCGCTAATCTTTGCGATAACAAAACTCCGGCACTATGCATTGGCACATGAAGTCCGTCTTATATCAAAGGTGGACCCCCTAAAATATCTAATGTCGAAGGCCATATTGACGGGGAGACTCGCTAAATGGGCCTTACTCCTGATGGAGTTTTCAATAACCTATCAGCCTCTTAAGGCAGTGAAAGGCCAAGCTATTGCCGACTTCCTTACTGAGCATCCAGTACCTGCCGGTTCTCCTCTAAATTGCGATTTGCCGGACGAACATGCATTTGACGCGGTCGACGGTGGTGATACCCAATGGGAACTTTATTTCGATGGAGCATATTCCATGAAAAAGCGCAAACAAAGTACCCCTATAGTCAAGTCGGGAGTAGGCCTTATCTTCGTGACCCCACAAGGAGGGATAATGCGCTTCGCTTTCTCCTTAACAGAGCCGAGGACAAACAATGAAGCCGAGTATGAAGCTTTGATAGCAGGCCTCGAGATCGCCATCGACATGGGGATTGAGAAATTCCTCATATATGGAGATTCTCAACTGGTCGTTAGTCAAGTAAACGGCGACTACCCAACGTGCAAACTGGAGTTGGTGAAGTATGGTGAAAAGGTGCAACAATTGTTGACCCAAATTCCCTCCTATACTTTAGAAAGCATACCACGCGCGGAAAATAGCAAATCGGACGCGTTAGCTAAGCTCGCTAAAGAATTGGCTGACGAGAACCTCGATGACGTTGAAATCATGGTACAAAGCCGTCGAGTGCTTGCCCCAGCAGAAATATCCCCGGAATCATACGAAGAAAAGGGAGCGACTGAGCAGACGACCCTACAAATAAAAGACCGTGAGAAGGCTGAGGACTGGAGGGAAGTCTTCATAGACTACTTCAAGTCCTATCGAATGCCCGAAGAAGCGTCCACAAGACATCAGCTCATGAAACGAGCTCTGTCTTTCGCCTTCGTCAATGATACTCTGTACAAGAGGTCATTCGATTCTCTGTGGCTGAGATGCTTAGGACCTGACGAAGCAGAAAGAGTCGTTCAGGAAGTTCATGATAGAATCTGTGGTTCTCACTAAGCAGGCCCGAAGATGAAGTTAAAAATTAAACGGATGGGTTACTACTGGCCCACGATGATTCAGGATTGCCTCGAATATGCGAAGCAATGTCACTCATGCCAAATCCACGGGGATTTCATCCACCAGCATCCGAATCCACTACATCCAACGGTGGCCAGCTGGCCATTCGAGCTGTGGGGAACTGACATAGTCGGTCCCATCGAACCAGCATCGTCTAGAGGACATCGTTTCATCCTGGCAACGACTGATTACTTCTCCAAATAGGCGGAAGCAGTACCGTTGAGGGAAGTGAAGACGGAGAATATCCTCCACTTTTTCAAAACGCATGTCATTTATCGGTTTGGAACTCCACGGCGGATTATCTCCGATAACGGGCCAGCCTACAGAAGCCATAAGATTAGCCGCTTCGCGCAACAACATAATATAGACTGGAGATACTCCTCAGTTTATAATCCACGAGCTAACGGTCTGGCCGAGGCCTTCAATAAGACCTTGACAAAGATCATTAAAAAGACGGTGTCCCGAAATAAGAAGGACTGGCACGAGAGACTGTAAGAAGCTCTCTGGGCATATCGAACTACGTTCAAGACGGCCACGAACACGACGCCATACGCATTGGTATTCGGTACGGAAGCAGTACTCCCCCTCGAGATAGAGCTACCTTCTCTATAAGTGGCAGTCCACCACGAGTTGACAGACGAAGAAAATGCTCGCCTTCGGCTTGAGGAGCTTGATGCCCTCGATGAAACTCGACTCATAGCGCAACAAAATCTGGAAGCTTATAAAGCAAAGATGACGCGCTCGTATGAAAGATCGACCAGGCCGAGGACATTCCACCAAGGCGAACTCGTGTTAGTGGTCAAAAGGCCTATGATCCCCAATCGCGCCAAGCGAGGAAAATTCAAGCCGAACTACGAAGGCCCGTACATCATAGACAAGGTCTATCAGGGTGGAGCCTATCTACTCATGGATATGCACGGTGAAAGGCCTTTCAGGCCGATAAACAGCCGCTTCCTAAAGAAATACTACGCTTAATGAGCCACAGCCTAGGTCAATGATAGATGACGACGACTATGTCCGCTCGCTGTCTTCCTAAGCTCAAGCTCTATAAGTAGTAGCCGACCCTCTCAATGACGGACCGAAACGTCCTTAAACTAACGACGGACCGAAACGTCCTTAAGCTAACGACGGACCGAAATGTCCTTAAAACTACTACCGATGCATTCTTAGGCTGACGAGATAAATAAATAAAAAAAAAAAAAGGTATGTCCATAAGCAAGAAGGGCACGGATGAAAACCCGAAAGGGCTCCGTATGTAAAAACAGCAGGGCTACCGGCGAGTATTCGTGAAAACCCGAAAGGGCGCGACCTCGTAAAAAAAAAATAAAAAATAAAAAAAGGTATGTCCATAAGCAAGAAGGGCACGGATGAAAACCCGAAAGGGCTCCGTGAGTAAAAACAGCAGGGCTACCGGCGAGTGTTTGTGAAAACCCGAAAGGGCGCAACCTCGTTAAAGGACACTTGCAGGGTCCTCACGACCTTGTAAGGAGAAACCACTCGCGTGAGATCCTTACGACTCACAAGGGAGCAATACACTTAGGGATCCCCATGATTCCTAAGGAGAAAATACACTTGCGAGATCCTCACGACTCGTCAGGAGAACTCTCTTATGGGACCTCATGGCTCATAAGACTTGAAAGTCTTAAGTCACAGAGACCTAAACCCGTGCTTAAGCAAAATCCCCCACAACCCTCGACAATGCCCTACAAGCGGTCTAATATTGGCCCTTGTATACAATCCACGGGCGCGAATAAACATTTCCCCAGCAAAGATTCACCCTATGACTAGGGGTATCTCCATATGGTGAACAACCCTTATAAGTCCTCTCGGCTTATAAGGAGAAAACCCTCTTGTAGGATCCTTACGACTTACAGAGGAACATACACTTAGGAATCCTCACGACTCCTAGGGAGAAAATACACCTACAAGATCCTCACGACTTGTAGGGAGAAATACCTTTGTGAGACCCTTACGGCTCATGAAGTCAAAAGCCTTAGTTGACAGGACCCTAACCCTGTTTGCTAAGCCACCTTTGTTCAACATCGACAGAGGCAGATGATGATTCGCTCCTGGCCATATCCCAGTTGTAGCGGTGCTGATGCCGAAATCGGTGTCTAATTTCAGGTTTATGGCGAAAAGCCAGTAGGCCGCACGTGCATACGAAACAGCCGAAATGATGGGGCAACTTGCAATAAAAAAAACAGCAAGTAAAAATGTATGCATGAAAAATAGTCGAAATGATGGGGCAACTCGCAATAAAAAGCAGCGAGTAAAAATGAAATAAATAGCCGAAATGATTGGGCACCGCGAAAAATAGCCGAAATGATAGGGCAATCGTGACCTTCGCGATATAAAAGCTGAAATGATAGAGCATCGCGGAAAAAGAAATAAAAAAAGAGTTTTAATTTATGCCCTACAGGTGATGTTCCATCACTCCCTGTATACAATCCAAGGGCGTAAACAAAGAAGTGATCACATGTCCCCCAGGTTTCATCAAAGAAAGGAGTCAAATCTCGACGGGCCGCAAGTGACCTAGAGATCATCTCAACACTCGCCGCGTAACAATGGACACAACTTCAAGCAAAGCGGAATAGCAGCAACCCCCCCAGTTCCATGGCTCGGCGATACACATATCACCAACAGTCAAACCTCCATTCTGTGAAATGCGGATACAATCAGCGAAATTCCTGGTTACGTGGAACGCGGATAACGTCACTCTTTGACCCCGTGGAAAACGTCCAGAGCGGATCCTGGTCCTCGCAGAGCACGGCAGTGAACCCGTGTGAAACATCTAGAGCGGAGCCTAGTCCTCGCCGAACACGGCAGTGAACCCGTGTGAAGCATCTAGTGCAAAATTCCTGGTTACGTGGAATGCGGATAACGTCACTCTTTGACCCCATGGAAAGCGTCCAGAACGGATCCTGGTCCTCACAGAGCACGGCAGTGAACCCGTGTGAAGCATCCAGAGCAGAGCCTAGTCCTTGCCGAACACGGCAGTGAACCCGTGTGAAGCATCTAGTGCAAAATTCCTGGTTAAGTGGAATGCGGATAACGTCACTCTTTGACCCCGTGGAAAGCGTCCAGAGCGGATCTTGGTCCTCGCAGAGCACGGCAGTGAACCCGTGTGAAGCATCCAGAGCGGAGCCTAGTCCTCGCCGAACACGGCAGTGAACCCGTGTGAAGCATCTAGCGCAAAATTCCTGGTTACGTGGAACGCGGATAACGTCACTCTTTGACCCCGTGGAAAGCGTCCAGAGCGGATCCTGGTCCTCGCAGAGCACGGCAGTGAACCCGTGTGAAGCATCTAGAGCGGAGCCTAGTCCTCGCCGAACACGGCAGTGAACCCGTGTGAAGCATCTAGTGCAAAATTCCTGGTTACGTGGAACGCGGATAACGTCACTCTTTGACCCCGTGGAAAGCGTCCAGAGCGGATCCTGGTCCTCGCAGAGCACGGCAGTGAACCTGTGTGAAGCATCCAGAGCGGAGCCTAGTCCTCCCCGAACACGGCAGTGAACCCGTGGGAAGCATCTAGCGCAAAATTCCTGGTTACGTGGAATGTGGATAACGTCACTCTTTGACCCCGTGGAAAGCGTCCAGAGTGGATCCTGGTCCTCGCAGAGCACTCGTGTGAAGCATCCAGAGCGGAGCCTAGTCCTCGCCGAACATGGCAGTGAACCCGTGTGAAGCATCTAGTGCAAAATTCCTGGTTACGTGGAACGCGGATAACGTCACTCTTTGACCCCGTGGAAAGCGTCCAGAGTGGATCCTGGTCCTCGCAGAGCACGGCAGTGAACCCATGTGAAGCATCGAGAGCGGAGCCTAGTCCTCGCTGAGCACAGCAGTGAACCCGTGTGAAGCATCTAGTGCAAAATTCCTGGTCACGTGGAACGCGGATAATGTCACTCTTTGACCCCGTGGAAAACGTCCAGAGCGGATCCTGGTCCTCGCAGAGCGCGGCAGTGAACCCGTGTGAAGCATCCAGAGCGGAGCCTAGTCCTCGCCGAGCACGGCAGTGAACCCGTGTGAAGAATCTAGTGCAAAATTCCTGGTTACGTGGAACGCGGATAACGTCACTCTTTGACCCCGCGGAAAACGCCCAGAGCGGAGCCTGGTCCTCGCCAAGCACGGCAGTGAACCCGTGTGAAGCATCCAGAGCAAACACCGGACTGTGGAGTCCTTAAAATCCACGGACTATGATGTCCTTAACCTTGACCATGATGTCTTAAAACTAACAATCAACCACCCTGATTCTGTACTGATTTTACCTTGCTTTAAGGGTACATCTCTTCACTCCTTTGATGCCTGACGTTGTAATTCCTCAACGTCTTCAAAGAGGTGACGGGTCCCTGCAACCGAACATCGGATTATGGAGTCCTTAAATCCACGGACTATGAGGTCCTTAACCTTGACCATGATGTCTTAAAACTAACATCGGACTATGGAGTCCTTAAATCCACGGACTATGAGGTCCTTAACCTTGACCGTGATGTCTTAAAACTAACATCGGACTGTGGAGTCCTTAAATCCACGGACTATGAGGTCCTTAACCTTGACCGTGATGTCTTAAAACTAACATCGGACTGTGGAGTCCCTAAATCCACGGACTATGAGGTCCTTAACCTTGACCGTGATGTCTTAAAACTAACATCGGACTGTGGAGTCCTTAAATCCACGGACTATGACGTCCTTAACCTTGACCGTGATGTCTTAAAACTAACATCGGACTGTGGAGTCCTTAAATCCACGGACTATGATGTCCTTAACCTTGACCGCGACGTCTTTAAACTACGATGCCTTGAGCAACCCCTGACCCCGTGAAACACGAGTAAGGGTGACCACATCCAGCACTTGCAAGTCCTCACGACCTGTAAGGAAGAAAACTCTCTTCTGAGATCCTTACGACTCTCAAGGGAAAACCCGCTTAAGAATCCTCACGATTCTTAAGAAGAACTCACACCTATGGGATCCTCTCGACCTGTAGGGAGAAAAAAACTCTTTATGAGACCCTCGTGGCTCATAAAGTGCAAAAGTCTTAGGAAGCAAATCTTAACCCTGAATCCTAAGCCATCGCTGCCCTGCAAGTAGGCCAAGATAAATTGTCCGTAGAATACATTCAATAAAAGAGACACATAATTGAGAAGAAAAATGTATCTTTTATTCATAAACCAAAATGGATACCAAGTACAATTCATGAAAGAACAAAAGAAAATACTCTCATCTATGAGTATATACAAGAAGGAAGGAAAAGATATAAATGTTTCAAGCCGGCGGGCGATTTAGCAGCTTGGTCAGCTCATCCTGCTTTTGTTGGGCCACGGCCTCATGATTTAAGATCGCCAAAAGACGGGCCTCCGCCTGAGCCTGCCGGGCCTGATACGAAGCGAGCTGGCCTTCAAGCTCTTTCTCGGTGGCCTTATGAGCCTCGACCCTCTCACGAGTGAACGTAGCAGCTTTATCAAGAGTCACCACCTCCCTGATAGACTCTTGAAGCACCCGCCAGAGTTCATACGCTTTGTTGGCCTTGGCAGTAAGACTCGCCTGAAGCTCGCTCAGCGCTTTAGAAGCCAGCTCCCTCTCCGAGAATTTGCGGCCAAGCCTCCTCTCGCACGATGTCATGTTCGCCGCGCACCGCGCTATCAGCCCCCGTAAGTCCGCCTTTGCAGCCATGACCTCCGAGGAAAGACGGGAACATTCAAGTGCGTGCAAGCAAGCCTCCACCTGCCGACAGAACTCCACCCAGACTCGCACCACCTCTTCGCTATGGTAGGTGGCAAGAAAAGGAAGAGAACCGTTAGCCTCAGCAGCAAATGCTTCAGCTTCGGTTGCACTTCCAGCACGAAGCTCCTCGATCAAAGACGACAGGGAGACAAGGCTCAATTGGGCCAAGCGTTCTGAAGCTCGCAAAGTATAAGGGCCGGGCGGCATGACGGCACGCGATTCCAACGCTATTGGAGCTGGCAAGGCTATTCAGAGTTGAAAAATATTAGTAAGACTCTTAA
This sequence comes from Agapanthus africanus, assembly GCA_030015575.1. Lineage (NCBI taxonomy): Eukaryota > Viridiplantae > Streptophyta > Magnoliopsida > Asparagales > Amaryllidaceae > Agapanthus > Agapanthus africanus. The sequence goes on from JASDDO010000028.1 coordinate 189,124,184, forward strand.
GCAAAGGAACAAGTGAGGCTATACCGGAATGTCACTTACCTACGGTCATGCAAGTAGGAGCTGAGGGTTTCCTTGGCCCTTCGAGAACCTCGACCTCATCATCGGCCTCCAAAACTGTAGAGAACATCAATGTCAATACGCCAAATAACAATGATGCTATGAGAAGTGATGAACAACACTCACCTTGTCCAGATGAGAGGACGATGCGTTGAGGAGATATCGCCTGCGGAGCGGCCATTTCCAAAAGACGCTGGAAGGACTGCCGAGGAGATAGATCGACAATGGAGGCAGCCAGTCCACGCAATTCTGAAAAGACAAAAGAGTTCAGCTAACAGAAAGATTACTAGCTCAAAACGTGGAAGGTTACCTTCGGCACTCCTCCCATTCTGAGCCGGGGGGATAGCAGCTTCAGCGGTCTCTGTCGTAACTTCAGGCTCCAACAAAGGGAGGGTAGTCCCGACTACCTCCATCTCAGCCTCTGGGCCGCCTTCGGGAAGAGCCGTTGGAGCGGTATCCTCCAAAGGAGCCTCCCCCAAAGGGGCAAGCACACCCTGATCAAGAACCGCCGCTGGAGGCTCTACCATAAGAGGAGCAGCCTCATCAGCCCCCTCCACATCGAGCAATACTTCATCGGGAATTTCGGCAGGCTTCAGCTTCAATGAGCCCGTAGGGAGCTCCCCCAGCGTCGAAGATTCTGCGCAATTCAAATAAGAATAAGGATATGCATATACAGGCGTAAATAATCTGAAAAAACTACAAAAAAGAACAACAACGTACCGATGCGCAAAGAAGATCTCAATATGGCTTCTTCAAGCCGCCGCTCCTTCTCAAGGAGGCGTGCTCGCTGGGGTTCAAGGGTAGACTCATGGCCGCCGGTCCATAAAGAGAGTGCGTCCGCCACGTCTTCTGAAGCGGCCTGCTTCAGGGCCCTTTCTCCCCATTCCTCCAAAGGACCGATAAACCGCCGCCGAATCCACGAAGGGTCTTCGTAAAAGATTACAGCGGGATAGGGCTTCTTTGGAACCCTGGCGTTATGAGACGCGTCTTTGGAACGCCGTATGGCCTCGGCCAACTGTGCGGCTTCCTCATCGGCCGAACTCAGGAAGAGAAGTCCAGCGTCTGACTCTTGCAAGGCCAACGGTTCGTCTTCAAGAATAGGCCTAGACTCTGCCAAAGAATCGAGCAAATTGGTGGCCACTTTCCTCCGCCGCTTAGACCCAGAGCCGGTCGCCGAGAATGACCGCTTCCTCCCCCGCGAAGACTTAGGGCGGCGCCGACCCACATCGCCCTCGACACCCTCATCCCTATTACCCTTGTCCGGTGCCACGACCGAGGATGACACTGCCATTGTCGATGCCACGGGGGGCGGTGCTGCCACAGGCGGTGGTGCTACTACTGGGGCCCTTCTTCCCCGCGATCGGGAACCCACGGGCATACCAGCCGTTGGAGTAAGGTCTACCTCCGATTCTCCTGGGATGAGCGCAGTGGCAGTATCCCTTAGAGGGAAGCGGACCGGAGCCCTCGGTCGCAGCTTAGCTCCTGGAACCAGAGGAGGGGCGTCGTGACCAAGAAGCACCCTCCTTTCCTCAAGAATAATTGGGTTGATCCGATGAAGATACCAACCCGTAAACACGCCCACGCACCGGGGCAGGTACTCAGCTTCAGGGACCATGAAGTGGGAGCCGGTGTTTAGCCTCATGAAATGATGAGCGGCATCACGAACGGCATCGAGCGAAGGGATCAGGGCGACTATAAAAGCCTCGAAAGGAACACCCTGGTCGTATCCGAGCTGTCGGGCGAATCGATGCGGATTGTACCGCATGAAAAGAGCTGCACTGTCCTGGCGAAACACCAAGTAGCCCGGTCTAATAGTATATAAGTGCGCGGCCTCCCGAGGCTTCAAAGAAGGTGCGTTGTCTTTTGACAGGTCCCAGAGTTGTTGAATTGGACCTGATGTTAGTTATATGTATGCCATAGAGGCCATTACTATACATAGGATGTATATTGTAGTGGATGCTTGGTCATATATAGGGAGGACTTTCTTGCTCGACATGATAGTATGCTATCTGGTTGATCTTTACCTTAACGTGTACACTGATTGTCTCTCTGTTACATGTTGGTAAAGCCCTTAGGATGTGTACTTGACTACCTGGACTATGATGCGGATCATACTAGTGGGGACATGGTAGTCCATAAGTACATCCTTCAAGGTCCCTAGTCGTGGGTGTATCGAGACGGGGCATCGATATACCAGAGTAGACTAGCGTATACCTTCTCGACCCATTCAGATGGGCGATGGATGATCCCATATCCATTGGTGTTTGACATCAGAGATGATATACGGGTGCTCAGTAGAGACTGGGTACACTGGACGGACTCGCCGAGAACTCCCAGATGGTATTATACCTTACGTCAGATGGCAGTTCTCTGGTGACACTGGTACAGAGTAGTCTGTTGACCCGAGATCGTCATAGAGTCTTGTGTGGTTCCCACTGTGCTTTGATTTCCACCTTACCACGTCTAAGAGGGCGTGCAAAACGGTGGTTTTTGGGTACAGTCCCGAGTCATATGGAGGCAATGAGCGATAGGAGGGGATTCGTCTCTCCCGGTATAGGGAGTTGATGTTGCGCTGTGTTCGATTGGCTATAACCGGAAATCCCTGGCCAGGGTTGCTGAGATTTACTGGTAAGTGTTACCAGTAGTTTCTCGAATTGTTATAGACCTCATATCGACACGACTTATCGAGCTATTGGGGTCTGACGTTTACCACCCCTAGGCAAGATATGCGACATATCAGACGATCAGTCCGGACTGTACGGTAAGTGTTACTGGTTGGATTCACAGGAGTGTGAGCGGGCTTGCTTGTCGATCTTCTGATCGCTCAATACCCGGGTGGCCGTTACGTTTAGCAGACCGCTTGCGGCTTGTGGGTGTTTGATATGATCATCACCTGCTGCCGGCGTATTGACGAGTCTTTAGAGTCCTACACAGAGGTTTCCTGGCTCAGGCGAAACGAAATAGGAGCGCATATGAGATATGTGCGGGACCGAGAATAATGCGTGTATGTGATACCGTATTTCATTCTCGCGATGAATGTGTCGAATGGTTGTATGCGATATAACCTAGTTATCGAATCAAGGATTGATTCGATAAATCGATACATTATATACTAGTCGGTTGTGTGCGACATGACCGGATCATTGAATCAAGTGTTGATTTAATGATTTAATGCATAATTATATATTTGATATATTACTTTGCATTAACTAGTATTGGTTCACTTTAAAGGATTTTCTCACTTGGATGTACAAGTTGTATATGTGATATACTTTTTGTGCAAATGATTGTATCATGTTTGATAATACATGTTTACTTGGTTAAGTGTAAAGAATTAAACCATGGTTAAACTTATGATTAGGGTTTTGTTTTCTTTTTCATTTATTTTTCTATTTATTCTTTTTGGAGAAATGATAAGAAAAGAATGGTGGCTTTATTTGTAGTTTAGTTGAAACTTCATGAAGCTTTGACCTAGTCCACCATTCTTATCTCATCCTTAACCCTAACCATTCCTTTAACCTTGGTCAATTCTCTACACATAACTATAGTTAATATTATGATAAGGATTGATTTTTCTATTCTATTCTAAGAACTTATCATAATATTATCTTCTTCTTCTTCATCTTCTACTTGAAGAAAAAGCTTGCCTCATCAATGGCAACTTGAGAAAAAGAGTGAGAAATCCAATTCTAAAGTGAACCCACTTCCTATTTCTTCATCCTCTACCTCTTGCCAAGTAGTAGAGTGTGTTTTCTTCACAAGTTTCATGACTTGGTGAAGTTGGAGCTTGATCTAGCGATGCCTCGACGTAGATCATCTTCGGCATCGTCGTCGATGACCTAGCCCGCTTTTTCTCCGATGAAGCCGACGCTAGAGCCCAAGATCCGATTTGTACAGCGAGGAGACTTCATCGCGGAGCCATGGAGGTGGAGAACTGGATCTACAAAGGTTGTATTTCCGTTTACCATTTAGTTAAGTTGTTAACTAGTTTCATTTTATCGCCTAAACTTCTAGCCAACGATCGGTATTAGGGTTTCTCGGCACCGTAATTTTTTAAATTGGCATGGTTGATACCTTGTGAGACCTCTTGAGAGTGCCTAGGAACCCTACAGTGGTATCAGAGCCTAGCTAGAGCCTTAGGCGATGCGTAGACGGGATTAGAAGTCCGATCGAACCAAAACCAAAACCCTAAAATGCTCTCTGGACAATTTCTGAAATCTGGTCTTTTTGAAAATTAAAAATATGCAGAAAAATCAGCAGGGAATTTGAAGAATTACTGTGGAGCACGTGATCATGAATCCTCAAAAGTGCGGCGGAACCGCGGCACAAGCTGGCTTGTGCGGCGGTTACGCGGCCAAGTTGTCACATCACCTTTTTTAATTTGCACAGTAATTCTTAATATTCAGTGCTGTAATTTCTGGAATATTTTAATATTTATTCTACAGTTGAGTTTTCTGGGTTGTTTAGGGAATTCGTTGATTCGATCGGATTGTCTAATTTTGTCTCTGTGTTTTTCCGGATAATTATTGAATATGTTAAAAAGTTCGACCGGATATAAATACCCACTTTTTCCCCTGTCGGGAAATTTCCAAGTGTTGGATCTTTCCGTAGTTTAACGACGTTCTAAGTAGTGCAAGTAACGCGATGGTCCCTCTAAAAGACAACAAACCTTAACTCGATTATGTGACCGTCTTGAACTGCCCATTGAACCTTAGGGTTTGGGGCAGTACGGCGTGCCACATGTGAGGCGTTGGCTTGACCCTTCTACGGCTAGACCGTTGGTACTGAGGCACGAACTGGATGTTTTTAAACTTGTTTCATGTGTTGATCTGTATCGGGAAAACTTGGGTGTTTGAATGTTCGATCGGAAAGTTTAACATTTTCTAATTATCTGGAATGTGATACAATAATTGGAATTCACAAAAAGAGTTATGAGATAACTGAATGAATGTTATAAATCTAGCGGTTTAGTCTCACTTGATCGGTTGCCATGGAATTTTGATGTGATCAAAAGTCCGTCGCAATCACGTAGCGTACGCGGATACTCGCCGGATAAACTTAATAGACAGCCTCGCTCCATAGCCCCGACCAAGTGACTGTAGGAGAACCCCGTCGCCGAAAGCATCCGTTCGGGTGCTCGCGGTAGCAGTGTTCCGCCTTGGTTCACTTCGTCGACGGTATCGGGGGTGCGGCCGCCTACTGAAGTTTGCGACGAGCATTCGATCAGTATGTCGGGAATCTTGTTGAATTGCCCGACTTGATATTGAAAAGAGTTTTCGATTTTGAGACTAAAATGCGGGGTTTATAATTGTTAGGCATGCGATGTCTAAAGAATTCATTTGGTCAGGCATGCGATGTCTGAGGTGGTTGCGGATTCCAACTGTTGTAGTTTTACACTTTCTTTTCTGTGACCGTAAGTGTAATATGTGATATCGCCGGTTTCGTTGCTATATGTCAACGACAATTGGGATGCGCATATTTACTTACGTTGATGACATGTGATGTTATGTGTTGCTGGATATGTTATATTGGATCGTCGTGTTTGAATAGCCGGGGGTTTTTATGTGAGATGAGTGTTTTTCATTTTCATTCATGTAAAAACTTGTATGTAATATTCTTTTATTGGGGCACTTCCAGGTTGCGGAAGATGTCACCCTTTGTATATTATTTACTTTTCCGCACTAGGATAGACCCAAGGAGGAGGGCACAAGTAACCGGGTTCTGGAGTCCAGTGGGAGACCAACTCGAGGAGTCGAGTCCGGGTCTCCTAACTCTAGAATTGGTAGGGTTGCTTGCCGCTCTCGTAGGGGTCTAGGGGTATGGGTTTGGCTATTCATCGCGACCGTGGAATCCGTGTTTTATACTGGCTCGTATTGAAAACACGGACGTCCTAGTATATCCAATATTTCATATGTTTCTTCTGCTGCGATATCTGTGATGTGATCATGTGATGTTCTGTGATAGATACAGTATATAGTATATTTGATATATTATATAGTCGTCACTTATGTTTTACACCCGCGCTAGCCCTGCCCCGCTCTGTCGTTAGTTACCTAACCTAACGGTGCATGAGGGGACATCGAGGCGAATGCGGATGGCATAAGTGTACGTCGTATTTATCTGTGATGTTTAGGTAATTAAATGATAGGACTTCATTAATGAGATTAATGAAATAAAAGAAACCGAAGATGTTGTGGAATCGAATTTCAAAATAAAAAAGGTAGCTACAGTTCTTGCTTTGCACAGCGGTATATGTGATATATCCCGCACCTCATTCGATGAGGAAAGGACCGAGATCCCTTCACCGGGAGTGACTCCTTTAGCAATAACTGGCAGATGCTACACACTCGGTTTGTCTTTTGATTGCTTTTAAGAGTTTTTGCTTTGCACAGTGATATATATGATATATCCCGCACCTCATTCGACGAGGAAAGGACCGACGATCCCTTCACCGGGAGTGACTCCTTTAGCAAAACTAGAAAAGCCTAAAAAACACTCCATTTTAAAATCATTTGATTCTACAACGATATCAAGTTCATTACGCAATAGGTTTTTAGAAAAACCTGTCGTAGCCCTCCGTCATTTCAGATAAGTACTAGTTAGTATTCGTGCTGCGGTTGTTTGGCCTCCGTCAAGGCGTAGTGTACGGTAGCTAACTAGTGCTTATCTGCTTGCATATGATGCGATTGGATTAGGGTATTCGTATGGCGTTGTTTGGCCTCCGTCAAGGGTCGTGCGGGTGGGTTTAATTCAATCAGGAAATGACGGGTTGAACTTGACTAGCGGACTATGGGTAGTTTGGCCTCCGTCAAGGTCATAGGACGCTAGGGGCAAAATATTATCGGGAATTTCAAGTGTTGAAATTTGCAATGAGATTGCATACCTTCTATGAGATAGTTGGATCCCGATACCCGCTGCGAGTAAGAGTTACTCCTGGGAGAGTTTTACACATTACAATTAGCCGATCAAGTAGGTGTCTAGAAAGGTGTCAACGGGGTTACGCCTCTGGGAAAATGAGGTTTACATTAATTAGGTTCGTGCGAAAGCACGGGGGACCTCCCTCAAAGTACCGACACTGGCCTGGCTGAAAGATTGGCGAACTTGTAGTGTGTAATTAATCCCGGCTAGTCTTTCCTTTTAGGCTTTGAAGGAAGATTTGATAAAAAGCAGTGGGAGCCATCCTGATTAGATAAAACAAAAACCAATCTGATCTTGCAAGAGCGCACGCTGAGTGTTTTCTTCTCTCTCTCTCCAGGTAGCGACCATATCACGCCTTAATCAAGATAATAATACGGATGTATTGACCGAACCCGCTTGTTATACTGAGCTGGGGAACGTTGGTCCCGCTCCAACTTATAATTGTTATAAGACAGAGCAGGAAATTGGGGAATACCAGATTTCCCGTGCCGCCCAAACGAAGAAAGTGCATATGATGCATCTCCTTCGGGTGTATTCATTACAAAGAACTGTTTCTCTGTATCCTCTACGTCCTGAGTATTTGATACCGGATTAGGATCCCAGATATGTAATCTGTTACATAGGGCTACAGATAGGTAGAGAACTGAGAACGGGTGATAAGTTTCATGAGGCAGAAAACGGGGCAAGTGTTGCAGCCAAGTCTGTTGGTCACTGTCACCCTGTATTACCCATACATTGATTCTGAACGAATGCTATTAGATACCGAACCTGATATACAAAATCATATCAGTCTCTTTATTATTAAAGAAAGGATATAATTTTGTATTGTTAGATAATGTTTTGAACATTTCCTATATCAAAAGTTGATCGGTTCAGGCACGTTATCTAAAAGCGTTGATGTTCTAAATCAAAGTACAGTTCTTAGTATACAGAACACACACAAGAGGAAGAGTTCAGAAATGAACGAATCCTTCTTGAGGCATTGTAGACTAGGTCATATCAATGCGACCCGACTAGCTGAAGTTACATGTAGATGCATATTTAAATCAGTTTGAATTTACATCTTGTGAAACTTACCAGTCATGTCACAGAGATAAGCTGACCATAGCTCCGTTTACTAGAAACAGAGAAAGAGTTAATGAACTCTTGGGACTGATACATGATGATGTATGTAAGGTCTCCTGTCTACACATGCCAGGACTGGTTCTTTATACTTCATTACGTTCTCTGATAATCTCTCAAGATTCAGACCTATGTTCCTGTTGAAACACAAGTCCGAACCTTTTGAGATATTCACAGAATATAAGTTAGAAGTAGAGAACCAAAATGAGGGTATAAGTATTATGTCCTTTGATGCGATCAGGGAGGAGAATACTTGAGCACGGAAATCCTGGACTATTCTAAAGGAGAATGAGATTCTCTCTCAGCATTACTCCTCTGAATACACCATAGCACGATGGTATATCAGGGCGGAGCAGATACACCCTATTTGATATGGTGTGCTCTATGATGAGTACTACTGAGTTGTCTATTTCCTTTTGGGGGTTATGCACTTGAGAAGCTGCATACCTATTGAATAGGGTTCGAATCAAATCAGTTGCCTACCACTTCATATGTGATATGAAAAGGGAAGAGCCCATATCTTAAGCTAGTTAAGATTTGGGGTTGACCGGCCTATGTCCAAAAGCAAAATCCGGACAAGCTCGAGGCAAAATTTGTTATGTAGAACTGGAAAGGTTCCAGCTATACAAACTACAGCAGATGATTTGGTACAACCAAAGGATTCAGTAGATACCAACGAACCTCAGCCTCTCCGCCGATCTAGTAGGGTTCCTCACCCACCTGAGAGATACTTTGGTTTCTCTATGACAGTGGGAGCGAGGATTGCATCATGAGATGATGACCCAACTAGTTTCGAGCTGGCCATCAGGAGTGAGACTCTGTAAGAATGGCTGGATGCTTAGCGATCTGAGATGGAATCCATGTACACCAACAAAGTATGGACTTTGGTTGCTATATCTGAAGGGTTAAATCCCCATCAGGAGCAAGTATATCTTGAGAAGATTATTTGGTGTAGATGGAAAAGTTGAGACTTTCAAAGCTAGACTTGTTAAAAGTTTGCATCATTGACCAGGTGTGGATAATGATGAAACCTTTTCAAGTAGCTATGCTTAAGTCCATCCAGATCCTACTTGCCACGGCTACATACCATGACTACGATATCTGGCGGTTGGGTGTCATGACTGCTTTTCTAAATGATGTTTTAGAAGAGTGCGTCTATAAATACACAGCCAGAGAGCCTCGTAGACAGTGGGAGCAGCGGAAACGTGTGCAAGATACTTTATAGGATAAAGCAGGTATCGCGGAGTTGGAACGTCTGTTTTGATGTGTTAGTCAAAGAGTTTGACATCATCAAAATGGTAGATGAACCTTTTATAAACAAAAAGGTAGTAGGGAGTATGGTGACGATCCTCGTAGAGAACGTGGATGACATACTCTTGATAGGGAAGGAGTTTCCTATGCTACGCTCGATCAATCTCCGATTATCACAAAGATTCTCCATATAGGATCAAAGTGATACCTACTAAATCCTGGATTTTGGATCTATGAGATAGATCTAATTGGATGTTAGGAATCTCACTAAAAGTAGTGAGATGGTATCAATCGATCCTGGAGAGAATCACTGGAAGTGTTCCAGGGTGATAAAGACGACTGAGTGTCAGTCATAGGCATTGTCTTTACCCTCAGTAAAGGGACGGTATGTTGGAAGAGTTCCAAGCTAGATACCGTGACATACTAGACGATAAAGGCAGGATACATCGCTACTTAAGATGCTACCAAAGAGGCTGTTTGGGTGTATATTGGTTCATGAGATGAACCACGTTCCTACCATTGTGAGACAATGGGGTTGTGGCTTATACCAAGGAACGCAGGTCCCATCAGTGATCCAGACATATTCTAAGGCAGTATCACCTGATCATGGAGATGGTTGATCTCTAAGGGATCGAGGTCAGGAGAGTAGACTCAGAGGACAACACGGCGGATCCACTCACAAAGGCTTTTTCCCAGAGAGAGACTTTTATGGGATGGTTGAGTATGAGATACTACAACCACTGCTATCAGATGGCCCTAGTGCAAGTGGGAGATTGTTAGTTATATGTATGCCCTAGAGGCCATTACTGTACATTGGATGTATATTGTAGTGGATGCTGGGATATATATAGGGAGGACTTTCTTGCTCGACATGATAGTATGCTATCTGGTTACACTTTACCTTAACGTGTACACTGATTGTCTCTCTGTTATATGTTGGTAAAGCCCTAAGAATGTGTACTTGACCACCTGAATTATGATGCGGATCATATTAGTGGGGACATGGTAGTCCATAAGTACATCCTTCAAGGTCCCTAGTCGTGGGTATATCGAGACGGGGCATCGATATACCAGAGTAGACTAGCATATACCTTCTCGACCCATACAGATGGGCGATGGATGATCCCATATCCATTGGTGTTTGACATCAGAGATGATATACGGGTGCTCAGTAGAGACAGGGTACACAGGACGGACTCGCCAAGAACTCCCAGATGGTATTATACCTTACGTCAGATGGCAGTTCTCTGGTGACACTGGTACAGAGTAGTCTGTTGACCCGAGATCGTCATAGAGTCTTGTGTGGTTCCCACTGTGCTTTGATTTCCACCTTACCACGTCCAAGAGGGCGTGCAAAACGGTGGTTTTTGGGTACAGTCCCGAGTCACATGGAGGCAATGAGCGATAGGAAGGGATTCATCTCTCCCGGTATAGGGAGTTGATGTTGCGCTGTGTTCGATTGGCTATAACCGGAAATCCCTGGCCAGGGTTGCTGAGATTTACTGGTAAGTGTTACCAGTAGTTTCTCGAATTGTTATAGACCTCATATCGACACGACTTATCGAGCTATTGGGGTCTGACGTTTACCACCCCTAGGCAAGATATGCAACATATCAGACGATCAGTCCAGACTGTACGGTAAGTGTTACTGGTTGGATTCACAGGAGTGTGAGCGGTCTTGCTTGTCGATCTTCTGATCGCTCAATACCCGGGTGGCCGTTACGTTTAGAAGACCGCTTGCGGCTTATGGGTGTTTGATATGATCATCACCTGCTGCTGGCGTATTGACGAGTCTTTAGAGTCCTACACAAAGGTTTCCTGGCTCAGGCGAAACGAAATAGGAGCGCATATGAGATATGTGCGGGACCGAGAATAATGCGTGTATGTGATACCGTATTTCATTCTCGCGATGAATGTGTCGAATGGTTGTATGCGATATAACCTAGTTATCGAATCAAGGATTGATTCGATAAATCGATACATTGTATACTAGTTGGTTGTGTGCGACATGACCGGATCATTGAATCAAGTGTTGATTTAATGATTTAATGTATAATTATATATTTGATATATTACTTTGCATTAACTAGTATTGGTTCACTTTAAAGGATTTGCTCACTTGGATGTACAAGTTGTATATGTGATATACTTTTTGTGCAAATGATTGTATCATGTTTGATGATACATGTTTACTTGGTTAAGTGTAAAGAATTAAACCATGGTTAAACTTATGATTAAGGTTTTGTTTTCTTTTTCATTTATTTGTCTATTTATTCTTTTTGGAGAAATGATAAGAAAAGAATGGTGGCTTTATTTGTAGTTTAGTTGAAACTTCATGAAGCTTTGACCTAGTCCACCATTCTTATCTCATCCTTAACCCTAACCATTCCTTTAACCTTGGTCAATTCTCTACACATAACTATAGTTAATATTATGATAAGGATTGATTTTTCTATTCTATTCTAAGAACTTATCATAATATTATCTTCTTCTTCTTCATCTTCTACTTGAAGAAAAAGCTTGCCTCATCAATGGCAACTTGAGAAAAAGAGTGAGAAATCCAATTCTAAAGTGAACCCACTTCCTATTTCTTCATCCTCTACCTCTTGCCAAGTAGTAGAGTGTGTTTTCTTCATAAGTTTCATGACTTGGTGAAGTTGGAGCTTGATCTAGTGATGCCTCGACGTAGATCATCTTCGGCATCGTCGTCGATGACCTAGCCCGCTTTTTCTCCGATGAAGCCGACGCTAGAGCCCAAGATCCGATTTGTACAGCGAGGAGACTTCATCGCAGAGCCATGGAGGTGGAGAACCGGATCTACAAAGGCTGTATTTCCGTTTACCATTTAGTTAAGTTGTTAACTAGTTTCATTTTATCGCCTAAACTTCTAGCCAACGATCCTTATTAGGGTTTCTCGGCACCGTAATTTTTGAAATTGGCATGGTTGATGCCTTGTGAGACCTCTTGAGAGTGCCTAGGAACCCTACATCTGAGGGAGTAGACAAGACCCGATCATTAAAAACCATCCCGCCAGCGGCAGCGTAAGGAGAAATCAGCACCCGAATAGCCCCGAACTGAGTCGGGTCGGCGGCAGAAGCATCCACCAATCGCATAAGTCGCGGGAAGGGATAGGCGTCGTAAAACGCGGGCCTCTGATGCATAGCGAAAGCCCCCAGCACATGCATTTCGATCCAGGACGTGAAATAATGAAGCGAAAAGTTTACTACATCCACGCCGGGAGTAGAGGTATTAGCTGCGGTGCCCAACCCGTGATAAAGATGCGCCAACGCCGGGATACCGACGGCCAACCGCGTCCCCTCAGCTATATAATGAGCCGGGTAGATAACCGAAGCCCTCATAAAACGACGATGCATGGGGATGACAAACCAACTGAGCCAGACACTGACAAATCCCACGAAGAACGTCTCCTCATCCATACCGGGTGCTGCAATGGACTCAAAAGACATCGGCGACATGATGGGGATATAGTATTGAGGTAGATCCGATTCAGTGGTCGGCAGCTTCTTCGGACCAAACCCAAAGGGGTCTTTGATGTTGGCAAACTTCGGAGCTGTCTTCGACACGACGTCTTCACGAAGGAAGCAGGCAATGAAGCTCTTAAAAGTAACGCCCTGCTCCTCAGATTCGGTGAACAATCGGTCAAAGATACCTAGCGCCTTGATCAAGCTGGGACGGTTGTGGCGAACGGCGTTCTTAGCAGACAAGCCGTCAACCGGTGCAGGCTCGGGCTCGAAGACGTACTCGTCAGGAGGCAATAACTCCTCATACAGTATACCCCTGATTGGCAATCCCGAGATTTCATAAAATTCTGCCAAAGAAATCGAGACCTCATGATCTCCTAAAATAAAAGTGTTGGTGGGGAGATTCCATTGATTCAAGAACGCCCTAATCCACCAGACATGCGGGGACTGATAATGGAAGATTGACGCGTATATTGCCTGGTAAAGCCCGACCTTCTGCAGCCGCGCACGATGGGTGGCAAGGATATAACGAGCCCAGAGAAGGTAGCCCGTGGGGTGTCGAGGAGTAAGCCCTATCTTATAAATCTGCCCCCATGGGTGGGCCTGACAAATGCGACGCCCCAGGATATCTATAGTGGGGACCGGATGGTTCGGGATACCTGTCGTCGAAGGCTCGAGCCTCCCCGTTGGAGTCCAGTTGGGCATCTCCACAGCAAAAACCGTTCTCGGAAGGTCCATCGGCAAGAATGGGAAAGTAGGCTCTGTCGGTACTGCACAGAGGAAACTCCGGTGACCCCGGATAATATGGCTGTACCAAGTTCCCCATAGAAGCAAGTTGGTACAGTTCGGGTCATGAGCCCGGATCATCGCCATCGCTTCCTTATCGGACGGTGATTGAGGAAAAGCGGCCTCCGAACGGGTAAAGGGAAAATACGGAGCAGAAGCCATCGCACCTGAAATCGAATGGAAGAAGACCGTCAAAAGCGAAGTCAGCAATATATATCCATGCATGAACATGAAGACTAGTTGAAGAAAACAACAGTAGACTTTTTTTTTGGGACCATTGGCTACAAAACACATAGGCCCCAAAGAATCAAGATGGCGGCTCGTTAATAATGAGACCAAGCAGTTGCAATAAGACAGAGAGGATACCCTCATTAAGTAAAAAGTAGGTTTCAAGTGGCCCTGCACATCCCCTAGAAGACAAATCTACCTCGGACTCTACGACAAATCAAACGGGATCAAGGGAATTAAATTCCCACAGAAGACATCATTACAAAGTTCCTGTTTCATTAATTACAGAATGACAACCTAGGGTAAGGAGACCCTAAGGAGCCTCCATGGGAAGAAACCGAGTTCTTCACAGGAATTAAATTCCTTATTAAGAAAAGGAAATTAAATTCCCAAAAGCCTTTTTCTGTGAATGGAGTTAAACTCCATGGATCATCATATGAACCCTAAGAAATCTACTGTTGGAGGTTAAGTGGTTTCGTATTTTGGTTAAGAAACTTGAAGAAAAATGGGTTCTTTGTTAAAAAAGGGTAAAAACCCTTGTTTTGGATCCAGAGGAATGTGAGAGTTCATCGTTCATTCGAGAGCATTACCTAAAGAGAAAAGTCTTTTCGAACAGAGTTAAACTCTGAGGGTGGGTTCAAGACAGAGAACTGAGCTCTGGAAAAAGAGAATTAAATTCTCAAAAGAAGAAAGTTTGCAAGGAGGAAGATGAGCAAAGTGGAGGCTCTTCTGAAGGGACATGGGCATTTATAGGATGTGATGGAGACGCTTCATCTCCCCAAATCCCTAGAGGAATCCAACGGTCACAAAAAGTGACAGCGTTGCACTCACGTGCAAACACGTGAGAACAATACTGTGGGGGCATTTGTTTCCTGATTTAAAATCAGGAAAGCTTACGAAGGAGGCATCACGTGCTAGCACGTGACCAGCAGTCACGTGTTGGCACGTGACATTTGAAAGCAGCGGACTCATTCTCTGATTAAATCAAGAAAAAGGCTCCAAACGAGGGTCACGTGCTCACACGTGATCAGGGGTCACGTGGTGGCACGTGACGGCTAAGCAGCGGCCAGAAGACAGAGCGCAAAAAGAAGAAGAAAGCTCGTTCCAGGGGGTCACGTGCCTACACGTGACCAGGGGTCACGTGGCCACACGTGACCGGCTTTCAAAGCTTATTTATTTAACAGAATTAAATTCTGAACAGCATTTCAAATCTTTCCAAAGGAAAATGATTATTTGGAACCGATTGGACTAAAGATTTAAAGGTGATTAAATATCACCTATCTATGGAAAAATCTTGAACTTGGAAAGATTTCCCCTTTAAAATCTAACTGAAATAACAAAGGGAAATCTTTGGATTTAAAATCCAATGGTGAATAAAATTCACCTAATAATCCAAAGGACCAGATGAATGATGAATGCAAATCAAATCTCTGAATAAATACAAATCAAATCCCTCAATGAAAGATTCATCAAAGCTAATTGATTCTGCTTCTTCTCCTATAAATAGGAGCCAAGAGGGACAAAGAGATAGAGAGAGAAAAAGAAGGATAGAAAAAGAGAAAGATAGAGCCTTGAGACTCTGGAAGAATTCGATCTTCTGCAGAAGAAAATCCTAGGTAAGAAAGGGAAGGCCCTTAAAAGAGAATTTAATTCTCAAAAGAGTTTAACTCTTAAAAAGAAGAACATAGTTCTCTCTTTAGTGGAGGATCTGCAAAGTGCACATCTCCCCTTGAATTGAGAATTTAATTCTCATTGGGTTGAGATCCTGCCATGCAGATCCAAAGCATAGAGAGGGAATGGAAGTTTGAGAATTTAATTCTCACAAAATTATAGAAATTTAATTCCTTTAAGATAAAATTAGGGTTTGACCCTATATTATAGGAATTTAATTCCATCAGAATGAACAGAATCAGGGTTTAACCCTAGTTAAGAACTTAGTTCTGTCAAAATAACAGGAATTTAATTCCCTTAAGAAAGAAGAAATTAGGGTTTCACCCTATGACAGAATCTAATCCCTCAGAATATAAATTAGGGTTCAACCCTATCTAAGAGTAATTCTCTAAAGAAAGAGGGAATTTAGTTCTTTTAAAGTTATTATCAGGGTTTAACCCTATGACAGAACTCAATTCTTCACATATATGAGGAATTTAATTCCAACAGAAAATTCAGAGTTCAACTCTATCCCAGAATATAAATCTTCAGAAGGAAATAGGTATTTAATTCCTCTAAAGTTTATTGTTAGGGTTCAACCCTGCGAAGAATTTAATTCTTAAAGAGATTAACAGATCTTTTAAAAACATACAAAGAGGCAGGGTCACGTGCTACCACGTGACCCCCGAAAAGATCCACAGAGAAGGGCCTTTGAGGCAATGCCTCACGTGACCCACGTGACCCTTGGCAGAAGCTTTAACATACAAGCATTTAAATGCCCACCACGTGATGGCACGTGATGCTCCAAAATATGCAATATCCTCAGCAGAACAAATGAAGGGAGGGCGCCCTCGCGTGCTACCATGTGACCCCTCTTGCCTCAGGGTTTAACACTAAATTGGAACCTCTGAATCCAGTGTTTAACACCGTTTGGCCTTAGTGTTCAACACTAATTAAAGAACTTTATTTGCAGTGTTTAAACACTGAATTTCTTAGTGTTTAATACTAAATTAAACCCCTGTTAACAGAGCTTAATATTAACTACCTTAGCGTTCAACACTAAATTAAAATCTCTGTCACCAGTGTTTAACACTGGTTATTCTTAGTGTTTAACACTAATTTGAGATCTCTGTTGCTAGTGTTTGACACTGATTTGCTCTAGTGTTTAACACTAATTTGAACCCCCTGTTGCTGGTGTTTAACACCAACTGTCTTTAGTGTTAAAACACTAACTTGTTCCCAGTGTTCAACACTGCTGATCTTTAGTGTTTAACACTAACTTTAGCCCAATTGGCTAAATGGTTAGAGGCAAAGCCTCTCCTTCAATGGACCAATAGGAAGCCAATATTCCAAACATGATTGGACTTAGCCCAAGATGGCCATAAGTCCTCAATTCAAACTTAACTGGGCTGATGGGCTCATAACATAATTAATTGGTCCTGGTCCCAAGCTGGACCAAAGACTGTTTAATCTACCTTGGTTTAAGGGTACATCTCTTCACTCCTTTGATACTTGGCGTTGTAATCCCTCGACGTCTTCAAAGAGGTGACGGGTCCCGATGACCACACATTGATACGGACTGTGGGGTCCTTAAACTTATGGACTATGAGGTCCTTAACCTTGACCGAGATGTCTTAAAACTAACTTTGGACCGTGGAGTCCTTAAATCCATGGACTATGACGTCCTTAACCTTGACCGCGATGTCTTAAAACTAACTTTGGACTGTGGAGTCCTTAAATCCACGGACTATGAGGTCCTTAACCTTGACCGCAACGTCTTAAAACTAATATTGGACCGCAATGTCCTTAAACTACCTATGGACCGCAACGTCCTTAAACTACCTATTGACCGCAACGTCTTAAAACTAACATTGGACCGCAATGTCCTTAAACTACCTATGGACCGTAATGTCCTTAAACTACCTGTTGACCGCAACGTCACTAAACTAAATAACAGGGCTCCCTTAATGGCTCTATTGTTGGATCTAAACGATCCCGTTAAGTCGATCTTAGTCTAAAAACTAGACTAATGAGTCCTCCGATCGAGTCACGGCTGAGTTGGCCGATTCCGGCGATGACCCCAACATGAAATTGTGTCTTTTCACATTCCCTATGCACCTGCAAAATTTTATCCTCAGACAATTTCCAGAGCTCTTTTAAAACCCCAATTACTCCACTTTTAATACATTTTTAATACATTTTATCACATTTTTCATTTTAACCTTTCACCTATCTTAACCCTAGCCTAACCCTATAAATACCATCCCTACCCTCTACTCTCTCAACCCAAACTCTGAGCCAACTCTCTAAAATTTCCAAAAAACTTGTGTACTTTGAAAACGAGCACGAAGCGAAGCTACGGCGAAATTCCCGGCGAAATTCCGGCGATCGTTCTAGGAGCCCTCAACGACGAAGCGACGCACCGGCGATTTCTCTCCTTCCATCTCACTCTCGTTATTTTCCAAAACCCGTAAGTCCCATTTTCTATCTCTCTTTTTTATTTAAAAAAATACGGATTTACAAAACCCGACGGAATCGGAACAAATCCGATTTCCGATTCGGTTTCTTATAAAACTTCACTTCTCGTTAATACAATTATGCTTAAACTCTTTCATGTTGACTATTAAACACTAATCAACCAAATTGATCAAGTTTCATTTCGTAAAATGATGGCTATTTCAATTTATCGTATTTTTCACTTAAATACCATATTGTTTCAATTCTACATTTAACCGTATTAAACTTGCTATACCTTTAAGTAGATCACGAGGTAACGACCTACCTCCTCACACACTCACATGCAACATAACACGATACCCTCAAGAACTTAGAATATGGGAAAACAAACATTTTCATTTAAATACCATTTACTTAATAAAACCATTTCTAAAAAATTTAGTATTGATACATCTTTACAAATAAATACCACTTATTATGAAAATAGAATAAGGTTGTGGGCATTCAGTCATTTATCTAAACATGACTTTATGGTGTCTAGGCTAGACAAATGAGAAAGGTAACTTTAAAAGGCCCGTCTCACGGTGATTCGTGAGCGGATCTCTCCTTTCTTCACTTGTACTTACCTGGCACAATTGGCGGTGAAGAGACGATTTGAGGTATCTCACAACTTGTCGCTTTAGACCAGTTAGGAGTAGTCTAGTTGGCTTAGGAGACCCTAGAACATAAAATACGGGAAAACGACACTTTTTCATTTAAATACCATAATTAATAAAAACCGTTTTCCTTAACGATTAGTATTTATACAAATCTTTGCAAAGCGCCGCTACAACACATTTGGGGAACCCGTTCGGGATGGTGCGGATTATCGCACATCCTCGAGCTTAGTAGTGCAAGATTCAGACCTCCGCAAGGAGCATTCGGTCCCGAAAGATTTAAAATACGACATCTTAAGAAAACGAGATTTCTAGAATATTATAGATATATACAAAACTATTTTCATATAAATATATGTATATGTAATATAAACATATCTATTTTTGAAGTATTATAAATATTCCACCTTTTCTACAATATCACAAGAATAAATTTTACACTAAAATACCATGAATTCCATACAAATCAATATTACAAATAAATACATTTATTTTTGAAATTAGGATATTTTCACTAGAAATATCACAATATAAAAGCCACATTCATTACAACTCTAAAGACGAATAATAAATGCTTAGGGTATATTTTGAAAAGTATATAAAAGTATTTTTACATAAAACCCCCTCAAGTTCGATAATTTACCCTAAGGACCATAGTAAATATAGGTAAGCGGGACCAATCTCTTGAGCCTCAGAGAGCCGGAGAAGTGGGTGCTTGCCTATCTATGGTAGAAAACTTAACAACGGTGTTATTAATACGGTAATCGTCTTTGAAAAAAAAAGACACGAAAGGTTACCGATAACATCAAAACAATCAGGACTTCAATTTAGTTTTCTAACTGTCTGACTCAGATGAGTCTCATTATTGTAGGGTTCCTAGGCATCCTATAGAGGTCTCACAAGGCATCGAACATGCCAAATTAAAAAAATTATGGTGCCGAGAAACCCTAGTTAACGGATCGTTGCTAGATGTCTAGGCGAAAAACAAAAACTAGTTAACAACTTAACTAAAGTTGAGATGCTACAACCTTTGTAGATCCGGATTTCCACCTCCTTAGCTCCACGTGGTCACGCCCTCGCTGTCCATCATGAATCCTCGACTCATCCGTCGGCTTCATCGGAAAACGGGCGAGCAAGGTCGTCGGCTTCGTGTCAAAGACGATCTACGTCGAGGTTGCACTAGTTCAAGCTCCGACTTCACCAAGTAGTGAAACTTGTGAAGAAAACACCCAAAACCACTTGGCAAGAGGTAGAGGATGAAGAAATAGGAGGTGGGTTCACTTTAGATTTGGATTTCTCTCACTAAAACTCAAGTTGCCATTGATGTAGCAAGCTTGAAGAAGAAGAAGAAGATGAAGATGGTTATGATAAGTTCTATTAAAATGAAAATAGAAAATCAATACTTATCATAACTTAGACTAGGGTTAAGTGTAGAGAATAAACCATGGTTAATGGATGGGTTAGGGTTAAGCATGATGACAAGAATGGTTAAGAAGTCAAAGCTTCATGAAGCTTCAACTAAAAGACAAAGAAAGCCACCATTCTTATCATAATCATTTCCAAATAAATAAATAAATAAATAAATAAATAAATGGATATGCAAAACCCTAATTATCATATTAATCATGGTTTAATCCTATACACTTAACTAAATGATCAAGTATCATCAAACATGATACAAGAATGTGCACAAAAGTATATCACATATACAATGTGCATCAAGTGAGAAAATCCATATAAAGTGAACCAATACTAGCTAATGCAAAGTAATATATCAAATATATAATTATACATTAAATCATTAAATCAACATTTGATTCAATGATCCGGTCATGTCGCACATAACCGACTAGTATCCAATGTATCGATTTATCGAATCAATGATTCGATAACTAGGTCATATCGAATATAACCAATCGAAACATTTATCGTGAGAATGAAATGCGGTATCACATACACGCATTATTCTCGGTCCTGCACATATCTCATATGCGCTCCTATTTCGTTTCGCTGGAGCCAGGAAACCTCTGTGTAGGACTCTAAAGACTCGTCAATACGCCGGTAGCAGATGATGATCATATCAAGCATCCACAAGCCGCAAGCGGTCTGCTAAACGTAACGGCCACCCGGGTATTGAGCGATCAGAAGATCGACGAGCTAGCCCGCTCACACTCCTGCGAATCCGACCAGTAACACTTACCGTACAGTCCGGTCTCTTCGTCTGATACGTCGCATATCAAGTCTAGGGGTGGTAAACGTCAGACCCCAATACTCGATAAGTCATGCCGATGTGAGGCTCATAACGGGTCGAGAAACTACTGGTAACACTTACCAGCAAATCTCTGATCAGCCCTGGCCAGGGACTTCCCTATTACGGCCAATCGAGCACAGCACAACATCAACCCCCAATACCGGGAGAGACGAAACCCCTCCTATCGCTCATTGCCTCCATGTGACTCGGGACTGTACCCAAAGACCACCGTTTTGCACGCCCTCATGGACGTGGTAAGGTGGAGATCAAAGCACAGTGGGAATCACACAAGACTCTATGACGATCTCGGGTCTACAGACTAACTTGTACAAGTGTCACCTGAGAACTGCCATCTGACGTGAGGTATAATACCATCTGGGAGTTCTCGGCGAGTCCGTCCAGTGTACCCAGTCTCCACTGAGCACCCGTATACCATCTCTGATGTCAAACACCAATGGATATGGGATCATCCATCGCCCATCACATAGGTCGAGAAGCGTATACGCTAGTCTACACTGGTATATCGATGCCCCGTCTCGATACACCCACGACTAGGGACCTTGAAGGATGTACTTATGGACTACCATGTCCCCACTAGTATGATCTGCATCATAGTCCAGGTAGTCAAGTACACATCCTAAGGGCTTTACCAACATGTAACTATAAGACAGTGTAAAGAGACCAGTGTACATGTTAAGATAAAGAGTAACCAGATAGCATACTATCATATCGAGCAAGAAAGTCATCTCTATATATGTCCAAGCATCCAATATAATATACATCATCTGTACAACACTGGCCTCTAGGGCATACATACAACTAACAATTATAATCTGACTTGAATATGATTCAAGTACAATCTACAATTACAATCTACAATCTACAATTTACAAATTACAATCTACAATATTACAATTCAACATGAATCCATGAATCCATGAATCCAATTATCAATCTATACAACTTGACTGAACCAAACCATGGATATACATTCCATTTATATGCTTCTCCAGTTATTCCATTTACATGATTCTACGGTTACATCCATTTACTGATATTATGGTTTCAGTCAGTCATCCAATTATACAATTAATACAATTTACAATACAATACAATACAAACAAGACACTACGGGGTTTAAGGGGTAGATTGGTACGGAAGGTGTTAAAAGTGGCACGAGACTGTAAGACTTAATACGCCTAACATGAATCCAGTTGCTGTTGTACCGTGGCACAAACGGTTACTTGTACTATACTTGCCTCTAGTCTCTGGTATATAGAGACTCCTCTCGTATACACTGGCATTCTTCTGTACCAAGCTACAAACAATAGCGTTAATACAACATTACAACAAGATGATACAACTTTAAAAGATACCTCCTTATTCTGTCTATTCTACTTTTCCTCTTATCTTTGAGACTTACCGAGCGACCTGTTCGCTGACGACATTCTCTTTCTTTCTTCTTTGAATGTCGTTAGGTAATTTGGAC
Organism: Agapanthus africanus; assembly: GCA_030015575.1. NCBI lineage: Eukaryota > Viridiplantae > Streptophyta > Magnoliopsida > Asparagales > Amaryllidaceae > Agapanthus > Agapanthus africanus. The sequence continues at coordinate 189,146,531 of JASDDO010000028.1, forward strand.
ACGTCAGAGATCGAGCCTACTGCTGAAGACTTGGATCGGTTTGCTGAAGACCCAGCGCTTTAGTTTCATTGTACACATTTCCTTTCAGTACTTTACATTCCTGTTATGCCATTGTTTAGGCATCGCTTTTATTTCAGTTGTATTTAATTTTCATGCATTGTATAAAAGAATGTTAATAAATAAAGTTGCTGTTCAGTTTATATATCTTGTCTCTTATGTATTTACTTTATATTGCTTAGATACGCTTAGCGTATTTACTTCACAGTAAATACGTAGCGGGCCAGTCCCGTCTACTTCGCCGTACACCGGGAAGTGGGACGTGACACCGACGCTCATGTGCGGTGCCAATAAGAGTTTTTAACTCTAGCGCTGGCGCCCTTGTGGCAAACACGTGGGGGCATTGCCTCTTGAGTTTTGAACATAGCTTTGCTCTTTTAAGAGTTTTTAACTCTGGCGCTGGCACCCTCGTGGAAAACACGTGAGGCACTGCCTCTTGAGTTTTGAATGGAGCTTTGCTCTTTTATTGAGTTTTTAGCTCTGGCGCTGGCGCCCTCGTTGTCACGCCCCGCTTCCCAAAATACGGAATATGAGGGGTTGACAAGGCCAGCCATGCTCCTACGGTCAAGGAAATATTCTGCCGTAGTCACACTTCGGCTTCTAGCATTACGTAGTAATCAGTAATCAATGCACAGGTAATGAGAAATGCAGTCACGAAATCTATCAAGACAGATAAAAATATAACAGATAGGGATCAAGGGAAGGATAGCGCTGGCGTGCCTGATCTGGATGTCCGCGATATCCTCGAGGTACGACCGATCCTGAACCAAGCTCAGTCCACTTCTCACTCTGAGCATGCATACTCAGGTCGTCAGAGTGACACAATAGCAATATATATGAATACATATATAAACACGTGCAATAATGATGAACATGAAACAGTAAGCATGGAGTGATGATATGAGCATGAAATAATCGGTACAGGTAAACAGTAAAGCAGGTATATCGAAATCAGAAATTAATGCATGTCCATGTCACTAAACCTATCAGTCTCTAAGTCTCACTGTCTAGGTCGCTAAACCTATCGTCAGTCTAAGTGTGAGCGTCAACCACGCAGGAGTATCCCCAACCCAAGGGAAGGCCCCAGGGGTAAGGGAACACGGGTCCGAAACACGCTCACTAATAATCAGTAATATCACCCATATGGCTCCCAGAATCGCTGTATATGCCGGCAATGAAACTCCCGAGATTCCATTGAACTCACACTCAAACTACCCCACACCCACGGTCTGCATCAAATACCGACCATAAACCCAAATACTAGTCGGTCCATGACCAGTCTACACGAGAACTGGAGACAGGATCTCCATCAAGTATGTCTCGACTGGTACCCAAGATAAATGGATAGTGTTTGACGCCTTACCTATGACACTAATATAAGTGCTCAATAACCGTCCCATTCCAGTTATAGTTACACTTATATATGTCCCATAGACGTCGACAATGCAATAAATTAACTGGTTCCGCTGATTGTGTACAAGTACGTATCACTTTCACTATTCAATCACGCTTATACACTAATGTACTTGCTACAATCTAATCACTAATATTTATCACTGGGTAATGTAATATAATCACTAGGTTATCAATGTATGTGACCACTATTCAAATGAGAATACAACCGCTACTTGATATGATGAGAATCCAATTAATTATAATATGAAAGAACATAGCAGCCAATGTCATACCACTTGCAAAATGTACTATAAATCATATGTGAAGAATTAAGCAAAATAATATAAAAGGGGTAAGCAGTATGTTTAATTATCTGTCCATCAAAATTGGTTTCGCGTCAATCGGGTTTCAGGTTTGCTAGTTATGGTCATTTCATTTTAAGCGTTCACTGCGGGAAATCCAATTTCTGAACTGAAAGTCCGTTTCGTAACACGTTTTAATCCCAGTTGGGATCATAATTAGGCGATACTACAGTTAGATAATATTTTGGTTTAATAGTTATATTTCCAACGTATTAGACAGATCGATAATATTCGCTGTATATGGGGAGATATGTTCAGTTTAATATCAATGTGTACCAACTGTCACTGCAGAAAACTGCAGGATATGTCGACGATCTAAAATACTTTTAAAATAGGAAACATTATTTAAATTAAATGAAAATAACACTTGTTTAGATAAATTGATTATCTACGCTGTGATATAGGACTCCACATTTTTTTTCCAGTTTTATGCAGCTATGTACATGTGCTTAAATTCAGGTTTCCCCCGTAGAATGCTGCCTGGACTGCAGTCCAGAGCCGCATCCCCCCTTCATTTTTCAGTATCATGAAATTGCAATCTTCAACAACTAATTATATAGGGTTATAGTTTATCTAGTTAGGTTCGATATGAGCCCTGGAACAACATGATTAGATTTATATTTAATTAACTATTAATTTTACAACGTGATATGTACGGCGATTTCCAGATTTAGCGTCGGTTCTCGGGGACATCATTTCAATATAGAAACGTTAACTTTTAGATCCCAACTTGTAGTTAATTATCAGTGCACGACCTATATATATCACGAAACGGGAGTTTTAATTGGCTGAAACAGATATATATATCCAAAGGTGATCATCGAGTTTTTATAATCATAACTTTGGGGTTTTATATGTTAGTTATATGTATGTCCCAGTGCACAGTGGGAACCACACAAGACTCTATGACGATCTCGGGTCAACAGACTACTCTGTACCAGTGTCACCAGAGAACTGCCATTTGACGTAAGGTATAATACCATCTGGGAGTTCTCGGCGAGTCCGTCCAGTGTACCCAGTCTCTACTGAGCACCCGTATATCATCTCTGATGTCAAACACCAATGGATATGGGATCATCCATCACCCATCTGTATGGGTCGAGAAGGTATATGCTAGTCTACTCTGGTATATCGATGCCCCGTCTCGATATACCCACGACTAGGGACCTTGAAGGATGTACTTATGGACTACCATGTCCCCACTAGTATGATCCGCTGGTATCAGAGCATGCATCATCAAACATGATACAATCATGTGCATAAAAGTATATCACATATACAACTTGCACAACCAAGTGAGAAAATCCATTTAAAGTGAACCAATACTAGTTAATGCAAAGTAATATATCAAATATATAATTATACATTAAATCATTAAATCAACACTTGATTTAACGATCCGGTCATATCACATATAACCGACTAGTATCCTATGTATCGGCTTATCGAATCAATACTTGATTCGATAACTAGGTTATATCGCATACAACCAATCGATACATTCATCGCGAGAATAGAATACGGTATCACATACACGCATTATTCTCGGTCCCGCACATATCTCATATGCGCTCCTATTTCGTTTCGCTTGAGCCAGGAAACATCTGTGTAGGACTCTAAAGACTCGTCAATACGCCGGCAGCAGGTGATGATCATATCAAACACCCACAAGCCGCAAGCGGTCTGCTAAACGTAACGGCCATCCGGGTATTGAGCGATGAGAAGATCGACGAGCAAGCCCGCTCACACTCCTGTGAAGCCTAGCTAGAACCTTAGGCGATGCGTAGATGAAGTTTGAAATTGGCATGGTTGATGCCTTGTGAGACCTCATTAGTGTGCCTAGGAACCCTACAGTGGTATCAGAGCCTAGCTAGAACCTTAGGCGATGCGTAGACGAAGTTTGGAACCCGAACGAACCCGAAATCCTAAAATTTATGCTCTCTGGACTTTTCTCAAAAACTGGGATTTTTCCAGATTAAAAATTGCTAAAAAATTCAGCAGGGTCTTAGTTGAATTACTGTGAAATTCGATGGGCTAACTCATCTAAAGCGCGGCGGAACAGCGGCATAATCATGCCTTATGCGGCGGTTCCACGGCCATATGATGACGCCAGCTCTCCATTTTTGCACAGTAATTTGTCCCTTTAGGTGCTAGATTTTCTGGGAATTTTTAATATTTATTCAAGATTTGAATTTTCTGGGGTTGTTTTGGGGATTCGATGATTCGATCGGATTATCAGATTTTGTCTATGTGGATTCCGGATAATTTTTGAATATGTTAAAAAGTTCGACCGGATAAAAATACCCACCTTTTCCCCTGTCGAGAAATTTCCAAGTGTTGGATCTTTCCGTAGTTTAACGACGTTCTAAGTAGTGCAAGTAACGCGATGGTCCCTCTAGAAGACAACAAACCTTAACTCGATTATGTGACCGTCTTGAACTGCCCTTTGAACCTTCGGGTTTGGGGCAGTACGGTGTGCCACATGTGAGGCGTTGGCTTGACCCTTCTACGGCTGGACCGTTGGTACTGAGGCACGAAGTGAATGTTTTTAAAAACTTATTTGAAGAGTTGAGCTGCTTTGGGAAAACTTGGGTGTTTGAATGTTCGATCGGAAAGTTTAACATTTTCTATTTATCCGGAATGTGATACAATAATTGGAATTCACAAGTTGTTATGAGATAACTGAATGAATGTTATAAACATAGCATATTAGTCTCACTTGATCGGTTGCCACGGAATTTTGATGTGATCAAAAGTCCATCGCAATCACGTAGCGTACGCGGATACTCGCCGGATAAACTTAATAGACAGCCTCACCCCATAGCCCCGACCAAGTGACTGTAGGAGAACCCCATCGCCGAAAGCGTCCGTTCGGGTGCTTACGGCAGCGGTGTTCCGCCTTGGTGCACTTCGTCGACGGTATCGGGGGTGCGGCCGTCTACTAAAGTTTGCGACGAGCATTCGATCAGGATGTCGGGAATCTTGTTGAATTTCCCGACTTGATATTGAAAAGAGTTTTCGATTTTGAGACTAAAATGCGGGGTTTATAATTGTTAGGCATGCGATGTCTAAGTAATTCATTTGGTCAGGCATGCGATGTCTGAGGTGGTTGCGGATTCCAACTGTTGTAGTTTTACACTTTCTTTTCTGTGACCGTAAGTGTAATATGTGATATCGCCGGTTTCGTTGCTATATGTCAACGACAATTGGGATGGACATATTTACTTACGTTGATGACATGTGATGTTTTGTGTTGCTGGATATGTTATATTGGATCGTCGTGTTTGAATAGCCGGGGTTTTTTTTATGTGAGATGAGTGTTTTTCATTTTCATTCATGTAAAAACTTGTATGTAATATTCTTTTATTTGGGGCACTTCCAGGTTGCGGAAGATGTCTCCGTTCGTATATTATTTACTTTTCCGCACTAGGATAGACCCAAGGAGGAGGGCACAAGTAACCGGGTTCTGGAGTCCAGTGGGAGACCAACTCGAGGAGTCGAGTCCGGGTCTCCTAACTCTAGAATTGGTAGGGTTGCTTGCCGCTCTCGTAGGGGTCTAGGGGTGTGGGATTGGCTATTCATCGCGACCGTGGAATCCGTGTTTTATACTGGCTCGTATTGAAAACACGGACGTCCTAGTATATCCAATATTTCATATGTTTCTTCTGCTGCGATATCTGTGATGTGATCATGTGATGTTCTGTGATAGATACAGTATATAGTATATATGATATATTATATAGACGTTACTTATGTTTTACACCCGCGCTAGCCCTGCCCCGCTCTGCCGTTAGTTACCTAACCTAACGGTGCACGAGGGGACATTGAGGCGAATGCGGATGGCATAAGTGTACGTCGTATTTATCTGTGATGTTTAGGTACTTAAATGATGGGACTTCATTAATGTGATTAATGAAATAAAAGAAACCTAAGATGTTGTGGAATCGAATTTCAAAATAAAACAGGTATCTACAGTTCTTGCTTTGCACAGCGGTATATATGATATATCCTGCACCTTATTCGATGAGGAAAGGACCGAGATCCCTTCACCGGGAGTGACTCCTTTAGCAATAACTGGCAGATGCTACACACTCGGTTTGTCTTTTGATTGCTTTTAAGAGTTCTGCTTTGCACATTGATATATATGATATATCCCGCACCTCATTCGATGAGGAAAGGACCGACGATCCCTTCACCGGGAGTGACTCCTTTAGCAAAACTAGAAAAGCCTCAAAAGCACTTCATTTTAAAATCATTTGATTCTACAACGATATCAAGTTCATTACGCAATAGGTTTTCAGAAAAACCTGTCGTAGCCCTCCGTCATTTCAGATATGTACTGGTTAGTATTCGTGCTGCGTTTGTTGACCTCTGTCAAGATGTAGTGTGCGGTAGCTGATTAGTGCTTATCTGTATAAGCATTTGATGTGATTGATTTAGGGTAGTCGTGCGACCTTGTTGACCTCTGTCAAGGGTCGTGCGGGTGGGTTTACTTCAATCAGGAAATGACGGGTTGAACTTGACTAGCAGCCTATGTTTGTTGACCTCTGTCAAGGTCATAGGACGCTTGGGGCAAAATATTATCGGGAATTTCAAGTGTTGAAATTTGTAATGAGATTGCATACCTTCTATGAGATAGTTGGATCCCGATACCCGCTGCGAGTAAGAGTTACTCCTGGGAGATTTTTACACATTACAATTAGCCGATCAAGTAGGTGTCTAGAAAGGTGTTAACGAGGTTACGCCTCTGGGAAAACGAGGTTTACATTAATTAGGTTCGTGCGAAAGCACGGGGGACCTCCCTCAAAGTACCGACACTGGCCTGGCTGAAAGATTAGCGAACTTGTAGTGTGTAATTAATCCCGACTAGTCTTTCCTTTTAGGGTTTGAAGGAAGATTTGATAAAAAGCAGTGGGAGCCATCCTGATTAGATAAAATAAAACCAATCTATTCTTGCAAGAGCGCACGCTGAGTGTTTTCTTCTCTCTCTCTCCAGGTAGCGACCATATCATGCCTTAATCAAGATAATAATACGGATTATTGACCGAACCCGCTTGTTATACTGAGCTGGGGAACGTTGGTCCCGCTCCAACTTATAATTGTTATAAGACAGAGCAGGAAATTGGGGATTACCAGAATTCCCGTGCTACCCAAACGAAGAAAGTGCATACCGATGCATCATCTTTGGGTGTGTTCATTACAAAGAACTGTTTCTCTGTATCCTCTACGTCCTGGGTATTTGATACCAGATCAGGATCCCAGATATGTAACCTGTTACATAGGGCTACAGAAAGGTAGAGAACTGAGAACGGGTGATAAGTTTCATGGGGCAGAAAACGGGGCAAGTGTTGCAGCCAAGTCTGTTGGTCACTGTCACCCTGTATTACAATACATTGATTCTGAACAAATGCTATTAGATACCGAACCTGATATACAAAATCATATCAGTCTCTTTATTAGTAAAGAAATGATAAAATTTTGTATTGATGGATAATGTTTTGAACATTTCCTATATCAAAAGTTGATCGGTTCAGGCACGTTATCTAAAAGCATTGATGTTCTAAATCAAACTACAGTTCTTAGTATACGGAACACACACAAGAGGAAGAGTTCAGAAATGAACAAATTCTTCTTGAGGTATTGTAGACTAGATCATATCAATGCGACCCGACTAGCTGAAGTTACATATAGATGCATATTTAAATCAGTTTGAATTTACATCTTGTGAAACTTGCCAGTCATGTCACAAAGATAAGATGACCAAAGTTCCGTTTACTGGAAACAGAGAAAGAGTTAGTGAACTCTTGGGATGATACATGTTGATGTATGTAAGTCTCCTGTCTACACATGCCAAGACCGGTTCTTTATACTTCATTACATTCTCTGATGATCTCTCAAGATTCAGACATATGTTCCTGTTGAAACACAAGTCCGAACCTTTTGAGATATTCACAGAATATGATTTAGAAGTAGAGAACCAAAATACGGGTATAAGTATTATGTCCTTTGATGTGATCAGGGAGGAGAATACTTGAGCACGGAATTCTTGGAATTTTCTAAAGGAGAATGAGATTCTCTCTCTGCATTACTCCTCCGAATACACCATTGCACGATGGCATATCGGGGCGGAGCAGATACACCCTATTTGATATGGTGTGCTCTATGATGAGTACTACTGAGTTACCTATTTCATTTTAGGAGTTATGCACTTGAGAAGCTGCATACCTATTGAATTAGGTTCGAATCAAATCAATGCCTACCACTTCATATGTGATATGGAAAGGGAAGAGCCAATTTCTTAAGTTAGTTAAGATTTGGGGTTGTCCGGCCTATGTATAAAAGCAAAATCCGGACAAGCTCGAGACAAGGTCAGTTATGTAGAACTGGAATGGTTCCAGCTATACAAACTACAGCTGATGATTTGATAGAACAAAAGGATTCAATAGTCCCCGACGAACCTTAACCTCTCCGCCGATCTAGTAGGGTTCCTCACCCACCTGAGAGATACTTCGGTTTCTCTATGACAGTGGGAGCGAGGATTACATCATGAGATGATGACCCAACTAGTTTCGAACTGGCCATCAGGAGTAAGACTCTGTCAGAATGGCTGGATGCTTAGCGATCTGAGATGGAATCCATGTACACCAACAAAGTATGGACTTTGGTTGCTATATCTGAAGGGTTAAATCCCCATCAGGAGCAAGTAAATCTTGAGAAGATTACTTGGTGTAGATGGAAAAGTTGAGACTTTCAAAGCTAGACTTGTTAAAGGTTTTCGTCATCGACCAGGTATGGATTATGATGAAACCTTTTCTAAGTAGCTATGCTTAAGTCCATCCAGATCCTACTTACCACGGCTACATACCATGACTACGATATCTGGTGGTTGGGTGTCATGACGGCTTTTCTAAATGATGTTTTAGAGGAGGGAGTCTATAGTACACAGCCAGAGGGCTTCGTAGACAGTGGGAGCAGCGGAAACGTGTGCAAGATGCTTTATAGGATAAAGCAGGCATCGCGGAGTTGGAACATCTGTTTTGATGAGTTAGTCAAAGAGTTTGACATCATCAAAATGGTAGATGGACCTTGTATATACAAAAGGGTAGTAGAGAGTATGGTAGTGATCCTCGTAGAGTACGTTGATGACATACTCTTGATAGGGAAAGAGTTTCCTATGCTACGCTCGATCAATCTCCGCTTATCACAATGATTCTCCATATAGGATCAAAATGATACCTCCTTAATCCTGAGTTTTCATCTATGAGATAGATGTAATTGGATGTTAGGATACTCACTAGTAGTAGTGTCATGGTATCAATCGATCCTGGGGAGAATCACTGGAAGGGTTCCAGCGTGATAAAGACGACTGAATGTCAGTCACAGGCATTGTCTTTACCCTCAGTAAAGGGACGGTATGTTGGAAGAGTTCCAAGCTAGATACCGTGGCATACTAGACGATAAAGGCTGGATACATCACTACTTAAGATGCTACCAAAGAGGCTGTTTGGGTGTATATTGGTTCATGAGATGAACTATGTTCCTCCCATTGTGTGACAATGGAGTTGTGGCTTATGCCAAGGTACGTCTGTCCCATCAGTGATCCAGACATAATCTAAGGCAGTATCACCTGATCATGGAGATGGTTGATCTCCAGGGGATCGAGGTCAGGAGAGTAGACTCAGAGGACAACACGGCGGATCCACTCACAAAGGCTTTTTCCCAGAGAGAGACTTTTATGGGATGGTTGAGTATGAGATACTACAACCACTGCTATCAGATGGCCCTAGTGCAAGTGGGAGATTGTTAGTTATATGTATGCCCTAGAGGCCATTACTGTACATTGGATGTATATTGTAGTGGATGCTGGGATATATATAGGGAGGACTTTCTTGCTCGACATGATAGTATGCTATCTGGTTACACTTTACCTTAACGTGTACACTGATTGTCTCTCTGTTATATGTTGGTAAAGCCCTTAGGATGTGTACTTGACCACCTGAATTATGATGCGAATCATACTAGTGGGGACATGGTAGTCCATAAGTACATCCTTCAAGGTCCCTAGTCGTGGGTATATCGAGACGGGGCATCGATATACCAGAGTAGACTAGCATATACCTTCTCGACCCATACAGATGGGCGATGGATGATCCCATATCCATTGGTGTTTGACATCAGAGATGATATACGGGTGCTCAGTAGAGACTGGGTACACAGGACGGACTCGCCGAGAACTCCCAGATGGTATTATACCTTACGTCAGATGGCAGTTCTCTGGTGACATTGGTACAGAGTAGTCTGTTGACCCGAGATCGTAATAGAGTCTTGTGTGGTTCCCACTGTGCTTTGATTTCCACCTTACCACGTCCAAGAGGGCGTGCAAAACGGTGGTTTTTGGGTACAGTCCCGAGTCACATGGAGGCAATGAGCGATAGGAGGGGATTCGTCTCTCCCGGTATAGGGGGTTGATGTTGCGCTGTATTCGATTCGCTATAACCGGAAATCCCTGGCCAGGGTTGCTGAGATTTACTGGTAAGTGTTACCAGTAGTTTCTCGAATTGTTATAGACCTCATATCGACACGACTTATCGAGCTATTGGGGTCTGACGTTTAGCACCCCTAGGCGAGATATGCGACATATCAGACGACGAGACCGGACTGTACGGTAAGTGTTACTGGTTGGATTCACAGGAGTGTGAGCGGGCTTGCTCGTCGATCTTCTCATCGCTCAATACCCGGGTGGCCGTTACGTTTAGCAGGCCGCTTGCGGCTTGTGGGTGTTTGATATGATCATCACCTGCTGCCGGCGTATTGACGAGTCTTTAGAGTCCTACACAGAGGTTTCCTGGCTCAAGCGACACGAAATAGGAGCGCATATGAGATATGTGCGGGACCGAGAATAATGCGTGTATGTGATACCGTATTCTATTCTCGCGATGAATGTATCGATTGGTTGTATGCGATATAACCTAGTTATCGAATCAAGTATTGATTCGATAAGCCGATACATAGGATACTAGTCGGTTATATGTGATATGACCGGATCGTTAAATCAAGTGTTGATTTAATGATTTAATGTATAATTATATATTTGATATATTACTTTGCATTAACTAGTATTGGTTCACTTTAAATGGATTTTCTCACTTGGTTGTGCAAGTTGTATATGTGATATACTTTTATGCACATGATTGTATCATGTTTGATGATGCATGTTTACTTGGTTAAGTGTAAAGAATTAAACCATGGTTAAACTAATGATTAGGGTTTTGTTTATCCATTACTTATTCATTCATTTATTTATGCATTTATTTATTTTGGAAAAGAAAAAGAGAAAATGGTTGCTTTCAAAGATGAAGCTTGTTGAAGCTTCATGAAGGTTTGACCAAAGTGACCATTTTGTCTTCATGCTTAACCCTAACCATTTAACTAACCTTGGTCAATTCTCTACACCTAACCATGGTTCATATTATGATAAGTATTCATTTTCTTTTCCTTTTTAATTAACCTATCATAAGATTATCATCATCTTCTTCTTCTTCTTCAAGAAGAAAAACTTGATTCCATCAATGGTGATTTGATGAAATGAGTGAGAAATCCAATTCTAAAGTGAACCCACCTCCTATTTCTTCATCCTCTACCTCTTGCCAAGTAGTATAGGGTGTTCTCTTCACAAGTTTCATGACTTGGTGAAGTGGGAGCTTGATCTTGTGATGCCTCGACGTAGATCATCTTCGGCATCGTTGTCGATGACCTAGCCCGCCCATTTCTCCGATGAAGCCGAAGCTAGGGCCCGGGATTTGATTTGGACAGCGAGGAGACTTCATTGCGGAGCTAAGGAGGTGGAGGACCGGATCTACAAAGGTTGTATTTCCGTTCTTTTAGTTAAGTTGTTAACTAGTTGCGTATTTCGCCTAAACTTCTAGTCGACGATCCGTATTAGGGTTTCTCGGCACCCGTAAAATTTGAAATTGGCATGGTTGATGCCTTGTGAGACCTCATTAGTGTGCCTAGGAACCCTACATTATAACGATTTATCACATATACATACATAAGTATATTTAAGTATATGTAGCATGATAGCAAGTTTAGAAACTTGCCTGGCGACGGCGTAACGACGGCGACACGGTAGAGGTGGCAATGATATAAGCACAGCACGTGCAACGACAACGGCAGCGACACATCACTAGCACGGGCAGCAGCAACGGCAGCAAGCTCGGTCGGGCTCGGCTAACGGCGACTCCGCGAGGCCGGCGGTGCTGGTGGTCGTCGAAGGTGGAGGGCGGTGAAGCAGGTCGCGGTGGCGAGATGGAGAGGAGGCTGCTGTGGTGGCAAGGAGGAGAAGGGGGTGAGGCAGATGCGGTGATGATGGTCCAGGGCAATGGCGAGATGAGGGGTAGCCGATGGCAGTGGCCTCGTCGGCGGTGGGGGGTTGCGGGCAGTAGGCTTAGTTGCAGTGGAGGAGGAGCTCAGGTAGTGGTGCTTGTCGGAGGGAGTGCAGTAGGTGGCTATGGGTGTTCCGGCGTGGGTTGGTGGAGGCGACGAGGTGAGGGCGATGGGGCGATGCAGGGGGCAGTGAGGTTGAGGAGTTTGCAGTTATGGGTATTGGTGGAAGGATGATGATGGTGGAGACATGGTGATGGCTGGGGGTTCTAGTGGGTTTGTGAAAGACGTGAAGGGGGCTCTGCTGCGATGGTGGAGGTGAGTGGGTGTGGAGGTAGTCGATGGTGCGGTTGATGGAAGGCGGCGGTGATGGTGAATGAGTGTTGTTGTAAGGAGTTGTGGGTGGTGGTGGTGATCGACGCGGAGGAAGTTGGGGATCTTGGGTGATAGGAGCGAAGACGTGGCCGTCGGTAGAGGTGAGGAGGTGGTCGGCGGTGTCGAGGGGCTCGGTGGTGGCTGTTGAGAGGAGATAGAGGAGTGAAAGAGAGAGTTTGAGAAGGGGAGAGAGAGAAAAGAATTTGGTTGCTGAGGAAGTGGCCGAGATCAAGCGGGTGGGTGTGAGGATCTCGGAAGCGACGTTAGAGTGCTTAGTCGTGGGCAGAGCGTGAGTCGAGGGGAAAAGCGGGCGCGGCTGTTGGGGCATGGGCGCGGGTCGTGGGGGAGTGGGCGCGGGTCATGGGGGAAGCAGGGGAAACGAGCGGGAAAAGGAAGTGAAGAGAAGAAGAAGAAGGGAGTGGGGAGCGGGTCGGGTCGCTAGGGTTCGGGTGTGGGCCCGTGGGCCTGGCTCGGGAGAAAATAAAAAGGAAATGAGGGGTTTGGTTTTGGGCTGAGGGTTTTTAATTGGGGTTTAGAAAATAGGTTAGGGATTTTAGGTAGGTTTTTAAGAAATATAAACATAATAAAATAGAAAGTAGATAGATATAGAGGTTCAAGGATAGAGATATGGTTTGGGGTAAAATAATTAGAGTTAGGGTTTAGATTAAAATAGGTAAATAGTAAATTAAAAGAATTTGGTTTTGAGAATAAGACCTAGAAATAATCGGTTAGGAAAATATTTTATTAGAAGTACGGTTACCAGGAAAATAAATTTCGAGGATTATTAAAACATGAATTACTTCGTACAACAGATATCGGTTATTACACTCGTGGCAAACACGTGAGGCGCTGCCTCTTGAGTTTTGAACAGAGCTTTGCTCTTTTATGAGTTTTTTAACTCTGGCGCTAGCGCCCCCGTGGCAAACACGTGAGGTGCTGCCTCTTGAATTTTGAACAGAGCTTTGCTCTTTTATTGGGGAAACAAATACCCCCCACTGCCGCGCTCACGTGGCTTACACGTGAGTGCAGCGGTGTCATCTTTTCCACCGTTGGATCTTCTCGGAAGTGGAACCGCCCCCTGTGCCTATAAGTAGGGCCTTTGGCCCTTGAGATTATTGCTGTTCATCTTTCCTAAACTTCTTCTTTCTGAGAATATAATTCTCTTTCCAGAACTTAAATCTATGCCCAAAGAAACTCTTTTAGAGTTAGAACTTTGCCAAAAAACTTGGTAAGGATTATGATCGAACCCATCAACAGAGCTTTGCTCTTCTTAGATCGTAGATCTTAAAATGTGTTTTAGGGTTTCTTAACCCGTTAATCGGAGCTTTGCTCATCTTTCATGAATAACTCTCAGAGTTTTTTAGGAATTTTCTTGCAGATCTTAAAGATCTTGGGGTTTTACCCTGTTAAAAAGCTTTACTTTTGAGAGTTCTGGTAGATTACCCCATTGTTTTACAGAGCATGGCTTTAAGAAATTTTGGGGAATTTTATTCCCTCCTTAATTTTCTGACAGATGTGAAAATCTGTTTGCAGAGCACAGCTCTCGAGGGAGTTTAACTCCTTAGTCCAATGATATTTCTCGTTAAATGAGAATCCTTTTAGGATTCCATTCTTAATAAGTGACTGCCCCATCAATGATGGGGCGTCACCTTAATTTTGTGGGCCCCCCTTTGTCCCACTGCAATGCAGTTTAAAAAATAAATTTAAGTATCAAAGAACGTTAAAGTTCTGAACATAACATCAATAGCTGAACCTTCTCCTTTTGTGCAGGTGCAATAGCCTTTGACTCTTCCTTCCCTTTCATACGTTCAGAGAGCGCCTTTGCCAACGCTCCCGTGGATCGAGAAGTCTTCGCCCTTATTAAAGATCATGACCCGGAGCAGAAATCTCTTCACCTGTGGGGGTCGTGGTATAATCAGATCATTTGGGGTTGGCGCAGTTTTTCTTGTGCAGCGCCCTCAGAGCCAATTTCAGCGATTCATTACGTTGATTCGCCTCAAGTGATTTATGCCGTAGAAGAGGTCAACTGGACCTCGGAGGGTTGCTTTCAGCCCTCCATGGCATCAATATCCGTACAACCACCGATGACTTTGGATATTTTGGGGCGGCGCATATGCCAAGGCTAGTCGCGCCCTTGGGGGCAAGTTTATATGATAGGGTTGACTCCTCGCTATTCAGCCGTCTACCTCCAGTGGGCTCGGTATATCTTGTCGGCCAAGAAGTTGCTGCTGCTGAAACTTGGGCTATATCCTGCAATATATGTGTCCCTTTTCCAATATCCCACGCCTCATGTATGGTGGGTTAAGGCTTTTCTGGAACAATGGAATATCCCAACCCACACATTTCTTCTATCGGACAGTGAGGTCTCAATTTTCTTGGAGGAGTTTGTGGAAATTTCCGGCTTACTCGTCAGAGGAGAACATTACGAGGAGATACTTTCCCCTGATGAGTACATCTTTGCCACCAAATCAGTGGTGATGGGCCTTACTCCGGAGAATGCTGTTCAACACCGGTTCCCAAGCCTAATCAAGGTGTTGAACATTTATGAGAGTTTTTTCTTAGAGTCTGGAGGGCACGGAGTTGGCTTTGCAGATTTCATCACCTGCTTTCTTCGCCCAGAAGTCTTGTCGAAACAGGCCGTGAAATTCGCTAAGCTTGATGACCCGTTCGGTTTCGGCTTGGATAACTTGTCGACGGCAGAGGAGGATTTGAGGAATTTCTTCATTCCAGACGTTCCGGTCATCCTTTTCGCAAAGCTCGCTGCTCCAAACATCGACGAAGAGACGTTCTTTCTGGGGTTCATCGGTCTGTGGTTGAATTGGTTTGTTCTTTCGACGCATCCTCGCTATATGAGGTCGTTCGTCTTTTATCTGGTCCACCGCATGATTGCAGGGATGCTTGTGGCCGTTGGGATCGCAGGGCTGGCTCATCTATATCACGGCTTGAGCTTAGCGGCAAACACTGCTCAGACGGGGGTAAAGCCCGTACATCTTCCGTTGCACTCCTTCACATCGTGGATCGAAGCATGTGCTAGGCGCTTTCAGTGTTCACAAACGACCCCGCTTCCACGACAGCTACAACTTTCCTCGGGTCATATATCTGGTCGACACTTCAGTGTCAGACCCATCGCAGCGAGAGGCTCGGCGACTGATCCTCCGCCCGCGCATGGTTGGGGACAGCGTGAACTTTGTTGATAAAGTCTTGACTATCGGCAAGGAATCTACTATGGTGGTGCAACTGTTGCATGAAACTTTCAAAGATGGGGCTTCCACGTTGAAGGCTCGAGAAATCTTGCACTTGTATTCTATTAGGCCGGGCTTTTTAGTATTCAGACAGAACTCCTCGGCGATGTTCATGAAGTACAACCTGCACCGCTTCGCTCAACAGTCAGGTTATAATCAGAGTGTTTCTCTTGAGGCATTCTTAACCAAGCCGGCTGCTACAGAGGAGGGTATTCGCAGCGCACCGCACCACTTTATGCGATTAAATACGGGGTCTCATTTTCACATTAGCGAGCCGAGCTATGTGCCGAAAGATTCAAATGCTTATGTGGCGTGGTACCAGCATGCGACAGGTGCTGTTATCAGGGAAGAAAAGAGGCTGTTGCTCGATCACATGGATGCAGTCCCAGCTGGTAATCTATCGGTCCCTTTAAAGCGACGGACCGCCGTTCGTCCCTCATTAAGAGAAGTTACTACGGTTATGGTCTCATGAGCTTTCCCCGAAAAACTTCAATCGGATGTTCCCGCAACTGCGGTAGCCGTGGCGTCCCCGGAATCTGGCATTGGTTTGGAAGTCGGGATCCTCCGCCCGAAAATGCCTGTTAAGCGAAAGCTCTTATCGTCGGCCACTGGTGTTCATTCGCAGAAAAAGAAGAAGTTTTTATTCTCTGCCAACGTCGTATTCGGCCAGGAGCCCATGCTCCTTACAGTGAAGACTTGTGCGAATACGGCACCAATGAAGGTTTATTCGACACGCCTGCGACCGATACTGATCTACAGGCTGCCGTCATAGCTTCCGAGCAATTGGTTCGCGAGGAAGCGGCATTGATCTCTGTTCCCTTATAAAAAAGGGATGAGGGAAAGTTCCTCACTAAAACAGCCCCACGTGTTTAATACATGAGTGCCTATATGCAACGCATATAGGCACAACAATTAAAACAATTGCAAGGACAAAGAGCCTCACGTGTTTAACATGTGAGTGCCTATATGCAACGCATATAGGCATAGTAATTAAAACAATTGTAAGGCCAAAGAGCCCCACGTGTTTAACACATGAGTACCTATATGCAACGCATATAAGAACAACAATTAAAACAATTGCAAGGCCAAAGAGCCTCATGTGTTTAACACGTGAATGCCTATATGCAACGCATATAGGCACATCAATTAAAACAATTGCTAGGCTAAAATAGCTCCACATGTTTAACACGTGAGTGCCTCTATGCAACTGTTAGTTATGTATATGCCCTAGAGGCCATTGTTGTACATATGATGTATATTATGATGGATGCTTGGATATATACAGAGAGGACTTTCTTGCTCGTCATGATAGTATGCTATTTGGTTTCACTTTATCTTAACATGTTGACTTGTACTGGTTTACTGTCTTTCTCTCACATGCTGATAAAGCCCTTAGGATCTGTACTCGACTACTGGGACTATGATGAGATCATACTAGTGGGGTCACGGTAGTCGATGAGTACATCCTATAACTGTTCCTAGTCGAGGGTGTATCGAGACAGGGCATCGATACACCAGAGTAGACTAGCGTATACGCATCTTGACCCATATGATGGGCGATGGATGATCCCATATCCATCGGTGTTTGACATAAGAGATGGTGTACGGGTGCTCAGTAGAGACTGGGTATACTGGAAGGACTCGCCGAGAACTCCCAGATGGTGATATACCACACGTCAGATGGCAGTTCTCCGGTGACACTGGTACATGGTAGTCTGTAAACCTGAGATCGTCACAGAGTCTTTTATGATACCCACTGTGCTTTGATTTCCACCTTACCACGTCCAAGAGGGCATGCAAAATGGTGGCTTTTGGGTACAGTCCCGAATCACATGGAGGCAATGAGCGATAGGAGGGGATTCGTCTCTCCCGGTATAGGGAGTTGATGTTGTGCTGTGTTCGATTGGCTATAACTGGAAGTCCCTGGCCAGGGCTAATATAGAGATTTACTGGTAAGTGTTACCAGTAGTTTTTCGACCCGTTATGAGCCTCACATCGACATGACTTATCGGTTACTGGGGTCTGACGTATACCACCCCTAGACTTGATATGCGACATATCAGACGAACAGACCGGATTGTACGGGAGTGTTACTGATTGGATTCACAGGAGAACGTACAGGCTAGCTTGTTGATCTTCTGATCGCTCAATACCTGGATGGCTGTTACGTTTAGCTGACCGCTTGCAGCTTGTGGGTGTTTGATATGGTCATCACCTGCTACAGGCGTATTGACGATTCTTTAGAGTCCTACACAGAGGTTTCTTAGCTCAGGCAAAATGGAGTAGAGGCACATATGTGATATGCGCAGGACCGAGGATAATGCGATATGAGATACCGTATTATATTCTCGCGATATTTAGATATGAACCAGGTCATCGGATCAAGTGTTGATTCGATGAATCGGTACATGATATATTAGTCGGTTATATTCGATATAGCCGGATTGTCCGATCAAGTGTTGATTCGATAATTTAATGTATTATAATATATATGATATATTGTATTACATTATCTAATATTGGCTCGCTTTATTATTTCATTTTCTCACCAGATAATACATTGATATATATGCAATATATTAATTGTATTATTTTCTTTTGTTACAAATATATAATATATATGTGATATATATTATAGTAACGTGATATGATTAATAATGAAAGATGTTTAGTGATGATTAAATGAGGTTAGGGTTTGATTAGGGTTAGCTCCTTCTTGCACCATCTAGAAGCTTTCCTTTTGTCATGAAGAAAATATTATGATAGATATTTTCTTATGACTCATTTCTTAATCCAACCAAACCCTAGCCTTAGTTAACTCTCTACAAGGGTTATCCTTGTCATCATTAACCATGGTTGCATTATTATTGATATACTCTTATCATTATTCATCACAAAAGGATTATCTCATTATTCATCATCTTCTTCTCTCTTGAGTTTTTGAAATAGCTTGCTAGATTTTCCTTTGGTGATGATTTCTTGTGAGAAATTGATATAAAAAGATAGCATAAATACTACTCCATCATCCTTATCTAATCTAGCCCATTAGATTAGGGTGTTCACCTCATTAGAGTGAGAGAGCTTTAGTTATAGCAACTTCGACGTAGATCATCGGAGAAACGGAACACTACAAGCTAGCATGGATCGTTCGAGTCGTGGAGCCTCTCTTGAGTCCGGGAGATCATGGATCGCGGCGAAGGGACTTCTATTCGGAGCTTATGAAGCGAAGGAGCGGACTACAAATGTTGTAATCCCTCACACTTAGTGGTAAAGATGTTTACTTGCATGTTAAACCCTAATAATCTAGCAAAGATCCCGGCTTTGGGTTGTTCGGCACGTCTAAAATTTTATTCGGGCATGTTTGATACCTTATGAACCTTCACAAGAGTGCCTAGGAACCCTACAGTGATATTAGAGCCTAGCTAGAGTATTAGGCGACGTGTATACGAAGTTAAAACTCCGATCGAACCCCGAAACGACGTTTTGAACCCCTCTCTGGATATTTTTTAAAAACAGTCATTTTTCAGAATTAAAAATTCTTAAAAGTACCAGCAGGGAAATATAAATATTACAGTGAAAAACGTGTCATCAATCCGTACATACCACCGCGGAACCGCTGCCGTATCACTCTTAAATCGCGGATCCGCGGTGGTACCGTGGAATTGTGTCTTAGATTTTCAACAGTAATATCGGTATTAGTATTTTATATTTTCTGGGTATTTTTAATCTGACTCAAGTGTTGAGTGTACTGGGGTTTATTTTGTAATCGAAGATTCGATCGGAATATTTAATTTTGTTATGTTTTCCGGATATTTAGAAACTGTTAAAATGTTCGAACGGATATCATTAACTCACTTTTTCCCGGCACGTAAAATTTTCAAGTGTTGAATTTTTATCGGTTTTAAATCTTTCGGAAAAATGTACAAGTAACGCTATGGACTCTGTAGAAGAACACAAACCTTAACTCGATTATGTGACCGTCTTGAACTGCCTCTAAACCTTAGGGTTTGGGGCAGTACGGCGTGCCACATGTGAGGCGTTGGCTTGACCCTTCTACGGCTGGATCATCGGTACCGTGACAGTTTCTGGGATTATTTGAACTCCGCTCAAGTGTTGAGCTATTTAGGAAATTTTGGGTATTTGATTATCTGTTCGGAAAGTTTAATACTGTCTATTTATCTGGAATGTGATACAATATGTGGAATTCATAGAGTTAGGCATGAAATGCGAAGCATGTGATATTTCGGATTTACGATGTCTAAAGTGATTATGGATTCCAAATGTTGTAGTTTTATAATTTCTTTTCTGTGACTGTAAGTGTAGTATGTAGTTGTATTGCCGGTCTTCGTTGCTATATATCTACGACGATCGGTGTATGCATACTTACTTACGTTGATGATATGTGATATTATATGTTGCTGTGATATGTTATATTGGATCGTCGTGTTCTGAATAGCCGGGGGTTTTATGTGAGATGAGGGTTTTTATTTTTCATTCATGTAAAATTCATTTGTATGTATTATTCTTTTATTGGGGCACTTCCGGGATGAGGTTGATGTCACCATTGTATATTATTTACTTTTCCGCATTAGGTAGACCCAAGGAGGGGAGCACAAGTAACCGGGTTCTAGGGTCCAGTGGGAGACCATCTCGAGGAGTCGAAACCGGGTTTCCTAACCCTAGAATTGGCAGTGTTACTTGCCACTCTCGTAGGGGTCTTGGGATGTGGGTTTGGCTATTCGTCGCGACCGTGGAATCCGTGTTTTATACCGGCTCGTATTAAAAACACGGACATCCTAGTATATCCAATATTTCATATATGTTCTTCTGCTGCAATGTTCTGTGATGAGATCATATTACTGCCTGAGACGAATGCTTATACTATATATATATGCTGATATATAAATATTACTGTTTTCGTTTTTTCTGTGATGCTTAGGAAGCATAAGCTGATGGGATTTTATTAATGAGATTAATAAAAAGAAAAGAAACCTAAAAGATGTTGTAGAATCAAAATTTTATAAAATGGGTAGCTACAGTTTTGCTTTGCATAGCGGTATATATGATATACCCTGCACCTTATTCGATGAGGAAAGAGCCGAGATCTCTTCACCGGGAGTGACCTCTTTAGCGAAACTGGCAGATGCTACAAACTCGCGGTTTAGTTTTTGATAGCTTATATAGTTTTTGCTTTGCACAGCGGTATATATGATATACCATGCACCTTATTCGATGGGAAAAGAGCCGAGATCCCTTCACCGGGAGTGACTTCTTTAGCGAAACTAGAAAAGCCTCAAAAACACTCCTTTTCAAAATTCACTTGATTCTACGACGATATCAAGTTCATTACGCTCATGGTTTTCTGAAAAACCTGCGTAGCCCTCCGTCATTTCAGATAAGTAATATTTAGTATTCGTGCTGCGGTAGTTTGGCATGCGTCAAGGCGTAGTGTACGGTAGCTGATTATTACTTATCTGTAGCATGAGATGCGATTGGATTAGGGTATTCGTACGGCGTTGTTTGGCATGCGTCAAGGGTCGTACGGGTGGGTTTAATTCAATCACGAAATGTACGGGTTGAACTTGACTAGCGGACTATGGGTTGTTTGGCATGCGTCAAGGTCATAGCACGCTAGGGGTAAAAGAATTATCGGGAATTTCAAGTGTTGAAATTTGCAATGAGATTACATACCTCCTATGAGATAGTTGGATCCCGATACCCACTGCGAGTAAGAGTTACTCCTGGGAGAGTTTTACACAGGACAATTAGCCGATCAAGTAGGTGTCTAAGAAAAGTGTTAACGGGGTTACGCCTCTGGGAAAATGAGGTTTACTTTAATTAGGTCCGTGCGAAAGCACGGGGAACTTCCCTCAAGTACCGACACTGATCTGGCTGAAAGATTGACGAAATTGTAGGGTGTAATTAATCCCGGCTAATCTTACCTTTTAGGGTTTGAAGGAAGATTTGATAAAAACAGTGGGAGACATCCTGATTAGATAAGATAATAACCAATCTAATCTTGCAAGAGCATACGCTAAAGTGTTTTCTTCTCTCTCTCTCCAGGTAGCGACCATGTCAGGACATAATCAAGATAATAATATGGATGTATTGACTGAACCCGCTTATTATACTGAGCAGGGGAACTTTGGACCCGTTCTTTCTTATAAGAGTTATAAGACTGAACAGAGAATAGGAGAATATCTGGATTCTCAAGCCGCCCAAAAGAACATGCATGTTAATGCATCTTCTTCAGGTGTGTTAGTTATTGAGAACTGTTTCTCAGTTCACCCTACGTCCTGGGTATTAGATACCGGATCAGGATCCCACATATGTAAATTGTTACATGGGCTACGGAAAGGTAGAGAACTGGGAAAAGGTGATCATTCCGTTCAAGTAGGGAATGGTGCAAGTATTGCAGCCAAGGCAGTTGGCGAATATCACTTAGTATTACCAAGTCGTAATACACTGATTCTGAATGAGTGCTATTATATACCGAACATGATGTGCAACATTATATCAGTTTCTTTATTAAGTAAAGAAAGATATAATTTTGTAGTACAGGATAATGTTATGAACATCTTCCTAAATCAAAAGTTGATTGCATCAGGCTCGTTACATAATGGCATATTCATTCTCAATCAAAATACAGTCCTCAATATACAAAACACACACAAGAGGAAAAGTTCAGATATGAACGAATCCTTGTTGTGGCATTGTAGACTTGGTCATATCAATGCGACACGACTACCTAAGTTACATAAGGATGGATATTTGAATCCGTTCGAATTATCATCTTATGATACTTGCCATTCATGTCTCAAAGGCAAAATGACCAAAGCTCCGTTTAGTGGACACGGAGAAAGAGTTACGGAACTCTTAGGACTGGTACATACTGATATATGCGGTCCCATGTCTACACATGCCAGGAACGGTTCTTCCTACTTTATTACATTCACTGACGATCTCTCTAGATACGTACATGTGTTCCTGATAAAACACAAGTCTGAAGCTTTTAAGAAATTCAGAGAATATAAGCATGAAGTAGAGAACCAAACGGGCAAAAGTATTAAAATCCTTCGACCTGATCGAGGAGGAGAATACTTAAGCAATGAGTTCCTAGATTATCTAAAAGAGAATAGGATTCTCTCTCAGCTTACTCCTCCTTATACACCACAGCACAACGGTGTATCGGAACGAAGGAATCGCACCCTATTAGATATGGTACGCTCAATGATGAGTACAGCTGAGTTACCTATTTCCTTCTGGGGGTATGCGCTTAAGACAGCCATAGACCTATTGAATAGAGTTCCTACCAAATCTGTGCCTACCACTCCATATGAGATATGGAAAGGGAAGAGACCACATCTTAATTACATTAAGATATGGGGTTGTCCGGCCTATGTCAAAAGACAAAATCCGGACAAACTCGAGGCAAGATCTGTCTTATGTAAGTTTATAGGATATCCCAAAAATTCACAAGGGTATATCTTCTACCACCCCGAGGAACAAAATGTGTTTGTTTCTCGACATGCCACTTTCTTAGAAAAAGGTTTTCTTATGAAACAGATTAGTGGCATTGAGGTAGAACTGGAAAAGGTTCCAGCGACACAAACTATAACAGAAGACTTGGTAGAACCAGAGAATTCAGTAGTACCCGACGAACCCCAGCCTCTCTGCCGATCTAGCAGGGTTTCTCATCCACCTGAGAGATACTACGGTTTTCTTATTGATGGTGGAAGCGAGGATTGCATCATGGAAGATGATGACCCGACTAGTTTCGAGCAGGCCATCACGAGTGGTGACTCTGTGAAATGGCTGGATGCAATGCGATCTGAGATGGAATCCATGTACACCAACAAAGTATGGACTTTGGAAAATGCTCCTGAAGGGGTAAAACCCATTGGGAGCAAGTGGATTTTTAAAAAGAAATTTGGTGTAGATGGAAAAGTTGAGACTTTCAAAGCTAGACTTGTAACAAAGGGTTTTTGTCAACGACCAGGTGTGGATTATGACGAAACCTTTTCTCCAGTGGCTATGCTTAAGTCCATCCGGATCTTACTTGCCATCGCTGCATACCATGACTACTAAATCTGGCAAATGGATGTTAAGACCACCTTTCTAAACGGTGATTTAGAAGAGTGCGTGTACATGACTCAGCCAGAGGGCTTCGTAGATAGTGGGAGCAGCGGAAAGGTGTGCAAGCTGCTTAAATCCATTTATGGGTTAAAGCAAGTATTGCGGAGTTGGAACATCTGTTTTGATGTTGTAGTCAAAGAGTTTGACTTCATAAAAAATATAGATGAACCTTGTATCTATAAAAAGGTAGCAGAGAGTAAGGTTGTCTTCCTCGTATTGTACGTGGATGACATACTCTTGATAGGAAATGATATTCCTATGCTGCAATCAGTCAAGCTCTTCTTATCACAAAGATTCTCAATGAAAGATCTAGGTGATGCCTCTTGCATATTGGGAATCATGATCTATAGAGATAGATCTAAACGGATACTGGGATTGTCCCAATCCAGGTACATTGACACCATACTAAAGAGGTTTAGTATGGGAGAATCGAAGCGTGGGAACCAACCCACGATCACTAGACTCACTCTCTCCAAAGAGATGTCTCCCAAGACTGATTTGGAGAGAGCTCGCATGTAAGGGATACCTTATGCTTCGGCAGTAGGCTCTATCATGTATGCGATGCTATGTACCAGACCCGATGTAGCATACTCACTAAGTGTAGTGAGTCGGTATCAAGAAGATCCTAGAGAGAGTCACTGGACAGCTGTGAAGAACATTCTCAAGTACTTACGAAGGACTAAATAGATGTTCTTGGTGTATGGTAACAGAGAACTCCAGGTGGAGTCCTTTACCGATTCGAGCTTCCAAAGTGATAAGGACGACTCTAAGTCTCACTCGGGATTTGTCTTTACCCTCAATGGAGGGGCGGTATGTTGGAAGAGTTCCAAACAGGATACCGTTGCAGACTCGATGATGGAGGCTGAATACATCGCTGCCAATGATGCTGCCAAAGAGGCTGTCTGGATAAAGAAGTTCATTAGTGAACTTGGTGTGGTTCCATCCATTGAGCATCCAATACTTCTGTATTATGATAATAATAGAGCCGTGGCTTTGGCCAAGGAACCCAGGTCCCATCAGAAGTCCAGACATATTCTGAGGCGGTATCACCTGATCAGGGAGATAGTTGATCGCCGGGAGATCGAGGTCAGGAGAGTAGATACGAAGGATAACACTGCGGATCCACTCACCAAGGCCATTCCCCAGATACAGTTTGAGAAATTATTCGGGATGCTAGGTATGAGATACTACAGTAGCTGGCCTTAGTGCAAGTGGGAGATTGTTAGTTATGTATATGCCCTAGAGGCCATTGTTGTACATATGATGTATATTATGATGGATGCTTGGATATATACAGAGAGGACTTTCTTGCTCGTCATGATAGTATGCTATTTGGTTTCACTTTATCTTAACATGTTGACTTGTACTGGTTTACTGTCTTTCTCTCACATGCTGATAAAGCCCTTAGGATCTGTACTCGACTACTGGGACTATGATGAGATCATACTAGTGGGGTCACGGTAGTCGATGAGTACATCCTATAACTGTTCCTAGTCGAGGGTGTATCGAGACAGGGCATCGATACACCAGAGTAGACTAGCGTATACGCATCTTGACCCATATGATGGGCGATGGATGATCCCATATCCATCGGTGTTTGACATAAGAGATGGTGTACGGGTGCTCAGTAGAGACTGGGTATACTGGAAGGACTCGCCGAGAACTCCCAGATGGTGATATACCACACGTCAGATGGAAGTTCTCCGGTGACACTTGTACAGGGTAGTCTGTAGACCCGAGATCGTCATAGAGTCTTGTGTGATTCCCACTGTGCTTTGATTTCCACCTTACCTCGTCCAAGAGGGCATGCAAAACGGTGGCTTTTAGGTACAGTCCCGAATCATATGGAGGCAATGAGCGATAGGAGGGGATTCGTCTCTCCCGGTATAGGGAGTTGATGTTGTGCTGTGTTCTATTGGCTATAACTGGAAGTCCCTGGCCAGGGCTGATATAGAGATTTACTGGTAAGTGTTACCAGTAGTTTTTCGACCCGTTATGAGCCTCACATCGACACGACTTATCGGTTACTGGGGTCTGACGTATACCACCCCTAGACTTGATATGCGACATATCAGAAGAACAGACCGGACTGTACGTGAGTGTTACTGATTGGATTCACAGGAGAACGTACAGGGTAGCTTGTTGATCTTCTGATCGCTCAATACCTGGGTGGCTGTTATGTTTAGCTGACCGCTTGCAGCTTGTGGGTGTTTGATATGATCATCACCTGCTACAGGCGTATTGACGATTCTTTAGAGTCCTACACAGAGGTTTCTTGGCTTAGGCAAAACGGAATAGAGGCACATATGTGATATGCGCAGGACTGAGGATAATGCAATATGAGATACCGTATTATATTCTCGCGATATTTAGATATGAACCAGGTCATCGGATCAAGTGTTGATTCGATGAATCGGTACATGATATATTAGTCGGTTATATTCGATATAGCCGGATTGTCGGATCAAGTGTTGATCCGATGATTTAATGTATAATAATATATATGATATATTGTATTACATTATCTAATATTGGCTCGCTTTATTATTTCATTTTCTCACCAGATAATACATTGATATATATGCGATATATATTAATTGTATTATTTTCTTTTGTTACAAATATATAATATATATGTGATATATATTATAGTAACATGATATGATTAATAATGAAACATGTTTAGTGATGATTAAATGAGGTTAGGGTTTGATTAGGGTTAGCTCCTTCTTGCACCATCTAGAAGCTTTCCTTTTGTCATGAAGAAGATATTATGATAGATATTTTCTTATGACTCATTTTTTAACCCAACCAAACCCTAGCCTTAGTTAACTCTCTACAAGGGTTATCCTTGTCATCATTAACCATGGTTGCATTATTATTGATATACTCTTATCATTATTCATCACAAAAGGATTATCTCATTATTCATCATCTTCTTCTCTCTTGAGTTTTTGAAATAGCTTGCTAGATTTTCCTTTGGTGATGATTTCTTGTGAGAAATTGATATAAAAAGATAGCATAAATACTACTCCATCATCCTCATCTAATCTAGCCCATTAGATTAGGGTGTTCACCTCATTAGAGTGAGAGAGCTTGAGTTATAGCAACTTCGACATAGATCATCGGAGAAACGGAACACTACAAGCTAGCATGGATCGTTCGAGTCGTGGAGCCTCTCTTGAGTCCGGGAGATCATGGATCGTGGCGAAGGGACTTCTACTCGGAGCTTATGAAGCGAAGGAGCGGAATACAAAGGTTGTAATCCCTCACACTTAGTGGTAAAGATGTTTACTTGCATGTTAAACCCTAATAATCTAGCAAAGATCCCGACTTTGGGTTGTTTGGCACGTCTAAAATTTTATTCGGGCATGTTTGATGCCTTATGAACCTTCACAAGAGTGCCTAGGAACCCTACAGCAACGCGTATAGGCACAACAATTAAAACAATTGCCAAGCTGATAAGCCCCACGTGTTTAACATGTGAAGGCACTTCCCTACTTAACTAGGAACCGTTGGATCAAAATTCCAATGATGATAGAATTAAATTCTATTGAACTTTTAAATGGGAAATGATATTTTTTGTTAAACAGAAAGTTGGTGGATAAAAAATCCCATGAGTTGGAAAATATTTTTCATCTCTCCAAGCACCCTTGGATTAAAAATCCAACGGTGATTAAAAATCACCAATTTACAGAATAAATTTTGTACAGGAAAATATTTTCCTGATCTTATTTAAGAAACAAGAAGATATGTTCTGTGAGACAGAGCCCTTAGATCAAAGATCCAACAGCGGGTAAAACCCCCAAATCAATTGAAGTCTCTCAATAAGAGATTTTCTAAAACTAATTAACAAACTTCTGCCACTATATAAAAAACCCAAGACTCTAAGTTAAATAAAAAGAAAAAAGAGAAAAAGAGAATTCAATTCTGTCGAAAAAGAAGATCCCCTTCTTAAACAAAAAATCCTAGGTAAGAAGAAAATACAGAGATTATCTTATTTCTTCTTTAAGGGTTTAACCCTTCATATAAGAACTTAGTTCTTTCTCTGGTTGAGCTCTGCAGAGGCAGATCTTCCCACAAGTTGAGAATTTAATTCTCATCGGGGAGATTCTGTTATATAGATTCAAAACTTAAGGGAAAGAACTAAATTCAAAGAATTTAATTCTTACAAAAGTATATAAGAATTTAATTCCTATGATAAAACTAGGGTTTAACCCTGTTAAAGAATTTAGTTCTTACAAAACAAGAAACTTGAAATTCTCTAAACTCAATCAAGATCTTCATGCACATAGAGGGAAAGACTGATGATTCACATGCAAGCGTCTAAAAAGAAGAATAAGAAGTGCCTCCTAGGGCAGTCGCGTGTTCCCACGTGACCCCCAAGCATTTATACAGAAAAGAGAATAAACCTAAAGGCATCGCTCACATTTTGAGAGCACCTCACGTGTTTGCACGTAAGCATTAATGAATTAAGTGCTTAGCACTATAAAAGAAAAGGGAATAAATCCAAAGGCTGCGCTCACATTTTGAAAGCACTTCACGTGTTTGCACGTGAGCATTAAATTAAGTGCATAGCACTTATAAGAGAAAGAGAAATAAAATTCAGAGAACAATTCCCATTTCGGGTGCCTCACGTGCTCGCACGTGAGCCGAGTGCTCATAAAAGAAGAGGAAAATAAAACCCAAAAAAGGCAGTACCCAACTTTAGGGTGCCTTACGTGCTCTCACATGAGTGCCACAAGAATTAAGTGTTTAACACTTATATATAAACGGGGACTTGAACCCAATGTACAGAGCCAACTTTGAGGTGCCTCACGTGCCACACATGAGTGCCCCCTGGAATTCAGTGTTCAACACTGCTTTAGAACCTCATGTGGGAACATGTGAGTGCCGAACATACACTAGTGTTTAATACTATGGGAAATCAACTCCAACCTCAAGTTGGCTAAGTCTTCTTGAGATTAAAACATCTTTGATGAGATTAAAACATCTGCGATCTCCAAATAGACCGAGCCTCTATGCTTATGACTTTCCAAACTAATGAAGAAATCTTAGTCTCAAAATACGACTAATGATGGAATTGGTTCAAGGGTACATCTCTCTATACCTCTGATACATGCCGTTGTAATTCTTCAACGTCTTTAGAGAGGTGGAGGGTCCCGACAATCAACAAATCTTTGGTGCACTCCCAAACCGATGAACACATCCCAATATGGACCGCATCATCCTTAAACTATAACGGACCGCAATGTACTTAAACTAGCTATGGACCGAAACATTCTTAAACTAACAACGGACCGAAACGTCCTTAAACTAAAGCAATAGAGCCTAAATGCTCTTTTGTTGTGTCTGAATGATCCCAAAATCCTGTTGAGTAGATCTTAGTTTAAAATTAGACTAACGTATCCTCAACAAATATTTAAGTTGATCTTAATCTCAAACAAGATTAACGATCCTTAAATCAAGCCAAACCCAAATCTAAGAATATACGGATTTGGACTAATCCACGCCTTACGGGAGACAACATAAATTAATCTCCGTTATAATCCACGGGCAACTAAAAATAAAAAAAGTAGGATTGGCCAATAACTTTAATAACTCAAGAAAATAGATAGACCTTTCTCTTTGTTTCAAGTCGACAAACACACACGACATGAAGTGACCTTCTAGAGCAGGAGAAAGTGGTTATCACTACGCGATAACATAATTAACTGCAGGGGCTTGTGCCTGCAGGGAAGTCCGTCCCCACAATCAAAACCCCCTCACAAATGAGGTGGAATCTGACGAAATCTTCTACAACGGCCGCATCCGTCCAATCCTTCGATACACGGTGCCATAAATCAACTTGGAATCTTCGGAGAGGTGGACGGATAAATCCAAATAGCATCTGCCCCTAAATTCAGGCAAGACGATCCATCCCAGTTCGTCTCTATTTTTTACGGTAAACAATCTCTATTGCAGAGTCAGGTATACTTCAGTTATATTCTTCTGCGCCTATCCATTCTCTTTTTGTTATGCTTCTATTAATGCTTTCTTCTTCAATAGGTATTTCTGCCGAAGAGGCTCTCGCGGCTTCCCTCAGGACGTTTGAGGAGGAAGAGAGGCTCCGCTCTTCTTTGGGCCTTGGTATAATTCGTTTCATTATGCCTTTACTCTTTTTTATTTATGATCCGACTCTTCTCTTCGCTCTATTGCAGGAACTACCGCAACTTAGGTCATTCCAAGTGCAGTGCCAATCCCAAGTGGCGATGCAGCAAAGCTTCTAGAGCCAGCTATTACGGCCATGGCCATTCCAAAGTCACCACAGGAGGCATTGCTGAAGCAGCCGATGATGGATGCCGTAGCGGCTCCGGAGGCAGAGCTCGGTTCGGATGATGACGTCCCCCTGTCGGAGGTCTTAAGGAGGTCAGTTCTCACTGCTCAGACTGAAAGGAAGCACAGGAAGCATGCGGCGAGGGAACGTGATGCTGTTTTGGCCGCAGATGCAGGCTCGAGCAGTATTCCTCCTGCTGACATTCCCTCGGCGGATGTTCCTTTCGCCCTATCTACCGCCCATAGACAGGTTGTACGTGCAGCTCGGCAAGAAACTGAAAAGCTACTTCAAGGTAACGTAATGTTTAGTCCTTTATTAGAACTTGGTCCTCGAATTCTGACATGCGTATTTTCTTTTAAGCAGGTCCGAGTCCTGACGATGGTATGGCAGGTGAAACGTCGATGATTACAGAGCCCGAAGTGGCCACTCTTTCTCAGGAATCTGGGACTGTCCAGACTGCTTCTCTTTCTCCATGTGGCTCTTTGGTATCGGCGGGTGTTGCAAGCATTACGATGGCCCTCGTCGAGTCAGGGGATGAAGTTATGGGTGCAGAATCTATCCCCCCGAGGGAGAGTGAGGAAGCCATCACACTTGGCGACGCTTCTGGCGCGGTTTCGGTCCCTGATATATCATGTAGTCCTTGGGTTGTTGTTTTTGAGTTTTTTTAATCTTGTCAAGCCCTTCTAATGATATTTCGTTTGTCTTGGGCATAGGCACGGTAGACCCTGAAGGTGTGCCGGCTGAAGAAGTGTCACCGGCCGCTATTTCGACGGTCGTTGTCCCTTTGCTTTCTTCTGCGCCTCCTCAAATCTTGGAAGGTATGGGTTTCTCACTTATTTGTTTTATTGTGGATACAATCCTCCTTGTATTGACTGTATACTGTCACAACTCTGCAGGAGTACTTTTTGACTATTTGTACCAGGTGTTAAGCCCGCATTTTTCCTTTCAGTCGGAAATCGTTCCACTTTCTGGTATTGGTCAGTATATTCTTCACCTAATGTTTCTCCTCCCTTTTTATGAGTAGACTTATTATTGCTAAGTCTTCCTTATATTGACCACAGTATTACGGTTCGGTGGAGGAAACAAAAGAATAGCCGCGCCTCCGGTATTCCCTATTCTGCCGCCTGCCACAACCGGTACGATAGATTCCACCCTCACGCATTTTCTTTGTTTCCAGAGTTGAAATTTGACCGTAATTCATTTTGTAGCGATTACACCATCTCCAGCTCCTTTTGAGTCTCGCATTCCAATGCCCATTGGGCCTTCGCTAAATGTACATCCTCCAGGGGCGCCGCGAATAGCCGGCGAACGTTAAGCGAGTTTATTGAAGATCTCAATGCTGAGGCCCTCACTTCTGCTACGGATTTTGCCGTCAAAGTCAATCCAATGCTGGCGATGCTCGTAAACTTCCATAATGAAGATCTCGTCGCTTCTTAGGTTGATTGTTGCAGGAAGATCGAGGCTTGCCTGCACGAGATTGAGCTTAAGCGTCTCGCTCCTGAGGTGTTGGATTCAAACTCTCAGCGGGATGCGTGGGTCGAGCAGAGTGTTCCTTTCATTCGCCATTTTGAACAAGAGGCGGCCCTGAGGGAAATGAACATGAGGTGGCTTCCGGCGAATCTGTCCAATTCTACGCCCAGGTTGAAGCGAATGCTGCGCAGCTAAAAGCAATTTTCGACAACTTCCAGCGATATATTTCGGATGGGTTGACGCTAAGGCGGAAGCTTGACTTCACCGAGCGGGTCACGCAGGACTGCGAAGTTGCCACGCAAGAAATTGATGAAAAACTTTTATCCTGTTTGTAGCAACGGACTCAAATCGAAGCGGAGTTGGCCGCTGTAGCTAACCACGAGAAAAAATTGAGAGGAGCGCGCGAGCGGCTTGTCAATTTATTGAAGACGCCTCTTTCTTAATAACTATCATTGTACCCCTTTTCTTGTACTGGTTGTAAACTTGTGATTCATGAATAACATGTATTCATTTTGATTCCTTTATGAAATGTATCCTGTATTCACTTGAATTCATGAATAAAAGACATCTTTTATTTCATAGCATTTCTCTTTTCTTTGACGTCTTCATCTGGTGTGAAGTAGTTTATATACTCATTTCGGAGTTTGTTTAGTTTACTCACACTAGTAAAATAGGGTGTTGCCCCTACGGATATTGGAATCCGTAGGGGCAGATTTAACTTGGCCCTACGGATTAATCCGTAGGGCTAAACGGTTGCCCCTACGGGCACAGACGTCCAAGAATAAAAATATTAATTATTAATTTGGTGTTTGCCCCTACGGAGACGCAAACAAAGGACCTACGGTTATATCCGTAGGGGCAAGTAAATATCGATTTAACAAAACCCCAGATCGATCGCCTACTCTCACTTTTTCTCTCTCTCTCGATCGCGCGCGAAAAAATCCCCAAATCGCCATGCCGTCGTCGCCACCGTCGTTCTCCTCGTCGTCACCGCCGGTTTCGTCGCCACCGCAGTTCTCGTCGCCACCGCAGTTCAGGTCGTCGCCACCGCCGTTCAGGTCGTCGCCCCAGCCCCAGCAGCAGCCGTTCAGGTGAGTAAATCTCGAGGTAAATTAAAGAATTTTTGGATTATTTTGGGCTTAAGGTTCATGGCTGGGTCTGGGGTTGCGCGCGCGAGTTGGGGTTGGGCAGGGGTCGCGGTCGCGGTCGGGGTCGGGGTCGGGGTAGGGTTAGGGTTGGGGTTCGGCTGCTGCTGGGATGGGGCTGGGGTTAGGGTTTGCCTTAGGGTTGGTGTTGGGGTTTAGCTGGCCGCGCTGGGGTTAGGGTTAGGTTGGGGCTGGGCTGGGGCTGGGGGCTAGGGCTGGGGCTGGGTTGGGGTTAAGTGGTGGGGAGTTGGAAAAAAACAAGAAAATGAAAGAGTAATGAATGTGAGAAATTAAGAATGAGAACAATTGCACAACAAATTTGTTGACAAGAAAATGAGAGAGTAATGAATGTGAGAAATTAAGAATGAGAACAATTGCACAGAAAAAGCTATGCTTGACTAGGGGGGATGGTTCTATGTGCTTTCAGAGAGCAACTTGGGGTTAGGGTTAGGTGGATTGATGAAAACAAAATACCATAATTTATAACTATATTACTCATATAATGTGTATGTCATGTGAAAGCTAGATGAAGGTCGAGGCAAGCACACCAAATTTGTTGAATGGGACAATGTCAATAGGAGCTCAATGCTATTTGGAAAAATAATAATTCAAAGACATAGTGGAGTTTCCGATTGGTGGCATGGACTAGTTTGATGTATGTAGTTGGTTTGATTTATGAAAAAATGGGGAGACAACATGCATGCATGCATATAGGTAACATCTGCCAATATGCCATATCCAGACCGCAATCTATTTTTGCCTATTGGCTAATATGAAAATATCGGCCCGCGTATATGACATAATCAAAGTTGTTAAATCTTGATACGGTTTGTGTTTCGTTTTTTTATTTATTAGTTCTATCAATGTTGCGTATAACGCTTTATGATATCAGTATCCTACATTTGTAGTTTTAATTGTTGATTGTTATAGATGAATACCATTGCAATAATAGTTTTTGGTTGATGAATGCTATTGCAATGTAGGATGATCAGTTCTATCAATCTTGATCTCAATGGTTTAAAATCATGTAACACATACAACACGAATGCACAACAAACGCATAATTAGAGAGCGACTCGAGATATTCAGGTTAAAACCAATATATGATACTCGATGATAATATGAAACCTTCATATTCCCATCGATACTCATATATGAAACTAAAAGCGCCACTTAGTCCCCGTCTATCGGTTAACATACGTGCGATGCTCGTCGTGACCTAGAACTATACGAAGGTTGTTAAATATCGGACAGTATAGCTCGATACTAACAACCGTCGTATAGTCTACGCGACGAGAAAATTCAATCGTATGGTAACCCATAGATTTGTCCCGTGTGGACAAGTTAAGAATGTATAAAGCAAACGCCTTCATTCACTTGTGTTTTCATCCGTTTCGAGATATTTCGTCGGTACCTTTCCGCTGGTTCTCCGTGTACAAAGATAGATTAGATGTTCATTTCAACGTTGTTTCACAGCTTTGAAATGATTATCTATTCTATTACAGTGTACTCGGAGAACAGCGGGGAGGTGCTGCCGAAATTTACTCGAAACGGTTGAAAGCACAAGTGATGGGCGTTCGCTCTATACATTCTTAATGGGATAGAAGCCTACCCCCGACAGCCGGAACACACACATACAAACGCATAATTATACAGCGATTCGAGATGTTCGGGTTAAAACCAATATATGATAATATGAAACCTTCATATTCCCATCGATACTCATATATGAAACTAAAAGCGCCACTTAGTCCCCGTCTATCGGTTAACATACGTGCGATAATTTATTTTTTTCAACGACAAACGCACACACAAAGCATATACACGGATTTTCTCTTTTGTCAGTAACTATCCCGTTCTTATATTTCTCAATATAGTCAGCATAACCTACAATTTATATGTTATTTAGTCTAACATGGCCCATGAGTACGTCAGAGTTAAGGACTGGATGTATATGGATTGGAAACAACGTATGCAACCTAAGTTTGTCGCAGGAGTTGCTGCTTTCATTGAATTTGCACGCGCACATAATAAGATCATAATAGAGAAGATTCTCTGTCCGTGCGATAGATGTGGCAATAAGTACTGGCAGAAGGTAGAATTGGCAGAGCTTCATATTGTAAAACATGGGTTTACTAGACTTTATTCAACTTGGAAATATCACGGGGAAGGAGAAGAATGCAGTACTGCGGTAGAAGAAGGAGAACACGATAATGCGGCAGGAGAAGAAGAAGAATTCGGTAATACGGCAGGAGACGGAAATTTATTTCCATCAGAAGAAATGGAGGATATGGTAGAGGCTGCCCTAGGTGAATCTATTCGTACCGAAGATGACATTCCTTCCGGTCAAGGACCGCGTGCGGATAAATATGAAAATTTCATGAATGATGCTAGGAAACCAATTTATGAGAATGCGAAGTATTCCACCCTCTCATGGTTCGTCCAACTTTTTCAGATTAAGTGCCTAAATGGATGGAGCAACAAGTCATTCACAATGCTTCTTTCGTTCTTGAAAGATTCTATGCCTCCGGGAAATAATGTGCCCGAAAGCTGGTACGAAGTCCAGAAGATGATGTCTGATTTGGGTCTAAAGTGCGAGAAGATTCAAGCATGTCCTAAAAATTGCGTGTTGTACCGGAAAGAGAATTCAGATTTGAAAGAGTGTCCAACATGCGGAGGGGCCAGGTATAAGCCGAAAGATTCTGATAAGAAGCCTGATATACCTGTGAAGATAGCACGATACTTTCCCATAACACAGAGGCTACAGAGGCTATTCAGGTGTAAGAAAACAGCCGAGGCAATGATTTGGCATCACCGTGCTCCTCCAAGCAAAAATGGAAAAATGAGCCATCCAAGAGATTCACCGGCATGGAAGGATTTCGATAGGAGGCACGCAATATTCAGTAGCGATCCTCGCAATGTCCGGCTCGGACTGGCTACCGATGGCTTCTGCCCATTCAACTATATGGCTGGAAGTCACAGTACATGGCCCGTTGTAATGATAATTTATAATCTGTCGCCTTGGTTGGCTATGGACCAATCATACTTTATGATGCCTCTTCTTATCGACGGACCAAATTCACCGGGGAACAATATCGACGTCTATCTCCAACCTCTGATCGAGGAGCTGAAAACTTTGTTCATTGATGGTGTAGAGACATATGATTCAAACACAAATACAACCTTCATACTGCGTGCGGCTTTAATGTGGACAATTAATGACTTTCCTGCGTATGGAATGCTATCAGGTTGGTCCGTACATGGTCACAAAGCATGTCCTCATTGCCATGAACACACAACATCAAAATTTTTGAATTTTAGCAGGAAGGTTTGTTATTGCGGCCATCGACGTTTTCTGCCTCCAGACCACCCTTATAGGTTAGACACGGTTCACTTTGATGGTCATCAGGAGCTTCTTGGACCTCCATCCCCATTGTCCGGAGAGGACGTGACTGCTAAATAGGATGGTTACAATAACGTGACCTTCGGGATGGATCCGACGAAACAGGTCAAACCACAATATTGGAACAAGTTAAGCATTTTCTTCGAGCTTCCGTACTGGTCTACAAATTCAGTGCGTCATTGTCTGGACGTCATGCATATAGAGAAGGGAGTATCAGAGCACATACTTAACTTGCTTCTGTGTAAAGACGGGAAATCGAAAGACAACATGAATGCACGGATGGATCTACAAGAATGGGGAATAAGAAGTGAACTGCACCCTAAACCGGTAGCGGGTAAACCGGGCAAGTTTGTACTTCCCAATGCCGCTTATCATATGTCACAGCCGGAGAAGAAAAGATTCCTACAGGTGTTGCATGATTTGAAAGTCCCCACAGGTTTCTCAGGATCATTCAGTAAGAAAATAAAAATTGTGAAGGGCAAGATCGATGGGCTGAAAAGTCATGATCACCATGTTATCGTGGAGCACCTTCTTCCATTAGCCCTCAGGACTTCTCTCCCCGACTCGGTTGGTCTAGTAATCAACGACCTATGTTGTTTTTTCAGGGAGTTGTATGCTAAAACACTGGAGGTTGCGACGCTGGATAAACTAGAAAATTCTATCGCGTTGATACTTTGCAAGTTTGAGCGTATTTTCCCACCGTCATTCTTCGATATCATAATACACTTGACGGTTCATCTTGCAACTGAGGCGAAGCTAGCCGGACCGGTACAATATCGATGGATGTATCCCGTTGAGAGGTACGTGTAATTTTTCGTTTCACGCAATTTATAAATTTATTGTTGTCCTGTATGCCCGTATTTATTTATTCAACATATTCTCATTAGGTACCTTTACACTCTTAAGAAGTATATACGCAATAAAAATCGACCAGAGGGTTCTATCATGCAAGGTTATCTTCTTGATGAAGCAACCACATTTTGTTCCCGCTATCTGGATGAGAACATTGAGACAAGGCTTAACCGACCACGAAGAATTCAAGACGGGCCATATGGTAAAGCCGAGTATAAGAGGGTAGACACTATGTTTATCAACAAGATATACCGGTTTATCTTGCTTAATTACGCATGTCTTGAACAAATTAGAGAGTAAGTTCTTTTGGATTAATTGTTATATCTGTATTTGTGTGTGTATGAAATGACATAATATTAATGTCACAATTATTTTTCGAAAACAGAACTCATTTTAACGAGGTACGTGAGGGGCATCCTGACTGGAACGAAGAACGTTTGGAAAAATACCATCAGGATAATTTTTGTGATTGGGTCACAGAGCATGTAAGTTATTCGAATTACATTTTATTGCTATCAGTTTTAATCTAAACTTGTATCGTTATGTATTTGTCGTAAAATTTGTTTTGTTAGATCCACGATCCGAACTTGTCAGCATCATTTGAGAGTGATTCAAGATGTTTAGCTCAATTTCCTAGTATGGAGGTTGCATATTACAAAGGATTTGGTGTCCTTGGATACAAATTTGAAGTTAAGGACATAGAAACATCTAGAACCACTCAGAATAGTGGGATTGCGACGGTAGGATCGGACGGTGTGATTTACTATGGGTACTTAAATTGTATACTCGGCATCTACTATCCCGGACGATCAGAACCCTTTTATATATTCCAGTGTACTTGGTACGATCCGCGAACCGATACGGACAGGTGGAGAAGCAGTCTTGGGACTTGGAAAGATGAATATGGATTGACCAGTGTGAACACACTTCGATTTTACGGTCAGGACGATCCGTTTATCTTTCCGAACCAAGCGTTCCAAGTATACTATTCACAGTGTTTGAAGCATCCGGGGTGGAGTGTTGTATGCCGATGGAAACCCAGAGATGTCTACGATGTCCCAGAATACGAGGACAGCGATGAGGACGAAGAAGAGAGAAGGCTTAAAGTGCTCCGACCGTCTGTTTCGAAGGACGGGTTGTCTTCGACCGATCATGAAGTTACATGGGTTAGAAATGACATCGACGATGAAATCCAAGTAGATATGTATGATGCGCCCACGAAACGAAAAAGGTTATCAGTAATGTTATATTATTACTTCACATTTTACGCTCTATACATATATAGTCAATACTTTTAATGATTGTCTAATGCGTCCACGAACCGTTTATCTAGATTTGATGACGATGTCGGGAGCATCGAGGGGCGGCAGGAGCTCCAGCCGCGGCAGAGGCAGAGGCAGAGGCAGAGGCAGAGCGGTTCTGCCGCCCGGAGAGCTCCGTAGGGAGCTTCAGAGGGCCGGTCTTGCACCCAGATCGGAGACCCCTTCGGATGCCTCCTTCCGTGTGGATTTTGCCACATCTCCAGGTATACTGCACGCATATCCATTTTGAATGTAATATTACAGATATTCATGCCTGTTTATGTCAAAATTACTTATATTGTCAATGTTTGATTGTCTAGTTGTTGGTGATGCGTCCACATCTGGGACAGAGGCCACCCCCGCTCCTCCAGGTATGTTTATATATCATATAGTGTATGTATATTGATTTAGAATGCTATATCATAAATACACACATTACTTAGCAATTTTTATTATTGTCTAGCTGTAGGTGGTGACACCACCGCACCTGCGGGTATGTTTATATATCCTATAGTGCATGCATATTGATTTAGAACGTTGTATTATTGATCTACACATTCTTTTTGCAATTACTTATATAATCTATTTTTAATTGTCTAATTATAGGTGGTGCGTCCACACCTTCCGCAGGGGCCACTCCTGCCGCTTTCATACCCTCCGCATCGTCTGCAGGTTAGTATGAATAAATTTAAAATATTTACTCATTTTACATATGCTATATAGAATAAATATGAACTTCATGGAAATTTAGCGTCGATATTTATTTTCTAGTTAGAGGGGATGCGTCCGCATCCGGGACCCCGGTTGTTCCTCACCGGAGGAACTATCGTCCCGCTTGTGCTGCTGCCCGGGCCCAGGCTCGTGCGATAGTCACCGGAGGTATATATCACACTTGAATTTTCGTTTAACCTTGATTTCTTAATACAAATTTGTCTTATTATTGATTGTCTTGATATTTCGTGCAGACGCAGGGCCTCCCCATCCCCAGAGGGGGACTCGAGGCCCGAATCAGTCCCATAGGCTGAGGCCTGACAGAGCTAGGGGGAGGCAGCATTCCCCCTTTTTTTTACCCTTGACTATCGCTATACCGGTCCTCATGCCGAGAGGTTCGGCCGGTATTTGGGGGACGAGAGCCGGCTCGTGAAGAACTATCCACTTCACGTTGAGTGGGGCGAGCAGCACCAGCGTTCATTCGCCCTCTTCTTTGATCAGGCTCGGGTATGTATTAATATATATTTTCATTTGATCTATCCAATATATTTATTATTAACACTTGCAATCTAATAACAATGTTTTTTTGTATTTTCAGTTGGATTACGATTTTCAGCCTGTAGCCGACCCTGATCACCCGGGGAGGGTGCTCGACCTTCATGCTCTGTACAATGGCCTGATGAAGAACATGCAGGCCAAGATCCGATACAACAGGAATGAGCTGAAGGCCGACTGCTAATCCCTGTGGATGGCGACCCCCGAGGCAGAGAGAGCGGCCCTCCTATCTACTCCGGCGTTTGCGAGAGTCGACGTAGAGACATGGCCTCTATTGTGCGCTTATTTCGACTCCCAACGCAAACAGGTATGTATTTTAAATGTAATTCATTATTTATGATATAATTTATTTCTTTGTGTTTCTTAATTAGAAAACTAAATGTTAATGCGTTGTGCAGAAACATGCCGCTCAGAATACAGAGAACAGGAAGTCGGCGAAGAGGGGTCGCCCCACTTACACAGGTGGCTCGAGGAACATTACTCGAGCCATGGAGTTATCGGTAAATTACAATAGACCGACGTTTGTGATATTCTGCAATATTAAGAGTTATTTTCTAATATTTCTAATATTAAGAGTTACATTCTAATATTGCAGACATCTCGGACCGTGGCGTCGGGTGGTACACCGAGCGTGCTGTCCGCATATCTTGCCGTCCACGGCACCTCGACAGATCCCGCCACGGGCGAGGTTCGATATCCCGACGTCGCTACCCAGGAGTACTGCGTAAGTGTTAATATTTTTTCTATCCAAATTTGAAATTTTAGTTTTGGAAGGTTCAAGTTTAAATCTTATACTTATACTTTACTGCTTAATGTGGGTGTAGGAGCGGGTGGTTGAGCAGGCCCAAGCCTCGGGGATCGATTTTACCGGACAGAGCGATCCGAGACTGCTGACCCCAGTTCTGGACGCCGCACACGGAGGGCACCACGGAGGTTGGGAGAGAGGCCGGGGACTGGGCCCTAGCAGGGCCCATATGAGGTTGGACTCCACCCCGGCGGTTACTTCCTCCGTCTCCGGTGACCGACGTGTCCATCAGGAACTGAAGAGCTTGAGGGCCACCGTTCAGGAGTTGAAGGAGATGCTGGTATGTATACTGCTTTATAGTAAAATATCATGTCATATTATATAGATATCAACACATCCATAATTAGTACGTAGCTTGAGCTTATTTGGTTTTAGACTTAAGTTTGATTAATCATACATACAGATGTAATTAAAATAAATAACAAACTAGATATCCAAACGGGGTTTCGAAATAACTTAATAATGATATGAATTCGAATAATACACAGTTCTTACACGCTTATTACACACGTTAGGTCCAGACGCGACAGGGTACATCGGCCGAGCCTACACATGCATCTCCTTCGGCTGCGGCTCCGTAAGCCACTACATCGGCTGCGGTTCCGCAGACAGCTCCTGAAGCTCCACCGCCCACTCAGACTCCCGCAGCCGCGGCTCCGCAAGCGACTACCTCGACGGCGGTTGCGCAGACCACATCGCCAGCTCCACATGCCGCTCAGACTCCCGCTCGTGACGAATTGCAGAGTTT
Organism: Agapanthus africanus; assembly: GCA_030015575.1. NCBI lineage: Eukaryota > Viridiplantae > Streptophyta > Magnoliopsida > Asparagales > Amaryllidaceae > Agapanthus > Agapanthus africanus. The sequence goes on from JASDDO010000028.1 coordinate 189,187,787, forward strand.
ATTGACCGAGGAGCAGGCGCGCGTTATTCTAACGTTATTCAGAGGTGGAGCTGGACCGAACTAGGGTAGCTTTTTGGTTCTTATTTTTTGAAACATGTATTTATTTATATCATACACATTGTACTACATTTTGAAACGATATTGATATTGGTTTGTATTTATATCATATTCAGTTTTTGGGTTTCTTTTGTATATTATATATATGCGTGAGATGTGATTATGAATACTGCAATATATGATTTGATTGATGTATATAGTATTGTGCACAGGGCGGGAAAAAATCTAGCAGCCCATTTTTAAAAAAAAAATACAGACAATATGTACCTACGGACTAATCCGTAGGCACATATGTTGCCCCTACGGATATATCCGTAGGGGCAAAATGTCAGCAGTAACTGACATTTGACCCCTGATCTCAGTACCAGGGGTTGGAAGTGCTCCTACGGACATGTCCGTAGGGAATACAGCATAGCCCCTACGCATATATCCGTAGGGGCAAAATATCAGAGTTCCTGATTTTTTGCCCCTACGGATAAGTACCTACGCAGTTAGCCGTAGGGGGTTAAACTTGGACCTACGGACATGTCCGTAGGTACTGTTAAAATATTAAAAAAATCGTAAATAATATAAATTTTATTACCCTACGGCTTAGTCAGTAGGGACAATAGGACCTACAGAGATATCCGTAGGGGCAAGTTCAGGGCCTCAACTTGCACCTGCGGCCTTTGCACCTACGGGGTATTTTTTCGCCCCTACGCATATATCCGTAGGGGCAGTGGGTTGCCCCTACGGATAAATCCGTAGGGGCAACCCTTATTTGTAGTAGTGTCACTCATCCCGGAGTCTCTAGTTTATGAACTCATTTTGGAGTTTATAGTTTACCTTCCTCGGGCTTGTAGGCAAACCTGTCTTAACTTCATATTTAACCCCTGCTCTTTACGACAGAGGTCCGTTAGGGTCTGTTGTACTCGGGTTTTGTCCGTCGTACCGTCACGTTGGCTGATGCATTCCCCGATATGCAGTTTTTACGCTGCTGTTCGAGTAGCCCCGAGACTGTCGTGTCTCTGATCCCTTCGGAGGCTGGACAAGACGTCTTCAAGTAATCTCCTTAGGTCATATTACCATCGGAAGAGCAAATGTTAGGAATTTTCCATAACGCTTTTTACTTGAGGTTTGGCTCGGTTTGGGAGCCCCGATGTCACGACCCGAAATGGCACGTGATTGGCACTTGAATCATATGAAGTCTATAGGACCCCATCTAATTCAAGTAAGCCAAAAATCCCAGAAATCTAAACCATTTTAAGGAAGTAGTGAAGAAAACTTGTTTTAAAGCAAGTGGTTTTAATATGCATTTTTAAAATCTCAAGTCTTTTCTGAAAATTTCGGCAGAGTTTCCTTTGTAAATACTGACCCCAAAAGGGTACAACACATGAAATATATATAAAGGCATCCCCAAGCGGGAGCTAGCTCTTCGCCAATTGGCGGTCACAACCACGCAAGCAATATAATATACAACATCGAAGGGCGATGATCAAAACTCAAAAGGAAACTCAATATCATCAAGAAAACCCATAATAATACAACGCGCAACTCTAAGGTCGAAAAAATATACAACTGTTCTTCTAAGGTTATAAATAATACAATTCTGGTTGATGGAGTTACTAGATACAACTGAAATACATAAATGTACAAAGGTGGTCACGATACGAGTGAACCCACCAATCAAGACAATCACCCGAAAGGAAGCAGTGTGCCAGCAAAGCTGCTAAGGAAACCAGTACGGTAAAACCTGCAAGAAACTGTGGCACAACGGGGGTGAGTTGCCAACTCGTGAGTAGAAAACATCATATAGCAGAAATCGCATGTATGACTCAATCCTAGGTCATACGATCAGTAATATCCTCAAATAATATAGTCTGAAGCATGATAAAATGGCAAGGGTAAACATCTATGCATAAGTGTAATACCAAGTGCTCGTGTCAGTGCCTCAGGTAGCAACATATCATATATATGATGTATGAATGCATGAAAACAGAATACATCTAAATGAGAAAACTGTTTTCTTTATATAGTGAGATTTCTGTATATTTATAAATCGAGGTATTATCAATGAAATCAACATAGAATCAGTGTCAAGCATCGACACAAAACATATATCCTAATATCTCAATATTTCAGGCTCCAGCAATCCAGACTGGCCTGTATCCTCGAATCTCAATATCTAGGACTCCGGCTATCCGGACTGGCCTATAACATCAAATCTCAAAACCTCAGGCTCCGGCAATCCGGACAGGCCTATACTCCGATCGGTATCCTCCGGATATCCGTCGAGTCACAATAAAATCGCCGGTCGGTAGTGTTCCTCTACCAGGCTTAACGCCATCATCTGCGACCATCTTGCCCTGGGTACCGCACCGGGTCCACCATGCACCCACAGATGATTCCTCCTCCTCCTCGAATCGGGTGAATGATATCGCTCAAGAGCCGAGAAAACTCATGGTGAACTCCTCTCAAATCATATCATGAGAAAACCGTAATTTTCTATCTTTTAAAAAGATAATAAGTTTATAAAATCTTTGCGGTTTCTCCAAAACCACAAATCTCAAGGAAATCCGAAATCCCAATCTCAAGGGTAAATAAACAATGAAATACCGGTAATAAGTTCCATAATATTGCACGACAATAAATAAATGAATGCATCGGATATCAAGCAAGGAATGCAATAATTAAACTAGCATATATGGAAGCAATAACATATTGGAACTATCAGCTAACAAGCTATGTCAATGAAATAATATCCTCTAAAGTGTACGCGACATTGCAATTACCGATAATGATGTGTGTAAGCCGGCAAGCAGGTGTACGTGGAGCATACTCATCATCGGTAATGGTGCTGGTGTCCTGACAGCATGATTTTAATAATAACTAATGAAAACACAATATAAACATGCAATGCGATATGAGCAGTAAGAATATGCAGAACATGAATAATAATGCAATATGTAAGAATATACATTTATATATATGAGTCATACAGTTTTGACATTTGAAATAACATGAATCGTGGTGTTTAGAAAATAAGGGCTACGGTGTTTTTAAGAGAAGATACGTCCTTTGAAATGTCTGTAGAATCCCTTGGACTGTCTTTAAAATACTCACGATTCGTTAGTTTGAAATAGGTATGACTCGAGTCTAGTCTAATATCTACAAGTAAACTACATGACTAAACTAACAGACTAGTCGAAAGGGGTAAGGAAAACCACCTAAATCTGAGTCGATAAATATATCTAGTAGTCGGTGATCCCGCCTCTATAGTATCACATACGATACAATATATATATATATATATATATATATATATGTATATATGACATCCTCGAGTCAAGAGTGCGGATCAATCATCATAATTATATCTCGTACGGTAAATCCATCGTACGGCATCCCAAATCTGGGTACGGGGCGAATATCACATTTATCTTATTATTCATCTGGTATCCTTATCATCATATTCCGAATTAGGGGTACTGATCTAAAGTCTAGTACATTCTGATACCATCAACATACATGTATATATGCGTGTGTATGAAAACACATCGCCAATAGACCCGCTAAAATATCATGTCGTATCTCATAATACGAACCAAGTCTCATCACCGATCTCGTGGCATCATGCCCAATCACATCGACTCAACTCCAAATACCATATACTATCCTCATTATCCATGTATATGTATACATACATACATACATACACACACACACACACACACACACATACTCACATACATATATGTATGTATGTATGTATATATATATATATATATCCCCATATATGCACAAGTAAAATGTATGCGTGTGTATGTGTGCATATATCTTATTCTAGGGTTTCGCAACTAAAACTAGCTAACGACACTATCATCCAATTACACTAAAATTTATCCATGAACTCCTAAAGTCTATCTAGATAATCATCTAGTCTCACAATAAACATATTTATATATATAGGTTTACGTATTCGTATACTACACTACGAAACTGCGGGGTGCTATACGCCATCCACCCGACTTCCCCCGTAGATATATATCTACTCACCTGATCCTTGCTTGCCGAAGTTGATGACGCCACGCTCGTCCTTGTCGTTCAAGTCCACTCAAGGGTACCTACATATGTACACATATAGCATCGTAAACATAAATCACACACGAAAACCAAAACGGCACACGAATCGTACATAGGCTAAAACCTATGTCTACGCATGCAAGAATAACCAAACGACTCTCGACGATTGACGTATAAACGTGAATCGACCGATAAAAACACGAATATCAAAACTTCAATTCATAAACATCATGAAATACAAGGCAGCAACTCATGAAAATGGTCCCAGATTTTACCCTAGGTGAAATTAGTCAATTTTGCATACGTGGAGGGTCTAGTTTACTGGATATAAAGCCCTGGACCAAACATGGACCTAATCAACCCTACCGTGGTTGCAATTTGCGTCAAAGAAGATTAAATTTGCAGCCATGTAGGAGGGGTAGGGTCTCGGGTCTTGGGGTTATCATCTAGGTTGCCTGCACGACTCCCTGTATTTGCTAAAAAATTTTCAGGTCACCCGGGTCATAGCAGATTCCAATTTCCCATCACAATTTCCAGAAAAATATGATATCGGGGAATCTAAGTTTCCTAAATAGGATTTTAGTCTATGGTTTAGCCCAATATACAATCACCACAGGGGGTTTGAGGTCACTACTAAGCTCAATTCCACTTTTGGATTCAATTCAAACCCTAAGCTTAACTTGGAATTTCCAAAGTCCACTAATCTACACTTAAACACTTCTAAACTTAAATAGGGGCTAAAGTAAAGCGATTACAATATTAATGGTAAAAGAATCACCTCATTTGACAACTCAAGAATTTTCTTGAGTTGCCCCAGGCCTTCAAAATCCAAACTTTCTTGGTCCAAAGTGCTTGTAGTGAGCTTGTGCATGTTTTTTGTGAAAGGCAGATGGAGTTTTGAGGTGGGATTGAGGGTGTTTGTGAGGATGAAGAGGAGGTGGAGGGAGGAGGCAGCCATGGTAAGAGGAAGTGGGGAAAAGATGAAGGAAATGAGGGGGAAAACAAATGGGGACTTGGTCAATGAGACCCCTCACCTCTCTCTTACTTCTCTCTCTTGCCCATACTCATTTTTTAATCCTTTTCCTTTTCTTTTTCTTTTCTTTTAAAACCCGAAAATAAATAAACCATACACAAAAGAATCATGGTAGGAAAATGTTGCAGAAGTGTAAAATGACCTGGTGCATGTCATGTGCACAAATCAAGTTTAACGCACGATTAGTGATATTTAATCGCGATTAGCATTAAAATGGAATATAATTAATCATAAAGAATTTATAATTTGCTTAAATCATATAAAACACCCTCATTTCAGAAATTCCTATAATTTTCCAAATATTTCCCAATTTATCGGTATTTAATTATACCGCATTATCAAAATATTCATAATATTTATTATTTAATTATAAAATTCCCAAAAATAATATTTTCTTTTTCTGAAATGTTACACCCGATGAGTCATAGCTGCTCCGCGCCGGTGTGGGATGATCTCCAATAGTCTTTCAGGTTTTATTTGAGTTGCCGTCAAGACCCTGAAGCTAGGAATTTGGCCTTCGCTTCTTTTGTTGACATCGCGTCTGCTGTAATGAGACGAATGTCGAGGTAATCTCTAGATTGTTTGTGAACCGTCGAGGCTTGGAACTGGGGACTTTTCCATGGCTCCGCTTTGTTGACGCTGCGTCTGCTGTAACGAGACGAATGTCGAGGTGGTCTCTAGGTTGTCTGTGAACCGTCGAGATTTGAAATTAGAGATTTTGCCATGGCCCCATTTTGTTGACCCTGGGGTCGCTTGTTGACGTCGTGTCTGCATTCTGTTGGAGTGAGAAGAAACGCCGTTGTTGATCTCTAGGCTGTCTGTGAACCATCGAGATTTGGAACTAGGGACTTTGCCATGGCTCCGTTTTGTTGACGCTGCGTTTGCTGTAATGAGACGAATGTCAAGGTGGTCTCTAGGTTGTCTATGAACCGTCGAGATTTGGAACTAAGGACTTTTCCATGGCTCCGTTTTGTTGACCCTGGGGTCTCTTGTTGACGTCGTGTCTGCATCCTGTTGGAGTGAGAAGAAACGCCGTTGTTGATCTCTAGGCTGTTTGTGAACCATCGAGATTTGGAACTAGAGACTTTTCCATGGCTCCGTTTTGTTGACGTTGCGTCTGCATCTTGTTGGAGTGAGAAGAAGCGCCGTTGTTGATCTCTGGGCCATAAATGTTGCCGTCGATACCTGGCTCTCCTTCTGATGGAGCCCGGTGGGAAAATGTGGTTCCCTTCTCGTTTGTGCCTATGGATTGTATACAGGGGTCGATGTGGACTCACCTGCAGGGCAAAAGTTTCATTTTCATTCATTTTTTTCTTTCTGCGACGCTCTATCATTTCAGCTTTTTATATCGCAAAAGTCGCGATTGCCTAATCATTTCGACTTTTTATCGCGGTGCCCAATCATTTCGGCTATTTTTTCTTTTTACTCGCTGCTTTTTATTGCGAGTTGCCCAAACATTTCAGCTGTTTTTATATGCATATTTTTTGCTCGCTGATTTTTATTGCGAGTATGGAACTTAAGATTTGATACCAATTTTGGCATCAGCATCGCTGTGACTGGAATATTGCCAGGAGCGAATCATCATTTGCCGTGAATGGCCTTAGAATTTGATATTGATTTAGGCATCAGCATTGCTACAACTGGGATATTGCTAGGAGCGAATCATCATTTTCTCTTGTCGGTTTGAACAAAGGTGGCTTAGCAAACAGGGTTAGATTCTGGCCGACTATGGCTTTTTAACTTTACAAGCCATAAAGGTCTCATAAAGGTATTTCTTCCTATGAGTCGTGAGGATCTCGTAGGCGTATTTTCTCCTTAGGAATCATGGGGATTCTTAAGTGTGGGTTCTCTTATAAGTCGTAAGGATCTTACAAGAGTGTTTTCTCCTTATAAGTCGAGAGGACTTACAAGTGTCGTTCATCATATGAAGACATTCCTCATGATTGGTGGAACTCGATGGGGGAAACATTTATTTCCGCCTGTGGATTGTATACAAGGGCCAATATGCGGACCGCCTGTAGGGCAACGTGGGGAATATGACGGCTTAAGGACATGTTTAGATCCCTTAAGACTTTGAATCCTATGAGCCGTGAGGGTCTCATAGAGGGAGTTCTCCTTATGGGTTGAGAGGATAAAGTGAAAATTTTACGAGATTGCGCCCTTTCGGGTTTTCACAAGTTCGCCGGTAGCCTTGCTGTTATTACTCACGGTGCCCTTTCGAGTTTTCATCCGTGCCCATTTTGCTTGTGGACATACCTTTTTTTTGACAACAAGATTGCGCCCTTTCAGGTTTTCACAAGCTCATCGGTAGCCCTGCTGTTTTTACTCACGGCGCCCTTTCAGGTTTTCATCCATGCCCATTTCTCTTGTGGACGTACCTTTTTTTACCCCTCTGTTTGCCAATGGAACTTAGGGGGGACTTCGCCACCGGAGTAGCTATATAGCCAGCGGGACTTAAGTTGCAGTCCTTGCCGTTGGGACTTGTGGACTTGAATTCCATTATCGCCGTGCTTGAGGCGATGTATTAGTTTAAGGACATTACGTTCCATTGTTAGTTTAGGGACATCTCGGTCCAGGGCCAGCTTCGAGGAGAAGTTTTGCCGGATACTACTTATAAAGTCTTGGCTCAGGAAGACAGCGAGCGGACACGAGCGTCGTCATCTATCATTAAACTGAGCCATGACTTGTCAAGCATAGTATTTCTTATGGAACCGACCATTTATTCGCCGGAAAGGTCTTTCGCCATGCATATCCATGAGCAAGTAGTCTCCACCTTGGTAGACCTTGTCTATGATGTACGGACCCTTATAGTTCGGCTCGAATTTCCCCCGCTTTGCGCGGTTGGGGATCATAGGTCTTTTTACTACTAGCACGAGTTCGCCTTGGCGGAATGTTCTTGGTCTGGTTAGTCTTTCGTATGAGCGCATCATCCTTGCTTTGTAACCTTCCAGGTTTTGCTGCGCTATGAGACGAGTTTCATCGAGGGAATCGAGCTCCTCAAGCCGAAGATGGGCATTTTCTTCATCCGTCTGCTCATATCAAACTGCCACTCGCAAATAGGGTAGCTCTATCTCCAAAGGAAGTACCGCTTCAGTGCCGAATACCAACGCGTACGGTGTTGTATTCGTAGCCGTTTTGAACGTGGTTCGATACGCCCAGAGAGCTTCATGCAGTCTCTCATGCCAGTCCTTTCTGTTTCTGGACACCGTTTTCTTTATGATCTTCATCAAGGTCTTGTTGAAAGCCTCAGCTAGACCGTTAGCTCGAGGATTATAGACTGAAAAGTATCTCCAATCTATATTATACTGCTGTGCAAAGCGGCTGATCTTATGGCTTCTGTAGGCCGGCCCATTATCCGAGATGATCCGTCGCGGAGTGCCGAACCGGTAGATGACATGTGTCCTGAAGAAATGGAGGATATTCTCCATCTTCACATCCCTTAGCGACACTTCCTCTGCCCACTTAAAGAAGTAATCCGTTATTGCCAATATGAACCGATGTCCTTTGGATGATGCTGGTTCGATAGGCCCGATTATATCGGTTCCCCACATTTCGAACGGCCGGCTAGCCAATGTTGGGTGTAGCGGATTTGGATGCTGGTGGATGAAGTCCCCGTGGATTTGGCATGAGTGGAACTGCTTCGCATATTCGAGGCATTCCTGAATCATCGTGGGCCAATAGTAACCCATTCTCTTGATCTTCAGCTTCATCTTTGGCACGGCCTGATGGGAACCGCAGAGTCCGTCGTGAGTTTCTTGGATGACCCTTTTTGCTTCTTCTGGTCCCAGGCATCTCAGCCACAGACAGTCGAATGATCTCTTATATAGAGTATCATTGACGAAGGTGAAAGATAGAGCTCGCCTCATGAGCTGGTGTCTTGATGATGCGTTTTCGGGCGTTCGATGGGATTTGAAGCAGTCTATGAAGACTTCCCTCCAATCCTTGCCCTTTTCTTTGTCTTCTATCCAGAGGACTTCTTGTTTGGTCATTTCTTCTCCTCCAGACGACTCCGAAGATATTTCTGCTGGCGCGGGAATCCGGCGGCTTTGCACAATGATCCTTATGTCATCGAGGTTTTCGTCGGCAAGTTCTTTAGCGAGCTTGGCTAACGCATCCGCCTTGCTATTTTCCACACGCGGTATCCTTTCCAGGATGTAGAAAGGAATTTGAGTCGGCAGTTGCTGCACTCTTTCACCATATGTTACCAACTCCGATTTACACATCTGATAGTCGCCATATACTTGGCTAACGACTAGCTGGGAGTCTCTATATATGAGGAGGTTTTTGATTCCCATGTCGACAGCAATCTCAAGACTCGCTATCAAAGCTTCGTACTCAACTTCATTGTTTGTCCTTGGCTCTGTTAAAGAATGGGCGAAACACATTATCCCTCCTTGCGGAATCATGAAGATAAGGCCCACCCCAGCTTTGATTATGGGGGTGCTTTGCTTTCGCTTCTTTAAGGAAGATGCTCCATCGAAGTAGAGTTCCCATTGGACATTATTTTCCTCCCTCTTCCTTTTGATTGTATCGAATGCGTGTTCGTCTGGCAATTCGCAATTTAAGGGAGAGTCGGCTGGTATTGGATGTTCAGCGAGAAAGTCGGCGATGGCCTGGCCTTTCACTGCCTTGAGGGGTCGATACATTATCGAGAACTCCATCAAGAGGAGGGCCCATTTAGCCAGCCTTCCCGTTAGTATAGCTCTTGACATCAAATATTTGAGAGGATCCACTTTTGATATGAGATGGACCTCATGTCGAAGTATCGTTATCGCGAAGATCAGTGCTAGACAATGCTTTTTGATAGGGGAGTAGTTGTTTTCTGCCCCCAGGAGAACTAGACTCAAATAGTAAAGAGCTCTCTCCTTCCCCTGATCGTTCTCCTGTGCCCATAGTGCGCCTAAAGAACCTTCACGGTTGTGTACAGGATAAGGGGCTTTCCCTTAACCGGAGCGGTCAGTACCGGTGGGTTCTGCAGATATTGCTTGATTTCTTCCAGTGCACTTTGGCATTTATGATCCCAAACGAACGGGGTCCTCTTCTTCATTAGATGGCTGTAAGGGCGGCATTTTCCGGAGAGGTTAGCTATGAACTGTCGGATATACTCGAGCTTTCCTTGGAGAGAACGCAATTGTTTTAGAGTTCTTGGCATGGGCATTTCCATAATCCCCTTGATCTTTGATGGGTCTATTTCGATGCCTCGGTATCATATGATGAAGCCTAGGAATTTGTCTGAAGAGACTCCAAACGCACATCTCAGAGGATACATCTTTAAATCGTACTTCTGAAGACGTTGGAACACTATGTTCAAATGTTCCCAGTGCTCCTCATACGATTTGCTTTTCACCACGAGGTCATCGATATAACATTCGACAATCTCATGTATGAGCTCATCAAAGATCTCCGTCATGGCCCTCTGGTAGGTAGCGTAAACCGAAAGGCATCACTTTATAGAAGAATATGCCCAGTGGAGTCCGGAAGGAAGTATGCTTTTGGTCTTCGGGATGCATCTTTATTTGATTATAACCCGAAGATCCGTCCATGAAGGAGAAGTCCTTATGGGTAGACGTGTTATTGATCATCAGCTCGGAAACAGGCACTGGGAAGTCATCCTTCAGACAAGCTTTATTGAGATCCCGAAAGTCCACGCAGATGTGTACTGTCCCATTTTTCTTCATCACCGGAACGATATTGGCGATCCAGTCAGGATATTGAACTTCCTGGATGAAGACAAAGTCAATTAGTTTCTTGACTTCGGTGTTGATACTCATTTCAAATTTGAGCCACATTCTTCTTGGCGCTTGCTTGACTGGCTTAACGTCCGGCGATATAGCCAGTTTATGCATCGCTATTTCTGGATCTAATCCCGGCATCTCAGAATAGTTCCATGCGAAGCAGTCTTTATACTGCATAAGCACGTCCTTTAGTGTGGCCACCCGCGTTTCAGACAATAGCTCACTGACGAACGTTGGCCTTGGATCATTTTTCATCCCTAAGTCAATTTTCCTTAGATTGTCTGCCGTGGTGTGTATCCCGTATTCCAACTCTTTTGGCGCCAGTGGAAATTCTGAGATCACCTCGTCTTCATCCTCATTTGCGAAGCTCTGGGAGAGGTTGTCTATATTCTCACGCTCCCCCTCTTTTGAGAATGTTATCACATGGCAGGTACGAGTTCGTTTCCAAGCTTGATGTTGATATGGACTTACCCTCACGACATAGGTCTCTTTTGGCTCATGTTTTCGTGGTGGGGTTACCCTCCAACTGTTGGATAGAGCAAACCTATCTTGCTGATACTGGTCTTCGACCCAGTCTTTGAAGGTGAAGCGGTCTTCAAGAGGATGTCCTACTGCTCGGTGGTAGGAGCAATAAACCGGATGATGGACCTCGTTTATCTGTTCGGGATGCCAAGACTCCGGGAGCGTCATCATTTGATGCTTGATGACAAGGTCAAATATTTTCCTTGCTTGTCTCGGGGAAAGAGTATTCCCGACCCATTTTCTTCATAAAAGACGGATTTCAGCTGACTCTTTCTCGATTGCGTGGCTTCTTGGATCCGCTTCATTGTTTTCTAACGTCATTCTCGTTCTTCACCTTATTGTTGCCTCCACGTCGGGCTTTTTCCTTGCCACAAGTGCACACAGTGGGCTGAGGGTAAAGGGCATTGTAGTCTTTTCTCTCCGCAGACTGCTGAGTAAGACGCCGCGTCCTGGCTTTCTCGTAAATGGTCATTTCGCGGTTGTGGTCATCTGATTGAGAGAGATGTTTTGTGATCAAAGAATATTTACCGCAATTAAGAACGGCGTCTCTTAGTAGCTAGCCGGTGAGTACGGGTCGGTCTACAGGGATGTTGTGTATTTCCTAATTGTTCTAACGAGTTAATTCCAAACGGTGTGAGATGTTTATCACTAAAAACTAAGTTGATTTAGACTAGGATTTAGAATCTTGCTAGGGTTAGGTTTAGGTTAAGTTTAGAATTTAAAGATTTCCCACCGCTTTCAATGCCCTAATTTAGATCTCATTAGGTGTTATAGTAACAATTAATAAAGGGGATTAGGACGATCGGGAAGAAACAATGTTTCTTCCTCTAGGTCCTTGTCCGTCCTTTCTTAATTCTTACCCTAACCTCCATGGAAAACATGCACAACCGGTCTTTTAAACTACGGTGTCACCGTTACCTCGTGGGTAGGGTGCCGTAGGGAGCGGTGTGTGTATGTTTGCATGGAGTCCTATTAATTAATATGTGATAGGCAAGAAAGGGGTGAGAGATTTTCATCTCTCAAATCTTTCCTATTCCTAACCCTAATAAGTGAGGAACTACTCACTCATTAGGGGATCGATAAAAGACATGTTTTTATTTGAGTTTTTGATTTAAAAAGATTAACTATCTAAGCTACGGCAGATTAATAAAAGTTCTAATCTAATTTAAATTAGGGCAGATAATAAATCTATACTAGGGCAGAAATAAAAATTAAGACCTAGGGCAATAAAAAGAAATTACTTACTTTATTGATGCTCTCAAAACATTACAAATGATTCTGAATTTTTGATCAATGAAAGAGGCATACCCCATAGAGAGGTTTAGCATTTCTATTTATAGAATATAAAAACCCTAGGGTTACAATCGACACACATCTGCTTTTACAATTTTACCCCTAAGAAGACTGGTCAAAGCACCGACTCCACCGACACGAATTTCCACCGACACGTGTCTAGCACGGCCGCGGATCCACGGCCAATTGGTGTGGTCTTGGGCTGAATTTCTCTGGATTTCTTCTGTTTGCATTTGTCTATTGTTTTCCTTAGTTGGTTCTTCAGAATGTCTTCTAGTTCTCTTCTACATCTCCACAGTGAATAATGTAGTGGACTTTACCGTTCGCTTCGTGTCGAAGTATTGAACCTTGCGCTGCCTTTGTACTTTGTGAACTTGTTCACTGATCTTCGTTTATTCTCCAACTGTAAGCTTGATAAAGATTCTTCCATTTGTTGGTCGTAGTCTCACTTTTGTATCGTCTTTTCATCATTTTCACTGTTTTTATTTCGAGAACCTGTAACCTGCAACTATGTAGCAGACATGGGTCAAAAGTACCCGTTTGTTTGTAAAATGATTAGGAATGGGGAATATAATAATATAAAATTATGATATGAACAAATACCCCCAAACTTATCTTTTGCTCGTCCTCGAGCAAACCTAAATTTTATTCTCGAAAAAGATCTACCCTCACTTTCGCAGGGAAACGCGATTGCACTGAGCTCGTGCAGCAAGCCGTTAAACCTCTAGGTGTCCCTAGTAGGAGGAGTGTTGTCTCCTGAGGGTTTTCAGCGGATACTACCCACAAAATCCTATCAATTCGGCTCATCGACTTTTATTCTCCAATTAGCTTTTCCAACAAGGAATTCTATTATTTTCTACTCAGAAATTATCCACCCGTATTTTTCACGCTTCCTTATTATTTAACTTAAGATTATATATATTCTTGTGAATTTACTCAGTTTTTGGCATCTTTTAAGTTTTCCTTCTAGGGTTCTATCTCAACTTAGGAATTTTTATCATCTCTATTAAAGATATAAGTCTTATCTTTTATTCCTATCTCTTATCTAAACCCCAATCACATATCCCTACGTGTGTGTAAATATCACCCCTACACTTGGAAATTCAAATCAAGCTATTATACTCTTGTCCATCGTCCAAAGTACTTTTCAATTGATGAATTTTTAGATGAAATTGCTCACACATTCTTCATGCGACCGTTAATACTTCTTGAGGTACCAACGACCGATAACAAAATGTGTTTGCATATTAAGGCGTAATTCCTAGTCTTGTAATCCCTAAGGCTTTTAGCAGTGACTCCCAAACCAGTTGGTCTAAGGCACTAGGTGATGAAGCACCCTCGCTAAATATATATTTTTTCTATTAAAGCAGCCTTAAGTAGTTACAAAAACCAGTGTTCATTTTTCTCTCTCTTTATTCACACTTTTTATTTTTTTATTTTCCTTCATACTAAGGACTTTAGAAAAGAGCATTTCAAGGTCGCTTTTACTATTCCAAGTTTCAATGTTCGTGTTTGTGCAATTTGTAGGGTATATATTTTTAGAATTTAGACTTAAGTTTAGGAATTATTTTTCAAACTTATACTTTAATAAAGATATCAATACTTTTCCTTTGTTTTAACTTAGCCCATGAAGTCAACTCGAAATTTGTCTATTTCTAAATAAACTACAAAGACATATATTTTCTACCGTTAAATTTTAAGAAAGGTTATTTTTAGGGTTTTTAATTTCCTAAATCTAAGATCTAATTGTTCCTAGCTAGTTAACCTATTTATCAAACTCAAGTCGATTAAGGCCAAAATTGAATGTTTTAATTTTTATAATTTTTCAAAATTTTCAGGTTTTATTTGATTTTTATTTTTCTATTTTTTTTCCAATTTTTTATGATTTTTATATAAGGATGCAATGCAGAATTTAAACATGCAAAAGAAAAAGAAAAAATATATATACAAAAATTTAAAAAAATATGCCATGCAAAAGATAACTATATACAGCCACCATCTCCCCAAAACTTATCCAAAGCAGTGCCCTCATTGCTCGGCCCCACGCCGCGCTCTCGAGCGTGACCGTGAACGCTCCTCCCTAGCCAGCAGGGTTCGAATCCCCTGCTCAACCTCTGTCAACCGACGGTCGTGCTCCCTTGCTGTCACCCTAAATTGCTCGCTCAACTCATCAATACCCCTAACTGCTATCCTCATCAATTGTGCATTTTCTAGTGGGGTCATTTCTCTTTCGCTCGCTGTCGAGCTAGAGCTAGGTGTGCGGGCGAATACATGCTCCACCGGTTCTGTTCGAGACCACACATCTGTCAGTCGAGAATAGGAAGTAGAAATGCTCTTAATAAGAGGTTTGACAGGTATGCCGCCCATCATGTAAAATTCGAATTCCTCTACTGGAACGAAATATCGACAAAGTTGTGTGACCAGTATTGGACAGGGGTAATTTGCGGCTCGTTTGCCCGCACCTATGGAGTTTAGCAATACTGTGCACATGTCAAAACGGGGGTTCTTTGTCATAAGAGCATGCACAATATGCAAGGAGAGTGTAAAAAATGTTGTATTGTGGGAGCTACCGAAAATATTATTTTGTGCCCATCGGCACACAGTCAAAACATTCGCGAAAAGGGTTCTCGCTTGGATACCCTTTCGCGGCTCCCTTGAGCAATCGTGGCTCATCAAAGGCATATAATCCTCGAATTGCAAGGGTTGGTCATATGCAGGTATGCGAGGGATTAGTGTGACTTCGTGTATAATATCCCTATCAATGATAATTTCACGATCACCCCATTGCAATTTAATGAAACCAGATAGGGTAAGACACCCATCCTCCATACACTCGTAAAAACGAGTGACTAATTCCAGCAATTCATACGCATGATGGTGATTATAAATCAGAAAGTTCCAACCCCTACGCGCGATTTCGTTCGCAAAATAACTACCGTATAGTTCATGTAAAAATACTTGTGAGAAATCGCGTTCTAGCTGCATGCTATGTGCCATTGGTGTTCTACAGATCTAAAAATTGAAAAGACAGAGAGGGTTTGAACAGATCGTACCTCCCCTGAAATTTTAAGTGGTGAAGACTGCAGACGGCGGCGGATCAGCGGCGGGAGCGCGCTCTTGCGGCGGAAACACGACGCGGAGTCGGCGGCACGACGAGATATCTCTGCAGCAGAAAGGTGGCGGCGCTACGGTTTCTTTCAGAGATGAAAATTAGGGTTAAAGAGAATAGGGGGCTCGGGTTCTTTAAATAGGGAGAAATGATGGACATTTGCAGATAAACCCCTCCAAAAAGAGGAATTTATGTGCAAATAAAATTTTATTTTATTCCGTTTATTCTGTAAATTTACAAAAATCCCCAATTATTTTTTATTTTTTATTTTTATTTTTTATGTTATTTTGTATTTATATTTACAAATGATACACACCCCCAAACTTGTTTGAAACAAAGTCTTGGCTAGATTATCAAAAATTTGGGGGTAAAATGGAGGAAGATCAATCAGTGTAAATCGGCTCCTGCAAAAACAGGAGCTCCTCCGACGGGTCCGCAGTGAGGAACGGTTTCAGTTGATGCCCGTTCACTTTAAACAAAGTACCATCCTCCGGGTTTTTTAGGTCTACCGTATCGTGCGGATATACGGTGCGTACCAAAAACGACCCTTTCCACCTAGATTTCAGCTTGCCGGGGTGGAAGTGTAATCGAGTGTCATGAAGCAAAACCTGTTGACCAGGTTTAAATGTTTTCCGCATAAGGTGTTTGTCATGGAACACCTTAGTTCGGTTTTTAACAATGACAGCATTATCATAAGCCTCATCCCGCAGCTCATCTAGTTCATTCAATTGCAGCTTTTGATTGCTGCCCGCATCTCCCATTGATAAATTCAACTCCTTGATCGTCCAAAATGCCTTGTGCTCAGTCTCAACTGGGAGGTGGCAGGCCTTCCCATAAACAAGCCGGTATGGAGACATACCAAGATCGGTCTTGTATGCAGTACGGAATGCCCATAGTGCATCAATCAATTTGTGTGACCAATCTTTACGGTTTTTAGAAACCGTCTTCTCCAAATTTTTTTTAATTTGCCGATTCAAAACCTCGGCTTGCCCGCATGTTTGGGGATGGTATGGCGTCGACAATTTGTGAGTAATGGAATATTTGCGCATTAAGGACTCAAAAGTCCTATTGCAGAAGTGAGATCCATTATCACTTATAATGGCTCGAGGGTGCCCAAACCGAGAAAAGATATTTTCTTTAAGAAATCGAACGACAACCTTGTTATCGTTCGATCGGCTAGGCACCGCCTCAACCCATTTTGACACATAGTCAACAGCTAAAAGAATATACACATTCCCAAATGAATTGGGAAATGGTCCCATGAAGTCTATTCCCCAAACGTCAAAAATATCCACAACCAAAATTGGTTGGAGCGGCATTTCGTTTCTCCGCGATATCCGGCCCAAGTGTGGCATCGGGAGCATGTCTTGCAGTATTCATATGCATCTTTAAAGAGACGTAGCCAGTAGAAACCACTCTGCAAGATTTTCTCAGCTCTCTTCTTTGGCCCAAAATGCCCACCACACGCTTGATCGTGGAAAAAAGACAGCACACTCTTAAACTCATTTTCAGGTACACACCGACGAATGATTTGGTCGGAACAGTATTTAAAAAGATACGGTTCATCCCAGTAAAAATGTTTTACTTGGGACAAGAGTCAGAGTTTATCCTGTTTCGACCAATCTTTAGGTATTAAGCCGGTGGCCAAGTAGTTTACTATATCAGCGAACCAAGGTTCGCATGACACGGTTAAGAGTTGCTCATCGGGAAAAACATCTTTAATTGGAATTTCAAGTGCAGGCGAGGAAGGAAGTCGTGAAAGGTGATCGGCCACTACATTTTCACATCCTCTTTTGTCCCTTATGACAAGGTCAAACTCTTGTAGCAAGAGGATCCAATGTATTAGCCGTGATTTGGCATCCTTCTTCGCAAAAAGGTGGCGAAGAGCTGAATGATCCGTGTACACAATCACGGGAGAGCCGATTAAATAAGGCCGGAATTTTTCAAGTGCAAACACAACTGCTAAAAATTCCTTTTCTGTTGTTGTGTAGTTCAGTTGGGCCTCGTTTAATGTTTGGCCAGCGTAATAAATTACGTGCGGCATCTTATTAATATGCTGTCCAAGGACAGCACCAATGGCAAAATCTGATGCATCGCACATAATTTCAAAAGGATGCTTCCAGTCTGGAGATGAAAGAATGGGCGCAGAAATGAGTGAGTGTTTCAATGACTCGAACGCTTCCATGCAAGTTGAGTCAAAATCAAATGTTGTGTCCTTAGCCAATAAGAGAGTCAAGGGTCTAGCAATCTTACTAAAATCCTTGATGAACCGTTTATAAAAACCCGCATGGCTAAGGAAGGCTCGGATGTCTTTGACGCATTTAGGAGGAGGAAGATTGGAAATGACTTCAATCTTGGCTTTATCAACCTCTATGCCATTTTGCGAGATGACATGTCCTAAGACAATGCCCTCTCGTACCATAAAGTGGCACTTCTCCCAATTTAAAGTGAGGTTCTTATCCCTACAACGGGTAAGAACTACGTCAAGGTGTAGCAAACACTCGTCGAAGGAGTCACCGAAGATGGAGAAATCATCCATAAAGATTTCCAAAATTTTTTCCACCATGTCAGAAAAGATCCCCATCATACACCGCTGAAATATAGCGGGTGCATTGCATAACCCAAAGGGCATGCGACGGTAAGCGAAAGTACCGAAAGGACAAGTGAATGTGGTCTTGTCTTGATCCTTTTCGGTGATGGGGGCTTGATTATAACCGGAATAGCCATCCAAAAAGCAGTAAAACTCGTGCCCAGCCAATCGTTCTAGCATTTGGTCAATGAAAGGTAAAGGAAAATGGTCTTTCCTTGTCTCAGCATTGAGTTTTCTATAGTCGATGCAAACTCGCTGCCCAGTTTGGGTGCGAGTAGGTATTAACTCATTTGCCTCATTTGTTATGACCGTAGTGCCCGATTTCTTTGGGACAACATGAATGGGGCTAACCCACTGACTATCGGAGATAGGGTAAATGATACCACTATCAAGACATTTTACAATCTCCTTCTTGACAGCCTCTTTCATTATGGGGTTGAGGCGTCTTTGTGGATCCCTTACTGGCTTGGTATCATCCATCATGTGTATATGATCTTCAACTATGAGGGGACTAATCCACTTGATGTCCGCCATAGTCCAGCCAAAAGCTTGCCGGTTATTTTGCAAGACCATTAAAAGGGCTTTCTCTTGCTCGAGAGGTAGAGAGGCCGATATGATAACGGGAAGGGTCTCATTCTCACCTAGGTAAGCATATTTAAGGTGAGACGGCAAAAGCTTTAGTTCGAGTTTTGGAGGTGAAAAGATTGAGGGTAACATTGGTGAAACTGTTTCAAACTCGAAGGATTCCATCAACGGTTCAAATCGAGTGTACGCAACCGAGTCGGATGGTTCAACTAACTCATCCAAAAAATCAAAAGACTCAAACTCGGATGGTGAGTCTTCAAAATCGTCCAAAAAGGTGAAACACTCCTAATCGTTTTCCGTCGTGAAAGCTGTGTCAGATTCTAGGAGGAACACACTAGAGGCGTCAACACTGCTGTGATCGAACAGAAATTTTTCGAGCTCACAGTCCTCCTGTGTGATCTCATGGATCGAGCAAATATCAAGTATACTAGCATTAGGCTCGGAAGACTGATTCCCCAACTTAAAAATGTTGAGTTCAATCGTCATATTTCCAAAAAATAGGTTCATTGAACCATTACGATAATTGATCACCGCATTAGAAGTCGCATGGAATGGTCGACCAAGTATCACCGGAATTTGACTCTGGGGGTTAGCTACAGGTTGTGTATCCATAACAATGAAGTCAACGGGGAAAATGAAGTCCCCTACTTTAATTAACACATCCTCCAACTCACCCCTAGGATGGGTGATGGATCGGTCTGCCATTTGGAGAATATAATGAGTGGGTTTAAGCTCTCCAACGCCTAATTGTTCGTACACTGAATAGGATAGAAAATTGACACTAGCACCAAGATCTAATAGTGCTCTATTGATGTCCTTGTCCCCAATTGTTATCGAAATTGTTGGACAGCCGGGGTCCTTATGTTTTTGGGGTAAAGATTGGACAAGAGCATCACTAACAGCACTAGCTATGAAAACTTTCTTTGGTACTCGTGACTTTCTCTTCTTGGTGCATAAGTCCTTTAAGATTTTCGCGTAAGAGGGGACTTGTTGGATTGCATCCAAGAGAGGTATATTTATGCTAACCTGTTTGAACAACTCTACAATCTTTTCCATTTATGGAGTTGGTTTATTGGATTTCAACCTGTTTGGAAAAAGAACATTTTGAAAATTTGTTGAGTCCAATGTGTATGGAGTAGATTGTGGAGTTAGAACGGATCCCAGTGTGGGTGTGTTCGTGAAGTGAGAAGTGGGTCCGTTCGAATTAGAAGAAGTAGAGCCTTGTGAAGAATGAAGAATAGGCTCTAACGAAGAAGAAGAAGAAGAAGATGAAGAAGAACCACCGGCAGGGGTGCCATTATTAATACCCACGTTATTGTGCAACACTTTTCCAGATCTCAACGTGCTCACAGTATTTACGTTATGATTTTTCTATTCATATGCAACATGTGCGTGACCGGGATTTGGAAATGGTTGAGATGGAAGCTTTCCCTTTTATCTCTCGCTCAACGCAGCATTTAGTTATGCAATTTGTGCCTCAATAGATTTGATACTTTGATCATGTGAAGCACTGTTTTGCACTAAATATTAAATGGAAGTCTCCAACCTTGCTGCGGATTGTGTAGATTGTTTTAGAAATGCATCTAGACTTCTTTCTAGCGAGGTAACCTTATCATTATTCGGTTGAACAAAATTGTTTTGAGGATAAGAGTTATTGGGAACAAAATTGTTCATTTGGTTTGGGTAAGGTTGTGGTTGGAAAGGTTGCTGGTATTGAGTTTGTGGAGGTGCTTGTTGTTGTGGAGAAGGAGGCCTTTGAAAGTTGTTGTTTCCTTGGAATTGCTGATTTTGATTCCAAGCAAAATTTGGGTGACTCCTCCAACCAGGATTATAAGTCGAAGAGTATGGATCATTTCTTTGTCGTTACTGAAAGGCAGTATTGACCTGATCTTGTCCTTGAACAGGTGGATTGTAAGGACACTCTTCGGTAAGATGTGATGGATCCGAATAACAAGCGCATACAGTTCGTGGGGGTAAAGCAGGGGCAGGAGAAGGCGAAGAGATTTTGGTCTCAATTGCTTCTAGCTTTTTCCTAAGTGCGGCCATCTCGGCCTTCATTGCAATCGACATATCTAATTGATGTATGCCTGCCCTAGACTGACCAACAGAAGATGAGGTGGTCTTGGTGCTTTCCCGCTGAAGTGTTTGTTCAGCAAGATCGTCGAGAAACTGCCACACTTCCTCACTAGATTTGGTTAGAAAGTGACCTTGACAAATGGTTTCCAACAACTGCTTCGTTGCTGGGTTCAATCCTTCGTATAAAGTTTGGCAAAGCTGCCAATTCTCGATTCTGTGGTGAGGGCATTGAACAAGTAAGTCTTTAAATCTTTCAAAACACTTCCAAAAGGGTTCGGAAGGAAGCTGGGAAAATTGAATGATCTCATTGCGAATTCTCGCGGTCTTGTGATGTGGATAAAACTTTTTAAGAAAAGCTTTAACAAAATCTTCCCAATTTTTAATTGAGTGTGATGCTGTGCTGTATAACCATTTCTCGGCTAAGTCACATAAGGTGAAAGGAATGACCCTTAGCCTTATAGCATCATCTGAAAGTTGGGTTGTTTTCATTATTGCGCAAACGTTTTGGAATTTGTTTATGAAGATATAGGCATCTTTGGATTCCAGTCCGTGAAATTTTGGCAACATGTTGATGAAGTGGGGTTTGGTCTCAAAATTGTCCCCATTTGCCGGTGGGAGTGAAAGACAAGTAGGTAAGGCGGTGCGGATAGGGTAGAAAAGATCCTGGAGCGCGATTCGTTGAGGCGCTTCAACAGGCGGGTGTTGTGGGTTATTCGCACTTAACGGAGGTGGAATCAGTCCCGTAGGTAAGGTATTGTTAGGATTAAATCCCGACATTTCCTTAGAAGACGAAGAATGTGAAGGTGAAGGTAAGGATGTGAAAGAAATATAGACTTCGGAGTCGAAAGCGTCGTCGGTCGGTATTAACGAGACACGGACTAATCGGGCACTAGTGTCCCTAGTCCAACCGGACATACACTAAAGAGGTAGTGTAGTCAAAAAGGTGAAAAACAGAATGTGGGGGTAAGAAAACGTCAATGGAAAGAAAGTGGGTGTAAGTGGGGTGCACAGATTTCTTAGCGACAAGTTGCAAGTTTTTGTAAAAATTTTTCTTTTTTTCTTTTTGTGTTTTTTTATGTGGAGCTTTTTGCAAATTTTTTTTCTCGATAAAAGGCTTAGACACACGTTCAATCAATCATAAATGCATAATCAGGCCTAGATCTAGGGTCACCTAGGTCAGCTAGATAGCTCCTAACTGTTTCAAAGGGCAAGAAGTAGGACCTCAAACCGCCTCTTCACCGCCAATTGTGGCCAGGTAAGCACAAGTAGAGAAAGGAGGGATCCGCTCACGAATCACCGTGAGACGGACCTTTTAAAGTTACCTTTCACTACCTGTCTAACCTAGGCACCACAAAGTCAGGTTAGGATCAACGGTCGATGCCTACAACTATTCCTTTGTCCTATTGGGCGCGAAGTCCTTAGGGCCGAGTCTAATCTTTTTTAATTAATTGATGGTCAATGCAATATGCCTTATATGATTTTTGGGGTCCTGGGAAGGGTGATGAAATCCCCACCCAATCTGGATTGGTGTTCAAGCCCCTTAAATTCAATTAAAATATGCAAAGCAGTAACTCAATCACTTGCAAACAATTTTTTTTAAGCACGTTGCAAAGAATCCTGCACAAGATCAATTATTGGAGAAGGGGGAGAAATTTTTGGCGCAAAGAATCCAGCAGGAAATTTTTTCAGAGGAGATATTGGGGTTGCAGAGAAGGACAGAAGATTTACAGTGGAGATTTGGTCAACTGCCGACGTCAGCAGACCGCAGTTCCGCGGTGGAAAAGAGGCTCTGGCGGCGGTTCCGCGGTACAAAAGCCGGTTCAGTTCCCGAGAAATTTTTTGCTCCTCTGGTTTGACTTTTCTCTGTTGTTCAGATCTAGGGTTTTCTGTTTTGCTCTCTGAATTTTTCCAGATCCGAACTCGTTCGTCGATCCTGCAAAATTCACACGAAACACCCTTCAAACAATAAAAAGATAAAATTTTTATATTTTTTAATTTTTCAGTTTTTTTATGAGTTTTATGATTTTATATTAACCCGAAATTGCAAAAGGAAAATACTACGCCATCCCCGGCAACGGCACCATTTGATTGAGAGAGATGTTTTGTGATCAAAGAATATTTACTGCAATCAAGAACGGCGTCGCTTGGTAGCTAGCCGGTGAGTACGGGTCGGTCCACAGGGATGTTGTGTATTTCCTAATTGTTCTAACGAGTTAATTCCAAACGGTGTGGGATGTTTATCACTAAAAACTAAGTTGATTTAGACTAGAATTTAGAATCTTGCTAGGTTTAGGTTTAGGTTAAGTTTAGAATTTAAAGATTTCCCACCGCTTTCAATGCCCTAATTTAGATCTCATTAGGTGTTATAGTAACAATTAATAAAGGGCATTAGGACGATCGGAAAGAAACAATATTTCTTCCTCTAGGCCCTTGTCCGTCCTTTCTTAATTCTTACCCTAACTTCCATGGAAAACATGCACAACCGGTCTTTTAAACTGCGGTATCACCGTTACCTCGTGGGTAGGATGCCGTAGGGAGCGGTGTGTGTATATATGCATGGAGTCCTATTAATTAATATGTGATGGGCAAGAAAGGGGTGAGAGATTTTCATCTCTCAAACCTTTCCTATTCCTAACCCTAACAAGTGAGGAACTACTCACTCATTAGGGGATCGATAAAAGACATGTTTTTATTTGAGTTTTCGATTTAAAAAGATTAACTATCTAAGCTACGGCAGATTAATAAAAGTTCTAATCTAATTTAAACTAGGGCAGATAATAAATCTATACTAGGGCAAAAATAAAAATTAAGAACTAGGGCAATAAAAAGAAATTACTTACTTTATTGATGCTCTCAAAACATTACAAATGATTCTGAATTTTTGATTAATGAAAAGAGGCATACCCCATAGAGAGGTTTAGGATTTCTATTTATAGAACATAGAAATTCTAGGGTTACAATCGACACACATCTGCTTTTACAATTTTACCCCTAAGAAGACTAGCCAAAGCACCGACTCCACCGACACGAATTTCCACCGACACGTGTCTAGCACGGCCGCGGATCCGTGGCCGTAGGCCCTGTTTGGCCGCGGATCCGCGGCCAAACAGGGTGGTCTTGGGCTGAATTTCTTTGGATTTCTTCTGTTTGCATTTGTCTTCTGTTTTCCTTGGTTCTTTAGAATGTCTTCTAGTTCTCTTCCAGATCTCCACAGTGAATAATGTAGTGGACTTTACCGTTCGCTTCGTGTCGAAGTCTTGAACCTTGCGCTGCCTTTGTACTTTGTGAACTTGTTCACTGATCTTCGTTTATTCTCCAACTGTAAGCTTGATCAAGATTCTTCCATTTGTTGGTTGTAGTCTCACTTTTGTATCGTCTTTTCATCATTTTCACTGTTTTAATTCCGAGAACCTGTAACCTGCAACTATATAGCAGACATGGGTCAAAAGTACCTGTTTGTTTGTAAAATGATTAAAAATGGGGAATATAATAATGCAAAATTATGATATGAAAATCATCCCGAACCTTTTGACCGGATTCTCTCATTAGATTGTCAATTTGTTCTTCGAATGACGGACTTGGTATTCTTACGGCCGGATCTCGCTCTGGTTCAATATCAGCGCTATCTGGAAAAGCATTCTCTACCGGAGTTATTTATGACATGGCAACCATGGAATCGCTCCCGTTTCTTAGACCGAACATATCCAAGCCTAGTCGTCTCCATCCTCCCGTTAGGAATCTTTCGCTGAGTCCCGGGAACGTCCCAGATCTTGTTATAGAACTGGGCTTGTCGAGCGGTTTGCTTGAAGGGTACACCTTGGTATCTTAATAGCCTTTTCAAACCCCTCTGCGTAATATCTGGGCAGACAGATTGGTTGAAGCCTGTCAAGCGCAAATTCGGCACCATGCCAGACTTCTTTCTCCATTTTGGTTTCCGTAGACTGATAGAAGAGGATCGCCTTTTCACCTCTTCGTCTAGGAGGGACGTAGAAGGTCTGCAGTTCTTGTATGCTGTATGTATCAAGCGCATTGAGTTCTTTATAATGCCGCTGCGGAATTATGGTGATTTGCAAGCTTTAATCAGCTCCAGTAATGGTTTGTGCTGACGGACGAGTGGAGAACATGGCGTTGACCTCGTCCTCAAAGTCACTGCCAAAGAACAAAATAGGAGTAGATGGTCCAGGCCTGTTACATTGAGGTTGCCTGAGTAGACTATCTCCTCATTTTCCTCGGTATCGCTCCCAAAGACCGGGATAGTGGCGATGGCTTTTTGTTTATTCTCCAGTTTATGATATCTTTCCATGTCTTCGAAGTCTGGTAAGAAGTACTCGGCGTCTTCTTATTTGCGGACTTCATTTATAGAGAACGGGTTTAGCTCCCCTGTAACTGTGTACTCGAGGCCGTCTTTGAAGTACTTCATACATTGATGTTGTGTAGAAGGGATGACGTTGTGCTCATGTAACCAAGGCCGGCCGAGCAGAGCGTTGTAGCAAGTCTTGACGTCGATGACATGAAATTTGATGTCGGTGACGAGCATCCCAAAGTGTAATGTCAATATCATGGACCCAAGCGTCCATGATGACTGCGATTCGAAGCCGGAGATGGTAATTTTGTCCCGGGCCAGGTGCTGAACGTTCATGAAAATCTCTTTCAGTACCTTCACGTTGAGAAGGTTGACAGAGGAACCATTGTCAACCGGAATCTTTTCTATCTTAATGTCATGGCAGTACCCGGTGACATATAAAAGACGGTTGTGCTCGCACGTCCTAAGGAGGAGATCTTCATCGCCGAATGTTACGTCAGCTGTATGAACCTCTGCCAGGTCGTCCTTCATCTTTTCTTTTGCAAGGAAAGCTTGGAATTGATCAGGCTCTTGAAATGCCTTGATCCGAGAATCTCGTGCCTCTTTGGATAGGAGGAGAGCATCCAGTATGCTTAGTTGTGAAGGTATCTTCCTCAGATGTGCCAGGACATTGTAATCCACTTTGTTTTTCTTAGGCGGATCCTTGGCTGCGAGCTCTTTGACGACTCTATCATCGAGGGAAATTTCCTCAGGGAATTTTTCTTACCCCTTGTTTCTTTTGCTTGAACCTTTGTTTATAGGCCCGAGGTTCTCTTCAGGCAATGTACGGTTACGCAGCTGAATGTTCTCGCAGTTCTTCACCTCTTCTTCTTTTCCAGAGGTGGATTCTTTGAAGAGAGGGCCGAAGGTTATTTCTTCTTCAGAATCGCTCCCGAAGGTAAAAAATTGAGATTTTGCTCTTGTCGAGCTGGTATCAACCATATGACAGTTGCCGGCCATTCTTTCGAGCTCATCTGTCATGCTTCTTTGCTCCCGACGGGCTTTGCGCTTCATCCGCTTGAAGTGTTGCCAGTGAGCAACGTATCTTTGCCACCACTTCTTGAAGGCATTGTACTCTTCAGTGGGGTGCGTGACCCTCCGATGGTATAAGCAGTAGTTCGGATGTACATCCGCTTCGTCGAGGCGCATACTCTCGGGAGTGTTTTCCATGAGAGGGGGCAGCTTCATTTCCATTAACAAGGCTTTAGCGAACTGCTTCTCCGCTTTGATCCTACTCTTGTTTGTAGCAGGTGTGTTTTGGCTTGGGTGGAGTACTTTATGACTCATCCTCACTACAGCTTCTTCATTCTGACGCCGACGCTTGGCCTTTTCGTATATGGCCGTTTCACGTTCTTGGTTAGCTTTACTCTTTTGAAGGGCTTCGTTTAGCATCCTGTCAATTGGGTCTTCTGACAGTTCCAGGGATTCTGGCGCCGGTCCTGCCCCCAGTTCCTCCACGTTGCTTTCTGACGCTGAGAGAGTTTATTCATTATTTAACGACAAATGAGAAACCTTGTGGCAACTTGCTACATAATCTTCGGTTTCTCCTGATGAGCCATTTCCTTCATCATCGCCACTATCTCCGTTCTCAAGTACATGGTTGAGAAACTCTTCGAGTGTGACTGGGGTCTGCTCCTTCTGGTTGTACTCCTCCAGCGCGTCGATGTACTTTTGCAGATCCGTACGCTTGTCGTCGGGCTGTACGGGCTTCTTGGTCTTCTTCTTTTTCTTCGAAGACTTCGAAGGCTTGACCTGGATGTTTTGCCCATGGTTACTAGCTTTCGGTGTTAGGCGCGGTTTAAGCATCCCCTCAATGATCTCGGGCTCCAGCAGGCTTTTCCATTTGATCGCCGGACATGCTTGAAGATCCTTCAGCATTCTTTTAGTTTTAGCTGAAAGAACCACTTCCCAAGGAGCTTCTTCCACAAATGAGCATGATGCCCCCGTCGTATCTACCTTTTTAGAAGCGTGCTTCTGCGGTAGGTTCACCCTCCAGTTTTCGGACAGCGCAAACTTCCTTTGTTGGTATTGGTCCTCGACCCAGTTTTTGAAGACGTAAAAATCCTCAATTGGGTGGCCCACTACTCTGTGATAAGAGCAATAGTTGGGACTATTGGCGTCACCAAGATGCAGTGGACGTCTCAGATCCGGCAGAGTGATGAGTTTGTTGCGCATTGCCAGTTCGAACAGTCTCCTCGTTTTATTATGGGGAAATGAGTAAGGACGTCCTAGCTTCTCCTCGAGAGATTGGCGTGGGTGCACATTGCTTTGGCGAGCAACCAGTTTCAAGTTGCTCGGCTGTTGTTGAATGTTGGCAACGAAGGCCGCTTTCCCTTTACCTTTTGCATTCTGAAGGTCTATTTTTGAAGAGGGAGGCCCGTGGCCCATCTGGTCCATTTGGGCCAGCTTGTCGATCTAGGCCTGGAAGGTGGTCGGCTTGAAGAACATCACAAACTGGGATACAGTCTCCTGAGGATCGAGGGTCCCTACGAACATGCCCACGACAGGAGCTTCTTCTATGCGTTGTTCGCATCTTGACCATAGGTTTCGCCACCGGATTGCGTATTGAACCCAGGTCTCTCCTGGCTTCACCCTGGCATTGATTAATGCCGTGATCGGGGTGCGCTCGCTTGCGAACCGCTGTGTGAATAGAAGCTCTATTTTCATGAATGTTTTGACGGAGTCATTTGGGAGCTCCGAGTACCATTCAAATGCCGTCTCCGACTAGCTGGCGAAGCAGCAATTTGTCGTCGCCTCCAGTATTGCCGCATAATGCTCTGAACTGGGCGACATGCTGATGCGGGTTGTCTGTCCCCATGTATACGTAGAACTTGGGGATCGTATATCCTGACGGGTACTTAATTTGATCGTACCGGCCTGGATAAGATCGCTCGGTTCTGATGACTTTGCTAGCCGCTTTGTTTGCCTGATGAGCTCGTATTTGCTGAGCTATGTAGTCATTGAGGGCAGCTTTGGAGATTGTTTCCTCCCTGGTTGCTGATAAGGCCGGAAGAGGGTTTGATATTTCTCCTCTGTCGTCCTCGATAATTATCGGTGGATCTTCGGCTGGAGGTTCTGGTTGGATCATCATTCCAACCATGTCTTGGAACAGGAGAGCCATCTGTTTTATATTAGCCACTTGTTCTGCGGCCTCCTTATCCTTTCTTTCCAGCACCCTTCGCAAGAATTCCGTATCTGTCTCCTGCTCTTGGCGCTGTTCAGACGCTGCTTCCGGGCTTTCTTTCTGTCCGGTGAGTGCTGCCATTTTCGTCAGCATCTCCTGGAGCTTTTGTTGCTGCTCCTGAGCTTTTGTCAACGACCGAATTTGCGGCTGATGAGCTACGGAAGCATGGGTCTCCTCTTTTTCAGAAGCCATGTATACCGTGTGCACGATCATGCCCCAGACTTAGGGCTTTTGGATCATGCACCCATGGGATTTGCCGCCGGCGGTAGAAGATTCTCCGGCCTTCTCATTTTGTGTGAATTCGAAGTTGAAGGAGCCATTGTAACAGGCGCTTGCGTGAAAGAAATCCCTCGCTTTATAGTGGATGGATAATTTTTCTCTTGTCGAACCTTCATTTTCTTCGGTTGACGAGAGTAGTTCTTGTTGATCATAGAATCTTGGACTTTTCGCTAGACCTGATTGTTGCTGTTTTGCATGTGCGTTTTTAAAATTTAAGAATACCGCAATCAAGACGGTGTCGATTGGTAGCTAGCCGGTTGAGTACGAGTCGATCCACAGGGAAATGGTGTTCTTTTCTTTAAATTCTAACGAGTTAAGTCCTATTCTTGGTAGGTTTTGTTTTAAGATCTAAAAATGAGATTAAATTGATTTAAAGTCTTGCTAGGGTTAGGATTAGGTTAGTTTGAAATATGGATTCTTCTCACTGCTAACAATGCCCTAGTTAAGAATATAGGTGTTAGGGTAATGGTCAACAACGGGGATTAGCACGACTAGGAAGAAACTTAGTTTGTCCGTCCGTTCTTTACTTTTAGCCCTAACCTCCAGTTAATTCAACTACAACCGGTCGAACTAGGGAATCACCACTATCATGTAGGATAGGGTGCCGTAGTGAGCGGTGTGTGGTTAAATTAAAAAGAGTTCGTATTTTAAAGATTAAATGGGCAAAGATAGGAGTGAGAGAGATTTCCTTCTCTCAAACCTTCCCTATCCTAACCTTAACAAGTGAGGAATTACTCACTCATTAGGAAGTTAACAATAGAATTCATTTTTTTAATAATTTTTTTATATTAGAAAACTAAATTGCAGATATTAAAAGAGCAGATAAAAATTGCAAGAATTAAATTCAGATAAAAAAAGAATGCGAGATAAAAATAAAAATACCTTACTTTATTGATGACCTCTCAACAAGTGCATTACAACAGGAATTTATAATTTTAAACTGAGAATTAAAAAGAGGCATGCCTAATTAGGCTTTTGGCTTTTCTATTTATAGATAGGAGAAAACCCTAGGCTACAATCTGATCCACATTTGAATTTACAAGACTACCTTAAGAAAGCCGGGTCAAAGCACCGACACCCATCGACATACGTACCGACACATGCACCTTATGGCCGCGGTTCCATGGCAGAAAGTCATGTTTGGCCGCGGTTCCGCGGCCATATTGAGGGATCTCTGGTTCAACTTCTCAGGGTTGCTTCATGTTGTTTTTTCCTTCTGTTTTCTTCACTTGGTTCTTCAGAATCTCTTCTATTTTCTTTCAGATTTCCAACAGTGCAGATGATGTGGACTTTTACCGTGAGCTTCGTGTTGAAGTCTTGAATCTTGTGCTGCCCTTGTGCTTTGTGTATTGAACCGTCTACTAATTTTCATTTGTTCCTTGAACTGGTAGGCGACATCATACGGATTCATCTATTGTTGGTCGTAGTCTCACATTTGTAGCGTCTTTTCATGAATTTCACTGTAACGACCTGAGAACCTGTAACCTGCAACTATTTAGCAGATATGGATCAAAAACACCTATTTATATGTAATATGAATAAGAATTGGTGATATAATAATGAAAAATTCTGATATGAACAAATACCCCAAACTTATCATTTGCTCGTCCCGAGCAAAACCAATTTTATTCTCGAAAAAAACCTAACCTTACTTTCGCAGGGAATCGCGATTACACTGAGCTCGTGCAATAAACCGTTAAGCCTCTAGGTGTCCCTAGTAGGAGGAGTGTTGTCTTCTGAGGGTTTTCAGCGGATACTACCCACAAAATCCAATCAATTTGGCCTGTTGACTTTCATTCTTCAATTCGGTATTCTAGTAAGAAATTCTATTATCTTCAACTTAGAAATCATCAACCCGTATTTTTCACTCACTTTTCATTTAACTCAAGATCATATATGTTCTGCAAATTTATTCATCTTTCAGCATCTTTTGAATTTTCCTTTTAAGGTTCCATCACAACTTAGGAATTTTTATCATCTCTACTGAAGGTATAAGCCCTATCTTTCATTCCTATCTCTCATCCAAACCCCAATCATATACCCCTACGTGTGTGTAATTTTCACTCCTACACTTGGAAATTCAATTCAAGCTATCATACTCTTGTCCATCATCCAAAGTACTTTTAGTTGGTGAATTTTAGATGAAATTGCTCACACATCCTTCATGTGACCGTTAATACTTCTTGAGGTACTGAACGACCGATTACAAAACGTGTTTGCGCATTTAGGCGTAATTCCTCATATTGTAATACCTAAGGCTTAGCAGTGACTCCCAAACCAGTTGGTCTAAGGCACTAGGTGATAAAACACCCTCGCTATATTTTTTTATTTATGCAGCCTTAAGTAATTACAAAACCAGTGTTCATTTTTATTTCTTTATTCTTTTATAATTACAAATTGTTACATACCCCTAAACTTATTTGAAACAGTGTTTCCACTGTTTATGGCTGGATAACCGAAATTTGGGGATAGATGGAGGAAGACCAGTCAATGTAATTTGGCTCTTGCAACAGCAGGAGCTCCTCCGAAGGGTCCGCGGTGAGGAACGGTTTAAGTCTATGTCCGTTCACTTTGAATAGTGAACCGTCCTCAGGATTCTAAATCGACCGCACCGTGCGGATATACGGTGCGTACCAAAAATGGCCCTTTCCATCGAGATCTGAGCTTGCCGGGATGAAAATGTAGCCGGGTGTCGTAAAGTAAAACCTGTTGACCAGGTTTGAAAGATTTGTGCATAAGATGTTTATCGTGAAACACCTTTGTTCGGTTTTTGATGACAACCGTGTTCTCGTAAGCTTCATCCCGAAGCTCGTTCAATTCATTTAATTGCAGCTTTCTATGGCTGCCCACATCTTCGAGAGATAGATTCAACTCTTTTATCGCCCAAAATGCGCGATACTCAATTTCAACTGGAAGGTGGCAAGCCTTTCCATAAACAAGCCTATACGGAGACATGCCAAGGTCGGTCTTATAGGCAGTTCGAAATGCCCAAAGGGCATCAGTAAGTTTTGAAGACCAATTTTTACGGTTTTTGGAAACCGTTTTCTCCAATATCTGTTTAATTTGCCGATTTGAAATCTCGGCTTGCCCATACGTTTGGGGATGATAAGGCATTGATAGCTTGTGATTAATGGAATATTTCCGCATTAAGGACTCGAAAGTCCTATTACAGCAATGAGTTCCATTATCACTGATGATTGCACGGGGGTGCCCAAACCGAGAGAAAATGTTCTCTTTGAGGAATCTAACGACAACCTTGTTATCATTAGTTCGGCTGGGCACAGACTCGACCCACTTACACACATAATCAACAGCGAGGAGAATATACACATTCCCAAAAGAATTAGGAAACGGTCTCATAAAATCTATCTCCCAAACATCAAAAATTTCTACAACCAATATTGGCTGGAGCGCCATTTCGTTTCTCCTAGATATCCGGCCCAAGTGTTGGCACCGGGAGCATGTCTTGTAATAATCATGTGCGTCTTTAAAAAGTTGTGGCCAGTAGAAGCCACACTGCAAGATCTTTTCTGCTGTTTTTTAGGGCCAAAATGCCCGCCATACGCTTGATCGTGGCAGAATGACAGCACGCTCTTAAATTCATTGTCGGAAATACACCGACGAATAATTTGGTCGGGACAGTATTTAAATAGATAAGGTTCATCCCAGTAAAAATGTTTTCCCTGGGATAGGAATCGGAGTCTGTCCTGATTCGACCATTCATTTGGTATTAGTCTAGTGGCCAAATAATTTACAATATCTGCGAACCAAGGTTCGCATGATACAGTCAAGAGCTGCTCATCTGGAAAAACGTCTTTTATAGGAAATTGAAGCGTCGGTAAAGAAGGGAGGCGTGAAAGGTGGTCGGCGACTACGTTTTCGCATCCTCTTTTGTCTCTGATGACAAGGTCAAACTCTTTTAGTAAGAGGATCCAACGTATCAGCCGAGATTTAGCGTCCTTCTTCGCAAAAAGATGGCGAAGAGCTGAATGGTCAGTGTATACGATGACTGGAGAGCCGATTAAGTAGGGCTTGAACTTTTCTAATACAAATACAACAGCTAAGAATTCCTTCTCAGTTGTTGTGTAATTTAATTGGGCTTCGTTCAAGGTTAGACTAGCATAATAAATTACATACGGAATCTTATTGATGTGCTGTCCAAGGACAGCACCAATGGCAAAATCAGATGCATCGCAAATAATTTCAAATGGATGCGTCCAGTCAGGAGACGAAAGAATGGGAGCAGAAGTAAGTGAGTTTTTCGATGAATCGAACGCCTTCATACAACTCGAGTCGAAATCAAATGTGGTATCCTTGGCCAATAAAAGAGTCAAGGGTCTAGCTATCTTGCTAAAATCCTTGATGAACCGTCTATAGAAATCGGCATGGCCAAGGAAGGCTCGAATGTCTCGGACGCATTTGGGAGGAGGAAGATTGGAAATGACTTCAATCTTAGCTTTATCTACCTCAATGCAATTTTGCGAGATGACATGTCCTAAGACAATACCTTCTCGTACCATAAAGTAGCACTTCTCCTAATTTAAAGTAAGGTTCTTATCCTTACACCGGGTAAGGACTGCGTCGAGATGTAGCAAACACTCATCAAAGGAGTCGCCGAAAATGAAGAAATCATCCATGAAGATCTCCAAGAATTTTTCCACCATGTCTGAAAAAATACCCATCATACACCGCTGGAAGGTAGCGGGTGCATTGCATAACCTAAAGGGCATGCGACGGTAAGCAAACATACCGAAAAGACAAGTGAATGTGGTCTTGTCTTGGTCCTTTTCGGCGATGGGAATTTGATTATAGTCGGAGTAGCCATCCAAAAAGCAATAGTACTCGTGCCCAGCCAATCGTTCTAGCATTTGGTCAATAAAAGGTAATGGAAAGTGGTCTTTCCGTGTCACGGCGTTGAGTTTTCTATAATCGATGCATACCCGCCACCTAGTTTGTGTGTGAGTAGGTATTAACTCATTTGCCTCATTAGTTATGACCGTTATGCCCGATTTCTTTAGGACAACGTGAATGGGGCTAACCCACTGGCTATCAGATATAGGGTAAATGATACCACTATCAAGACATTTTACGATCTCCTTTTTAACAACCTCCTTCATTACTGGGTTGAGTCGTCTCTGTGGATACCTTGCTGGCTTGGCATCATCCATCATATGAATATGATGTTCAACAATTAGGGGACTAATCCCCTCGATGTCCACCATAGTCCAGCCAAAAGCTTGCCGATTGCTTTGTAAGACCGTTAAAAGAGCTTTCTCTTGCTCAGGGGCTAGAGAAGCCGAGATGATAACAGGAAATGTCTCATTCTCACCTAAGTAAGCGTATTTAAGGTGAGACGGCAATAGCTTGAGTTCGAGTGTTGGAGGAGAACCAATTGAAGGTAAAATCGGTGAAATTGTCTCAAATTCGAAGGATTTCAACAGAGGTTCAAAACGAGTGTAAGCAACCGAGTCGGATGGTTCAGTTAACTCATCTGAAAACTCAAAGGATTCAAATTCGGGTGGTGATGGTTCAAGATCGTTCGTGAAAGTGAAACACTTGTAGTCATTATCGGGTGTGAAAGCAGTATCAGGTTCAAGGAGGAACGCACTAGTGGCGTCAAAATTGCTGTGATCGAATAGAAATTTCTCGAGCTCACAGTCCTCCTGGGTGATCTCTTGGAT
Source organism: Agapanthus africanus (assembly GCA_030015575.1). Taxonomy (NCBI): domain Eukaryota; kingdom Viridiplantae; phylum Streptophyta; class Magnoliopsida; order Asparagales; family Amaryllidaceae; genus Agapanthus; species Agapanthus africanus. The sequence continues at coordinate 189,222,335 of JASDDO010000028.1, forward strand.
CGAGCAAACATCAAGTATATTAGCATTAGGTTTGGAGAGCTGATTCCCCAACTTAAAAATGTTGAGTTCAATTGTCATGTTTCCAAAAGATAGGTTCATCGAACCATTTCGACAATTGATCACCGCATTAGAAGTTGTAAGGAATGGTCGACCGAGTATCACCGGAATTTGACTCCGGGGGTTAGCTACATGCTGTGTGTCCATAACAATGAAATCAACGGGGAATATGAAGTCCCCTACTTTAATCAACACATCCTCTAACTCACCCTTAGGATGGGTGATGGATCGGTCGGCCATTTGGAGAGTACAATGTGTGGGTTTCAGCTCTCCAACGCCTAATTGCTCATATACTGAATAAGAAAGAAAGTTAACACTGGCACCAAGATCTAAAAGTGCGCGGTTGATGTTCTTATCCCCAATAGTTATTGAAATTGTAGGACAGCCAGGGTCCTTTCGTTTTTGAGGTAAAGGTTGGGTAAGAGCATCACTTACTGCACTAGCCAAGAAAAGTTTTTTAGGTACCTGTGATTTCCTCTTCTTGGTGCACAAGTCCTTCAAGATTTTTGCGTAAGACAGGACTTGTTAGATTGCATCCAAGAGAGGAATGTTAATGCTAACCTGTTTAAATAACTCCACAATCTTCTCCATTTGTGGATTTGGTTTATTGGATCTCAACCTGTTTGGAAATGGAATATTTTGAAAATTGGTTGAGTCCAATATTTGTGGAGGAGATTGCGGAGTTGGAACGGATCCCAGTGTTGGTGTTTTCGTGGAGTGAGATGTGGGTCCGTTCGGAGCAGTAGAAGAAGTAGAGCCTTGTGAAGAATGGAGAACAGGCTCTGAAGACGAAGAAGATGAAGATGAAGAAGAAGAAGAAGAAAAAGAAGAAGAAGCGGCGGCCGGGGTGTCATCATCAGTGCCAACATTGTTGTGCAACGTCCTTCCAGATCTCAATGTAGTCACGGCACTCACATTATGGTTTTGTTGTTCATGAGCAACATGTGCATTTTGTGGGTGACCAGGATTTGGCAGTGGTTGAGGTGGAAGTTTCCCCTTCTCTCGCTCGCTTAAAGCAGCATTCAGTTGTGCAATTTGGGCTTCAATGGTTTTGATGCTTTGCCCATGTGATGCAGTGTGTTGCACCAAAGACTGAATGGAAGACTGGATGTTGGCTGAGAATTGAGTAGATTGTTTTAAAAATTCATCCAGACTTCGTTCTAGCGAGGAAACCTTATCGTTATTTGATGGATCAAAATTGTTTTGAGGAAAAGAGTTGTTGGATACAAAATTGTTCATTTGATTTTGGTAAGGTTGGGGCTGGAAAGGTTGCTGATATTGAGTTTGTTGAGGAGCTTGTTGTTGTGGAGGAGGCCTTTGGAAATTGTTGTTGCCATAGAATTGTTGTTGATTTTGATTCCAAGCAAAATTGGGATGGTTCCTCCAACCAGGATTGTAAGTTGAAAAGTATTGATCATTTCTTTGTCTTTGCTGAAAGGCAGCATTGACTTGATCCTGTCCTTGAGCAGGTAGGTTGTAAGGACACTCTCCAGTCAAATGGGACGGATCCGAACAACAAGTGCATATAGTGCGAGGTGGTAAAGCAGGGGCAGGAGAAGGAGTTGGGAATTTGCTCTCAATTGCTTCTAGTTTTCGTGTAATTGCGGCCATTTCAGCTTTCATTGCAATTGACATATCAAGTTGATGAATGCCTACCCTAGAAGGACCAGATGAAGTAGATAACGTGAACGAAGCGGTCTGTCTAGTGCTTTCCCACTGAAGTGTTTGTTCAGCAAGATCGTCGAGAAATTGCCAAGCTTCCTCGTCAGATTTGGTAAGGAAGTGACCTTGACAAATGGTTTCCAGCAACTGCTTAGTTGCTGGGTTCAGTACTTCATATAAAGTTTGGCAAAGTTGCCATCTCTCGATACCGTGATGAGGGCATCGAACAAGAAGGTCTTTGAATCGTTCGAAACACTTCCAAAAAGGTTCGGAAGGAACTTGGGAAAATTGGTTAATTTCATTACATATTCTCGCGGTCTTGTGATGTGGGTAAATTTTTTTAAGAAATGTTTTAACAAACTCTTCCCAACTGTTTATGGAATATGATGCAGTACTATATAGCCACTTTTCAGCTAGGTCACATAGAGTGAAAAGAATGCCTCGTAGCCATATAGCATCATCGGACAGTTGGGTGGTCTTCATCATTGCACAAACATTCTGGAATTTGTTAATGAAGATATAGGTATCTTCGGATTCCAGCCCGTGAAATTTGGGCAACATATTGATGAAGTGGGGCTTAATTTCAAAATTGTCCCTATTTGCCGGCGGAAGTGAAAGACAAGTAGGAAGTGCGGAGAGGGTAGGATAGAAACGATCCTGTAGCGCGATTCACTGGGGCGCTTCAACAGGAGGTTGTTGTGGCTTATTCGCACCCAGTCGAGGTGGAATCAGTTCCGAAGTAGGTAAAGGGTTGTTAGGATTGAATCCTGACATTTCCTTAGAAGATGATGAATGTGAAGATGAAGGTAAAGATGAAAAAGGAGTGGATGGAGTTTCGACTTCGGAGTCGAACGCGTCGTCAGTAGCAACTAACGAGACACGGACTAATCGGGCGCTAGTGTCCCTAGTCCAACCGGACATACACTAAACGAGTTGTAGTGTAGTCAAACGTAGAATGTGAAGGTAAGAAAATGTCAATGGGGAAAATGAGGATGAAGGTTGGGTGCAATGGAATTCTAGTGAGAAATGACAAGTTTTTGTAAGAGAATTTGTTTTGTGTTTATTAAAGAGTCTTGCAAAAATTTTTGTACGGAACTACGACACACTTTCAAACAGTCACAATTTAAGCATGCACAATCAAGCCTAGAGCTAGGGTCTCCTAAGTCAACTAGACTGCTCCTAACTGGTCTAAAGCGACAAGTTGTGAGATATCTCTCAAATCGCCTCTTCACCACCAATTGTGGTCAGGTAAGCACAAGTGAAGAAAGGAGGGTTCCGCTCACGAATCACCATGAGACGGGCCTTTTAAAGTTACCTTTCTCAGTTGTCTAGCCTAAACACCACAAAGTCAGGTTTAGATAAACGACTGAATGCCCACAACCTTCCTCTGTCCTAATGAGCACGGCAGTCCTTAATTGGCCGAGTCTAGATATTTTTGAATTAGCTCAAGGGTGATGCATATGCTTTTTGTGATTTCTGGGGTCTTAGGAAGGGTAATGAAATCCCAACCCAATCTGAGTTGGTGTTATAGCCCCTTAGATTCCGTTTTAAATATGCAAAGCAGTTAACACACAAAATCTAAAACACTTGCCAAATTTTTTTTTCTTTTTATTTGCGGCGCAAAGAATCCTGCACAAAAATGATTTATTGGAGAGGGAGAAGAAGTTTTGCAGCGCAAAGAACCTTGCAGGAAAAATTTTCAGTGGAGATCGGGGGGTAGGAGAGAAGACAAAATACCCACAGAGAAATTTGGGGTGCTGATGTCAGCATTTGACCATGGAACCGCGGTCAAACGCCTGCTTATGCCGCGTTTTAGCAGCAGTTTGGTAGGTTTGGCCCTTCAAAATTTTCCTGTGTGCTGTTATGGTTCTCTCCTGTCTGTTCAGATCCTCTGTTTCTTGATTTGTTCACTGGGCTTGCTCCAGATCTGAATCAGTCCGTCTTCTTTTCCTGCACAATTCACATAAAACCAATCAAAAATAACAAGATGATTTTTTATGTATTTTTTTATTTTTTCAATTTTTTTATTTTTTATTTAATTAACCCGAAATTACAAAAAGAAATAAACTACCGTTTCCCCAGTAACGGCGCCATTTGATTGTTACTTTTTTGCGTGTGCGTTTTTAAAATTTAAGAATACCGCAATCAAGACGGTGTCACTTGGTAACTAGCCGGTTGAGTACGAGTCGATCCACAGGGAAATGGTGTTCTTTTCTTTAAGTTCTAACGAGTTAAGTCCTATTCTTGGTATGTTTTGTTTTAAGATCTAAAAATGAGATTAAATTGATTTAAAGTCTTGCTAGGGTTAGGATTAGGTTAGTTTGAAATATGGTTTCTTGTCACCGCTAACAATGCCCTAATTAAGAATATAGGTGTTAGGGTAATGGTCAACAACGGGGGTTAGCATGATTAGGAAGAAACTTAGTTTCTTCCTTTTGGTCCTTGTCCGTCCGTTCTTAACTCTTAGCCCTAACCTCCAGTTAATTCAACCACAACCGGTCGAACTAGGGAATCACCACTATCATGTAGGATAGGGTGCCGTAGTGAGCGGTGTGTGGTTAAATTAAAAAGAGTCCGTATTTTAAAGATTAAATGGGCAAAGATAGGAGTGAGAGAGATTTCCTTCTCTCAAACCTTCCCTATCCTAACCCTAACAAGTGAGGAATTACTCACTCATTAGGAAGTTACAATAGAATTCATTTTTTTAAATAATTTTTTTTATATTAGAAAAATAAATTGCAGATATTAAAGGAACAGATAAAAATTGCAAGAATTAAATTCAGATAATAAAAGAATGCGAGATAAAAATAAAAATACCTTACTTTACTGATGACCTCTCAACAAGTGCATTACAACTGGAATTTAAAATTTTAAACTAAGAATTAAAAAGAGGTATGCCTAATTAGGCTTTTGGCTTTCTTATTTATAGATAGGAGAAAACCCTAGGTTACAATCTGATCCACATTTGAATTTACAAGACTACCCTAAGAAAGCCGGGTCAAAGCACCGACACCCACTGACACACGCATCGACACGTGCACCATATGGCCGCGGTTCCGCGGCCATATTGAGGGATCTCTGGCTCAACTTCTTAGGGTTGCTTCATGTTACTTTTTCCTTCTGTTTTCTTCACTTGGTTTCTCAGAATCTCTTATATTTTCTTTCAGATTTCCAACAGTGCAGATGATGTGGACTTTTACCGTGAGCTTCGTGTTGAAGTCTTGAATCTTGTGCTGCCCTTGTGCTTTGTGTATTGAACTGCCTACTGATTTTCATTTGTTCCTTGAACTGGTAGGCGGTATCATACGGATTCATCTATTGTTGGTCGTAGTCTCACATTTGTAGCGTCTTTTCATGAATTTCACTGTAACGACCTGAGAACCTGTAACCTGCAACTATTTAGCAGACATGGATCAAAAACACCTATTTATATGTAATATGAATAAGAATGGATGATATAATAATGCAAAATTCTGATATGAATAAGACCCTATGGATTTGGGAGGACAGCTGCTGAGAGGGATTCTCTGGCTTCGCCTGCTTCATGCTTTCAGCCGGTGGGGGAGATTTCTTCAGCACTGCAGTTGGGGAGTTCCTCCGCACCATGCTAAGCGGTTCAAAGCTGTTCCCAGTTGGAACAGCAGTGTCAACTTCCACCATTGGAGCTGGTGGAGTAAGTCCAGAGGGGAGTTGCCCCCAGCTCTTCTCACCCGGCGCCAGTGGCGACGTCCAGCGTGCCTTGCAGATGGGACCACCTCAGTTGTGGAAGCGGCTCTGTCATGGCTCCGGCTTTGATGAGGGGCTACTGTTAGTGTCAGCCTGTCGAAGACTGACGTCCATTTAGAGGGGATGACCAATCTTTCAAAGGCTGACTTTCTGGTAGGGGAAGCTCTTTTAATGACTTCCCCCGAAGCAGGAGTTGGAACTGCCAATCTTGCGAAGACCGATCATTTAGTAGGAGAAGCCCCTTTGACGATTTCACCCGCCGGAGCTAGAACGACTATCCTTTTCGGGATAACCCCTTTGGGTATTGCGAGCCTCTTTGCGGGACCACTTGAGCTTTGGTTGAGCCTGTTAAAGACTTAGGTGGCAGACTTGGACGACCCGTTGAGAGGGGCCCTAGTGGTTGCAAGTCGATCAAAGACCGACTTTTTCGGAGCTTCCTGTGTTGGCACCGGGGCGCTGAAGCTTGTTGGCGGGAGCATGGTCCCGAAGAACAATCCAGTGGTGGCCTGAGTCATCTGCTCCACAGGTATTGCAAAGATGGATGCCGCATTTGGCCTATATGTTACTCCTCTAGCAGGGACGGAGCGGGAGTTACTGTTGCAGGTACACTTAGAAGACATTGATCTTCTTTTCTCTGCACAGGAACAAGACACCAAATCTTAGTATCTCGAATCCAGGGGCAACCATAGTAAACCACGATTTGTTCTCGAACACGACACAATAAGTGTGGAGTGGAAAGAGGAAAAGGTCACACCGGGCGTGCCAGAATCTGTTTACCGCCGAAAACGGAGAGGACCGCGTAGGTCGTCTTGACTGAATTTGGGGGCAGATGCTATTTGGATTTATTCGTCCACCTCTCTGAATATGCCAGGTTGATTTATGACACCGTATATCGAAGGTTTGGACGGATGCGTCCATTGTAGCGCGACTTTGTTAGATTCCCTCTCGTTTGCGAGGGTTTTTTTGATTGTGGGGGCGCACTTCCTTGCAGGTGCAAGCCCCTGCAGTTAATTACATTATCGCATCGCGATAACAACTTTCTCCTGCTCCAGAAGTTCACTTCGTGTCGTGTGTGTTTGTTTTATTTTTGGTTGCCCGTGGATTGTATACGGAGACTAATTTATGTTGTCGCCCGTAGGGCGTGGATTTGTCCAAATCCGTATATCATAGATTTGGGTTTGGGTTGATTTAAGGATCATTAATCTCGTTTAAGATTAAGATTAACTTAATTTTTTTTTATTAAGGATACATTAGTCCAATTGAGACTAAGATCTACTTAACAGGGTTTTAAGATCATTCAGATCCAACAAAAGAGCATTTGGACTCTATTGTTTTAGTTTAAGGATTGATTGATCGTTTCCGTGTCGTGTTTAGAAATGTTTCACAACCAAAGAAATTTATACTGCAATCAATTGACGGTGTCTATTGTAGTTTCGTCAATGAGAACGGATCGTCCACTGAGAAAGTGTGATTTGATCGATCTTGTTTTAGTTGAGTTGAAAATTAAAAGGAAAAAGAAAATGATTCAATAATTGTGAAATTTAGTTTCAAGAATCATCAAGAACTAGATCTAAAATCAAGAAATACTAAAGATCAAGAAGATATCCAAATCGAATGAATTATCAAGATTTGTAAAGAGGCTTGTAGGAATCGATCCAATTGATAGTGATGATGAATACTTATGATTACAAATTCTTATCCATTGAAGATTTGTTGCTAGATCGATGACGATCAACGAGAATTAGGGATCTATTGAAGAAATTAGGGTTTCTCCACCATCATCCCTTGTCCTTTCGTTGATTATCATTCAAATTCTAACCTCTAGGAAATTTAATCATCGATCGTTAATCTCTAATTTAGAGCGAAAATATTCAAGAAAGCATCTCGCTCAAAACTAGGTCGTCGTTGATTTAATTTTCTAGAGTTTACAAAACTCATAATACTTAAGAAACGTTCAAGAATTTAATCATCATCATCTATCTATTTTCTCGATTCCTCCACAAGCGGAGTTTTCACTCAAACATCATGAAAAAGAAAACAATCTATAATTGATAACTCATCATAATGCTTAAATGTAAAGACAAGCAAGATCAAGAATTTTCACCTTTTATTTAATCGACCTTTCATTACAATACACTCAAAGACTACAAGATTTGAGGAGGAACTAAATCGTCGAACTAGCTTCGCATCGTCTTCTTGAGTCGCGGATCGTCGTGGATCTCTTGCTCGGATGAAGATCGGCGTTGCTTTAAAAGGCTCGTTGGATTCTTACTCAATTTGGTACTCGATGAATCTTGATTTGGATCATATTGTGTCACTCAATTTGTGTGGAATTTTGGCTCAATTTTCAACAACTCCCTTTGTAATGAAGCACTAGGTCCCTTTTTATAGCTTTCCCTCAAACTTCCCCTAGAAGCTAAGCTAGGTTTAGCTTCCCTTGGAAGCTAAGCTAGGTTTAGCTTCCCTTGGAAGCTTGGTTGTTATGAAGCTTGCATAGGAACCTAGGTAGTTGTAGAGAAGCTTCTAGATTAAGGTAGTTAGCTAGCTTGCATGAGAAGCTTGGTAGGTATTAGGCTTGCACAAGAAACTTGGCTGTTAGAAGAGAAGCTTTTGGAGATCTCTAGGAACTGAAGTGTCTTGAAGAAGTTGGCCATTTAAAGAGAAGACTTCTGGAACATGAACAACCTTCAATGAGTCAACGCGGCCGCGGATCCACGGCGGATCGGCCAACTCGGCCGCGGATCCGCGGCCGTTTGGTGGACTTAGTGCATGGAAATTCCTGTGCTGATTTGTGTTGGCCTCATGATACTTTTCTGATCTATGGAATCTTATAAATCTTTTTTTTTTACTGCCAGATCACAAGTTTTGGACTTGGTGTATTTTTATCAGCACTTTTATGATTCCGGCTCTTTTACCTGGAGAATTTTCTGCACACAATCTCGAGACAAGTGTTGACACACAAAAGATCATGCGTGCAATAATAAACACTCAATTTCCCTCACAATGCTGGTTATAATGTATAACACATGTTATTTGGTATTTTAGAGACGAATTGCTAATATGTGCTATATTTATACCAAACACCTTTAGATGATTACAAATAGTAAGGAAATTGATGTGTTAAAAATGCAATATTTTCGACTGATCAAATTCCCCCAAACTTAATTTTGGTCGTCTCGAGCAAAAATTTTTTTATTTAAGAGAAGGAGAAAATATAAGAAAAAGAAAAACTAAGTAGCACACTTTCGTAGGCAACACGATTGCACTGAGCACGTGCAACAAGTCTTTAAACCTCTAGGTGTCCCTAGTAGGAGAAGTGTTGTCTCCCGAGGGTTTTCAGCGAATTGCACCCACAAAATCCAATAATAAAAGGAAGACCGTGAAAGTTACATATAAAGATAAGAATTATAAAAGAAAGACTTTGAAAATTAGAGTTTCCAACTACACTAGTTTTTCGGTTGTCATGAGCCCTATCTTAATAGTCATGAAAAGATATTAGAAATCACATCATCCCTTAATAAAATATCGTCTTTATTCTTCATTCCTACCTTTCTTTCAAACATCGATCATATACCCCTACGTGTGTGTAAAAGACATCCCTACACTCGGAGAATTCAATTCAAGCTATTATACTCTTGTCCATCTACTCCAGTACTTTTTAATCGATGAATATTTAGATGAGATTGCTCACACATTTTTCATGCGACCGTTAATACTTCTTGAGGTACTAACCGACCGATTACTCATGTGCTTGCTTATTAGGTGTATTAGTATTTTCCTCGTCTTGCAACACGTAAGGCTTAGGAGTGACTCCCAAACCAGTTGGTCTAAGGTACTAGGTGATGAAGCACCCTCGTTATATTTTTTATGCTGCCTTGGTGATTACAAAACCAGTGTTCATTTTTCTTCACCATTTTATATTTTCTTCATTTATTATTTCCTTCATACTTTGGCTTTTAGACAAGAGCATTTCAAGATATGCTCTACTATCCCGAGCTTCAAGACATATATAAGTGCGTATAGTAGGGTGTCAACATTCAAATGTTTGGCTTCCAGAATAGGAACTATTTTTCAGACTTATTTTTATCCTCAGATTAGTGACTTCTTTCATTTTACTAACCCTTGGGACAACGGTTCATAACTACTTATTACTAGTTTCGTTTAAGAAAACTTCTAATTTTCTTGATTGTCTTAAATTTTTCCAATCTCTTCGATGTAATTTTTCACTATATAATCTTTTATTATAAAATTAAATATTAAATATTTTTATCTTTTGAATTTTTTTAAATTTTTTTTATATGTTTTATTTGCTTTGTGCTTATGCAAAGTATGATGCAAAGTGATGCATAAATAAGCACAAACCTCCCCCAAACTTGTTTACAACAATGTCCTCACTGTTGTCTTTTGCTAGAGCTCAAAAACCTGTAAGCCTGGGAGGAAATTTATTAATGGAGGCAATAAATATGATCGTGAAAATCCTCCCTCAAACTTATTCTTTTCACTCACCTCCATTCTAAAGATGATATAGTATTTTAAAAGACATGGAGGTGAGACGGAGGAATTTTAATCAAGATAAAGTGGCTCCTGTAAAAACAGGAGCTCCTCCGTGGGGTCAGTGGAAAAATACGGTTTTAATCTATGTCCATTTATTTTGAAAATTGTACCATTTTCAACCTCAACTGCCCCGTGCAGGTATACATACCGCACAACAAAAGGTCCATTCCGCCGAGATCATAGCTTACCTGCATGAAGATGGAGTCGTGAATCATAAAGAAGGACCTGTTAACCAGGTGTAAAAGTTTTTCTCAAAATGTTTTTATCATGAAGGACCTTAGTCCGGTTCTTTACAATTACAGCATTATCATAAGCTTCATCGCGGAGTTCGCTTAGCTCGTTTAATTGCATCTTCCGAAAGTTGCTGGCTTGATTTAATTTAAAGTTAAGTTCTCTAATGGTTCACATTGCTTTATGCTCAATCTCGACCGGAAGGTGACAAGCCTTACCAAACACTAGTCTGTAAGGAAACATACCTAGATTGGTTTTATATGCGGTACGGAATGCCCAAAGAGCATCCGTCAATTTGGTAGACCAATCTTTTCGATTTTTAGAAACAGTTTTCTCCAGAATTCGTTTGATTTGTCTGTTTGAAACCTCAACTTTCCCGCTCGTTTGGGGATTGTAGGGTGTTTTTCGTCACCCCATTGAGATGGGAATACTCGCGCGCTTGTCAGGCGTACTACAGATTCCTCCTGCCTAGGGTAGGCCGGGGGTTTAAAGATTGTGGGTATCCGAATCTCCGGCAACCGCGGACTAAACTGCCGTTAATTAACCCTCGCCTTTGGAGCGAGGGAACCTCCGATTGACGGGTTAAACTGGTCATGCGAACTCAATGTGCAGTTTACGTGTGATGTGTTTTGAAAGGGGTTTTTTGGATATGTCGGGAGCCACGTAGAGTTTTTACGGGGGTCCCTCTACCCGATAGCGGGCTGGGGGTCAAGGAGGCTAGCAGCCCTCTTGCGGGGTGCGGGGCAGCGCCCCGTTAGAAATTTTTTTTCTAACAGGGACAGTGTCGTGGTGTATGTGCGTGTGCACATATGTATACATATGTATATATGTATATATATGTATATATATATAAGAAAAAAAGGGAAGAAAAGGCATCCAAAGGATGCGTGGGGGCAGCACCTTGGGCGCTGTGCGCCTAGGTGTTGTGCGCTCAGGCGCTAGAGTGCTACGTATCGGCACGTGGGCGCTCTGCGCTTGAGCGCTGGGAGCTTGAGCGCAAGCGAGCCACGTGTCGGCACGTGGGTGCTTTGCGCTTCAGCGCCTGACGCTTGAGCACAAGTGCGCCACGTGTCGGCATGGGGGCGACTTGCGCGTAAGCGCTGGGCGCTTGAGCGCAAGCGCGCCACGTGTCGGCACCGAGGAGACTTGCGCTCGAGGGCTTGCGCTCGAGTGCAAGCATGCTACGTGTCGGCACGGGGGCAACTTGCGCCTGAGCGCTGGGCGCTTGAGCGCAAGCGCGCCACGTGTCGGCACGTGGGCGCTTTGCACTCGAACGCTGAGCGCTTGAGCGCAAGCGCGCCACGTGTCGGCACGTGGGCGCTCTGCGCTTGAGCGCCGGAGAGAAAAAGAGGCTTTTACCCTAGAAAATTTCTTGGAAGAGAAATCAGAGAGGAGTTGGACTCCTGAGTATTTTTTTTGGGTTTAGTGAAAGGGGTTCTTCTTCTTCCTCCTCTGTTAGCTGGATCTTGAAGATCAAGAGACGTGAGATCTCAAAATCTCTCCTTTTTGGGATCTAAAGACAGATCCAAGTTCCCCTTTATGGGTTTGGTGGTGAAAAACTATTTTGTTTTTGAAAAGGAAGAGTAAAACTCTTGATTTAATTCAGAAGAAAGAAGAAGGTTTGAGACCTTCAGAAAAGGGAAAGAAATACAAACCCTAGGTTTTTGAGAGAATGAAAAGTATTCCTTTATTCATCATAAAGTTGCCTTATATAGGCTTACATATTTACATATAGCCCCTTGGGCTTTACAAAAATGGCATTTTAGCCATCCCATGGCTCATGTGCCATTTCATTTTTGCACATAAGCCATGGGCTTACAAAATATTGGCTTTATGCCCATTTTGTTTACATTCATGCATAAACATTTACATAAAAATTATTTATTACATGATTTTGTTGTTGGCATGGGGAGGCTGGCCGCGGGCTTGACTTGGGCATGGGCCCGCTTGACCTGGGCTTGGGCCCACCTGGCTTGGGGTTGACTTTGATTTTGACTTGGTCAACCGGGGTGTAAATTTTTACCCCAACAAATTGCCCCCCATCAATAAATGCACACAGCATATGTGGGTCGTATGCATGAAATTGATGGATCTTCTTTTGCGTGGAGGCGACTTGCTTTGGTTCCCACTTTTTAGGATGCACTGCCCTTTTTACGACATGAACGGTCGGTTTTTCCCTTTTTGCGACTTGGACGGTCGGCACTTGACGCGTCTCCGAGACGGAGTGTCCGTGGTAGACGTTTTCCTGACCTGGAGTGATCTGGTTCCCTCTTTATAGGAAGCCTGCACTGCCCTTTTTTGCGACATGGACGGTCGACGCTCTGTCCGGAGTGATTTGGTTCCCGATTTGTGGGAAGCCTGCACTGCCCTTTTTACGACATGGACGGTTGACGCTCTGATCCGGAGAGATTTGGTAGACGTGCCCCCGGCACGGAGTGTCGCTGGTCGACGTTTCCCCGAGGCGGAGTGTCGGCAGGCTGACGTGTCCCGAGGCGGAGTGTCTGGTTGGTTGACGTGTCCCCAGCACGGAGTGCCTGCTTGATGTTTCCCCGGCATGGAGTGTCGTTGTAGGACGTTTCCCTGATGCGGAGTGTCTGTGTTGGACGTTTCCCCGATGCAGAGTGTCGCTGGTTGACGTGTCCCCAGCACGGAGTGTCTGCTTGACGTTTCCCCGGCACGGAGTGTCGTTGTCGGACGTTTCCTTGATGCGGAGTGTCTGTGTTGGACGTATCCCCGACGCAGAGTGTCGCTTGTTGACGTATCCCCGAGACGGAGTGTCTGCTGTTGAACGTTTCCCCGAGACGGGGTGTCTGTTGTCGATGTGCCCCCGGCACGGAGTGTCTGTTTGACGTTTTCCCGAGGCGCAGTATCGGCTGGTTGACATATCCTCGAGACGGAGTGTTTGTTGTCGATGTGCCCCCGGCACGGAGTGTCTGCTTGACGTTTCCCCGAGGCGGAGTATCGGCTGGTTGACGTATCCCCGAGACGGAGTGTCTGTTGTCGATGTGCCCCTGGCACGGAGTGTCTGCTTGACGTTTCCCCGAAGCGGAGTATCGGCTGGTTGACGTATCCCCGAGACGGAGTGTCTGTTGTCGATGTGCCTCCGGCACGGAGTGTCTGCTTGACGTTTCCCCAAGGTGGAGTATCGGCTGGTTGACGTATCCCCGAGATGGAGTGTCCGTCGTCCGAAGCAGAGGTCGATGTTGGAATTGGTTGGTTTGATTTGTTTGATCTGAGTTGATATCAGCATTGCTACACTGGAATATAGTACCAGGAGCGAATCGTCATCTGTCTTGAGAGGATTTGGGAATTAGTTTTCTGTCGGCATCTGCATTGCTGCACTGGAATAATGCCAGGAGCAACTCATCATTTGCCCCGGGAAGAGTTAGGAATTGGTGGCTTAGGAGACAGGTTTAGATCCCTATCACCTAAGGCTTTTCAATTTTATGGGCCGTAAGGGTCCCATAAAAGCATTTTCTCCCTACGAGCCGAAAGGATCTCGTAGGCGTATTTTCTCCTTAGGAGTCATGGGGACTCCTAAGTGTGTCGCTCCTTTATGAGTCGTAAGGATCTCAAGCGGGAATTTTCTCCTCACAAAGTCGAGAGGACCTTGCGAGTGCATTTCATCTCCTTTTTACGAGTTTGCGCCCTTTCGGGTTTTCACAAACTCGCTGGCAGTCCTGCTGTTTTTACTCACGGAGCCCTTTCGGGTTTTCATCCGTGCCTATTTTGCTTGTGGACATACCGTTTTTTTTTGAATCTTCACCGCCGGTGAGATTTTGAATGTAGTCTCGCCGGTAGGACTTAGGAGAGATTGGGATCGTTTTACGCCCGTAGATTGTATACGGTTTTGCAGGATGTATGATCCAGACCGTAGGGCCGGAAGAATTTCGGGACTTTGTGGGCGTCTGCATCGCAGCACTGGAATATGGTACCAGGAGCGACTCATCATTTGCCATTGGGTATGGGACTTTGAATTTGGTTGGCGTCTGCATCGCTGCACTGGAATATGGTACCAGGAGCGACTCATCATTCGCCATTTGGGAATTGGGGAGCGATGGCTTAGGAGACAGGTTTAGATCCCTATCGCCTAAGGCTTTTCAATTTTATGGGCCGTGAGGGTCCCATAAAAGCATTTTCTCCCTACGAGTCGTAAGGATCCCGCAGGTGTATTTTCTCCTTAGGAGTCGTGAGGACTCCTAAGTGTGTTTTTCCTTTATGAGTCGTAAGGATCCCACAAAGGTTTGTTCTTCTCATGTATCGTGAGGACACATGAGTGGGTCTTCTCAATGGAGCATAATTCCAAAGGCGGAGACCAGCAGCGTAACCGGTGGTTGCGGTGGGGCATGGACGTGATGAGAATTATTTGAGCACGTGGATTGTATACGGCTGTCAATTTGGGGACTGGCCGTAGGGCTAGGAGAATTTTGGAAATTTGAATTTTTGTTGGCGTCTGCATCGCTGCACTGGAATATGGTACCAGGAGCGACTCATCATTCGCCACTTGGGGATTGGGAAGCGATGGTTTAGGAGACAGGTTTAGATCCCTATCACCTAAGGCTTTTCAATTTTATGGGCCGTGAGGATCCTACGAGTCATAAGGATCCCGTAAGTGCATTTCCTCCTTAGGAGTCGTGAGGACTCCTAAGTGTGTTTTTTTTCCTTTGTGAGTCATAAGGATCCCACAAAGGTTTGTTCTCCTCATGTATCGTGAGGACACATGAGTGGGTCTTCTCAATGGAGCATAATTCCAAAGGCGAAGACCAGCCACGTAACTGGTGATTGTGGTGGGATATGGGTATGATGAGAATTATTTATGCCCGTGGATTGTATACGATGGTCAACTTTGGGACCAACCGTAGGGCCGGAAGAAGTTTGGAAAATTGGATTTTTGTTGGCGTCTGCATTGCTGCACTGGAATATGGTACCAGGAGTGACTCATCATTTGCCGTTTTTTTTGTTTTTTTTGTTTTACCGTGATTGCTCTATCATTTCAGTTTTTCTTGTTGCGAAGATTGCGATTGCCTTATCATTTCGGCTTTTATTCGCGGTTGCCCCATCATTTCGGCTTTATTTTCATCTTTATTTTACTCGCTGATTTTTATTGCGAGATGCCCCATCATTTCGGCTTTTCTTTATTTTTCTTTTATTTACACATTTTTTTATTTACACACACACACACACATATATATATATATATTTTATTTTTTATTTTTTTACATTCCCAGTTTAACGACTTAGAGGTCGGCTGTTCCCAGTTTAATGACGTGGTGGTCGACTGTTTTCAGAGAAAGACAGATGTCCGAGAGAATCAGTTTCATGAAGAACTTCGGTTTCCGTTTGTATGAAATTGGCGATCGCAGCTTGATCGTTGGTTAACACGCCAGGGGACAATGATATTTCTCCTGCCTTATATTGTTTCTCGACCCAATCCTTGAAGATGCAATAGTCTTCAATAGTGTGCCCCAGCACTCGGTGGTATGGGCAAAAGTTAGGATGATCAGTCCTGTTCGCTTCACTTAGCCTTTTTGGTTCTGGTAGCCGCAGGCCATTCTTCAGAGCATCTTTAAAAATTTTGTGGACCTTGTCCCTTCGGAATGAGTAGACCTTATTTCTTCTCTCCTCCAAAGTTGGCTCTCGAGACTGGTCAGTTTTTGCTCTGCCCGCTCTCTGCTTATTTAGAGAATCGGTGCTGTTAGAACTTCCGCCTTTTCGGTTGTCGTCCCTCCAAGCTTTCGGTCAGTTTGTGAACTGAAGGTCCTGAGCAGACTCGGGCTTTGAGCGTTCCAACGTTTGGACCTTTTTGGTCAGCTCTTGGAATGTTTTAAGGCCCGCGGTGCATAAAAATGGGGCCATCCAATTATTGAGATTTCCGACAAGGAGACTGACAGATTGGTCCTGCTCTATCGGCGGTTCACATTTGACGGAGAGATTGCGCCATCAGGTTATAAAATCCATGCTGCTTTCATTGTTCTTGGGCTTGGTCCTTATGAGCTCGGCAATGGTGATCTTATCGCTGATGCTCATGAACCTTTGTCGAAACAAAGATTCCATTTGGACGAAAGTAGTAATGGAGCCTTCCGGTATGCTCATGTACCAGTCGAAAGCAACATCGGTCAAGCTATTAACGAACTGGCGGAGGAGAAGCGCATCGTTGCCCCCAGTATTCCCGCATGAGGCTTTGAAGTGGGCGATGTGCTGATTCGCATTTCCCGTCCCGTCGAATCTTCCGAATTTAGGGATGACATAGCCGCTAGGAAATTCTACCAGATCATACTGAGCGGGATATGGTCTCCCACTACTGCTGATATCTTTTTGCGCTTCGGCTTCGGCCACCAATGTCTTGACTTTGCTGGCAACCAAGTCCATGATTTTATCTTGAGTTAGCGGGCTACTGTCATTGGTAGCCAAGACATTTCCCGAGATAGGATGCGAATGATTTTCATATAGTTCGTCCACTTTTGGATTTGAGGGAATAGGTGTCGGCTGCTTTGGGACACCATTTCCCGGTTCACGAGCAGAGCCCTTTGCCTGATTGAGCGGCTGAGAGGCAAGTCGAGCTGTGAGCTGCATCACGACATTCGTCAAGTCGTCAATTTTTGAGTAGAGCTTGGCCATCTCCTTGTCTTTATTTCTAAGCTGCTTTCGGAGCTCTTGAAGCAGCTCTTGCTCCGCGGTCCTGGGGCGAAAAGTCGGCTCTTCTTCGCTTTCCGAGCCCGACTCCTCATGGACTGAAGAGTCTTTCTGCCTATCATCCTCATCGAGAGGGTTTTCATCACCCAGCAGAGGCGGCTGCTCTTGGGAAGCGGCCACCACATTCAAGCCAGATTGGGTTTGAGATGTGGTAGCCCCGTCCTTGCTCTTGCTGCGCGTGCCCACCGTGTAGACAGTATGGACTATATACCCAGCCATTTCCTCACCTTCGGCGGGGTAACCCTGTTCTTCGAACCTCATGAGGTTTAGCCTAGCAGGAGCCCTGACTCTTTTGTTGGCTCTATATCTGAGCCTTTTCTCCCTCAGCTTCTCGATTTTGAAGGCTTGGCGGGCATCCGCTATCCGGGAAGCCATTGTGAGTTGATCAGAGGGGAGCTTAGAGAAGACACCCGATCGAGCAGTGGTCAAGGGCACCGCTGGAGCTTGCTCGGGACGCGTTGTAGCTTTGTTGGTGTTGATGGCCTTGCCTCCAGCTGGGGCCATGGAGAGTCGTTCGGAAACGGACTTGCGCTTGGGCTGAGGTGCCCTCGCGACCACCACATTTGGTCTCCTGCCTTTCGAGACCGGTTTGTCTGCCACCGGGGCTTGAGGAGACGGGATGGCGCCAATAGGCATGAACATAATAGAGCCGAATGGTAGCAGCGGCTCCTCCCATGGTCGCCCGAGACTGGCCGGAAGGATTGTCCTGGAGTCTATCTTCATCGTGTAGGAGACGGGAGCTGAGTTCATCATCGAAGACATCGTCGGAAGATGATTGCTTGAAAATCTGCATGAAAAAGCATTATTTAGTATAAATATAGACATGTATATTGATTGAATTCGCATGAACGTTTAACCCGAAATATGGGAGGAGAGATAGGTCCCACCGGGCGTGCCAGAATCTGTAGGGTGTTTTTCATCGCCCCATTGAGATAGAAATACGCGCGCGCTTGTCAGGCGTACTACAGATTCCCCCTGCCTAGGGTAGGCCAGGGTTTAATGATTGTGGGGATCCGAATCTCCGGCAGCCGCAGACTAAACTGCCGTTAATTACCCCTCGCCTTTGGAGCGAGGGAACCTCCGATTGACGGGTTAAACAGGTCATGCGAACTCAATGTGCAGTGTGCGTGTGATGTGTTTTGAAAGGGGTTTTTTGGATATGTCGGGAGCCACGCAGAGTTTTTACGGGGGTCCCGCTACCCGGATAGCGGGCTGGGGGTCAAGGGGGCTAGCAGCCCCCTTGCGGGATGCGGGGCAGCGCCCCGTTAGAATTTTTTTTTCTAACAGGGACAGTGTCGTGGTGTATGTGTGTGCACATATGTATACATATGTATATATGTATATATATATATATATATATATAGGAAAAAAAAGGTTAGAAAAGGCATCCAAAGGATGCGTGGGGGCAGCACCTTGGGCGCTGTGCGCCTAGGTGCTGTGCGCTCAGGCGCTAGAGTGCTATATGTCGGCACGTGGGTGCTCTGCACTTGAGCGCTGAGAGCTTAAGCGCAAGCGCGCCACGTGTCGGCACGTGGGTGCTTAGCGCTTCAGCGCCTGACGCTTGCGCTCAAGCGCGCCACGTGTCGGTACCGGGGCGACTTGTGCTCGAGCGCTCGCGCTAGAGCGCAAGCGCGCCACGTGTCGGCACCGGGGAGACTTGCGCTCGAGCGCAAGCGCGCCACCTGTCGGCACGGGGGCGACTTGCGCCTGAGCGCTGGGCGCTTGAGCGCAAGCACGCCACGTGTCGGCACGGGGGCGACTTGCGCCTGAGCGCTCGCGCTAGAGCGCAAGCGCGCCACGTGTCGGCACCGGGGCGACTTGCGCTCGAGCGCAAGCGCCGGAGCGCAAGCGCGCCACGTGTCGGCACCGGGGAGACTTGCGCTCGAGCGCAAGCGCGCCACGTGTCAGCACGTGGGTGCTTTGCGCTTGAGCGCAGGCCGCTGTAGCGCAAGCGTGCCACGTGTCGGCACGTGGGCGCTTTGCGCTCGAACGCTGAGCGCTTGAGCGCAAGTGCGCCACGTGTCGGCACGCGGGCGCTCTGCGCTTGAGCGCCGGCGAGAAAAAGAGGTTTTTAGCCTAGAAAATTTCTCAGAAGAGAAATCAGAGAGGAGTTGGACTCCTGAGTGTGTTTTTTTTTTGGATTTAGTGAAAGGGGTTCTTCTTCTTCCTACTCTGTTAGCTGGATCTTGAAGATCAAGAGATGTGAGATCTCAAAATCTCTCCTTTTTGGGATCTAAAGACAGATCCAAGTCCCCCTTTGTGGGTTTGGTGATGAAAAACTATTTTGTTTTTGAATAGGAAAAGTAAAACTCTTGATTTAATTCAGAAGAAAGAAGAAGGTCCGAGACCTTCAGAAAAGGGAAAGAAATACAAACCCTAGGTTTTTGAGAGAATGAAAAGTATTCCTTTATTCATCATAATGTTGCCTTATATAGGCTTACATATTTACATATAGCCCCTTGGGCTTTACAAAAATGGCATTTTAGCCATCCCATGGCTCATATGCCATTTCATTTTTGCACATAAGCCATGGGCTTACAAAATATTGGCTTTATGCCCATTTTGTTTACATTCATGCATAAACAATTACATAAAAATTATTTATTACATGATTTTGTTGTTGGCATGGGGAGGCTGGCCGCGGGCTCGACTTGGGCATGGGCCCGCTTGACCTGGGCTTGGGCCCACCTGATTTGGGGTTGACTTTGATTTTGACTTGGTCAACCGGGGTGTAAATTTTTACCCCAACAGGGATGGTAGGGTGTGGAAAGTTTGTGGTTGATTGCATATTTTTGCATCAAAGTCTCGAAAGACCGATTGCAGAAATACGTCCCGTTATCGCTAATGATAGCGCGTGGGTGTCCAAATCGCGAAAAGATATTTTCTTTTAAGAACTTAATGACAACCTTTTTTTCATTAGTGCGACAAGGAATAACTTCAATCCACTTCGAGACGTAATCAACCGCAAGCAATATATACAGATTCCCAAAGGAGTTGGGAAAAAGACCCATAAAGTCAATACCCCAAACGTCAAAAATTTCTACCACCAAGATGGGTTGAAGTGGCATTTCATTTCTCCGGGAAATCCTACCCATGTGTTGACACTGTGTACAGGTTTTGCAATGATCAAATGCATCTTTGAACAAAGTCGGCCAATAGAAACCGCATTGCAAAACCTTCTCTGCCGTCTTTCGATGACCGAAATGACTCCCACATGCCTAATCATGACAAAAAGATCGAACACTCTTGAATTCATCATTAGGGACACATCTGCGAATGATCTGTTCAGGACAATACTTAAACAGATAGGGTTCATCCCAGTAAAAGTGTTTTACTTGGGATAGAAATCGATGTTTGTCCTATTTTGACCATTCGTGGGGAATAAGTCCTGTAGCAAGATAATTCGCAATATCCTTGAACCAAGGTTCGTCAGATACATTCAAGAGTTGTTCGTCCGAAAAGGAATCATTGATCGGCAGGGTCACAGGTGAAGAAGAGATGCGTGATAGATGGTCGGTTACAACGTTTTCACATCCTTTCTTATCTTTAATAAAAAGATCAAATTCTTGTAATAGAAGGATCCAACGTATTAGCCTACCTTTAGCATCCTTCTTCGCCAAAAGATGTTTCAAGGCGGAGTGGTCAGTGTACACAACAATAGGTGAGCCAATCAAGTAAGGCCTGAATTTTTCTAATGCAAATACAACTGCCAAAAGTTCTTTTTTAGTAGTTGTATAATTAATTTGAGTATCGTTCAGGTTCTTACTTGCATAATAGATCACGTGTGGCATCTTTTCAACGTGCTGTCCTAAGACCGCACCAACTGCAAAATCTGATGCATCACACATAAGCTCAAACGGGTGGTTCCAATCTGGAGAAGATAGAATGGGGGCTGTAGTGAGAGAGTGTTTGAGTGAGTCAAATGCTACCTCACAATCCGAGTCAAAGTGAAAGGTTATGTCCTTGGCCAAGAGAAGAGCTAAAGGTCTAGCAATTTTGCTAAAATCCTTAATAAATCTCCTATAAAAACCTGCATGGCCAAGAAAAGATCGTATATCCTTGATGCATTTGGGATGAGGAAGGTTTTGAATGACATCTATTTTAGTTTTGTCAACCTCAATGCCTTTCCGTAAAATAACATGTCCACGCATAATTCCCTCTTGGACCATGAAATGGCATTTTTCCCAATTCAAGGTTAAGTTCTTCACTTTATAACGAGAAAAAACTGCGTCAAGATGTAATAGGCAGTCAGCAAAAGAATCTCCGAATATCGAGAAATCGTCCATGAAAATCTCCAAAAAATTCTCGACCATGTCTGAGAATATCCCCATCATACACCGCTGAAATATAGTGGGAGCATTGCATAACCCAAAGGGCATGCGTCTATAAGCAAAAGTACCAAAAGGACAAGTAAATGTGGTTTTATCTTGATCCTTTTTGGCAATAGGGACCTGGTTATAGCCAGAGTATCCGTCCATGAAGCAGTAATACTCTCGTCCAGCTAAGCGTTCTAGCATTTGGTCAGTGAAAGGTAGAGGAAAGTGGTCTTTCCTCGTTGCGGCATTGAGTATTCTGTAATCAATACATACACGCCACCCAGTTTGAGCGCGTGTCTGGATTAACTCATTTGCCTCATTTGTTATGACCGTGATGCCAGATTTCTTAGGGACGACATAAATTGGACTCACCCATTAGCTATCGGAGATTGGGTAAATGATACCATTATCAAGGCATTTGACGATTTCTTTCTTCACCGCATCCTTCATAACGGGGTTTAACTGTCTCTGTGGTTCTCGGGTTGGCTTAACTTCATCCATCAAATGTATATGATGTTCAATAATCAAGGGACTAATCCCTTTAATGTCAGCCATAGTCCAACCAAACGCCTGCCTATTAGATCTCAATACCGTCAAAAGCACATTCTCTTGCTCTGAGGCTAGAGAAGCGGATATGATCATGGGTAAAGACTCATTTTCACCTAAATATGCATATTTAAGATGAGAAGGTAAAAGTTTGAGATCTAATGCTAGCGGTGAAATTATAGAAGGTGGAGTAAGCAAATGATATTCAGAGTCACAAAGAAGCTCGTAGCCTGCAAAAAATACAGACTCGGAAAGTGATGAGTCAAGAGTGTCAGACTCAAGAATGGAAAGCGTGTCCTCACTAAGATGTGCAAGATCAAATATTGATGTGCTAGTGTCATCGAGATCTTCAAAGCAAAGTTCATCAACTTCGCAACTTTAGGGAGCAATCTCATGGACAGAACAGACATCAAGTATGTGAGCAGAGGGTTCAGACGGCTGACTTCCAATTTTGTATATGTTCAGTTCAATTGTCATTTTTCTAAAAGATAGGTTCATAGAAGCGTTTCGACAGTTAATGACAACATTGGAAGTGGCAAGGAATGGTCGACCCAGAATCACCGGAATTTGGTTCCGTGGGTTTGCTACAGGTTGTGTATCGAGAATAATAAAGTCCACAGGAAATATGAATTCCCTGACTTTTATCAACACATCCTCTAGTTCACCCCTAGGTTTGGTGATTGATCGGTCTGCCATTTGGAAAGTGCAATGAGCAGGTTTTAACTCTCCAATCCCTAACTGCTCGTAGACAGAATATGGAAGCAGGTTAACACTTGCGCCAAGGTCAAGTAAAGCACGGTTGATATTTTTACCCCCAATAGAAATCGATATCGTAGGACATCCTGGGTCCTTACGTTTCTTTGGTAACTGTGGGGTAAAAGCAGTGCTAACATTATTAGTCATGAAGACCTTTTTGGGCACTTGAGTCTTCCTCTTCCTAGTGCACAAGTCTTTGAGAATTTTCGCATAAGCGGGAACTTGTTGTATAGCATCTAGGAGAAGGATATTGATGTTAACCTGTTTGAACATTTCCATAATCTTCTCCATATGTAGACTCGATTTGTTTCCCCTTAACCGATTCGGATAAGGAGCTTTAGCAATAAGAGCTGGGTCCAACATTGGAGAAGGTGATGTGTGTGGAACTGATCCCAGAATAGGAGTGGGGATCGTCTTTGGTGGATTAGAAGAGGTATGCTGAGGTGTCGAGCCTTGAGGAAAATGAAGAATAGGCTCGCAAGAAGGTGGTGGGGGTAGAGGAACTGGGGTCAGAAGTAGAAGTGTGTGTGGAGGGAAAAATCTCAGCCGGGGTATTCTTGATAGATTTTTCATTATCATCAATCTCTTCCCCAACGTGATTATTCAGCACTCTTCCTGATCTCAACGTTGTAATGTCATTCACATTGTAATGCCTAGGATTCGGTAAGGGTTGAGACGGAAGTTTCCCTTTTTCTCTAGCACTCATTTCGTCTTTTAATTGGGCAATTTGAGCTTCCATCGATTTAAGACTCTCACTATTGAGGTCAGAGTTTTTCTGGAATTTTTCGAGGAAGACTTAAATTCAGCCGATATTTGTTTCATAAACATTTCAAAAGTCCGTTCGAGTGAGAAGGAATTATCAGTACCGGTCAACTGCAAAGGATTATACGGTGCAGGTGTGTTGACAGGGTTTTGAAAGTTTTGTGATTGATAGGGGTGCTGAGTCAGTTGAAATGGCTGCTGTTGTGGTGGAGGAGCCCTTTGGAAATTATTTTGATTTGGAACCGTGTTTTGAGTTTGTTGTTGGTTCCAAGCGAAATTAGGGTGATTCCTCCATCCCTGATTATAAGTGGAAGAATATGGATCGTTTCTAGGTATTTGTTGGAAAGCAGCATTGGTATGCTCTTGACCTTGAAACGGAGAATTTAAAGGACATTCTTCCGTAAGATGAGATGGATCAGAACAGCATCCACAGACAGTTTTGGGGAGTGACATCTGATTTAGGGAGGCTGCTAAAAATTTATGTTCCATAACTTCGAGTTTCTTTTGCATTGCCGCCATTTCAGCTCTAACTCCTATGGAAACATCAACTTGGTGAATGCCACCCCTAGACAATGACTGGTTTATACTCTCCCACTGTAAAGATTTTTCAGCGAAATCTTCTAAAAATCTCCAGGCTTCACCATCATCCTTAGTCATGAAGGTGCCTTGACACATGGATTCAAGGGTCTGTTTTGTGGTAGGATTAATGCCTTCATATATGATTCTGCACAGATCCCATTTGGGGATTCCATGATGTGGACATTGAACTAACAGATCCTTGAAGCGTTCAAAACACTTCGAGAATGGTTCATTTGGAAGCTGGGTTAATTGATTTATTTCGCTATGGACTCGAGCTGTTTTATGATTGGGGTAGAATTTCTTTAGGAAAGCTGCGACGAATTCATCCCAGTTTGAAATAGAATGTGCGGCTGTGTTATAAAGCCACTTCTCATCTATATTGCACAAAGTAAATGGGAGAAGACGTAGACGCATAGCATCCACAGAAAGCTGTGAAGTACCCATCATAGCGCATATATTTTCAAATTTGGTAATAAAGACGTATGCGTCTTCAGACTCGAGACCGTGATATTTGGGTAGAAGATTGATGTATTGTGGTTTGATTTCAAAGTTATCCCCATTGGCTGGTGGAATAGTGAGACAGGTTGAAAGAGGACCTCGCATAGGGTAACATCTCTCTTGGAGAGAGATGTGGGGTGGATTCTGCGCACCTGCGGACGGTGGCAGAGTAGTGTTAAAGAAGTTCGATGAAGAATTGTCCATCGAAGTGGGTGTGGTGGTGGGTAAAGAAAAAGTAGATGTAGAAATACCGACTTCGGAGTCGATAAGAGGAACGCGGACAAGACGGGCACTAGAATCCCGTGTCCAGCCGAGCATGCACTAAATGGTTTAGCACAAATGGCAGCGTTGTGATAATTAAGGAAAAGATGAGTTTGGTGTTTGGTTTTTAAAGAAAAAATACAGATTTTTGAAAAATTCACACAAACAATGCACAAGCAACCCTATTTCTAGTGGTCACTTAGGTCAAGTCTCTAGACCGCTCCTAGACTTCCAGAAGACAAGTCACAAGATAGATCCTCTACTGCCTCTTTGTCTCTCCTGTAGCCAGGTAAGTGCCAGGTAAGTGGGAGGTTCTCCACTACGTAAGTAGTGGACCTAATTAAGTAACCACTTGCCTTAGACACACTTGCCTTAGACACCATTAAAGAAACACGGATAAGCAATAGGTTACCCATGACCTCCTTCTGTCCTAAGTGAGCGCGACGGTCCTTAGAATCATGTCTAGATATTTTTTAGTTAATGAGGGTGATGCGGATGCAAGTTTGTGATTTTTGGGGCTTAGGAAGGGTAATGAACTCCCCACCTAATCTGAATTTGGTTTTTGCCCCTTAATTTCCGTATTAAAAATGCAAACAACCAAGATCAAACACGCACAATTTTTCTTTTTTCTTTTTAGCGGCGCTGCGAATTTTTGCAAAGAATCCTGCAGAAATTGGTTAATGGACAGAACAGGGAGGAGATAAGAAAGACAGAAATAGACCTGAGAATTTTGGTGCACTGAAGTTTCTATCTCGCCGTGGAACCGCCGTAGGAACACCAGTAATACCGCGGATCCGCCGCGGCTTAATGTGATCCCTGCACAAAAATCTCAGCAATTGCTCTTGTCACTCACTGAGCTATCTGAGATGCTATGAAAATTTTTCCCCTCGTTCCACAGATTCCAGATTTCTTTGCAACAAATCACAACAAATCGTTAAGCGCTTGTGCGAATTTTGATCTAAAAATTCTGATGGAATAATAAAATTTTCAACTTAAATTTCAAAAATGAACAAATTAGCACACTATCCCCGGCAGCAGCGCCATTTGATTGATCATTTTCATATCGTGTTTAGAAATGTTTCACAACCAAAGAAATTTGTACCGCAATCAATTGACGGTGTCTATTGTAGTTTCGTCAATGAGAACGGATCGTCCACTGAGAAAGTATGATTTGATCGATCTTGTTTTAGTTGAGTTGAAAATTAAAAGGAAAAAGAAAATGATTCAATAATTGTGAAATTTAGTTTCAAGAATCATTAAGAACTAGATCTAAAATCAAGAAATACTAAAGATGAAAAAGATATCCAAATCGAATGAATTATCATGATTTTTAAAGAGACTTGTAGGAATCGATCCAATTGATAGTGATGATGAATACTTATGATTACAAATTCTTATGTATTGAAGATTTGTTGTTAGATCGATGACGATCAATGAGAATTAGAGATCTATTGAAGAAACTAGGGTTTCTCCATCATCATCCCATATCCTTTCGTTGATTATCATTCAAATTCTAGCCTCTAGGAAATTCAATCATCGATCGTTAATCTCTAATTTAGAGCGAAAACATTCAAGAAAGTATCTCGCTCAAAACTAGATCGTCGTTGATTTAATTTTCTAGAGTTTACAAAACTCATAAGACTTAAGAATCGTTCAAGAATTTAATCATCATCATCTATCTATTTTCTCGATTCCTTCACAAGCGGAGTTTTCACTCAAATATTATGAAAAAGAAAACAATCAAGAATTGATAACTCATCATAATGCTCAAATGTAAAGACAAGTAAGATCAAGAATTTTCACCTTTTATTTAATCGACATTTCGTTACAATACACTCAAAGACTACAAGATTTGAGGAGGAACTAAATCGTCGAACTAGCTTCGCATCGTCTTCTTGAGTCGCGGATCGTCTTGAATCTCTTGCTCGGATGAAGATCAGTTGCTTCAAAAGGCTCGTTGGATTCTTGCTCAATTTGGTACTCGATGAATCTTGATTTGGATCAAATTGTGTCATTCAATTTGTGTGGAATTTTGGCTCAATTTTCAACAACTCCCTTTGTAATGAAGCACTAGGTCCCTTTTTATAGCTTTCCCTCAAGCTTTCCCTAGAAGCTAAGTTTAGCTTCCCTTGTAAGCTAAGCTAGGTTTAGCTTCCCTTGGAAGCTAAGCTAGGTTTAGATTCCCTTGGAAGCTTGGTTGTTGTGAAGCTTGCATAGGAAGCCAGGTAGTTGTAGAGAAGCTTCTAGATTAAGCTAGTTAGCTAGCTTGCATGATAAGCTTGGTAGGTATTAGGCTTGCACAAGAAGCTTGGCTGTTAGAAAAGAAGTTTCTGGAGATCTCTAGGAACTGAAGTGTCTAGAAGAAGTTTGCCAATTAAAGAGAAGACTTCTGGAACATTAACAACCTTCAATGAGTCAATGCGGTCGCGGATCCGCGGCGGATCGACCAACTCGGCCGCGGATCCGCGGCCGTTTGGTGGACTTAGTGCATGGAAATTCCTGTGCTGATTTGTGTTGGCCTCATGATACTTTTCTGATCTATGGAATCTTATAAATCTTTTTTGTTTACTGCCAGATCACAAGTCTTGGACTTGGTGTATTTTTATCAGCACTTTTATGATTCCGGCTCTTTTACCTGGAGAATTTTCTGCACACAATCTCGAGACAAGTGTTGACACACAAAAGATCATGCGTGCAATAATAAACACTCAATTTCCCTCAAAATGCTGGTTATAATGTATAACACATGTTATTTGGTATTTTAGAGACGAATTGCTAATATGTGCTATATTTATACCAAACACTTTTAGATGATTACAAATAGTAAGGAAATTGATGTGTTAAAAATGCAATATTTTCGACTGATCAAATTCCCCCAAACTTAATTTTGGTCGTCTCGAGCAAACTTTTTTTTATTTAAGAGAAGGAGAAAATATAAGAAAAAGAAAAACTAACTAACACGCTTTCGTAGGCAACACGATTGTACTGAGCACGTGCAACAAGTCTTTAAACCTCTAGGTGTCCCTAGTAGGAGAAGTGTTGTCTTCTGAGGGTTTTCAGCGGATTGCACCCACAAAATCCAATAATAAAAGGAAGACCGTAAAAGTTACATATAAAGATAAGAATTATAAAAGAAAGACTTTGAAAATTAGAGTTTCCAGCTACACTAGCTTTTCGGTTGTCATGAGTCCTATCTTAATAGTCATGAAAAGATATTAGAAATCACATCATCCCTTAATAAAATATCGTCTTTATTCTTCATTCCTATCTTTCTTCCAAATATCGATCATATACCCCTACGTGTGTGTAAAAGACATCCCTACACTCGGAGAATTCAATTCACGCTATCATACTCTTGTCCGGATCAAAAGTCTTGGACTTGGTGTATTTTTATCAGCACTTTTATGATTCCGGCTCTTTTACCTGGAGAATTTCCTGCACACAATCTCGAGACAAGTGTTGACACACAAAAGATCATGCGTGCAATAATAAACACTCAATTTCCTTCAAAATGCTGGTTATAATGTTTAACACATGTTATTTGGAATTTTACAGATGAATTGCTAATATATGCTATATTTATACCAAACACCTTTACATGATTACAAATAGTAAGGAAATTGATGTGTTAAAAATGCAATATTTTCGACTGATCAAGGACTTTACAGTCCGTTGTTAGTTTAAGAACGTTTCGGTCTGTAGATCACCATTTTATGCCCATGTATTTGTTACGTGATGGGATGCATGGCGATTATGTGGGATACACCTATTTGGGGTGTGGTTTGGTTTAAGGTGTGCACGTCAGATTGGGAAGTGCACCCAAAAGCAGTTGGTTGTTGGGACCCACCACCTCTCTGAAGATGTTGAGGAATTACAACGACATGCGTCAGAGGTATGGAGAGATGTACCCTTGAACCAATTCCCGTGTCTAAGGGAAGAGATCATGGTGGTCCATCTAAGAATCATTAGTCGTTTTTAGGAGACTAAGATTAACTTAGGAAATGTGCGATGAATATTATTTTGGATATCATGAGTCTGAATTAGAGACCTAACCTATTTGGGCTTGACCCACTCAGTTTTCTTTTATTTGAAAGAAGTGCTAAGCCCTGGTTTGGACTCAGTCCCCTTTTCTTGAAAAAAGTGCTGAGCACTTATGTGAGTTCTGACGTTCACACATTACTCCCTCTTTTCTTTTATCTCTATATGGAGTGCTGAGCACTCTTTACGGCGCCCAGGCGCGAAGCACGTGAGGCGCTAGGCGCTGAATGATGAGTGCCAAGCACTTTATGTTCTGTGGCACCTGTATGAGGGTCACGTGAGGCACTGGGCACCGAGCGCCAGCCACTGAGTGCTAAGCACTCTATATTTTATGGCGTCCACGTGAGGGGAACATGGGGCGCTGAGCGCTAAGCGCCAGCCACTGAGTGCTAAGCACTCTTTATTTTATGGCGCCCACGTGAGGGGCACGTAGGGTGCTGGATGCTGAGCGCCGCCCACTCAGTGCTAAGCACTCTTTATTTTATGGCGCCCATGCGAGGGGCACGTGGGGCGCTGGGCGCTGAGCGCCTCCCACTGAGTGCTAAGCACTCCTGAGTTTTCTCTCTCTTTTTTGAATGATCCACATTATCTTTATCTAATTTTATTTACCTAAAATTTCCAAAAAGAGGGTTTTACTTCCTCGAGAATTTAATTCTCTGTTCTTTCGAAGCCTTCTCTTTTTTTCCCTCGAAGCTTTCTCTTTTTTCCCCTCAAAGCTTATGAGGGGGTTCCTCTTTTTTAGACTTGAAGTCTTGAGCCCTTTATATAGTAGAGGCAGGTCTGTTGATTAGTTGAAGAAATCTCTCATTGAGAGATCCTAATTGATTTGGGGATTTTTCCCACCATTGGATCTTCGATCAAAGGATTTCTGTTTTACAGAAGATATTTTTCTTGTTTTTAACAAGATTAGGGAAATATTTTCCCATACAGAATTTATTCTGTAGCTCGGTGATTCTTTGATCACCATTAGATTTTTAATCCAACGGTACTCTGTTTTCTTTCTTGTTCAGAAAGATTTGAGAAATATTTTCTCAACAGAATTTAATTCTGCATTCTGATAATTTATCATCTCCATTGGATCTTTGATCCAACGGCTCTATTTAACAGAGAGTAGAATTTAATTCTACCAGGCGTCGGCGTTCACATGCGGCGCCAATAAGAGTTTTAACTCTGGCGCTGGCGCCCTCGTGGCAAACACATGGGGCGCTGCCTCTTGAGTTTTGAACAGAGCTTTGCTCTTTTAAGATTTTTTAACTCTGGCGCTGGCGTCCTCATGGCAAAAACGTGAGGCGCTGCCTCTTGAGTTTTGGACAGTGCTTTTCTCTTTTATGTGTTTTTTAACTCTGGCGCTAGCGCCTTCATGGAAAACACGTGAGGCGCTGCTTCTTGAGTTTTGAACAGAACTTTGCTCTTTCATTGGGGAAATAGTAGGGAAGGAAGAAAACCAATTAGCCTAAATATACTGTACAGAAGATAATAAGTAAAGACATATAAAGGAATTAGATAAAGGGCAAAGGAAATTGCGACCGCTATCATTCACGACGAAACAGCGTATACCTCTGCCACTCCTATATCACCTTTGCATTTCTCCAGAACACTCCGTATCACTACGAAGATCCACATTTCTTGGATATTCTATCGTATAGTTACATACGAACTCGAAGGAACTTGTTCCAGTTCGAGAATGATTTCTGGTTCTGGAGAAATAGAATAAGGATTATTCAGTTGTCTTTTCCCTTTACCTTCTCTCAGGTTGCGAGAGCTCCTAGTATTAGGAGAGTACACCTATTACGATTATTGGATAGTCTTCTTCCAAATCTTAGACTGGTGCCGAAAGATAGGGAAGGAAGAAAATCAATTAGCCTAAGTATGGTTTACAGAAGGTAATAAGTAAAGACATATAAAGGGATTGGAGTGATGGCAATGAAATATACGGTTACAATCTTGAATCTTGATAGTGGAAGAGGCATTACTAGGAATACCCGCTTATCCTTTCGAAACATTTTCATTTTTCAGTTTTACTGTGTGGTGTTAAGTAAAAACTGTTTTCCCAGTTAGATTCTAACTCCAGGGTATGTATTTACCAAATTTGATTCTCACATCTGTATGGCGTTACAGATGGTGAGTGGGAGTAAGATATTGGGAATTAGGTGATTAGATGATATTTGAGAAAATCATCTGGGTTTTGGCCTGATGGCAAATATTTTGTTTTGAATATCCGCCGTTATGCACCAATTTCAAACTGATATATCTGTACGTTTATTTTATAAAGTGAGATATAACTTTTTGAAATTATGTCTATAACATTTACCTATATCAGTTGATAGTTAGGTAAGGTGCATTTAACAACGGTGTAATTCTTCTTAACTATAGTACGGTTTTTAACCTATGACGCATAGGGTTTGAGTTATTAAACTCAGTGGACTTATACAAAATATTGTATGTTTTCGGATACCCGTTGGGACAAAGGGGTTGGTACTCTTACTATATTCTGTTTACTCATGACTTCTCTAGTCTTAGATAAGTATTTCGTTGAAATACAAGGTCCAAGTTTTGAGAAGATATAGGTATAAGAATAAGGTAGAGAACCATATGTTGCAAGTATCAGAATTCTTCAAGGTAACCGAAGATGTAGATACTTGTGTTTGGAATTCCGTTGTAAGTAATGGGTTTGAGAACTTGCTTCTCTTTCAGGTTACTCATACGTGGGTGCATTCCTTGATGAGTAATGTTGTATGGTCTTCTTCCATTTGGTTGATATGCACTGAAAACGACTGCATGATTTTTGAATCCGGTTCCAATTAAATTAGTGCCTTTGTTTTTATATTGGATATATAGAATGGATTCATATTTTAACGATGTTAAGGTATATGGAGTTGTCTGGCTGGTGCTTAAAACCAGAATCTGGACAAACTCAAGGCAAGTTTCAGTAATGGCAGTTTGTGGGTTATTCCGGGCTTTGACGAGGGTTAACTTTCTACCATCTGGAAGAACAATAGTTATATTGTTCTTGACTCGCCACCTGTTTTAGTAAAATGGATTCTTTTCAGAAAACATTAGTGGGAGTATGGTAGAACTGGAAGTGATTCCAGAACCACAAACGATTACTGAAAATTTATTAGAACCTAAAGATTCAATTGGATTCGACGATCCATTAGCCACTCCGCAGATTTGGTGGGTAACCTCAGGCACCCGAGAGGTACTGTAACAACCCTAAACTTTCTGTACAAAATTTTTGTGATGTACAGAAAGGAGTACCTTAGCCTGAGCACAACTTAAAAGTAATTCTTGTTTAAAGAACAACAAGAAGCCACTTATAGTTCACTGGTAAAGCCTTGCAATGCTGTGATATAGCCCCTGTGTTCAAATCCCCTCAGCCACATATTATTTTTAAATGTGGCCGAGGGGATTTATCCCCTGCTCTCCCAGCTCCACTTCCACCTCTACGTGGACTTCCTGCATAGCCTAATTGCCAATTCCATCAGGTACTGAGGAACATGCCTCGAGGGCAGAGGAACATGCCCCAATGACGGAGGAATGTGCCTCCAGCTGAGAGGAACGTACCCTGGCGTCAGGCTTACACATTAGCGGCAGTAGAAACCGAGACTATAGACCAAGGTAACACTGGTAATTCTCTTCAATCTTTTCAAACCCTTGCATCATCTCGTTACTTTTCATACACTACCAGTATTTCTTTCACCACCACTATCACCAAATTTTTCTTGAATCTGTTACAACTTCCTTCTATAAATTTCGAGGATGAAATTTTTATAAGGAGGGTGAATGTAACAACCCTAAACTTTCTGTACAAAATTTTGTGATGTACAGAAAGGAGTACCTTAGTCTGAGCATAACTTAAAAGTAATTCTTGTTTAAAGAACAATAAGAAGCCACTTGTAGTTCACTGGTAAAGCCTTGCACTGCTGTGATATAGCCCCTGTGTTCAAATCTCCTCAGCCACATAATATTATTAAATGATTTTTCTTTTAAAACTTTTTGGAAGCCCAAAAGTTTACATGTGCAATACACGTAAAAATGGAAAGTCACAAAAATCAAACATGTGGAAATTGATATGTGAGCAGACACCAACACGTGGCATAAATCCAAACCCAACTCATACCCACGACCAGCGAGATCGTCCTTTAGGCCAGCGCCGCCGGTCCCCCCGTTGTTAATACCCCCAAACTCTGCACACTACAACCTTTGGCCTACCCCACTACCTCCATGTTGTTTGAATTCTCTGTAAATTAACAAAGAGTCTTAATTCACCTCTTTAATCCAAGTTTTAATAC
Organism: Agapanthus africanus; assembly: GCA_030015575.1. Taxonomy (NCBI): domain Eukaryota; kingdom Viridiplantae; phylum Streptophyta; class Magnoliopsida; order Asparagales; family Amaryllidaceae; genus Agapanthus; species Agapanthus africanus. The sequence goes on from JASDDO010000028.1 coordinate 189,255,306, forward strand.
ATTTTTAATTCTCTATTCATTCCCAAAACCCTAATTCTATCCTATAAATACCACCCTACACCCTATCCCTTTCTATTATGAAATCCATTGTCAAAACTCTCAAAGTTTTTCAAGTCCAAAAAGTTATACAAGTGGAGTTAGCCCAAGGTCAAGTTCCGGCGACAACTCGGGACAAATCCGACGATACCGCGACTCCACGAAGTTCATAACTTGTTCCTATACCTCTTCTCTGTTCTCCAAACCCATAAGTTCCCTCTCCTCTCCTCCCTTTCTATTCTAAAACAATCTCTTATTAAAACTCGTCGGAAGCGGAGTTATTCTGACTTCCGATTCTAATTTCATTAAAAACCCAACTTTTCTTAACAACAAATTAACCATATCTTTATATATTGTTTAGCAACCATAAAACAACATTTAGAACAAGTTTCAATTCAAAATACAATGTTATACAACTTTTATTTTATTTTTACGGTTAAATACCATAAATTTTACCTACGACATTATTTCATCATATTTGCTCATATTACCTTTAGAAAACTCACGAGGTAATGACCTACCTTATCATAACACCCATCATGACATAGCACGATGGCTTGAAAACAATATTTTTGTAGCTAAGATGAATTTACAGTTAAATACCATAAACTATAAAACTGTATCTCTTTTAATTGTTTTAATCAAATTCCATACAATTATGTCCTTACAACCCATTTTGGGGAATCCGATTTGGTTGGTGCGGGTTATCGCACATCCATCGGACTAATAGGGCGAGATGCAGACCTTCTCACGGAGCATACGATCTCGATGGAATTTTTATTATTACAATTCTTAAGAAAACGTGATTTCTATTAATAAATAAATTTTATTTTTAATAAATATATATATGTGTAAATATTATCAAAATATCTATTTTAAATATATATTATATTCCATGTTTTCTAAATAAAAAGAAAAGAACCACAAAAGTTCATGAAACTACCATCACAAATCAATACAAGTCAATTTACATGAAAATACCATATACTATTCAATTTAGGTTTAAATCCACTAGAATATCTCATCTTATAAAATTACATCTATGAAAACCCTAAAGACTATAAATAAATACTTGAGCTTTATTTTGAAAATATATCAAAACTATTTTTCATAAAACCCTCTCAAGTTATATTAATTTATAATAAGGACCCTAGTAAATATAGATTTAAGCGGGACCAATTCTCTTGAGTCTCAGGAAGCCGAAGAAAGTGGGTGCTTTCCTATTTAAGGTAGACAGCTAAAAACAGGGTTATCAATACGGTAATTATTTTGGAAAAAGACACAAATCCTGTCGTCCATGTGCAGCAGTTACCGATAACTCCAAAACTAATTCAGGACTTCAATTCTGTTTAAAGAGTCTGACTCAATCTGAGTCTCAGTCTAATCTGAAATCAATCCATACTTGAAAATAATTCAAATATAACTCCAATACAACATGGATCCATTTATACCAGATACTATCTATATTAACATGACTTGATTCGACCGAACCATGGATATACATGGACTTGATCACATTACTATCCGTTTACATACTTTCCGTTTACATGAACAACTAATATCATAGTTTCCGCAAGTCTTACATCTAAAAATTACTAAAAAACAATACAATAAAACATTACGGGGTTTTAAAGGGGTAGACTGGTACGGAATGTGTTAAAAGTGGCATAAGATGGTCATTAAAAGACGTAACTAAATATCCATTGCCTTTGTTCCGTGGAGTTTGACGGAGTCTTGTACTACGGGTGACCTTAGTCTACGGGATAGTTGGACTCCTTTCGTAAACACTAATACCTTCTGTACCAACCTACAAACAACGGCGTTAGCATAACTATCAAACATTATACCGGTTATATTCTCTCTTATCTGTCGATTATATTCCTATCTCTTTTTAGGACTTACCGAGCGATTGTTCGCTGACGACATTCCTTTTCTATTCTTTCTTCGGAATGTTGTCAGGTGGACCTGACTCTCTGGAGATTGAGCCCACCTCAGACGACTTGGAGCAGTTCTCAGAAGACCCCGAGCTTTAGTCACTTGTATATACTTTCATTTTCAGTTCATGCCATTGTTTAGGCATTGCTTTTCGTATTATATTTACTTTTCAGTTGCATTGTAAAGAATGTTTAATAAATAAAAAGCTGCTGTTCTTTTACATCTCATGTCTTTCTTGTGCATATTTACATTATATTGCTTATCTACGCTTAGCGTGTTTATTTCTGAGTAAATACGTCGCATGGCCCGTCACGTCTTCTTACCGTACTCTGGGAAGCGGGCGTAACAGGTTTTGCTGGCGGCTTATGCAGATCAGTTTTGTATAGAACCCTACCATGCAGGGTCAGTTCTGCATGGAAACCTAAGCAATATAACACAAGAATTATAAGACTCGGCAACTAAATATTCTTTACATTTCATATTCTTTGAATCTATCCTAACCCTATTTTTCTTTCAAGGTTATGGATTCTCCCAAAAACACGAGTACAAATGTCAACAACACACCACCACCTCTTTTACTTACACCTACAGTTGTAGCTCTGATCAACGAGCAGATGGTACTGGTCGAGGCAATTAAGAGCCTCCTGGAAGGACAGCAGCAACAGACTGCTATACTAATGAACCACCCAGAAGCGGAAGCATCTGAAGTGAAGCAATTCGGGGTATTACATGTAAGTCCACGTTGCCCACCCCGGTGCTTGCGGGGAGGCGGAAACAGTATAAAAATCGAATTTTTTGCACACTAAGCAACATGGACTAACTAAAGGCGGGATCTTTTCTAAACAAAACTATCTACCAAGCTAAAGAGAGTTAGCTACATGGAAGAAAGGTTATACCTTGGGCTTTTGCTCCTTGGAGTGGAAGAAAGAGATCACCTTGTCGCCTTCTCGAGTCGAAGAAGGATCCACCCGAGAGCCTCAACCTTTGGCTTCAATTTCAAGCTAGAAGTAACTAAAGTTCTAGAAGTGCTAATCCTAGAACCTTAGATGAGAGTAGAGATTACTTTGGAGAGGTTTAACTTAAGCTCAAGTGTTTCTCAACACATGAGAGGGGAGAGCTTGAGAGAGAAGAAGAGGAGGAGAGAGAATCAATATGATAGAATGAGAGAATAATAGAACCATTCTCACATATATGTGTGAATTAAGTAAATTGATAATTAGCAAGATAATTGTCATGGCTTAATCAAGACATGACCATTATCATTTCATATTTAATGCAAATTGCAAGGATCAAAGAGCATCTTTTATATGGAATGATGATGGTCAAAGTGTCAACCTAGGTCAACAAGTCAAGAATGGTCAAAATGTCAACAACCCTAACCATGCACAATTATATATAACTAATATCAATTAAACATAATACACACATAAGCATTAGGGTTAACAAAATGACAATAGTCATTAACCCTAAACAAAGTCCTCTCCCTCTGTCTCAATCAACTGTGCATACGCACCCGTATTCGTGATCCGAGGAACACGAATACAAAGAGATAAAACCAATCCCAAATCATATACTAGGATCTGGCTTAAACCAAAGCCCGCTAGTATAAGCTGTCCGGACAGCAAACGTGCACAAGTGCACGGATGTGAACGAACCCTGTCGCAAAACCATGCGACCTCTACTCATTTTGCCTAAAGGCGAATAGCTCTCTGTGTGGGACTCTAAAGACTCGACACTACGCTGGCAGTGGGTTTAACCACAGACCGCAAGCGGCACTAGCTGTACGTAACGGTCCCCAGGTAGATGCCGATAAGAAGACTGACGAGGTGACCCCATCTGAACTCCTACTGAGCCTGTATGTGACAGTCTCCGTACAGTCCGGTCTGTTCGTCTGATACATCGCATGGAGGGCCTAGGGGGCGGTAAACGTCAGTCCCCTAATAGCGGTACAAGTCGTGTCGGAGTGTAGCCCAGAACACCCTGAGATAACACTGGAAACCTACCAGTATATCTCGCTTGCCCTGGCCAGGGACTACTCGTGTAATGGCTCTCCTAGACACAGCGCGATGTCAACCCCCAATACCGGGAGAGACGAATCCTGTCTAACCGTCACTGCCTCCAAGTGCTTCGGGACTGCACCCAACTATTACCTGTTTGCACGACTCCTTTGAGCCGTGGTAGGGTAGTAATCAGTACTGTGGGAACACACTCGAGGCGAAGTGACAGTGTCAAGTCAGCGGACTAAGCTGTACTCATGTCACCTGGGAACTGATAACCGACGATAGGTATAATACCAACCAACAGTTCCCGATGAGTCCTGTCCAGTGTACTCGTAACCTAACGAGCACCCGTATACTATCTCAAGTACGACGTACTGATGGCTGTGGGACAGACCGTCTCCCACGCTGGGATGAGAAGCGCATACGCTAGTCTACTCCGGAGTATCGATGCCCTGTCTCGATAGTCCTACGACTAGGGACCTGTATAAGGATGTGCTTATGGATTACCCAGCCCCCACGAGTGTGAGCGCCATCACAACGCTGGTAATCAAGCAAAGATCCTAAGGGCTCCATTAATGCGTATATGTGATATAATAAAAGAAACACATGTACACATTAAAGCAGAGACAAACCAAGTAGCATACTACCATTTCGAGCAAGATTGTATATACAACTATGAATATCCCAAGCTTCCATCAAGTAATATACATACTAGTATGATACAGTAATGGCCTCTAGGACATATACACTAACAATCTCCCACTTGCACTAAGGCCATGTACTGGCGTATCGAAGACCTATCATCTCGATCAGCCGCTCGAACTGAATCTGGGGTAAGGCCTTCGTGAATGGATCTGCAGTGTTATCTTCTGAAGCAACCCTCCTAACCTCGATCTCCTGGCGATCCACGATCTCCCTGATCTGGTGATACCGCCTCAAGATGTGTCTGGATTTCTGATGGGACCTGGGTTCCTTCGCTAAAGCTATAACCCCATTGTTGTCTCAATACAGAGGTATTGGATCAACAATGGACGGAACCACCTGAAGTTTTTTCAAGAACTTCCTCATCCAGACAGCTTTTTTTACGGCATCAGATGCAGCGATGTATTCCGGTTCCATAGTCGAGTCAGCAACGGTTTCCTGTTTGGAGCTCTTCCAACACACTGCCCCTCCATTGAGGGTAAAGACAAAACCCGACATGGACTTGGAATCATCCTTGTCACTCTGGAAGCTGGAATCAGCAAAGGCCTCAATCTGGAGGTCTTTTCCGCCATACACTAAGAACATCTCCTTAGTCCTTCTCAGGTACTTGAGAATGTTCTTTACTGCTATTCAATGTTTCTCCCCAGGGTTTGACTGATACCTGCTTACCACACTCAGTGCATAAGCCACATCTGGTCTGGTACACAACATCGCATACATTATAGAGCCTACCGCAGAAGCGTAGGGTATAATAGACATGCGATCCCTCTCCAAATCAGTCTTAGGAGACATCTCTTTGGAGAGGGTGATCCCGTGACAAGATGGTAGATTACCGCACTTAGAATCTTCCATGCTGAATCTTTTCAGTATGGTGTCGATGTACCTGGACTGTGAGAGTCCTAAAATCCTCTTGGATCTGTCACGGTACATCCGGATCTCCAGAATGTATGAGGCATCACCCAGGTCTTTCATGGAAAACCTGTGTGACAAGAACCCCTTGACAGATTGTAGCATGGGAATGTCATTTCCTATTAAGAGAATGTCATCCACGTATAAAACGAGGAATACTACAGTTCTCGCTACAAATCTACAATAGATGCATGGTTCATCTGGATTTTTGATAAAGCCAAATTCCTTGACCGTCTCATCAAAACAGATGTTCCAACTCCGAGATGCCTGCTTTAGTCCATAAATGGACTTAAGCAACTTGCACACCTTTCCGCTGCTCCCACTCTGAATGAAACCCTCTGGCTGGTCCATATAGACACACTCCTCTAAATGTCCATTTAGAAAAGCGGTTTTTACGTCCATCTGCCAAATCTCATAATCGTGGAAGGCAGCAATGGCAAGAAGGATCCGAATGGATTTCAGCATAGCTACTGGAGAAAAGGTTTCGTCATAGTCCAAACCAGGTCGCTGACGAAAACCCTTTGCAACCAGTCTAGCTTTATAGGTCTCAACCTGTCCATCTACACCAATCTTCCTTTTGAAGATCCACTTGCATCCTACGGGTTTTACTCCATCTGGAGCAATGTCCAACGTCCATACTTTGTTGGTGTACATGGACTCCATTTCGATCCGCATTGCATCCAGCCATTTTACCGAGTCGACGCTCTGAATGGCTTGCTGGAAGCTAGTAGGCTCATCACAATCTATGATGCAATCCTTTCTATCCCCGTCAATAAGAAAACCGTAGTATCTCTCGGGCGGATGAGACTGCCTACTACTCCTGCAGAGTGGCGTGGGAATGTCCTGATCTTTCGAACCCTCTGGTTCTACTAAGCTTTCAGTAATAGCTCGTGGTTCTGGAATTTCTTCCAGTTCTATTGCGCTCCCACTTATTTCTTTTTCTATGAACTGGTGTTCTAGAAAGTGGGCATGGCGAGAAACAAAAACCTTTTGTTCCTCTTCGCAATAGAAGAAATATCCCTTAGAGTTCTTTGGATATCCCATAAACTTACACTGTACTGAGCGTGCCTCGAGCGTGCCTCGAGCTTGTCCGCATGCTGCTTTTTTACAAAAGCTGGACATCCCCATGTCTTAATGTGATTAAGATAGGGTCTCTTCCCACACCACATCTGATATGGTGTAGTAGGCACAGTCTTAGTTGGAACTCGGTTCAAAAGGTATGCAGCTGATTCTAGCGCATATCCCTAGAACGGTCGCGGCAACTCGGCGTTACTCATCATGGACCGTACCATATCCAATAGAGTTCGGTTCCGTCTCTCCGATACACCGTTATGTTGCGGAGTGTATGGAGGAGTAAGCTGAGAGAGAATTCCATTCTCTTTTAAGTAACCCAGGAACTCGGCACTCAAGTATTCACCACCTCGATCAGATCTTAGTGCCTTGATACTTTTGCCTGTTTGTTTTTCTACTTCATTCTTATATTCCTGGAATTTTTCAAAGGCCTCGGATTTATGTTTCATTAAGAAGACATATCCGTACCTTGAAAAGTCATCCGTAAAAGTAATGAAGTAAGAATAACCGCTTCGTGCATGCGTAGACATTGGACCGCACACGTCGGTGTGTACGAGTCCCAAGAGCTCACTCGCTCTTACTCCGTGTCCAGTGAATGGAGTCTTTGTCATCTTTCCTTTGAGACAGGATTGACAAGTTGCATACGATTGATATTCGAACGGATCCAAATATCCTTCTGTATGTAACTTAGTCAACCTTCTCTTATTGATGTGACCCAGTCTACAATGCCATAAGAAAGTTTTATTGATTTCTGGAGACTTTCTTTTGTGTGTATTCTGGACATTGAAAATCTGTGGTTGGTTTAAAACGTATATACCGTTGTTTAATGTACCTGACCCAATCAAAACTTGATTAAGGTGAATGTTCACTACATTACTTACAAATGCAAATTCATAACCTTCTTTAGATAATAAAGATACAGAAATGATATTACAGGTTGCATTTGGTACAAAATAACAACTACGCAAAACCAAAAAGTATCCATTTGACAATCCCAGGTGATAGTCCCCCACGGCCTCAGCATCCATGCTAGCTCCGTTTGCAACTCTGAGGGTCATGTCACCTGCCTTCAAAACTCTACGCTTTCTCAACGCCTGCAAAGAATTACAGATATGAGATCCTGATCCAGTATCCAATACCCAGGATGTAGAGTTTATTGATAGACAGTTTTCAATAACATACACACCTGAAGCTGAAGCCGCAACTCACTTCAGATCCTGGGTTCTGGCCTTCCAAGCCTTACAATCCTGTTTCCAGTGTCCACTTTTGTGACAGTAGAAGCATTCTTCCTTCCCCACCAGCTTTCCCGCTACCTTTGTTGCCTTTCCTTTTCCCTTCGTATCCACTTTACTGACACCGCCTCTTGGTTTGGCGGGGGCTTTCTTCTTCTTACCCTTGGCTTTCGCCCTGGACCTAGAAGAGGAAGATCCTCCTACAAACAAAGTGGATGTCTCCCTACCTTTCTGTAGGGTGCCCTCAGCACTCCTCAACATGTTCAGAAGTTCGGAAAGTTCAACCTCCTTTCCTTGCATGTTGAAGTTAAGGATAAACTGGGCGTAAGTGGAAGGAAGGGACTGGAGAATTAAATCAGTGTAGAGTTCATTCTCCAACGTGGTCCCAAGGTCCGCGAGCTCCTTTATGTAGCCAATCATCTTAAGCACGTGTTCCGCTATCGATGATCCGACGGTGAATCTTGTCAAAAATAGCTTCTTCGACACTTCGTATCTTGCGATACGAGATTGCTCTCCATACAGTTCTTTTGTATGGAGAAATATGGACTCTAGGTCCATATTCTCATGCCTCCTCTGATGTTCGTTGTCCATCGAGGCAAGCACGAGGCATTTGGCCTTCGCGCAATCGATTTCCCAGGTCTTACGGATTTCCCTATCCGCGACGCTGCTTTTGGGACCTGGGACAGGGGGAGCTTTGGTGGTAAGGACATACCCCAACTTGTCGTAAGTGATTGCCATCTTGACATTCCTGAGCCAATCTTTGTAGTTTGGCCCTGTCAGTATGTTTTTATCTAGTAATAACTTAAGTCCGGTCATGTTGAATGGTCGCTGCAATTAGGAGAGAGAAAAGAAACACTTTAGCATGATGCTCTTGCAAGTTTAGAGTGGTTTTTAGTTTGTCAAAACAGGATGGCTCCCACTGTCTCTCGAATCCCTTCTCAAACCATAAAGAAAGAATTAGTCGGGATCAATCTCACCGTACAATACTTGCTTAACCGTTCAGCCAGGCCAGTGTCGGTACTTCGATGGAGGTTTTCCAACGCTTTCGTGAAGTTCCTTAATTAAGTAACCTCTTTTCCCTGTGGGCGTAGCCCCGCTAACACCTTTCTAGACACCTACTAGGTTTATAGCATTGATCGTTAAGTGAGAGTTTTCCCGAGGAGTAGCATATACTCACAGTAAGATCGGGATCCAAATATCATCGCGTGATAAAACCGAAGGAATCTTACCAGAATCATCACACTCCAAATGGTATGCAGCGCTAGCAAGTTTCAGTACTTATGAAACTCCCGATGTGGATTTTTGCCCCATGCTCTTATGACCTTGACTTTGGCCAAAATATCATAAGTCACATGTCAAGTTCTACCCATCATTCTCCTGGTTAATTTGGACCCACCCATACCTACCCTTGACTTTGGCCAAAATGGCAGCACGACTGTCCCAAACCAACACATCTATCTATGCTGCACATGAATACCCAATAGCTACCTATCACTATGCCTTGACTTTGGCCAAAATACATAGCTTGAATACTTTTTGACCATTCATGTGGAATGACGGAGGGCTACGAATGGTTTTGGCGAAACCGTGAACGTAGTGAACTTGATATAATCGATGGAACGAGATAGCTTTTAAAAGGAGTGGTTCAAGCTCCGCGTTTAAAAGTTTAGTTTTGAAAAGAACCGAGTGGTTTTCAAAGTGTTCCAATCGACTTTTACTTGGTTTATTTTCTTGCATTAGTTCTTTTAATGCGTCCCATCATTTAATCATATCATTGCAGAAAACAACCAAAATATGACGTACGCTTATGCCATTCGTATTCGCCACGGGGCCCCGTCATCACCCGTTAGGTTACTTAACTAACGACAGAGCGGGGGCTGGGCTAGCGCGGCTGTAAAACATAAGCAACGCCTAAATAGTTATAGTATATAGATATATAGTAATGATAGACATTACAAATCACAGATGAATACATTGGATATACTAGGAATCCGCAATCCGTTCGAGCCTGCAACAAAAAGCGGATTACACGGTCGCGGTGAATAGCCAATACCCCACCCAAGACCCCTACGGATGCGGCAAACTACCCGCCAAGTACCCGAAGCGAAGCAACCTCCCTCAACACCGTGAGTAGGCCACTCGGCACTTCGAGATACCCGGTAGTTTGTGCACCCCCTCCATGGGTCTATCCTAGGAGCAAAAACAGTAAAAAGAATTATACAATGACGGCTACAACCCCGACCCGGTTGTGCGGCCATACAAATAATATTACATCAATTTACATATTACATGAATTGAAAGAAAAGAAAACTCTCGTCTCATAAAACCCCTGGCTATTCACCCGCGACAATCCAACGCATTCATATACACATACCATCAACAAACACAGATCACAGATATGTATAACCCCCACTAATCGACGTATAGCGATTAGCCGACGTTCAATACATATAAGCATCACAGATATAACCCATTAGTCAAAGTGTAGTGAAGTTCGATCAAAAATACGGATTTATAGGCCCCAAAAAACAAATTTCTTTTCTGGAAAATCTGGGCACAAATAAACCATCTTAAAAATCCCAAAACCTTACCAGAAGAATACTACACCAAACCCGGTCCAGAACAGAGTCAAAACGGCCGCGGTTCCGCGGCAATAGGCATGCTTTTGCCGCGGAACCGCTGCGCTTTGAACTGTTCACTTGACCGTTTTTGGTGTGCTTCTTCACAAAACCCTGAGACAATTTTTGAAGTATGATTTTTTATTTTTTAAGCAGAAAAAAATTCAACAGAAAGTTAGGGTTTTGATGTTTTGGTTTTGCGATTATTCCGATCAAACTTCCATACACTTTACTACTTAGCTAGTTTATGTTTAGTTAGGCTCTGATACCACTGTAAGTCCACGTTGCCCACCCCGGTGCTTGCAGGGAGGCGGAAACGGTATAAAAATCGAATTTTTTGCACACTAAGCAACATGGACTAACTAAAGGCGGGATCTTTTCTAAACAAAACTAGCTACCAAGCTAAAGAGAGTTAGCTACATGGAAGAAAGGTTATACCTTAGGCTTTATGTTCTTCTCTCCTTGCTCCTTGCAGTGGAAGAAAGAGATCACCTTGTCGCCTTCTCGAGTCGAAGAAGGATCCACCCGAGAGCCTCAACCTTTGGCTTCAACTTCAAGCTAGAAGTAACTAAAGTGCTAGAAGTGCTAATTCTAGAACCTTAGATGAGAGTAGAGATTACTTTGGAGAGGTTTAACTCAAGCTCAAGTGTTTCTCAACACATGAGAGGGGAGAGCTTGAGAGAGAGGAAGAGGAGGAGAGAGAATCAATATGATAGAATGAGAGAATAATAGAACCATTCTCACATATATGTGTGAATTAAGTAAATTGATAATTAGCAAGATAATTGTCATGGCCTAATCAAGACATGACCATTATCATTTCATATTTAATGCAAATTGCAAGGATCAAAGAGCATCTTTTATATGGAATGATGATGGTCAAAGTGTCAACCTAGGTCAACAAGTCAAGAATGGTCAAAATGTCAACAACCCTAACCATGCACAATTATATATAACTAATATCAATTAAACATAATACACACATAAGTATTAGGGTTAACAAAATGACAATGGTCATTAACCCTAAACAAAGTCCTCTCCCTCTGTCTCAATCAACTGTGCATACGCACCTGTATTCGTGATCCGAGGAACACGAATACAAAGAGATAAAACCAATCCCAAATCATATACTAGGATCTGGCTTAAACCAAAGCCCACTAGTATAAGCTGTCCGGACAGCAAACGTGCACAAGTGCGCGGATATGAACGAACCCTGTCGCAAAACCATGCGACCTCTACTCATTTTGCCTAAAGGCGAATAGCTCTCTGTGTGGGACTCTAAAGACTCGACACTACGCTGGTAGTGGGTTTAACCACAGACCGCAAGCGGCACTAGCTGTACGTAATGGTCCCCAGGTAGATGCCGATAAGAAGACTGACGAGGTGACCCCATCTGAACTCCTACTGAGCCTGTATGTGACATTCTCCGTACAGTCCGGTCTGTTCGTCTGATACATCGCATGGCGGGCCTAGGGGGGCGGTAAACGTCAGTCCCCTAATAGCGGTACAAGTCGTGTCGGGGTGTAGCCCAGAACACCCTGAGATAACACTGGAAACCTACCAGTATATCTCGCTTGCCGTAGCCTGGGACTACTCGTGTAATGGCTCTCCTAGACACAGCGCGATGTCAACCCCCAATACCGGGAGAGACGAATCCTGTCTAACCGTCACTGCCTCCAAGTGCTTCGGGACTGCACCCAACTACTACCTATTTGCACGACTCCTTTGAGCCGTGGTAGGGTAGTAATCAAAGTACAGTGGGAACACACTCGAGGCGAAGTGACAGTGTCAAGTCAGCGGACTAAGCTGTACTCATGTCACCTGGGAACTGATAACTGACGATAGGTATAATACCAACCAACAGTTCCCGACGAGTCCTGTCCAGTGTACTCGTAACCTAACGAGCACCCGTATACTATCTCAAGTACAACGTACTGACGGCTGTGGGACAGACCGTCTCCCATGCTGGGATGAGAAGCGCATACGCTAGTCTACTCCGGAGTATCGATACCCTGTCTCGATAGTCCTATGACTAGGGACCTGTATAAGGATGTGCTTATGGATTACCCAGCCCCCACGAGTGTGAGCGCCATCACAACGCTGGTAATCAAGCAAAGATCCTAAGGGCTCCACTAATGCGTATAGGTGATATAATAAAAGAAACACATGTACACATTAAAGCAAAGACAAACCAAGTAGCATACTACCATTTCGAGCAAGATTGTATATACAACTGTGAATATCCCAAGCTTCCGTCAAGTAATATACATACTAGTATGATACAGTAATGGCCTCTAGGGCATATACACTAACAATACATCCGAAGTAATATTCTGGAAAAAAGAGCCTTTTGGAAGCTGAAGAATGAGATCAATCAATTGAGGACGATCTGTCAGCAGCACAAGTGCCAGACATTACTTGGATAAGGGTTGCGAAGCCGCAACTTATTGATAATGCCTGAGTATGGTGGAAGACGGAAGAAAGCCGTCTTGCCCAGCCGATCAAATGGAAGTCATTTCGTGACATATTCGACGCGAAGTATTTTCCAGAGACTGCTCGATTTGACGTGGAGCAAAAATTCATCCACTTATGTAACAACCCTAAATTTCCTATACAAGTTTTTACAAAAAAAATTCAAAAATCCATAAAGGGGTATTTTAGCCTGATCACAAGATATAAGTAATTATTTTGCTTTTTAATTACAAGTTAAAAGAATGTAAAAACTCTATTTTTAGTGTACAAAAATTTACTTTAAAATTAATGTATACTTGGAGTATTTACTTCTGCTGTTACCACTTTAAGTATTTATTTCACTCCATAATTACAAGAAGGAGCTTGTAGCTCATTGGTAATACCTTGCACTGCTTAACCAAGCCACCTGAGTTCAAATCCCATATCCCACATTATTTTTAATATTGATTTTTTTAAAACCTTTAGAATACCAAGGGTTTACACGTGCATATCTCTCAAAAACCGCACTACACCCAAAAATGCAGACCGATCATCTGCCTCTTTCTTGTTCTCGCTCGGAAGCCAGATCTCGCTTTTCTCCGTACTAAAGTACTGGACCTTCTACATTGTTTATTGACTTGTCGAATCGGAACCCCTTTCTTGTCCGGCTCTCGAAGCCTTTGCCATTTCCAACTTGACCATAAGAAGATGATCCCCTTCTTGGTCTTCGAGTGCAAGGTTTCTTGGGCTAGCATCACATTATCCGAAATGCTTCTTCCTTCCACAAAAGCTGCTTGCTAATATTGCCAGAGGTTAGATGAACCGTCGGGGGGGGGGATCTCGGCCGCCTGACTCGGCCGGGAATCGGCCAAATCGGCCTCGACTCGGCTGACTCAGTCCTCCGACCGAGTCACGGCCGAGTCACGGCTGAGTCGGCCGATTCCGGCGACGACCCCAACATGAAAAATGTGTCTTTTCATCTCCCCTGTACACCTGCAAAATTTTATCCTCAGACCATTTCCAGAGACCTCTTAATACCTCAATTACTCCTCTTTTATTACATTTTAATATATTTTTAATACATTTTTTAATTAAACTCTTCATCTAGCCTAACCCTAGCCTAACCCTATAAATACAACCCCTAAACATTACCCCCTCACTCTGAAATTCTGATCAAAACTCTCAAGTAAACCCTAGTGAAATTGTGTACAATTCAAGCTAGCAAAGGGGAGAAGCTTTGGCGAAATTCCGACGACAACCATAGGAGCTTCCGGCGACGAAACGACGCACCGACGCCTCCTCCCGATTCCTCTTCCTCCCTTCTAATCTTTAAGCCAGTAAGTCCCCATCTCTCTTCTCTATTCTTTTTCTAAAAATGCGGAATTACAAAACCCGATGGAATCGGAGCAAATCCGATTTCCGATTCGGTTTCTTTATAAAACCTCACTTTTCTTAAATACAATCATGCTTAAACCAATTCATGTTGACTATTAAACACTAATCAACCATATTGATCAAGTTTCAAATCAAAAGTAATTGCTATTTCATTTTACCGTATTTTCATTTAAATACCACATAGTTTCAATTTTACATTTAACATAACAAAACTTGCTATACCTTTAAGTAGATCACGAGGTAATGACCTACCTTCTCACACACTCATATGCAACATAGCACAATACCCTTGGGAACATAGAATACGGGAAAGCGACACATTTTTATTTAAATACCATTTACTTAATAAAATCGTTTTCTAAAGGATTTAGTATTTATACAAATCTTTATAAAGCGCCGCTACAACCCATTTTGGGGAACTCATTCGGGATGGTGCGGATTATCGCACATTCTCGGGCTTAGTAGTACGAGATTCAGACCTCCGTAAGGAGCATTCGGTCTCGAAAGATTTAAAATACGACATCTTTAGAAAATGAGATTTTTAGAATATAAAATATATATTAAATTTTTTTTGTATAAATATATGTATATTTATCATTAAAATACCTATTTTGTTATGATATAAATATTCCACCTTTTTCTAAAAATCACAAGAATCAATTTTACACTAAAATACAATGAATTCCATACAAAACCAATATTACCAATAAATACCACTTATTATGAAAATATGATATTTTCACTAGAAATATCACAATATAAAATCTACATTCATTACAACTCTAAAGACGATTAATAAATATTTGGGGTGTATTTTGAAAACTATACAAGAGTATTTTTACATAAAACCCCTCAAGTTCTATAATTTACCCTAAGGACCCTAGTAAATATGGGTTTAAGCGGGACCAATCTCTTGAGCCTCAGGGAGCCAGAGAAGTGGGTGGTTGCCTATCTAAGATAGACAACTTAACAAACAGTGTTATCAATATGGTAATCGTCTTTGAAAAAGACACAAATCCTGCCGCTCATGTGCAGCGGTTACCGATAACATCAAAACAATCAGGACTTCAATTTACTTCTCTAATTGTCTGACTCAGATGGAGTCTCATTATAATCTGACTTGAATATAATTCAAGTACAATCTACAATCTACAATATTACAATTCAACATGAATCTATGAATCCATTATTCCTTATATTCAATCTATCAATTTGACCGAACCGAACCATAGATATACATCCATTTACATGATTCTACAGTTATTCCATTTACATGATTATACAGTTACATCCTTTTACTGATATCATGGTTTTGGTCAGTCATCGAACTATACAATCTATACAATACAATACAACAATACAATTAAAACACTACGGGGTTTAAGGGGTAGAATTGTACGGAAGGTGTTAAAAGTGGCACGAGACAGTAAGATTAAGACACCTAACCTATATTCCGTTGCTGTTGTACCGTGGCTTAACGGTTCCTTATACATTCCGTTTGCCCTGGTCTCTAGCAGATAAAGACCCCTCTCGTATACACTAGCATCCTTCTATACCAAGCTACAAACAACAGCATTAACACAACATTATAACAATATAATACAACTTTAAAAGATACCTCTTATTCTGTCTATTTCTCCCTTATCTTTGGGACTTACCGAGCTACCTGTTCGCTGATGACATTCTCTTTCTTTTTTCTTTGAATGTCGTCAGGTGATCTGGACACTTCAGAGATCGAGCCCACTGCTGAAGACTTGGACCAGTTCAGTGAAGACCCCGATCTCTAGTCATTGTACACTTTCCATTCAGTACTTTTCATTTCTGTTATGCCATTGTTTAGGCATTGCTTTATTTCAGTTGTATTTACTTCCCATGTATTGTACAGAAAGAATGTGAATAAATAAAGTTGCTGTTTTTATTATATCTTGTCTCTTGTGCTTTATTTTTATATTGCTTAGTTACGCTTAGCGTATTTACTTCACAGTAAATACGTAGCGGGCCCAGTCGCGTCCCCTTCGCCGTACACCGGGAAGCGGGGCGTGACAACTTACAACAAGGCTCTATGTGGAGCAAATCTGTGGATGAGTATGATACCGAGTTCACTATGTTGAGCAGGTTAGACATGTCTCAAATATTCGATTTTCTAATAACATATACTACACAGCTAACACAAGACCGTAACAGGTTCGTGGCACACCTCATACCAACTGCAAAGATCAGGACCAGACGATTTCAGCAGGGGTTGGACCCGAAGATCAAAGCTGCTTTAGCTACAGGGGATTTCCCAACCTATGATTTGGCTTTGGAGGCTGCCCGAAGATATGAGACGGTAGTGAAGAAGAAGGGCGGACATCAATCGCCGGTGTGAAGCGCCCTGCCACCCAGATGGCAAGAGGAGACCCTCCTTTACAAACTTTTGCACCTAGGAGACCGGAAGTAACATCTAACCGGCCAGTCCAGACTTTTGCTACTACTGTAAGAGGGATGGACATCTGTTGAAGGACTCCTGTCGCACAAAATGCCTGTGCTTAGTTTGTGGCGCATCCACTCATGGTATTGGAACATGTCCTCATAGATGCAACCCAGTTCCAACATACATCAACTATCCACAGCGGTCAACTATTTAGGCACATGCACCTCGTCTTACTCTCCCAGCTCCACCTCCACCTCCACCTCCACGTGGACCTCCTACACAGCCTAATCGCCAATTCCATCAGGCACTGAGGAACATGCCTCGAGAGCAGAGGAACATGCCCCAATGACAGAGGAATGTGCCTCCAGCTAAGAGGAACGTACCCCGGCGTCAAGCTTACACATTAGCGGCAGTAGAAACCGAGGCTATAGACCAAGGTAACACTGGTAATTCCCTTCAATCTTTTCAAACCCTTGCATCATCTCGTTACTTTTCATACACTACCAGTATTTCTTTCACCACCACTATCACCAATTTTTTCTTGAATCTGTTACAACTTCCTTCTATAAATTTCGAGGATGAAATTTTTATAAGGAGGGTGAATGTAACAACCTTATACTTTCTGTACAAAATTTTTGTGAAGTACAGAAAGGAGTACCTTAGTCTGAGCACAACTTAAAAGTAATTCTTGTTTAAAGAACAACAAGAAGCCACTTGTAGTCACTGGTAAAGCCTTGCACTGCTGTGAAATAGCCCCTGTGTTCAAATTCCCTCAGCCAGATATTATTTTTAAATGATTTTTCTTTTAAAACTTTTTGGAAGCCCAAAAATTTACATGTGCATACACGTAAAAATGAAAAGTCACTAAAATCAAACATGCGGAAATTGATATGTCAGCAGACACCAACACGTGGCACAAATCCCACACCCCAACTCATACCCACGACCGGCGAGATCGCCCTTTAGACCAGCGCCGCCGGTCCCCCCGTTGCTAATACCCCCAAACTCTGCACACTGCAACCTTTGGCCTACCCCACTACCCCCATGTTGTTTGAATTGTCTATAAATTAACAGAGAGTCTTAATTCACCTCTTTAATCCAAATTTTAATACATTTTTAATTCTTTATTCATTCCCAAAACCCTAATTCTATCCTATAAATACCACCCTACACCCTATCCCTTTCTATTATGAAATCCATTGTCAAAACTCTCAAAGTTTTCCAAGTCCAAAAAGTTATACAAGTGGAGTTAGCTCAACGTCAAGTTCTGGCGATAACTCGGGACAAATCCGGCGACACCGCGACTCCATGAAATTCACAACTTGTTCCTATACCTTTTCTCTCTTTTCCAAACCCGTAAGTTCCCTCTCCTTTCCTCTCTTTCTATTCTAAAACAATCTCATATTAAAACTCATCGGAAGCGGAGTTATTCCGACTTCCGATTCTAATTTTGTTAAAAACCCAACTTTTCTTAACAACAAATTAACCATTTCTTTATATATTATTTAGTGTCATGCCCCGCTTCCCAGAGTACGCTAAGTAGGCACGTGACATAGCCAACCATGCTACATGTGGATAGGAATTGTCCTTCCACAGTCACATTACGGTTGTAGAGATATCAAGAACAAAAATAAAACTATCTAATACATGTCCATAAGCCAAAATAAAATGAGTCAAGAATAATAATGCGAAAGCATAAGATCCAATACAAAATATAACTGGAATGTATGTCCCATAATGCGGGCTCACATCAGGAAATAAAATGCTGAAAAGTAAAGAACTAACTACTACTGAATCCTTACTGCTCAGCCTGCTGGCTGAAGTACTCCTGCTCGGACTGCAGCAAAGGTACGTGATCTGGGCCATGCAAAACCCAGACGTCAGCGCGTCATAACATCAAGCAGTAATAATGTAGCAAGGCATGCAAATATAATCATAAGTTGTAAAGCAGGTGTAACAGCAATATAAATCAAGGCAGTGAAAGGCAGTGTACGGTGAGTAATTTAAACTGGTCTATTGGGTTATCTACTCTTAGGTCCTTGAAATCAATTTGATGAATCATCGATGTAACTCAATAGTATCCCGTGCATGCCCGGGACCACGGTCTAAAACTCTCGGGCTGAAACCAAGACGTGCCGCTAGGCACTAAAACAGGGAATATGTAAAGACGAATGATGTCAGCAGTATCATCCCGAGGCGGGCCTAGCCTCCAAACTGTTCAGTAAAAGCAAGCAACTGTCGAGTTACAAGTCAAGTTTCATCATTGATTTCCCCATACCCCCAAGTTATATGTGTTCAAGTCAGGTATTCAAGTAATCTAGAGCTAATGCCAATACAGGATCAGGCAAGTACAGATTTGTCTGGATAGACAACAGGAACGGTCCGTAAGGACTACAGGTTATGTTTGTTGGCATTAGACACAAGATCAGGTAACGGGTAAAGCCATGGTACATCAGGTCAAGTCAAGTAGTGTATTTAGGTGTCATGTCATGTCAGGAGTGTACGGTATCATGTCGGGTCAAGTAATATGTGTAGCAAGTCACGTCAGGGTGTACAAGATATCATGTGGGTGCTCATAATCAACTAGAAAAATCATAGTTACAAATAAACATGCATGGTTATTATCAGAACAAGAAACTGGCATATGTAATATGATATGTAAATAGGTACAGATTAAACTACTTGGATGCACGGTTATCAGTTTAGGTTTAAGGAATAGTTTTAACATTTCAGGAATGCAGTATAACAAATGTGGATGATAAAAATTATATTAATATGCATTAAAACAATCTAGAGACGCAATTGAATGTGAATAAGGCTAAATGTATGTAACCGGTCTTCCGATAGGGTAAAACTACAAAAGGGTAATATGGCTATAAAACAACTGTGATTATGTGGTCTAACATATAAATGTGATTACTAGGTATAGTCAACTAAATGTAACAATTAGGTTTCAAGTTCTAGATCTGAAATATGTAAACGGAACATTGTGCTGTTAACTTGGAATTCAAGACTTTAGATTTCATCTATAGATTTAATAGGAAAATAAATAAATTAATATATGAATAGTATGAATAGCATGGAGCAAGTTTCACTTTCCTCAACGGGTCGCAATACGGAAAACGGAACGTCTCGCGTCGGCGGGAAAAGTCACGACGCGCGCACGGTACACGGAATGAGTCCAAACGACGAACAGTGGAATCACACGGGTCAGAGGTCCTCGCTGGGTCGTCGGGGATCGTCGCCGGCACGGTCGGATTCCGGAAACAGAATTAACAGTAAACTCTTTGATGGTAAAAGAATGCATGGACTGGAAACAAAAATAATGACAGAGAACAAAGGAGATTGAGGAACGAACTTACTCACTGGATTGCAGAGGGATGGCGGCGGCGTCGGTGAAGGTCGGCGGCTTTCCGGCGAGGGTGTAGGTGCTCGGGTAAGAGGTTAGGGTTGCGCTAGGGTTTGGTTTGGTTTGATGTTTGGTGGGGTTTCGTTGCAGGGTCAGGTGCTCGGGAAGGAGCAAAGGGAAGGAGCAGAGGGAGAGGGAGGTGGTGACGACGAGAAGAGGGAGTCGGCGGCAACGAGATGAGCAGTGCTGGGTTAAGGCTACAGAGGGTGTTTCTGGGCTCAGTGGGTTTCTTTTGAGGGAGGAAGAAGGAGAAGAGATGATGGAAATGAGGGGCTGCAGAGGGTGGCGACGAGGAACAGGGTTAAGATGATGGAGGCGATGAGGAGTTGGGTTCGTGGAGGCGAGGGTAGTGCATGGGCTGTTAAAGAAAAGGAGAAGAAGAAGAAATGTAGAGGGAGGTGACGGGATCCACGCGGGGGTGACGAGATTCGAAGAGTGCACAGTGATCGCGAGATCTGAGAGAGAGGGCCCGAGAGGAGAGAGAAAATGAAGAGAGAGAGAGGCACGCAGCAGAGAGAGAAAGAAAAAGGGGAAAGAGAGAGAGAGAGAGCGGGGGGGGAGAACCGTGGGCCCGGTATAAAGAAAATGAGACGCTGCTGTTTCCCTCCGAATGGCGGCGACGACGACGTGAGGACGTCTATGCCTGAGATTCGGGGCAGATGCTATATGGTTTTATCAGTCTACCTCTCCGAAGATGCCAAGTTGATTTATGATACCGTGTATCGGAGGTTTAGACGGATGCGGCCGATGTAGCAGACTTCGTCAGATTCCCCCTCGCTAGAGAGGTTTTTGATTGTGGGGACACTCTTCCCTGCAGGCGCAAGCCCCTGCAGTTAATTACGCTACCGCATCGCGGTAGCCACTTTCTCCTTCTCCAGAATTTCACTTCGTATCGTGTGTGTTTGTTTTGTTTGTGGTTGCCCGTGGATTGTATACGGAGACTGAGTAATGCCGTCGCCCGTAGGACGTGGATTAGTCCAAATCCGTATTTACTTAGATTTGGGTTTGGTGTTTTTAGTTTAAGGATACGTTAGCCGTATTGAGGCTAAGATCAACTTAAACGTTCGTTAAGGATACGTTAGTCCTGTTTTGAGACTAAGATCAACTTAACGTGGTGATCCATTTAATATATGGCCGTCGGGACTCGTCACCTCTCTGACGTCGTTGAAGAATTACAACGATAGGTGTCAGAGGAGTTCGGAGATGTACCCTTGAACCAAAGTTGATTTGGAGTTTTATAGTCTATTTAAATGTTTAAGGATACGTTAGCCGTATTTGGGGCTAAGATCAACTTAAACGGGATCGTTTAGATCCGGCAAAAGAGCATTTTGGGGCTCTATCGCTCCAGTTTAGGGACGTGGTGGTCCATGTTCCAGTTTAGGGACATGGTGGTCCATTATTAGTTTAAGGACGTTTCGGTCCAATATTAGTTTAAGGACATTTCGGTGCATCGCCAGTTTAGGAACGTGGTGGTCCATTATTAGTTTAAGGACGTTTCGGTCCGTCATTAGTTTAAGCACATTTCGGTCCGTCGTTCCCATTTTGGGATGAATATTAGTTTAAGAATGTTTCGATCCGATATTAGTTTAAGGACGTTTCGGTCCATCATTAGTTTAAGGACATTTCGGTCCGTCGTTCCCATTTTGGGATGAATATTAGTTTAAGGACGTTTCGGTCCGATATTAGTTTAAGGACGTTTCGGTCCGATCATTAATGTGTGGTTGTTGGGACCCGTCACCTCTCTGACGTCGTTGAGGAATTACAACGATAGGTGTCAGAGGAGTTCGGAGATGTACCCTCGAACCTGAGGTAAATTGATTCAGGCGAGCAATCTTGCTCAGTCAATTTAATTTGAGGACTTACGGCCATGATTGGGCTAAGTCCAGTTGAAAAAGGTTCAACATTTTTTTTATATTTTTGTACTAGGGCTTGGCCCATTTTTAAAATAATGCATTGCATTATTTTCTATTTTTGGTTGGGCTCTGCCCATAAAGGATGCAGAGCATCAATTTATTGTGGGCTCTGCCCATTTACAAATGATGCAGAGCATTAATTTTACTTTGGCTCTGCCCTTTTTCTTGTTTTGCAATTTAATTAGGCCTGTTAGGTCTTTTTGACTTGGGCCTGACCCTTTAGCAAAAGAAATGCATTGCATTTCAGGCGCTTTGCGCCAATCAAAGAGCGCAAGCGCTTGTAGTGACGACACGTGTCATGCAAGCGCAGTGCGCTGCGCTAGTGCGCTGTGCTTGCGCTGTTGACACGTGGCGCACTCTGGTGAGTTGCGCCAATTTCAGAGAGCAAAGCTCTATCTTAAAGCGCATAGCGCAAGTGGTTCAGATGCTGACACGTGGCGCTCTCCCAAGAGCGCAACAGCGCAGTTTGCAAGTGCAAGGCACTATAAATTTGAGAATCTTTTAGATTCAAGAACCAAAGGTTTATAAAAGAAGTGCAAAACACTGTTTGCTTCCTTGATCTAATTTAGATCAAAGAAAACAAGTTTCTCTTGTTTTTTCTTATCTTAGAGAACCAGAGGTTCATAGAAAAGTGCAAAGAACTATTCTTATTTGTTTTTTTTATTGAAGATCATTGATCTTGTTCTTAGATCAATGATCTATTAGAAGAAATTCTTCTCTTTTAAAGGTTTTACTTTTTTTCACTTGAGATTTCTTCAGAGTTCTCTCTGTTTAAAATTTTTGATTTCTCACCAAATTTTCATGCCTTTGAATTGAGGTCTAGGGTCCTTTTTATAGTGCTCATAAATTAGTTAAATTTGTTAAAGAGATCTTTCTCTGAGTGATCTGGGGAATATTCCCCACCGTTGGATCTTTGATCCAAGGGCTTCTGTTTTACAGAAGAAAATCTTCTTGTTTTAACAAGAACAGAAAAGATTTCTTTAGAATTTTAATTCTGTTTGGCGCAAATGCTCCAGAGCGTGACACGTGTCGCGCAGCGCAAAGCACAGCGCAACTGCGCTAGCGCATTTGCGCTGACACGTGTCGCGCAGCGCAACTGCGCTAGCGCATCTGCGCTGACATGTGTCGCGCAGCGCAACTGCGCTAGCGCATCTGCGCTGACACGTGTCGCACAGCGCAAAGTGTAGCGCAACTGCGCTAGCGCATCTGCGCTGACACGTGTCGCGCAGCGCAGTGCCTGCGCAACTGAAGCGTTACTTCCTTTAATTTTAGTTTAAATAGAGCTTTGCTCTGATTGGGCGCGCCTTCTTGGGCGCTGTGCTGACGTATCAGCGCCTGACATGTGGCGCGTTGCGCCCGAGATTTGAAGCGTTGCTTTAAAATTTGAATTTTGAATTTCCAACAGAGCTTTGCTCTGATTGGGGGAAACAAATGCCCCCCACCGTTGCGCTCACGTGGCGCGCACGTGAATGCAGCGGTGGCAAGCTCCTGACCGTTGGATCAAGGGGTGAGCAGAAGGGGCGCAAGCGCCTTATAAATAGGATCTCTGGCCCTTAGAAAAATCTCGCCATTTCAAGATTTTTGATTTTCTAGAGCTTTGCTCTTGCTTAAGAACTTCAGAGCTTTACTCATTTCCAAAGTTAGAAACTTTAGGTAAAAATTAATTTAAATCAAATTAATTTAAATTAATCTTAACCAAAGAGCTTTGCTCTCACAGATCTTTTGATCTAAAGGGATCCCCATTGGGGTTTCACCAACAGAGCTTTGCTCTCATGAATCCATAGATCTACAGAGATCTTGTTCATGGGTTTAAACCCATGAGCAGAGCTTTGCTCATGGATCCAAAAAGAGATCTTTTTGATCTAAAAATGAAGAACTTCTAAGAGTCTTCAAAATGTTTTAATTTCTTTAGGAGTTTTAAATAAATTTTCTCATCATCACCACAGAGCTAGGCTCTTTTAAGGAATCTTATTTCCCTGAGACCAGAGTTTGACAAGTGTCACTCTGTGACAGAGCTTTGCTCTGAAAGAGGAGATTTTCTCCTTGTCTCTAGGGATTTATTATTATTATTATTAGTGGGAATGTTTTCCTGGGGACCAACTGACAATCTCATTCAATGATGAGGTTGTCTTATTAACTGACGTATTGTCATCCAGATTTTGTGGGTCCCCCTTCGGTCTCTTACCCACTGCACTGCTGTGTGGTGTAATTAATTAACTTTAATTTAATTAATTTTTAAATTCATTTAATTGGAAATTTTTAAACACCAAGCATCGGAATTGCAGTACTAATGACTATTTCTTGTTCCTCTGCAGTGACCATGTCTCTCGATACCTCATTTCCGTTCGTCCGCTCGGAGGAAGGGTTTCCTGAAGCGCCCTTGGACCGTGAAGTCTTGGCCATGATCAAGGACCACGACCCAGAGTATAAGAGTCTCCACCTTTGGGGGTCGTGGTACAATCAGATCATTATGGGTCGACGCAGCTTCACATGCTCAGTGCCGTCAGAACCCATCACGGCGATTCATTACGCCAGCCCACCCCCAGTGCAGTATGCCGTGGAGATGGTTGATTGGACATCGAAGGGCTTTCTACATCCTGCCATAGATGCGATTCCGGTTCAGTGTCCCATGGTTTTGGATATCCTGGGACGCCGTATCTGTCAAGGCGAGGCACGACCCTCGGGGCAATCATATAACATAGGTCTGATCGCCTGCCACCCGATCGGCTACCTGCCATGGGCTCGGTATATCCTGTTGACGAAGAAGTCGCAGTTGATAAAGTTAGGATTGTACACCGCAGTGTACGTCTCTCTGTTCCAATATCCCACGCTCCCCACCTGGTGGTTCAAAGCCTTCCTGGAGCAGTGGAACATTCCTACCCACACTTTCCTCGCCATGGATCGGGAAGTGTCAATCTCTTTGGAAGAGTTTACGGAGGTATCCGGTTTACCGGTCATGGGGGAACATTATGAGGAGTTTCTCCCGACGGATGAGTACGTCTTTGGTGCTAAGCCGGTGATAAGGGGGCTCACGCCGGAGAATGCTGTTCAACCCCAGTTCCCAAGCTTGATTAAAGTGTTGAACATATATGAGTCTCTTTTTATCGAACATGGGAGTCGAGGAGTTAACTTTGAGGATTTCATTGCTCGGTTTCTTCGCCCAAACGTCCTTTCATCAGAGGCTGCTAAGTTCGCTACCCTGGATGACCCTTTCGGTCTAGGTGTGGATAACCTGCCCGAAAAGGAGATAGATCAAAAGGGTTTTTTCCTTCCGGAATTCCCGACTATGTCTTTTGCAGAAATTGCGGCCTCTGGAATGGATGAGGAGGCCTTTTTCTTAGGATTTCTCGGGTTATGGTTGAGTTGGTTTGCGATTCCAATGCACTCTCACCGTATGCGGCCTTCTGTCTTTTACCCAGCCCACCGGATGACCATCGGGGTAAAGGTGGCCGTTGGGATCGCTGGCTTGGCACACCTATATCATGGCCTCAGCCGAGCAGCGGATGCTAACGAGCCCGGGGTATTGCACGTGGTATTCCCGATGCACTATTTTATGTCGTGGTTCGAGCTACATACATCGGGTGTTTTCGGTATGCATAAAAGGCCCTCGTTCTACGAAAGGTGCAGCTTCCCTCGCATCGTACAGCTGATTGGCGCATCAATTGTGAATCCATCGCCACGAAATGCCAGGGGTTTACTCCTTCGCTCCCACACCGTTGGAGCCGGTGTGTCTTTCGTTGACAAGGTGTTGACTATTGGAAAAGCGTCTACCACCGCAGTGTGGCCATTGCAAGACACTTTCAAGGATGGAGCTTCGGTTTTAACGGTCCGGGAGACCTTTCACTTATATTCTATCAGACTGGGCTTCTTGGTGTTTAGGCAAAACGGGGCAGCGATCTTCATGAGATATAACCCGCATCGTTTCGCCCAGCAGCTGAGCTATAATCAAGGGGTACCGCTGGAGGCTTTCTTATCGGAACCTGCTGCGACCGAAGAAGGGATGGAGAGAGCGCTGCATCATTTCATGGGTCTAAACACGGGCTCCCACTTCTTTATCAGTGAGCCAGCTTGCGCCCCACGACTCCTCAGGGTATATACAGAATGGTACAGTCATTCGACGGGAGCGGTCATAAAGGAGGAAAGGCGGTTGCTGATCGACCGTAAGGGTGCACCTCCAGGTAGCGATCGCAACGCTCCTTTGGTGCCAAGGACCCCGGTAATCCCCCCTTTAAAAGATGCCAGAGCTGATCCCTCGCGTGCGCAGAGTCCTCCACGCGGTTTGCCGCTCCCTGATATTGCGGATGCACCACCAGCACCCTGTGCTCTAGTGGAGACAGTGGTTATAGCCTCGCCGGAGTCTGGCGTGGGTGCAGACATCGGGACCCGCCGTCCCAAGGTGGCTGCTAAACGGAAGTCGATCCCATGTGCACCTAGGGTCGGATGGCAGAAGAAAGAGAAGTCGCTTTTCGCTGTGGACGTCGCGTTCGGTCAGGAACCCCACGCTCCCTATGCCGAGGGCCTGAGTGAATACGGGACTAACGAGGGACTAGTCATGCCACCACTCGAAACTTTAGCGTGGTTGGCAAGGCGTGACGCATGGCCAGCTAAGCTTGCGCAATCAGGTAACTACTAGTCGCATTTTCTTTATTGCAACATATCCTCCTGATTGCCTTTGACTAACGTTTTTCTTTCTTTTCTTCCAATGGGCATCACTGATGAAGAAGCCATTGCCGCTTCCTTGAAGACTTTCTAAGAGGAGGAACGTCTTAGAGCGTCCATGGGCCTTAGTAAGTTTTGATTCATCAAGTTTTCATTTCCCTTGTGTTATGGTCGATCTAACCTCTCCCTTTTTATTGCAGGAACCTCAATGCCGTTCCCGCCAAGCGACGCAAATGTTCTGCCAACTGCCGATGTTCCCGCTTCCTCTGGGCCACCGCAGGAGGTTCGTCTTGAAGAGCCGATGAGAGATGCCTTAAAGGCTCTGGAGGCATCTTTAAATGAGGACGACGATACTTCGATAAAGGAAGCGTCGAAGAGGTCCATCGTGACGGCCCGGGAGGAGAGGAAGCGGTCAAGGCACGAAGCAAAGGCACCCAGGGCTGCTTTGGCCATTGGAGCGGGCCCCAGCACCGATCCTCGAGCCGACACTCCGTCAGAAGAGTCCCCGGTTGCCCTGTCTACAGCTCATAGACAGGCAATCCGCGCCAATAGAGAGGCTAACGACGAGTCTACCTCAGGTAATACTTCTTTCAGAATTTCGTTATAAAACTCATAAAGCTGTCGGTTCTTATATGTTCTACCCTGCAGGGCCAAGTCCGACCGAGGGGGAGACAGAGAATGTCGAACCCAAAGAAACAGAGGAAGAAGCATCGGCCGAACTCGCGCTGATGGTGGGTAACGTTACTGGGGCTGCGGAGCTTGAGTTGGGGGCCGAGGAAGCTGCATTTGAGAAAGGCGTTGATGCCGAGCCTGAGGTGGCGGCAAATGAGACGACCGCTATAACTGAGCCCGGGACAGCGGCGGATGAGGCGCTTGAGACCGGCGACCTTATGGTGACGGCGGATAAAACGATGGAGACCGCTGAGCCCGAGAAAATAGCGGGTGAGATGGGCATGATTCTTGGGGAAGAGTCAGCCGCTCTTTCTCAAGAGTCCGGCAATGCTCTGATCATTGCCCTCCCTGTCTACGGTCTTCCGCCGTCTTCTGGCCGCGCGAGCACGACGACGGCCCCCATAGAGTCGGGTGATGAGGCCACGGGCGGTGGCCTCATATCAATGGAGGAGGGAGACGCCTCCGTTTCAGCCGGCAGCTCGTCAGGTAAATCCCAAGTTAGTGTTCTTTCTTTACCTTACAATCTTTTCTAACAAGTTCGCCTTTGTTCGCAACGCAGGTGCAGCCAGCGCCGATGCCCCACTGCTCGAGGGAGCGCCTTCAACGACTGCCTTGGCGGTGGTCACCTCTCAACCCTCTCTCATACCGTCGAAGATGTTGGAAGGTATGGGTTTGCAATTTATTAATCTTACCTTTCAGACGTATAATTTGTGTACTAAAGTCGCATTGTTATGTCTTTTCAGGAGTGCTCTTTGATCATCTTTATCAGGTGTTGCTCCCACACTTCTCCTTCCCATTCGAACTCGCCTCTTCCTCTGGTGGCATTGGTGAGTATAGTCCCCTACTGATACCTTTCTTTTTCGGTGATAGAATTATTTCTAACTCTCTCTTGTCCTGACTGCAGTGTTACAAATCGAAGGGGGAGAGGAAAGATCGGTCGCGCCACCGGCCCTTCCGGTCTTGCCACCTGCTTCAACCGGTATAGTAAACTATTTTATCAATGACTTTTTCCATATCTATTGAATC